>OX579677.1:5958529-8358529 GCA_951230905.1 Cheilosia variabilis
AAAATAAGTAAAATAAATAAAATAAATAAAATAAATAAAATACATAAAATACATAAAATACATAAAATACGTAAAATACATAAAATACATAAAATACATAAAATAAATAAAATAAATAAAATAAATAAAATAAATAAAATAAATAAAATAAATAAAATAAATAAAATACATATAAAATAAATAAAATAAATAAAATAAATAAAATAAATAAAATAAATAAAATAAATAAAATAAATAAAATAAATAAAATAAATAAAATAAATAAAATAAATAAAATAAATAAAATAAATAAAATAAATAAAATAAATAAAATAAATAAAATAAATAAAATAAATAAAATAAATAAAATAAATAAAATAAATAAAATAAATAAAATAAATAAAATAAATAAAATAAATAAAATAAATAAAATAAATAAAATAAATAAAATAAATAAAATAAATAAAATAAATAAAATAAATAAAATAAATAAAATAAATAAAATAAATAAAATAAATAAAATAAATAAAATAAATAAAATAAATAAAATAAATAAAATAAATAAAACAAATAAAATAAATAAAATAAATAAAATAAATAAAATAAATAAAATAAATAAAATAAATAAAATAAATAAAATAAATAAAATAAATAAAATAAATAAAATAAATAAAATAAATAAAATAAATAAAATAAATAAAATAAATAAAATAAATAAAATAAATAAAATAAATAAAATAAATAAAATAAATAAAATAAATAAAATAAATAAAATAAATAAAATAAATAAAATAAATAAAATAAATAAAATAAATAAAATAAATAAAATAAATAAAATACATAAAATACATAAAATACATAAAATACATAAAATAAATAAAATAAATAAAATACCTAAAATAAATAAAATAAATAAAATAAATAAAATAAATAAAATAAATAAAATAAATAAAATAAATAAAATAAATAAAATAAATAAAATAAATAAAATAAATAAAATAAATAAAATAAATAAAATAAATAAAATAAATAAAATAAATAAAATAAATAAAATAAATAAAACAAATAAAATAAATAAAATAAATAAAATAAATAAAATAAATAAAATAAATAAAATAAATAAAATAAATAAAATAAATAAAATAAATAAAATAAATAAAATAAATAAAATAAATAAAATAAATAAAATAAATAAAATAAATAAAATAAATAAAATAAATAAAATAAATAAAATAAATAAAATAAATAAAATAAATAAAATAAATAAAATAAATAAAATAAATAAAATAAATAAAATAAATAAAATAAATAAAATAAATAAAATAAATAAAATAAATAAAATAAATAAAATAAATAAAATAAATAAAATAAATAAAATACATAAAATACATAAAATACGTAAAATACATAAAATACATAAAATACATAAAATACATAAAATACTTAAAATACATAAAATACATAAAATAACTAAAATAAATAAATAAAATAAATAAAATAAATAAAATAAATAAAATAAATAAAATAAATAAAATAAATAAAATAAATAAAATAAATAAAATAAATAAAATAAATAAAATAAATAAAATAAATAAAATAAATAAAATAAATAAAATAAATAAAATAAATAAAATAAATAAAATAAATAAAATAAATAAAATACATAAAATACATAAAATACATAAAATAAATAAAATAAATAAAATACCTAAAATAAATAAAATACATAAAATACATAAAATAACTAAAATAAATAAATAAAATAAATAAAATACATAAAATACATAAGATACATAAAATAACTAAAATAAGTAAAATAAATAAAATAAATAAAATAAATAAAATAAATAAAATAAATAAAATAAATAAAATAAATAAAATAAATAAAATAAATAAAATAAATAAAATAAATAAAATAAATAAAATAAATAAAATAAATAAAATAAATAAAATAAATAAAATAAATAAAATAAATAAAATAAATAAAATAAATAAAATAAAAAAAATAAATAAAATAAATAAAATACATAAAATACATAAAATAACTAAAATAAATAAATAAAATAAATAAAATACATAAGATACATAAAATAACTAAAATAAGTAAAATAAATAAAATAAATAAAATAAATAAAATAAATAAAATAAATAAAATAAATAAAATAAATAAAATAAATAAAATAACTAAAATAAGTAAAATAAATAAAATAAATAAAATAACTAAAATAAATAAAATACAAAATATACATAAAATAACTAAAATAAGTAAAATAAATAAAATACATAAAATAACTAAAATAAGTAAAATAAATAAAATACATAAGATACATAAAATAACTGAAATAAGTAAAATAAATAAAATAAATAAAATAAATAAAATAAATAAAATAAATAAAATAAATAAAATAAATAAAATAAATAAAATAAATAAAATAAATAAAATAAATAAAATAAATAAAATAAATAAAATAAATAAAATAAATAAAATACATAAAATACATAAAATAACTAAAATAAATAAATAAAATAAATAAAATAAATAAAATAAATAAAATAAATAAAATAAATAAAATACATATACATAAAATACATAAAATACATAAAATACATAAAATAAATAAAATAAATAAAATACCTAAAATAAATAAAATACATAAAATACATAAAATAACTAAAATAACTAAAATAACTAAAATAACTAAAATAACTAAAATAAATAAAATAAATAAAATAAATAAAATAAATAAAATAAATAAAATAAATAAAATAAATAAAATAAATAAAATAAATAAAATAAATAAAATAAATAAAATAAATAAAATAAATAAAATAAATAAAATAAATAAAATAAATAAAATAAATAAAATAAATAAAATAAATAAAATAAATAAAATACATATAAAATAAATAAAATAAATAAAATAAATAAAATACATATAAAATAAATAAAATAAATAAAATAAATAAAATAAATAAAATAAATAAAATAAATAAAATAAATAAAATAAATAAAATAAATAAAATAAATAAAATAAATAAAATAAATAAAATAAATAAAATAAATAAAATAAATAAAATAAATAAAATAAATAAAATAAATAAAATACATATACATAAAATACATAAAATACATAAAATAAATAAAATAAATAAAATACCTAAAATAAATAAAATACATAAAATACATAAAATAACTAAAATAAATAAATAAAATAAATAAAATACATAAAATACATAAAATAACTAAAATAAGTAAAATAAATAAAATACATAAGATACATAAAATAACTAAAATAAGTAAAATAAATAAAATAAATAAAATAAATAAAATAAATAAAATAAATAAAATAAATAAAATAAATAAAATAAATAAAATAAATAAAATAAATAAAATAAATAAAATAAATAAAATAAATAAAATAAATAAAATAAATAAAATAAATAAAATAAATAAAATAAATAAAATAAATAAAATAAATAAAATAAATAAAATAAATAAAATAAATAAAATAAATAAAATACATATAAAATAAATAAAATAAATAAAATAAATAAAATAAATAAAATAAATAAAATAAATAAAATACAAAATATACATAAAATAACTAAAATAAGTAAAATAAATAAAATACATAAAATAACTAAAATAAGTAAAATAAATAAAATACATAAGATACATAAAATAACTAAAATAAGTAAAATAAATAAAATAAATAAAATAAATAAAATAAATAAAATAAATAAAATAAATAAAATAAATAAAATAAATAAAATAAATAAAATAAATAAAATAAATAAAATAAATAAAATAAATAAAATAAATAAAATAAATAAAATAAATAAAATAAATAAAATAAATAAAATAAATAAAATAAATAAAATAAATAAAATAAATAAAATAAATAAAATAAATAAAATAAATAAAATAAATAAAATAAATAAAATAAATAAAATAAATAAAATAAATAAAATAAATAAAATAAATAAAATAAATAAAATAAATGAAATAAATAAAATAAATAAAAAATAAATTTAAAAGAATAAGACAAATAAAATAAATCAAACAAAGAAAAAAAAAATATATAAAATAATTAAAAAAATTTAAATAAAAACTATAAGTTATTAGGGCGCCACCTGGCGCCTTAAGTTTAGTAAGTTGGTCTGGATAAGATATAACCTGAACGCGAAAACTTCACTTTTTCTCATCAGCCACATATGCGAACTGTCAACTTGGTACTCAGTCACGAATTTCTTGACTAGATTCGTCGGCTACCCCTGCATAAACGTCAACTGAAACAGCTGCTCATATCACCGATTTCAACCAATCAAAACCGAGATACATCAGACAGTTGTCAGACTTACTAAACTAGATACTTGAACGTCCCCATTCTTGTATACCACCACCCTCTCCCACATCCAACTGATCCGTTGCAAAATACAAATTCATAGTTACTCCCTCTCTAAACATCCATCCGCAGTGATCAAATTATTCCCCACAAGAGATATCATCGCCCCTTTCATAATTTCCCATATTTCGACTCATACCTCGTCGTTCTTTGTACCGCCGCACGCTACATCGTGGAAACCAATATCCGAAAACAATTCATAAGCGAATGCTCTCGATTTAATTCAACAAACACTTCCGCTCGTTTGATCTGCGCCGTCAACGTGTGTAAGGAGATCCGCTTCGCTCTGTTACACAATATATTTCGCGACGACAACATCAAAAATTCATACAAAATCAAAAACTTGACGATTCATCGAGGGTACATGCGCTTGGATATATATGGAACATTCCACCGAGGAGGACGCCTGTCATATGCTCATTATCCTTAAACGAAAGAAAAAAAAAAAACCCTTGCAGAGATCTCTCCATTGAAAGGAAGAGAAACAGAGAAACCTGCCCGCGAGTATATAAGAGTCCGCGCGTCAACATGAGTGGTCTAGCAAAAGTAGCTGTCATATTGAGGAACAAAAAGCGAAATCGAAATGAAACCCCCTGCTCGCGCACATAACAGCGATGCATACGCTGTGTCCTTTTCATTATGGCTAATCATTGCCAACAGCGGCGATATCGGGTTACTCAAAGGAAGCTATGCGGCTCCGGCTGCAACAAAAAGAGCGATATAAGCGGTATCGATGTCAAAATATCGGAGCGGCCAGCGCCGCCGATCCAATGCTTCCCGTATTTCGTGCTGCACCACACCAAAGGTCAAACCGAATCGTTGGCGTATGTACTCGTCGTGTACGATAAGAAGCCAATCTGTTGACGTTTTTGTTGTGTTGCGGTGGCGGGCCGGGCGTTCTGACAGATGGCCGGTTTTAATCAGGGGGGTTTGACGTATTGAGAGGGTCATTGAACGTCTTTTAGACAACAAAAGAGGAAAGAAAAACGTTCAAAATTAATAAAAAACAAATACAATTTCATGGCCAAAGGCTGATTAAAGGAGCTTCCTGACGGCAGTTATACTCTTGAGTGCGCCACGGGAGGCCAGAGAACTTACTAGAGAGGCGGCCCAGGTCCACCTCATACTGTAGCGCCGCCTAAGCACACCAGTCTTTAGTCTTCCATGGACCAGTTTACATTTACAAGTGAACACACGAACGAGGCTTGAAAGCGATCACTCAGGTGCATGCAAGTAGCACTCGGGTTACTAGTATCAAGGAAAATTCCTCCTCCTTGGCGCAATAAATATAAAAACACGAATAAAGCTCTCGACTACCTATAAGACGTACTCAATGTTAGGGACACTTTATTGAGAAAAAACCTGTACCACCCTTCCCCTAATCTGTTCTCTGTTTGCATTTTTTTAAATACAAGTTCAAATAAATTCAAAGCTGCCTTCCTAAAGCCTGGTTCTGTGCTTCCTCCATCCAAGTGAAGGCACATTTTGTAACATGTAATCGGCTTCTAAAAACCCACTCAAACCGGTCCAGTCGTCACAAATTAGATTTCCCAACTTCAAAGGCCCATCCATTTCTCCCTCGGAAAAAGAAGAACAATAATTGAATTACGCTCGTAGAGTGATTTCGTTTTAGCTCGCGTCGAATTAAATAAAGGAGTGCCCCTGCTCTACACACCATGCCCCATGTTACCTTTCATTAATTAATCCCAATTCGGTCGGACCCAAGCGAATGTCATTATAAAGCGTCGTCGCCGTCACTGTCCACCCCAGTGAATAAAATTCTTCAAAGTGCCAACTTCAAAACGTCATTTCCATATTTTCCATTTGCTTTTATTTTTTTTTCGGTCGTTTTGTTTGAACTTTTGCCTCAATGAAGGCATTAATTTGTTTTTTCCTTCCCTTTTGAGGAAAGCGTGAAAATTCTCTAACCCATTGTGACAAAAGACCGTAATACATATATGTACGCGCCACTCTCAAGTATACATAATCTCCTGCTGTACATATACAGGCAAGTTTCGCTTCCATTGCTGCACAACGGCGCAGCAGCTCACCCTTATGTACATTTCAGCAACCCCCGGGGGCCAACACAAAAATGAAGCCAACGCCAGAGCATGCTAAAGAACGGGACGAATGCGGGGGGGAGAAAAAAAAACACGACACTCGGATCTCCGTCGAAAATTTTTCGGAAAAGGCAAAAACATTAAGCACACACACACCACAGAGGGGTGGTGGTGGTGTAGAGTAGCAGGAGCGCAAAGCGAGATACGAGACTAGAAAGAGCAAATATGGCAGCCAACACCAGACTTCGACACGTAAAGTGCCGCGTTGCTATGACAACGCGGACCCTTCGTCTCCTGCTTCGCAGTCTTTATAATAAAATGGCTCTATTCAATTACCTCACACAGATATTGCGGACACCACAGGGGCGGCTGTGTATAGTGCAGAGCGTCGTATTCACAGCCACAGAGATTCGTATCTGCCGCTACTGCCGCCGCTATGTATTTGACTCTCGCTGTATATGTACAGATATATTAAACATTATTATTCACCCATGGGAGATATGACACAGGGAGCTCGAGCATCAAAAGAACCCGATAAGGGGGGTGGTGTCTGCCGGCAGAAAATACCCTAATAGCCTTTGCACAGTGTAGGTACACTTTATGATGCGAAGAACGAACATCTAACCAAGCAGAGCGGTGGTTCGGTATATACCTAGACCTACATATCGACGCTGGAGCGAGAGGCGGAGGGAAGCTGCAAAAAAGAACCCTGCCAAGTATATAGGATTTCAGGTGAACACTGAACACTGAACACTGAACATTGTGTGGAAAATTTACACGGGGACCGACGAGCTCGGCCCAAACACCCGACAGATCGCCCAACAAAGGACGCTCGCTCTATCTCTGGCAGCCACCACCGACATGAGACCATATGACAACGACGACAACGACGACAACGACGACGAACTGCTACGAGCTTATGTAGAGAATTAGAGAATACGAATTGGTGGTTGGCATGGAATCTGCTGCAAACTTGTCCCCGGTGGTGCTCGAAATACAGAGGGGGATCCTGGCTAAAATGACATTTGTCACCATTTTGTTTGAATGTATATGCATGGAGAGGCTGCGATATATGCTTAAGGGCTTGCAGTTGTTTATTTATTTGCTCTGTTGCAGCAAATGATGGCACATGTCTCGTGGAAAGTGGTTAATGGGCAGATTTAGCTGTGAGAGTCACTACGATACGAAACGTCTTGAAACAAAAAAGCTAAGATCTGCTTTCTGGACTTCAAAAGGGGACATTTTCTATCTGGAGAAATAGATTATATATTATTGGCTTGGATTGTGGTTTAAATTTCTATATGCTTAGCTGATATTATTGGCTTGAGCCACGTGTGTTTGCGGTGTCCCGCAAGGCTGTTTGCTGTTGCCGGTACTTTTCTAGTAGAAGGCGGTGGGCTTTGGTCGACCATGAATGCTGATATCGTCTTCAGTAAGGCACAGCTTTAGGTCTTTACCATCTATGATCAGCTCTTCGCATCCCAATGTTGTGTCGCAAGATCATAAATAACGACTTTATCAGGGTCATCGTAAATCTGTCAAAACATCGCCGGTAATCTTGGAAGCACCGCATCCTACAACAGCTAGAAATACTGTCATAAAAAAATGTTTGACCGAACCCTACAATGGAATATCGATTTGAATAGGGTACCTCTTTTCTGGTAACTCAACAAATTCATACCACAGCAATAGCCCGAGATGTTAAGAATCTGATGTCATGATAGAAACTCAAAAAATACCTTCTACCGTCTCCAAGAACTTCAACAATCCGCTGCCCAACTAAAGTGCACTAACTCCAAAGTCCTCCCCTTGCCTCTTATCCACGGAGGCTGTCTTTACAAAATTTGCTAAGTTCGCAAAACCCTCAACAACTTTTGAAGAACTACAAACGATTTTTTTAAAGAAATTGATATCAATCATTTTATTGCTTTTTTTAATGACGGTTCTAAAACTGAAAACTGGAACTTCATTTGGTGCGATCAGTAATAAAAGGAAAACTATTCGTGATGGACTTCTGACAGAGTTTTCATCTGTTTTCAAAGCTAAGCGATCCTGGGAGATATGGAAAATACAGGAAAGGGATCTTGATCTTTAGAGACAACTCGTCTACAATCCCAGACACTTTAGATATAAAAAAGTACGCGTTTGGGTCAAAATTCTGTTTTTGTTTTCAAAATTCAGCTTTTTTAAATTCTGATTTTAAAAATGCCGTTTTACATAAAGCGCGCTTTTTAACATTTTCCGAACCTTAATTTATTGTTTGCAGAATTTTGTCGAAAACATTTTCGTTTTGGTTTTCTTTTTTTTTAATTTTGAACTCTTCTTTTCTCCGCTTTTATTATTTTTATTAAATTTCTAAAATCAATTTTTTAATAGATATTTCTTTTTTATTTAAATTTATTTTAACTTATTTTAATATTCAATTTTTAATGTTTTGTAAATTTAGAATTGTTTTAACCTCTTCAGACCCAGACGAATAAAAGAAGCGAAATGATAGATTTTAGTGGGTTTTTAATCTTATATAGGATCAAATAAGAGATTTATTTCCATTTAAAAAAAAAAATATATATATTTTTCTTCGATGAAAATTTATCGTAAAGTAAATAGAACTAGTATATATATAGTCCTGAAGTACACATATGTGTAATTCCAAAGTATATAGGATATAGCATAGACAAACCATACTGAGACCCCCAACTCGCAATCCTCTTGCCGCTGGCCCCCTCAATTTTTCAAATTCGCCATTTTGTTTTCCTATCGGTTTTATGTCAATTAGGAATCCGTGTGACATGCAAAAACATGCAAAAACATACAAAAAAATACAAAAAAATACAAAACTAAATGCTGCCAACCGCTGCAACCGTGGGGAAATGTGAAAGAGTTCGGGAATATCATATTTTTTCCATTACTAAACGCCATTGGGTAGTTAAAAGGCGAATAATTTGATTTGTTTGGTTAATAAAACTACCTAAAGGAGATGTTCTATGTATTTTCCGCTTTTGGATATCATTAACTTCGATTTCGTGTGTACATTTTTCTTAAATAATGAAGAAAATTTGCTCAAAATGTTTTTATTTTTCCTCAACTAAAGCCCGTATGACACTAAATTTTTGTTTGCATTTTTTCATCTTTTAAAATGAAACTAGAGCAGTATTAGATTAGAAACGAAAACTCCAGATACGAGTGAGTGTGTACACACCAACTTTATTAATGTAGAAACATAAAAAAAAATCATTAAAAATATATTCAAATCACATTTTCCAGCTGCTGGCAACTTTTTTTTTTTTTACATTTCAAGATTATTTGAAAATAAATTCGATTGATAATTTCCGGTTGCTTTGCAAACAATTGCTACCCCTTTCGTAATACACTTTTAGTCTCTTTTACATACCGCTGACTTTTCAACATTATAAAAATGAGGAAAAAATTTTGTGTCATACGGGCTTAATCTACATTGTTAATTTTTCATTAATATTTTAAGCAAATGTACACTTATTCGTAAAAAAAATTTTATCCACACGTAACGAATAATTTTAAATTTAACGGATAAAATTCTATGAACTCTGTCAACAACTTTGCCCACAGCGGAAGTGGCTCATATTTTTTGCGAGAGTGTTAGTGACTCAGAATTTGGGAAGTTACGTAACATTTGTCAATACGAATTTCTATGTAACAATACTAGCGCACCAAATCGTGACCACTCCGTAAAAAATATCTCTTATAGGCAAGTAACGGGAAATCGGCCGGAGTTAGTGGTCTCAGTATTGCCTCTGGTATATAGCTCGGTTTTGTTAGGAAAAACATGAAAACATATACTTTCGAAATTAGAAACTAAAATTGAACTCAGTAGCACATCAATTTAAAAAATAATAGTACTGTGAAAAAACAATTTAACATTTTTACCTGAATAATTACTTTTTCACTCTGGGGAAACCTAAAAACCAATGAAACTGAACTATAAAACACATATATGTGCACCTACGGTCTGAAAAGGTTAATATAATTTTTTTTTATATATATTTTTTGTTTTAATAGATATAGCGCCGTACTAATAACAAAACTTAGTCTCGACTTTAAATTTACGGAACTCACGATTGCAAAATTTGTAAGGAAAATAGAGCCACTGTGAACTACAAAAGTTTAGAGTCGAGGCTAAAAATGTTTATTGGTAAGGTCCATTGTTTTTTTTTTATTATTTATTTTAAATACATATTAATTTTTTTTTTTTTTTTATAAATTTAAGAGTTTTTAAATATCGGCCTCTTTTATTATTTTTTGTTTTGTTGTTTATATTTGTTAGTTGGGAAAAAAGCCGAATAAATTTAATTTTTAAAGCAGCACTTTGATCTCCCCACCTGTCGTTGCAATAATACGAAAAAAAACTTAATAAGTCAAGGATAAAACTTGCTTGGGCCTTATGTCGGTAGCTACGGATAAGAACTAGCAGATGCAGCTGCAAACTGACCGCATAATATAACGATATAAAGGGGAGAATGCAAAACGTCTGTCACTTAAATTGGAAAGCGGAATAGATTCAGTATTTAACCACGCGAGAGTTTTATTTAACCAACATATTTAAATAGCCTCTTCCAAGTATTTCTTTCACCGAAGCAATTTTGTTTCCCTCAAAAAATAACAAGTTTTTAAATAAAACAAATTGTATAAAATGAACCTGGTTTGAATTAACCGAAAAATCAAGAAGCTAGTTCGGTGCTTTGGAAACAGCGTTCCGACTTTGGATGTATTGCAATGAATAGTACCTTGAAGTTTTTACAGAGTTTTCGACGTAGGTTGTTCGGTTTTTCAAACTCAGACACTGAGTATTGAATTGAATTGAATTGAATGGTTAAAGTATTTTTAAACAATTTTCAGACACCCATTGACGTCCTCAAAAATGTCTGTAAAGTGAAGCTGGTTCTACTGAACGGTTTTCAAAAATGTCTGTCAAACTGTAGGTATAGTTTGAAAGGGTCATAAAAAATTGTACTTTAACTTTAAACAGTTTTTATGTCTGAATTGCAATTTTCAATAAGTCTGTCGAGTTCATTTGGGTTACCTTTCACCTAACAGAATGCCGACCCTGAGTTTTTAAGTTTTCGTTTTCAGCGGTGAATTCCGGAACATTTTGATAATTTTAAGTCAACGGATAGAAGACATATGGGGGGGGGGGGGGAAATTGGAGTCATATGTTTTTTAAAACTACATACTCATGTTTATTTAATTTTAGGTGTGAATTTTCAGGGTTTTTGAAATATAAATCATAAAGTTAAAAAATTCGGTGCATCATTTTCGAAAGTTGTTGAGGAGTTGTTTTTGATTCGAAGTTTTTTAAAATCTACTTATGCACATATTTCTAAAGTTATTATGGACCGCAGGGAGACATTAAACCGGGCAAGTCATCGGTTTAAAATTAATCTCGGCGGTGTTCCCGGCCATAGGAACATAAAAAAAAATGATGAATTTGCCAGACGTTGCTCCGCTCTTTGCACATCATCTGCACAGGAAATTTGCCTTAGTAACATTATCAACTTTTTCAACTCCACAGGCTGTTTTTGAACTTCACTAGCATTCGTATCTTTTTTAATTTCCGGCCTCGTGAGTTGTCGCCCCAAACCGGCGTTCAAGTCAGCGTTAGTAACTCGTGGGAAATTTACCTTTTCGTGGGAATTTCGATGGTAAGAAACCGTCTCATGGGAAAAAGGGAAAAAATAAGATTTCGGTAAGATTTTGTGGAAAATTTGGTCAACTTACAAAAAAAAAAAATTCCATCAAACTTCAACGTAATATCATATTTCTAGTACCTTATTCTGTGTTCACAAAACAAGACTATCTAAATGACTTGTTATGAAATATATCTACTACAAATCAGGGATGGAAAAGTCGATACAATTGTGTTTGCTCGGGCACAAAAGTAAAATTTCCCTTAATTCGATACAATTTATCCATCTGTATCTTTCAAATCCTCTTGCAATTTTTGTAAGGCTTTTCCTAAGAAAACAATTAAAATAATAGAGATGATGATGTTTTTATGTCCTTTTGAAAGACATAAACAAGAAAATTAATATTCAAAATCCCTTTCTAAATTTTTTGGAGTATTTTACATTAAAAGCAGTTGTATCAGAAATATCTAATTTTATATTGAATTCTGTTTTTGAATTTTTTCCCTAATGAAAAAAAGAATATTCAACAAATTAACAATGCTAAAAAAAACTCATCAATCTAAATATTATTCAATTTTAGAATTTTGGGCTGAAGTAAATTCAATTAAAAACGAGTGTAATGAGCTGATGTTTGAAAATATTTACAAAATTGCTCAAGCCGTTCTCGCTATTCCTCACTCATAAGCAAATGTCGAAAGGATTTTTTCTTGCCAGACATTAATAAAGTCCAAATGTCAAAATCGACTTCAAGTCGACACTTGCTGGGCTTTGATTAAAACAACAAAATTTATTAGAAACTCATCCTGTTCTGAGTTTCAAGTTCAGGGCAATATTTTCAAGATGAATGAGCAAATTGAGAGTACATAGCCTGAAACTCATAGATTTTTAAAATTGAAAAAGCCACAATCCGAAGGTTTTTCCAGTTCTTCTTAAGTCTAAAGGTAGGATACATTATCTAAAATGATCGAGAAGATCCGCTCTTCATCTACGAGGTAGGGTCAATAATTCCCTGAAAATCTAAATAGAAAGTCGTTGACACCTCAACCTAAAGAAGCATTTTTCAAAAGAAGGCATCCAGTCAAATAATTTTGTTGGGACAGCAATTTGAAACAGTTGCCGACTAGAACTTTTCGATAGGTTTCGAGTGTTCATACCCAAACAAAACAAAAGCTTGAAAAGCATTTGTAAGACTCTTCACCACCACCGATTGGAATTATTTATCAACGACTTACTCAATTTTAGAGTGGTCCTACCAGCAAAAGTTACCCCAAAAGGTCCAAAATAGGTCACCGCACCAGCAGTTGTCAATAAAATCCTCGGTACGATCTTAGGCGGTCGGCGAGTGAAGGTGTCCGAACTTAAAAGGATGCCCAGGCTAAACACATGGATCAGTGATTTCGCCTTTGGAGAAAATATGAAAAGCCTGCCGCGGTTGCTTAAAATTGACAACAATCGCTTACCAACAATCAAATGTACTTTTTACGATGTTCAATCACAATCCAAATGAGCTTTTGCGATATTTCCACGAAACATGGATTCATCACAGCACACCAGAGACCAAGAAAAAGTCGACTTCTAACGGTGAATCAAAGCCAAAGATGGCGAAGGAGGGTCTCTTGGTCAATTAGGTCATGGCGAGGGGTGTAATCCACCTCGACTATGTTGGAAATGGTAAAACGATGTTGGATTGATTTGTAGCAAAAACGACCCCATTTGGCTAGGAAAGTAGTTCTTATCCACCAGAACTGGCCGGCGCACAAGTCCGCAGTCGCAATGGGGAACTTGCTTGAAATTAGGTTACGAAGCGCTCTTTCATCCAGCATATAGCCCCCTGCGACTGTTTTCTGTTTCCAACCATGAAGAAATGGAAAGAGATTTGAATGAAGAGCCCTTCAATGAAATAAACAGTCGCCAACAAATTGGAGAAACGGACAAAGTACACCGAGAAAAAATAGAGTGATAAAAAGCAAAAACACACTTAAATTAATCAATTTTCGAGTCATATTCATCGCTATCCGATCTGTGCTTAAATCAAGCACTTCGGTTTGAGACTGGTCATACGGCATTCTTACTTATAGAATTCGCATGTTTAATCTAAGAACTTTTCAAGTAACTATTATATTCTTATATTTAAAGCACAGTATTATTGAATTAAAAACGATATGTACTTAATTTAAATATAATCATTTTTGTATTAATTTACTCGGCATTTATTTGATAGCAATTTTGATTATTCTGATCGCCTGCTATTGATTTTAGAACGCTATTTCTTAGTTAAAGGAAAAATATTTGATGCTACAATGATCAGGGTCGGCATTCTGTAAGGCGAAACGATCAAACGTTTACGCCCTATGTTCCACAAGCAAATTTCTTCGTACATACGAAAACGTTTGAACGTTTCGCCTTACAGAATGCCGACCCATGTATTCAAGGCAGTAATTATATTTATATATATTATGGAGCGGTATTGATTTAAGAAGCACGCTCTTAATACTTGCCTTTCATAAATGGACCTACTATGTGAATTAAAAAAAAACGACATTCATTTCATAAACAATTTTATTTTATATTCATTTAATATGGAGAAAATAACAAAAAAAAAACAGAAACATAATACATTCGAATAATTTTGAGTGTACTTACAAGGTCACTGGCTCTAAAGTCAATCAATTTTTGGTAATTTTTTCAAAAAATCCGCATTGTGGCAACAAAGTAGGTAGATCACTCTGACCTAGGTATCGAACACCACTTTCACCCCCTTCGGGTAGGGGACAGAATATACGCGAGGTAGGCATGCCTGTCGTAAGAGGCGACTAAAATTCCATAAAAGCGGAGACGAAAACTTCGCAAAAAAACAATGCGGCAAAAAGTAAAACAAATGACCCGGTCCTCCTGGTATGGGGTTTGTGTGTAGAACCTACTGAGCTACCTAGTAAAACTGATTCAGTTAAAAAAAAAAAAAAATGATGGCAATGAACAAAACAAGAGATATAAATACCCCAGGTGGCAGACCAGGTAAACTGGAAAATCCACCCTCCTCGGAGGTCGGTCCCATGGATTCTGGGGGGGGACCATTTATTGCTTCCTCAACAAAGCTCCAAAAGGAGTTCACTCACGCCGAGAACTCCACCAAAAATGGTCGCGCCAAAACAACATACGGCCAAAGATAGCGCTATAATTGTAAGCATTCCGAACATTCAAAAAGTAAAATGTGGAAATGAGACCAATATAGCTGAAATTGAACGTAAAACAGATTCACAAGCGAAATTAAATGCAAGCAGCTACTATACTGAATGGCAAGCTGAACTTAAAGCAAGGAAAAATCTTGAAGAAATTGTCTTAAGCTTGCAAAAGCAGATAAAAGAACTTGAAAAAAAGGTTAGCCTTTTGGACAATACTGCCCAACCATTCCAATCAGTTCAGCAAGATAAACAAAAGGAATACCTCACTGATGAAGAGGAGCTTGCACTAGAGACAGAAAGACATCTGACTAAAAGTAAAAGACTAGCGAAGAAACGAAAGGCAGAAGAAAGTCCTGAAACATCTGCCAGAATCTTTGACAATATGGCTACGCCAAAACATGTAAATTTGCAAGCTAAGACAAAAAATAAAAGGACTAAAAAGACAACCATTGGCTTGAAAAGACAGCCGTTACCACCACCAATAATGATCTCTGGTGTAGACAGATTTGGTGAGCTAAAAAGTATTATTGAGCAAAAATCTAAGAAAACGTGCAAGCTCACGTCATATAACAACAACAATTGGAAAATAAATGTTGATGACAGTGACACTTATAGATATATCACTGATGAGCTAACAAAAATGAAGTTGCAATGGCACACATATGAAAATAAGGCTACTAGACCAATTAGAGTAGTCGTCAGAGGTCTTCACTTCTCGTGTGATGAACATGATATTGTCGAAGACTTGACTAATAAAAAATTTAAAATTATAGAAGCCAAAAACCTAATTAAAAAAGAAAAAACATCAGATAATGAAGGGAAAAAACTACAAGAAATAGAAAATTACCCCTTTTTATGCTCTCCTTTCACAATCATGAATATATTGAAAAGGTATACGCTATGAATATTGTAGTCAAGATTGAACCTCTTCGAAGAAAATCCAACTCTCTAACTCAATGCAACCGATGCCAAGCTTTCGGGCACACGCAAAGCTATTGCAAAAAAGATTTTGCGTGCGTTAAATGTGAAGGAAAACATCCAACAAATAGTTGTCCACAAAAAAAAGATGAGAAAGTAAAATGCATCAACTGTCATGGAAACCACCCAGCTAATTATAGAGGCTGTCCGGCAGCAAAAGAATATCAAGAAAAGAAAAAGAGAGGTACTGCCAAACGCCAACAGAACCCTCTTAAAAATACAAACAAGAAACAGGTAAATGTCGAAAACAGCAAAGTCGACAAAATACCAATTGCGACAAAAACAAACACACCAGTTGTGAATAACAAATCATATTCCCAAATTGTGAAAAATACACGTAAAGAAGAAGAAATATCAGTAAAGGAAATGCTTTCTACTATTATTCAAGGATTGGATAATCAAGATAAAGTTATTAAGCTACTGAGCAAAGAAGTTTCCAAAGGAAAAAATCAACAAAATAACAATGATTAAAAACCTAAAAGTCGCAACCTGGAATGCAAATGGTTTACACCAACACATCTCTGAATTTCAGGTATTTCTACGCAATGAAGACATTGGCGTCTGCCTGATTTCTAAAACCCACTTTAAACAGGGAACAACAATTAGAATTCCTGGGTACCTCTGTTACCACTCCCCCATCCTTCTGACAGTGCCAGGAGAGGTAGTGCTGTAATTGTAAAAAGTATTTTAAAACCCTATGAAATGCCCAAAATAGGAAAACAAACCATACAAGTAGCGATAATAAACATTGCGACTAAAAGCAAGCAATTTTTTTTCCGAGCTCTAGGTACTAACTTTATCATTGGAGGTGACTTAAATGCAAAACACACCTATTGGGGGTCCAGATTAGTAACGATGAAAGGCAGGAAGCTTTACAAAGCAGGGCGAAATTTTAATTGTAACTTTATTTCGACTGGATCGCCTACTTATTGGCCATCCGACCCAGCAAAAATACCAGACCTTATTAACTTCTTCATAACGAAAGGAATCAATAGAAAACAGTGATAATTTGTCGTCGGATCATACACCTGTAATCCTAACGGTCAATGGCATGTCAGTAGAGCAGTTAAGCAATGAAAGACTTACCAGCAAAAGAACAAACTGGTGTAATTTAAAAAAAAAAAACTCGAAGGTTTTATAAACCTTAGAGCTCCACTGGCCACAACAAGGCATATTGACATCGAAGTGGAACAATTCATTGCCGATATACAACAGGCGGCAGAAGATAGTACACCAACTATTCAGCAACGTAAACAAGCATCGGTAAAATACCCCACAGAAATTAGGGAACTAATATTAGAAAAGAGAAGAGCCCGGAGAAAATGGCAAATGACAAGATATCCCGGCGATAAAACTATATTCAATAGACTTAACAATAAACTTAAAAAAAGAACTCTTACTAAATATCTTTGCGATTTAACTGCTGACAAAGTCACAGACTACTCCCTTTGGAAGGCTGCCAAATATTTAAAAAGACCTCAAACGCAAGATCCCCCGTTAAAAACATCTGACGGGAAATGGATCGGCGACCCAAAAGAAAAGGTCAAACTATTTTCGGAACATTTAACAAATGTTTTTAAACCTTTTCCACCTAGTGTGGCAAACGAACGCCTTGAATTCTTTGATAGAATAGATGAAGACGTAATCACTTACGTTTCACTTAAAGAGATCAGCACATGTATTCATAAGCTCTCTAATAGAAAATCGCCAGGTTATGATCTTATAACTGCCCAAATTCTGAAGGAACTACCCTTCATAGGATTGGTTAAACTTAAGCTTTTAATTAATGCTTGTTTTAAGCTAAGATATGTTCCATATCATTGAAAGATAGCAGAAATTATAGTTATACCTAAACAAGGTAAACCTCCATCAGAAGTCACCTCATACAGGCCAATCTCACTATTACCTGTATTATCAAAACTTTTTGAGAAACTGCTTCTTAAAAGACTAGACAGAATAATAGAACAAAGAAGGTTTATTCCCACCCACCAGTTTGGGTTTAGAAATAAACACTCGACAATAGATCAAGTACATCGTATAACAAATATTATAGAAAAATCATTAGAAGAAAAGCAAGTTTGCTCTACACTATTTTTAGACGTTGCTCAGGCTTTTGATAAGGTCTGGCATAAGGGCTTAGAGTATAAACTTCATAGGGATCTACCAAGACAATACTATGAGATACTTAAATCTTATATTTCAAATAGATTCTTTAGAGTTCGCTATGGTTCAGCGTATTCTGAACTCAAAGAATTACAAGCAGGAGTTCCACAGGGAAGTGTTCTGGGACCAACCCTGTACTTACTGTATACTAGTGATATACCTCATACAAACGATGTGATGATAGCTTCATTCGCAGATGACACTGCTCTTCTATCAACTGATGGATGCGTGACTAAATCCACAGAAAAGCTACAAAATTCTGTTAACGAGATATGTGATCGGGCCCAACGATGGCGAATTAGACTTAATGAGTCAAAGTCCACTCATATCAATTTTACAAATAAAAAAATAACGAACGTTCCTGTGGTTATTAATAACCAAGTATGTAGTTCCTTATTCTAACACAGCTAAGTATCTGGGTATGAATCTAGATGCTAAACTGAAATGGAAGGAACATGTGAAAAAGAAAGTAGAAGAGTTAAATATTAGGTATAGAAAACTGTATTGGTTGCTAGGACATAACTCTGAAATGTCCACTGAGAATAAAATTTTAATATATAATCAGATACTAAAACCTGTTTGGACGTATGGTATTCAATTATGGGGTTGCACAAAGACAACAAATGTACAAATAATATTTACAAACATTCCAAAACAAAGTCCTTCGGGGAATAGTAAATGCCCCGTGGTATATTAGAAATAATGACTTGCATCGTGATTTTCAGATTGATCTTGTAACGGAAGTAATTAAAAAGTACGCAATTCGTCACAATGACCGTCTGCAGATTCATATTAATCCTGAAATAATAGACGTCATAAATGTACGATATAATATCCGTTGATTAAGGAGAACTAAGCCTCACGAACTTATAATCTAAAAAATATGACAACCCTTATTTAAATTGTAATACCTTCTCAAACGCAACTGAACGTTGAAAGTAAAATCATTTGTCGATCTTTCTTTGATTGGTCATGATTAAGGAGGTGTTTTTAGTGCGGTTAGAGTCCCACACTACTCTGGGTTTCTAGCCCCATTGTGTCTTTCGAGATTTTAACCTTCAATAACAAAAAAAAAAAAAAAACTTTTCCGAAATATCGACCACCAATTTTCCGTGGAACACCTTAATAAATTGTTTAGATCCTAGATTTTAAAAAAAAAATATATCGAATAAAGTATCAAGTTTTCTCTTACCAAACAACAAGAAGGGATGCTTGATCTAAATTAGCTGATTGAAATATGCCCTTTCTATTTGGCTTCCGTATTAAGACACGCACTCACCTTTGAACTTGCTGAAATTGTTTCATCGTCTATATTGTGCTAAACAGGAACAAAATGAAAAAATTATTTGTTTATTCCAAAAAATTAGGTACTCACTTCTTCCATATAAATAACTTTTGCCGAAATTCAGCCCCCAATCCTACATGTGTAATAACCAATAGATCGTCTTTGCATAAATATGGAAAACTTTGATATGTGATGTTTCCAGCTAAAGTTAAAACAAATATATTTTAATTGCAAATTACAGCTACAGGTCAATGATAAAAGTACTTAACACAGTAAATATTTTTATATACATATATCTAAAATATCGAACTCTATTACAAGATTCAAATCACAGTCCTCAAGTATATTTTATGTCCAATCACTAGACTCACAAAAATTATTAGGTATTATCAATTGGGAGTGGGACGAACACGACGCGGCACGAACACTTTCGTAACAAAGACAGAATGAGCTGAAGAGATCGAAGGCAATTCAAATTTAACTACCAACAAGTTGTATCCTTAATTGCTCAAATTGCATACTAGAATTGATTCAACACACTTATATTTAGCACATAATATCTCTTAACATTCATAACATAATAGCGTGGCTGTAATAGTGAGAAGAAATCGAGTAAACAAAATCATATTTACTCTGCATCTGCTCATAAGACAATGCGTAAAGAAGGGTTATAGCTACTCCAATCAATGTCTTACACTGTATCCACGTTTTCTAAATGTGAATACGTACGTACTTCAGAAGATGTTTTTAATCTGCGCATTCTTAGGTTGAGAATCTACGAACTGTAATAGCTTACAAAACCGAGTAAAATACAATGAGAGTACTCTAAGGACCCTTAAATCAAGGTATACCATATAGGATAAAACTATACAATAGCCCCACTTTTTTAGAATCTTCAATAAAACAAAAAAAAAACAAACAAAGATGATAGTTCTTTTATTAAATAGAAAATTAACAGTCTTTTTTCATAGGCTTGGCAATTTCATTTGTAGAAAAATATGTTATTATTTATATATTTTTAAAAAAAAGTTTAAGTGGTGCGTTTTGTAACTTAATCTTTGGGTAAAAAGCCCCGCGTTTGTGACAAAACGCCCCTAAGGAAAAAGTAGGAACAAATATTATAAAGTAATGAAAATTAAATTATTTTGTTTTGTAATATAATAAGAAAATTATGTAATATGGCCTGTCGCTTCGCCTTGCGGCCGAAGCTGTTGCAATTGGGTATGTAGTATACATAGAACAAGACTCGTGCAACCAACTTTGAGCAGATATACACCGAATCCAGTCTTCTGTAGAACCGGTCTTGTGGTAATTCTCAGTACTTTTCGTTTTCTTTATTTTTTTTCTGTTCAACAATTTTTTTTCGTTTTTGCATGTTTTCTGATGAGTGTTATATTTCAATACATTACTGGGGCGCTTTGTAAATTTCTGAGCGCTAAACACCCCAGCGAAAGTAAAGCAACCCAACCTGATTTAAAAAAATAAACAAGCACAAACTAAAAAGCCAATTGTATGTACCCTCTAAATATATATATCAGTTTAATATAATGTGCATAGTTTCTGAAAAAATAAAATTATTTTTTGTTATTTTTTTCTGGACAGAGCACACAGAACACTACCACTCAATAACACAGTTGGCGAACGATTGAAACTTGTTTGAACAGGTTTGGTCGTTATTGCATAACAACATCTGTGTGCGTGCCAGACTACTGGGGCGTTTTGTAAACTGGAGCGTTTTGTATAGTTTTACCCTATGACGAAAAGTTGATATGGTTGTAACACTTTATTTCTTACTTTAAACCTTTATATTTTTTAGAGTTAGAATCACTGCGTTACTTTTACTTCTCATCTTTCTAAATCGAAATGTTTTTGATTGAAGTAAGAAAAATCTGTTTAAATTGTAAGAATTTCGGTTAATAATGTGTGTTTTCTAATTTTAATCTTAAATGTACTTAAATTCGGGTCGTGTATTTTCCCTCAGAGTATATCGAGCTAAATAAGAGCCCTCCTTATTTTTATACACAGTTTTCAAGGTATGTCCTCTTTTGAATTCCCTCAACTCATCCAACTGCATCTCAATCTCACTGCTGAGAGCGGCTCAATCTTCCCTAGATGGAGATTTGTCACTTCTTGTCTTGTGATTCAATTGGGGTCCTTTTCGGTTTGTGCCAACCATAAATTTGGTTTCAGGTAGTCTCCGAATTCGATTGATACAATTTTGTTAGTTCTCAGAGCGCTCCTCATTTTTGAAGCGGAGTCAGTCAGTCCAATTCCAGTTCCTATTGCAATTTTCTTTGCGACTGCAGTACTCCAATTGAAAAAGACCCAAGCGCCCAAAACAATGCTCCTGGGATTAAGAGGTCGTCTCTCTCAACCTCAGAATGCACCGCCTTCGGATTTCCACCGCCCCCCATCTTCAAGCCGAACCATCTGCCCATGACCACGCGAACACTGCTAACCTTGGCATTTTCTTTTCCAATAAAAAAGAAAGAATCCCCCGCCCATCCTTATCGAGCAATACCATTCGACTTATCCTTCTTATCATCCACTGATGCTACGCCGCTTATAGTCACAGCCCATCGGCAGTCATCATGCATTTTTCAAAACGTAAGCACTTTTCTGCTAGCCGAGCCAGTATTTACCGAGAAATACACTCGCACGCTGTAAGCGCCACCGCAATTACGCCGTACCAGGGGCTGGTTACAGCGATATGGAGGACCGTTCTCAAGTTCTTGTAAAATACGCCATGCACTCGCAATTGAATAGACTTAGAGGCATGCCACTGCCTCTGCCTCAAAAGGGTATAGGTATACATGTAGAGCTGCTCTCTGGCGCTCTTTTAGAAATAACAAGACGATTAATTTATTCGCCGGAGAATGGATATTCAAATAATTAAAATGAAATACCCACTCTGGGTGGCTCTCCAATAAATGGGGGTGGAGGGGGAGGGTGAATTCAATGGTAGTAGAACATCGTCCTCCTCCTTGTAGGCAGCCATTTTCATTCTTCGAATCGAGAGAAAGACTGCAGCACGCGGGGTACGGGTAAAGGGGAAAACGCGCACATTCAGGAAAAATCAGCAATTTTCCACTCTTAATCCTGCAAATGCGACATTTTTCCTAAGAGGCTGTATAGCGCGCACAGGAATACAAATAAAAATAAGAAAACGAAGGACGAGTTCCAACAGCCCCCTATAGTTGAATGGGGTTGTGGGTTTTTTTTTAATTTGTTGATCCTTACGACGGATGAGCTTTTACAATTACTCCCCGTAATGCCAAAAGAATGAGAAACACAAAAAGGGAGCACGCAGCTCCTGCATGTGGTTGAATAAATACGACAGGGCCTAGAAAATTGAAGCTCTGTCTCTCTCGCCATCGCCGTGTATACTCACAATAGTCACTACACGAGGAATGACAAGTCTCTTGTTTGTCGCATAGTTGTCCTCGTCGTTGTCGTCGTTTTAATGATAGAAATGTCCTTATTAATACTCTTTAGATGAGTGGTGGGAGAGAGGGCGGCGTTGTAGCAATAATAGGATGCGAAAATAATAATAATCATCATCATCGTCGTCGGAAGAGGAAGAGAATGGGAAACGGAGACAAGAGAAAGGACTTGAAGCGCATTCATGTGCACTTGCTGTGTCTAGAGGTTTGCGTAATGTGATGCGACGATACACCACTCACTCTTGGTTACGTTCATTAGGTGGTCCTTTTGCAATGGCAATCGCGAGCACCCCCTCTCTACGCCCACTCCTATTCAGCATTATTGTTCCGCTCTGTACGGGTATATTTCTCCTCGGTGCTCGCAGTCTGTGTTTGTGATTTGCCATTTCTCCCATTCAAATGGAAAATATAAAAATAAAAAAAGAAGGAAAATCTGCTCGCATTTCAAGATGTGCACCAAGTAGGATATTTTTTTTATATGCAATGACAGTGAAGCATCCTTCGGCAGGGAATGTAGTTTGGGTTGGGTTCTAGTGGGGCGCTCTCAACGGCGGAATGCTTCAATTTGTCAACTGAGTGGCTCGGCTAAGGCACGAACCCATCATATGGCACATGTGTGCACAGCATCCACCTCCTTTTGCCATTCATCGTGAGGGTAATCTGCATGAGACGTACCGTACCATGATGACTTGGAATTTTAGATTTCCAGTGCTTAGCCGTGTATTATTATTTAATCCTGGAACACTCTTTGCCGGAAGGAGTCTCGCTGGAGTGTGCAGCAGTACTTGGGCATGTGAAAGATCAAATGTGAGGTTAAGAGGCGCCTACTGAAATCACGGATTAGCATATGCAAATGTGAAAATTTCAAATTCCAGAGGGTGCTCTCTTATGGTACATCAAAGCGGGCGATTACGAGTACATGCTTTCAATTAGTTTTCCTCGGGATAATTGAGCACATTCGCCCAACGTGGAAAGGCACTTACGGCCATAATGGATAAGACGATCGCTGGGTGTCATCAAAGGGATGCGAGGAATTTCAGAAGACTTTTCCAATGTCAGAAATAAATTACATCATCTTTCGAGGTTTTCGAAAAATTTAAAGTCACAAATTTTATGGGCATCAGAGCAGATTTATCGCGCGCCTCTTGGCGCAGATAAAAAACGAATATTTATTTTCGAGCAATTATAGAGATTTAATGAAGAGGACGAAATAAAAGTGAAATTACGGTAAGAATTGGTTTGGAAATGAGGGATGCCAACAGAGTACCAGTAGTTTTCACGTTAATTGTGATTAGAAATCGGCCGGAAGTTCTCATTACAAGACTTCGTAAAGGGGACTTTTAAAATTAGAGAATATATTATTAAATTAAAAAAAAAAACAAACAGAGGAAGAACATTTTTTAATCACAGACTAAAGATAATTTTTTACGGCATAATTTTCGCAGCATCTCCCCAGCAGGTTTAACCATTTTTTAACAACTTAAATCAGGAGATACGAGTATGAGGGAAATATAAAATATGTAGCGAAAATATGTTCTAAAAGAGTCGACATGATTCGAAAAATCTTGTGGCTATCGTTAGACCCACGTGCTTAAATTCGCCGACTTTCCGAATCAGAGGAAACCCTTGTCAATGCAGTTTAGACAGTTTATAAAGGATGGACAAGAAAAAATAGACTGCGCGATACTAATAACCAATTTTAGTGTCCAGGCTAAATTGTTCGAACTCACAATGGGGAAATTTTCCATACAAAATTTCATATTGTGACCTAAAATATATTTTGCGTGAAGGTGAAAAATGATTATTAGTAAGGCCCAGTGAAGTTGCAACACGCAAGTTTGGATCAAAAGCGCTCCAATCACATCAAAATCGAGAAGAGACGATGAAATATAAACCGAATCGTAAGTTTTAGAGTTAGTAAAGAAGATGTACTTAGAAAACAAAATTTTTAAGTGCTGAAGCTCGCAACTTAAAGTCCGCAGCTAGATCAACGCCGCACTGTGATCCAAAAAGGCAAATCTGGTGGCAAAAATACTAAATTCGATGTTTTATTATTTATTTTTACTGTTTTATTTTTATTTTTAAAGAAATATAAACGGAGCTTCAAAAATATCAAACAGAATAATTTCCTGCTTAAAAGTTTGACTTATAGAGCTTTTTAAAGTTGGTCAATTTTGTTCTAGAGTAAAAGCAACAGAAAAAACTAAATTCTTAATTGTTTTAAACGAGAAATCTTCATTTTCTTGAATGCAGTCTAGTTGTTTTATATATAAGTAAATTCAAGTTTTAATGAAAAATTCAAAAAAAATTACCTAATATTTTAATAAATAAAAAGGCGCCTTTTATTTTAGCCCTATTTTTGGTTTGAGTAGAGCTAAAAAAAAATTCTCGCGAGTTCCCACGGAAGATTGACCACGATAGTTGACCCTAACTATTTGTTAAACCATGTGCAAAATTGTAGCTGCAACTACTTGCAATGTTCGGAGAAATTGTAATTTACCTAAAGAAAGTCGTGTTTCCAGTGCTGACATTTAAGCACATTTCCTTATGGAATATTTCAATTATTTTGTTAATTAAAAGAGTTGAGAGCGTGAAATGTTCTTCTTATATCAATTAAAAACAGTTTTGTTATTATTTTGATTGTTAAAAAATCAACACACTTAGAGACACTCTAAATCTTACTTCAACCTAAGATTTAGAGACACTCTGTGAAGCTAAATTCTTAAAAATCACTATTTTAATAGGCTTTGAAATTCCCTTTGAGAAGAGGAAAAAATTGTAGCGTTCAAAAGTTGTGATTTTTGTAACCAAAAAAATAATTTTGGACCACAGTGCGCCGATCAACCGAAGATGCGAAGCCTACATCATCTGCCAAAGCAAGTGGCAATTATAAAATGATTTCATGTATTCTAGAAAGAGAATCGGACCTAGGGCAGATCCTTGTTGTACCCCAAAGTTGCGAGCTATACCATATCCATTTGTCATCTGTTTTCACTCATTAGAGACCAATCTTTAGGGAAGGAATGGGGCCGGTCTAACATGAAGCCAGGAGTTACTTCATTTAGATAACTGGAAGACGTATTCGGTTGGGGTCGAAATTATTGATTGGTCAACATTTTTTCACAAAATTCGTTTAAGGGTCAGTTTTTAAAATTCTCCTTTTCTAGATTCTGCAAACAATACAAAAAAAGGGTTGGAAATTTTGTAAGGCAGAGAACATTTAATATTTTTTTTTAAATTATTACTCCTCTTTATTCCAACATTTATTTTAAATTTGAATAAATTTCGCATTTATTTTTTAATTTTAACACCTCTATTCCGAATAACATTTTTTTTGTTCAATTAAATTTGGCATTTTGTTAAATTTTTTTCTAATATCGAATCAATTATTGTCCCTTTTAAATTAAAATTTAATTTCTTTTTATTTTTACTAATTTTTTATTTTTCATAAATTTTAAATTGTGTTTTAATACCAATTTTTTTCTCTTGTTGTTTATATTTGTTATTTGGAAAAAAAACAGAATAAGCAGAATTTTATTTCTTTAAATTTGAAAAGCGGAATATTGTAAGGCAGAACTAAAAAAAGCCGAATTTTTGTCTGAGAAGACAGAATATTGAAAGTAGAATTTCGACCCGCTCCCGAATGTTTTCAAACGCTTGTAAAAAGATATGCTGATGATGAGAATTCCATTGGGTCTAGCGATAAATTCAGCCCATAAAAATAACGTGGATTTGAATAGGATTCCGTGCTTATCCTAATGACCTCTGTCTTTCATCACAAAATCTGTGTACCATATCTTTGATAAAGAAACTTTCTTTGAAAGACGGTAATAGAGTGACAGTTGGAGGGGCTTATGGAGGCCTGCACTTGCTGCGGGCCAACCAAAATTGCATCAATTAAAGCTATAATTGTTGTACCACAAACACTTCTATGACAACATACATCCCTAAAATTGTACAAATATCACCAACTGAAAACTGAAAACTGAATGCGGCATTCAATGGAATTGCGATTTATATTATTTACGGATGAAGGAAACACGACCAGATATATCACTTTTCTTAACAATTAAATGGCGCCTCACTGAGCAGTTCGGTAATTTCAATTTTTAAACTTTGTAAACAAAGCTGGTCTCTTGTTGCTGAAATGAAGTTTATGCCATTAAAAATTCCATCCATCGTTTTTGTAACTTGAAATGTAATTTAAACGAAAATTTCTTGTGTTGCGTAGTAGACAAGCTTCATTGAAGATTGAGAAAATCGCCCCCAAAGTTTAAAATTGTTCTTTTCAACGAAATTTGTTAAAGCATTGTTTCGCACAGTAAATCTAAAGGTTTTAACAGAGAAATATTATATTTAAAATTCAAGTTTACGCTTAATTTGATATTTTCGAAACACATGGCGTAATTTTGTTTCTAACTACAGAACAAATATTTTTAATGACATTTGACAAGCTTGTGTTTTGGGAATTCAGGGCAGGGGCAATTCTTCAAAAATATCCCGGATTCTTCTGTCGTGTTAAGAATTGACTTGGAAGTGCACATTTTTCCTTCAATGCAACATAGAAAACGAAGAAAAGAACACTTCTAAATTCACTCTTTAAAAGGTTAATATTTTTCTTCAATCGAAATGGGAAGTATCAAAATCAAAAAGAGCTTTCGGCTTATTTGATAGTTATGGGATGTCACCGATCAAATTTTGAAGCGGTGAGTACACTTTGGTGCAAAAAGTTGAATATCCCGCTACAATGTCAGTTTGTTGCTTCAAATTAATCACAAGGTTTTATCGATTTAATTCTGAACTAACACGTGAACTCTAATAGGGCAGCACCTATCAGACTCTTTTCCAAATGTTCTATTATTTAGTCAAATAATCCATAACCCAAGACCGTGTGTTTCTAATTTAATTTCAGTCGATGTTCAGTGTTTACTTTTCGTGTAAATTTTTATTCCAATGAAGGAGATTTTTGCTTTTTTTCATACAAAATTTATGAAATTAAATATCTACTAAAAATTTACGCAAAAATAGCTTTAAAATTAAAAAAAAAATGCGAATAAATAACAAAAAAAAAAAAAGAAGGAAATTTTACCATTTGTATAGATCAAAAATTCAGGCACTGAGTAGGAAGGGTTTTAAGATAAGTTTCAGACTTCACAAGATATTTCTCCAGGAAAATTCAAATATCTAACCCATGTAGATACCATCCATGCGAAGGTTAAACTGATTTAATTAATATTTAAACAATGTCCTTAAAGGTACCTCATTTCCAGGCAAAGTTTGACATGACGGCGGCATTACAATTTTGCTCAAGATCAGCCGCCTCTTGCTTACTTGGGCTGGAGTTAAACAACTTAGTTTAGTGACTGACAGCTCAGAAGGTGACTGCTTATTTATATAAGCAATTCAGTTTAAAAGGTCATTTGACAACATGCTACAGCAAGATCATCTGCAAACGCTGTTATTTTCCCTAAAAATGGTTGATTTTTGCGACTTTGTTTATATATTAAGAACAGTATTGGACCAAGAACAGATCCCTGTGGTACACCTACGTTTTATTTCCCTTTTTGAAATAAAATCTATTCCGGCCTTTTAAAGTTGTTCTTCTTTTTCTTTCGTTAGTTAACTCGGGGACAAAGGCAAAATTCGACATCAAAAAGCGCCTGGCATCAATAGTATGCCTAAGAAACAGCTTTAGGAAATTCGTCCTTTCATAAACAGTGCAACAATCCTATGCTGAGTGGCGCTACAAGAGACATTGATAGGAATATCCTTCTGTTTGATTTCAAAATTACCCCATGAAGTCCTTTGCTTATAAAGATATGACAAGAAATGTAACTCAACGAGAAAGTACACCACAGAGGCTGATTAAGCTCACCTTCCACAATTTTAGACCATTAGACTTCGGGCACGCAGTAAGCGACGAAAAAAAATTAAAACATATGAAATCGCATTGCGGTTGACACATCACATCACAATCGCCCAGTCACTCGTCGCCTTCAGCGGCATGCAGCCCGCAGCCTTACTTGGGAGCATGTTTCGAAAAACCACATCCACCCACTCCACCCTGTCTGCCATTTTGTCAATGGCCCTTGTTTTAAATCATCTCTCTCTCTCCGACGGATTACCGCCACAAAAACACCCATGCGCCTATTAATGCGAGAAAAAAAAAACGCGCCGCACTGTCAAGTGAACTTGTAAATCGTGTACACGACCTGCATGCATCTCATCCTCCTGGCACTGTTATCGTCCTTCAAAACAGGAATCGACGATGTCGCTTCCGCTTTCGTGGATAAAAATTATAGAAACGACCGGCGACATGAAGCGTTTAAATCATTTTTAATTACGTCAAATGCATTCGGTCATGCTCGCGCACACAATGTCGGACCGACAAAAAATAAAAAAATAAAAAAGGAAAAAAAAAACTAAGAAACCCTGTTTATAATTGCTCCTCGGACCGGGCTCTTCAACATGGAGTTCTCTGGGTGGCGGCATATATACTCAACTTGAATTCAATATGCGAGTATATTTTGGCCAATGGCGGTTCCGTTTTGAATGGTTTCGCTTTTCGAGTGCAAGGCCCGTTGACTCTTTCAATTTATTTTCCGATTAATATTTTCCTAATGGCATAATTCAGTTTTTACCTTTATTTCTCTCAAGTGGCGCTGCTGCCTCCAAAGTGTCCCCTTAATTTGTATTTTAAGGCTGGTGCCGGTGGTCGCTGGCGAATTTTCCATTCAAATGGGAATTCTTTTCACGATGGCTTTTCCGAAAATAAAAGGGAACAACTTAAAAAATTAAAGAAAAAAATCTAAAAAATTCAATGCAGAAGGTTTGGGAGAAAAAAAAAGAGAAAAAAACTTTTTGTCGTAGTTTTTCCAAAGTAATTAAAATGCGGTTTTCATATTTCCAGGATCTCGGTTTCGATCGGGAGACACTTGATGGAATAATTGCTGTAATTGGCCCTCGAGTTGGTATTTTTTGTGAGCGCGCGGACATTTTCATATCCTCGAATGAGGTGGAACAATGGTTCTTCAATGGGGGGGTTTGTTTTTTTTTTAATGGAAATAATGACATTGGAGACGAAATCTCAAGTACTTGTCCGTAACCATGTATGCACGAGTCGTTGACAAATCGACTCGAAAGAAAAGGAACTCCCAAAGGGGGCAGCAGTTGCAGCGAATGTCGGGGATACCTTGAAGGGAAAGAGAGTGGTTGCACTTATCTTCGATTCATATGAATCAAGATCATGACTCTAAAGTGCATGGTTCACTTCGGGGTACCGAAATACCAGGCTTGCACCAGTGTGTAGTAGACCTGAGCTTTTTTTTATCAGCTTATAAGGTTCTTTGTTAAATCTCGTACCTCGACGCAAACGAAAATCACTCGAAGACGTCAATGGCATCCACTTACGCAAGTGCGATTATACAGCTGTTAGGTATTGGCTTAAGTGAGTTTTGCTCCATTTTCCAAAGACTTGGTCTATCTAACTAGTATCCAAAAAATGCTGTTGTTAAACGCCTTAAAATCAAATAAAGAGCACGACTGGGTCGAACAAAACTTTCGCGTTGATCAAAAGTTTGGTTGGTTGTTTTCTTATTTTATTAGGTAGGTAGGTTAATAGCGATCAGATAATCATAAAATATAGGAAAAGTGAAAAATAAAATCTACTTTTGGGTTATTCACCTGGTATGACAGTAGAGTTCAAATAAAAATTGTTGCAAAGCTGAAGCAGTTTTCGAACTCAAAAAAAATGAATAAAATAGTTTTAATGGAAATTTAAGTTTGAAAAGATCCTCTGCTAGTATTTATTAGACGATATATTTGAATAAACATTCGTATGCTGTAAATCATTATGCTAACCATTCCCAGCAAATATGCATAAATGTTCGTCTGGTGTATGATGGACCTATTACACGATATTCTGAATTCCCTGCACCACTTTTGTGATAGTCAAATGTAATAGTCACATCCTTCTCCTTCTACGTAAGGTGATCGCAGAATAGCTATAGAAATATGGCATCACTTTGTTATTTCAAAACATTGTTTTGTTGTCAGTTGTCATTTTTTGCACAGAAAATTCAAGGTAGCCTTGATATAATCCAAATACTATAAATGCGAAAGTACGATTTTAACCTTTTAACGACCGCAAGACCAATTTTTATGAATCTTGGTATAGGGATAGATGGGACCTCTGAGAGTGACATTGGCTACTTTTTGTCGCGAAAACAACACGTGAAGGTGATTAAGTTGGGGATGCAAGTATAAATGACGAACCAATTATTTCTCAAGTTAGGTATAAAACAAATTCATCATAGGTAGCTATACTTTTGGTAAGAAATAAATACATTTACCGCGTATTTTACCAATGAATATGTAGGGTTGATTTTGGTTGGTTTGAAAAATAGGACAGTTTTGGACCCGATAAGTGGCGCTGTTGTTGATATAAATATTTGAATTGAGTTGAGCTGGTACTTGCTAGTTAATGTTATTTATATTCTACAGTACGTATTTATTTTAATTTGTTTTAATTGCATTTGTTTTTATCTCTTTGTTGGGTGTAGTTGAAAAACGAACTAACCAACTCAGGCATTTTTTTCTAACAACAAAAATCAAGAAAATAGGAACACAAAAAATTCAAAATTTATCGAAACTTCAAAAACAATCACAACATATCGTGTCATGATATCATATCATGATGACAGAAGTCATCATACGTATGGTGAAAGGTTTTTGTTGGCAAATTTGTTTGGCTAGTCAGGATATGTATGTTGGCGACCTAAACATATCGTGTAATACCCATTTTGGGACCGTATGCTAACATTCGGACAAATTTTCGGCGTATGCTGACTCGTATGATATATGCTGACGAGCTAAAGTAGGCTCATCAGCATCGCCACATTTTTCAGCATACGTATGCTGATTGAACATATCGTCTAATACTAGCTGCAGTAACAGGCAATCAGTGTGACCATTTGAGGATATTTCCTGCTAAACTTAGCAGGATTATTTTATTTTTAGCCTCTTTTTTTTTTCAAATCATGGCAGCATTTTTTTTAAGCATGATTTCATGCTATAGCAGGAAAAATTAGGAGGATTTTGGTTTAGCCAAATTATGAATTAAAAAAAATCAAAATAAAATCACAGCAGACGAGCCTTAGTGTGAACAAGCCATTACAGTTCTCATTTGACAGTGAAGACTGAACAGCCATTCAACGAATTCGGTTAATAAAAATAATATTTATTTTTACTCAACGAGCAGAGACTGAACTTAATTGAATTAAAATATTTTGTTATGTAATACATAATAAACGTCACGAAATGATTTTTATTTAATGATATTTTTGTAAAACATCTTATTTTTCCTGAAAAACGGCTTTCTTGTTAATTTGTTGGGTTTTTAGCAGGTTTAAAAAAAATACTAAGCATGATTTGTAGAACTTTTTTATAAAAAAAAAAACATGCTATACTCCTGAACTTATCATGATTTCAAATATTGAATTGGTCACACCGCTGGCATTTGTCATAATCTGGTTAGAGAGCTAGAAGCGCCTACTGTACTATTTTATAAGCTCTTACACTTGACAGCGTAGTAGGAATTTCTGTTTCCTGATTTATCAGGGCATGTTTTTATTTTTCACTGGAATAGATTAGTGACGCTGGTTTAAGGTGTCGATGATAGGAAGTAGTTTCGTGATAGACCGATATCTGTACATAGATATATAATGGAAAAGTTCAGAGATTTGTTTTTGAATAAGCATTATCAGTTATAGACTGAATTTCCCGATGGACGAGTGTGCGGGGCGAATGAAGTGGGACTCTCTGATTGTATAAGGCACAAGTGGTTGGAATTATTTGAAGGTGCATATTCAATATGGTTTAAAAAAAAGAACTGTGTAATAGTTGCTAAAAATAAGCTTTTACCGTTATTTCATTTTTATTGGTAGTGCGCTATTGAATTTAAAACAATTATACCGTGTAAACACAGATTTTGGTAGTAATTTTTGAGAAATAATTAAAAAACAGTTTTATTTGTATTTTTTGAGAAAAACGAACAGGATCTTATTTAGAGTAAGTATATTATCTTTTATACGTATTTTGATCAAAATCGTTATTGCGGTTTTTGTAAAATATTAAAGACAAAACAGTAACAAATATTGCAATCGTTTAGTTCGAAAACTACTATTAGCTGAAAACTGAGTAAAAGGTATTGTTCAAGATGTAATCATTACTTGGTTTTTTAGGTTTTATCTCAATCGAAAATGGGGTTTTCCAGCTATGAGCAGTATTTAAAATTAGCGTTTTCGGTGATTTGACTCAAATTGAAAATAAAGGACGCAATAAGTTGGAAAACATCAATTCTACTCGAAGTGTCTCTAAGTCAAACTTCTTTATAACGAACGTAATTCTCTCAATATCGAATTTCATTTTGTTCCCCTTCCCCTTTTAAAAATATCCCACATGAATTAGGTTCTTTATAGCGAAATTCTCTTTATAGGGAACTAATTTTGTTGGCCCAAAAGCAAAAATGTTTCTTTATAACGAAATGTCCTATTTGAAAACGAAGCTTACTATGATTTTTTGTTCCTCATTTAAAAGGGAAATCCCCGTTTTGGCAAGAATTTTCTTAAAGTGAACGTATGGATGTATGAACAAATGTACATGTGTAGTAGAAACTATCGTTTGAGTTTGCATTTAAGTTCGTGAAAAATAAAAATGTCGAATCACAAGGCTATTTCACTTTGAGAGAAATTATCGATTATTGAAAAAGTTAAAAATGGAGAACAGAAAAAAGACGTTGAAGAAAAATTTAGTGTTTCATTTAGTTCTTTGTCGACAATTTTAAAGAATGAGGAAAAAATGTTAAAGTTCTCCGAAGCAAGTTCAAACAAAAGCCAAAAAAAAAACTACCAAAGAACAAAACTATTCATGTGCAATCGAAAATGGATGTTTTTACGGAAAAAATAAAGAGATACTTTTTACTTTTTTGTACCAATTTTCTTTGAAAAAAATTACATTTTCTATATAACGAATTTTGTATAAAACTTCTTTATAACGAATCAATTTGTTGTTTCCTCAAAGGTTCGTTATAAAGAAGTTAGACTGTAGGCCTTTTTTATTATGCTCACATGATCTATATAGATCGTTGATTTCCATGGTTTACAACAAAGGTTGGATCTCGTACTATTGTTGTAAACCGTGGAAATCAATGATCTATATAGATCATGTGAGCATAATAAAAAAGGCTTTGTATGTCCAAATTTCAAGAGTACCGTTATTCGATTGTTGAGCACGGAAAATTGATTAAATGCCGACAAAAGAATATTGCCGAAATATAATCGAAAACTTTGTAAATTATTCTGTGTAATCTCTTTATTAATTTATTTGCGGTTGACAAAAATACCAGGAAGTGTACGCCAGAAAAACCGAAAGCACGCAGCTTAGATAAATAGTACTAGATTATTACAAAATGTACCAAATATGGCCTGAGCAACAATTTACATTAATGATTTGTTTTATAGCAAGTCTTTAGGAGAAGCAAGCATAATTAATTATTATTATAGCATGACTTGGGAAGCAAGTTCAGCTAAACATCGATTTGTAAGCGAAAAACTGAGTATGCAGTCGTGTTAACCTCACCTACTTAAGCTCAAATATCAATTTTGGTTGAAATCGTTAGAGCCGTTTCCAAACCAGACAGAATTTTGAGACAAACTTTTTAGAGTTCCTCTATCATCGTTCTGTCAGAATTTCGCGATTTTAAAAAAAATTCAAAGCTCAAAATTCTTGCTCCAACTATTCAGGGCTATCGTGAAAAAAATTCCCCCGAAATATTTCCCTATTTTTTTCTAAAATTGGTAAAATATTCCCAAATATGAACTTAATTGACAGTTGAACAAATCACAATTGACAACTGTCAATGATTTCGAACATATTCTGGGAAAAACGGCTGCAGATTCGCGATAGGACGTTAGGAGGAATATTTTGCAGGTAACAAAAAAATGTTGGGGGGGGGGGGAATTTTTTCCCTCGGAATTGCCGATAGGCCTGATTATTTTTTTTAACAAGAACTCGTTTTGAATGTTTTCAAGAATCAATTATTCAGCCATTCTTACGCTATTTTCTTAAACAATTGGCAACAATTTCATTCTCAAGTCAAAAACTGTTGATATTTGGGTTCATTTAAGCAACGAAAATTTTTGGCATTCGAAGGTTTTTTTTTGAACTAGTGTAGTCTCTGATGTCCCTTTTTCGCGGGACAATATGAATACTTTCGTGGAAATTGTCCCAAAAGATAATTTTGTGCTTATGCTTGGCAAACTCTTCAAAAACTGCAATTATGACTGACAAAGTGTTATTCGGGTTAACTAATCCAAATCTACGAGCATTCCATGCCCTCAGTGTAGCTCGTCTAAGAAACACCTGAAGAGGACAACTCATCCATGGCCATTTGATCCACCGTATGGACAAATCGTCCATGAAAAAAATTCAGTCTGGTTGATGTCCCAAAACATGTTTTAAACCCCTTCCAGTTGAATCTGGATGAAACGAAATATAAGTTGAGATGGCGTCCAGTAAACTTATGAAACTTTTGTGTAACACAGAGTTGCAGGTCCACTGCTGATGCAATCACCACTTGCATCCGATTTTAAACCGCTCTTCTGACTTGTAAGACCCATTGACTTATTACACACGCCCAAACCTTCATTCTTCTGTAAAGGGCCTTTCCCTTCCCCCTGGTTGGTTGTATTTGGATGGCATCTAATGTTCCTGGCAATATCCATATAAACTTCTCTCCTTCCAGTGGCTGACCTAGGTCCCTCCACTCCCCCCGTTCCATTAACAAATTGACTCCGCCAAGCGCATTCGTATTTAAACAAAGATTACATTTCAATTACTCTTTCGTTTCTTTTCTATTTTTTTCTTTCAATTTCTTTTCAAATTCGAATTTCGCTTGTTTGTCGACAAAAATTAATTCCTGACAAAGCACATTTTACGCTTTTGTCTAAGATGACGCATCCATTGTTTCGCATCAATCCTTACAGCATACCCGCAACATGGCAGTAGGCTTTCGGTTGTTATGTATTTTTTTTTTCCCCCATTTTCTTTGTAAGTGGGGTATATGTGTGTGGAAAATTCTTGGCGAGGGTGACAACTGACAAAGTATATGCGCATGTACCGGAGCAAACAAGAAAAATGTCGCATCGTCCTTTCGCTCGTGTTGTGTCGTCTGTCTTCACATATATATAGGGGCTGGTGTGTATATTGTGGTATATGGTACGAATCAAATGGTCCTCGGGGGGAATGGATGGTGTACCGTAAAGGGAAAACACATTTTCGCCATTTTGATTTCGGGGAAGAGTACTTCTGACATTTGTGTAGGTATACAAAAATGCTGGCGCTTGTTGACTTGAGATGTGAAGTGTAGAAGACGAGTGGTGTTATATGTACAGTAAGGGATGCGAGGATTTGCGTTCTAAGTGAAAACTTCGAAACTTCTTAAGTGATTAAGTACACGGGGCGCGTTTGGGAATGTGCAAATTATGCTGATAATGTAGGCGGTGGTGGTGTTGGCAATTTGGACTAAGCTGGGATGGTATTTTATGGATTAAAATTGGCATCAAATGCTGTTCGCAAATTGGTTTTAATGATGCCAAAGGTCTTGCGTTTTGTATAATTTTTATTCTTCCGAGAAAGATTCACAGAAGTAGGACACTCAAATAGAGTTTTGCCTGCCACCGACGCGAGAGCGATGTCGAACTTGTTTCAGGCATCTCGACCTTGTATATATTACTGGAACAAATTTCAAAGAAAAATTTACAATTTCTGAAGATTTCACTCGAATTTGCCGCAATTTGATAAGAGGACTGCAGAGTACAGACCTGAGTACAAATAAAATCGTTTAGCAACATAAGAACTGTGGTTGCGATAGGGCATTTATGCTCGAAGTGGTTCTCCATTTACTGTCGTGTGTCGTCTTTCAAAGCTTCAAAGCTTAGGTAGTTAAGGTTAAGTCGGCTGCCAGCTAAACGCCATAGAAAGGCCATCCGTGACCTTTTTCAGAGTGGTACAGGTATTTTCCCGACGCTGTCGGATATACGTTGGCTGGCCATTTCTCCAGTTTGGCAATTCCCCAAAACATCGGGTGACATCAAACTCGTTAAGAAAAATGCGGCAATTTTACTGCCTTCGATATTTTCATGCTCAATATGAGGCCGCCTAACTATCGATTTATGTAATTTCTTTCAGCAGTACTTGTGCTTGCAAACCGGCTTAATAAATGGCGATGACTTCGGTTATAATATAAACGCTGCGATAAAATCGCGAGGTCGAAGAAGAGTTCGATGTCCTTGACATGATCTGTAAGAGCGCCAGTCGCGCTCTAAAAGAAATGAAACACAAAAAAAAAAATCGAAACAGTGCACGTCCTTTTTGAAATAGTGATTGGCAAGAACAAATTTTAGCAATGCAATTCCTTCACAAGGAAAATGTACTGGCAATTGTGGATTTATAACCAACTTTAGTGTACCATAAGGCCACCAACAACCAGTACGTTAAAAGGTCATAGAAAGTTCTTGTAAAAATTTATTTGTGAACTTGTGACTGCATTTTCAAGTTGCGTCGCACTGTGGTCCGAACAGGTAAATCTCTTGGCAAAAATAATAAATTCCATGTTTTATTTTTTATTTATAATAGAAATATAAACGTAGCTGCAAAAACAGCAAACAAAATAAATTTCGGATAACCAGTTTGATTTATATAGCTTTTCAAAGTTGGTCAATTTTGTTCTCGAGTACAAACAGAAAAATAACTTTTTAATTATTTTTTTTTTAATTTAATTTTTATTTTTTTTTAACTAAAAATCTTAATTTTCTTGAATGTAGTCTAGTTGCTTGATATATAAGTAAATTAAAGTTTTAATAAAAAATAAAAATAAAAAAATACCTAATATTTTTAAATAAGAAAACAAAAAAAACACCTCGCGAGTTCCCGCGGAAAATTGACCACGATAGTTGACCATAACCATTTGTTAAACCATATGCCAAATTGTAGCTGCAACTATTTTCAATGTTCGGAAAAATTTAAATTTGCTTAAAAAAAGTCGTGTTCCCAGTGCCGACATTTTGGCCTTAAAAGCAAATTTCCTTATGGAATATTTCAATTATTTTGCTAATTAAAAAAACTGAGAGTGTGAAATTTTCTTCTTATATCAATTAAAAACAGTTTTGTTATTATTTTGATCGTTAAAAAATCGACCCACTTCCACTCCCATTTTTATATAAATCCCAATTGGTTTTTGCAATCCGCCCACTGTAACGACTCTTTTTGAATAAATTCCTCCCAATCCAAAAGGGTTTTCGAGGTATGATGTAACTGAGTTTCTTCGAATTACTTAAATTATTGTAAATCATTATTGTTCTTATTCTTAAAGTATACGTAAACATTGATTAACTTGCCAAAGAAAGGAATTAATTGATTTATTGCCTAAACAGTACAAAAAGTTGAAAGAAATATTTAATTGTGGATTACTATTTTATGATCTAATAAAAAAGGTAGAAAAATGAATTTTCATCTGTTACCCCACATTTGGAAGCTTAAGTTTCACAGGTAAAACAATCCTTGTGAATGTACATATGCAGGATATATTGATGCGCCACCAAATGAAAAAAATACTGTTTAAATACTTGCTTAAGACATTAAAAATTGGTTCGTTAATTTTATGCATCCACTGTTGTAAAAAAAAATATTTTGGATCACCCTGTGAACAATTAAATAGCCGCAGACCTTTTTTACAAGATTGGTAAAATTTGACCTGCTTTTAAAGTTTTTCTTTAGTTTCTTTCTCTGTTAGTTCCTTTTTCAAAGAAAATCTGGGTCGGCATTCTGTAAGGCGAAACGTTCAAACGTTTTCGTGTGCACGAAGAAATTTGCTTGTGTAACATAGGGCAAATCATTCGTGCGCACGAAAACGATTGATCGTTTCGCCTTACAGAATCTGACCCCTGACTTCAGCCTAAGATTTAGAAACACCCTGTGAAGCAATTTTCGCAAAAATTACTATTTTTATAGGCTTGGAAATTTCCTGTAAAATGAAGCAAAAATCGTAGCGATATCTTCATGCGTTCAAAAGTTATGATTTTTGCAACCAAAAAAGCCATTTTGACCACTATGCGACGGTAGCTGTCCAATTTTACTCATTCCAAATGCGACTATTTTGTTACTAGAAACAGAAACAGAAGCAAATCTCATCACTGTTGGTGTACTATCTTCTGCCGCCTGTTGTATATCGGCAATGAATTGTTCCACTTCGATGTCAATAAGCCTTGTTGTGCCCAGTGGAGCTCTAAGGTTTATAAAACCTTCGAGTTTTTTTTTTTTAAATTACAAAAGTTTGTTCTTTTGTTGGTAAGTCTTTCATTGCTTATCTGCTCTACTGGCATGCCATTGACCGTTAGGATTACAGGTGTATGATCCGACGACAAATTATCACTGTTTTCTATTGATTCCTTTCGTTATGAAGAAGTCAATAAGGTCTGGTATTTTTGCTGGGTCGGATGGCCAATAAGTAGGCGATCCAGTCTAAATAAAGTTACAATTAAAATTTCGCCCTGCTTTGTCTAAAGGTGCCATTGGATTTACATGGAGGAATTGCTTTCAAAATCGCAATATACTTTGTTCAATATTCCTTTGAATATGGATAACTCGTGTGCGTCTATCAAAGCGCAACGAAAAAGATGTCGAAGCGAGACTTTAAGCACTTATCGATGTATGAGCAACCGATCGTGCGCTACACTTCGGATCTATCATCGATACATTCCATCACCGGCAGCGGAAGGATACGGACGTTCCTTCGTTGTTCAACTGCGGAAGGAAGCACGTATAATAAAAATAATAAAAAAAATATCATTGAAGTTGTTTTGTTGTTGTTTTGTTTTCTTTTTGGACTACAGTCCGCTGGAATAAGCTAAATTAATCAAGGTCCTTCGAGCCGGATTTTGAGCTGGCCCTATTAACATAAATATTTCTGTTGTGTTGTGATTGTGTTGTGTCATTGTGCATCGATTAAAAAACAAAAAAACCCTTTGGGAGAAGATTGGAGCTCGGCGGTAGTTTGCCATTCGCACAGCGTGTCGACGATCAGCAAACAGCATCAAATAGAGGGTAAGTTCATAAGTTCAGTGCATATAGTTGACATTCTCTTTAAGCGAATCACAGCAAAAGCGTAGATGTTAGTAGAATCGTTTAGTATGTGAGTATGGTTTTATTTTCCGTGGTATACCACGCCATACCATCTCATTCTTTGTTTTTTGTTTTCTCGGTGTTGTGTGTGTGCGGGCATGCAAAGTTGCAATCTACGTTGAATTTCGGAATATTCTCGCAACATTGAGTTTTCGTCGCCAAAGAAACGAACCAGTTCGTGTGCACCGATGCTTGCATACGATCAGCTATGCAATATATCATGATGGGCGTACGTAGGTAGCAAATACATCTGTATTACTTGATGGATGTTTGGTTTGAGTAGATTGCTCTCATGCGGAAGGATATTTTCCTTTTTATGATTTAGCAGAGCGCAGCGGCGCCGCATGACCCGATAACGACGGTCGGGTTAAATTTGAATTTTTGTATACCCATCAGTGGCTTGCAGTATGTAGTACATAGATTGCATATCCTTTGCTGGATATTTTTCTTGAGCACGCACAAGTTGTTCTTGGTTGCGAATGCGTATAGCATTGGCCTAATCAATAAACATGCGCCTCCCTGTGTAGGTATCGGATCGATACGTCCGCATGCTTTGAAATATATATCTTTACATTTCTCGCAACAAGTCGTTTTTTAATTGAATGCACGCAATTCAGTTCCATCACTCAGATGTGATATGGAGCTATATTAGATACCTACATTAGTAGATTCATTTAGCAGCAATATAGGTTTGTTTTCTGGGTATCGACCGTGTTGATCCTATTGTAGCGGACCGAGGTTGCATGATGTCGTGGGGATTTCGTTACGGTTAACCATGAAGCAATGGGTTGGTGGAGGACAGAGAGAGCCTGTGTGGGAGGAGATAGGTATCGCAAATATAGTTATTTTTTAATTTATCGCTGATAACTTAGGTAATGGTAGAGACAGAGCTGCCGGTGGTACGCAAGTTAAGCGTTCATGGGATGTGTTTTGTTTCTGCATTTTATGTATTATTATATTTATTTTTCGGTACCGAGGTTAAGTATTTTATAGATTTTGTTTTAAAGTTATTAAGCACATATCTACGTATTGCTCCTACCTACATAATGCATAGTTACAAGGTGCAGCTTTCTCGAGGCAACTCCGTCATATCCAGGGCGTGTTCAAGCACAAGAGCACGTTCAAAAAAAAAAAAAAAAAAATTGCTCCTGGCTTCACAGGCACACAGCCGGCCAGTCGAGCAGCGCAAAGCAAATCCTGGTTGCATAGGCACACAGCCGGCCAGACGAACAAAATTGCTCCTGGCTTCACAGGCACACAGCCGGCCAGTAGAGCAGCGCAAAGCAAATCCTGGTTGCATAGGCACACAGCCGGCCAGACGAACAAAATTGCTCCTGGCTTCACAGGCACACAGCCGGCCAGTCGAGCAGCGCAAAGCAAATCCTGGTTGCATAGGCACACAGCCGGCCAGACGAACAAAATTGCTCCTGGCTTCACAGGCACACAGCCGGCCAGTCGAGCAGCGCAAAGCAAATCCTGGTTGCATAGGCACACATGCCGGCCAGACGAAAGATAGAGTAGAATGGGTAGGAAGCTTACAAATTCCTTTTATGGCCGAGCGAAGTTTTCACGTCAGTCTCAAGGTCAGGCGCGGCTGACGGTTCCCAGGTGCATACCACGCAGTCATGGACATACGGTAGGCATCTGAGCAATATTGAGCGATAGCCACGAGCAGCATCGTTTCAATGCAAAAACAAATAACGCGGATCAATACGGTTGAATCAGAGATTGAGCTGCAGACAGCAATGTCTGTGCTCAGGTATCACAAGTGTTGTCCTTGAGCGAGCAGGGCAACGTTTGACCGAGTGTACGTGCGCAGGATGAAGCCATTCGCTATAGCAGCACTGTCCATCCAAGCGTACATTCGGATTGTTAATTAGGTATACGCTGTACGTTCACAGAGTGAAGCATCTGCCAAAGTAGCAGTGTCCTCGATTCGGAAGTGCAGCTGCAATATTGAGTAGATACGCTGTAGGTTCGCAGGATCAAACATATGCCATAGCAGCAATGTTAGTCCCAAAACGATCATTCGTATTCTTGAGTTTGAGCAGTTCCTCAACTATACATTTTATCACAAAATAAAAAGAATCATTTACCAAGAGCAGGGCGTTGTCCGATACATACGTAGTAACTCTGGTCATGCCCCGTTCTTAAGCACAGTAGATTGAGCAAGAAAGCAATTTGCTCTCGCTAATATTTTTTTCTTTTCTTTATTTTTTCTTTGCGAGAGACTTGCCGATTGAGACAGATGGCAGGCAATAGCATTTGAAGTCGAATATCGAATGCCAGAACGATCCGATTTTGATCCGATAAGGATGCAGAAAATGTAGCAGAATTGACGGAACAGGCGTGAACGTTAGATCACCGGCAGTTAACCGAGACCGAGACTATGGTACAACTACCGAAACGGACCAAGCGGAGGCTCCGAATGAAAAGCTTTCTGCAGCAGTCGACGAGCTTTCAAATCAGGATTTTGACTTTGACAAGTCAAAGTGGGCAGGGATATGCAGTTATGCTGAATTCACTGGACCGTTCCAATTTAAAATACCCATTGTGCATAACATCATGCGTACATTGTTTTAACTGAAAATGGGAGTTCGGATAACGCCAGACAACCTAGCAGAGGAGAAACTACAACCAAAATGGAACAACACAACCAACAAGGCACGAACTGCAGCAAATTTTTTGAGCAATGGGTCGAGATTTGAACTCCACGACGAGATTTGATAAACTCAAAATCATCTAGCACCTCAACACCACATTAGCTCAACATCACGGTGGACTCTGTGAGAAGAGCAAGAAACGAGCATATTATCACATGAACTCTCAACAGAGAAATTGGAACGCACAGTTTTACATCCGAGTATGCTATATATACCGCATTTTAAAACAACCAAGTGCTAGTTATTTGGAAACGTGAGGGTGTTAAGAAGATGCATCTCAAAAATCTAGGACAAGCTCGAGGCGTACGCATCCAATCACGCGTTTTTCTTTATACCAATGAGGATCAATATGAAAACTAAAGAATGAGTGTACTAAAGGCACACACTATCACAAAATAACCATCAGCCAACGAAAGGCTTTGATGAGCAGCCTACCAACTAATACCTGAATTGATTTGGTTTTCCATGGACATAGGCAGGGGCGTTCATGGTTTTCCCAATCACTACGAGCAAATGCTATTCAGATGAAGCCCCAATGCAGCATATTACTCAGGACGGAAACAAATAATTTCATTCCAATACGTCATCAGCAGTTTTTAAGCCTGCGGCTTCAAAGTGGGCAGGATGTTCAATATTCCTTTGAATATGGATAACTCGTGTGCGTCTATCAAAGCGCAACGAAAAAGATGTCGAAGCGAGACTTTAAGCACTTATCGATGTATGAGCAACCGATCGTGCGCTACACTTCGGATCTATCATCGATACATTCCATCACCGGCAGCGGAAGGATACGGACGTTCCTTCGTTGTTCAACTGCGGAAGGAAGCACGTATAATAAAAATAATAAAAAAAATATCATTGAAGTTGTTTTGTTGTTGTTTTGTTTTCTTTTTGGACTACAGTCCGCTGGAATAAGCTAAATTAATCATACTTCATAGTAGAAAAAAAAAGAGTCTTCGAAGCAGTGTCGAGCCCAAGTATGGCGTCATACGTATTATGATACTTTACTAACAAGAAAGGTTGTGGAAGACGCCATAAACTCAGGGAGTCCTTGGAATAAGGAAATAAAAAATGTGTCTGCGCACTTTGCGTATGAATGGGATGCTAGAAGAAGCTGGAAAAATAGGCTTTCTGACTTCATATTTCATACATTGACGAAGCAGAAGCATCAATGGATTTGAATTCATTTGTAAACTAAATGAAATTAAAATAAAATCAGCGTTTTGCTTAGCCTGCTCTGATGTATCCCTTATCAGGACGCAACTGCATAATCGCCATAGACATAATGCCCAAAATGTTTGTCGCAAAAGGCAACGTAACTCATGCGACATCTCACTCAACAAAAGCATTACTACTGCACCACGGCCACTGGAAAATTGTTATATTATTATAGATATTGTTCCTGCTTTTTCAAAAATATTTTCAGACATTTGGTAGCAAATTTCAGTAGACTCGAATGTCAAGAAAGTAAAAATAGGACCATCGATATGTGTCGACAGTTGTTTTCCCCAAACGCCTTATTTGTGCCGTGTTGCGTCGATGACGCTACATGATATTGCCGTCTTGCATTCAGAAAGTTAGTCCCCTTGGTAGGGGACATTTATACCTCTTACTGTGGGAGAATCATTTTGGAGCTGAACTCAATCGACGCTGCCTTAAAAATTCAAACAGCTACTCCATCTTGCCTTTGACAACTTGCTAAACTGGTTTTGAGAAAATTATTTGAACGTTCCCGCCAAGTCTGAAGAAAATCATCATCTCCATTGATATATTCATCGGAAGGATGTTTACCTCCAAAAAAAAAAAGTCCCCTTTGGCACTCGAAAGCCTAGAAGCAGTTGAAGATTTTTCATTTCGAAAATCCTCGCACACAAACACACACCCCGCACTCGATGCGATATTTACTCACATTTCCGAGGGTACAATTATAGCACCCTCGACAATAATGAAACTCACCCCGATTTGGCGAAACAAATCAAGTCAAGGACTTCATTCCGTTTCCATGTTTATTTTGCTCAGCCATTCGAATAAAAATACAACAGAGAACCAGTTTCATCAAAAATGGAAAACTCAACCTTTTGTCCCCGTCTCCTCGTTGAAAAAAGGACTAAACAAAAAATCACTCTCGGGAAGCGCATGCATCCTTGGTGTACATATAATTAAAAGATTCTTCCTTAATTTGATGGCGCTGTCATGGCACACATGTAACCGAGGGGTTGGACAAAGACCCAAGCGGCACGTGTACAAACACATCCGCCCCCGGGCGGCTAACCCACTTCAGATCTATACCGGCCAGAAATGTCCGAAATATTCCAAACACTTGGTCCTAAAAATACCAAATAACCTCTCTGTGTGATGGAAAGCCGGCAAAGTTACAGTCCTTTTCGTCACTTTTTCTGCAAAAGTTTTGTCGTATATATGCAATCGGCAAATGGGATGTATGGCTACGGATTCCCCTCCCCTGTGCCCTCTCGTGCACATAGAGAGACAAAGCCAAAGACTCATCAGGCTTGATGTCATTATCTGAACCGAAGAAAAAACAAAAAAGTGGAAAAAGTTTAGAATCAGGACATTGTCATTCAAATGCGCTTTAGTGCGACAGGACTTGATGATAAATGCGCCCTGCTGCATCCTGCTGAATGCACTCTGTGCGCCTTTGTGCTGTTGTTGTTGCAACCGTGTCTCTCTGTCGGATTTTCCTTTATTGCGATTGCGACACAGGTATTTGTGTTTTTGAGTTTGCGGTTGCATGCTCTCCGCACAGAATGAACTATATCCCGAGCATTGTCTGGGGGGGGGGGGGGGGCAAATCGGATTGAAAAACTTTCCTCTAGCATAGTTAATCAGCTCTTCAAGATTGGGTGTAGCACATCATTAGGATATAATTTCGTCTTAGACAAAGAAAGGTGAAAGGGAGCGCAAAGCATTAGCAAACAGTTGACATTTGTGTGCGCACAGGGGCATTAAGTGCAGGCACAGATATACTAATCAGAGAGAGAGAGAGAGAGAGAGATCTCCATGAATGCAAAGTAGCAACTAAAAGAGTAATTAGTGTGGAACAAGAGGCTTAGTTTCAACGAGCACATATCTACCTAGTGGGTTAGTACAAAGGGGTGAATGTGTCACGAAGTTTCGACGAGTTGGATGCAGTTGCAGGTAACCCATTCTGTAAGCCACCAGAAATGTGACAGCTAACAAACTTGGGTATACTCGGCGAAAATAATTGGCACTAGGATTGCGGAGCTTTGCTAAGCAAGGCTGGGCTTATATTTTAGCGGGAATGACGCAGCGGAGAGTCAACACTAGGTGGAAACGGGGGAATCATTTCAGAAAATAAAAAGGACCTACAAATCGGGTCAAACAATAAAACTTTCTATGGGAGAGTTGACAACTTTTCGGTCACAAGTTTAGCTTCAACAGAGCTATGTAGAAAACACAACATACGAAGGTCGTGAGGCACTGCAGAAAACGTCAAAAAATGTTGGTAAATGGTCACCTTGGCTGGAGTTACAGCGACTGCAAACAAAGTGACTGTAGGTCCCCTTAAAGTGAGTGGTTTTGGCACTCGGAATCAGGCAGACAATTCTTGGAATACCTCTAGGATTGATATTTAGTCATTTTTTTTTCTGTGCCAGCTGCTTCGTGTCTTTTAAATAGGGAAAACTCTGATTGAGATATATAGCCAGTGACGTAGCTATCTCGTCTACTGCCTTCGCGTTGAAATAAAGGTCGGCGAACCTTGGTTGGAGGTCGTGCGTAGGTTTAATTTCCCTACCAAGTCAAAAATAAACCAATAAAAATGAATCTTCTGATGTTGACGACCTCCTGAAACGAGAAAAGGTCAACGACCTTCGAGAAATGTTCGGACTCTGAACAGGCAAACTAGAAAAAAAGCACTAGACTACTAAAAATCATATACCGCCATAATCTAAACCCTACGGTGGGATAGGCCGGCTCGAAGTATGAAAAACTGGCAGAGAACAGATTGTGACTGAAAAGCACACGAGGCTGTCACAGCACCTCAAAAGATTTGTAGTTCCCATATACAGAGCTGTCAGAACCTCATAGGAAGCTTGAACCCAAAAAGTAAGGTGTGATGCCTTCAGTTACATGGGTACAGCACATTAGCAAAGCAGCGGTAACCAACAAAAATTATTTGAAGACTTCCAAGGAAGCTATAAGACCCTCATAGAGCTGTAAAAACCTGTTGAAAGGCTGTCACAGCCTCTCAACGATTTGTGGTACTCATATTCAGAGATGTTAGAACCTCATTGAGAGGTTCTGAACCCAAATGGGAAGATGATATAATTAAGTAAAAATATTCTAATATTTTACAAGTCTTATAAAGCTTCTAGAGGATCTTATGGCTTTTTAAAAGCTTTATAAAACCCTTATATTTATCCTGTAAAATCATTTTCGAAATCTAGGAGGCTCACAGTCGCCATAGTCTCTTAAAAAGCTGTTAATATCTACGTCTTTAGGGGTAATAGCATCAACAGCTATCTGCGGAATCTCAGGGATCTAAGAGAAATATTTTATAAAAAAAAATAAAAGTCAAAAAGTTTTGTCAGTCCTGACGATTACTTTGGACAACACAGAGCTCTCATAGCTGCAAGTCAGTTGTTATAAATAGAAACAACCCAGTTGTCTTTTGTTGTATCAGCCAGAGCAACTTTACACTAAACAGAAGAATACAAGAGAATGCTAGCATAGCCGTATGGCAGAGGTGAAACAACTGATAAAGGGTTGTTGTAAATACTCAGAAAAAAAAAAACTGTAATGCCAACAATTTTCGTTGGTTAAAATGAACCCAAATATCAAAATCTTTGATTTAAGAATGAATTTGTTGGCAATGATGTAATAAACTTATGGAGAGAATATTATTCTTAAGCTGAATACCTGATTCTTGAAAACTTAAAAACGAGTTCTTGTTTACAAAAATAATATTTGAACCAAGAACTTTTTACTTGCAATTTTTTAGAAAATTGAACAAGCGTAGCTTACTTAGCGGTAATCTGGACTTTGGTATACGGGGTTCATACCCGATTTAAATTTAATTAAACAATTAACAACAGAGGTCTTAAAGAGCTATGGCAACTCTTTGGAGCTCGAACGGTATATTTGCCTACAAGCTGTCTGCCATACATTTTATTGCATTAGTATTCGTGCCTGTACAAATCAAAGGAGCGCCATTGCTGCCGCACGAATACTTATACAATATAATGTATGGCACTTCATGCCATCGGGCGGCCATTTTCTGGTGGGATTTCAAGTGGGGGCGACATATTTTGTGCCCATTAGTTACACAGCGTTCACATCACAGTTGAATTTAATGTCATTTTCGATTTGACTTTTCAGATTCAGATTTTTTCAGAAAAAATCGAGATTTCTCAAAAGAGTATCAGATCAAAAATAAGATTTATTTTTTTTGGCAAATCGAACATGAAAAGCAAACTTTATCAACATAAAAATGTATTTTTTCTCAAAAAAAATGTATCTTTTTGCCAAATTGAAAACGACATAAGAGTTTATAAATTTTATGAACTTTATAAAATGAACTTACACGTTTTTTTTTACTTTTGTTAAAAGAGATTTTGTAACTTGAACTTTTGTATACTTTCTTTTTTTTTTTTTTTTTATATATTTAAAAAAAAAAACACTCTTTTTTTGTGTTGATTTTAATGCTTCAAGTTCCGAAATCATTACCGAAACAAAATGTTTTAACACCGTTTAGGGAAAACATTTTTTTTTTTATGTCGTGGCGAGAAATATTTTTTAGTTGTAGCATAAATTATAATCTGTAATTAGTTCGTTAAATGAACAATAACATATCAAGTATTCATTTGTTTAATTCGAAAAATGAATTCGATATATTAACTGCTTATACTATTTCTGTCAAATTTGTATGCATTGGGCTTTTTTCTGGTAAAGGCAATAATACATAAATAAATTATGTGAAATAATCGGAACAATAAAAAAATGTTTTGATCAATTTTTTGATCCCAAAAGCAAAAAGAGTGCACTTGTTTTTGTTAATTTATAATTTATATTGTCTTTTTGTTAGGAGTTTAATCACTTTTTTTTGCTTTCCGATATTAATACTTTTTTTTTTATTAATATGAATAGCACTTGCATTTTTTCTGTTCCTAAGTAACATTGCTATTAATCGACAGAATTTTCAATAATATTTTGATTTTGTACAAATATGGTTTAAATTAACGAATTTGGAAACATTTACCAAGCCTAATAGAAATTTATTCAATGTTCATGAACACTTTTTTAAAATTCACTTATGCCCTAGTGGAAGCTACATGAATTTTGCTGTCAAAAATAGAATTCATACAAATAAAACTAAAAAACAACTGAAATGTGAATGGATGAATAGTTTTTGGTGCCGAATATGAATAGAGGACAAGTTATGTTATCTAAAAAACCATAATCAACATTTACTTTTTGTACATTTATTGTTATAAATCCATTTACAAATTGTTTATAATTGAGAAATAGTGCCACCCGGCGACTAATAATACACGTATTCACAGACAGGCGAGAGAGGGCTGTCATTCAAAATTTGTGGAGAAAATCGGGTAGGTGCACGGGAAGTTGGCTCTATAGTTTGGTTACTCTATGGATATGGGTAGGCTTGCCAAGTTATGTGTGTAGGAAACAAATTTTCGGGCTTGGTTCTCATAGTTTTAAAGTTTTCTCAGTGCAGACGAACCTAGGAAGTATCGAACTTTCAACCGCCTCATATACCAATTCGGATCAAGTATGGGGTAAAAGAAAAAAAATAGTTGACGCAACAGGTTCGTAGGGTCCCTAGGCCTAGCTTTGGTGTAAGTTTTATGTTTTTGTGTAATTTTTGAGACGAATCGAAGGGATCTACAATTTAACGTCGAGTCCAAACGGCTAATTGAGAAGCTCCTTCATGACAGTTCTGCTCTCGGATGTTTGTCTGGCGTTCGCGAGACGTGGCGCAGTGAGTGTGGAGTTTAGTTAAGAATAAAAGGGGTATGAGGCATCAAAGGGCCCATCGCGATCCCTAGTCAAAGTCCGCCTACATCAGCCTGATATACGCTCCCGCCACCATAAAGGAAAGGAGATGATATAATCAAACGGATCACTGTTCCTTGTTAGGGACAATGTTTGAATACGAATATTTTACAGGTACAAATGTTCTACCAGCAACATGAACAACCATTCAAAAAAGAGGGAGAACAACAAAAATTTGCTGCCCGCACCTAAGGAAAGGAACAGTGAACACCAAACGCCAGAAGCTGAACTCTACTAAAACTTATATTGACAGAGGCAGACTTTATAATGAAAATTCTTAAATCGAAAATGACTTAGAAAAGCTTTATGATGAGATGATCACAAGTGACCGACTTGAATGCTGCTACGTATGTCAGGGGAACAAGGATTTCGGAACTATGCTCCTGCTCTAAAGCGCAAGTATGAGATGCAGGATAGACCAGCTGACCTTTCTCACATCGTCATGGAACCCATCGTATCGAGGACAAACTAAGGCCAACTATTTCTTGATTGCTTTCCCACACAAAGCCTTTCCCATAGTCACAGGATGATTTTTTTCACCTCTTTCATTCCTTTTTCCATAGTTATGGTTCCCTTGTTCGTCTTTTTAACTTTCTCCATTACGTAGTAAGAGAAAGATATTGTATTCGTACAAAATTTCGAACTCGAGATGTTAATCAATTCTGACATTACGATGATAGGCCACCTCAAAAAAGTGGGTCGCAAAATTCTGTCCGTCTGTCTGTCTGTCTGTCTGTCTGTCTGTATGTCCCGAGGCCTACAGCCTAAGCGGCTGAACGGATTTCGTTCAAACTTCGGATTTGGAGTTTGTGGCCCTACAGTTCGGTTCCCCTTTTTTTTTTACAAGGTAACTCTCAATATTAATGGTACTTCCCATACAAAATTTTCATACCAGTATTTGTTCTAACGATTTCAACAAAAATTAATATTTAAGCTTAAGTAGGTGAGGTAAACATAACTGCATACTCAGTTTTCCGCTAAAAAAGTACGAGTAACGGTACTTTTGAAATTTGGACATATCTCGAAAACGGTCCATACGATTGTAACAAAAATGAATTTCTAACGTAATATGGTCATTTCTAACTTAATGGAAAACTCAGTTTTTCTCTGTATTATCGTAAAATGGACTTTTGGAAAAAGTAATTTTTGAAAAATATAGTTTTCCCTAGTTTACCTCAAAACGGCATGATTTTGACCAAAACGCAAACTTAGAGTAAAATTGATGTTTTCAAAATTATTGCGTCCTTAATTTTCAATTCGAATTACTGGAAACGCTCACTTTAAAAACTGCTCATATCTTGAAAACCCCATTTTCGATTTCGATAAAACCTTAAAAACCAAGTAATGCTTACATCCTGAACAATAACTTGTACTCGGTTTTCAGCTAAATAGTTAAGCAATATCTAGTATTTTTCAAACTAAACATTGCAATATTTGGTACTATTTTGTCTGCGAAATTTTACAAAAACCGCTCAACGATTTTGACCAAAACACATATTAAAGATAATATAAGTGTTCAAAATAAGATCCCGTACTTAGTTTTTCTCAAAAAATTCGAATAAATTAATTTCCTAAATATTTCTCAAATATGACTACCCGAATTCCGATCTGTATTCACATATTTTCGGTATAATTTTGAAATAATAACAATGCCCCAACTTCCAATGGAAATCCAATAACAGCTACGTAAAACTTATTTTAGCAAATATTACAAACTTCTAATTTTTTTCAACCATATTGAATAAATATTTCCCACAATTTGGAGCTTACACAATCATTTCCACTTCATTTAAATTAAAACTTTTGATAAACGAGAAAGTTACGTTCGACCCAGTCGTGCACTTTATTTTTTTTGTGTAACACCATTTTTGCGTTGAAATCGTAAGCATATGTCCAAAATTCATATACAAAGCTTCTGTAAGACCTCATTGGTTGCTGATTCTATTGGAGCGTATGATGGAATAAATTCGAACTCGATTTGTGTCCGATTCCGTTTCTCCTTCAAAGCAGAAAAGCTTTCCATTTGCTTTGTCTTTTGATGTCTCTCCATCTACCGTATCCCAATTCATTTGTTTTATAGCTTTTTTGAGTTCAATATGGCGGCCTTCTTCCTTTACATAAGTGGATCCTCCTCTCGACCTTTGCTTCAGGGTGTGATGGATTTGGGGGGCTTCGATCGTAGCTCAGTAGGGCTGAGGACTTTTTTTTTAATGAAATCAACTGAAATTAACCAAGTTTCTTAAGGCAAACCGAAAACTTCTACTGGTTTTCTATGGATCGAAATCGGTCCTTTGTGATGCTTAGCTCTACGATCTTTTAACATTACCTAACCAAAAGTGAAAGTTTTCAAGTAAAAATTTAAAAATCGAGATTCAAAAGCTGGTAGCCTTCTGTTTTGAGTGTTTTTGAATGACATGCAGACTGCCAGTTTTCTTTGAACCTCAAAAACTAATTTCTTAATGCCCTGCTTGTTTTATTGCTTTGGCAAGTTTCAAGTTCACTCCGGATGCCTTCATTTGCTTGTTATATCTAGTGGGAACGTAAATTCCAGGACCGCAGTTTCAGTCGATTAGTTATTTTTAACCAGTTTGGCTCACCATAGTCAGGCAGCAGTGGACCGTACGTTTTGTTTCTACGACCAAATTTACAGAGCTTGTTCCCGCATACTTCCAGCCACATTCTCAGTCCCATCCCAACTTAAACTATCTTCGCTTTGAGCTACTCACTAAATGCCCACCAATTTACGACTTGGACGATCTACAAAAACCCGTCCCCTCGCTCTGGACAATTAACTTTTGTCTGGCAATTCCCAAACCGATTAATAGCAATCCTTTCATCTGCCGTGCGAATCTTCATCTACCTGCTTGTGTCGGCTTGTCAAATCACGTGCTAAGCCGAGGATTACGCGATTCAAGAAGGTGAACAAGTCTAAACAACATCACGATCGTCGGACAAAGGCAAAAGGATTGATTGCAATCTGCGAGTTATTCACCTTTCAAAGGCTTGCTTGAGTACAGGAAAAAAAAAATCCTTTGGGTGCCCTCGTATTCAAGGTGTACCTACACCAAACTACACCAAACGCAATCACAATGGAAATCAGATATTTTTCTGTGATTTTCTGCTGTTCCCATTTCAATTGCGACGGTAGAGTGCCCGCGTTACCGCAGCGCGCAAAACAGGATTCAATCGTTTCCTTGGGCCTGTACACATTGAACAAGAAGGAGTCTCCTCTTTGCGTGTGTGTGTGTGTTGTTTCCTTTCCTTTGATTAGGGATCTCTGTGTCTAAGTACTTCTGGCATCTTTTCTTTTTATCCTTTAAGAATGCGACCAGCGAAGAAAAGGAAAAAAGAAAAACCCACTCGTCTCTGTTTGTTTGAGACAGCGGTATCCTCATTTATAGCTCAAGGGTGGATCTGCTGGATCCTTTTGATAAATCGGAATATTTTGTTCTCTTTGTGTTTTGCTTACGCAACAATAGTAATGAAATGCCTATAACAATGAATGTAATAACATTCAAGGAGACAGAGCGAGTGAGATTTGGTTTTGTATTTGTGTTGCGTTTCCTTTTTTCAACTGGGAATTGGGTCGAGTAGGTGCAATTAAAATAAATGTTTAGCAGCAATTGTAAATTAGCGGAAATGTTTGACTGGTATCGAGACGCAGCGACAGGAAAACCCAGAAGGCAAAAAAAAAAAACAGAGAAACAGCTGTGTTGGGATTGATTGGTATTAGGACGCGCCGCTGGCTGTTTGTTGAGTGAGGTACGGCACTGAATGCATAAAGACAATAATGCTTGGAGCGAAGTAGCCGTTTTTTTGTCAGGTTTTCAGGGCTATTTCTGTAATACAGACGTGCAGGGGCTTAAAAGGATTGCTTGCTGGGGGCTGGTGGTCGTACTTAGCGAATGAGGTCGGTTGAGTGTCCTTTCTAAGGGTGGTGGGAAACTTCTTTAATCAGTTAGAGGAATAACTCTCATCAAATCAAATTTCAATGGGAATGACTAGTTACCTACCAGGCAGTAGTGTATGCTGGATTTTTTTTTTTTTTTTGGGGGAGGTTTAAGATTAATTTTCTGATAAAATGTTTGCCAATGGAATCCATCGAAGAATATTTCAAAGCTCAAAGATATTAATATCTTGCTTATGCGTCAGATTCGGTGCGCTGCATTGGTGGTATGACATCGATCTTAAACGGGCCCAAAGAAAAAGACTTCAAAGCGAAGTCCCCAATGAGGCTGCTAACGATTATTCAACGTACCGCCTGATGGAACGAGAGCACGTCAATGTTGTCGTTGTGCTGTATTTCATGTATTTCATCTTTTCTCCTTTTTTTCCTGCGACAACAAAATTTTTCATATCAAGCGGGGGTTAGGATTTCTAACAGCCGACAAAAAAACGGTTTGGGGTCGAAATTCTGGATGTGTCAAAGGCTTTAAAGTAAAAAAAATAGAAAGTTCAAAAGGTCTAAAAGTTCAAAAGTTTAAAAGTTTAAAAGTTTAAGAGTTCAAAAGTTAAAAGTTCAAAAATTCAAAAGTTCGAAGGTTCAAAATTTTAAAAATTTTAAATTTCAAACTTCAAAAAGTCAAAATTTTTAAAGTTAAAAAGCTAAAATTTTGTTTTTACTTGGGTGTATGACCAAGTGATTTAGGAACTGGAACAATAGCAATATGCACAGCTTAGCATTTAGATTGCTAGAGGAACCAGAGAGGCGAGAAAAATATTAACAACGATTTATCTAAAGAAATATGTTCAAAACTCCAATCTTTTGAAGTTACTAAAGACGGTTAGTACACGTTCAAAAATCTGCCCTAACAGAGTGCGACCGTTTTGCTCGGTTAAAAAAAATCGTTAACCGTTTTTTGGTTAAAAACTACCGAGACAAAAAAGTTAAATGCAGACTGTTGAAAAAAAAACACTATCAGTTGTATCAACCAAGTTTCGAGATTAATAACAACCAAACGAATTGAGAAAACTTGGATGAATAACTGATACTTCAAACCAAGTTTGCTTAAACAAGTTGAACGCTTATCTACTATCCACTTACTTTGCAGAGGACATTATTTCAAAAATCATTTTTGAATAGCCCTGACATAGACATACTAAATATGGACTGCTAGTGAAATGTCCTTTTCACATAGGTACTTCTCCGAGAAAATATGTTCCAAAACAGCACAGGTGCTACTGTTCTACAGCGGATTAGCAAAGAAGCAATGTCGCCGTCAAGCTTAAATTGCCATAGCAACGTAAACAAAAAAGCGAACTTTTTTTAAAAAAGAGAAAAATAAAAAAAGTTAATTTCAAAAACCCGACTGACTGTAAAAAAAAAAAAAACAATTAAAAATATGAACAAGACGCATTTAAGTACTATTTTTATCTTTTTAGCCTATGACACTCCGGCGAAGAATACGAATATTATGATACTATGATACGTCAAAATCGGTGAAGCCGTTTAGGCGACAGGGCGTCCCGTAGGAACGTATATAGGATACGCGCGAAACACATAACCCTCCCTGTGTCCAATCGGGAAAAAAACGTACAGGTATCTTCCATTTATCGTTCCATCCCACTAATACTTATGTCGCGAAAGGTAAATCTTTAATTTAGAAATTATGATGTATGTATTTCTTTTTTACATCATCCCACTGAATGTGCTTCCCTATGGCCATTTTATCTATTATGAGATATGCGACTATTTTCTTATTTTTTCGTTTCTAACGATGTAGTTTTAATATCTAATCCAATGAATTTTTAGGGAATCCAGCCGTCACTTCAGTTCTGGAAGACCATGATCATAGCATTTTTTTATTTCAATAAAAAAGTGTGAACAACTAGCTAACCTGTCCTAACCTAGCTAAACAAAGATTATACATAAATAAATAAATAAATATTAAGCACAAGAGATTCATGTAGGTACCCCAGGACTAGCTTCTTACATCCGTTTTGTTTTTTTTTTAATTAATTTATCTGTTTTTTTTTAGCTGAGTTCTTAGTCTAGTAGCTCAAGCTTTTTAGTTAAAAATCGCATTACATTAATCTAAGAAATGTTAACGCAAATCCAACCAACGGATGAATATCAAAAAAATAAAAAGCATATTTAATAAAGGGTGGGCCAACTAGCGGTTTCTTCTTAAATCATAGGTTATTTTGACAATGACAGCTATTTCCCGCTGGAAATCTTGACAAAAAGTTAATACCTCCGTGGAACGAAATGAGTCGCTTTACGCTTCAACAACGTTGGAAAATGTTGAAAACTTATTTCCAAAGTGAGTGCTGTGTAGCCCAAACAGTGCGTTTTTTGAAAAGAGGTTTTGGCCGAAATGAAGCACCCACCGCGCCTGCTGTACGCAGGTTTGTGCAAAAAATTCGTGAGTTAGTGGACAACACTCATGGTCCCCGTCGTCGAGAAGCCAATGCATCCACAGTGAGTGACAGTTTAGTGCGGATTGTGGAGTGGACCATTTTTCTTCGAAAATGAGGCCTGAAACAACGTATCGGCCATGTTACCTATTTTTTTTTTACTGAAATTGAAGACATGGATGTGGACGACCCCTGGTTCATGCAGGATGGCGCGTCATGCCACACAGCCTATGCCACAATCGATCTTTTGCGCACCCAATTCCCAAATTGTGTTATCAGCAGTCTTTGCGATGTCAGTTGACCGCCTCGGAGATTGTCTACTCCGTCATTTTTTGTCATTTTCGTCACACTTTGTCCCCCAAAAAAACAAACAAAGGATTTGATTTTGCTTTTAACTACAATATTTTATAATTTTTCTCGAAATCAGGATCGACTTTGTAATGAAATTCTTTTAGGTGGAGATAACGAAAAGGTCCAACATATTCTTTAACTAGTATTTTTTTTTTAAATATGTATAATATTTTAAATTGGTTTTCGTGACGTAAGACATTCTAATCATTTCCAAATTTAAATAGACTCAAGTTACATTTTATCAGCCGTATTTATTAGATTCCCCTACGGCGTTGTTTAGTTAAACATCGCGTAAAGATTTACGCAGCCTCTATGTGGCTTTGCTGAAATTATTATTTATAAAAAAATTTTCCCTGACTGTTTACTACGCAAGGTTGGTGTCTAAATAAGTAGGAAACTATTACAAAAAAACATAAATCTCTTACTTTTTCCCTGCGGAATGATATCAGCTGTTTCTATGAATAGAAACTGACATCTCTCTTGTGAGATTTATTTTGTTTTTAAACAAAAATGGAGCAAAAAATAAAAATAAAACTGTCGGAAAATTGGAGGTAGAGCCTGGTTTTATAAATATAATTTTCGCCTTCTTGGAATTGAACTTTCATTTATTAAGTCGATCATACATATCAATGTCGTTAACAAAATTCATGAAGCTGAATGGCATTTTTAATTAAATTTTAGTATATTTTTCAATTTTCAAATCTACCCCGAAAAAAATGTAATCAAAATGACATTTCAAAAACGAAAATAAAAATATGAAAGCTTTACGCAACCTCTAAACGCAAATTTTTGCGTTGAAAGTTACGCAGGCCTTACGCAAAGTGCGTAAGGACATTTTAGAGGGTGCGTAAAGATAAGCAGACTCCACGGCGAGTTTATAAATAAGGCTGTATATCTTTAGGCAAAAAATAAAATGGCTTAAGTCGATTTTTCACATTTTTCAGGAAAATAATTTTAAATTTAAAAAATTTTGTGTAAAAAAAAACTGCTTTGAGTAGAAGGCTGCAATTTACTGCAGAATTAAGACGTTATTCCATATGCAATGTTTTACTTTCATTGAGTCACATAAGTCGTTGTAACAGAAGAAAAAACAGTTTTCCAGGGTAGATAGAAACAAGGTCATTCCACCAAATTGTAGCAAAATGTTTTCTCATTTCAAATATTTAAAAATACAGTTTTTGGCTGAAATCGACTTAAGCCACTTTTGAGTAAAGATCTGATAAAGAGAGTATGCAACAAATTACAATAAAAATAGACGTTTATTCGATGTTTTTATCAAATATTAAGTCCGTTACGAAAATGACAGGATTCCAGTGTTTGGGCGACATTTAAAGTTATATCATCCAAAATATTACGAAAACTACTTGTTAGTTGAACTTGTTAGTTCATTGATAGAAAGAAAAAAAATTGCTTTATTCCAAGATCGAGATTTATTTTTTTAAAAAAATAAATAAACCTTATTGCAACATTTTGAAAACCAACCCATATAAAGGGTTTTTCAATAAGAGCGCTACAAAAGTTTAAATAAAACAAAAACGGTTTTGGATATCAATGAAATTCTTTATTCCTGTGAAAGTACGTTCGGTGCCATTATGTATGGAACTCGATTTCTTTTGCATGGCCACCACGGGCACGCTTGCAGAAGTCCAGACGCTGAACCCAATTTTCGACGGTTTTCAAGCATAAATCGGCCGATACTAACACGTTCTCCAAACTTGGTTTCCAATAAATTGACTGTGACATTCGCTGTGTGGCTTGTGGCGCCGTCCTGTTGGAACCACATGTCCTCCAAGTCCATATCATCCAATTGGGGCCAAAAATATTCGGTTATCATTGAACGGTAGCGATTCCCATTCACAGTAACGTGCCGGTCTTGATCATCACGGAAGAAGTACGGCCCAATGACGCCGCCGGCCCATAAACCACACCAAACCGTAATTTTTGTCGGGATGCAATGATGACTCTTGGAGTACGTGTGGATTGCTGCCTGACCAATACCGCGTATTTTGTTTATTGACGAAGCCATTCAGCCAGAAATGAGCCTCATCGCTGAAGATGATTTTTCGATGAAAATCCGAATCATTTTCAAGTTGTTGCTCAGCCCAATTCACGAACATACGACGCTTCTGGTGGTCAAGCGGCTTCAGTTCTTGCGTCAATTTAATCTTGTAAGGATGTAGGCCAAGATCTTTTCGCAAAATTCGCCACAACGACGTCACAGAGATGCCCAACGCTTGAGAACGACGTGTGAGAGACACATTTGGGCTTTCTTCAACTGAAGCCTCAGCGGCAGCAATATTCTCGACACTACGGGCACTTCTTTGTCTCACTGGCACGGGAACATTTTGTACTGTGCCTGTGGATTCAAATTTTTCCACTAGACGCTCAATTGTTGATCTGCTAGGACGATTATGACGACCATAAATTGGACGTAGCGCTCTTAACGTTGAGGCCACCGACTCCGAATTTCGGTAGTAAATTTTAATAACTTCGACTCGTTGTTGGCTCGTATTTCTTTCCATCATGAAATGGCAAACCTTACTGAAGAGAAATGAGAAAAGAGCGGCAAGAAATTCGACGTCGTTTGCTGTCCCTGTCGCTTTACTTTTGTAGCGTCCCTGTTGAAAAACCCTTTATATCTGATTTATTTGGATTTGTTAGTCATTAATTTTTGTGCTGTTCCAATTCAGCCTGTAATCCAAATGTTAGGTTGTGCTAGTAAAAGGCCTTTTACAGCTCTGCTAAAAATGCTAGGTGTCTTTTTTTGACACTGGCCAAAGCATTTTTGGGCTCAAGTGAGTAACGAAAAACTGTCCCCTGGCTTGAAAAACGTGCATACCAGCAGCTTTGCAGAAACAGCTCGAATTTTAGGAAGAAATCTCCTTTGAGGGATGGAAAACATAAGTTCGTGTTTGTATATAGCTACTGTCCCTTCAACTAAATATGCGACTATATTCGGACCAATTTGTATCGATGGAGGGAGGTGTCTCAACTCTTTATGGAATGAAAATATCTGTCAACCATTTTGCTAAGCAAATCTTGCTCCCCACCACCTACCTATCCAAAGGGATATCCCTTTTGTCAACACCACCCCAGCCCATCCTCTCCAAATATCTCCATGAGTTCAATGGACGTCAGCTTTTCCGCTAGAAAATACCTGCAACCTACATGCAAAGAGAGACAGTCAAGGCAAAGCCCACTCAACAAAACAAAACATGGCATAGAGAACAGGTCCATTTCTCGCCTGGCTAACCCGGATAAAAGCAATATTTCCGTCCGTTAATCACATTGCACTCAATCAAATACTCTTTTCCGCCACAGGACAAAGCCGTGCGTGTGCGCCAACCATTGCAATATACCGAAACAAAGAACCACCACCTTTATCCGGCGGAATAGCCATCGCACTCGGACGTAACAAACTGTCTTTGACGCTCGCGCCCCGAATATTGTGTCCCTTCCTATGTGCACATAACAGCATCACACCCTAAGATATGTATATACGTACTCCACTCCAGCTCTAAGCCACCCTTATGCCACAGTCGCAGACAAGAAGTAAATAAAAAATACAAAATGAAGTGCTCGTCGTCGTCACCCTTCTTTCAGTCCTTTGCCACGACAGGGGTGCGCATAGAGATGAATTCTCATTTTCAGGGTGTACACACTTGACAATGCTACGAGCCCTCCATCATGGAAAACAAAATAAAAAAAAAAAAATCCGGTTCCAGTTGTCCTCGTCCCGTCACACATGTGCGCGCAGTTATGCATGTATTATTACTACATAAAGTGTGATGTACTCGGGGTGAAACTCATCGTCGCACATCCTATATCCTGCTAATCCCTTGAGTTGGCTGCTGAAATGAAAAAGAAAACAAAGGAGTTCTCTCGACGAGTGCGCTGGGGCGATATCCGTTTTTCAAGCACGCGGAAATCAAATGAAATCTAGATACTCTTGTCGTGCACCGCACCCGGCCGGCGTACAAATAATTTTAAGGATTTTCGTCGTCGGTGCAGCTATCTCTGTTGTGGCGCTCAACAAAAGAAATCAAAACTCGCGTGAGGATGACGAGGCTAATACACACAGGACGATGCGACGGTGTATGGTGCTTTTCATTTGAATCCGTGTGTTTTGAGGGTCCGCCAAAGTGAAGTGCTTCTCTGTCAATATATGCAAATACACTAAGCCCACCCAGACTTACTCGCTTTCATCAAAAAGGACTTTCTCTCTGCTGCTTTATACACTGGTGGATGGGCTAACGGGCCCAAGTGCTGGATATTAATAGCCCCCTGTCCCGCCTCGCAGACTAACACCAGAGCGAGACGCAAACTGTGAGTATTTGAACACCCAGAGCTTTGCACAGAAGAGTCCTTCGTCGCCATATACTACACAAGTAACTGACGGCAGCAGCGTTATGTACAACAGATGAGTGGGAAAAAAATACGAATACGAATTCCTGGGAATGTAGGCTATGGCAAACCTCTCGTATATTTACTTTGTAGTATCTAGCTATAGACGTGGCTCTGGGTAGATACGATGGCGGCAATGGCAGCATCGACGGCCACGACGATGGTTTCCCTTTCGTTGGACTCGTTGTTGTATGGCTGCTGCCAGTGGCGGTGGCGGGGGAGACTTTCACGCAAAGTCTGTTCTCGAGGGTGGTTAGGCTTATATACTAACGAGGCGTCATTTGTTTGGCGTGCCCTGGAGAACGCTTGATAATGATGAGATGCTCAACGCTTGTTAATTCTTTTTTTATTTCGCTTTCCTTTTTTTTTGTGCGAGCAAATCCTTTCTACTTGAAGGGGAGATCCCTTTTCTTGCTTACGGCTATCAATTCCAGTTCCATCTTTAATGATGGAACATGAATAGACGGGGATAAGCCACTGTGTGCGACGATAATTGTAATGGAGCTGCCGATGGTATCTTTTCGTCTTAATCCACTTTGGCTGCACCGTCAGCCCTCTCCTATCCCCGGCTGTCAATCATGCTAAGACCTTTTTTCGGCGCAGGGGATATCATTATGTGGATTGTATTTATTATTATTATTGATTGGGAGTAAGGGGTTGCAGTTGAATTGGTTGTTACGGGAGGTTGAGCCTGAAGAAAGCTGTCGAAAGCATCACTTCCAGATATGTTTCAGATATGAAATGTTTTTCGTGGAACTGTTGGTGTGCATTTTAGCGGTAAACAGAGAGGCAAATCACACTCAAAGACCTTCATGTTGATAGTCAGTTTCTAACGTCATAACCAAACTTAAGCTGATTTATTTATTTATTTATTTCATCTACAATTGTTCATTACAAATTACAAACAGATGTTGGAAAATAAAAGTAAAAGTAAAGAATACAATTAAAAATAAAATTTCTTAGAAAATATATAGATATGTACAATAATTTATTTTTGAAACTGTCTCTCGACAAAGATAAATCTATATCTGTACAAACGCTGTTGAAAGCTACAATGGCTCTTGTTATCGGCTCATTAAGGCCATAATTTGTTCGATGATTTTTTTCTAAGAGGAGATGCCGTGTTCTCAAAGATCTCGTCGGTGCATATATTGGCATCAGTGAGAGCAGAACAGGACATCTTGTATGAAAGCATAGCAAGTCTCTGACAAGCATTATATCATGAATATGACGGCGGATTTCAAAGATTTAATGCCCAGAAATAAACACCTTGCCTTGTAATTTGGAGAGGCTTCCCAGAATGAATTTAGTGAATCACCTTTAAATAGGAATTTAGGCGATCAGAATAGGTTGAGAATGCAGGATTCCAAATCACACCAGCATATTCAAGGAGGAACCGACCTAAGGCAGTGAATAGCGAAAGTAAAGTAAATGGGTCTCTGAAGTCCCTTCCATTACGTTTTATAAAGCCAACAATAGAATTAGCCTTCGCGACAGTATATTCAATATGATATTTAAACGAGAAAGACGTATCGAGCGTGACTACTAAATCTTTAATTTTATTTACCCTGTTTAAGTTAATTGAATTAATTGTAAATATAATTATATTCGAAAGTAGATGCACATCTATTACAGTGGGTGATCAAATTATTACGGCCACTATAAAATAAATTTTATTTTCAGGATTTGGTTCGAAGAAATGGCCTTAATGGCTAACTATATTAAAAAAATGTATTTCTAAACTATATTTTAACAAATAATCTTTAAAAATTATAAAAGTCGATGATTCAAATGTTTCCGATTTGTTTGGTAACCCCCTTTCTTAGTGGATATCTCATTTCTAGTAGGTTGTGCTTTTTTGCTTTTTCAAATTTTTAAATGGCTTTTTTGGGAAAAATCAAAGCCTACTTATTTGAAATCGGTATAATTTGATAAATATGTGTTCTGTGTTTATTTTAAAATTTCAATTTGTGTGCATTCAGTTTGAGATTTTTGTTGTGTTGTGAATTTTTGTGAATTTTTGTGGAACGACGTGTTTTAAGCAATGGGTAGACGAAAAGATAAGGCCCAGTTTGTGAGAAGAAGACCAGACGAAAAATATAAAAAAGAATGCGTAGTGGAACGCGTTAAGCATCCACTAAGCATTATGGTCTGGTCAGTAATCTGCGGAAAAGGTACTGGGCGGCTGTATATCGTTGAAGGAACCATGCGACAGGACCAGTATATTAAAGTACTAAGGACGAAAATGTTGCCACAAACACGTGAATGGTTTCCAAACGGCGACTATGTGTTCATGCACGACTCTGCACCCTGTCACAAGGCCAAAAAAGTGACTGCCTTTTTGGAGGAAAAGGGTGTGGAGGTTCTAGAATGGCCGGGGAACTCTCCAGATTTGAATGCCATTGAAAATCTTTGGGAGCTCATGAAGAGGGAGTTAGGCAGAGAAAAAATCACTAATAAGCGGGAATTAATCGAAAAACTTATTGAAGTGTGGCACAGAAGCGATAACATACAAAATAATTGCTTCCAATGCATTGAAAGCATGCCAAAAAAACGGGTTCTGGCGCTTATAGCCGCCAAGGGTGGTCTTACAAAATATTGATTTTTTTAAATTATTTTTAAACTTTATTTGTTAAAAAAAGTTCTGTTCAATAGTTTTTAAGCGTGTTCTTATAATAATAAAAAATAAAGACAAAAAAAAAATTAAAATAAAAAAGTTATGTGCCTTTAAGTTTACAAAAATCATTTTTTTTCTAGTGGCCGTAATAATTTGTAAAAGAGATTGCATTGCATTTCTTTATATTTAATTTTAAGCGATTAATTGTTCGATCCACGTCAGATTGAATCAAAGTACAGCTCTCTATACTTTTAATAGATGAAAATAGTTTTAAATCATCCGCATATAGTAGGCATTGGCTATATTTGACCGTTGACACGATATCATTTATAAAAATAATAAAAAGCAGTGGACCTAAATGGCTCCCTTGCGGAACACCAGATGTACAGTTAATACGTTTCGAAAGCGATGTTCCGATTTTTACTCGTTGAACGCGACCAATTAGGAAGGATGACAGCCAGCGAAGCATTTCAGAGTGAATTTCAAAGGCTTCAAGCTTCTCAAGGCTTTGCTAAAGTCAGTATATATTGCGTCCACCTGACGTTTGTTTTCTAACTCATTTAGAGTAAAAGATGAGAAAGTAGGTGGTAGGTGATAGTGGACCTACCAGATACAAAACCATGCTGCGCTTCCGATAAACACTCTTTCGTTAAAAACTAAAGGTTGCTCTCAAAAATCTTAGGAATTGCTGAGAGCTTACAAATACCTCGATAGTTCTCAACATCGTTTTTAGAACCAGACCTATGAATAGGAACAAGAAACGATGCTTTCCACTCAGTGAGAAACTTTCCCTCGAGAAGCGAACGGTTAAAAATAATTAGCAGCGGCACGCAAGGCCTGTGGCACAATTCTTTAGGACAATGGCTGGTATGAAATCAGGACTTTAGTGCTAACAAAATCTCATCATAATTTAGTTGCAGAGAACCAATATTCACATGGTTGCCAATATTTGTACTTGAGTTGATTGGGCAGTTGTCGTTAGTATACACAGAACGAAAGAAATTAGCAAAAATTTCTAGTGTAGACTCCACATTAGACGATTCTACGTCCATGTAATGCATTGTGGTAGGTATCCCAACTGATTTACGTTTCAAATTTACAAAATGCCAAAATGATTTGCTATCCTGCTTAATTTTACTTTCGATAGACATAATATATGATTTTTGTGAAGAAACTTGCTAAGAGAAATAAATTCTTTGCGCAATTTCCTAAAATGCTCGTAATCATTAATATTACCCGATTTTTTTAACAATTTAAAAGCTTTGTTTTTTAAATTTTTTAAATGACTCAGTCTCTATAGGCGATTTTTATTTTACCCACCTGATCTATATAGATCATTGGTTTCCACGGTTTACAACAATAGTACGTGATCCAGCTGTTAGATCATTTGAGCATAATAAAAAAGGCCTTATTATACCGAGAAGGCTTTGATAATGTACGATTTTTGGAAGTGGGGGCAAACCCCGCAAAACCATTACCTAGTAATTCAACGAAACGTTTGTACATGCAATCTAAGTTCATGTTGGACAGTTCGTAAAACCAATCAATATTATTAAACAAATTATAAAAGCTCAATAAAGTTAGCTTTAGAAAAGTTTAAACGATTAACATTGTCCTTAGAATGTACACCAATATCAATATATTCATACATTTGAATTTCCATACATAATTCTTTATGGTTAATAGATTCGGTAAGTAAAGCGAACGGAACTTGTGTAACATTTGCTTTAAGTTAATCGCGGCAAACAAAAATTAAGTCTAATATCTTTGACAAAGAATTTTGTATTGAATTAATTTGACGAAGTTTAACGAGTGTATAAAATCGATAAAACAATATTCATGAAAGTGCTTAATATTATTAGCAATTAGGGATTTATCATACTCGGACCAAGTCCAGCTTATATTAGTGAGATTAAAGTCTCCTAAAACATTTGCATTTATCATTAACAAAATTGATATTATGTATATGCTTCTCGTAACACTCAATTTTAGAATTGGGGGTTACGTAACTAGCTACAAAAAACATACGCGTTTTATTTAGACTATTCATAATAACAGAAAAAGCAACTTGTTCAACTTCTAGAACAGGTATTTATTTCTTTTGAAGATATATCAGGATATAACCAGCTTTCAACAATAATAATGACATCATAGTGTAAATGAGAGGATTTAAAGAACAGATTAGCAATTTTCGTTCGGATCCCACGTGCATTGTGGAAATATATCTTTAATGTCTTTTTGTACGACGACAGACGATTAATTAATGTACTGCCGCCGTTTCCGATAAGTTTTTTGGTTTCACTGCATCGTTTCTTGGTTTAAACAGAAATGGCCTTAACTTGACAACATTTGGCCAGAAGGAGTCAACATCAATTTTATTAGCAAACTCCACAGGAACTCCAATTTTAAAATTTGCAAACTTCGACTCGGATTTATCAGGCTTATTTAGTTTGTAGCACAATATTAATGACGAATCAATCGCTAGGGAAGTTGAAATGAATTCCCGGATTTCCTCAGCTGAGGTGGATACCAGGAAAGAACCGACATTTGTGATTACTTACGATTTTGAGTCCATGTCGATTTGAGTTTGTCCCAATAATAACATTTTTCTGTTTAGCCGATTGATTTGTGACTTGAACAACATTCTGTAATTTGCTATTATCATTGATCGATAAATCAAAAACAGCAGCATCTGGTCTATATTCATGTGTAGATTTACCAATGCATTGTGAGGAAATCTTAGTACACGCAGCAACAACAGCATCTACTTCATCAACAGCAACAACAGCATTAACAGCAATAACAACAATAGCCAAGAACACTTTTTCATCGCAAGCTACATACCTCCAAGAAGTCAACTATGTGTATATGAAGGTCATCTTGTCAACATTGAATTCATCTTTAATCAGCTGAGTGAAGATCAAAATTTATTTGTATTAGGTGATTTTAATTTGGTCTTATTCTAACGATGATAAGTGTTTAATTCCATTTAATATGAAATCTGCTTGTGAACATACTTTTGTTGATTCCATGTTTGCGTTAGGGTTATTTCAAAAAAATTACTGTCATAATTCTTTAAATAGACTACTTGATCTTGTGTTTGTAAACTATTTATAACGTAAATTGCACTGTTGGTAGAGTGTTATGCCCATTAATGAAAAATTCTATAAATCATGATGCTCTTTGTTTATATATTTACAATTTAATTCTTTTGTGTCTACGGATTTAATCCACTGCAATAACAATGATATTAAATACAATTATTCGAAAGCAAATTACTCCGCCCTAAATCAATATCTTTCCTCATTTGATTGGTCAAGTATTTTTTTCAGGATTGCAACTTGCTGATGTAAATCAAATATTTTTAAATATATTACAGAATGGTTTTGCTATGTATGTCCCCAAATGTAGGAATAGACAAACTTTTAAGCTGCCATGGCAAAATCATCGTTTGACTAATTTGAAGACGGCTAAAAATAAGTCTTTTACACAATTTTAAAAGTCAAACCTTGAAGTGGACAAAAAACGTTTCTCACAGCTGCGCCGTGAATATGAATTTTTAAACAAATTTCTATACAGACAGTACATAATGAACATTGAGTCTAAAATAACTAAAGATCCAAGAGGTTTTTGGACATTTTTGAAAAGTAAAAAAAAAGAATATGTCACTTTCCAAAACATGGAATTTGATGGTGAAGTTTCTAGTAGCATCGATTCAACATGTGAGCTCTTTGGAAAGTTTTTCCAATCGGTATATGTCGATCACTCTAATGTTTGTTGGTCTCAAGTAGATCCTATTTATGGATTTAACTCTTGTTTAGGATCATTAAATTTTTCCACTGATGATGTTTTGCAGGGCATACAATCATTAGACTCTTGTCAAAGTGCTGGTCCTGACAGGATTCCTTTTGAGGTACTAAAGAACTGCAAATCGTCGTTATCCCTCCCATTAAAACTTCTTTATAATTTATCTCTGTCGTCTGGCACATTCGTGGATGAATGGAAAACGTCATTTATAGCCCCCATATTCAAAGCTGGCTCAAAGCAGAAAGTAAAAAAATTATCGTGGTATATAAAAACTTTCTGCCATTCCAAAACTTTTTGAGTCAATTGTGACAACCAAACTCAATTTCTCATGCAAAGAACAAATCACTCCACACCAGCACGGCTTTGTATCTGGTAGATCTACAGTGACAGTAAATACCTCTTCGATTCTGTAGAATTAGGTTATCAGGTGGATGTTGTATTTACAGACTTTGTGAAAGTCTTCGACACTGTTTGTCACAATGTTCTCATCGAAAAATTAAGATCATTTGGCATTCATTCGAGCCTCCTTAAATGGATCTATAGTTACCTTACAAAAAGGAAGTAAATTGTTAAAATTGGTTCAAGGCCTCATTGACGTTTTATCGGGTGTTCCTCAAGGCAGTCACTTAGGACCTCTGCTGTTTAATATTTTTATCAACGATATTCCAACTATGCTTCAGCATGCTCATTGTCTTATTTATGCTGACGATTTAAAAATATTTTTGCGTGTTAAAAGCATTTTCGATTGCAATAGGCTTCAATCCGATTTGAACTCAATTGTCAATTGGTGCAAGCTAAACCAGCTGTCCTTGAATATTACAAAATGTCATTCCTTATCTATTTATCGTATTTCGTCTCCAGTTATTTATCAATATAACATTTCAGAAATTTCACTTTCTAACGTAACTGAAGTTATAAAGATCTTGGGGCGGTTTTTGACACCAAAATTTCATTTTCACGTCACATTGACTATAAACTCTATGCTTGGATTCCTCAAACGATCATGTGCCGTATTCTCTAGTCCTTATGCTCTTAAATCTGTTTATATGTCCCTTGTTCGTCCTTTTCTTGAATATTGTTCCATTATTTGGTGCCCTAACTATTAAACTTCCATAAATCGGTTGGAAAGAGTGCAAAAGTCATTTACAAGATTTGTAATTGCTCAATTGAAATGGAACCTTGATGAAAGACCCTCTTATTCTACTAGATGTGCATTAATAGGGTTAGATACCCTTGAGAAAAGACGTAATGTTCAGTGTATATTGTTTGTTTTGATGTGTTTTCTTATCGTATAAAGTGTCCTGATATTCTAAAGAATTTTTATTTTACGCACCTGAAAGAATACTCAGATCTAGAAATTTATTATTTAATCCTAGGCATATTTACAATTATGGTCTTAATGAGCCTACTACTAAATGTATTAATTAATTCAATACAGAAATTGATTTATGTGATGATAGAGAGAAAGTTAAATCAGTAATTTTAAATATTCATGTATCATAATAAAATGGTTCTTGTTAATTTATTAATTCCTAAAGTTACTTAAAATGTATTGTACTATACTATATACTTTTAATTATTATATCACCATATATTATATCTGAAATCTGTTAGAGTTAAGCTCGGTAGATGAATAAAGCAAGCAAGTAAGAATGAAAGAAGCATCATCAACGACAGACGTCGCGGGTGAAGAAATAGTTTTGGGCGTGCAAGCAGACGAGTTCTTCACAATTCGATTCTTGCTTTTCTTTGCACACGAGTGGTTTCCCGAATGGCACGATTACTAGGCAGTGCAGATTGAACACAAGCTGATTTGGTATTTCCATCAGCATCAAGCGAGAGACCAAACTTATTAATGCACTGCATTCACAGTGTATGTTTTGTGCACAAATACCACACGATAGGAAATCTGTGTCCATGATCAAACTGAGACATTTATTGCAAGAAGAATTCATTGCGAGAGAGTTAAATTTGCGCGTGCGGTTTAGACAACAGGCAGAAGTCAACTGATTTGGCAAGGTTATCAAAAGCAAACCGGCATTGGGAAAGCTTGACAAATTTTCAAAAGAAATCTTTCAATAGGTAGGCTGCAGAAGTCCAATACACTATTTGATATTTTTTTTTGGCATTTGAATAAATCTACGCCCTGTAGAAAAAACAAATTTCAGTCTCCGACTTTAAACCTACGGAAGCTCACAATTGCGAATTTTGCAAGGAAATATACTACCAAAAATGTTGATTCGAAACAAATACCGTTTATTGAAATATGAGTATTGCCAGGACCCGTCTTGTCAACACAAATGCCTTATTACACAAATTAGGAGCTCTAGGTATATCTGCCAAGTCTTTTAGGCTTTATAACCCATTTCTTTCAAACACTTTAGGTGCTGTTTGTAATGGCAGCGTCTCGTCAAATATTTTTAAGACATAAACGGGTGTTCCCCAAGGCTGTATCTGAAGTCAAATGTCTTTTGAACTTTTTAATAAGATCTGGCAGCAAAGGTTGTACTTGTAATTCTCGCAGATAAACCTGTGACTCTGCGACTTGTAATCAACAAACTGACACCATCTGTGGAATTTTTAGACACTTTGCAGTCTAAAACTATGGCTTGGGAGTCAACATCTCGAAGGAGCTCACGGGAGCATTGAAAGGCATCCAATAGAGGTAGCTCATATGAGAGATGAAAATGTTCTAGGAACAACAAAAATGGCTATCAACCATTATGTGTACTCTGTCAAAGAGAAGTACGTGTATCCCATTTCCAAATTGAAACAGCAAGCCCTTGACTTTGCTATTCAAGCTATAATAAGAAATTTTGTCTATGGAAGGTTTTCCATTTTTAAACCGCCTCCGACAACCCCTAAAATTTTGCAATTCGAGTAGAGTCTTATTTATGACAGATTATTATAAAAAAGATAAATTCACTGCAAGTAATTGGACCAAAAAAATCGGGTAGAGGAGAGCGGTGCTAGAAGTAACATTATCGAATAAATTTGATGCTGCTCCTACGATTTTGCAAATGACTGAGCCAAACCTATTTTAAAACAGAAAGCTACAATATTTACCAAAATGTCCAGTGCTGCAGCAGCGGGTAACACCACCACAAAAATTCAATTAGAGACTTTTGAAATGTGAAGAACAAAGCTGAACAAATGACTTTTTGTCGATAGGCTAGGCATATTCATATAGAAATATGAGAAATGTCCTGCCAACGGTCTTTGGCAGGAACCCGGAGAGCTAAGCTGTTCTATGGAGCTGCTTATCGCTATCAATAACGCTTGATATCAGAGACTAACGTGAAGGGAAAGTCTCATTTAAAGTATAAAAGCCTTCCTGACTATGATGCAAAATGAAAAACCTCAAAGGCTAAACTACATCAAAAAATAAAGTCCACGACTGGGTTGGGTCGTGCTTCATCATTAAAAGTTTGGTTGGTTGTTTTCTTATTTTATTAAGTAGGTAGCTAAAGATCTGAGAACCGATGCTAGATAAAAGAAATGGGTGCAAAGGAAGCGGGAGTTTCTATTTGTGAAAGGAAGTGGTTGCAATTATTTTAAGGTGCATATTCAACAAGGTTGAAAACTGGGTAATATTTCCTAAAATTAAGTTTTGCGTAGCTGTTATTGCATTTTTATCGGAAGTGGGGGAGATTATAGAAAAAATTTAGCATTAGATATGTGAAAATAGATTGGGAAGTATAAATAAATAATTAAAAAAAAAATATTTTTTTCGAATTTTATATTTAATATGTACATATTTGGATCGAAATCGTTAGATGAGTTTTTGTAAGATTTCGCACACAAAATAAAGGGTGATTTTTTAAGAGGTTTAGAACTTTTTTTAAAAAAAAAACACAAAAAATTCGAAAAAATGAATGAAATATTTATTTGAATCGATAGTTTGAACCTTGCAATTTAATGTTTAAAGATAATTTCATGCAAATGTTGACCGCGGCTGCGTCTCAGGTAGCCCATCCGCTGAGTCCAATTTTGGCATACTCTTTCACACATATCGGCCGGTATCTCACGAATGAATGCATGGATGTTGGCTTCCAGTGCGTCAATCGAAGCGGGCTTGTCCCTATACACATTAGCCTTGGCATACCCCCACAAAAAATAATCTAATGGTGTCAAATCGCACGATCTAGGCGGCCAATTGACCGGCCCGAAACGTGAAATTAACTGTTCACCAAACTCGCCTCGCAATTGCGCCATTGTTTCGCGTGCTGTGTGGCATGTGGCACCGTCTTGTTGAAACCACATATCATGCAAGTCAAGAACTTCCATTTCGGGCAAAAAAAAGTTTGTTATCATCGCTCGGTAGCGTTCACCATTGACAGTAACGCTGCGATTCGCATCATCTTTGAAGAAATATGGCCCAATAATGCCGCCGGCCCATAAACCGCACCAAACAGTGGCTTTTTCGGGATGCATTGGTAGCTGTTGCAATGCTTCTGGCTGATCTTCACTCCAAATGCGGCAATTTTGCTTATTTACGTACCCATTCAACCAAAAATGAGCCTCATCGCTGAACACAATTTTTCGATAAAAAAGCGGATCCTCGGCCAGCTTTCCAAGAGCCCATTCACCAAAAATTCGGCGTTGTGGTAGGTCGGCTGGCTTTAGTTCTTGCACCAGCTGTATCTTAAAAGGCTTTACGCCCAAATCCTTCCGCAAAATTTTCCACGTAGTGCTGTAACAAAGGCCTAACTGCTGGGAACGGCGCCGAATCGACATTTCGCGGTCTTCTGTCACACTAGCTGATACGGCCGCAATATTTTCTTCACTACGCACAGTACGTAAACGTGTTGGTGGTTTAATGTCCAACAAAGTAAATTTGGTGCGAAATTTGGTCACAATCTTCCGAATAGACTGCTCAGAAGGTCGAGAATGCCGATCAATAAAATAAATAAAGCAGCGCGCGATGAACATTTCGAACCGAGCACGAATTTTGATAGTAAAATTCAATAATTTGCAAGCGTTGTTCATTTGTAAGACGATCCATGGTTAAATTGCAAACCAAACTGAAGCTGTTTGACAGTGACACAAGGTACTAAACACACGTCAGCTGTCAAAACCAGTGTTGCCAAAACCAAACCAGCTAAAAAATCACCCTTTAGTACCAAATATTGCAATGTTTAGTTTGAAAAATACTATTGCTTAACTATTTAGCTGAAAACCGAGTACAAGTTATTGTTCGGGATGTGAGCATTACTTGGTTTTTAGGGTTTTATCGAAATCGAAAATGGGGTTTTCGAGATATGAGCAGTTTTTAAAGTGAACGTTTCCAGTGATTCGATTTGAAAATTAGGCACGAAATAATTTTGAAAACATCAATTTTACTCTAAGTTTGCATTTTGGTCAAAATCACGCCGTTTTGAGGTAAACTAGGGAAAACTATATTTTCCAGAAATCCATTTTACGGTAATACAGAGAAAAACTGAGTTTTCCATTAAGTTAGAAATGACCACATTACCCTAAAATAAATTTTTGTTACAATCGTATGGACCGTTTTCGAGATATGTCCAAATTTCAAAAGTACCGTTACTCGTACTTTTTTAGCGGAAAACTGAGTATGCAGTTATGTTTACCTCACCTACTTAAGCTTAAATATCAATTTTTGTTGAAATCGATAGAGCCGTTTTCGAACAAGTCAAACTGGTATGAAAATGTTGTATGGGAAGTACCATTAATATTGAGGCTATACCATGAGAAAAAAAACGCCCCCGAACTGTAAGCCTCCAAACTTAAAATCCGAAGTTTGAACGAAATCCGTTCAGCCGCTTAGGCTGTAGGCCTCGGGACATACAGACAGACAGACGGACAAAATTTTGCGACCCACATTTTTGAGTTCGCCTATCAGAATTGATTAACATCTCGAGTTCGAAATTTTGTATTCGGGAAAATTAAACAAGTTCGAAATAAATTGGCATGAATAAAATCTGTACAAAGGAGAGGTTTTTGTTTACATTTTAAATTTTTAGAAGTAATTACCTAGGTATAACAAATTTAGCCGAGTGAAGTATGGATCGCGATGGGCGCTTATGGTGAATAGCATAGACAAACCATACTGAGACCCCCAACTGACAATCCTCTTGCTGCTGGCCCCCTCAGTTTTTTTTTCAAATTCGCCATTTTGTTTTCCTATCGGTGTTATGTCAAAAAAGAATCCGTGTGACATGCAAAAACATGAAAAAAATAAGAAAATAAATGCTGCCAACCGCGGCAACCGTGGGGAGATGTGAAAGAGTTCGGGAATACCACATTTTTACATAACTGAATGCCATTGGTTAGTTAAAAGGCGAATAATTTGATTTGTTTAGTTAGTAAAACTATCTAAAGTTGATGTTCTATATACTAGAAACATATTAGGACAAACATGGTTATATATTTTCCGCTTTTGGATATCATTAACTTCGATTTCGTGTGTAAATTTTTCCTGAATAATGAAGAAAATTTGCTCAAAATGTTTTCTATTTTCCCTCAACCAATCTACATTGTTAATTTTTCATGAATATTTTAAACACCCCATAAAAATATAGCTTGTAGGCAAGTAACCGGAAATCGGCACAAGTTGGTGGTCTCAGTATTATCTCCTTGCGAAACTGACAGGAATTTTGTGATGAGAACGTGATCTAGCGGAAAGTCAATAACGAATTCTTTGAGTATATTTATTTCAAGTGATTTGCGAAAAGTGAAAGCTGTAACATGCCCGAGCGCTTTGACTGACAGCGAGAGAGAAATATATACAGGCAGAGTGTACTGTGAGATGGAAGAGTATAACCGATTTTTGTTAGAATATTTTGTATTTTTTTTTCAAACTTTTGTTTCAATGTAGTTCATACCTTTCAAACGGCAAAATAAACAAAAAATACTGAACTGAGTGTATCAATCAAGACTAGAAGTCTGCGTTGATTACTCCTTCCATATCGCATATTATAAGCTGCCTGTAACTACAAACAATAAATAACAACGTTAAATTTACATATAAAGGCTCTCCCATGTGCCTTTTCCAAGTCCACAAAGCTGTGTTGACAGATGTAGCATACTGCTAACAGTCTCGATTAACATTCTGAGAATTGCGTCGAAACTTCACTACCTTCCTTTACTCTTAAATCTTACGAATATTTACTAATTCTTACGAATTATTACGAATTACGCCATCGAGAGAGCAAAAAATTACCCCTCCACTGAGAATCTTACGAATTTTTACTCAACAAATTTCTTGGTGGAAGAATTGAAAAAGTTGTCAATTAACAGCTGATTCGAAATTTGTTGTCCTATTTGACATTTGTTTTGATTTCTTGTTTTATTAAAATGGTATCAACAGGCGGAAAAATAAAATTGAATGTTCTCCTTAGATTCTTTTCGAAAGTGGCGACGAAATCCTTCCTCGCTCTTCCATATACTCGGTTTCATGAATTCGATTAATTCCGAATCACTTTCATCGCTTGGTAGATAAATCAACTAATGTTGTTCGTAAATTAGCAAATTCTTCGAGTTTATCAGATATTTTAACGAGCACTTTTTTGAAGTTTTGGTATCTGTCATTTTCTAAGATTTCTACAAAAGCGTTCTCTAACTTTTGCGTAAGTGTCTCTCTCTGTGAGAGAATTTATCCCCACCACTGTCATTTTGAAGGAACAGACCTCTTGACCCTACCACAGCTCTGGAACACATTTTCAAGACCTTGCCGAAACTTTTACGACGACAGTTAAAAGTTTGGTGATTTAGCCCTATAAAAACATAACAGTTCCTTTTATTCACACGTTGGCTGTTCAATCTAGTCTCCCTCTACTTCTAGTGCCTTAAAAATGTTTGATCGGGCTTTATCAACGTCGACGGATTTAATTATAATAAAGATATACCGTCAAGACAAAACAAAAAGCGCATAGAAGATGACAACAAACTCGTGACCCCCAAGATAAAGCGTTTGTTGGTCGATTGTGAAACTTGCTATGAAAGTTGAATGAAGACTTTAAAAACCACGCTGTCAGCAAGAACCTCGAAAACCTAACGGAGGGAGAAAAATCCAATAATTACTCAATTTAAAAAGCCAGAAAAAGGCCGAATATCACAGCAGTGTCGATAAAGATAACAACCCAAGACGTCTTGACAGACCTACCATCCCATTCGGGGGAAATTTTTAGGCCATTCGATGGTCAAGCGCTAAAAAAAATCTGCGGGCGTCTAACAAAATGTTTGAGATAAATTTAGAAAGAAACGCTCAGGCAGGAAATAAAGAAAATAAAGCGTAAAAATAGTAAAGAATGTCACATTCGAAAGAATTAGCTAAGTCCCGATTTGAAAGAGCCCACTTTCCACACGATTCCATCACTGTGGGTAATGGGATAAAAGGGATGAAACAAAATTTAGTTGTTACAAAGTGAAGGATAGATATTCACGATAAAAGTAAGGACTACTGACTGCTGATTACAAGGTGCGCTCAGAAAAATCAACGCTGTCCGAGTTCAATTTACAAATAAGAACAAACATCTGGAAATGACTTGACGCAAAGCTAAAACCGAAGTCGCATGTAAAAAAGAACCGCAAAGAAATTATTAAAGCAAATACTAGTTACTCCAATAGTAATCCAACCTTAAGAAGCTATTTTAAATGCTGCGCGGACGTATGTCATACAACTATGGAAACGAATTCTAAAACTTCACCTACCTACAACCGTTTCAAAATGTTATAAAATCCTTCGACAGTTAATAGTGGTACATTGGAAATTAAGACCTCGAAAGAGGTGTAGCAATTTCCATCTTGAAAGGTGAAATACAAAAGTGCTGACGTCTGGTTTATCTGCTGTATGTTATTATTAACCCATCTTTAACCAGTTGTAAATTTTACAACCTATCTTAAACTTGGCTTAAAATGACAGTTTCAGTATGAGGACTTCCTCTCTTTACTATTATTGACACAACAAAATCATATTCTTGAATATTTAAAGTGTACATAGCGTACACTTCAAACACGGTCCTTCAAACTTTCGACAGAAAAATTTATTCCGGCGATAACGACGATAAATGAAAAAAATTAAATAAAATTTAACTCGATAATTATTGTGAAAAAATCTCAGAACTAGATGGAACTATCGCCGAAAAGATGCCGCCCAAACGTTTTTAACTGTGTGATAGAAAAATGCTTGATAAGTCAAAATAAATTTGTATCTGTGGAAGGTGGTTTTAGTATCGTAAAATATAGCAAATCGCACGATCCGATTGCAGGTTGAACCGGATACGGGACCACATTTGACACTAATTTCGGAAACTCACGTAAGAAATCACATTTACAGATCAAAGGTAACTCAAACTATCAAAACGAAAATACCTATGAAATAGAAACGATAAATATCTCGATAATATCAATTATAACTTCGTTTATAACTTCGTGAAAGAAAAAAATGCTTCATACTTCGAAATAAATTTTTATCACTGAAAAAAAATTCCATTTAACCAATATTGGAAGAGAACCCCCCAAAAAATGGGTCATCTATTCAATTTAATGGAAGTTTGCCGAGAGTATACGTATTAAACAATTAAATTTGAAAACTAGTAGTCCAGTTAATACCTAAAAATTGTTATGTTTAATTTAAAATAATCACTCACCTTAGCTTGCTTTAAATAGACATCTGTTTTATAGATCGACCTGTGCGATTTTCTTGAGATATTCACTTTTCAGTTCAACACATGACATTGCATTAGATTAAACGAATTGGAATGATAGAGGCATTAGCACTTTTAGGGACAACACCGATTTTATAAAAGGGGCATTTTTAATAACAAATTGGATGATGCGGGCACAGATTTGTAACTACATATATGCGAAAAACCGTAAAAAGCTAAGTAAACACAATTTCGAAGCGCGAAAAAAGCGGATATTGACATAAATGAGCGCCGAAGCTAAAACTTTAAAAACTTAGACCGACGTAACGCATTTGCTCATTTAAAAATACAGGATGAAAAGGGAAATGTGTTCTTTCTGCGCAAAGGGAGACTTATTTTATTTATAAAAAAAAAGACATTTAGCAAAAGAAAAGAAAAGATTCGCTTTTCACGATATTGCCGGGCTTTTTACAGACAAAAAAAGGGCCTCACTGATTTTGCATGGTAAATGTGAGGGCACATTTTCAAAATCAGAGGTCGGCATTCCGTAAGGCGAAACGTTCAAACGTTTTCGTGTAGACGAGGAAATTTGCTTGTGTAACATATGGCAAATCATTCGTGCGCACGAAAACGTATGATCGTTTCGCCTTACAGAATCTGACCCCATATTGGACCATCGCGAACACTCATTTCTAACATACGCGAGACACCGTAAAAGGCTAAGCAAACAGCATTTAAAAGCACGACGATAGCAGAACGAAAAAGCGGATATTTACATTTATGAGCCGTGGTTGAAGAGAGGTTTCAACTTGGAACAAAGAAACCAATGACGCGACGAAGCGCACTTGTACTTTCAAGCACAAAGGGAGAAAAGGAAAATGTGTTCTTTTTACAGTTGTTTTCATTATAAAAGACATTTAGCAAGACAAAGGAAAAAAACGAGATTCACTTGGCACTATTGTTTAAGGGCAACACTGATTTTGCTTGGGAGAACGCATTTTAGAAAACGGATTGAATGATGATGTCCAACACACATTTGTAACAAAAAAAAAAAAACAATTCAAAACGCGACGCGACGTTACAAGGCGATAAAAGACCGTATTCACATTTATGAGCCCCGAAGCTTAAACCTTTTCAAACGACCGACAAATCCGATGACGCGACGGAACGACTCAATCGTCGAAAACGCGTACCGTCCAAAACCGCGCAGTGGCTGACCCTGAAAAAAAAGAAATACAAAACCAATTAATATTTAAAAGGTAAGAAAAATGTCTTAGGTTTAATGTTGTAATGCAAGAGTTTGCAACATTTATTCATCCTAAATGTATTAAACTGAAAAAAACAAGAACCAAGAAAAGACTGCATACAATTTAAAATATTAGGGGCGCTTACAACATTCTATAGTACCGACCGTTCTCTCAAAATTAGTAAGAGTCCAGCCTTTGGGATATAACCCTACCAACTAAAACGAACCTGACTAACCAAAACGAGAGATACGAGTATGTTCGTTCAATAAGGAATGGAGTTGCTGCACATTCGTACGTGCTGAACCGTCGCGATGGAGGTGTTCTTAGACAGCTCTTCTTCACGGATGCGACAATCCTACGAATGGCAAACAAAGGATGAGGACGGGAGAAAGTTATCAATTCCAAGAATATACCATACCTTACTTGGAAGACAACCGGCGAGCGTTCAGTAGGAGCTCAAAAATAATGACGAATAGAACGATTAATCCACACTTTAGGTCGCATAGACTGAGCAACTACAGTATAAAGTGACAGACACCAAAATTGCTTGATAACAAAGCTTCCCATTGAGGCCCATGCCATCGAGTCTAAGCATGTGTGGCAATTCCACTAAAGCCTTAAGATATAAAGAAATAATAACAGAGTAATCGTAGGCATTATGTGCCTGGAAGTATACTCTGCAGCAAGACAAGGGGCAACAGTAACCTTCATAGGGTCCGAGCCAATCTGGGGGATAATGGATCATGTAGTCTTTATTCGAAGAGTTCTGGGAGCTGGAGAAGGAAAAAAAGGAGCCGTAACCACAGATATATGGGTTTCGTAAAAAAAATCCTCCGAGGTTGATATCTTCGCCAGGGCTTAGTCAAAGCATTGACCCTCAAATATAATTAATAGAAAAATCATAATGAAAGTACCTCTAAAAAGGAGAACAAGATAGGGAAGTCAGTTGGTTTCACTCAGTTGAGAATATCTAACATCTGTAAACAGAACAACCTTATGCCAGTCACTCATTATAAGAAAAAAAGGACTTAAAAGACTATCTGATAGACAAGAGTGGGGCAATTCTTGCCATTAAGGTGCCTGTCTATTTGAGAGTAAAAATTCTGTGAGCAGCTCTCGAGAGCAAACTCGCAAGTGGACATAATCTTGAGAGTAGTTCGCGGAGAGTTAACATTTTTCCTCTCGAGATTCGAGCCTTTGAAAGTCGCTCGCAAGTGGACACATGTTCTGATCACTATCGGAGATTAGCTCGCAAAATTCCAACATGCTTCGTATTTTGCGAGCAGCTGTCGAGAGTCGACATGGCAAAACAGTGGACATCGGAGGAAATTAATCGACTCATAGAGAAATATGAACATTGAATTCGATAATTTTTAAAAATTAGTAACTTAATTTATGTTTCTTGAAGTATTTTTTTAATTTACGTTTAAAAATAAAGTTTTTTCTGTTTTTGTTTTTAACCTCAAATATTTATCTTTCAAACTGTTGAAAATTGATGGACAGACTTCTCTCACAATTCTTCCAATCTTACAGACAGGGATACGAAATTTGATATCCATTTTAAAAATAGTAGGCCCAACGGATTGAATTATATAAATTCTATTTCACTTGTTGTCAAACGGCAAGAATCCCTGAACTGTTGAGCATCTTCAATTTGAAGCTCTCTTGTAGGAGTAGACCCTGCACCGAGTTGACGACGACGATCTACCCATGGTTTGCTTTATTGTTTTTTTTAAGAACAGGGCTAATAATTATTAACGCAGCGGCAACCTTTTGCTTGTAAGAATACATTTTAACTGGTAACTAGCAGACGAAATATATCAAGTGAACACGGTTATGAGAGTACTCTCGGGAAATCTACTCTCAAAATGTTATCAAAGAACTCGCGAGATTAATTATAACTCGAAATTATAACTCTCAAATGAACAGAGGCACCTTTAAAGGTACAGAGCCACTCGTACTGACTGAAAAATTGGCTAAATGAGAATGTAATTGTGCTAAAACCCGTAAAATGTGACACGCAATTGATAGGATAAGAGAAATCCAATGATAGAAACCATACACCACTCGATGAAATGCTTAAAAGTCTGTCGATGGGCTGTAGCGACGAAGATGAAAGTACTACTTGCTATGAAAAGAAAGAGTAACAAGTATATCCTGATGCAGCCTCCAGAAACAAACGATTATAATAGACATCCACATCAGCAATGATGATGTAAAAGCCAAAGCACTGCGTCAACCTCTTTTTCGATTTATAAACTTCCTTTCTACACATGGTGCGCCTAAAAACTCCACTTGAATAACAATTGGATATGAAACCAAGTAAACTTTCAGGCAGAACTCAAACACAAAATTCCGATTAGAAGACCAATAACCGAGTTGGAAAGAAAATATCTTGTTGGATGGAAGGACAGAAAAGAAATCAATTAACAATTAACAAAAGTGAATAAAAGTGCAAAAAAACCTTCTTCTTTTTTTGTTTTAAATCGCTTTAAAAACTATTTAAAATAATTCTAACTTGAACGCGATTTTTAAATGAATGAACAACATTCAACAAAAGTGCCTAAAAGTGGGTTCAAAAAGCAAAAAACATCTTTCTTTCTGAACAATTTTTGTTTGGGGTTTTTCACTTCGCTTTTCGAATGTTATTAATTACATAATCGCGTTCACGGAAGAATTATTTTAAATAATTTGCAACTGACCGACGTTCTCAAAAGATTTACAACGATTTAATTCGTGATGGATGGTATTTCATTGGAAATCCTGGTTTTATGCACTTTTCCTGTCTCCAGTTGAACTTTCTGATTCGAGCCAATTTAAGGAAATTGATTGTCCCCAAAAAGGTAAATATTTCTGTGCAAAATTCACAAACCCCAAAACCGATTTATTTTAACACAGAACAAGTAAGAATTCGGAATATCTCGTCTGCAACAGTTCCAGAGCATAGTTAGCCAACATTTATAACATCGTAGGGTGTTGTATCATAAATAAAAATGGTAAAAAAAATGTCCTCTTCTGCGTAACCGTCTCTGAATGGACGTAACGAAAAGAACAACGATCTGAGAATCAAGCATACAAATAAATCCAACGCACACCTTACACTTTTCAAAAGAAAGACGCTGGCAGATGAATCTAGCAACACAAATAAACAACCGTTCAAAAGAATCGCATGCCTGAATGTTCTGTTAAAATGTGAGCACAGGGCGTTGGCTGTCTATGTCGAGAATGCAAACTTTTTGACGATAATGAACGAATGCTATACACTGTCTGGAAAGGAGTATGCCTGGCAAAAGCATTGCCCATTTTATGCCTCACCATCTCACCTCACCTCACCAAAGTATGTTACTACCTCTATCAAGACTCGACAGGCTATTACCAATTATACTCTAAAAGCGATTGGTTCTACCCAAAGTTAACTATACGCGTGATGTTGCTGGCACGTTGAAACTCAACAATGCATGTACTTTCCCCAGACCTGGAGGAGAATCAGGTTCTTATTGAAATCAAGGTGGAAGGCGAGGCCGTGAATCCAGTAAGCATTTTGTTCTCGGTACTTAAGATCGTTCAACGTATCCTAAACAGTTTTATCCGCTATTCTTGCGGAAGTCTCAGCATATTGGACTGTCGAAGGCATTCAGGAATCTATCACCAAGCTGATTGTAGAGGATTTTGTTAGAAGATAGATCATAATGTTTATCAAAATCACTTCGTCACAAATGGAAAACAGCTGAACTAACAAACTGTAGGCAGAGGTAAGCCCCGGATGAGGCATTACCTCCTCTCATAGTCAATTAGAACAAAATTATGTCACAGTACAATGTTATGTCATAGTCGCATTTGCGAACGACGTGTGTATCAGCGATATTTTCGGTAACTGAATAGCGAAGACACAGTAGGGCTTTAATCAAGCTAATTAGGCTAAAGACTGCGAACTAAGTAAGACTGAACTGCTTCGTCCAAACATCCAAGTCATCGTATACCACAAGCCTAACTGAAAGCCTCAATTAGAAAACGCCGGCGATATATCTCATTGCAACAAATCGGGACTGCAACCCAAGACTGTAATGTGGAATGCGCCGTAGCATGGGGATCTTCTTCGTGGAACTGAACATCTCCAAGTCTAAGTGCCTCTCAAACTCTTTTCTTTCGAAGAAAGTGTTGGAAAGCAGAGTCAGTCAGTCAGTCCCAACGCAATCAAGAAAGATGTCGTTGGTAGTCAGGCATCAAAGTACTGCTGTAGTAGCTTAGAGCAAAGAAGGAAGTACACAGTTCAAGGAGTTATACAGGTCCGGAACTACCCAACTCTATTACAATCACCCTCATCTTGGTCCCTGGCTACCACTTTCTCTCAAGTCGAGGCAGAACTTCCCAAGAAGCTACTTTTTAGGCAGGAGAATGTGAACCTCCTATAACAAAAAAAGGACATTTAAATTACAGAAGAAAAGGACAGCCTAAAGACAAAAATGTTAACAATTAGCAAACGTCACGGGGAATTTGGTTCTGAAGCAAACGTCCTGTTTTATTTGACTTAATTTTGACCAACGTTCTAAGATGATGGCCATATGGAATAATTGACGCGACTCACGTGCTTATTTCAATCGAAACACCTAACAACGCTGTCGGGGACCATCTTCAAATCGTTTCCAATACCGGGCGGATAAGAAAAATACTACCAAAGCTCGTGTAAACGAAAAGGCGACTTGGTTATTTACACAAAAGGGTAGCGACTAAACCGGACTACCTCACATCACATCAGTTGGCAGGGATTGAAGAGCAGGCACTTCAAAAACCGATGGATTGTAATTTTGAACTGAAGGAGATGTATTGCAATAAACTACTCTTAAGGACAACAACTAAATGCGAAGCTAGTTCCAATACGGTCACACGACACAGATCACTGTGCATTGTCACATAAACTAGTCGAAACATGAACTTAATCCGGGTTGCAGCCCTTCATGTTCAAGTGGTTTCGAAACTGATGAGAGTTGCCATTGAAATCAGAGTATAACTTAAACTGTCACGAATGTCGTGCCTGTTAAAGTGAGGTATAGACCTCGTATCAGTAAAGACCTCTAAAGGAGACAACTAGTTACCAATAATTGAAATAGAACCTGCATCGCAGAAGGTAAGTGGAAGGCGGCCCGAAGTGGATAAGGTACACCACAATGAAGTGTGCTGCCAACAATGCTTTAGAACTCTGAAAGACTCTGGATTTAAGAAGGATATTTCTATTTCTAAATTTCTTTAATTTATAATACTAATTACTGCAAATAAATAAATATTATTCGACGGTGATATTCCTATATTCCGGCCAAACAGATAGACACAACTGGACCTACTCAATCAATAGAATGAAATTATAACGCTTGCACTCAAATTTTGAATGATTTAGCTTCAGTTTTGGAAGTAGCACAATCTGCCTGAGTCATTAGGGCCTGATAAGGCGAAAGCGAAATAAATGGCACAGCAACCGCTAATAATCATCCATCATAAGTGGAAGTGTGCAAGCTACGCGATGTTCTGTAGATTCAATATTACGAATGGAATCGTGTTCGCTTTTCCTCGTGAGAACCAGAATGCCGCCTATTCTTCCACTGCCTGTTCGTGAATTCAATCGGAGTAGAGCGATATAACCAAAAAGCCTAGAATGTGTGCAGTGACTGTCCCTTAACCAAACGGAAACAAAACTTACGTTTTCCAACTCAGAAGAATAGACCGACAAAGTTGCATGAAAGGATTTTGTTTATGTAAGCGTTTTTAACTGTTGTAGAATACAAAACATGAAACGCATCCTGATGTACTTTCAGAGTCGAAAGCAGTGCCTTATTTTAAAAGGATACCCCCACTTCAGAACGTCTGTTGGCTACTCTGAGAAATTCGATTCAAAAGATCTCGCCAATTCCATTACAACAAGTCAAAAGCAAGAGTTTTATTGGTAGACAGCAATCGAAAGCCTCATAACTTTATCTGGGTATCACAACAATTCTCCCGGAACGCATTGGATCCAATTCACCATTGCACGAGTACCTACACGAGTTAGAAAACGTCTAAAGTTTCGTAAAAATCAGCAAGTCTGTTGCAAATATGTTTTGCTGTAGTTTTGTTGACGGTGATCATCAAAATCAATTGATTTCGTTACCTAGTCTCAATATTCCGAGAGCAAAGGTAATTTTTCGGTGATCTTACATTTTGCAATCAAAAAGTAATCAAGAGAAAAGTTTATACCAGAAATTATTGCATTAGAATACCCTGTAAAGAGAAAAATAGAAAAATGTACCACTAATCGTCAGCCATTTTAGAAATCCAGCTCCACTTACTAAATTCTTTCAGGTAGCCCAACAAAATTTTGGAAATTTCTTGAATTTTCTTCACATTACGCAATTATTAAACAACAAATAGTAATACCCAATCAGAAAATTGATAAATTTGAAAAATTTCATGAGAAAAAGTTGGGTAGATCGTTTCGACCTACCCACAAAGAAAATCGAAAAAGTTGAAACTTACCGGGCCAGGATTGTATCGGATGTTGGATATTTAACAATTTAAAGATTTTTGAGGAACTTTTCGTTTATTTTCCGTATTAACGAGGATTTTCTTTCAGCAAACGAATTTGAATCGCAGTAAATTCTAGACGAGCTTTTACCGTTACAAATGGAATGACAGAAGTTATGTTTCATTTGAGAACTTTTTCAGTGAACCGTATGATTTTTTTTTCCAATAAAAGGTTGTTTCAAAGTGAATTTTGTTGGGTTGATATTTTTTCAATAAATACTGAAAAAAATTAGTTTACATTTTTTTTGTCTATACATGTATTTAGTATAGAAAAGTAAAATACGCCGAGTATGAATATTTGTTGTTCTGTGTACTTTGCGATTAATTTTTTAATTGGTTGGTTAGTTGTTTTTTTGTCGACCTGTTTATTAAAATTGAAGTTATGCAAAACCATAAACGAAGCAATTTCAAATGAATATTTTTCAGGGTGTCTCGTTTTTCGCAGCTCTTCCGATGACCAGAGAAAAATGTTGGTAAATAGAGGCTAGACATGAATCAGAGAAATACAAGATTTCGACTATACCGCATTTTTACCTCTTGATTTTGTGGTATAATGTGGTACATTATTAGACCAACTTTGTTCGGCATTTATCTAAGCAAATAAACCAAAGTAAAGTAGACGAATAAGCAATACGACTGTCATCAGTATGAATTGTGATAAAGTGATATAAACTGCTATATTTTGTTGTAGGTCTCAGCGCGCTCTGATCATGCTCTGCTAAAAAAGAAACGCAAACTTTTTGTATAATATTTCAGGTTCTGCTCTGAACTAAACATAAAAGCGCCTATTGACAAAAATAAACCCACAATTTGTTCAGCATGGCTTTTATGGTCAGCTGTCAGATTCTCCATATATCCGTTTACGTATTTTTTTTTATAGTTTTGGCTTTCAACATTTTCATTCACCGCACAGACAAGTCATTTGCTATTTGATTGTGTAGAAGAGAATACTTGTTTTTGCTTCAGAACACATTTTACGTTCTATGGGAACATAATTTTTCAAATCGAGATCACTTATTAATAATCTCGATTTCCTTTCAAAGCTGTTCGATATTTATTAATGCAAGTACGGTTGAGTTTGACAGGTATTGGTATTTGTTAACGTTTTCGTGAAATTTATCAACAGCATCGGCACAACCTGCACAGATAAGTGCATAGAAATGATGACAGCTACTTAAGCTTAACTTTTCAGTCTTGATCTCCATTTCTTCCCACTGGGCCCACTTTCAAAATGGGGTAAGCCTCACAAATATTAAAAACTTTAACAGTCCTGAGGTTCGATTGTGCCGACGAAAGTTGTATGTTTTGCAGTGTGGAATATAGCGTGGAACTTAAAATGGTGAAGCCTAAACAACCCATAAGTCACCAAAGAAATTCCACTTCCAATTGGAGACTCGAATCTGTCAAATAAGTTGAGAGTTAAGTTAGCTCATTCTAGAATCAGCGAGTTTGTTCGGGACGAACCGGAATAAACTAGAAACTTCCCGGTAGATGGCGAATCGGATATAAAAAGGCAGGTTTGAGAACAGGGAGGGACAGCTGACTTTTAAACAGTGATTGGTGAAGTTCGAAATAGTAATCGCTTGTGAAGATAAGGAAGTGTAAAGCGTGTAAAGTATGCAGTGAATTAAGTGATTGGTTTATCTCGGATAAGAATTGTTTCAAGAATGTTTTCAGCTGAACTATTAATTAGAATAATTCGTAAAAATGTAATAAAAGTGATTTTTTTAGAAAAGTTAAAAGACGTTTTATCTTTTCGAATCCCAGCTCGGATGTAACCAAAATCTTCAAAGTAACTCCAACTTTCGGACGACACATTTCGATGCAATTCTATACGTAACGTTAACGTTTTGTAATCAGTTTTGTTATGCCCACATGAAATTTAAATCTGGACCCTTAATTCACAATATAAACGAGCTCCAAATGTGCAACTTATCCTATTATGGGCACACTGTGGTCGCACTCAATTCCATTCCCCTCTTCAGTTCGCTGAATCGAAACCATATACTTACCAACCATTCGTATCTCTCCGCATTAAAACCCCTGAAGTACTCTCATTCCAGGCATTTTTCAATTCTAGTTAGTAAACATCATCCACGCAGAAAGCTGTCAAAAGTCCCAACTTATGTTCGCTCAATTAGTTGTTGTTGACTTGGCCAATGGACTGTACAAAAGCTGCAGCGACTACCCCTCCAGGCGGCGGCGGTCGGGCCAAAACTCCTCGAGCAAGAATTCAAAATGCAAACTTGCACAATCATTTCACCATTCCACCGCATCGCGCTATATATTCCAAGCCTCAACCGAATGCACTCCACCTAGCACCTCTCAACAGGCTCTTCACCTCTTCTGCACTCACTCGCTGCACCCCATCACCATCATCGACGTCGGTTTCCATCCCACCCACCACCCGGCAAAGCCTCGAAGCTCTATAGTGTTAAATTTTACATTTCACCTGAACTTCACCAAATCCGTCCGAAAAATTAAATATGAAATATGTTTCCAACTCTGCACCTTTTCGAGAATTTATTTTCCATTCTCCCCACCTCCGCGTCTATTGTTTGGTTGAGTTTTTTCCTGAGCTATCCCACCCCCACTCCACTCGTCGTCGGTGGCCGCCGGAAAATGAAATAAAATTTTTGTTTGTTATGAAAACACGAAATCCATTTATTCTGCATGGGGAGCTCATTGAATTTTCCATGCAGTTTTTTTTTGACGGCTGCCCCCATCAGTCTTTTGTTTTCCGGAGTAATCCCCTGCACCCTAGTTGGTCCACCGTCCACCTGCATCGTATTCATTAAAAAAGTAGTAGCATCCCGCTCGAGAGCGGACATTTATCCGTCCAGGTCCAACATCCATCCAACTATCGCGGCACCTATCTGCTGGCCGGAGACTCTATCCCTGCCGAGGTGTGTGCGCGCGGTGTGTTTGAAGTGTGTGTTTTGGGGGATGATTCTCGCACCAGGCTTTGTTTGCAATTATGCTGCAACGAATTTAAAAGGGCGTTATGAGGTTTTTGCATCGCTCCACTATTAAAACAGTTTGCACGCCACCCCAAGCCACCAGTTCCCCATTTCCCGAAAAATGATTTTGAATAATCCATTGGGTAAATGGCCAGTTGGAGCTGAGTGGGGGAGGAGATGAACCACCTTATTCGCCAGAGTGTGTGTGTTGTTTGGTCGCTGGCGGGTGCCAAAATTGAGTACAAATGGTTGAGTTTTCGACCATCGATGAATGGATGTACGGGCGTTCTTTTTTCTGGGAATAAAAATAAATTTAAAATGAAAAAGCTACCAAAACACACAGATTTTTGGGCAGGGACGATTAAAATGCTTCCAGGCAATTGGCCCCATAAACAGTCGCAGTAGTTCAGATGGAAGCGCGTGGTTCCGTTCGGTTGGATACCTACACCTACAGGTGGACCACACCGAGGACATGATGCTGCGTTATTTTTTGTTGTGTGCGGCACCCGAGTTTTTAAGGACAAAAATATTTATTGTTATTTCATGGTCAATTGTTCCGGCTGAACAATGGAAAGTTTTTGTTTAAAATTCCCCCCGAGCAGGAGGACCAGTATACCAGAGGAGGCGGATGTGGCCTGTGTGTTGGGTGAGTTCAGTGAAGGAGTTTCATGTGATGTTTAAGTTTGTTGTTTATATTTTCGAATAGTTTTCTTTCGGTTGTTTGGGATAAGTGGGGGGATATGGCTCTTACAAGCTCCAAGTCGTAAGAGGAACACTTTTGTTTTGGTTAAGAGAGTCCCTGCCCTGTTGGGAGATTTTTGAGGATTCATTAAGAATTCATAAAGTCATCCGTTTTAGAAGTGGGCTAAAGTTTTGAGCTGAGCATCTCGAGAGTTATTTTTTACTTTTGTTTTTAAAAAGGACTTAGGTATATGGGTAAACAAAGCTGTTGAAAAAAGAAATATTTTATCAACGTCCATTGGATAATTTGGGAGGGTAGTACGATTGTAGATATAAGGCGGGGCACGGCACAGATATATGTTCAGGAAGGCACTTATCTCCTCACAACCAATCGTGTGTGAGCAATGAATTTTTGAGACCAATGCGAGGGCTTATTGATGAATAACGCATATGCCGAATTAGTTTACCGAGTGTTGGTGAATGAACAAAGTCAGTTGGGTCTTGGGTGCAATTTAATTCTATCCTTTGCATTGGAAACAACTGAAAACAAATGTCAACAGTTGCACATTGAGTTGTTAAAAATCCGTTTTGTCACCTTTTCCCTAAGCATTGACAAAAATGGATATTAAGCTGTCAAAATTGTTTTCCTTTAAATTTTAACTGAGAAACTCTGCGTCGCAACTGTACTTAACCGAATAGATTTGACCCATAAAAGTCAACTGTCATACTCATTCAAATATTCAATCTAAGCCAAGCACAACAGCGACAAATAATGCGCATCGACTGCTGTCAGAGATTTAAAATGAAGTACAAATGTTCTGCAGAACTTTTTCTGTTTATGGTATCTTAAGTTTTATGTCCAACCGCCAGATGGCGTTCTTGATATAATTTCTTTTTCTATGTCGATCTTATTTGTGTGGTTTGCTAGAACGACGGACCAACGATTTTTGTTTGAATTCCCATCTATGCCTAGTATGCTGTTCCAGGAAAGCTAAAATTAAGCGCCTCTCCAATGTTTCTCTCCACCGCTTCGCTTGATGTTCGTTTAATTTTGACAGTGTAGGTTCGGTCAAAAAAAAAACTGTGTTGGAATTTTTTTTTTTTCGTTTTTTTCTTTGTACTTCCTCAAAAATCTCTTCCAGGTTCTCCTCGTTAAAATATTCCATTTCTAAAAGTAATTAAATTAACAACAACGAATCTTTTTGTGTTGAACTTTGGAGACATTTTTGTATGGGGGCTTAATTTAAGCGCGAGCAGCATACTATGCTTATAGGTTAAAATTCTAAAACGAACAAACCTCTAACCATACGCGAAAGTGGACACCTATCGAACTTAAAACCTGAATCACAATGCTCCAGAGTTCGTTTTGACGCAGTTCACTTCCTGCATTTTACATGTTACTTGTTTTCGTCATCGGGAAAATAAGAACGATTTGAGGAAGAAATTCGAATCATGGAACCAACTATTTGCTAAGATAAGCCAAAGATCCACGTCTTATTATTCAACTTGACATTTCGGAGACTCTCACACTATATCTAGGTAGTTATTTTTCCCAATTAGAAATGACTTGACCTCTCGCGAACGTCTGACAAACATCCGATAATATAACTGTCATGAAAGAGCTTCTTAATTAGCCCTTTGGACTCGGCATAAAATTGTAGATCCCTTCCATTCGTCCCACAAAGAATGAAAAACTAACACAAAAACATGGTTGTGAGAAGCTAGGCCTAGGTTCCCTACGGACCTGTTTCACCAACTATTTATTTATTTATTTAAATGACTTGAAGCAAAAAATTATCTTAAAACCCTTTGGATATGTGTTCATTACTACTTTACCAGTTTGGACCACTTTTAAATAAAACGCGCCCCATCTCTCACTGGAAACTAAGATCGTATTGGACTCATTTTTTCCGATATCTAATGTTGGCTTTTCAGATTTTGATCTGAGATTTCAGATTTCTGCTGCCAAATCGAACATAAAATCCGAATTTTATTGGTTCTTGTGTGTATTCAGTTGGCCGCAAAAAATATATTTTTTCACTTGCACTGGAAATCCATTTCAATTGATTTTTACACATTTATAACAACGCATTTCGAAATAATTTAGTATAAAGAATCGTTTCCATACTCGAAAAATTAATAATTCAGTCAAAAAAGCAACCCTTCCAACGATAAACAATTCGTAATCGCCAGCTGTGTGTCATACACAGAAATCGAGATTTCTCTAAAGAGAGTCAGATCAAAAAAAGATTGATTTTTTTGGCAAATCGAACATGAAAAGCAATCTCAATCAGAAAAAAATTTTTTTTTTCAAAAAAATGTATCTTTTTGCCAAATCGAAAAAGACATAAGTACATCGAACATTTTTATAGTAAATTTTCCCTGAAAGGATCTTAAAAAAAGTACTAGATTTAGCTATTATTAATCACAAAATTTTATTATATCTTTTACGTTTCGAATATAGCGATAGAATCATTACGAGTGAAGTTTTTTTAAAATTTAGAAAGCCATTTAGCACAAAACAAACAGATCGAATTTGCTTAAGCCTCCTGATTTCGTTAAAAAAACAAATTGAGTGCTTACTTACACTTACAAACCTGAAAAGTTAGAAGAAATTATGCACCAAGTTAATTCCATAAAAATATTCAGTTTTGTGTGCGATTTCTGATTCCAATCTGGTAGCACCTTTATAATAATATTTCTATATCAAGAGACACCCTCTGCCGCTGTATTTGCAATAGCTTTGTTCGTGTGTGATACCAAATCTTTTTTCTTGTGCAAAGTCCGTTATTTTAAGAAATTTTTGTGAAATAGTTAAAAAGTGTTTTTAGTGCGAAAATTTCGAGTGTATAACTATAGGTATGCTTGAGGCTAACGTGGTGAGTACCATTACTTTAAATATATGTTGTTGTTTTACTGAAAATTATATGCTAAGACACTAAAGTTCTACATGTTTTTGGTCCTACTGAAAGTATAGATACTTCCAGTGATTTAGGACACAACTTGCACAGTTTATTATACTGCAGGTTAATAAACGGATGAATCTTTAGACTAAATTTGGTAAATACATCTGGGTGTTGAACAAGTCTCCTTGCTAAATAGGCCAACATACTCACCACTGAGTTCATGCTAGAGAAAACTAAATAACGTTGGTTCTTTTTTCCTATATATTGTATATAGTATATCATATGAGTCCTTGTGTAGGTGGTAAACCCTAGCTCAATGCTAGGAGTATTTTCTGCTCGCATGAGGCAGAAAATCTCACGTTGATCCCGATTTGATAACATTCATCCAACCTACCTCTACGATTAGCTATTCCTCCTACTTGTAGACTGGCTGGGGTTCATAATCAGTTTCAAGAGAGTCGTTGAGTAGATTCGTTCTCTGAGTAGATATATTGTTAAACCACTTAACATTTGCCACTCACGGTATTTATACTCAGTCTTCAATGCAACTTATTTCTTCTACAAAGCACAAGTTTTGGAGACAAAAAAAGCAATCACTGCATTTGGTTCTCAGCTATACACCAACCCAGTGTCTACCTGCCAGCAAACAGCCAGTAAACTGACTACACAGCCTATAAAAGAACACACAAATCCTTAGTTTTTCAATCATATATTAAAATAGGTATTCTTCTACAAATCGGGTTCAATGAAATTCTTGATCTTCTTCACCGACCTCTCCGCCGATCTGATATTCAAATGCTTGCCAAACAGCGTCAGGGTAATATTCCCGATCTGCATTCCGAATATGCACTCACTCTTCGGCACCGTCCGCAGTTTGTTGTCCGTCCCAACAATCTTTATCACATTCTTCGTGTCAAGCACTACCATTCCTGATAGTCCGACTAAAGTCGGACACTTGGACCGAGTCACTGAGATCTTCGCACCATGCAAGTCCGATTTCACCAGCAGTTTGCTAAATGTATCATAGCCAGGGTCGTAGACTTCGGGAATCTTATCGCCATTCCTCAGATTCAAATGCTCCTTGATGTATCCCTTCCATAGCTTGTGGAGAGGAAGTACGTCTGCATATTTCAGCTTCTTTGTTGGCAGAGTATGTAAGCCAAGTTGGGCAAACTCACGCCTGTTGAGCGTGGTGCTTTTGTTAGATTTTCGTTTGCGATTGAGTTGCTTCTTAGATTTGGTGCCTTGCAGCATCGTAATGTGGTCGGGAATGATGTGGACATCTGAGCGGTGATCCGGAACAACCAGGTCGGTTAGGAATTCCCTGATTGGGTCTATTTGGAGATCAGAAGACATTGTGGGCGTTTTATAAACCAAGAATACTCCAATTTAAATGAGAACTTTGAAAGAGCGCACGAATTTGTTTACATCCCAGGCGTCACACGTGTGACAATCAACAAAGAGATGTCAGATTTTCACAGACTCTTACCCAGTATTGCTGGGGGTTGATGTTCAGGATGAAACAGGGTGAATCGGTGATTAATTTCAGAGGAAAATTTAATTTGCTTTCATTTGTTTCGGTTGGGCATTCCTGTTAACATATTTGAGTATTGCACTGTTTCTAAAGTTTGCTGCTGGCGTTTTGTGTTGGCGTAAAGTAAACAGGACTTTTTTTTCTGTCACAAAATAAACCTTTGAGGAAATAAGTTACTTCCAAGATTTTAGTAAGTCTGACAGCTGTCTGATGTATATCGGTTTTGATTGGCTGAAATCGGTCAATCGGTTAATGGGCGCGTCTTGTTGTTCGGTATTATATTGGTGTCACAAACCTGGGGGATGGAGTTCAAAGGTTCCATTTGTCCATTTACATTTTGGTCTGTTTACTCGGTCTAGCCAAGCCAATGAAGTTAGTTGACAGGTTTTAATTGTTCGGACTTTATCCTCCTCTTAACACAGATGATGGATTTGCTGAGTGTATCTTTTTGTTCAGTCGTGTTGCTGGTGTCAGAAATACACACTACGTCATAGGTCCACTGCGTTAGAGCTTGTTACAAAACAATTTTACGAATCCTACTGATTCCTGCTCTTTGGCAACTGATAAGTAAACAATTTCTCACACCAATTGAATTCCCGGGTACCTGGTCACCCTACAGTTATTAAATATCCGAGTTCCACACTCCCAACACCAGAGTGCTTCATCCTCGCACAGCTGTCAATTGACTGTCAAAAAATAAATTCACAATCATATCGTAAAAGTCTGCGACTTGCTGTAGGAATTTTCGCGAACTCCCGAATAAACCCGAAAAATGAAGGCCATCTACAACAGTCTCTTCAAGAGGAGCTCCACTTTCGCCGTGGCCATCCTTGCCTCGACATTCTTTTTTGAGCGCACCTTTGATATCGCCTCTGATGCCATCTTCACATCAGTAAACCGTGGTGTAAGTTTGAAACAGTCACTCACTTCTCTCATTATGTAATGAAACATCTATCTTCCCCCTACAGAAACTCTGGGCCGACATCAAGGGAAAATACGAGAGTTAAACAGAGTTGTAATGTAAATTTTATTAACTTAAAATAAAAACGCAAAAATACCACATTTTGTCTGTCTGTTGTTATTCGGTGGTTTCCCAGTACTTTTCCTGTCTGTAGGCATCCCATGGGTGAGGGGTTTTGAATCGCTCAGGCTCCTGCAGCGTGACTCCATTCTCTTCCATGATCTTAAGAAATTTGTCCACCTTTCCGTTGGGCACGGCTTCAATGTTGCACGAAACCTCGGTGATACCCGCTCGAATGCATCTTTGCGCTAGTACTCGCGCGAGATTGGTAAATGCCGTGGTGTCCTTGGTCTTGTAGAGTTGCTTCTTGATGGCCCACTCGGATGTGCTAGCCGACAGAACTGGCCCGTTTTCGAAGTGTCTCACTTCGGCAGTGACATACTTGCCAGAGATGTTAAGGTCCAGTTTGTGCCAGAAGCTCCTGCCGGGCTTTTCGAGATGATATCCGCTTGGTTTGTAAGCAATGCGCAGCTTCTCCAGGTTTCGTGGGTTGCGATTTATCATGTAGCGTTCGCCTTCAGTGGGCGCCAGGATTTCCCGAACTTTGTGCACAACTCTGGCGCAGTTATTTGGACGAAACGGCCGGGACATCTTGGAGAACTTCTACACAAATCGATTGAAAGACGAGAAATGTTTTGATTTTGGGGTTATGTTCGGGTTTTTCTTTTGACAGTTGCGGGAAGTGTTGCCATACGTGAAGAAAAACGATTGTAGTGATGGAGATAATTGTATTAAAATGTATTATTTCTGTATAACTACGTAACTCTAACAAAAATTTGATCAATCCGATGTCGAAGCTCCCTAAACCGTAAGTTCAGCGTCAACGTCTGACCAAATCGGGTCACTTTCCGATTCCCCGTCAGGATTTACAGCCGCTGTCGATGAGAACTCGACCGCCTCGATTGACGGTTCGTCGTAGTCGATTGGCCATTCCTCGTCTTGTGATGTTGTAGCTAGAGAGCACTCATCTTGCTTTGTGGTGGATTCTGATGACTGACCTAGGGCGTTGACGCCCTCCAGAGCCCGGTGATTTGTCGGCTCCATGCTGCAAAGAACAAAAGTCTGACAATCAACTGCGACGCATCTTGGCATGCTGAAACTCACCTCAAAGCGATGGTGTAGTACTCCAGGGCGCCATCCAAATCCTTTTCGCTGCTCAAAATGTCGCCCAACATCGTGAACAGCTTGCAACTGGGATAGCTGGCGGACTGCTTTTTCAGTAATTTGATGGCATCTTGTGTGTTACCCTCTGACTGGAGAATCTCTGCCATTGCCGACACAGCTGGGAAGTAGTACTGGTCGATTTCAAGGGCGCGGCTTACAAACGTCTTGGCCTGGCGCTTGGTCACCGCATTTGAGGAGTACAGCAACGTGCTGGCAAGAAGCTGCGCAAAGTGCGAAGATTAGCTTGGAATTGGCAACCATGGTGGATACTTACAACAAAACTCCTCGGAGAATTGCGGAAATAACGCGCCGCTAGAGCACAGATCGTCTGTGCGTCCTTCAACCGCTTCAAGCCGATGTAACAGCCAGCCAGGCCTTTGTATATCTCAAACCGATAGTTGGCCAAGCTCTGAACTGTCCGGTAGTAGTGGATTGATTCCTTGTACCGCTTTAGCTGGAGGAAGATCTTTCCGCGCAGCAGGTATGCCTCCACATTGGTGGGGTCAACAGAGATCGCCTTGTGTGTGAAATAGGACGCCTTCTCATATTTCCCATTGGCCGACAAACTTTGCGCCATCACAAACCAGTTCTCCGAACTGAATTCATTCATATTAGGGTGTTGGCAGGCCAACTTCTCCAGATCGGGCAGGTTGTTGTTCCTCTCATAGACCACAGCAAGGGGCATTATGTGATCGGCGCTGTAGGGACTGATCATGTTCGCTGTCTCCAGGTAATGCTGGGCTTGAGCATGGTGCCCATTGTAGTAGAGCGCCTTCCCGATTAGAGTGAGAATGTGATCGTTTTGGTGTAGTTTTGTGTTGTCATTGATGGATTGGAAGGTTTTCGAGGCCTCCAAGTGCTTGTGCACGTACATTTGAGCGTGGCCCTTGATCCAGCTGCTCAGCCATTCCACGTGTTTTGGCGTTGAACTCACTGGAAAGAAAACAAGATAGTTAGCGAGGGCAAGGAGCGTTTTATGGGTTAGATTGAGATTGCTGAGGCGGATCGCATACGAGAATATAGAGCGAAGTGCTGCAACTCAAACCTCGACACTATTTGGGGTCAATTGTTTTAGATATACGAGTTCTGCATAGTTCGAAGCAAACAAATCGAGTCTGCATATTCGTCCGTGTAACAGACGGATCTGTATCATCCTAGCCCCTATGGGCATCACTACCGCAGAAAGACGACGAGAACTAAGGAATATCACCGCAGACTGTCCCAGAGGAAGCATTTGAACTGAAGAAACAGTTCATACTGTCGGACACCTATAGCCAATAAAAACCGCCTTCCAATGGCTGGTCGCATGTTCTTGAAGATATCATTAGCTATAACTCACCATTCACTACCAACGAATTGACTTCAATTCCATCCACCCCGATCTCGAGCAGGGAACTAATCGCCTCCAGCGCCATGGGGCAGTCGCGCAGCACATCCTTATACGAAGTAATCGCCTCCGACATATTCCTCGACTGACGATGTTGCAGTTTGGCCAGCAGCATATTTACCTTCGGCGATCTGGACTTTGTCGGAATCGACTGCAGCGTCGATATCGCCAAATTGGACTCGTTCAGCTCGCGATAGCACACCGCCAATCGGTACTTGATCTCAATGTCAGTAAACTGGTCATAGGTGTTCTCAATGGCAGCCAAATTGGGATTCTTATGCCGCAGTAAGGTCTTCCGCATCATCCAAGCGGAATGTAGGTGCGTTGCCGCCAAACGAAACTTCCTCTCATGATAGTGTGCATCGGCACGGAACAGCAGCACCTGATACTCCTGCTCCGGTGTGGCTATCAATCGATCATTCTGATAGAGGGTGGTCAGCAAACTTGCCTGCAAAAAACACTCCGTTGTCAATATTTCTGACCCAATCAAACGGCATGTACAAACTTTACCACTGGAATCACGCAACTATACAGTTCGTTGTCGTACAGCTTCTTCAGATTCGAAAATAGCACATTCTCCATAATGGATCGACTTCAATTTTCCATATTTTCCGCAAAAACAAACACAAAACTCTACCCTTCTCCTTCCAAACGAAAACCGAAAAATATTTGCGGCGAAACATTTGACACCAGCAGCTGCCTTCTATCGCCACCAGGGGCATCCACCATCGCCAAAGAGAACTTTCGCACCGAAATCACTACTTGTCACCACGAAAAAAAAATCTGACATTTAAGAAAAATGAGTTTAGATAAATATTTGGGCGTTTAGGTTCATTGTTTCAATTCAATTATTTTGACCTTTTTAATCAGTAAAACTAACATTCGAATGTAATTTTTCACTTGCAAATTCGTGTGCACCCCATAGATAATTAAATGTGCGCGCCAGCCTAACCGCATAAATACATATTTACATTGCAAGAAAAAGTATAAAAAAAAATATTCAACAGCGCCGTTCAGCCGCCCCCCAAAAAAAAAAGAACCCGCCGATGTACATATTTTTATTGACTTAAAGCGAAAAAAAAAACAAAAGGAGAAAAGAAAAAAAAAACCGAAAGATATATTTGCAAAGATAATACACAACACACAAGCATAAAGGGAGGAAAAAAAACAATTTAAACAAAATTCCATTCATTACTCACGCACGCCGCGCAAGTATTAATTTAGTAATAGGAGAAAAATTATACATATTCATTTACATTTCACACACGAGAGCAGTATGATTAATTCAGCGCTACATCGATCCCCGCAGCCTTCACCCGATCCAGACATTGATGACGGCAGTTCGAAGCGCCAGGCGACGAGGGTGTTCAAAAAGAGTTCATCGAATGGCAAAATCACCGTCTATCTGGGCAAACGGGACTTTGTCGACCATGTGACACATGTGGACCCCATTGACGGCGTGGTGCTGATTGAGCCGGACTATGTGAAGGATCGCAAGGTGTTCGGCCAGGTGTTGGCTGCGTTCAGGTATGGGCGAGAGGACTTGGACGTGCTGGGACTGACCTTTCGCAAAGACCTCTACCTGGCGAGCGAACAGATATTTCCGATAATCGAGTCGGAGCGGCCGCTGACTCGGCTGCAGGAACGCTTGATTAAGAAGCTGGGACCCAATGCATATCCGTTTTACTTCGAAGTTCCGCCATATTGCCCGGCGTCGGTGTCTCTACAGCCGGCACCGGGCGACACAGGGAAGCCCTGCGGCGTGGACTACGAGCTGAAGGCGTTCGTGGGGGAGAATGTCGACGACAAACCACACAAGAGGAACTCGGTTCGGCTGGCCATTCGCAAGATCATGTACGCCCCGTCAAAGTTGGGCGAACAGCCATCGATCGAGGTGAGCAAGGAGTTCATGCTGAAACCAAACAAAATCCACCTGGAGGCGAGCTTGGACAAGGAGCTGTACCACCACGGCGAGTCGATTTCGGTGAACGTTCACATCGCCAACAATTCCAATCGCACCGTAAAGAAGATCAAGGTGCTTGTGCGGCAGTTTGCCGACATCTGTCTGTTTTCGACGGCTCAGTACAAGTGTGTGGTGGCAGAGACCGAGTCGGAGGACGGCATGCAAGTGCAGCCGGGCTTCACACTCTCCAAGGTCTTTGAGCTGACACCGCTGCTGGCCAACAACAAGGACAAGTGGGGACTCGCACTGGATGGGCAGCTAAAGCACGAGGACACCAACCTCGCATCGAGTACAATCATCGCAGATCCAACACAGCGTGAAAGCCTCGGCATCATTGTCCACTACAAGGTGAAGGTGAAACTCTTTATCAGCGGCCCCATTCTGGGCGGCGACTTGGTAGCCGAACTGCCATTCATTCTTATGCACCCCAAGCCAGAGGACGATCTAGACCCGATTATCTCCGAGCGATCGCCCAGGCGCAGTCTGCAACCTGGCGGCGCCGGTGGGGCCTCAGAAAATGCCGCCGAAGTCCCAACCACAAATCTAATTCAGCTCGACGGAGACGACAACGGCCAGGATGACGACATCATCTTCGAGGACTTTGCCCGGCTGAGGTTAAAAGGTGCCGAAACGGAAGCTTAGTTCAGCCCCCACCAGCGCAAACAGTAGAAAAGGAAAGGACAACAAATAGAAATATATGTGTTAACATCTCTTTCGATTCGACAGAATCATGCATTTGTAGCGGTATATATATATGTATTTTATTTATAATTTGTACAACAGTCTCCCTTCAATTATTCTTCTTCTTTTTTTATATATATAAACCTACTTATTACTTGTTCTTTTTATTGTCGGCTTAATGTAATAGTTTCGTAGTAGTTTACTGTGTTTTTTTTATTTTTTTTTTTGACAAAAACAAAGAAAAACAAATATTTTTTAACTGTCTCTCTCCATGATGCTGGACGGAACGACGACCACACGACGACGACGATGCAATGACGACGAAGAACAAATTTTATATCGCATTCAAAGAAATAAACCAACTAACAAAATACGAAAAAAAAAAAACAAAAAAAATTCCGAGAGTTTCCTTCTCCTTTCTGTGCACCATTTGTTATCCCAAAAATAAAATTTGTATATTTTATATTTTTTAGTATCCAAAATAAACACAACACACTATGTACCAAAAATGCCGTTAGTTTTCAGCAGAGCATGTGGGTCGGTCATCTTCTGTTACTCTGTTCCTCTGGCAGTTTTGTTTATGTGAGTTCTAAACTCGGACGGGTTATGGGATTTTTTCTGTTAAATTAAACAAATTGTATTGCTTCAGCGTTTTGTTTTAGTTGGGCAGTGTGGCCACACAGGGAGCCGGAGGATCGAGATCCCCCGAGGGGAGACAGACTCCATTTGCTGACTCATTCAAATGTTTGGTTTGACTGGTTGTGTTATCGTGTTACGCGCGAGAGGTCTATAAATGGGTGCTGAGAAGTCAGACTGCGATGCTGATAAGTATCGGTCTGGTTTTTGGTTGATGCCTATGAATCAACAGCGCTAGTGGTTAAGCCTCGTATCGCCTTCGCTTCCTGGACTCGTGTTGAATCAGTTCACTGACCCAAGTCATTTTGGGTAGATAAGGAGGAACTACTGCCTCAACATTTAGAGTGGTGTGTACTTTGAGGCGGAGCTCGGCGCGTAAGCGGTTAGTCGGTTTTGGGTTTAATGAACTCGGTATCGGTCAATTTTCAAATCATATGTGCCGGCGACGCAGCATGCGCTAAAAGGGGTCGATGGCTACCGGAGTCAGTCGCTCATTTCTCCTGATGTTTCGATGTGACTACCGGACACAATGCAGTATCAGTAAGCAAGAAGCAGGGGAATGACCTAGATTCAGTCAACCAGAAGATGATTGCCTCTCAATGCGCCAACTGCATTTGCGCACTCCAAGTTAGATGAGTTCCGTTCTACTTGTGTGTGCCACCTACGACGAGGACTTCCTCTACTGCGTTGTCCGTTGTTTCTCTGCACCATTTGCTCTCGACAATGGCCTAGCCATCTTCGGCGAATGATGTGTGTTTGACTAGATCGATGGCGTTGTACAGCTTGTATTTTTTGTCGTTGAATCGTATTTTCCAAAGCCCGCCAGATCAACGTAAACGCGACCGAACATTTTACGAAGAATCTTTATCTGGAAGCCACCGACGATATTTACATCCGCTTTAGATTGAGTCCAAGATTCAGCCCCATAAACCAGGGGGCAGATTCCGTATATCAACGATCGTCTAAACGATATCGTTTTTGAAACTGCTCACCAAAATAAGTCATATTCGAATTTTGTTGGCAAACGTCAGCTTTTGTTATATTTTTGGAAAATTAACTTGGGTTAAGCTCCCAAACTTGTAATTTTAGCACTTATTTGCTAGTTTTGGAGGTCTATCTATCTATTCGACGACAATCGCCTGAAAAGTTACGGAATGAGTGGCCAGGACGGGTGATCAAGGTTTTAAATTTATTCTTTTTTTGTTTTTTTTTTGTCGGAATAGGACCCTTCTACTCAATTACTTCCTCAGGACAAAAGCAACTTGCAGGTAGAACGGCAACCGATAAAGTGTGAAATGTGCAAGCCATGAAAAGTCCTACAGAATTGTGATAAAAAAAAATGTCTCTTTGGACTGAGAACGTGGGCTCAGTAATTAGTGTGCGAACGTCCCAGGTTCGATTGTGTTTTACAATTTTTATCACAAACATCTGACAAAAATCGGAAAGTAAAAAATTTCTTAAAGAGCTTCTCAATTTACCCACTAAGAGCCGGCATAAAATTGTAGATTCCTTCCATTCGTTCTGAACACAATGGAAAGATAGTGACAGGGTCCTATCCGGACCTTTGTATTTATTTATATTTCAATTGAAACAAATGAACCTGACGTTTATGTTTTAGCCCTGCCACTTTTAAATTTTGTTTATTTTGTTTGAGCTTAAAGATCCCAGCCAATAGAATCCGTTGCTTTCGTCGCATCGACGGATTCGTCAATATTGACGTATTTGACGGAACGAAAATACGTTGCATGCGGTAACAGGTGACAACTGATGACAGCTTCTCGCATTCCCTAAGGCGATTCTTTAAAAATATATATTTTTTCATTCAATGAAACATGAAAGAGCACTTCAAGATTTCCTCAATCGAAAACGCCATCAGTATTTCCAACAGAAAGTGCTTCCTCGCACGCTATGCCAACTGTCAACGGGTGGAACTTCTCCCTTAAATTGCCTACACGTGAAGCAACAAAAACAATTAATGGCGGGAGGTGAAATAAAAGAAAAAAACTGAACGAACTGTCAGGTTTCTATGTGCAAGTGTATGCGTGCGGCTAATTTACTTTAACATGGCACACATACTTTCCCACATAGTAACACGGAAAACAGCTAGTAGGCAAATTCTCTTATGATGTTTTCGATTGAAGATCCGAGAGAATTGCCCCGAAATTCAGGGGTCGCCATTCTGTAAGGCGAAACGTTAAAACGTTTTCGTTTGCACGAAGAAATTTGCTTGTGTTACACAGGGCTGGTAGCTAGAGCTATAAGTTTTTTTTCCCCTTTTAACTCTTAATTTTTAATAGTTAATAGTTTAAATGATAATAATAATAATAATTATTGAAATCATCTTTCAACTGCAACGAATAAATTCCCCCAATTAGGTATTTAAAAACAATTAGTAACAATAGCGAACGCACTCTCTTTTCAGCCATCCCTAGAGCGGTAATTCTCAATTCAGATGGCGCCACCATCTATAAGAAGATTTACATTTGTTTTCATTCGCCGGCATTTGGCAGACTGTGGAAGTAACGAGTGTTTTACATTTTCAATTTTCCAATCGAAAACAATCAACAATTAAAGAAAACAGCTTGACAATTGAGAACAACAAAGTTATCGGTAAGTTTATCATAATTGCATTCACAAATTCATACAAAACCGGTACTGCGTACGTCTGTTAGTTGAAAATATTTCAAATCAGAACCCTAGTGGCCGGCATTTAAATTTTGCAAATTTGCATCTGTCAGTGTGCGCCTGTCAGAAACCTCGATTCTCACGAACTGTTGGGTAATCCCAAACTCAATTTCCATCAGCGGAAATGTGCAATTATTTCATCATTTCATTGCCAATTGTAAATTAAGTACACGCTTAAAATGAGTTTCACAAGGGCTCTGTTTGCCAAAGGACTCACGGTCATCGCACAAACAAGCGGCCGACGAGGTTTTTTATCGGTTACTGCCAATGCAGCTGGGCTTCGGAATTTCGCTAACTTGCAGCCGGTTTCGCCGCTCCTATCCCAGTGTCGTGCTATACATCAGGATCAAATTGTGCCGGGTCTTCAAATAAAAAAGCGTGCCGTCCGCAAGAAGCGAAACGAAGAGGAGGACCTTGCTGCGCAAGGATACTTTAACGTGTCGGCGTTCTCGACAGCAGAGGAGTACGATCTGGAGAAACTCTTGACAGGTCTAGAAGAACAGAACCTGTATGCTGCCAAGAAATTCTTCTCCACAGACAATTTGGGTGTCGAACAAGATGTTCTCTATGTAACTGCGAAATATATGGTCAACGGCGAGGCAAGGGATATTTTCTTCTTCCGCGAGGGATCCGTTGTCATGTGGAATTTCAACGAAATCGAATCGAACAATGTGCTATCCTTTCTAAGGAACTACGAGAAGGATGGCTACCTCAAGGCACTGGTAAAGGGTGAAAGCGAAATCATGCCGTACACCTACGTTGCCGAGGATGTTGAAAATCCAAAGGCGGACGACAGCCAGGCTGCGTTCAAGAACGGAAAATTCTTTCTCACCCGCGGCGAACAGAATTTCTTTCAAAAGTACACATTCTCCAATGCGATGGCTGCGTCAATCAAACTGGGCATCTGGGAGGCCACACTCGAGCGGTATATAGACGGAATGGAGTATCTCACCGAAGACTTGAAGAAAGGCAGGCGGATAAAGATTTCCCGGGCGGAAGCGTTGCGTAAGACGGGAGAACTTTTTGCCCTTCGCCACATGATCAATCTGAGCTCAGATCTGCTGGACACACCCGACTTCTACTGGGATCGGGAGGAGCTGGAGACACTGTACATACAGGTTTGTTCCTATTTCAGCATCAACCGCCGCACAAAGGTAATGAACGAGAAGATCAATCATTGCGTGGAGCTGGCTGAGCTGATATCGCACAATTTGAACGACGCGCATCACGTTCGACTGGAGTGGATGATCATTATCCTGATTACCGTTGAAGTTGTCTTCGAAATCATTCACAACATCGAGAGGTACTACTTCAGCGGTGATGAGGAAGGCACAATAGCTGTTGCAGCTCATCACTAGGCATTTAATTGTTTATGTAGATTATAACTTTTGTTACGCGCGTAGTTGTAAGCAAATTGAAAGCAATAAACGTTGAACTCTCATTGGGAACTGCTTGGGTTTTGATGATTGCATGGGGTTTCACACTTTTTATGCAGACTCATTGTGAGCTGGTAGAGAGATGAGTCATTGCCGGTTTGTTGTATGTAAGAGAACTTTGTGCAGTAAACAGCGCAATGCATTTTTTCCGTGACGTCATTACAGCAGGTTGGATGATGTAGTTGTGCTCTTTGTGCACCAGCAAGCATGTTTTATCGCTATTTCCATAAACAGTGCTCAAGTGAAATCGCCAGCTGCATTCCACCCCTCCAACAATTCAACCGCAATACTCGCCAAGCCAGGAATGCCCATCAGTTTACCCTTCAGCCTTCTTTCGGTCGTACTATGAAATATAGAGATTCTTTCATAAGCCGTACAACACGAATGTGGAATGCCTTGCCCAGCTCGGTCTTTCTCCCTCAGTGCAATTTGCAGACATTTAAGACCAATGTGCATCGGAATCTCCTATCTTCTCCATCCCAATTTCCTTAACGCCCGCGCTGTGTACTTCAAACTACACCATAAGAGTAGTCACAACCTCTTTAGCGCGTGTTCATTATAAAAAAAAAAAAAAACACAAAAGGCATTTGACATGTTTACTTGTTTCTTTTTTCAAATAAGGAAGATAGTTATTTTCCAACGTGCTGAGACGTGGTTTTGCTTAGCAGTGACGATAGCAACTCTGTTGCACTGTTTCTTTTTGATGCGCAGGCAGCTGAATTCCACCGGGGCGCTTCTTTACGATTTTTGGAGATGTGTCTAGGGAGATGTAAGAGTTGCCTAGTTCCGGCATCTGTTGATTGGTTTTTCGCTCCCAAATATGCTGAATGGATGGGGAATAGACGTTAAAGCTTCATTGTTTCTTTGGCAGGTAATTTAAATGTGTATTTCGAAAGCAAGGTAGGCAAGGTGATTGAAAGAGAGGCAGACGCACTTAGTGCATTGGATTCTTTGTTATAGCCAGTGGATCTTGATAGGTTTGATGGACGCTTCAAGGTTGCTACGGGTGGAGCTCCGTGTGCAAGAGTTCCATCTTTCTAATGCGAGGTAAAAGTTTAATTACTTGAAGTGGCGCGTTTCCCGATATAAATTGTGCAGAAGGTCCTCGGAGCTAAGAGGTTTCACTCTATAACGACCGCAGGATGTTTAATATAATTGCTGTTCCTTTTCAAATGCCCAGAGCATTTAAGATATCCCTATTATCAACATCTTGTAATTTCGCTTTATTAGAGATGTTTTAACGTCGGACACTGACATCTATTTGTTGAGCACGCTTTCGGGACAGAGAATATTTGACCCTGTATTTCCAGAATATGGCTGTACAGCTTTGTGATCACCCCGATTAGTTGTTATTAAATATATCTGTGAACTGAGAAGAATTGGTCATCAGATCAGTCACCTTCTAGATCAGAAATTGTGACAATTGTTCTGTCCACAGATGAGAAAACTTAAGTTAATGTTAATCCCCGCATCTGTGGTTATGTCTGCCGTCTCTTGTATGTTGTTGGTAAGAATAGTGAAAAAGAGGATGCGTAGAACCCCTGTTTTCCATATAAATTCCTCGGTACACGTTTCGTTTACAGAGGGCCAGTGGTTTCTTGGGCTGATGCAAGTTTCCTCGAAGGTTTATCTGGTGTTTGCCTCTCTTTTGATGTGTAGGTAATTTGGTTTCTTTACGTTCTAAAAAAGCTGCCGAACATTTTCCCCTCTTATTCTATCCAGTTGCCCGAAATGTTTAGGAGCCATATTCATTTAAATGCTGATAATTTCGGTCCATTATTTTCTTTAGAAGAGTGCAAATTGACTGCTTATCCTCGACACTGGTAGCGCATTGTACGCTAAAATCCAAACATTATGTGACATGCCTCAACTGTCACTGTACTTCATTTCTATCAAAAAAACGTTGTTCTTGTTTTATAATAATTCTTTTCTGAACACCAAAATAAAGCGAATTTTGAATAAATTTACGTGAAAATGCGTTTGTCGATAGTAAATTTCTTCAAAGCAACCGTCCCCGGACACATATTCCGTGGAAAACGACGGTTGGTCAAGCCCGTTAGCAGGAAGGCAATGGACACATTGGTTAGGGAATACGACCGACAGGAAGCGATTATGCTACTCCTGAGGCATCCATATCTAACTTCCGTAAGTGAAAATCTTTCAGTATTCTGAGTTAAAACAATTTTGAAATGATCTCGTTTTGTAGGAGGAATCAAGCGGACACGCCAAGGTGTTTGGAAAGCGGGAAGCCTTGGTGAAGCAGTGGCAGGATGCTCAGGCTCTGAGCAAAATGAAGCCCCACATCACGCTGGAGGATCGTCTTAACCATCTTAAGATTAAGGAGTGTTGGGATTAGATTTGTATTATGTAGTTAGTAGATGAGTCTGTTGTTAAAAACAAAACAGCAGTTTGTTATGCAAGTCGGCAGAGTTGTTTTTTTTTGTTTTCTAGAAAGAGGTGCTCTTTAGGTTTGACGTTTGACCACTGCAGTGGATTTTTATTTCTATCAAAGATTTTGGTGTGATCCGAAAGGGGCGTCCCATTTTTAGCTAGAATCACCACAAAGCATTTGTTGAACTAGGAACAGATTTGTTCCATTGTCAGATATCACTTTGTGAGGATCTTTTGAATGGTGTGCGTAAAGCAGAACTTGCTACAATCGAAGTGACGGCTTTGTTTGTCGGGTTTAGCAGGTACAGAAGTGAAAGTGCAGTAAAACAAAACCTTACCTGTTGTGCTGGGACAGGTGTCAACTTCTGAATGAAGCTACAGACACACAGCAAAAGCAAAGCATCACAAACAATCACCTGTAGTCCAGATGAAGATTACAGTACAACTACCCAATCGTCGTGGTTAGCTTTTGTGTCTAAGCATCGAGGTAGAGAAAGCAGGGGTCAGATTCTATAAGAAACGAAACGATCAGACGTTTTCGTGCGCACGAATGATTTGCACTATGTTACACAAGCAAATTTCTTCGTGCACACGAAAACGTTTGAACGTTTCGTCTTACAGAATGCCGACAAAGAATTGTTCTCATATTTGGGAAGTATTCCGCGATACTAATAATCAATTTTAGTGTCCAGGCTACATTTTTCGAGCTCACAATGGGGACATTTTCCATACAAAATTGCTTATTGTGACCTACCAAATATTTAGTGTGAAGGTTAAAAATGATTGTTAGTAAGGCAGCACTTCCCAAATCGTTAAAGAAAAATCTGCGTTTGGTATGTGGTCCAAGATCTATCGAAGCAGTGAAATTAGTTGGAACACTACACCATCGTCTGTGAAATTGGTCGCACCATCATCTACAACTTGCATCAATCTGGCTGGAAGACAGTTGCCAGGCTAACTTGCTTATGCATAGCCGTTGAGATGTGAACGGGTACGATGTTCAATTCAGATTCTTAGTGTACCGCAGCAATCATCAGCCGATTCCAGCGGTAGTCGTAGAAGTCAGCAATGAAACCAAATATCCAAGTTGGGTAGTTTCTCGTGGGTGTAGATTCCGTATTCTCAGGAGAATAACTCAGTCAATGAAGTTGCGGAGAGTCCTTTGCACGTGTTAAGCTAATAAGAGAGCTGGCTTGCCCCCAATGGGTCCGGAGCCTTTCATCCTTTGCCATTGATTGGCTGTCAGCGGATTGAAAGTTTATTCAAGAAAGATAATCTAAAGAATAAGCTGGCTTTCGGCATCATCATCACGTGCTGTAGTAGACGAACCCTAACTCCCGATCTTATCCTTGTGTGATGTCGTTGTTATTCAGAAATTTAACTCGGGGGCAACTCAGAAGTTCAGTATTTAGTTTTCTACCTCCATGACTCTGTGACAGCTGAATCGAACTGACTGATCGCGTTTGCTAGCGTAAATCTTGACTGTAGCGCTAGCTGAAGGGTGTGAACAGTCGGGCTTTGAATTACAAATTGGTCAGGATTGTTAGTTGTCTTCTCACCGTCACAATCTGCATGTTCTCGATTAATACTTCTATTTCTGGCTCGTTTGGCGTCAGCTTCTAGTTCAACACATGAATGAGGCAAAGAACGATTCGGGCTTTTCCCTGACTCAGAGTGCCTGCAACTTTTTGTTCATGCCGTACATAATTACTGAACATATCCTGACCAAGAAGAACCACTTCGTAGCTGGGTTGTGCACAGAATACCAACTGTTTCTACGCAAATGTACTCCACACCACACCCCGCGTTACAAGTCTCGTTCCAGGTTTAAGTGCGTTAGAGCGCAGTAAACTCTCCGTTCTTGCCATGAATGACAGTACAAGTCCGCGCAGTTTATTTGTATTCGCTTTACCTTAACATTCCGCGGTCGACTCATTTTGCATGGCATTCGCGACCAACATAGACTGCAATGGGACGCTCTGTCCTTATTTCAAGCCAAATTCTAACTGCCTTCATGCGGAATCTCTGGACGTAGTGCAAAATAAAAAACCTTCTCTGTTCCTTAGATGATTTGTGATTTTTCCGCATTGAAAAACTGCATCATACAGCAGTAGTAGAGACGCACCTGTATTTTATATCCAAAATCTCATTGAGCCCAGTAAAACACAGAGCTGAAAAGTGAACTTCTCGAACTTATCAATAAGCACTCATAAACAACTTGTGTGATTAGGTAGATGTGTATTTTTACAATTGAACAATTCATTCGAAATTTAGTGCGTATTTACAATAAAGCAAAAAAAAAAAATAAAAAATACTTTGTTTATGAAAGATGTCCCTCTCAGATGTCTCAGGTGAATATCTCACACTTGGAGGCAAACCTAACTCAGCAGACCTTCGCTTCTGACCGCGTTAGACTCTGAGTCCAAACAAACGGATCCTCAGCCTCTAAGTCGTTCTTGTGCAAGCGCTTGCCCAGCAATAAATATTCAGCATACTGTGCCACAACTGGATCGCGGCCACACGAAGCCGTGGCAATCACATTGCCCTCCCCGTCCAAGAAGAATGCCACAAATTTGAGCTCCTTCATGTCTCCGATTATCTTGATTCCACTGGGCTTGCCGTAGCCGGCGTAACGGAAGCCCTTGCCGAACAGCATAGTGAAGAAGAAAGGCACAGCGCGCAGTTCTTCAATCTTGCCAGCCATATTGATGGCAGCGATACGTCCATGGTATTGCGCCAGCTGGTAATGGCCAATTGTGGCCCGCTGATTTCCGATAGTGTAGACGGGAGCATTGGCAATGTCACCGCCGGCATATACGTCTGGAATGTTGGTCATCAAATGGATGTCAGTATCGATTGATCCGTTGGGATTAAGCGTGACTCCCGATCCCTTTACGAAGTCGGTGTAAAAACGGGATCCAGTGCCCATGATGCACATTTCACAGGGCAGTTTGGTGCCATCGATCAGTTCGACTTCGGATACTTTGCCGTTGCTTCCAATGATCTGCTTGATACCGCTGTTCATCACCATGTTGACTTTGTTCTCTTGGAACAGCTGCAGAACCCTCTGGCCGATTTCACTGCCGAAGCTGGGCTTCAGTGGGACGTCCTCACGTCCAATTAGCGTAACCTGAAAAGGAAAGATAAATGTAAAACACTCCAATAGACACCTGCCGTCATACATACACTCTTAGCCTTCTTCACCAAAGCAGCAGCCGCCTCCAGGGCGATGAAACTAGAGCCCAAGCACACAACATGAAGGTCCTCGCTAATCAGAGCAGTGATTGCAGCCGCGTCTGTGTGGTCCCGGATTGTGAAGACGTTCTTCAGCTCAGCTCCTGGAATGGGGGCCTTGATTGCCTTGCACCCAGTTGCAATGTAGATCTTGTCAAACTTGATGGAGTATCCATTCGAACAGGAAACAGTTTTGGCATCGGTATCAAGGCTTGTTGCCTCCACACCCAACATAGTTTCAATCGAGTACTCATTGTAGAAGTCCAAGCTGCGGAACTGCAACGAAGAGATGGCCGAATCCAATGTCTTGCTCACCTTGATGCGGTCATATGGCTGAGTGTTTTCCTTGCAAATCATCACAATGCGGCCAGTGTAGCCCTCCTGGCGAAGCGTTTCTGCGCACACTCCCGCCGACGGACCACCGCCAACGATCACAAATGTCCGCTCGTCCGATTCGATACGCCGCACCATGTCCTTGATGCGTTTGTTCTTGTCCAGATCGGTCTTCTTGGCTCGCACCTTGACTTTTCCGTCTTTTTCCACGCTGACCTTGTAACAGGGAATTGAATCGAGCCCGGGGAAGTCTTCAATGTCGCCGGTTTGTGTGTTGAAACAGGCGCCATGCCATGGGCAGCGTACACGACCATCGCTGAGGGCGCCCGTATGTAGCGGGGCTCCAAAGTGAGAACATTTGTTACCGATGGCTGTCAGTTTGCCGTTCTGTTTGATTAGAAGGATCTTAGAGTCCTCGTCGAACTCCAGCTGTTTCATTTCGTTCTCCTTGATGTCGGCCTCATTGCAGACGACCGTTTCGACGTAGTCCTCCATGTCGGACTCTGATCTGAACTTGTACGAACCGGTGTCACCTGGAATGAGAGGTGTGGGAATCAATTAGAGTTGTAAAGTGACAGTTTTGTGAATAGGGAGTGATAAACTGAAGCAAAATGCTTGGCAAACTTTAGGCGTTCGTCGAATATTAGAGCCTTTCGGGCAGAAATTTTCTCTGAACCTTGTCCAAGCTACTACCGCATCTGTCTGAAGGGAACATTCGCAGTGGACCGAAATTGAACTGTTGGTCTAAATGTGAAGAATTACTCACTGTAGAATTTGGGCGGTTGACTTCCCTTACTGATTTTGGTTATCAATGTTACTTGCTGACTTGCAAAGCTGTCAAACCTTTTCCAGAGAATCTATAGAAACCCACCTGCTTACAAGTTCAAACACTTAAATGACGTGTTGCTTAAGAAATTTTAGTAACCACTTCACTATTGCGAACGTGAGTCGCTTTGTTATGTTATCTCACGAATTAAGTTCGGAATGTCACATCAAAGTTTTAATTCCACAACATCTAATACAACAAAAGTTCAATAAACCAAGAGCGCATTGGCCGCAGTGCGATGAAGATTGCCCGCGGGGGATTATCCAAGAACTAATTGCCGCAGAATGTGATATGATTGGTCACCACAACCAGTCTTTTGTTGAAAAATTATATAAAACACTATGCAGCAACTGTAAACAGGCAGACGTACCTTACCACCGCAAGCACAACCATCATGAGAATACCGGACGTAAGTAAAAATACGAAAAAATTGTCGATCCAAGTTAAAAATGCAACCTTTCCACCTTTCAGCTGGGCCTTCTCGCCGTCCTCATCATCGGAATAGCTGCAACCGATTTGGAACACCAATACACCAGCAACCTTGAGAGCTCGCAGAAGCTGCTGTCTACACTCCAGAAAATGCACATCAATCTGAGTGCGCAAATCGCCGAGTTGTCGCATATGGAAGCAACGGAAAACTCGGAGAAGATACACCTACTCCAGCACTATACAGCACAAAGGGACAACATTGAACGAGAAATAGCTTCAATTCAGTCGATTGACGTTTCCCACATAGAAGTGGCCGCTCCACGACACATTCTGAAGAATCTTGCAGCGGAAGAGAAAACCGTTCCGTCTATTTTGACCATCTTCAAGAAGCCGAAGAGCCCCGACCAAGAGAATTTGAACGGAAACCCTGGATACTCGCTTCCCTATCAGCCCTATTACCCCGGTTATGGACAGCAGTATCAGTATCCCTACAATGGACAAGCAACCAAGCCCGATCATCCATACCCGAGCAATGACTTGGTACAGGGCACATTCCCCGGTTCCGAGGCACCAAATGGTAATCATCATCAGCAGACGTTCATCAACAGAGAACAACCCACGCAGAGCTACCAAACACCGCCAGCTGAACAGGTGAGCTTGCAAGTTCCCCAGCAGTATACACCCCCACCTCAGGTAATGATTCAACCGCTGGCTCAGCCTCCACAGCCAGATCCACAGCCAGATACACAGCGGACACAACCTCAGGTGGAACCATATAGACCTCAGGCAGTACCGCAGCAATATCAGTCACCAGCTCAATTCGAACCGTACAGACTGCAACCTCAACGGGAACCATATAGACCTCAACCGGAGCCATATAGACCCCAAACAGTGGCGCCGCAACAACAGTACCAGCCACAAGCACAACTGGACCCGTACAGACCCAATTTCGAAGAACAACCTCAAGTTGAGTCGTTGTTGAGACCGCAGTCAGGCCAAAATATACCGCAGCTGGGAGCCACGCTTGACTTGGATGCTCAAGCTCTGCAACAATCCTTATCTGGCCAGAAACAGGGTGTTTTCGTTTACTACCCGAATGGTATTATCGACGAAGAGGAGAGAGAGCGTCCAACGATCGCTGACCGCTTTGGTCAGGCATTTGATCGGGTTGGCCAGGTTATATCGAGTTTTACCAACAGGCAGACTTTTAGGAGTTCCTTAAACAGTAACAATGTCGGCGGTACGAATCAGAGACCTGCGAACTCACCAGAACGGCGTAGGGTCACAAACAACCGGCCAAGGTCGAACAATGAGAAGGTGAAAGTAAAACCAATGAAACCAATGGTGCCAACAGACAAACCAATGGTGCCAACAGACAAACCAATTGTGGCAACGGCCAAACCAATGGTACCAATGGACAAACCAATGATGCCAACAGACAGACCAATTATGGCAACGGCCAAACCAATGATGCCAATGGACAAACCAAAGATGCGATGGGTGTCAGTTTGATTTTTAAATTGTGGTGTAGGGAGAACGTATAAATAAAGGATCATTTGAGGAGTGTGTTACTCAATTGTTTTCTTTCATTCCTCCTTTACTCAATTGGGTCTAGACAGGTTAAGACTAGTGGGTTTAGAAAAACCCATCGACTTGAATGTGGCCATCCAGGGGTGTCAGCACATAACTTGATGCAATCGAGTTCAGTCGATACAATCGAGCTCTGGCAGCACCTAATTTGTCTCAATCGAGGATAATCTATCGAAAATAATCGATTGAAACAATTAGGTGCTGCCAGAGCTCGATTGTATCGACTGAACTCGATTGTAGCAAGATACGTGCTGACACCCCTGACTTTTACAGTTGTCACAAACTTTCGTCGTGCTTTCTCTAGACTTTGACAGGTTAATGGCTTTTTCGATTGAAGATCCGAGAGAATTGCCCCGAAATTCAGAATTGCTCTTTTCAATGAAATTCGCTGGAGCCCTTTTTAATAGTGGTAGACACCATTATGAGAGATTAGGTTTTCTGTTGCTACTTTTTTTTTGTTTTCTGCAGTAATAAATACAGCCAAATCAATATATTTCAATTTAAATTTACATTTTGCACGCATAATTGAATATTTTCGGATCACATAGCGAAACATTTGTTTCTAACAACACAACAAACACTTCAATCTGACATTTTGTTAGTATGTGTTGCTGAGTTCAGGGCAATTCTCTAAAAATATTCCGGACACTTCTGTCGTGTTAAGAATTGACCTGGAATTGCACTTTTTTTTTCAATGAAACATATTAGAATACATCGAAAGAGCACTTCTAGATTTGCTCTTTTCATAGAAAGGGCAATTCTTTTCTTTAATCGAAAACGCCATAAGACTCGTGCGTTTAGAAAAAAACCCATCGATTTGAATGTGGCCATCCTGACTTTTATCAGTTGTCATACACTTTCGTCGTGTTTTCTATAGACTTTGACAGGTTAACGGCCATATTATTCACTCACTTTGATCCTGGTTAAAGTTTATAGCCGGATTTAAGTGAGTTTAACCCAAAAACTAAAACCAAATCCATAAAATTCAGTCGTTAAACCCGAACATAAACCCAGTTTTTTAAACTTGACAGCGTTTAATGCGATCGGATACTAATTGCGTGCTGAAAATCCAATTTTATTTTGCTTTGCTGAGATTGAAGCTAAAAAGAGGCCTAATAGACGCCGCATCAAAAATGTGGTATTTAAAATTTTTAATAATAGATGGAACCAAACAAAAATTCGTATTGTAATGTATTTATTGCCCCAGAAATTGCACAATTTTCGTATATTTATGGCGAATAAGTTTTTGTTCTGGTGTTTTATGTTGCATTTACACCATCACGTACGCGCATTTTTGCACGAGACGGGACAGAGAGATCCGTTTGTCCGCAGTCAATGCTAATAAAGGCGTAAGAATGAGATCACAAATCAGAGCCTAAAGTGTCATGGATGTTCTACCCATAATAATAGATACGTAAAACGGAAACAAGCACAAGTTCCGGCGAGCAACCTGAAAACATTTCTATTTCTGATTTAAAACATGTGAAATAAGAGTGGTTATTAGTTTCAGTAAATTAAACCAACAATACATCAATCAGTTATACGAAATAGATAATTAATTGTCTGTTCATTACATCCGGAAGCCATTTTGTTTTATGGAAAGCGAAATTTCGTAAGCTATCGCTATAAAAATATCAACATGCATAGCTTTCCCATAATTCCTAACACGTAAACGAGATGGCAGACGAAAAAACGTGTCACGTTTGGATGGAGATGCTGCAGCTTCGGATGAAACTCTGGATTTTACAATTAAATGGGAAATGGGACAGGGGAGCTTTTGAATAAACTTACTTCCTTGTTCAACTTATAAGACGAAATGTATTCTAAGCTGTTTTAGTCTTCAATGTGTTTTAAAAAACGTTATTTTTAAATTTCGCATATTAATAATGAAGCCCATAAAACCTCCTTTTTATAATTTTTACCCAATTTATTCCGCTTTGAAGCAAGAGCGCTAGCGCTAATGTTGGCACCAACGCCAACACCAACTAAATTGGTCTGGATAAGATGTTTACCTGAACGCAAAAACTATATTGGTCGGGAACGTCACTTTTTCTACGTCAGCCACATATGAGAACTGTCAACTTAGTACTTAGTCACGAGTTTCTTGATAAGATTCGTCGGCTACGCCTCCATAAACGTCAACTGAAACAGCTGCTCATTATGACCGATTTCCCCCAATCAAAACCGAGATACAGCTGTCAGACTTACTAAATTATGTCGTTTTCCATTGGGACCACCAAAATTCTTTTTCAGATCTCAGATTTAACGCGGCTCATAGAACATACAACGAAATTGATCTGATTTTGTAAATGGATTAGTGCGTTATTTGACAGCAATACCAGCTGTTGAAATTGCACTCGTTTTTGGAAAAATCAGCTATGGATATCGACTTGAAAAATGTTTCCCCTGTTGCAAATATAAACAGAGTAGGTACTTTCGGTGATTCGTAGTTTCCAGATGATGAGGAAGGCAATGAAGATAAAAATTCCTACAAAATTATATCCGTGGCCATTTTTGTATTTCTTTTTTTTAGTTTTCACGAAACTTTGCGCATTCGGTTTAACAAAAATTTCTTAAACTGACGTAAAATAGCTATGCAAAGTATATTGGTATTTGTGGTAGTATGTGTAAATCTGAAAAAAAATATGGAGATCTGCAGAAAGTGATCCGAATCAAAAAATAAATTGATTTTTTGTCCCAATAGAACATGAAAACTGATTTAGATCAAAAAAAGATTGATTTTTTGTCCCAATGGAAAACGACATTAGATTCTTGAACGTCCCCATTTATAGATCCCTTCACCGGACAGAACCGACTGCATTCAAATTCATTTCGTAAATGCCTACCATTTGTCACGAATTCTTCTGCGGAAGTAAACGAAATCTGCACCAAAAACACCGATGGTGCAATCCTAACCTTACTTAACAGCGATTTCATATTGACGGCGTCGGGCCAATGTAACAAAATGCACCTGTGTTTAATGACTGACGCTACCAATAGGTCACTCAAAAACAACTCCCGTTCAAGGCACCAGAATTCTCGTTAAATTTCTTAACAAAACACATTCCTTCGCTTAGTCATAGCGACAATTATTACATAAAAAATACAAAAAAATACCTTGTGAGCAGTCACTGTCATAGGAATTGCGCCCGCAAGCTTGCGGTCGCCAGCGGATTAGTAGATATACATGCACATAACCCACTTTCGAGCAAAAACCTGTCTGTTTGTCGGAGTGTTGTTGTTTCACCTTGTTAATTAAACAGCCACCGACAGCTATATGTTTATGTATAGGTAATGCATTGTTTCTTCGTTAGCTTTCTGTCAAAATCGAAAGTGAAGGAAATTGTGCGACAAAACACGAAAGGCGGAAAATATTTTACAAAAATTTGACAGGTTGTGTGCATCACTTGCAAGCAACGGCATCAATTCATTTCGGAACGTCGGGCGTGACCATGAACGGTTTCAATATTACAAATCGCTCACGTAAAGAACACAAGCACAAGCGACAATAAACAAATTAAATAATAGCCTTACAAGTTTGAGAACATTTTTTTTTTTTTTTATCATCTGGGGATTTACCTACTACCTGCACTTTTTCTTTTTGGATTGCAAATCTTATCCCGCTGTCTGTCTGACGAACTGACGCGCGCCTGGAGACCACTTGACCGTGTCGATTGTAATTTCAATCCAACTGAAGTATGGAAATGGAAAATACGACACCAACGGAGACAGACGGAAGCTTTTCACTTTTCCATTTGCCTCCGCTTTTATTGATTGCATTTTCTAGTGACGAGGTGGAGGGGCTAGTTTTTCTTAAATCTATGCGTGAGCGGTCGACTTTAGGCAACGATTCAGCGATTCAATCGAGTGACCTTCCAAAAGTTAAATGGCGTCTATAAAAATACGTCCGCCAATTAAAGGAGGTAATTACTGGTTTTACAATTGAATTGCGTGCCGCGAGAGAAGTTTGGAAACTACCTATTTACATATCTCTGAACGGCGGTCGGACGGTGTGTTGTATCGCTGACCTTTTTTTTCCAAATTCTTGCGAGGAAGGGAAGTGGAGCGAATCCGAAGGCCGGTTCACACGCAAAGTGAATTTCAGATTTTATTTCCAAGAAACCGCTTCGTACACTTAACAGCTGTACTTCACTCGCGGTCGAATGTTTTTTCCGTCAGGCATGCCCTTCGATTGATGTAGTTATACGCTCATGATCGAAATCACTTTCAATTTTGACTAATCGTCTTATTTAACTATGCATCACCATTTGCGGTAGTAGCTAGTAGCTGATTGTGAACAGACATCACAATTCACAACACGGACCGCATAGAACGTTGTTTTATGCGGTTGTTTCCAGTCAATCTCTCTGTTGATTCTGTGGAAAAGAGGTTGACACAGATGGTACAGCGGCAGAAAAGACGTTGTACTTGCAACAGCATTTGCACGTTTGCTTTTGTCTCATGACTATTGAGTATATATGTGCGCAAGCCATTGCAATGCTGGAAGCTTTCCATTGGCACATTTTCACTTGTCAACTGTAAGCAGTGGTTGGGTTGAATTTTGTTTTTTTTTGTACTATTTGGAGACGATTTTGAATTACTTTAACCAAGACTAGTTCGATACCCACCATCTATCAATTTAAAGACCGCACTCGCATAGACGCATATGACAGCTATATAGAACTATGTATATCTTTGGCTTCACTAAGGTCGGGAAAAATTACACCGAAACGTTCGATGCCGAAAAAGGTTTAACACAAGGTGATGAGAAGAATTTGCGAAACTCACTAGGCGCAAAAATTCCCAAAAGCCTTTACAATTACTTGCGCAGATGACACTGACCTTATTAGGAGAACTGTCACTGTCGCGTTTGCAAATGAAGGGGGAGACGCCGCAAAAATGCGGTTAGTCGTGAATAAGGGGAAACACAAGTAGATTCTGTCAACAAGAAGAGGCGCACAACTTCGATTAATCGGACGGAACGTCATAATAGACAAGTTCAACTTTGAGGTTATTAGGGACTTTATCTACCTCCCTATAAATGTCAAAAAACTAAACAACAATTTAGGTTTGCCAATCGCTGCCTCCTAAGAAGGCAATTGAGTAGTAAACACTTGTCAAAAGACTTTATAGGTCTATTCGCGTATACTTTCCCGAGCCAAGCACTAAAAATCTGTCAAACTCGAAAAAATTTAGCGAAACACTCTCAGAGAGCGGGAATTACACTTTTTTTTATGTGCAATTGACTTTTAAGACGTAGTTTGAGTTTATTTATTGTCAACTTGTGCATTTCACATATTTATCAGCCGATTGAAATTCTCAGAGCTGTTTCGAGCCAAGAGAGAAATTGCTCGTTATTTTGCAAATTTTCTTTTTCTGTCATTTTTAATGAGAACGTGTATAGGCTTGTCTCCAAAAATAACAGGGTGTCACTGTAACTGGAAAACCCAGCAGCCAAAATGTGACCGCATGTATAGAATAAAGCTAAATATGTGTTCACATGTTCCCAAGATCCAGAGTGGGCCACATTTAGGTCAGAGTTGGTCCATTGTGATACCACAGGAACCAATGATATCAAAACTACAACATACGGTTGAGAAATTAATTTATCCGCCGCAAGCTGTCTGTCCACTTTTTGCTTTTCACACGCTGTGCACTTGTTATTTCGGAGTACAAAAGTCCATTTACCCTTTTGGCGAATTGTATATTCAATTCGGAATAGGGCAGCTTTTTTTTTGATGGATTAGCAATCGCCGCTGGCTCAGATTCCTCTTTGAAATACACATTTTGACATTGAACTTGAACTATGAGTGATGTGAATAGTGCACGATGCAGCTTCAATTGAATTCAGGTCTTAGTTCACCACTGACACCACCAATGTTGTCGCAGTTTTTTTTAAAAGTGTAACAGATTTTTTCAAAAAGTGTAACAACTCAAAAAAAATCTAGATTTCAATTTCTATTGCACAAACTTTATTTACCACGAGATGTAGAACATTGTCAACGGCGACGCGGCAAGACAGAAAAATATTTTGTTGCATTTTCTCGTTCCCTCCCATTCCCATTCCCACTCGCAGTTTGACGTTTTGCACAACTTGTGCTCTGTGTAAACAAACAAATTCATTGACAGAAATTGGTAGACGGTTGTTCGAAAGAAAAGAGTGCTGCCAATTCAACTTTTCAAACGAGAAAAACAATAAAAGATTTTATTGGGAAGAAGGTAACAAAGCGAAAAAAGTAACATTGTAACAAAATTATAAAATAATTTAAAAGTGTAACACTTTTGTTACACTTGTATCATTGTGGTAACACTGTCACTACTCCAAATTCAACAGGGCCACACTCATACCCTTTCTGCACATCATTTTTAATATGAGCAGCATTTTCGCGGATCACACAATGACAACTCTGTTTTACTCAAAATCAGCAGATGACATCAAAATTCCATAATGGCAATTAATTCAATCTTTTGTTTTTTTCTATTATTTATTCAATCGGTAATTATAAATTTTTTATTAACATTTCATAGATTTTAATGAATGTACAATTTTGTGTGTGTGTTGAATTTACTGAGACATTTTATGTCGTCTGTCGGATTAGACATTTCACCAAAATGACAGCTGACGTTTCCGAGCCAACTTCAGAAAACTCGATTTTTTAATGTGTCTATTTATTTAGAAAAACGCCCTCTATAAACATTGATTGTTAATGTAAAATACTTGTCTTTCTTCTTTCAGGTTTAGCGCTCAGCCGAAACTTTCGTTTACAAGTATGTATGATCAAAAGCATTTTGTTTATTTCATATATATGTTTCTTATATTTTGCATGCCGTAGATTTGTGGTTTGAAATCTTAAACTTATATCGGGTTCCTTTGTAGGGACAAACAAATTTAAGCTAAAATTTTAATTTTAATTCAAACGCACCCTTCAACTTTTTTTGTAATCAATGTCAAAGCGTCAGTCAAAGTTTACGTTTCTATCATTGGGAATTTTATGAACGAGCGATGTTAGGCAATTGATAAAAATTATAACTAAAACTCGTGTCGGTAGTTGCAACCGTAAGAGCGCTTACGCATATTCTTGGTCTTAATCGTCCTACCAGACATTACTACTGTCAAAAAAGAGCTTCCCAAGCCGTTCGGGCTTGGCATAAAATTGTAATCCCCTTCCAGTCGTCCCAAAAATAAAAACTCGCTCGCACAAAACGAAGGGTTGTGGGACGAGGTCTTGGGAACCTATACGGAAACGCTGCGCCAAATATTGTTTTATTTATTTTAGTACACAACGAGCCAAATCATTCGATTGGGAATCTCTTCCTCTACGTTGTGGCAAATTTTTCGTAAAGATCTTGACCCAAGCCCTTATGAAAGAAAAAAATTGACTCAATAACTAAAGCCTTTTTGATCATTTGAAGCGCAGAAACTACTACAAAGAAATTGTTCGATATGTGTCAAAGAAAAGTGAAAAATTGACAACGGCCAATGATAACAGACGATAGTAAGCATAAACTAAGTATAAATAGCATAGACAAACCATACTGAGACCCCCAACTAACAATCCTCTTGCCGCTGGCCCCTTCAGTTTTTTTTCAAATTCGCCATTTTGTTTTCCTATCGGTGTTATGTCAAAAAAGAATCCGTGTGACATGCAAAAACATACAAAAAATGCAAAAATAAATGCTGCCAACCTCGGCAACCGTGGGGATATGTGAAATAGTTCGGGAATACCACATTTTTTCATTACTGAACGCCATTGGTTAGTTATTATAAATTGTTAAAAGACGAATAATTTGATTTGTTTGGTTAGTAAAACTATCTAAAGTTGATGTTCTATATACTAGAAACATATTAGGACAAACATGGTTGTGTATTTACCGCTTTTGGATATCATTAACTTCGATTTCGTGTGTAAATTTTTCTTAAATAATGAAGAAAATTTGCTCAAAATGTTTTCATTTTCCCTCAACCCATCTACATTGTTAATTTTTCATGAACATTTTAAGCAAATTAAACGGATAAAATTCTATGAACTCTGCGGGCAACTTTGCCCACAGCGGAAGTGTCTCATATCTCCTGGGAGTGTGTTGGTGAGCAGAATTTTTGAAGTTTCGTGACATTTGTCAATACGATTTTCTATGTAACAATACTAGCGCACCAAATCGTGACCACTCCGTAAAAATATAGCTTGTAGGCTAAGTAACGGGAAATCGGCCGGAGTTGGTGGTCTCAGTATTGTCTCTGATAAATAGACTGACAGCTTTCCTACGTCTCCCCGATTTCCCCCTCAATTTTTTCAATATTACCCTCTCCCTCCCGCTCTCAATAATTGTACTGTCTGTGAGTACGTATGAAGCAGCAACAAAATTTAAAATCTAAATAGCGGGAGGTGTAATAAACTACTGACACTCAGCAGTGTTCCTACATCGTGGTATCTCTACCTCTTTGCGGGAATTTCAATTTTCGAAAAACCCCTGCGTAAAAGAAAAAATTGTGGGAATATCAATAATTTGACAGAAAAACTTTTAAAATTCAAATGCACTAAATGTACATAAAAAGGAGATTTGCCTTAAGCAACAATTTCTAGTACAAAAAAATAATCAAATTGTGAATTTTATACTGAAGATTAATTTAACGTGACTTTCTTTCCGAACAATACAAATTTAGCTTTTAAAAGTATGATTTTTTTATATAAAAAAAATCAAGGGAATTTGAGTTTAGTGAAAGGGGAAAAATTAACATGCTTCGTGTGGAAAAATAAAAAGAGAGTCCTGAGGACACTGACTGAGAGTTACCCCCGTATTAATAAACAAATATGCAAATGTAAGTTAGCTAGTAGACGTCAGATAGCATACAAAAATTTTACTGAGTAACGAGTTGATAACTTTTACGCAGTTTTTGGTTACAGCCGTATTAATAATTGTCGCGTAACTACATGTTAGGCCTAACTGTTGGCAAACACATTTGTTAAACTCCAATTGCAATTAATAAACATTTTTAGAATATAACTAACGCTTCGTAACTTTCACATAACTAACTTGCGGTAAGAGATCTGTTAGCAAGTCAATAACTCTTAAAAAACATGGTTCCCGTCAAAATGACGAATGAATTAAATTTAAATTTGAAAAATTGTGGAACAAAATGGCTCACCGTTTTTCAGTGTTTTTAAATATTGTGACTTGCCACAATTGAAATTTATTAACCAGCCGAGATGACAGCCATATGTAATAGTTTTTAGTACAATTTGGTTAGGTGATGCCAGCTCTAAGTAGCTATTTTAGAGAAAACATCAGTTAGTTATTATATGAGTTATTTTCATTTATTAATGAGAAAATTTAACTAATATGTTATTTATTTAACTATGTGCTAGGTAACATACGAGTTGGTAGGTAGTTGGGGGTTTTTTATTAATACGGCTGTTAGTGTTTAGTTTGGTGAGTTTCTGTCAGCTGATGGATGCGTTCTGGGAGTTTAAATTCGTTGCTTTATCTCACCACGAAACCATGATTCTACAAAATGTGAAATTGCGAATATAAACATAAGAAAAATTGTGCAAAATTCATTCTAAGATATTTTTGTTCCTATAATAATTGTGTCTGTTTTCGTTTGTTGTTTTTGGCGAAAAAATATTATTTTTGACGTGTCTACATTAATAAAGTTGGTGTGTACGCACTCACTCCTATCGGGAATTTTCGTTCTAATTTTTCGTACTGCTCTAGTTTCATTTTAAAAGCAGGAAAAATGCAAAAAAAAAATGTAGTGTCATACGGGCTTAATGTTAGTTTATAGATGCAATCAACGAATATTAAATTATTTCCCTTCAAATTTTCCGGGAAAGATCGAAACTCAATTGACATTAGCAAAATAGCAAATAAACATGTTTACTGATTTGTTACCTATGTCACATATTACAGCTTAGCTGCTAAAAGTTTTTTTTTTTTTAATTCATACGAATTAGTAATCAGACATTTAATATTAGTAAGCATTTTTTTTTTCCTGCAAGTAATTTTTCTTACACTTTTTTAAGTGACAGTACAGTTGTCAGTTTCGTTTAATGCTGTTTGTAATTGTTTAACCAAATCGATCATTAAACAAAATGGGAATGTGAAATTTTCCATCCTATAATTTGAACATTCATTGCTATTCAATTAGTTCGTATGTTTGTTTTAAACAGTTTCTATGAAATGCTTTTTTTTTGATTAATGAATTTGAGGTGTTTTTATTGCATGGTGCCTATAGCTACATAATTCGTTTCACTTGATACCAGGAAATAAGAAAATCGATCAACTATTTATATGAAAATGTAGCAAAAAATTTCAACTTGGGACTAAGAAAAACTGTACAATCGATATTGAAATGAGAATCCACCTCAGGCTACTGACATCCGGTTCAAACTGGAAGTGTAGGCTGTTTTTTTTTTTCAAGAATGAATGAGCCCCCCTTTGATTAACATGGTACAAATACATGAATTCAAACTGGACTACATCCAAGGTCAAATTAAGTTTGTAGGCAATCTCTTTTGACTCAAGCTTTCAGTCTATTTAGGTCTTAGTTTATGATAGTCAGTCTTCCGAAACAATTTTAAAGTTAAGGTTACACTTCTGTTATGCCTTTCGACGATGTTTCCTTCCAGGTTCCAGCGAACCCAACTAAAAAAATTGTTTATACATATTTGGTTCCTCTTTTATTTGACGCATTTTTGTAGTGTTTTGTATTCTGCCTTTATTTATGCATTTGTGACTAAATTTTCCTCGCATTCATGACGCATTTTTAGGAGTGTTTTTCTTGACTGTTTGTTTTATTGGTTCTTTTGACAGGTGTTTTTTGAATGAACATTCAAGTATTTTGACATGTTCTTTTCCTATTTTCTTGACTAGTTTTTGTATGTGATTTGGACGCGTTTTTTGTAATGCTTTTCATTGCTGTGTGTGTGCTGTTTTATATATCACGCTTTTGCAAGTGTTTTTTTGGCTTTCATTCAGCGGAATGAGTTTTTCGAGTTTTTTTCTTGCGTTTTCGGGTTTATTGTCGCTTTTTCGACTCATATTTGTACCAATATTTTTGGAGGATTTCTAAAACGCTTTTTGCCTCGTGTTTTAGCTCGTTTTCAAGACCTGGGTCGGCATTCTGTAAGGCGAAACGTTAAAACGTTTGATCGTTTCGCCTTACAGAATCTGACCCCTGATTTCGGTTGCATTACTTGACGGATTTTGGGATGCAACTCTCTTCGCGTGTTTTGATTGGGTAATTGTATTGCCATATTCGGTGCTGTTTTCTAAAGCGTCTTTCATACGTTCTTTCTTTCGTTTTCTCGGTTCTTGACGGCTTTTTTGGTTGTCTTCGCGTTGTTTGGCCCGTTTTATCCTTCATTTTGTGTCTTTTTTTAGAACTCTCTAACTGTTGCAGTTTTTATCTCATTTTTGACGGAAATATTTTTTGACAAGGTTCTTCAATTTTTGACATGAGTTTTTTAGCCCTTGGATACGATTTTTGATCTTTGGTCGAGTTTTGCGTTATTTCAATCGAAGTTCATGGCGTTGCCTGTTTTTTATCCCTTTAAGTGCTTTTGTGTCAATTTTGTCGATGAGGTTTTGTCCCGTTTTCGAGGGAATTGTCGACGGCTTTTGTTGCCTCTTTTCTTAATGCGTTTTTGACGTTTGTTTCTATTGCATTTTTTGTCATTTATCTTGAAGTAATGCATTAAATACAGACCAACCAAAAGAAAGGCTGTCACAATTTCTGCTGTCATGCCTAGTAAACTGAAACCGGAAACGTTAGCAAATATCTAACATTCCTTCTTTATCTATTTATTGTTGCCTAATATTTGACGCACGAAAGAGAAGTGCCAATCGCCTTGAAAACACTTGACAGACGACACATATCACGCAATGACAAATCGCTTACTGCCGGCGCAATAAATACCAATAAAAACCGCGTCCATATTCAGATACCGCCGCAAGGAAAAATAAACAAAAGCAATATCCCCCATTCAATTGTTCATACAGATGTATTTATGTCCACAGCAAACATTTAATATTAATTTGCAATGTTGTTCCCGTCGCAGTTGGTTGGGGAAGTTTCGCTGCAAAGCTTCCATCACCTTCCCAAATACGCGTTTAAGTTTAAATATGCGAGCGGGTTGATTGGTGCGACCTTCTTATTGGATAATAATTCAAATTGCTTGCATGTAGCGCCGCATACCTCCGCAGTCAGCACACAACGGCACGCGGAGTGTTTCATGACATGAGATCATTCGTTCTTCATTAGAACAGTGTTTGGCCTTCCCAAGGTGAAGATTAATACCGATTGTAGCCGACTAATCACTTTTTTTTTTCGATTTCGTTGAAGTGTTTTATTAGTCAACAGCACACTTGGACTAGATTGTAATAATTATTAGATTGTTGTAGGTACGTATGAAAAATATCGAAGTTGAAGTGTGTGTTCCTTGATAAAGACAAAAAAAAGTGAAAACGTGTCCTTGCTTGGTTACAAGTGAATGGGCTCGAAAACTGTTCGATTGCTCGTTTGTCTTTGTATTAGGATAACTGGCAATTGTCACACAGCGAGTGTCAACAACCTGGCGCGTGTGATATCAAATGGTTTAGGTAAACTCCCAGGTAGTAATTAAACCCAATAGGCAACCGCTTACGCACTCTATCCAATTAAATCAGCTACTTTATGAAGTCCAACAATTTGGTTACTGTAGCTCACATCTCGCCGCTAATCCCGTTTGCGCGTCCATTCGATTCTACTCCAGAATTCCTATGTGAGGTTTGGGGGAATCAGATAACAAAAAAAAAACTCGTTTCCTCCGCTCCCCACAACCACATTCGAGATAGAACTGAAGGAGATAATAAAAAAAAAGGAACCGCTTGTATTGGGTGAGGTTGGTGTCTGGTTTTTTTGTTTTTTCTTCTTTTTTTTTCTCCGAAAGACTCAGTTAGACCATATTTGGTCCATTGTGGTAAAGAAATCGGTTAGAAACAGGTTCACGCTTTTAGTTTTCAAAGTGAATTCATGACGCTTTTGAGGTTTTTTTTGATACCCATTGTCAGATCGAGCGAAGAACTTGGTCAAGCGAATTATAAAAGACAACTTGTTCGCAATTGTGTATTGTCAAGAGGTTGCAATAAAATGTAACAAAAGAATTAGGAATTTGCCATCGAATGGGCTGGGCATGGACATCCTAAGAGAAATTTTAATTTCATTGTTTTCGTGCTATGCCGCTCGATGTTTTCAACTTGAAAACGGGTTTACTATGAACTTTCTGTTGGGTTTGTGATGGTCTACTGGGGTACATAGACTCGCTAACGAAAGGCGTTAACACCACCAACAAATTGCTGCTTGAAAACTCTGCCGTAAAGATTTTATGTACCTACTCGCTAAAAACTTTTTTCAATCCGACCGGATTTTCTTTTTGAAAGTGAACTGCTTTGGGTCGTCTTTTGTATGTTTAGAGAACCTTTATCCGGTCTGATATTCATTTGTCTACTGTCAAACACAGTACGAAGGATTTTGTATGAGGGGCGTGGCACTTTTCCTTCAATATACACACGGAAGACGCTGTTAGTGGTACAAGAAAGACTGAGAACGACATAAATGTTGGCACCCGCAGACGCCAATTTTGATACATGGACGTGCCTAAATGTGGGCGTTATTGGTCAATGGGGCATGGCATCTGCCATATTAAATACTATTTCTAGACATTCGCAGAAGGTGGGTTAGGTTACGTTGAAGGTCCCTTGTGAAATCACATGAATAGGGTGAACAGATCCACGCCCAGCAAAAAGAGGACACCTTCAAAAATCTCAAATGAAAAATTTAAGAACAAAAAACAACGACCAAAATAACAAAATAAATAAAATAAAAAAAGATAAAATAAAAACAAATAAGCTTGAGCCCAACTTTGAACAACAACAGGCAGCATTATTAAATCCAAATAACCCAGAGTCAATCCAGCACATCAAACATCAGTTCATCATAAATTTAATGACACTTAAATTTATTTCTATAGAATTATCTAATTTTTCTCTCCCTCTTTGTATACCTAATTATTCAATTCTAAAAACGGCTTCAAATGGTCTCGATGCCCTTATTTATTATTTTTAAAATAAATAAATAAATAAATTCTGTCAATTCTAACTATAAATATAGAATAAAAATAAAATAATGGCTCTGATTTAATTGTTGACTTTGATTATATTTGTCGTTTGACCGGTTTTTTTTTTTTAAATATCTGTTTACATTTACGTTTCGGCATTTTGTTTCTTAATTCACTTCTTTTCACTTTAAAACAACACACACACGATCCTAAACAAAACAAACCGACATAAATTTATTTTAAACAGAAATTGAGCTGTCAAATGAGTGGGTGTGTTTAGACGATTGTTAAAAAAAAAAATGGTGTTGTGTTCAGAAATGAATGAGTTCGGGTACAAATATATTTTAGGTCTTGTTCACACTAAAACGATGCAGAAAGTTTCTGAATTAGTTTTGAAAAAATGCTTTGTTCTAGTTTTGTGGTGTCCAAAAATTCCGTTAACTGAGAAATCCCAAAAAGAGGACAAATTGCATATTTTTTCAAAAAGATACCGGACATTTGTTTTTAGCTAAAAAGAGGACATGTCCTTTTAAAAGAGGGCGTCTGGACAGCCCACACATGAATCTACATAGTTATTCCCCTTTTTCGCTGAACCAGTTCGGAGCTTCTGATAAAGCGTGGAGGTTTTCGAATGTCTGTGTTTGTTAGATCGTTCAGATCGTTTGAAGTTGGACGCAGAAAAGGTTGTCAAATTTTAAATATTGATGTGTATTCTCTGTAGAAAGCACTTCCTAAAATGTGGGCGGTATTGGAATACGGGGCGTGGCACTCTTCATACAACCAAGTCGTTTCAAACGATGTCGTGACATTTATAGCAGCTTAAGTCTTGAAATATGGTAAATGGACGTATATTGCTTGTTGGAAGCATTCTGTAAAATGTGGGCGGTATTGGACAACGGGCTGTGCCACCTTTCATAGAGCAGTTAAACAGGAAAGACATTTTTTATAAACTTCACCTAGAAATTAAAAAAATAGCAGTCGGTTGGTCTCGGAGAGCCGCCAAGCTTACAGAAGGGCGAAACACAATCAGCCCTAAAGCACCCATTAAAATGAGCTTTCGATGCTGTTACCTTCAGGATTAGTTAGAGCTCTAGGTACTGAACAGTTTTTAAACTGCACGTTATAATTTGTGACTTTTGCTCTATGCCTCCCAAACAGCCTTTAGAAACCCTCAGCTGAGCTGAACATTTTCTTAATCCCGGGGAAACTTCTGCCCGGAATCTGTTACAAATATTTCCTGAACTTTAAGCTTGGTTCCTAAGGGGTAAGCTGCTTTTGTTCTTTAACCTAGGTCGTTATGGGGTCCATTAAAATACAAAGCTGTTTGATTTATGTGTTTAGGGCATGCGAACGGACGAAAAGTTGCAAAATAAGTATGTTCCACAGATATCTTTTACATTCTCGGTGATTTTTGCATTTTTGTGAGATCTGGGAAGGGATTTGAGACAAGATTGTCAGCAACTTATATTAGAACCTGGTTTATCAGAATGACATTCATGATTCTTGTGTTTCAAAAGTTTGTTGGACCTTTTTTGGTCTGACTTTGACCATATTAGCTGCGCAGTGGTGCATTCATCCAGCCGAATGCATCCAAGATTAGCCGTCCTAGAAGCTGTTGGAGAGAGCTCCAATGATGCCGAGACTTCCCATTTCGATTTTATTCAAAAAATCGTCAAAATTCCAAATCCCGGGGCCTACTCTCTCTTTCGTCCCATTCGAAATAGCTTTCCCCTTCCGCTTTTAGTAGGTACTCTGTAATAATTTCGGAATTCCAAATGCGACATGAGTACATTTCCTTCCATTTTCGAAATACAGAGTAGAAAAGGTTCGTTTTCGAAAAATTGTACTTTCAGAACGAGATACAGAGTAGGGCCCCTCATTGACAAAAGCATCGTTTCAAATACGCGCAAGTTTCGTCGCACCTTATCTCGAATGACGTCTTGTAGCGATTACTTTCCAAATTGTTTTTTATTGATATCGTCATCTGTGATCCTTCTACCAAAAATAATATTTAACCAGGCCCAGGACGAGTCCAAAATCTCCCCTCTACTCGCATGGGAATTGCCCATGATGATTTAGAGTCCGTGGAGGAAGATCGAGAGTTATGAATGTTCCGCGGCATTTGCAATAGGAGGGACAAATGCACGAATAGACTGCTAATAGGATGTGATGCTTCTGAATCCTGTTGTCATTTGTAAATGCTTTACCAAAGTCATATAACAGCCTATTTGGTTACATGAACAGTTGCTTCGAAACTAATATGAAATCATTGCTCAGCATATGCGAATACAGCACCTACCAAGGACACTGAGTGCGCACATATGCGAGACCTAGTTGTGCACTCAATTCAATAAGGACTAAGGACACTTGGTTCTCTGTGCTGAATCGAATTACTTACAAGGGAGCTATTTCCACCTTTCTACCTTCCTACGTGTTGTACCTGTATATATCTGTACCATTGCTCTTTGATATTGGCAGCCCTTCTCCCATTCTCCCTCTCTGATTCTGTGTTTTGAACTCAATGTTATAGACCGTACTTGAGGTAAGGAGAAGAAGTGCATAATTCTATTACAAATTCCTGAACAAAAAATAGGACCAGGAGCAGAGTTACAGCGAAATTTAATTTAATTCTCCCTTGACATGCTAGCTCATAGTTTATACAATTTATTACTCAAACAGAAATTCGTGGTACAATTTGTTTAGCTTATAATTGAATTTTCTGTGAGCACTGATGGCGCGTTTTTATTGAAATAAAAACCTCTGGTAATAGAGTCCCTGAGATGTCACAGCCATCTGTCAATATTTGACCGACACAACAGCTTTTATAAAACACTAGCGACGCGCATGTTCGAAAACATTTCAATCTATTGTGGTTGAGTTATACTACTTTTCCGCCGGACACTAATCGCGAGATTTAGGGCAAGAGATTAAAAATAAACCCTTAAGTGTTTCCACCAAAAAAAAAAACAAGATTAATTTGACGTTTCACCAGATGTTGTCAACTACTGTCAAATCGAACAAGCCAAAATTGTGATAATTGAAAAGAAAAAAAGAAAAAATTCAAAAGTTTAAAGTAATAAAACATGAGTTCCAGAAATCTTAAAACATAATCGGCTTATAATTTAATTCTGCAAAATAAAATGAAAGTTTTAATGGTTGCATTGGCTAGGAAAAGTCCCTCAGAAATAAATTCGTTTTTTTATGACATTGTGTCAAATACAGATCTGTTTGTTTTGTATTTTTGACATCTCGAGCTGTGGAAAGTGTGTTTACAAACCGGACTGTACATGCAAACCTGGTTGATAATCGAGAATCATCATTTCTAATCTCCCTTTTCATGAGATTAACTTTTGTATGATAAACCCGGGGCTTATGCGGGATTTACAGAAATTTCTAAATCTCGCAGTTAATCCCCGGTGGAAAAGTAGTATAAGGTTTCTGTTTCTATTTATCTACCTACGAACGAGTGTGGCTGGACTGTTTTATCCACAGCTCAAACTGCTAATTGAAGGTACCTTTGAAGGTATATTGTGCAAACGCTGTAGATGCCCATAAAGAAAGCAGTTCGAAGGCTGGGTCTTTTTTCATAATTTTTTTTTTTTTAACATGGTAACTTCCAAACCATGTGTCCCATTTATTTTAAGCTTGGTACTTTGATAGGGAAAAAAAAAGTTGTGGGACTATTGGTATTTCGCCATATTTTAAAGTGGTCCCTCTACCCCCATTTTTGAGGGCGCAGCTTCTTACGTCCATTGCGTTTCCTGTACTTCTTCTTCTTCGCATCAAAAGTTTGATAGTTTTCATTTTATTCTGTTATACTACGTGGAAACTGGAAAGTTAAACTTTTGAATTTTTTACTTTTTTTTCTTCAATTATCACAATTTCGGCTTGTTCGATTTGACAGTACATAATTGACAACATCTGGTGAAACGTCAAATTAATCTTGTTTTTTTGTTGTGGAAACACCTCAGGATTGATTTTTAATCTCTTACCCTAAATCTCGCGATTAGTGACCGGTGGAAACGTAGTATTAGGTAGGTAGGAATTTTAGGACTAATAACAATACTCGATAAAATAAACCGCGCATACACTATAAGAGTAGGGGAAAATGAGGTGCACATTTGGTTAAAACATAACCGGCCTTACTAATAATATTTTTTAACCTCAAGCTTAGTACGCTGCTCCAGCTAAACAAAATTTTAAAATTAAAATTAAATTTTATCTGGTCTCAAACTTTTCTCTCCAAACATCAGCTAAATTTTGACATAGAGTACGCCGTGGATAACTGTCACAGAAAACAGCTGTTCTTTGAAAAAAACTTCCTTCAAAAAATGTAAACCTCTCTTATTTCAACTGTGTCTCATTGTAGGTTCTTCTCGTCCATGTAATAATTAAAAGAGCTCATCCTTTCATACTTTTCCGCAGCAGAACAACAAATACACAACGATCTGTCACAATTTAGCTTGAGAAAATCTGCCGACCCGATTAAATGGGCACGCTAAATTTTGACAGACACAAGAAGTACATTCTGAAACAAAAGTTTGAATATTTAGCTCGAGCTGCGTACCACTCAGCTCAATGGGTTAGCTTAAATTTAGCTCAGCTAAATTTTGGAGAGAATTTTGTATGGGAGCGATAATTAAGCTCGAGCAGCGTACTAAGCTTAAAACTAAAAATTTTGTAGATCTCAATTTGTATGGAACATTTTGCCATTGTAAGTTGGAAATAATTTAGCCTGTACACTTAAAATTATTATAAGTATTCACTTAAAATACGAGTCCATTTTCATATCTATGTAGCTAGTTTGCAAGATGCCACCTATGTTGGTTAAAAGGGTTTAAACGTTGATGTTGACAATCAATGGAGAGACTACAGGATGTTACTTTTACTGAAATTAGAGTGCAGCTACAACTTACAAGATTTTTGAGTATAAGTGTGGTTAGGGTTGTAGATCTTTCAGGGGATGTGTTCCTATTGAGTAGAATAGATCGGTGATGGTTGTAAGAAGGGATTTTGATATACAGACATCAATATATTAGTACGTGAACATCCAAAGCTTCCGTACACTTTTTTGTCATTCGGAAGGTACTGTGCCATAAATGTGCACAAACAAAAAATCGTGCGTATATGTCACCATTGAGCCTGTTAAAATTAAGCTAAGAATTCTCCATACAAAATGCTTATCAGTTAGTTGAAAGTATTTTCGTGACATTCAATTTGTGGCTGCCATGTTACCATAGTAACTCATGGGAAAATATAAGTCATCTTAGATTAGAACATTTTTTCTATGAAGGCCTCATAAGGTTCGTTCGGGTACTTTCTTGCAAACGTAAGATTATTAGAAAATTGCTAAGAAACTGTGCAAATGCGACCACGTCTGAGAAAATTGAAAATAATGAGAGAGAAATCCATTTCACCTCTTTTAATCTTTTCGTAATATTCTACTCGCCGAATTTTGACTTACTAGGTCTGTTCCTTTACTTTTGTAGTAAGAATGGAAAATACTGTCAAAATGGCAGTGATGGGGATAAATTCTCTCCAAGAGAGAGACACTTACGAAAATGTTAGGGAATGCTTTTGTAGTAATCTATGAAAAACGACAGATATATAATTCAAAAATTCAAAAAAGTTGAACGAAAAGTCGTTAAAATATCGTATAAACTCGAATAATTTGCTAAATTACAAACAAAATTAGTTGATTCACCTACCTAGCGATGGAAGTGATTCGCAATTAATCGAACTTCTTCTTCATGAATCCGAGTATATGGAAGAGTTTGAACTACATACAAGCATTCGAGAAGAGGAAAAAGCGACACGGCATTTAAAATTACGTGGAGGAGATTGTCCTTTCTTACTCCTTACAGCGAGGAAGAATTTCATCGCCACTTTCCAAAAGAATCTAAGGAGAACATTCAATTTAAGTTTTCAAAACAAATCAAATCAAAATCAAAACAAATGCACTCATATGTCAAATGGGACAACAAATTTCAAAACAGCTGTTAATTGTAATGTCGTTTTCCATTGGGCAAAAATAAGCGTCCGGGAGAGTCCGGAATCGAAAAAAATCACTTCTGAAACCGTTACATTGACACAAAAAATACTCTTCTGGTGATTCTGAGAAGAGAATTTCGCTTCTCGATTTGAAGTCAGAATCCACTCAAGAAGCACTCACACAAGTGTAATTGATGTATTTTATACAAGTCACCTACACCTGACGCAGCCGTAGATAAATTTTTGGCATTTCACCAATACTTTTGTGAATTCTTTGAGAAGCAGTTTTGTTGTTCCACTGGATTTCAGAATGAGTGGATCCCCGAGTGATCCCCAATGGAAAACGACATAAGCTGACAGCCTTTTCAATTCTTACAACCAGAAATTTGTTGAGTAAAAATTCGTAAGATTCTCAGTGGAGGGGTAATTTCTTGCTCTCTCGATGCCGCTCTCTTTTACGAGTGAAGGAACAGCATTGAGGAAAAATTCGTAAGATTTAAAAGCAAAGGAACAGACCTCTACTGAAAAATGAAAACTGACAACTAAGTGACAGGTCAAAAGTTTGACAAGTAAAACTCTATTTATTTGTGTTTTTTTGAGCTTCGATCTCAGCAAAGCAAAGTAAAGTAAGATTTTCAGCACGCGATTACAACAACTACAACTGATTCTCGAAGTGTCAACTAGAGCGTAGCTGTTGTAATTGCACGATGAAAATCCTACTTTACTTTGCTTTGCTGAGATCGAAGCTCAAAAAAACACGGCTGATGTCAGAGGAAGAAGTTGTAATTGAATGTTCTCCTAGAACATATCAGCGCACTCAAAATAGTAATTTTAATAGGTATTAAGCTTATAAAAAATTTATTTTGTAGATGTTGCATTTTACGATAATGTCAAAATGACATTTCCTAAACTTTTTGTAAGAAAACCGGTCATGTACTTCTTTTGAAATTGAGAGATTTCTCTCTCGATTTTTGATATTTGAGATTTTTCATTTTTCTATGCTGAAAGTACACGATGAACCTATTACATTTACCCATAGAGGAATGCAATTTACGTAAGTAAGAAATTGTATAACTTTAATTCAGGGGCAGAGTCACTTTCTGTGAGGTCTTGAGCAACCACTTTCGGTTCAATGATGTTACTTTTATTTTTCTACATACAATTTTTGAACATTCAAAGTCTGCGTACACTTTCTTCTTAATTATTATAAAAGAAAGGGAGTGAAACCAAATTTATTAATAAAGTGCTACATAAAAGTGCAATTTTTCATTTTTAGACTTAACCTACAAAAAATGACGATGAACAGTGCAAATGAATATTAACCGTTTAGCAACAATTTTTTTCCAACAGTTTATTTAACCCTTTAGTTCAACAAAGAAATTTTTAAAGCTCGTGTACAAACTCACGTTGTTCAAGTTGTGAAACTTTAGTTGATCAACTTACTCAATTGTTGACATTGATGGGTCAAGTGACAAAGGAGCGGGTGCTGGCGTCTTTTGAAAAGATCTGAATAGGTACCCCTTCGACCTTGCTAGCTGCTGGTAGGTTCAGCATTGAAAACAGATATCATATATATTGAAAGTCAGGCTCGAAGGCAGTAAAAGATTGCCACGCATCTCTTAACGAGATTGGCAAAATGTTTAACGTCACCCTCTGCAGGGTTCCAAGTCACTGATATGTCCCAGAGAACTGCGAAGCTGACGAATTGTGTGGACGAGGTGCATTCGGTATAAACAGCATAAACGTACCAAACAGTGTGACTCGCATGTCCTTCTCAGTGGCAGCACTTATTTTCGTCTAAGTGCACCTCATCTAGGACCACCCCTCCGAAAACAACCAACCAAGGGAGTTGAGTGTTTAAAACAAATCTGTTTAACCTTTAGACTGAGGGCCTCATGAGCTGAAGGACAGACAGGCGAAATTGCGTGACCCACTTTTTTGAGTTCCTCTATCATCGTGGCTCAAACTTTGTAGAAACACAATCCGCGATACCAAAATCAGTTTTAGTGTCCAGGCAAAATTTTTCGAGCTCACTGGCCAAATTTTCCACACGAAATTGCATATAGTGACCTATAAAATATATAAGGTGAAGGTGAAAAACGATTATAAGTACCCCATTATCTTAGATGAAACAACTGAATTATCGATCACACTCGCAAATGCAGTGATATCATAAGCGTAAATAAACGATTGGCAAGGGATGGTCGCAAACGTTAACAAATGACTCGCAAACAACTCGTTGACGAGTACACGTTCGAAAAAATCGTTCTTAAACGTAGTTCCAGACTCTCTGTCTCTTGAACAGAAACACCTTGTACCATGCTCAGTCGAGTACCCAACTCGAAAAAAACTAAATAATCACCTTCTATTTACAAACCACTAGACTGAAAATGTCTGAAAAATTGCGCTGCATCTTCTCTAAACTTGAAAGATAACTTATTTCTGATAATGAAGTCATACATAAAAAAAAAAATACATTATATCTAGAGAGAGGAAACATCTCTGTGCACAACTATGTACGGCTTCTATTCCCATGAATCAGCCGGAAATCCTACCTCGCCCCCACGACTCACACTCGGTGTCGGTATGTTGTAGATCTCACAAGTGTAAGTTCCAGATCTTTAGCAAACACACATGTTTGGCTTATCTCCAGCTCGCGTGTGTCATCTGGGAAATTCCTGTTTTCAAACTCGGCTAAACAAACTGATATCAAATGCGCGACACAAATCAATAGCCAAACCCAACCAGCAACCACTTGACCACTCTTCGCTTACACATGCATCGTGTCATTCGAACAATCAACAGGAGCGGGTATATAGGTACCAACCGGAAAAAAAAAAAAAACAAACAAGCAACACATCTCCTGACTTACCATTATCCTGCGCACTGGCGGGACTCTTCGTCGTCTTGTATTCCTTGCAATTGATGGAGCCCATTTTTGGAGACGATGAATTGCTTCTTCCAAATCCTCGGAACCTGTTGAGTGGCCAATAATAATTCACAGCCGCAGTTTGTTAGACGAATCTCCTAACACATACCTTGCGGCGACGCGCAGCCAAGCACTATAATTTCTATTCAGCGACGAGTTTCTGAGAACCGATGACGACACCACCGTGAGAAGATGCCAAGCGTTACGCCCAAACCTGCGATATACACACGAAATCCACAAATCAAAACAAAAAGAAAGCAAAAAAAAAAACGCGCAGCGGGATGCACTTTTGATTGAACAGGGAGAAGAGAATTTATTTTACAATGTAAACACCGCGACAAGTAGCACTGATGACGTAGCTTCGATAATTTATATACGCTAAGGGAAGAATAACCTGCAGCAATATAAATGAACTTGTTTTCTTAGCCAGCGAGACTGAGACTGGACGGACTAATCAGTAACTCATTCGTTCGTTGACTGAATTTGAATGGTGCTGCCGCCGTTGCCGGTTTCGGGGGATTTCTCTGTGGTGGCCGTCCACCAGAGCAACAGAAACCAGCTGCTTTGAAACGCTCGTCAAACTACGCAAGGCATTCGGTTTCTGTTTTCTTCTTTTTTTCGTTCTGTTTGTGTTTCGTTGTTGTTGCTGTAGTTATCTCATACCTACTGTGCCGACAGAGAAGCGGGTATACCTATATAGTTTTTTTTCTTTTGTTTATATTTTAAATGTGCGAATTGTTTGATTCCATTCAAGCTGCGCCGAATTGAAGGTGAAATATGTTGTAAACCGGTTCCACATACGTTCGTTGCGTCTTGATTTTTCGATGGAAGCAAGTCCTTGTGGAATTCACTCGAGAGGGGTGGGGCTGGTGATTCAAGTGATAAGAATGCCAAGACTGTAACAGCACACACTCACCCCATAATTCATTATTCATGGAAAAGCTGTAGCGCTTTGAATGTCACGTCGCATTGATAAGGAAAGTGCCCAGTAATTTTTATCTATGAAACCCACACATGAAATTGAATGGAGAGGGGAACATTACCGAAACCGAAACGCTGACATAGTTATTATTAGCCGATAAGACTTTTTGTCAAGCCGTGATAAACTATCTAAGGTGCTTATTTTATTTATAATATAAACGTGATAAGCACCTCGTGCCGATGGACAACTGATTTCTAAATTTATCTTCCTCCAAGCTACAACAGCGAAAATATAATTATATAAACACAATTCTCTAGACCAGCACTAGACTGTCAACTGTGTTTACAATTGGTATTGTGTCAAAAGCAGAATATGAGGTTAGTCAGGTTTGTGTCTTTGCTTGGTGATGCGTTAAGTTATTGTAGTTGGTACACCGTTGGTTGGTGGTTGCCGTGGGTTGCTATAAATTTCCGATAGAGGTCTCAGACTTGGGAAATAAAAATCAACGAATGTGAATACGACGTCAGGTGCCATCTGTGCTGTAGTAGCTGAGTTCATCGTTGCAGATTCAAAAATTCGCCTCCGTGGTCGAGTACTACGTGACTGAATTTGTTATTGTTTCGCATGTAAAATCTACAAAATTCAGAACGCTCACGGATGTGGTAATTCTTAAGTCAACTATCTAGTTTAGTAAGTCTGACAGCTGACTGACTTGATGTTTTTCAGTTTTTATTGACCTAGATTGGTCACGTGATTATTTTTTTAATATAATTCTTGCAAGTTTGTGGGCTTATTTTTCAAGACTTCCAGTCCACAAAGTCAGGAATGTGGCCGGCCAACGTAATGTGGTTGTAGAGTTCCCGGAAATCAGTTTATTTTGGCATTTTCCCTGCATTTCTGGCACAATAGCCTTGTGAAGTTGCACCTTCTTCCTGAAATCCCACCATGTTCAACCAGATTCGGCACAGTTTTGAGGGGAAAGAGAGATGCATTGAACAAAAGTGGGGCTTCCTTTCTTTATAATTGAGTGCGATAAGTCCATGTCGTACCTGGACCTCAACCAACATGTCTTTCCATCCATTTGGATGCAGCGCTAACTGCATTCTGTAGCCCACGTTACGCTGGTCGTAGTCCTCTTCTAACTGGGAGCGCCCCCTGAGATAAGGGCGACGTCTACGGCGTGTTCCTTATACAGAGTTGGAGATTTTCTTTGTCGGATCATTGGTCTTCATGCAATCCACGTGTCCCAGCCATCTTAGCCGACTAAATCGAGTCTCCTTGACTAGGTCTATATAGCTGTAGGACCGCTCTTCCTTCAGACCCCTGTGCTATAAACTGCAGCAAACATAACACATAGTTAACTTCTAGCTCGAAGCAACTGAATGTGTTTTTATCCGGTCTTGACAGGGTCTATGGGTCTGCGTCATATATACCAGGACGGAGATGATGAGGTTGTAATAAAATGTGTGCTTAGCTGCTAGTGAGAGGGCTCCCCTACTCAATTGCCTTTTAAGACCATTTGGTCCGCATCTATTGGACAATATACTGCCTAACCTAGCCCGGGTAACTGTCCCATCCTGAGAGAGGAAGTTCTATTGCAACTAATTGCAAATGATTGCTCATATCGTTTAAGACAGACAGCAGTTTCTTATCAACTCGATAAATATAGATACTCGCAAATGAGGTGGCTTACCGCCAAAGTTCAACAGACCTAGGGTTGCTATGGCTGTCTAAGCTAACCATGGACATAAAGTTTTAAAATCCCAGACTTTGGAGGACTTCATCTACCTTAAAAAAGATGACAAAATGAAAACTAAAACTATGTCCATGAACTCAAACAAAAATATTATGTCATCTTTAAAGTAACATAAATTAAACGCCACATAAAATGTTAACTTATTTTCTTGGTGAAAGGGGGATAAAACAAAACAAATTACAAAGAAGCTGAACGAATGGGCACGTTCAATTAAATTTTGCAGTTTGACGTTTAGAGGTTTGAAACAATTTAAACAAATGGGTTTTGGAGGGATAGACGTACGAAATATATCCATCTCTTTTATTCATTCATCTCTGTTGTAGGCAGCCGCCTTTCCACTGGAAAGTTATATATCTCTGTATTCCATTATCTTTGGTTGAAACATGGAAGTCAAAATAAGATCTGTTTCATTTTCATTTGTATTGGTTCTGTTTCTCTTTTTAATTCAGAGTTTGATGATTTTTCGTAGTTGTATTTTTTGTATGTTCCAGGAAAGCTAAAATTAAGCGCCTCTCAAATGCTTCTCTCCACCGCACAGTGTGACAATTTGCCTATTTAGCGGGATTAAATTAATAACGCTTAGAAACAAATGTTTTTGTTAAATTTGTTTTACTTGTTTTTATGAAAATTGTTCACAGAAAGTATTTAAATAAATAATATTAACATACATACACAGGTTTTGACAAAAAATAACTTCAAAGAGCCGATAATCTGCACTTTTTTTATTCGTTTGGTATGTCCAACAGTGGCAGGACTTCATGCATCTTATGCTTGCCAAAAATTTGTCTGAGGATATTAGCAATCTATTGAGAAGGTGTTTGTTTGTCTCGCCTATCGAAGTTTTGTCTGGAAAAGAGTTCCTTAAATTTTCTATTTTCCTTATTCCTGGCTTCTTGAGCTTCCTCTGAAAGTTGGCAATTATTTGTCTTCCATAAAATAAGAATTTGTTTAAAAATTTAAAATCATCAAAAAAACTTTACACATCTTTTTGAACTAAAAATATACGATTAAAGCTGTGATTTACTAAGCTTTGTAAGCTTTACTATCTGGATAGCACTTTATTTTAGCCTCTTTAATTTTTTGATAAGAGGGCAGTAAATTGGGAACAGTTTTATTTATTTTCTGGTGTATTTTTCCATACTGATGATAGCTGTGAGTCTGTTATCAATTAACGCTTCATCTGCAGACAATGACAAACAGCCAAAAGCAGTAGTTTACAGTGTTTTCCTTCCAACTGAACCTTTAACGATCAAAAAATTACAAAAATTACATATTGCCACTGCTTAATTGCGATAGCAGTATTTCTTTTTCCTGCTTTTCTAAGGCTTAGTTCATTCGCAATTGCAATATCTTTAGCGCTACACGAATCTAAAAAGTTTTGTCAAGCTTCTCTCTTTTTGCTTTTTTCACAGCATTTATCAAAGCATTTTCTTGGTCCTCCTACCTTGTTTACACGAGATGAAGAAGGAATTTCATCTAAAACTGTTTGTGGTAGTGTTAGAGTTTCATTCAACCACGAACAATTAATGCTTTCGAAGCGATCTCGATGGCGACCACTTTTGGTGAACTTTTCGTCAAACCTCAAGCATAAATTTCTTAAAGTTGTCTTTATTGACTTAATTGAGTCCTCAGAAAACGTAATATTATTGAAGCAGCTCATAACAAAAGAAAAAACAGCATCAAAGCGCTTAATTTTGATCTTAGCAATCCAAACATCATAAATTTGCTTTTTCGTAATTTCGGTAGCCATCCTAAAGAATGAAAAATTTAGTATGGGTGTCGCACCTGTGCGCAAAAAGACAAAACACTTTTTTGTTACGTACATACATGGCTCTACAACAAATACGGTCTTCAACTTGAACAACACTGAATAACTATACTTTTGCTCTATTGAAAGCATATAACGCATAAATTTATCTTTAATTTTTGTATCCTCTCTTTAATTAAACTAAAAGCACCCAATATCCCAAATCAACTTACCTTACTGTTCAATAAGAATATATTTATTAAAATAAAACAAAACTTTCAATTAAAATCACGCGAACTACTTGAAAAGAAAATAACAAATCTTGCTCTCTAACCGACCTTCTTATGAATAATTGTACACAACTTGAACTTTGAGATAATTTTTTTCTGTTGCACATGCTTCTAACATAAAAATTTGTTCACAGTTATTTAGTCGGAAATGTAGGCTGCAAGAAAAGCCTGTTTTTGTTTACATTTGTGACAGTCAATTTTTGTAATTAAATCCCGCTAAATAGGCAAATTGTCACACTGTGCACCGCTTCGCTTAATGTTCGCTTAGTTTTGACTGTGTAGGCTCCGTCGTTTTTTTATTTGTACTTCCTCAAAAACCTATTCCAGGTACTGCTCGTTAAAATATTCCATTTCTAAAAGAATATAAATTAAAACCAAAGATTTTTTTTGTGTTGAACCACATTCCATACCATTCTCCATACTGCTTTGCTTTCTTTTGAAATACCGATACATTCCCTGATCTGTCAAAATTTAGCTATGGAAAAATGTATTTTGCATGAATACGCCTACTTAAATTCTGTAGAGATTTTTCGTACAGCGGCTAGCAAATTTAGCTTGAACTGCGTACTGCTTGGCTTAACTGCTTTGCTTAATTTTATCTTTGGAGACATTTTTGTATGGGGGCTTTATTTAAAGCGCGAGCAGCATACTAGGCTTAAGCGGAAAAGAGGACAATTTCTTAAAACGTTGGAGGTGTACTTCACCCTTCCAATTCAATCATCTCAATCCATACACCATTTCCCGTTTCCACTACACATGCATTTCCCATCTATACAACCTTAAACCACAGATTCGAACAGCATTTCTCTTAAACGGTACTCGTATACCGGCAATTCCGATCAATTTGTCTACGCGGAATGTCTACAAAATGGGCCGTTAAACAACCCAAGTTAACAATCAATATTTCAGAACCCAATCCATTTCGACTTACAATTCATTACCACTCTGCTAGACCCGATTCGACTCGCCTCCTTCCCGTCAATCCATAATCGAAGCACAACAACAAAATTATACTTCCATCTCGCATGCATCTGAGGATATTGGAGGACGAAAAAAAATATCCTCAAGGATAATTCCTTTGAGTACAGTGGTGGAAAACACATCTATTTCATGTGCAACCAACAGACTTACGTTCGTATATACTCGAACCCAAGCAAACGTCATTGGAGAGCCGTTTGGCTTATATGGCTGTCAGAGTAGCTCCGCTTCTTGTTTTTTTTTGCTTGTTTTCCCGTCTTCGCATTCCCAGTCCACATGCTCATTTTCAATTTATTCCGCTCTGGCTACGAAATAAAAATAGGGTCATATTTTTATTTGTTTCCTTTCGGTCGTCCTTTTCTACTTTAGCAGCGTCGTGTACACCCACTCGCACGTATACTCTTTCAGATATTCATCCATTCAACTGTTTGCAGTCTCCCCCGTCCAACCGCCCGCCCGCCTGAACCCGGCCAGGAGTCTATCTTTTACCCTCGCCTTTGAATGCCATCAGCAGCGCATGGAAAGGACGTTGAATAGCGATACAGTCAGAGGTGGGTGGTAGGTGGCTATAGAAACGAACTCGAGCGCCGACGGACTATTAAACAGGAAGTGTTTAATTTTTTCCTCCTTCAGTCCGTCTAAAATAAAGGTGGATGTTGGGCGGTGGCAACTGGCAAGAGATATCATTGACCGAGTGTAGATAAATGGGACTCTAATTGTTTTTAATTATGCTTGGCTGTATTTATGCTATTGATGGGGATAGACTGTGCTATAATTGACTGCTTAGTTGGCTTTTGCAGCTTGGAAGAGCAGGGCGATTCTGGATTCGGTGTTAAGTGGTTAACTAGTTGATGAACTCGTGCTTAGTGGGTTTTCTTGACTTGAGAGTGCGTGCTACTTTGCATAGAATCCTTTCTTAGGAAATTGGGCCCATTTGACTTTGATTTCCACGACGAGTGTGGGGAGTGGTGGCCCCGTAAACACTTTGGTTCGAATTGCAGCTTGAAAACATCACAACCAGGGGTAGTTTTGCTTGGAGTTCCATTTCCTATATTTCTGTTCTCGTTCTATCTTTTCTGATCCTCAACTTGTGTTAAAATGTTTGCTCATGCCTGCAGGTATTTAGTTCTCGTTTACCAGTCAAATCTCTTTCGTTACAAGAAGGTTTAGGTTGCTCCACAACATTAGATCTTCTGAAACTGACGCATTTTTGAATGCTCTTTTGACAATTTTATTAAGATTTCTGGCTCTTTCGAATCGTTTTTTGACCAATTTTGGTCGCGTTTGCTTACCCCTTTTTAAAACCATGTACTGACAAGTTTTTGGACGCAGTTCTGACGTATATTTTAAACTTTGACTCGATCTTTTCGTGATTTTGGACTATTTTGACAAGTTTTTTGACGCATTTTAAACACATTTCTGGCGTATTTGGGCAAATTTTTTGACGCGATTTTGGACGCGTTTTTTCACACATTGTTGAAGGCGTCTACTTAAGATTTTTTGATTCTTTGAACGCGTTTCGGTGGTATTTTTTGCACTCGGCTCCGCGTTTTTTAACTCTTTAGACTTGTTTTTTATGCGATTTTTGACCTGTTTTTTGACGCATTTTGGAATGCGTTTCTTTCCACTTTTTTGACCCGCTTTTTGACGCGATTTTGGCCGCGAATACTAAAGATTCTTTGACGTTTGTTGACGCAATTTTGGACGCGTTTTCTGAGACGTTTTTGGACGCGTCTGCTTAAGAGATTTGACGCATTTTCGAACGCGTTTCGGTGCACACAATCGATAATGTGCTTAAAAATTGGACCAGGCTACTGCATGGCCAGCCGAGGCAGCCATTTGAATGAAATTATTTTCCATTATTAACCGGAAGGATTGTACTTTCAAATAAAAAAAGAAATTTGAGAAAATATTCAGTAGTTTTTTTTTTATAGCATTTTCAAAAAAAAAAAATTATTTTGCGGACCCTGTATTTTCTGTCTATCCAGTTACAACCAGACTACTAACTTTTTTAGCACACAGTTGCCAGAAAATTCCCACAGTAGGGAGGCTTTTTACCCGACTTTCGTTCTCTCTTGGAACGTTTGCCTAACTTTTAAGCACATAAACGCTAGCTCAACAAAAGCGGACGCATTTTTGCAATCAATTTGGCATCCAACAATTTCTTCCACTGCCCATCGAACAAACAATTTGCACCATCAACTCGAACACTGGTGTCGAAAGTGGTTGTAAATCTCGACAGATTACTTAAGTCAACTCACATCACCTTTGTTAACATTTTGGCATTCAAAACTTGCATAAACACATCCCCGCACCAGCTCCGAAAATCCTAGTCGTATAGAAGGCTGCAAGGTCTGCCCCAACTTGAACGTTGCACCCAACACTTTCCCTGACCTTTACACGTAAGTTCAAGTGAAATATTTTCACTGACATGCCCCAAATGCGGTCAAGGACTGGGAGAAAATAATATCCAGTCATGCACGCCGCTTGCTGTGTGATGGGCTATACGTCTTCTAATCGCCCAATTTCACTCGCATTTAGTGGAAAGCGGTTTCAACTTTAAAAACTCTATTTCGGAGTTTTCCAAACAAAGATCCTTCAAGCAAATGCTGCTATACTTCTCTGTACCAGCCGACTATCGAAAACGAGGTCATTCGCTTAATTTCTACCTACGGGACATGTGTGCTTGCTGTTCAGCAGTACACTAAACGTGAGGCAGCAAGTAGCAAGCTCCCCCCTCCGAGTCGAGATTCGGTTCACATCCTCCACACACAGAAGTAGAAAAGAAACTTCGACAGATCTGTGGAAAAAATAAAGAAAGTCATTTTTTATTCCACCAGTGGCAGCTTCTCTCTCCTTGTGCACAATCGTCGTCGTCGTCGTTGTTGTTGTTTTCCCCCCTTACAGGCAGGAGAGTACGGTACGACGATGTCGTTTCTATGCTCCCTGTCTCGTTTTATACCTCCTTGTCCTTAGTTCCATATCTTTCTCAAACTGTGTATGGAATAGAATTGTGTCGTGTCTATAGCTATGACTGGCACTATTGCTACGGCGATGGCGAGGGGGAGATATCCTTTTCGAGTAGAGTGCAGTTTGTGATGTGCTCTCTACAACTCATGGAAGAGAAAATAATTATGCCATGGAAGTGCAAGCACAATTCCTGCTCGGGAATCTCACCCCGCGCGCGTCTTTTCCATTCCTTTCTTCGCCTTGCATTAGTTTTTTTCTTTTTCTTTTGGTTTTGTATATAATTTCAGTTAAATTCTAAAGTGTCGTTCAATGTCCTGTCGGCAGCAACGGTTGGAAAGGGCTACGCCATCGCATTGAGTTAGTTGGGTGAATGTCCTACTTACAGTTTGACAGATGTTGACGTCTGTGTCATGTGTGAGGAGGAAATCTCTCCCTAAATTTCCACGTCCAATTAAAAGGAGGAAAATAATTTGCCACCGCACTTCTGCCGACTTCCACGTTCCACCTTCCACGCAATCATCATTCCACGGAGAGTCCTAAAAATTTCTAAAATATTAATATATTTTTAATGTCGGCCAAAGAGCCACATAAAACTTGGTCAACACCCCCACCCAATGGGCGCTCTACTAATTTCCGAGTGAAGTAGCCACGCGGTTCTGTTTCCTTTGGTCGTCCTTTTTGGTTTTATTTTTATTTGCAATCCGTTTTATTAATTTTCGCCTTTGTCTCGTTGCGAGGGAGCAAAAGGTCCTTTTATTATGCGGCGGTAATCTTCTTTCTACCGTCGTCAGCCACATAGTCCTTGGTGTGGATTTTTGTCTTCTCCTGGAGTAATCTTTTGAAAATTGCACAACGGGGCCAGCATCTGAAGGATGGAATTGTGTTTAATGAATTTTTTATTAGCGCCGAAGCTCATTCGGAGGAAAAGAAAACAGTATTTGAAGAGACGTTAATGGACGGGACTTGTTTTGTTTCTATGTTGACTGTCAGAAGTCGACATTGTGATACAAGAATATCAGATGACATTGGGCGACAATTATGGGCCTTCTGTCAACCTTCCTTTTGCATAGTCGTACGGATCGCGTGGTAATCTGATTTAGCTGTGAAACTTATTGCGCGGACTGTGGATTTGAATAATCTGTGGCAGGAGTGAACGCGTCGACATGTTCAGCCGGTGATGGCTACTGCGCGATGTGGTTGGAGTATAGAGCAGGCCTATGGAGGGAGAAACATGTGATTCTGGGCGCTGATTTCAAAAGGAAAACGTCGGTTAGCAGTGACTGTTACTCTAGATTTATGACCATTTGAATGGTCTAAAAATGTGAGGCCATTAGACAATTTAAAAAAAGGACGTCTCTGTGTGACTATTTCAATAGAAGATTCCTTACTTACATAAGAGTGCGTTAGACCACTTAAAAGGTCTAAAATTTTGAGAGCGATTTCGACCTTTCAAATAGACGTTGCACCGTGTGAAAGAAATTCTGAAAAACACGCTTTGACGCATCAGCACGTCTTCGACCATAGAAATGGTCACTTTACAATGTGTGGGAGCTTTTTACGACCGTTTGAATGGTCTAAAAATGCGAGGGCGTTCGACAATTTAAAAAAAGGACGTCTCTGTGTGACTATTTCAATAGAAGATTCCTTACTTACATAAGAGTGCGTTAGACCACTTAAAAGGTCTAACATTTTGAGAGCGATTTCGACCTTTCAAATAGACGTTGCACCGTGTGAAAGAAATTCTGAAAAACACGCTTTGACGCATCAGCACGTCTTCGACCATAGAAATGGTCACTTTATAATGTGTGGGAGCGTTTTACGTCCGTTTGAATGGTCTAAAAATGTGAGGGCGTTCGACAATTTGAAAAAGCACGTCCCTGTGCGAAACTCGGACTATTTAAATGGAAGATGCCTTACTTATATAAGTCTGCGTTAGACCACTTAAATGGACTAAAGGTGCGAGGACGTTTTCGACCATTCAAATAGACATTGCACCGTGTGAAAGAAATTCTGAAAAACACGCTTTGACCCATCAGCACGTCTTCGACCATAGAAATGGTCACTTTACAATGTGTGGGAGCTTTTCACGACCGTTTGAATGGTCTAAAAATGCGAGGGCGTTCGACAATTTGAAAGAGCACGTCTCTGTTTGAAACTCGAGCTGTTTAAATGGAAGATGCCTTACTTCTATAAGTCTGCGTTAGACCACTTAAATGGACTAAAGATGCGAGGACGTTTTCGACCATTCAAATAGACGTTGCACCGTGTGAACTTACAGCACAACTAGTACATTAATATAATGGAATTTCAGACATGACTGTCATGTGAAAAGTGTATAATACTTAATTGTTTCTAACCGCAAGATGGGGCTTCTTCAGCAATTGTCGCTGACATGACAGTAACTCTTTAGAATCGCTCACCATATTTATTATTCAGTTAATTCGATTTTGATCTGCCTAGGGAATGCTGCTCTCAAAAATTACAACTTCTGCAATGAGACGCGTGTTTTACAGACCAAGGCTATACCGTCTGGAAAATTACGTGATTGCGGCCAAATGTGGAAGCTAATTGGATTGTTCTGATGATCAGTGCGGAACAAGGCAGTTCAACTGTGCTGGCTGTCCGATTTTTTGCTCTTTCCAATGCCGGGTCTCTATCAGTCTTAGGGAAAAGTTTGAAGTGGGCCGCATATTAATGGGACATTTACATCATCACACATGCAATTTCTTCAACGAGCTTACAGAGATAACATTTTTTCTGTGTCCAATTCAAAAAAAAAAGGTGTAAAAACGAGATCGCAAATCGAAATCATCACCAACGATACATGAATAAATTCAACCAAATAAATAAATTGCTGTCCATTTACCACTCCGCGAAGCCATTTTGTTTTTTAGAAGAAAGGTAAAAATCCGCAGCGCGCTGGGCGCTTTAAAAATATTCACGTAAACTGCAGGAATTTACCACCTCGTAAATGAACTGTCAGATTTTGTATATGGAGAATAGTTTACGCAGACCTCATAATTGTCCGCGACGATTTAGGCTCCGAAATCAACTGCGGAAAGTTGCGCAGATCTCTAATGTCAAACTTTGACAGACAGTCGTCTGTTGTTTGTTTTGTTTCCAGAGTTTTTTTTTAGGAAGATCTCAAAATGGTAAGAATTCAACTAAAAAAATAATTTTGAGTACTTAAGCCCGTATGACACTACATTTTTTCCTCATTTTTATAATGTTGAAAAGTCAGCGGTGTGTAAAAGAGACTAAAAGTGTATTACGAAAGGGGTAGCAATAATTGTTTGCAAAACAATCGCAAATTTTCAATCGAATTTATTTTCAAATAATCTTAAAATGTCAAAAAAATGCTGCCAGCAGCTGAAAAATGTGATTGGAATAAATTTTTTTTATGTTTCTACATTCATAAAGTTGGTGTGTACGCACTCACTCCTATCGGGAATTTTCGTTCGAATTTTTCGTACTGCTCGAGTTTCATTTTAAAAGCAGAAAAAATGCAAAAAAAAATGTAGTGTCATACGGGCTTTAGAAATAGAAATGTTTATGATTTGCAGCAAAGCGAAAAAAAAAATTTGAACAGGTGAGTTTGACAAGCGACTTGACAGTCGATTTACGATATTTATGCAATAATATTTCTGAGGGGTGTTCACTTAAAGCACCGCAGAAATTTATGAATTTTCGTCATTATACTAATAATCATTTTTAGTGTCTTTTCGAACTCACAATGGCGAAATTTTTTATACAAATTTGAATATTGTGAACACAATAATTATTAGTGACTATAGTATTGAGCATCCCACTGATCCAACGTGCCAGTGACGCTGTAAATCTCCCATGAAGCAGCAGTGATCACGGTTGTCACTTTGGTAGTATTATTTACCAAATTTGGTAATTTTTTTTTTTTGCTTTTTGAGTTTTGGTAGTTTGGTAATTTGTATCTGGTTATGGTTACTTTTGGAGCAGGAGCACCAAAAATACGAACTCGATATCAACTCTTTTAAATGCTGGCCTACTGATTCTGAGTGAAAGCATTGCATTTGCATATGCATCAGCACCACCCATGTAAAACTATTTTATTCAAAAAAATACTGAATGCACTCATTTTCTTCTTTTGACAGATGGTGAACTTCGAAATATTTTCTGTTTCTGTTTATAACTACATTGAGATATGGATATTCGATATTCGGAATCGTATTATTTATTTGCAGACATAAAACTGTTATTTGTAAGAGGTTTGTAATAAGAAAAAAGCCTCGGAAATGGTAGATGGTCCCATACCTTCTAGCAGATTGTAATTTTGTGCACAACGTTGTTGAAATTATGTATAATTGCTTAAAGACTGACAAAGTTGCTACTACGTTCCTTATTGAATTAAAAAGTCTTATGTTTTATAAATGTTTGTTTTTAACCAAGCAATTTTAAAAATAAAATAAAATAATCATGCTTATGGTCCAGCAAAAGTATTTAAAGTAGATATTACTATTACATTACTAAGTTAAGTCTTATTTATTTTATTTTATAAAGTAGCCATTGTTTAACTACCTAATTGAATATTTTAAAAGACTTATGTTTCAATGCAACTTTTTTTTATTTTCAATTTTGGTAGCTAATTTTTTTTTGCAAATGGCAACCGTGTCAGTTATCAGAGTGGCGCCTTTTGTGAGGGTTTCAACGCAACGACGAAACTGGCCGTCTCTTCCTTTTCGCGTATAGATTTTCAAGTGTATAGTCTTGTAGTCGCGCTTCCCGATATTTTTTCTTGTTCAGCTTCTTCTAACCGCTTTTTACCTTTCTGGATACAGAGATAGCGCATCTACTCAATAGATCTGCTCCTTTAGCTTTTTTATTTGATTTCCTCGACTGCAACTAAGAATTATGTGACCTATTAACCTCAAAAGTATACAAGTACATCCACCTGCAACCATCAAACATCCTTGACGGATGAAAAGTTTCAAAACAATTATCGAAAGTATTTTGCTAAAAATAACACTCATCAAATTAATCCCCTCAAAGGACCTGAACGAAAAGTAAATTAAGTCACAGTTACCCCTTGAAAAAGGCGTACGCTACACAACTCATTCCGTGCGTTGCACAGCCGTTAAATAAAAATCACCATGCCACACACAATAATCCCCTCAAACACACCGAGAAGGGGTTCAAATCATTACAAAGCCGAATATCCAAGAACACTTAACACATTACGGCTGTAGGACGTCAGCAAAGCAGGCAGGCAGGCAAACACGAACAAAAAAAGGATACCCACCCCATCGCCAAATCCCTGTGCGATTTCCTTCAAAAGGCTCTCTCTTACTTTGACTAACTGTACGAAGGACGAACTGAACACGAGCAAAACGGATGTGAAGGGTGGTGCATGGTGCTGCTGCGAAATTGTGTGTTCTCTTCTCTGTGTGATGATCCTTCCTTTTTGCCGCTCTTCCGCACTTCAGCTACAGCATGCCTACGCATCGGCAACGCCAAAGCCAAAGTAACAAATTCATAATTAAAATATTTATTTTAGCTCGCACAGGTGAGGGAGGCGTACATAGTAAACGTTTCTGTTTCTTCCTGGCCCATGGCCCCGAGGGATGTATTTATTTTTATTACGACAAGGGTTGTGTGCGTGTGTTTTCCTTTTGAAAATCTACGACTGAGGACGAGAAGTCACACAGTTCCTGAGAACTGTACGAATACCTTTATTCCGAGAGCAACAAGCTCAAGCTCCCTGTGGCTGGCACATTATAGACGCCAAACAAGTTTGCTACATCCGTCGGGCACCCCCCGTTTGCCCTCGTCCCACCGTTCCGCCATATAGTGCTTGTGTCCTAAGTAGGGCTTAAGTACAAACAAATAGTCTATCTAAGATGGAAAATTTGCAACTTTTTCCCGGCGAAGATTCAAATATCACTTTCTGGCGCTGTGTGCGGACCAACTTTTTGTCGGCGGCGACTCCTCTACACTTTTTGCGATATTAATTTTACTGCATCCCCTCGCACTTTATAAGGGAGAGGCAAAAAAAAAAAACCACAGATAGGGCGCTTCGGTTGGAAACATCAACCTTCACGACACAAGGAAAATATGCGATGAGCTTTTAAGCTTGAAGGCACTTCATCGTTGTTCGTGACTTCCTTTCCGCATAAAACATCCCGACACACATACAGACCTTCACCAAGCACTCGCATAGGTACGAGTATACCGTATATACCGTATTCCCTATACCCTATACCGTATACCGTGTGCGAAAGTGTGGTACTCTCTGGAATGCCGCTCGGGATATAGAGATATAGAGGGTGGAAATACGTTTTTGTATTTACGGTTCGTTTTCTGTTCCTTTTTTTCTGTGTAGGAAAATAATGGGGTTGCTTACACATGTTCACGTTTACAGAAGAGAATCAGAGGAGAGACCGAAAACCAAACCCGAACTGAACCGTCATCCTGTTCGTGGCGGGGCATGGCAAATGGGAACCATAATTCCATGGCTTTTAAATTTTATTATAATTGGCCGCCTGCAAAATGCTGGCGCGCTATAAAGGACCGTCGTGCACTAGAGGTATACTCGTACTTCGTACATAGTGTGTGAGTGCGGGAAATAGACAAAGCGGATACGTGGGCGGGTTAGCTAAGGGGATATGGCTGGTGTTAGAGTAGTGATGAAGTTGGGCGAAAGAGATCATATTTAGTGCGACACTAATGATGGTTTCGTGAACAATTTTCGGGTTAATCATGGCAATGTTCCATTTTATGGCGGGCGTGCTTTATTTTTTGTCCTTTTTTCATCGGGCTTTCGGGCAATCAAATACAAAATGCATTGAATATGAAAGAGGGGTGGTTGCGTGGCGAGGCCACTTAATTACTTCAATCAGCTGGAGTGGAGTTGTTGACGACAATCCACCGAAAAGGCGATAGCCAAGGTTGTTTTTGGTTCTTGGCGCTCCAATTATACTTCAGAGCGCTTGAGAAACGCGGTTAACGAAAGTACATCTATTTACGGCAACATTTTGCAATATACAAGTGAAGAAACCGGAATCAATTTCGTGCAGCAGTATTTAAATCTATCCCAACCAAACACCTCACAACCTGGAAAAGAGTTACAGTTTTATTTTTATTTAATATTCTCTTACTTGTTTTGCGCATTATTTGAAAGATTTTAATTTAAATTTAAGGTGTAGTAGGTGCTTGTCTCTCTTGGGAGGGTTTTCAAAAATGTTCTTCTATTGGTAGGTTTGAATGCAAATAGTCTTTTGGGAGGTTAATCTGTTTAGGTTGGGTTAGAGTTGAGTTGAGGAGCATTGAGATTGATTTTATGTAGTTCATGGAAGGACATGCAACCAACAAAGCCATCTGTTGATGAGTCTTCTTAAATCTGATAGAGATATCGTTGACAGATCCTCCAAGCCTTCGGCGAACCGTGCAGACAATAGAAGCGGCGTTCTTGGAGGGCTGGGCAGTGACACTGGAGATGTTCCACAGATTCTACTTACTCTTCGTGTCTGCAACTTCTGCAGAAGTCATTTGTAAAGATGCCCATCCGTTTGGCCATGTTTACAATGATGAAGTGTCCCTTTATTACCCCGACGAGCAATCGGATTTGGTGTCTGTCGAAGGATGTTAGGATCTACGACCTTTTAAAGTAAATTGTGGGCGAGTTATGACGCAACCGTAAGCGTTGTTCCATCGTTCTTTTGCCAAACTTTTTCTGACAGTTGATCTGTAATTTTTCGCTCTGGATTATTGCTTTGTATGCCTTTGGCAACGGGACAAGCTTGTTTCCACAGGACTACAACTTTCAGTCACAGAAAGTTGTAGTCTCTGCACGTTTTTCGGGTCGTTCCGCGAGAGAACTGCTACTTTCCATTTTAATAGCGGACTTGGACTTCAACCTCCATCGCTAGCTGCCTCCCCCATTGACTTATTATATATGGAGTGCTAGTGAAATGTCACTTCCATACAATCTCTGCCCAGAAAATGACGCCAACATAACTAGCGCTCGTGGTTCTATGCGAGAAATAAGTGAAACAAAATGACAAGCATCTTGGATTTCTCCATAGAATGCTAGAGCCACCTATTGGGCGTGAGTGGATTTAACAAGTGAAACGGTTGAAGTTCAAATTGTTGCGGCATTGTTTACAATAGAAGTCATCTCGAAATTGTGCTAGTTTAAATAATTAATAATAGATGGAACCAACTAAATTTTAATAAAAAATCGTTTTTCATTGTCCCATAAATTGCACAATTTTCATATATTTATTGCGTATTACTTTTTTATGTTGTTTTTCATTATTAATTTTAGAAATATGATGTAATAACACTTTAGCGTATATTTCAATCACATTTCTGATCAATAAATACTTATGATTGGCTATAAATCTTATTGCACCCTAATTTATTTTGTAATTCATACAAAGACACAGTTTTCTGGACAGTTTTACAAATTTTGATTGTGTCCTTATGTGGTTTCTCAGGAAACCTTTTGATTTCATATTAATAAAATTTGATTTGTCTGTTCCACAAAAAACTAAAAATTGTTTGCATTTCGTACATTTAATTGTTTTAAATTGTGAGTTGTTCATATGTTTCCAATTTATTCCGCTCCGAACCACGAGAGCTAGCGCTTATGTTGGAACCAACGCGACGTTGTCTACTAGCAGTCCATTGTCCATATTATAATAAGTCAATGGCCTGCCCTATCGGTTGACGGTTGACGGTTGACGGTTGACGGTTGAAGTGCCCTTCCATCCACCAACTCACCGAGTTCTTTCGCTACTGTCGATGCCGTCGAAAGGTTGTAGGTACATCCAGAGTTGGGTTGAAAGTTGAGACCAATTCCTTCCAGTATGATGCTAAAGAAACCATGGGTTGAATTACCGCATCCGTAATCGAGTACTACGTGACTGAATTTTTTTGTTGTTTTGCATGTAAAATCCACAAAATTCAGTGAGGTATTCTTCTTCAACCCAGATGACAGTGAGTCACATGTCTTAGACCTTTTCTGACATCGAAAGATGTGGAAGTTCCCCAGGTCATTCTCCACAATCGAAGGAGTTTGACAGAAATGCAAGAACATAACACTCTGCGATAGATGCCAAACGTTGGACCCTATTCAGGTACTTCCTGTCAATTTTGTGGGAGGTTTTTGCCCGCCATATACAACCGAGGAGTAGGCGATAGTGGGTCTAGTCTAGAGGGACTTCGGCGACTCCCCAGCGTTGTCCACATACAAATTTTGACTTCCGGATCTTTACTTCAAGGTGAAAGTTCCAAGTTAGTCCAGTTTCTAGATGCACCTCCTACTCCAGATGTTTCACTTTCTTGGTCGTTCTAAGTTCTGATCCAAAAAGTTTTATGTGCTGAAATTACAGATTTTTCCTCTTCCTTTATTCATCAGATAGGTTTTTTTCCGCATGAATGGACGGCCCTTGTTCTAGGCACCACTTTGAGTGCATTCCTCATGACGACTACAGTGACATCTACGCATTTGTCTCTTGCTTTCATATGCTTCATCGTCGGCATAACCTACTGTGTGAATGCCAGTCTCCTCTAGTCTGTCGAGGAGGGAGTCCACAGATATATTTCACAATGCACATGAGAGAACACCTTCTGGGGCAACGATTCCCGTCTAAATATTTATTGCTCTTGTTCAATATATTGTCCGCGCACATCTTACCAGCTTACCACCGTCTCAAAAGTGAGCAGATACGCTTTCCAAGTCTTGTTTTAGACCCTCAAAGCATATTATATCGGAGGAACCTTCCATTTCCTTTATTGTGTTCATTACAACAACCTCCGGTACTTAGCTCTTCCCTAAGCCATGCGTATACGACTTGATGCAGCGTTGTTTCTGTAGACATGCCTGTTTTATAGACGCGCTCTTAGTTTAAGTGATACATCTTAACCGTGGTATTCTTTAAAAGGTCTACGAGTACCCTTTTCATCGTTAGGAACAGAAAATTTAAAGGCTGAATGGTCTGAAGGACCCTTTAACCTTTTTTTTCCAGGTTTTTACAAGAAGATCACACTTGCCTCCAATGCCATCGGTATGGTATATAGCATATTGCAAGTCGCGTTATGTGTATTTCTGAACTTTGGGGCAATTACGTCTGCTTCCCATTGCTAGCGCTGAAAATATGCCACCCAGGCCCGCGGTTTTGAAGCGGAGAATGAGCCCTTGACAACTTCTGGCCTTCAAATTTGTTCTGCTTTCATCCTATCACAGGGCTGGTCTGACTTATAGCTTCTTGGAACGTGTACCTCCATTAGGACCTTGTTTGATACAGTGTTTCCACTGTCTTCCCCGCTCACTGCTACAAATGAGTGCGGTCTTGAAATGTGGCCGATCTCTAAAGACAATCTTCTGTAGTCTACTCGCTTCTGATGTGTTTTTTAAGAGCTCTTTCTTTTTCATTCTTCCGCCTTTTTCCTTCTCATAGCACGATTGAAGGTCTTTCCCACATCCCTCTTAAGCGTTTTAAGTTTTAGACACCGGCAAGGTGCTGGATCTTGTTCCTAACAGTGGTCCCAGACAGTGAAGACTGTTTTTCCCCCTTTTTTCCGGCAAAGACAATAATTTTCCCCTAAATTCGAAAAAAGTTTCCCCTTTTTTCCACTAAGTGATATTTGCCTTACCCCCGACGGCTTCGCCAGGCAAAAAAAAAAAACTTTTTCCAATAATTTAAATAAAATTAAAACATTTATTTCAATGGTTTTAGGTACACACAATTCTTGGTTATTTTTTTACCATCGCTTGTATAAACAAATAGTGCAGATGGTTTTCCGACTCGGGAGCAACGTAAAGTTGGCCATGCGAGAAAACTGTATTTTCCAAATTTATACCGCACATTTGAAAAGATTGTCCTTAAGACTTATTAATGCTAACGGCAAATGCAAGGCGAATAGGGAATTGAAGACGCTTAAATTCGAATGGGGCATCAGAGGGAATCATCTGTACCTATGCGAGGAATCAAAACTTCTTCGCCTTTGAATTTTCCATTCAAAATTGTCGCCTCTATCACATTTCTGAATATTTTTTTTGATGGCAATCCTGGTACCATTACACAGTTTTGATTGGTGGATGTTGCGAAGCGTAATAATAGGCGCTCCAATTTTAAGCTGCAGTACGTGTGGTGGTATTCCTGGCAAATCAAGTGTGTTTAAGAATTCTGCTGGATAATTCACTACCTCATCCTGATGCATGATGGTGTCCACTGGTTTCAATATGAATGCACTTGGTATTTCTTTTAAAACAGCCGCTTTAAGATCATTGACATCTTTGTTCATTCCGGCCAATATTGCTCGTTCGCTTAACCAAGTATGATTTTTATACTGATGTGCTATGTTTGGAGACACGCTTTGAATTAGTTCTTCTTTTGATTAAGTGAAACGGCAGAAATCGTTATCATTCCTGTATTCCTGTCGACTGGCATTGCACCATATCTATGATTATTTGAATGCCGTTTTAAACAAAGTCACTTATTCGTTGTGGTGATGAAAATATTCTTATACGTTGGGAGAAATAGAACACCGCTGATCAATTTCATCATTTGAATTTTCAAGAAAATATATTTGCAAAAACTGATGATGACTATCTGCAAATGGCAATAACGATCCGACTCTGTGGTACACCTGACCTTGATTCTTGATATTAAAAGAAGTTAAGTTAAAAATTTTGTAAATGCAATTGTCGTTGATTACCTTAAATGTTGGCATGAAATTATCTTTGATAATATTTGTTGCTTTCTTTTCCAGAAGCAATCTAACAGAATTGTGAAATGTAAAAAAGATCTTTTTGTTGTGAAACTGATAGAAATTAAGCGGTTTCTTTTTCAATTTTAAACATTTGTTTTTTTCAATATTTTGTTTTGTCCTATCAATTGATCACCGTGATTACCGACATTTAAAAAAAATCAACTAAATTGGTTGAAAATTACGGCGTAGAGGGAAACGTACACTTTTTGCCACTTAGTTTTATATAGGGTTTTTCAATAAGAGCGCTACAAAAGTTTTTTTTTAAATAAAACAAAAACGGTTTTGGACATCAATGAAATTCTTTATTCCTGTGAAAGTACGTTCGATTCCATTATGTATGGAACTCGATATCTTTTGCATGGCCACCACGGGCACGCTTGCATAAGTCCAGACGCTGAACCCAATTTTCGACGGTTTTCAAGCATAAATCGGCCGATACTGCTGCAATTTCACGTTCGATATTCGTACGAAGTTCATCAATCGTCGCTGGCTTGTTGGCATAGACCATAGACTTGACGTAGCCCCACAGGAAATAGTCTAACGGCGTCAAATCGCACGACCGAGGCGGCCAAGCGACTGGACCATTTCGTGAGATAACACGTTCTCCAAACTTGCTGTGTGGCTTGTGGCGCCGTCCTGTTGGAACCACATGTCCTCCAAGTCCATATCATCCAATTGGGGCCAAAAATATTCGGTTATCATTGAACGGTAGCGATTCCCATTCACAGTAACGTGCCGGTCTTGATCATCACGGAAGAAGTACGGCCCAATGACGCCGCCGGCCCATAAACCACACCAAACCGTAATTTTTGTCGGGATGCAATGATGACTCTTGGAGTACGTGTGGATTGCTGCCTGACCAATACCGCGTATTTTGTTTATTGACGAAATGTAGGCCAAGATATTTTCGCAAAATTCGCCACAACGACGTCACAGAGATGCCCAACGCTTGAGAACGACGTGTGAGAGACACATTTGGGCTTTCTTCAACTGAAGCCTCAGCGGCAGCAATATTGTCGACACTACGGGCACTTCTTTGTCTCACTGGCACGGGAACATTTTGTACTGTGCCTGTGGATTCAAATTTGTCCACTAGACGCTCAATTGTTGATCTGCTAGGACGATTATGACGACCATAAATTGGACGTAGCGCTCTTAACGTTGAGGCCACTGACTCCGAATTTCGGTAGTAAATTTTAATAATTTCGACTCGTTGTTGGCTCGTATATCTTTCCATCATGAAATGGCAAACCTTACTGAAGAGAAATGGCAAAAGAGCGGCAAGAAATTCGGCGTCGTTTGCTGTCCCTTTCGCTCTACTTTTGTAGCGTCCCTGTTGAAAAACCCTTTATATATAGAGATTTCAATTTGAAATGATTTTCTTTTCTATTAGACAAAACGTCAAATCAAGTGAATGCGTTCAGATGCACAAAACTTCTTACGTAGACGTTCGATGGGCTGTTTTCTTTCATATTTAGTGTGAACATTTCATTCTGACTTTGAAATTTATTTGTAATGGAAATGCGTTTAAATTTTACTCTTAAGCAATTTAAGTTTCAAAGAGATTTTTGATTTTTTCCCCTCGTTTTCCGCTTTTTCATTGACGCTTTTCCCCTCAATCTGGGACCACTGGTTCCTAAGATAGGGCTGCACGCCAATCGGTAGAGAGAAGCTCGTAAAAAACTGGACTTAAAGAGTCCTCTTCATAATCGAAAAGCCATTGCCCTACAAACTGCCAAACAAAGTCACACACCGCCTAAAAGAGCTATCACCGACAGCTGTTATAAGCGACGTCCCCGCTCATGTGCCCCATTCCAAATTTTAGTTCAATCACCCAAAGAAACGAAATCGCATTACTATGTCACGACAGCGTACACCGCGCACAGTGTGAATGACCGGCACGAGTCAACCGCGCCAGATATTTCGTCTGCAGCCAGTAATTTCGGCGGCACTATACCAGAGGCAAACACAAGACACAACCCGTGGATGTTATTCTTCTCTTTTTTTTTTTCTTTTTATCCAACTACACATGCGCGCCGCCGAATTCTGATTATAGGATACAATAAACGCAGATACATTAAGTGCAGCCCCACGACGATATACGTAGTTATAAACGTTCCCGATGTGTGTGACAGAAGCAGATGTTCGCGTTTGCCTTAAGCCGAGGTTAAGGTACCCTCGCAGCACCTGTGCTTTGGATTTCAATATTCGACTCGAACAAAATCTGACTTCCTGCTTGGATAAGTAAAAATAAACATCGCAGGAGGAGGAAGAGTGACACGAGGTTTATCAGTTCTATGCACCCGGGGGTGATACCTGATTTGCAGCCGTTAAGGGAATAACTGCCGAAGCGTTTTAATATTTTTTTTTTACCATTTAATTCGATGGTGCTTCCATCATATTTCACTAATGGTCGCCTGTGGTGAGGCTGTTTTTTGTTTTTTTGTTTTGTTTATTATCCTTTGAATGGATGCCAACAAAGTTGCTAGGGGGAAATGATTGTGCAGTTTATAGTGCGGTTGCTGCTGCCAAACGAGGATATTTGATTAACATCGAAGCGCACTCTGGCAGCCCTGAACTCGAAGTAAACCAACTGGGTGGCCCGAAAATAAAAATGCTACAGTAATTTTGTACTTTGAGGTTATTGTCGTTGTGATATATGTAGGAAGAGATTTTGATTGGCAGAGGCTTAGGTGAAATGAAAAAGGCGGGACACATTTCAAATGGGTTACAGTTTTCAGTGTTGAAAGTCTTGCAGACCCGCTTGATATAGAGCAATTGACAATCCAGAAGAATAGAGTCGAACAAATTGCTTATGAGTCCTCTTCTTATGAGACTTCTCTTCTAGTTCTTCTGAAAAGCTACGATATTACGGGCCAAATCGAAAGAGAACGTGTGTGACACCACTTAGAGACGAGTCACATAGAGCAAATGCTTTTAACGGCTTTTTGTCAAATTTGCTCGACTACTGGTTGCTTTGCTGAACCGAATTTTTATTACATATTTTTATATTTAAACCCATAACCCTACTTGAAGTTTTTTAACTCATGTGCAGCTGATGGTTTCTCTAATATGTTGCTCAAAAATGTCGCTTGTTTTGTAATGGATGAGTTCAAACATTTTTACTCAGTGCATATTTGAAGGGTTCTTTTCAGAAGAGCTCAAGTGTGGTATTGTAGACCCTTTGCTCAAAAATGGTTCTGCTGAAGATGCAATTTAAACTATTTTTAGTTATTTAATCATAAAAATCATAAAAACTAACTTCACAATGCTTTGCTACTTAAAACCTTACTTACTCTAAACCCAATTGTTGCGCTGACGTCTGCATCGTTCCCACGGTGCAGTATCGCGATTCTTGGTATCTATCCCACAATCGGTATAAGTCTAATTTGCTGACTACGCGTCTGGCTGTTCCGCGCGTGTTTATTTATTTATTTATTTATTTATTTAATTCATCAAACAAAGTTACCTTAGTGATTACTTGACAATAATAAATACAATACATACAATACCTACATTAAACCATTTCTTAAAATTAATAGCAAATTATTTTTAAAATAAAATCTGCTAAAGTCGATCATATCGCAAACAGTATTAGTTACACTTAAGCACCTAGATAATGGTTCATTTGAAGCATAATTTGTTCTGTGATACGGAATATTAAAAAACAATCGGTTTCTAAGCATCCTCGCAGGAACATTAAAGTTAATTAAGGCCAAAATATCGGAACAATCAACATGATTCGCCAATACATCACGAATGAACATGATCTCGGAGAATTTTCTTCGAATGTTAAGAGGCAAGATACCAAATAATTTACATCTAGTTTCATAGGAAGTCATATCTATATCCCAGTGAAGCCTTTTCGCTAATACTCTTGTAAAACGTTTTTGTATTCTCTCTATTCTAAATGAGTGAACTTCATACAAAGGACACCAAATAATACTACAATATTCAAGAGTAGATCTAACAAACGCAAAAAACAGACATTTCAAAGTGTGAGGATCACAGAACTCCTTTGAATTGCGCAAGATAAAACCCATCATTGAATTACCCTTGGCAACTAAAAAGTCTATAATATGCCTTAAGAAATCAAGTTTATTATCAAAAATTACCCCAAGGTCTTTTTTTAAAGGTAAATTGAAAGTAACTCGCCGTTTATTTTATAAGAGAAGTTGATAGATGAACGATTACGACAAAACGTTAAACTTTGACATTTTTCAATATTTAGGTGCAAGAAATTAATTAAACACCAATTCGATAATCTGTTAAGATCTTTTAGTAATAACATGCAATCTTGTTCAGTTTTAATACATCGAAAGACTTTCAAATCATCCGCATACATAAGGCATATAGAATTCAAAAATATGTTGGGTATATCGTTTATAAATAACAAGAAGAGGGCGGGGCCAAGATGGCTTCCTTGAGGCACGCCCGAGGTGACATTAATAGGTGAAGGGAGAACGTTATTAATACGAACATACTGAATACCAGAGACAATACTGAGACCACCAACTCCGGGCGATTTCCCGTTACTTCACGGAAAGAATTGAAAATCACCAATTGCAAAATTTTGAGTTGCAATTTACGAATTATATATTTCTCGCAAATCACAACGAAGTTTTCATGGATTGATACAAAAGTTGGTAATTTGACATTGAAAACGGCGGAGAATACCAAATTCTGTTTGTTGAAATTTACGATTAGAAGTATCAATTCGAGCTTCTTTTATTTGTAGTGATTTGCGAGATTGTTTGGCGCAATTTGCCACTCCAATAGGTCATTTTCTCAAACACCACTTCACAATCTCAAATTGCGAAAAATATTTGGTGATTTACCAACACTGAATGATGAATCAATAAAATCTTGTAATAATTTAACACTTGAAACTGAAAATGTATATTGACGTAGAGAAGTCGTAAATTGCAAAATACTTTTTGTAATTCCCATGGATGTCTGGACAGATGTCTGGAATCTTTTTATGCACAGTTCATAGTCCATGTACCTATCGAAATCCTTTTAAATCCTTTCTTTTTATGCATGTATGTATGTATGTGGTATTGCTAGCCAGCTGCAATCATGAAGCCAAAACCAGAGTATATCCATCAATGAGTAGGGACACTCTCCACGTGTTTCTTATCAGTTTACAATTTGCAGTACACATACACGAGAAATAGACGGCACTAAAAGTGCTCTAGTAAAAGAGGGATGGAAGAGTAGTTGAACTATTTTAAAATGTGGTGCAGGGTGTCACGTAAAAAAAAAGCAAAATCTATTTGTAATATTTGTTATTGAACATTTTATATCTAATATATATTCACATGTGTGCTACACTTAAATATTTTTGTTTGTTGGTACATTTTTTGTTATTTTTATTGAACTGTTTTAGAATAAAGTAAACCCGTACTCGGACGTAAAATTTGATAAGAAATTCCTTATTTTGATTTTTGCAACAATTGTAATGAAATTCATTTTCAAAAAGTTAAAAATATTCCCCTTAAAATTATTTAGGTAGTACAAGTACATATTTGGAAAACAAGAAATAAATTTTTGTTAAAGATTCTCTAACGAGTCTAAAAATTCTTGATTGGGCCGTGTCAATTTCGCATCTTCTTTTTAAAAACTGTAAAAAGGGAGGAAACGTTAACTTGCGGTTTAGGCGGAATTTTTTTAATATTTTACACTCAGTGTTCGTTATTACCTTCTGTTATATTGGAAATATTTTTCAAAATTTCCAAATTAGGTGCTGCCGACCGTTTTAAGCGCATCATTGACTTAGCATACATGTCTTTCGCAGATCCTAGAATCCCTCGACAATTTTTCATGTATTAGGTAAGTGTTGTTTGTTTATGCAGTTCAACCACTTTGCTTTTCTAAAAAAAAAAATAAGAAATACAACACAGATTTATATTCGTTCTTGCCCGATCTATAACTTATATTGCTTACCTCTCACTATTATCCGGTATTTTGAAATATTTAACTCCAACATTTTCTTTCTCCTCTCGCCCACATGCCAAACATTTAAAATAATGTTTTCCCATTATTTTATTTAGAGTTTTTAAACTATGCAAACTTGCACTTCAACTTAGTATGACCATCTGCTATGAAATATATTACCTAAAAAGTGCTGGCAATAAAACTTAAAATCATAAAAAATGGTTATTAACGAAGTCGTAGCAAAGCAAAAGGGTGGAATTTCGTGATATAGAATGAAACATTTATTTTTCATGTCCATAACAAAGACCATTTAATCAATAACCAATAGCAAAAAATAAAAATATTACCAATTCTACTAAAGCAAACCTGGTTTCCTGATCATATTAATTCATGAGAGAGAATACTAATATACTGACAGTCATTCCGGCCCGCCTTTAAAAATGCTTTATGAAAAAACCCACAATCGTTCGTCGTACGCAGCAAGCCCCATGTAGTGGTTCAGGTAAAAAGTACTGTGTACCCTTTTCTTCTCAAGCAGTCGTTGTATTCAGGTAAAAAGGATTCTTTCGACCTGCTTCCAATTATTGTACGATTTTTTCTGCATTTTGCTTTGTGATAGTAGCAAATGCATATGTAGAGAGAGTGTCCCTACTCATTAATGGATATACTCTGGCCAAAACTTCATTGTGCACGTTGCGCGTCGTTGCAGAGACAGGCAGTCGGTATTCGATCTTTGCTTAAAGCAGTCGAGTTAAAGTTGTTTAAGTATAACTAATTCGTATTGATAGGTTGTTTACTTCTAATTATACAGCATTCTGGAATATATTTTGTAAGTACATACCTATTGAATAATTTCAGAAGCGCTGAAGTATGCATATAGATCTGTATTTTTTTCAGAATGTACAAGTACATCTCGCAATTAGGAAGGAAGTATAAATTGGAATGGATTCTAAAATATGTAATCGAGAAGAATGGTAAAGGTTCGTATCAATGTCAAGTTCATCTAAATATTTTGTTTGTATTTAAAATTTCAGCATAGACCGAATAACCACTCCAGACGAATCCCGTTGTCTCCGGACGATATGGCGCCGTATGATTTTCTTGCATATCAGGAGGAAAAAGAATTATAAAATATGACTCTAAATATGTATTCGAAAATAACCTAATTAATAAAACTATTCATTTTGATTTGTAAATCACAAGATATAAGTTGCAAATTGAGAATAAAGTTTTCTAATTTCACGATAAAACATTTTCAATTTAATACCGTGATGGAATATTTCCCCGACGAATGGAAAATTGCTAAGGTTGTACCAATAATAAAAGCGGGTAAGCCTGTCGAAAAGACTGATAGTTATAGACCAATTAGTTTATTAAGCAGCCTTAGTAAAATATATGAAAAGGTCATAAAAGAAAAAATTTCAAAGCACATCACAGAAAACTATCTGTATCCTGGGGAACAATTTGGCTTTAGGCGCTTCCATAGTGCTTAGAATTTGCAATCACGTTAAGGCACATCGTTCAATAGGCAAATCAACTGGTATGATCCTACTGGATATAGAGAAAGCCTTCGATACCGTTTGGCATGACGGACTTATATTTAAAATGATAAATTTCAATTTTCCGTCGTATATTTGTCAAATTATCCGTAGTTTCTTATCAAATCGTCGTTTTAAAGTGCATGTTAATAGTGGTGTCTCTAATGTAGTATATTTTCACTCAGGTTTTCCCCAAGGCTCAGTTCTTGAGCCCGTTTTATATAACTTGTATACATCGGACTTCCCATGTCTACCTCATTGCGAAGCAGGTATCTTTGCCGACGATACTGCGATATTTTCATCGCATGAATTCGCTCTCGACATTGAGAGGAATCTAAAAAATGCGATGACGATATTAGAGGAATATTACAACAAATGGAAAATTAAAGTTAATCAAGGAAAAACACAAGCCATCTTTTTTACGAGAAAAAGAAAAGTTTGTTATCTTCCTAGCGGACCGTTACAGGTGAATAGTACAAGTATTAGTTGGGAACCTTCCGTAAAATACTTAGGAGTTTATTTGGACACCAAGTTGACTTTTGGACCACATATAGCAAATACCCTTAAAAAAATTGCAATTGCGACGAGGATGCTATATCCTTTCACCGAAAGTCGCAGCTTTCAAATGAAAATAAAATTATCATCCATAAAGTAATTTTTCAAGCAATTTTGCTTTATGGGTGCCAAGTATGGGGAAATTGTGCAATGTGTCATATTAAGAAATTACAGATTTCTCAAAATAAATTATTAAAAATGATGCTTAATCTATCGTGGCATCACTCAACCCTGGATACTCACGATAAAGCGAATGTTGAATTGATCTTCCAAAGAATTAAAAAATTAAACCAACGTTTTCTAGAACGCTGTGATTTTGCTGATAACCCTCTAGTAAAGGTTTTAAATATGAATTATATCTCACTCGATAGTTGATATAGCCTTTTTTTTTTTGTGTATTATTGTTGTTATTTATTATTGCTATTAATGTAAATATTTATTTATTTATTCGTCTACTCATTTATTTATTTATTTGTTGATTGACCAATTAATTTAATCATTTATTTACTTATTTGTTTGGTTGTTTATTTATTTATTTATTTATTTATTTGTTTATTTATTTATTTATTGATTTATTGATTTATTTATTTATTTATTTATTTGTCTATTTATTTATTTTTATTTTTATTTATTTGTTATTTATTATTTATTTTTTATTTAATTTTTTTTTTCTCTATTTAATTGAAGGTTTTTTCGTATATTCCTTCAAAAGTTATATTTCTTGCCCAATGAAATTATTAAAATTAAATTAATTAAAAATAATGTTTCAGAAGAATGATACATTTTATCATATCTCTGAATTGTAAAATGTGTGGTAACAAATCCTACTGTAAATCTATATACGAAATAAAAACTATCTATCTATCTATCTATGCCTCAAATCACCACTCGAGAATCGTAAATTGCAAAATATGAATTGCAAAATGGTAAAAATAAGTTGCAATTTACGATTGAAAATTTGTAAATTGCAACTTCTGAAGTAGTAAATCTACTCCTGATAGTTCGCAAATCAACACTATTGAGTTGCAATTCAAGACTAAATGGTTGTAATTTGCTAAGGGAGGAAATCGTAATTTACAACAGAAAAGTGGTAATTTACGAATTGTTTTTGCAATTTACAATCCATGTAATATCAAATTGATAACTATTTGTGTCAAATTGCGATCGGTTATGGCAATATGTTTTTCTCGTTTGATCGCCTTATTGATAATGAAAAGTGTTGATTCACGACTTTTGAGGGTCAATATCTTCACTTCGTACAATTTCTAGAATTGCGAATAAAAAGTCGTGAATTACTAAATCCTTAGCTAAGCTCTAAAACTAGACAAACTTTTCGTGATTCTGCGCGTATTTTTATTTATTTGATCTTAAAATTCTTTCCGTGGGTAACTGTGAATGGGGAGCGATATCGTGATATGATTGAAAACTTTTGAACGCCACAACTTCATGCTTTGGGCTTGATTAACATGTGGTATCAACAAGACGGTGCCACATCGCATACAGCCAGGAATACAATGGAATTTCAAGAAATGGTGATGTCCATTGGCCTCCACGTTCGCCTGATTTGACTGCTCCGGACTTCTTTTTGTGGGGATGTCTGAAAAGCAAGGTTTATGCAAACAAACCAGAAACGCTTGAGCAACTCAAACAAAATATTCGTGATGAATAATGAAATACCGCGTGAAATGTGTGAGAATGTAATGAAAAATGTGCTCAAAAGGACTCGCATTTGTGAGACTAACAGAGGCGGACATTTACCTGATATTGTATTCCATACATAATTGCCGACATTTAATAAAACATTTATCAATATAAGATCCATTCTCTTTCATTTAATCAAAAATTATAAACAAATAACGTAGTACACCTTCCTGGCGGACACCCTGCAGAATGCGGCTACCTCCCATTTTCGAGTTTTTGTTTTTATTCAAAAAAATAGAGACAAATGACAGCGACTGTCATTGGATTCGCGGGTATCTGCGACAAAATAAAATTTATCATGTGAATGGACTGTCGAAATTTGCGAATATTCGTTCGTTCGTAGGTAGTTGGTCGCTCTCATGTGAATGGTCATTTAGACCATCAGTTGGATCCATTGTGTCAATAACGGGAACTATCCGTTGCATACCTTTTGTAAGACAAGAATTTAACCGCTTTTCATATTAGAATTAGATCCACATATGAATCTCAGTTCTTTAAGATCCACAATTTGCAGATTCTCTAGTTCATCGAAGAAGTAGCTATTGAGAGACCTCTTCTTGTGACCAGACGCTGTCCAGCTGTCCTCAGAAATCTGTGAGACATCAGAAAGTTCATGTAATATAACTCATGGAAGTAATAGCAACCATTGGTTTGTGTTAGTTTTTAATTTTTGGGTCTATAACGGACGCGTGTATCGAGACAGGTAGTTCTTTGGCACTTCCGGAGCTTTGTTGCCGTTGTTTGTTCATGAATTTTGAGTCACCAGACGATGCCCTTGTATTTTTTATTATAGGTCTTACCACCTTAACAACAGTCCTTATATCATTTTGAGACTTAGTCTCCAAATTCGGTGGACCTACTGGCCCATAAGGCTCACGATAAACGCTCGTTTTCTGTCTTGATGTATGAGCTTCTCTAATTAGGTCTTCTATCTGTTAATATTCGCCTTCTCTTAACGATTGGTTCATTGTTGACGGCCTCTCGTCTCGTAAAAGGTACGAAAAACGGTTTTATGTACTCACTCACTGCACCTTCATCGTCGCACTGCTCTAAAATTTGTACTTAACCTCCCTTAGTGACGCTGGTGATGGTCTTTCTTCTCCCACCACTGACAACATTCGCCAGGTTATCTCCGAGTAGTCAAATCCGTGCATAGGTTTACTAAAAGTCTTCTACCACCCATCTGAGCTCTATAGCATTTTCCTTTTCCTTCCTCAATTCCAAAAAATTGTACACATCTCTCGACACTCATCTACAAACTCAACCGCTTCATGCATTTAAATGCCCTCCCTACGACAGCTGACAGCTGACACCTGCCAAGCAGTCATAACCTCTCCTCGATTTGACAAAACACTTGAAACCTAAATCACTTATTAAAACTACTACGCTTTCCTGAATCGATTTTTAATTATCCCGCCATTAGCATAATTCGAATTCATTTCTTAGCAGCGCACACTTCCCACAACCAACCCCCTGCCATTAAAATTTGTGTAGAGCGCGCAAAAACACAGCCGTCTTCTTTTTTTGTTAAACCTGTACGTACGCGTACTTCTTTCCACGCTGTCAATTTCAATATTAACCCTAAAACTTGATAAGTAAAATAATATTAAAAATGCAGCGAGCGAGGGTTCACACTGTGCAGTGAGTGAGTACGTGAGTATAATAACGACCCCATGCACAGGCACTTATCCACATTTCGAGGCATGGCACAGTCAGTGTCATGACATATACCAGTAGGTAGGTATATATGCGAGAAACCGCAGTATATCTCAGCTTGGTGTAGCTGCCTTATTGTTGGCTGGATACGTACATCTATCTATGTGTATCTAGCTATCTATCTGTCTGTCTGTTTGTCGTCATAATGTTTCCACACGTCGCACAAATGTTGCACAGTTTCAATGTGGTAAAGTGTAGCGCGCCCGAAAAATAAGTAAATCGCAATCTATTCGACCAACAGTGGGGCCAGGGGCAGCAGCCAAACCAAACTAAACCCTGGCCCATCATGAGATATGAATACGAACCACCAGAGAAGCAGTGGGCAAGTTGTCGTTCGTTCGTTCGTTCGTTCGTTACTGGCTGAACCCAGGAGCAACAGCAGTGAATGTGATTGTGGGGATAGGTGTGGGTACACTGGCGGATACCCTGCGCCTGCTGCATCGGCAGCGGCAGATGCATAGCAAGGCACAGAGAGAGAGAGAGAGAGAAAAGGATAGAGACGAAAGAACCGACACCGTCTGTTTGTGGGGGGACTTAGAGGTGCGGGACTATAAATAAACCCTTTTCCCCCGAGGAGAACCAGCAGATTTCGGAATTTGTACAGAATTTGTGTAGAATTTGTGTGTGCGGCGAGAATCGGCTTAAACCGGTTGCTCGGTGCTCGCCTGTTGGCCCAGGATGGGCTTTTAGGTCTTCAACTCTCCACAGTACACACGCCGTATATGAACAGTACAGCCGGCTGTTATGGTCTTTTTATAGTTTTATGAGACATTATGATAATTATGCAACCATGCACAGCATTTGGCCCCGTGTTTTACCGATACCGACCAACTGCAAGGAACCATCCCATACGAACGGTGGTGTGGTACGGTACTGGCAGCCAGCGCGCACCATCACACAAGACCGTAATGATTTACGTTACCGATTCCGGGTCAAGTTATCACATGAATGTGTCTATCTTTTGTCTCCAAGAGAGTGAGTTTTTGCATCTGCAACCTGTTTATCCCGAGTTAACACACAAAAGGACGACAACGATGAAATTAATCCTCGACCGACGGTGCTGCTGTTTGCCTCTTTTTGTTCTCCCTTTCCTTCTGTATGTCCGTGGGACTTGTTTGGCTGTCTGATGCTCAATAGTACTTTAGAGTTTTACGGGGATCGACCTTTAATTGAGGCGAATTATGTATACCGTTGCCGGTTCGTATCGTTTGCGCTTCAAATTGATTTGATGAAAATTTATCAATCAGTCTGGACGGAGTATTCTCTTCAAGGAGACATACCGCTGCCGCCGAAGCTGGTGAGCATAATTACGTATGCCGGGAAGGGGTGAGTGTGTCAGTTGGTTTGCACCCTTGATGTTTGAACATGTGCGGAGTGTGGATGTCTGGAATATGGTTTAAAAATGAGTTTTTTTTTTTTTTACTGAAGAAATTTATTCATGCGACACGGAGTCTATGAATTGGAATGAGGATTTTGGAATAGTGAAGTCTCTATCAAGTTTCAGCTTTTCAAGTTCACCGAGCTCCGTGACCTAGGTACGCACCGAAAGCTGTTTTGTTATGGTAGCATGATGAATGATGGGCAGTCTACCAATGGTTCCAAGGCAATTTAGTCTGACTTTTGTACAAGCGATTTACAAAGCATTAAAAGGTCGTTAAAAGAAAGCTTACTGGGCAGTCGTATCCTATAATTTTGGTAGGTGAAAAGACCTACGTTCGACTTAATACAAGCTGTAAGAGTGACCTAAAACTAGACGCTGCCTGTCAACTTATGAATTGTGATCTTGCCAATCGTAAGTCGTAGCTCGTAGCTTCTAGGACTGCCTTAATTGGGCCCACAGGGGCCATACTCTCTATTTCGTCCCCTTCGAAATAGCTTTCCATTTCCGCTTTTAAGTATAGGTACTCTGTAATAAATCTAAACGCGACATGAGTACATTCCATTCCGCTTTCGAAATACAGAGTAGAAAATGTTCGTTTTCGAAAATTTTACTTTCGGAACGAGATAAGGAGTAGGGTCCCAGATCTCTTCCACGACTTTTGGCTTTAAAATCAGTTCAGTATGGGCTCTTCCGTAGGTCTTGAGTTTATATCGCCCAAGACTTGAAAAAAAGAGCTGCCAACGATCAACCTGCTGTTGTACGCGATTTTGACTTTAGAGTCATTTGCCACAGTGGGCCCTCTAAGAGTCCCAATAGAAGGCTGGTTTGAGGTGAGTCTTCTAAATAAAACATCCGAGGTAGATAAAGTTCAAGGCGGTAGTCACGAGCAAAGTAATATCTCGTGGTGGACAGGGTTCGAATCTTGTTCAATGAAACTTAATCCATTCTACGCATGTGAAGGAAAACAAATTTTGTCACGTACCTATTGCTTGTCCATCAAGTACCGGAACCCTCAATGTCCAACTTCTGTCGATACTGCTTCCTGTCCGAGCCTTCGTCTTACTATCTACAAAGGAAGCATTCATGTCCTCCCCGGAACGCTGGAGCCGCTCAGAGTTATATTCTATTGACTATTCTAACCTCAAAGCATCTTACTAACAGATGATTTCAATAACAAGTTCAGATCAGAAGATTGGCTATAGATTAGGTTACGTTAGGTGGCAATGATACATACTTGGACCGTAGTAGTAGGTCCATTGTAGTACTAGACCATGTCGTTGGATTTGTGTGAAGGTCTGGTAAGGTTTGCAAATTCGGGTAATGGAAGCTAGCGCGGAGAAGAAACGCATAGAAAGGGTTTACATACCGAAGTCGAAGGTATCTTCTAACGCTGCGTGCAGTTGAGTAAAGAATGCATTCAGACTCTGTGACGACCATGACGGTCAAAGGCGAAGATGACTGTGTCGACAAGCTTGTGCTGAGCGCACGTCGCGACGCGTCGGTATAATTTTTGCCGAATTTCGCCGAACTTCAAGAATTCTTTTACCTATCTCCAAGACTTCTTTTGCCATACTTCAAGAGTTCTTTTGCCAAACTTCAGGACTTCTTTTGCCAAACTTAAGAAGTTCTTTTGACAAAGTTCAAGAGTTCTTCTGCCAAACTTCAAGATTTCTTTTGCCAAACTTTAAGAATTCTTCTTGCAAACTTTAAGAGTTGTTTTGCCAAAGCTCAAGAGTTCTTCTGCCAAACTTCAAGATTTCTTTTGCCAAACCTTAGGACTTCTTTTGCCAAACTCCATGACTTCTTTTGCTAAACTTCAAGACTTCTTCTTGCAAACTTCAAGATTTCTTTTGCCAAACCTTAGGACTTCTTTTGCCAAACTTCATGACTTCTTTTGCTAAACTTCAAGACTTCGCTTGCCAAACTTCAATAGCTCTTTCCCAAGTCGGCCGTAAATAACAAACTGACCCCTTTCTCAGTATCAGTTACCGCAGTAGATCTCTCACCGTTCTCCATTTGCTTTTCGTCCAGCTTATCCCACTGCATTTCCTGGCGGTTAGCAATATCTGCTTTGCAGCATGTAGCTCCAGTTCATCAAATTATGTTGTGCTTCTTCGTTTTGCAGGATCGTCAACAGTAAATCCAGCATTATCTAGTTGGACAGTTCACAAAAGAGCCTATACAATATACATCCCTAATGCTTTGAGAATCCTCCATCTTCCCGGAAATCCCCAATGACGTGCCCATTAAACTTCTAATTCCCGCCATCAATATATGTTAAACGACATCTCGTCGTCATAAAAAAAAAACATTCTCGTTGAACTAAGTAGGTACCTACACCTACCCACCCAAGCGCTGGCTGTGTACCTACTTCAATCTCTTTCTAAGGTCTTCGTGCTCCTCCGAAACAAGTTTTCGACCCAACAACTTCAGCATACAATTTTATTAACATTGTAATACAAAAAGGAGAAAAACAAAAACATCACCGCTGCCGCACACACCAAATGCAAACCAGAAAAAAAAAACGTGAAAAAGAAATGGAATTACTTAAAGATTTCCCGCAATTCAAAGTCACTTCTCTATGCGAAAAAAAGTATAATCGCTCACTCACCAACACCAGGGGCGGCTCACCAACACTGGTCCATTTCCCAACCAACACTAGAACACCGCTGAAGACAAAGAGCACCAACTGTGAATGTAGTGAGCTAAGAGCTGAAAACGCTCTTTCTAACCTCGAAAATCTATCTCAGGCAGAGCTCCGAGGAGAAAATTAAAAAAAAAAAATACCCAAACCCATTCTCTGACGGTATTTCCAACTTTGCTCGTTCGCGGAGGACTAGAGACGCGCACTCGGTGCAAGTGTCTCGTTCTCGAGCCAAGGAGCGAGTTGCTACGGACTATCTGGCTCTGATGAGAGGGTGCACGCGGTGGACGTGCGGGAAATTCGATATCGATGTCGTCATGTTTTTTTGTTCCCTTTCGTTTCGTTTTCTTTTATATTTTCCCCCCTTCCTGTAGTGTTGGCCGTGCCTTTTTTTTCTCTCGTTTTCCCTTTATTGTACGGTTTATCGTCTTGTGCTCTAGCTTGGCTCTGGCTGTAATTTTGAAGGGGAACTCCGAAGCCGAATGCGTCGGGCTTGTATGTACCTAACCCAACCAGACGACAAGGTGCGGGGCGATACCACTTATTATTTGAAAGAGGCATATACAGATACAGATACACGCGGTTGCGTTCCATTAAATTGTCATTGCCTATCTCAAATCGGTTTTCACGCCGAAAGATACCTACGGCATGTCATCTATCATCGGAGCCGGGGCACGCTTCCCTCCGCACCGACAACACTTGGGTTCACCGGTTTTCCTCGTATGTTGCAAAAATACGAAGCGATCAGAAAATCAAAATCCCCAGTGTGATTCGCTTATTGGAAGACTATCTCTATCTGTATCTATGTCTAGTATCTAAACGTATCATCATTCAAGCGACGAAAGTGGGCCAAGTAACATTACCTAACTCGAGCGCAAACGAGCGAGCATATTTTCGCTTTGTTAGCGAGCTATTGTAGTTTATAGTGGAGCTTCTTGTGTCTTATTCGCGCGTTTAAGGTATATCTATAGGTACTTGACGAGTTCGAGTTGGGCTGCTGCTGCGACTTTTACCTGATTTTCCATGGCGCGCGCCAGCCGGACAGACTCGGAGTTACTGTCTTGATTTGATGTGTGCGGTGTGTGCCTGTGCTGTTGGTGTTTTCTTTGAAGCTTTTTGCTGGATGATGTTATCAGGGAGAGATTTGACAACGCGCCACCGAGTAGAACGACAAAAAAAGCGGAAATAATGCGGCAAACTTGTGGAGCGAGTACAAGGTGTACACACCACCTTTCGTCTCGTGTGTCTGTCGGGCGTTTTCACTGGTTACACCGTTTGTAGTCGGCTCCCATTGCCGTTGGTCGGGTTTTCCTTTTGATGATGAATAAACTTTTTTTTCTTGTTTTTTCCTTTACTTTCTTCTTCTTCTTTTGATTGGTTTTCTAATGTCGGGGAATAGGTTTGTTTCTGGGTTTTTGTCTGCTTTCTGGACAAACGATTTTCCGAGTGATTTACTTTGCGGGGACTTTGCACTCTCTCTGCGAGGAGTTAATCAAGTGTGCCCGCAGTTGTTGATGGTTTTCTTTATTCGCATAGATGTTTGATGTTGCCTTTGTCAAAGCGGTGCTCCCCAATTTTTAGTGCAGATTGGCAGAGGAGACAGGTGACAGGGGAAAACTTGTGGACTAGGTAGGTAGGAAACAGGCAAAGAACCGATAGGACCTTTGTAAGTTCTTAGCCGGCAAGGGTGAAATTTTTAAGCTGTAAGTTGACTTTAACCGTGCATTAAGAAGGAGTTTTTAAAATTCATTGATATGCTATTGGAACAAACGGTTGACGACCATATGTCGGCCTTCTTAAACTTTCTTTAAAGCTTGATCGTAAGTCGAACCGGAATGATACACTGTTCACGGGATGAACGTCCTTCTCATGGACTAGTGATATAGGACAACCTCTAGGCATCCAATTGCTTTCTCAAGAGGATCTCCCTTTTAATTCCGTTTAAGACGTTCATAATTTGTATGTCTAGCTGTTACGTATTCTTGAAGTTATAGCCATGGTGACCTTCAAGGTAACCTACTTAGTTTCTGATATATGCCTTACTTAAGATCCTCTTGGAGTTGTTACTGAAGGGCTTCGTAGCACGTTTGACCTGTTTGCAACCTGCAATGTTCCGATTTTTTCTCGAATACAGCCTTCAAACAGCCTCAAAAACCATTCTTAACGTGTAAGACTGCTGTTTCCCCAACCCGGACTCGACCACAGCTCTGCAAAGCTTTTTCAAATCTGTGACAGTGAATTATTCTCCGGAAGACTTAAAATTGATATAGATAAACCTATGCAATCTCTTTAGCTCATTCTCTTAGTGTTTAGTTATCAATCGTACTACTCGCCCTTACATAATGTGTCATCTTACATAGAGATGTCGCTCTGACGGTCGTCAAATGTCAAATCGTTCTTTTTTGTTCTTTTATTGTAATTTCCGCCAATAAAGATTTAAGATTGTGCTCTTTGGATTTCGACAAGCCTCTAGACAAGACGTGTTTTTATTATTTGGTGCAGAATTTGATTCCCAACCGAACACTCGGGCTAGGTAAAGTTAGACTATAAAGTTTGTGATGAAAACGTACTTTTGTGAGTATATTCTTTGAAAAGTTGGTCTCAAAAATAGAGCAATCTATAAGACTGGTGAAGTTGCTGGGCAGCTTGGGAGCCGGTTGGCTCCCTGTTTATAAATTATAGAAGCTTCAATATCTTGAATCTTTTTAACTCTGCGGTGCTTGGAAAGAATTTGAACCCTTGGGTACGGTAGTGGCAAAGCAGACGTTGCTTCAACTCCACCTGCTTCTCATCTTTAAGCTTCTGCATAAACCATAAAACTGCTCAATTGAAGTCGTGTTCCGTAAATTGAGGAAAATTTACGGAACAAGACTTCAATTGAGCAGTGCTCTATCACTATTCCAGTTGTGATTCAAATAGATGATGAATTTAGTGTTAGAAGGCCTTTTGTTTCCTTTTAGTCTCATTTTGGTCACTTCGGAACTCCGTCTTCATCAAAGGAATTGAGAATTTCTTGTCGGATTTCAATAACTCCAGTAGATTTCCCAACTTTCAGTTATTTCAGCGTAAAAGTAACTTTCTACCGTGGGACTACTTTCCCTCCTACTGAAAGCGATGAATCTGTCATCTTCAACCTTCTGTTCTAAATAGAGCAACTCAGTGAAGTGCCCGCTTCAGCTTTGCGTTAGATGCCTTTTTTTATCAGAGAGAAGTGCACCATCTTTTAAGCTGACTCGTTCAGTGGTAGCTCACTTTTTTCACGAATTGTCTGCCTAAACACGCTGTTTGAAGATCTAAGATTACAGTCTGAGAACAGTCTTTCAAGAACTCTTTCCAAGATTGTTATGTATTTGGCTAATATCGAAGTTCTTGGAACCTTATACCAGTTTCTAGACTTCGAGCTCCCCAAGTAGATAAAATCCCGCGTCACAGACATACTTTTTCTTTCTGATGACTTCTTCAACTTTGAGCGTTTAAGACCACGTATCTCTTTTCAAAGACGCCAAAAACAATTCTTTTGAAAAATAATCTACTGTTTAAGTCTAAAAATAAGTCATAGTACGGGCCAGTGACACCTGTCATTCAGTGGATGCCGTGCGAATTTATCGTCTATCTGTAAACTGTAACCTCTTTTTATAGTCGTTAACCTTTCACACAGTTTACTTAGATCCATGACGGTGGTTCCTGATTAAAGATATAGTTAAAAATCTTTCTTAAAAAATTTCCAATTGGTTATAAATACTTAACTATCCTCTCAGCGGTTTTCCTGAACGCGCACCTAACGTTTGCCAGGAAGTTTTATCGAAAACTATTAACTATAAACATCATTTTTCGAAAACTAAAAAATGGGCACGTTCGAAAATCTAGTTTTGAAGGTCTGACAGCAGTCTCTCTTTTGGTGAGTCGCGATTGATCACATTAACATTTTTTAATTGACGTTCAAGGAGAGATAGCCAGTGAACAAGAAAAGTCAGTCTGAATATTCACTCAGTTGGGTTTTCGAATTTTAAATAGAGATTTAGTCCCCGTTTTAAGTCAGAGTTTGACAGATTTTAAATAGACATCTATTCCCCGTTCAAAGTCAGGGTTTGACAGATAAGGAAGGGTAACTTTTCAAAGAACGTCAATGAGTGGTATCACTTTTTGTTACAAACACCTTTATTCTATAAATGACTGCCCTAATAAATGAATACCACAGTCCATCCTACGGAAGAATTCATCCCTGTAAAAGTGACATTAGGTACACTAAGGTGATTCAAACTGCAAAAGAAACTTAATGAGCAATTATTATCGTTCTTTAGTGGCGATGATGCATTAGTGGTGTAGCCAACTAATATTCTTTGTTAACGAAATGGTTGTCATTCAATGAAATTCGACTGTAATTTCTGAACACAAATTTTCAGGGGTTGTTCCTGTTACTCCTCCTTGCTTTCCCATAACCATCATTGTATTCCTGTCAGTTTTTATACCCATTTTATACCTATTCCACTGTTGAGCTTGCCTCTGTCACATGCGAGTACTTTAAAAGAAAGAATAGCTAAAAAAAAAAACAGTTTTTGGAACTACATACGAGTCAACCTACTGTCAGACAAAAATGTTATCAAACTAAAAAAGCAAAAAATCGCCGCCAATGTTCCATCCAAATTGAAAAGCCAAACCATCAGTAACAACCGTAACCTTTTGACACGTGTAAACAATAAAAATGTAACCCACCCCGTAATGCAATAATTGTACACAACATAGGGATAGGTGTAAAGACATATTTTCCCAGTCATTAAAGCAACGCAACTTTATGGCTCCGGCCGGAGTCCGACATCAAGCACACAATCGCACATCACACGTGTTACACAAAACAAAACACACACAAGCCTGTTAAATTTTCATAACTGTTTCTGGAAGTAAAAGCAACAAAAAAAAAAACAAAACAGAAAAGAGTTCAGTTTCAGTGTTATGTTATAAACTCTTCCTCTTCCCTTTCGGAATTTTCTCTGCAACTTGCTGTCCTTGTCCATTTTAAGAGAACAATTCCATTTTGAAGAGAAATTCTTTGTTTGGCTGAGTGTTTTTTCTGAAATCTGAAAGCCAAACCGCAAGGCATTTGGATACACACACGTATCTCTAGATGTATTGCGTGTTAATGCTTACGAAAATTGGTGCGCTCCTGGTTGGTTTGAATGAGGGGGGCGCCATCGCCCCTCTATCGAATGACACCACAAACGGAGGGAGGGAGACGAAGACCACGAATGGCTTTAAGTGGATGTGGGTAGACAAATTATAATAATTTGAAGTTCGTTGAAGAAATGTTTATGATTATGAATTTTCTTCTTGTTGCGCTTTCAAGTTGTTGGTTTTCTGAGTTCTTAATGATTTTTGACATTTGATTAAGTCGAGAATGAGGTAGAGGGAGAGAGAGACAGAGACTTGTGCGATAATGTGATGTAAGATATCTGCCTAGTTGTTAACTAGTTTGGCGTGGTTTGATATTATATCGATGCAATGGAGAAAATTCAAGTTTTCTAATGGATGGTGAAATGTTTAAGGATGTTGTTTTGATTTAGAGTAGATACCTGCTACGACTTATACCTACAGACTTACGGCATTTCACTTCCTGTAGCTGACTTAAACCGACTCGATTTGTCGGGATTCGATTTTAAGTGCTTAATTGGTCGTTAAAGTCACTATTGCTACATTGGGAATACTGCAGAGATAGAAATAGAAATGTCAACTCAAAATCTTTGACTTAGAAATGTCAGGTTCAAAATCATCATCATCGCTCCAAGCCAATAAGACCAGGACCACCATTGTCGGGCTACTTTTCGTCTCTCTTTTCAAGCCAATAAAAACGCAGACACATAATTTCAGCCAGCTGTCAAACTTAGTAAAGTTGCGGAACGAATCGCTAGTTTAGTAAGTCTGACAGCTGGCTGACTTGATGTGTCGCAGTTTTGTTTGGCCTGGACCGGTTACGTGCAAATTTTTTTCAGTTGTCATTTATGAAGGGGTAGGTTTTAAAATTTCTTAACTGAGTACTAACTTGACAGTTCGTATACGTGGCTGACGTAGAAAAAGTGACACTACCGACCACTCTAGTTCTTGCGTTCAGGGTACATCTAGTTCAGATCAATCTAATCGACTTAAGACAACAACATTTTTGAGTATGCCCTTTTTGACGTGACCAATTTGTCACTTCCGGAAAATGACACCTAAAACACCAGAAGAACACCAAGTTTGAAGATCAGACATACCGTTCGGAAGTGCTATCGCTCATGTGTCATTTCAGAAACTTTTAATTAGTCTTTGAGTTGAATTCGTTGCCGCAACGTCAGATTCTACGGGTTGGGTCTATAAAAATTAAAGAATAAGTAAGAAAATGAAACTTGGCAGTACTTTTCGTCTCAGTTGAGGTCAAAAAACAAAGAAACGCAGACGGAAATAGTTTTCAATGGCAAGAAGGAAACTTTGTCGTGCTTTTTAGTTGTTACCATTACCACTTGCCAGCTACTGTTTGACGAAAGTTCGACTTTCCATCAACAGCCAGTAAAATGCATGGGAAAAACATGTAAACTGACAACAATTTGCGTGAGTGCGGTAATAGAAATGAAAACAAATTAACGAACGAGAGCTGTCAACGTTGGTCGTAAATAGCCTATGTACTTATTATTACTACTTTACACTTTTATCGATTTATAAACTAACCCCCCTATTATTAATAAACGCTGCGTAAAAGTTATCAGCTCGTTATTAAGCAGTTACGTCAAATTTTTGTGTGCTATCTGACGTCTACTAGCTAACTTACATGTGCATATTTGTTTATTAATACGGGGGTAAGGCACTACATGCCACATAAACATTCATAACATAGGTCATATTTTTCTCTTTGGTTCTGTCAAAGTGACAACAAATAACTCACAAAACATAAACATATTTCGCGCACTCTTTTTATGCAAGAAATACAAATATCAGACGAGAATTAGTTGCTCATTAAATAGTGGAATCCTACAAGTGACAGGTGTCAAAATGCAAAATTTTGTGACAGCACTTCGCTTTTTGTGTCATCAATTGAGCCGATTTTTAAAATTCATTAAAAATCTTGACATTTCACATTCAGTCACTTACACAATTCCTTCCGACTAGAAATGGCTGCCATAACCACGCTAATCGGTAAAATACACCTTTACCTTCAACGGGTAAAAAAAAAAGTTTGATGGAAACCAAGATTGGAAATCATTTTTCCAATTAAACGGTTCAATTGTGATGGAATTCGTTTCACAATAGCACACACTCGTGCACACCGATAGAACTCCCAAGAAAGTCATTACAAATGGGGGCCGGGTTATGAAAATAACTGACTGTGGGTTGCTTATTGATTGATTCGCCTCCCTGTTCGCCAGCGGATGACATAGTGCCAAATCACCTGGTGGCACAGCGTTTTTAATTAATTAACGGACGATAATTGACTTGGCGCTCACGATTTACATAGCCACCACAAAAGCCGCTGCACAGCACATCCGCGTATTACCCGCATTTGAGTCACCAAGAGGCAAATGTCATCGAGCTCATTGATGTGACGATCGGCTTCTATCCGATAAATTCATCCACTCATCGGATGCCTAGACGTACTTGAGGTTATGTGTAGTGTTTAGTGTATTCCTTTATGGCCAGTGGCTCGTGGCAGTTTTGCGCGCAAAATAAATGAAAAAGTATCCTTACTCTGTAAACTGGAGACCAAACGTTCTCCTGCGGGATGATAGAATTAAAAAACAAATAAACTACAAAACTTGTGCACCCCAGATAGGTATGGGAAATAACTTCTTCTTGATTTATAGCTGCATCGGCACCCCCTTTTCCATCGTCCGCCTATTCAGTGTGTCTTCATTTGTATGCGTGATGCGTTTTTGTTTTTCGTTCGGCGTTCATTGCTGCGACGATGCCATAGCCATGTAATAAGCAACATAAGCAAGTTTATGCCGCGCTGTCTTGACAGAAGGCACACGATCGTTTTTCGTTCCGTCATTCTTCTCGTTTTCGCCTTTTTATGGTTTCGTCGATGTTTGGTTTTGTTTTTATCTTTTATCCGATTTTATGGGTGATTGAATTTTAAGTTCTCGCTGAGTGTTTGTGTCTGGCGACCGAAAAAGCACCAGCATCAGCCGCCAGCAGTGTAATTTAAAATTAATTCAATAAACGACTGCGTTCAGAAAGCTGTAAAATTATGTAGGATTCACTTGGTTTGACGGTTCAGTTCCATAAATCATAGTGTGGTTGACAATGTATAATAGATAGATGAATGCTGAATGGGTAGAGAGGAAGAAGCAGTTGAGGAAAACACTACAACGAAAAAGGGAATGTTCTGTATACGATCGTGATAGTGGCCATTCGGTAATGATGTGGTCATCGTTCTTTTGATTAGCTGTCACTTTTGGAACGGGTGCTGGTCAGCTGGTAGCCGGTACCTACAGTTTTTTTTTGAAATTTTTAAATGTTCCCTATAAATCTGTGGCCACAAGCCTAAGTTTTTTTTTCATACTTTTCAGGAGAGCAGATTAAAGTGTCAAATCATCACTTCAAATCAGGGATATTTGTTTCTAAGCTTATTTTTTTCGTTGGAAAAACTTTTGTTAAATAAAAGATTATGGTCATAAAAAATTAAGTGGAAGTTGATTTAGGGTAGGTGCACCAGTACCCGGCCAGTCACTAGTATCCGGCCAGTTTGCATTAAATTTATGATAATAAGTAAAATTAATCTATATTTTCACGGGCGAAAAATTGTCGCTTCAATTTTTGACCCATCCAACGTACTGGTAAAATTTGACAGCTATGAACATCACTAAACTGTTCCAACAAAAATGTTCAATCTGTGTAGTTCCCCGAGAAAGTGAAAAGTGCATTTTAGAGTCCGTGAGAGTTAGTGGAGATATCAAACGAAAAACGTGAGATTCAGTGTTTTTGTGAATATTTACCCATTTTTCTATTGTTTTTCTGTTAAGTTATATAATAATTTAACATAAAACGTAAAAAAAAACATGCAGTTTCAATATTTACATTACTAAAAGATGGTGGCCGGTTATTAGAACTTTGTTTTTCTTAGGTGTTCTAGTGCCCTAGTGTCGATACTAAATCTTTAGCTAAAATGTAATTTTTTGTTTCTTTCTGATGCAAATGAAGTCAATCACCTTTCTCAATCAGTCGATATAAATAATATGTGTTTAATACGTAAGGTTTCAGTATCCGGCCACGAAAGAACAAACTGGCCGATTTCTAAAACATCCTGTTTAAGTATCCGGCCATAGAGATAATTTGGTTTATTTAACTATTTTCATAGGAAATGAACGCACAAACCGACGGAAACAGTTCAAAAGGCTTATCGCGAGCTGCTAAAATCAAGCTTGCATTGGAGGATATTCGGCAAAACAATTTGAGCCACAGAAAAGCTGCTTCAAAATACAACAACGCAAAAAGTACTTTGCAAGATAGGTTGCATGGGAAAGTAGATGATGAATGTGAGAGAAAGGGACCCGAATCTGTTTTGTATCCTGAAGAGGAAAAAGCGATAACGGACTGGTGTATTGATGTGGCGAAATGTGGCTTTCCCCTGAAGAAAACGGACCTTCTCGATACAGTTCAAAAAATGTTTAAATCGGAAAAACGTAAGAACCCATTTAAAAATGATCGCCCTGGTAGAACATGGCTAAGATTGTTTTTTAAAAGAAATCCCTACCTAAGCTTAAGAGAAGCTGAGACCATTTCGAAAGGCAGGGCAGTTGTGACAGAAAACAGCATTAGAAAATGGTTCAAAGATCTCCAGAATTTTTTGGAAGAAAGAGGTAATGAAGATGTGCTGCTTGATCCTAGGAGAATTATGAACGGTGACGAAACTAGTTTTTGCTTATGCCCGAAAACCGGAAAAGTCATATCTCCAAAGGGTCACCGAAACGTTTACCAAATCCAAATGGCCAAGGAAAAGGATAGTATCACAGTGTTAGCTATGATGACTGCTAGCCACCTTTAGTTATTTTTCCATATATTCGACCACCTGCAGATATTGTTAGAAGCGTTCCAAAGGATTGGTTTTTAGGAAGAACCGAATCAGGGTGGATGCGGAGCGAGACCTTTTACGAATATATTGCTAACTGCGTCGACAAATGGATTGAAGAAAACAAAGTTCCAAAACCAGTACTGCTGTTTGTAGACGGGCATAAGTCTCATTTATCGAAGAAAGCGAAAAGGAAAAAAACAAGTCATCGAATGCGACAAATGAAAGGAGCAACTTATAAGCGATACAGAAGAAGACGATTTGAAAAACATTGGTTGTGACACATGTCCTCGTTGGTATCACCTAAAGCGTAGCTCAATCAGCTTTTTAGAATACAATGATGCTATTACTATGGAATTTATATGTGATAATTGTCTAGATTTAGGAGATGCTTAAGTACCTAATCTTATTATGTATAAGTATTATTTTTCATTCATATGTGCATAGTTAAAAATGTGTACCTGAATTTTTATTATTTTATTATTTTAATAGTCCTTGACAAGTCCTAAAAATCAAAGCTACCTGAAGTAGTGTTATTTTTAATTTATATATCTTCCTAGCGTTGTATTATTATAAACGCATGACTGAATTCTTATTATTTAACTATTAATATGTATATATTATTTTAAAAGACCTTGACAAGTCCTAAAATTCGAAGCTACCTGTACTTGCGCTATTTTTTATTTATATGTAATACTATAAAAAATGTATAACTGAATTTTTATTACTTTACTATAAATTACATTAATGGTCTTTGACAATTGAGCTATAATTATGTACATGTACATGTATATGTGATACCAAAATAAATTTTGTTTTTTATTAAACAATCGCTAAATCTATTAAAAACGAGTGAAAATGATAAATTTATTTTGTTATTGCAGTCTTGTGGAAATAAAAATAACCTGGCCGGATACTGATGCAAAAGTGGCCGACTAATGAATTTTGGTGGCCGGGTTCTGGTGAAATTTCACTTTTTCCAAAAAAATTATTTTAATTTCAGATGCATGAATCCAATTACATTCAGCAATTTTTTTTACAAACATAAAATTGCCATTAAGCTGAAAAAAAAAACAAAAACGTGTTTAAGTGGCCAGGTAAATTAGTTATCATGGATCAAAGTAGGAAAAAGAGTTAGGTGGCCGGGTACTGGTACACTTACCTAAATGCTGAACACGATAGTGACTTTAACTTCATTTTGTCCTAACTCGAGTTAAGCGGTTATGGCTTGTGGCCACTGAAATATGACTTTCTTGCTTTTCGAAAATGTAGAACTTTGTGATGAAAAATTGGCCCTGACCGAGTGCGATTTTTGCTCGTTGAACAAAAAATGGGTTAAAATTAACTAAGTTTCTGTTGAAAAAAACGAGTATTCGTTGTTAAAAACTACCGGGAGAAAAAGGTTAAAAAAGACCCTCTTCATCAGTTGTTATCAACCAAGTTTCTAGATTTCTGTCAAGCCAACAGTTTTATTTTGGTCTATACGACCGAGAAAAGTTGCAGGGGAAATTGATAAATCGGTTATTTCTCACCGAGGTTCCCTTCAACAAGTTGACTTAACTTATTAACTTAATTACTTTATAGTTTTTAACCGAAAGTTGGTTAATTTGATTGTAAATAAGTGATTTTTCTGCGCGTTGCTTGCAAAAACTTTTCTGATCGTTTATAACCTCGTTGCAAGTATATGTCGATCCTAACTTTCATCCAAAGTGACAGCTAGTTAAATAAACAAAAACTGCTTAGAGCAGTTTACCCCGAATGAAAGCCTCAACTAATAAGCCTCTCCAGTTAGCCAATGCCCTTAGCTATAAACCTGCAACCAGTTGCGCACTTTAAGTCGACTCAGGTCCCCTTTTATTTGTGCGGCGGGGCAAAGGCGAGATCTTCCTTTAGTGCATTGTCCCTCCGGGTTAGACTCAAAAGCTCTACGGGCCGAATCATTTCCGTCCATCCGCTCTGCATGTCTCTAGCCGCATTAGACGACTGATGGTCAATATTTGGGCCAGGTCTACCTCGTCGTACAATTTGTATACTTTATCGTGACCGAAGTTATAAATGTTTGCCAACGAAGATTGATACATAGGGTATTTGCGGCCAACCTTGACAGGTGTCATTCGTCAATTTGTTGTGACTTCTATTGCCGTTCTTATGCAAATTGTTTAAGTTTGTATACATGTTTTTTTTTCATGCTTTTACTGATGAGATCAGAGCCTTGGACGTTGCTGTCAAATTTCGTCAAACAATTTAGACGAAGAAGTTTTCTTTTAAAAGCCCACAAAAATCGGTAATTTAATGCTATACTTCTTTTGAGCTAAACTGAGACGAAAAGTGCTGCCAAATTTCATTCTTTTACTTGTTTTGATTCTTATAACAAAACTCATAGAATCTGCCGTTGCGGCAACGAACTTCTGCTACTTCTTAAGTCGAACACTGTGTTTTGCTTGTTTTTGACCTCAACTAAGTAAAAAAGTGCTGCCAAATTTAATTCTTGTTGTTTTTAATTTTGTCGGACCCCAACTCATAGAATCTCTCATTGTGGCAACGAATTAAACTCACCGATTAATTAAAAGATTTTAGAATGTCATATGAGCGGGCGTATTTCCAAAAGTTATGTTTGATCCTAAGACAATATCTTCATCCGCTTTAAATAAAGTCGAAGCTTCAGGCATAAATAAGGACTGCGATGATCAGGGACTTATACGGAATTTCCTTATAGTTATTCGGGAAAAGGCTTTACTATAAAATTGCCACCTGAGATAAAAGAAAGGAAAGACATTTTTAAGTATTTCCTGTTTGTTAAGTACACTCGAGTGATTGCTTAAGTTCGTCTAAGTTGCAAAAACTATCCTGCAGAAACTCACAGTGGAATATAAATTCACACCACACGCCAGCTGTCACGTCACAATGCGCATTTAAATCATTTGCACAACAAACTGGGACAAAAGAACAATCCTGCCGCTTGCACTGTCAAAATTCATTTTTTCTGCGGTCTACTGATGCACTAGTGGTGTGGCTCCAAATTGTTACAATTCAAAGTGACGTCTTGTTCTCCTATGCAACACATCAATTCTTCTTTATATGGTTTTCTTTAAGTTATAGTTGATGCAGAAATGTAATTCTCTCTGCATGGTAATCCTGCTTAAGTGAGCTTTCAACTTCTTCAATCCATTGGAGTCAACTTTAATTTTAGACTTTTTTCCACTTTGTCAACATATACTTTGTATTTTTTCCACCAGGTCTCCACAATACATGCACGATAAATACGGCTGATAAACAACATGACGGATATGTCATAAATTATCATAAACAAAATTAATTTCCCTAATGTGATTGTGTCGGTATTTGCTATAATCTGTCCAAGCAGCTAATATCGTCATCTGTTTTATCTGCTTTAATGATAAGCTCATCTGAATGATAAATGAATTGTTAATCTCCTGGAGACAATTCAATTCCCTTTTCTACCGAACCTATAGGTATTAATGGATTTTTCTATGTTTGCGCAACGAAATGATTGAAGGAAGTTTAATTGAAATAAACACACGCAAAAGAAAAGGAATAGGGGGAGAATAGATTTGCAGGAAATTAAAACATTTCACCAAGTGTTGTATGGAATGTGGCAAAAATACAGGCGCGACCATCTGCTATAGATAGATTTCCTTGTGCGTGCCTATAGAGATGTTGGTGCGGATAGGTCAGTAACAGCATTATGAGGTATGAATTTTACCTGATAGGGAAATATTTTGTGTGAATTTTTTTTGTTGTTGTATTTATCTACCTATGCTCTGTGGGTATATGGTGGAAGACCGTAAGGCTTAGTGTAGAAAAGACTGTTTATGAATGAAAAAGTTTGACAACTCCATCTGGGAGAAAAATGTGAACTTACCATCATTGAAAATCTGTCAGCTGACCATTGGAACCAACTTTCTGTAAGAGTTGAAGAATCTACGCATGTTTTTAATTGATAAATTATAAAAAAATGAAAATTTTATCGTTAGTAATAATCTTTATAAAGGGTGATTTTTTAGCTGGTTTGGTTTTGGCAACACTGGTTTTGACAGCTGACGTGTGTTTAGTACCTTGTGTCACTGTCAAACAGCTTCAGTTTGGTTTGCAATTTAACCATGGATCGTCTTACAAATGAACAACGCTTGCAAATTATTGAATTTTACTATCAAAATTCGTGCTCGGTTCGAAATGTTCATCGCGCGCTGCTTCCATTTTATGATCGGCATTCTCGACCTTCTGAGCAGTCTATTCGGAAGATTGTGACCAAATTTCGCACCAAATTTACTTTGTTGGACATTAAACCACCAACACGTTTACGTACTGTGCGTAGTGAAGAAAATATTGCGGCCGTATCAGCTAGTGTGACAGAAGACCGCGAAATGTCGATTCGGCGCCGTTCCCAGCAGTTAGGCCTTTGTTACAGCACTACGTGGAAAATTTTGCGGAAGGATTTGGGCGTAAAGCCTTTTAAGATACAGCTGGTGCAAGAACTAAAGCCAGCCGACCTACCACAACGCCGAATTTTTGGCGAATGGGCTCTTGGAAAGCTGGCCGAGGATCCGCTTTTTTATCGAAAAATTGTGTTCAGCGATGAGGCTCATTTTTGGTTGAATGGGTACGTAAATAAGCAAAATTGCCGCATTTGGAGTGAAGATCAGCCAGAAGCATTGCAACAGCTACCAATGCATCCCGAAAAAGCCACTGTTTGGTGCGGTTTATGGGCCGGCGGCATTATTGGGCCATATTTCTTCAAAGATGATGCGAATCGCAGCGTTACTGTCAATGGTGAACGCTACCGAGCGATGATAACAAACTTTTTTTTGCCCGAAATGGAAGTTCTTGACTTGCATGATATGTGGTTTCAACAAGACGGTGCCACATGCCACACAGCACGCGAAACAATGGCGCAATTGCGAGGCGAGTTTGGTGAACAGTTAATTTCACGTTTCGGGCCGGTCAATTGGCCGCCTAGATCGTGCGATTTGACACCATTAGATTATTTTTTGTGGGGGTATGCCAAGGCTAATGTGTATAGGGACAAGCCCGCTTCGATTGACGCACTGGAAGCCAACATCCATGCATTCATTCGTGAGATACCGGCCGATATGTGTGAAAGAGTATGCCAAAATTGGACTCAGCGGATGGGCTACCTGAGACGCAGCCGCGGTCAACATTTGCATGAAATTATCTTTAAACATTAAATTGCAAGGTTCAAACTATCGATTCAAATAAATATTTCATTCATTTTTTCGAATTTTTTGTGTTTTTTTTTTTAAAAAAAGTTCTAAACCTCTTAAAAAATCACCCTTTATATATAAAACAAAGTTGCATCTGTAAGACCGCGCATATTTCGAAAACGGATTGATTAAAAAAATAAAAATTACGAAATATTTTCAAATATTTTATTTAAAAAATTCGTTAAATGGATGTGAAAGTTGTGAAAGTTTGTATACCACTTTTCGGCTACCCTTTCGTATTTTGAATTTTAGGGGACAAATTCATTTTTAAAATGAAAAAGGGTTACTTTCCCCATTGCGTAGTGGCAGTTATTTTGTTTTCCATTCAACACAAAACGTCGGCTCATCATCATTTTGGAAAATTGACAAGAGAAAAATTCAAAGAACGAGGAAAAATTACAAAAGATTAGGGGAAAGGTTGTTCCAGTCTATTTTTCAATCCATTGTTGCCGAAGATACTTCAACTGTCGAAAACACTTTACAATGAATTGAAGATCTATAAGTGAAATATTGCTTTTTTTTCCTTCGCACTTTGATCTGATTCCACTGAAAATTATTCATAAGATGCAGGCGTTGATACAAGCGCTATGCAGCTTCAAGGCATGCAATTTCCTACCTTTTAAGATCAATTCACTTGTGAGTACAAAAATTACGCTTTCAAGAATTAGGTCTCACTGATAGGGACAAAAATGACTCACAACTTTAACACGGAGAAAGGTTAGTAGCAGGCTTTAGAAAATGAAAACAAATAGGTAGGAACCAAATGGCTCCTTTTTGAGCCTCAAGACCCATGGCCCCCACTTTTTTAAAAATTGCCGCTTTTTCAGTTTAAGTAAGCTTTTATTCTTTATTAAACAAAAAGGAATGCGAAAACTATAAAAAGTGTTTAATGAATACATTTGTTTTTTTTTGTTACCAATCGAAGCTGGTAGACTACCGAAAAAGGTGTTTGTGCCTAGAACCGACAAACCAACTCGAAGTTTCCCAAGACGTTCTTTTTATGCGCAGTAGAAACCGAGACAGTAACGCGGTTTTAAAGTTTGCAAAAAGCAGCAGCAAAGAAACAGAAAAGCCCCAACATTAACAATCAATCACATACAACAGTCGTTAGCCCAATGGCACACGCTTTTCGCCCCTGTAAAAGTTTATCTCTTCGAAGATCGTCATGCTCGTCAAAACATTAATACACAAGTCCAAGTTGCCAGCAACTATCGTAAGAGGCTTCAAAATCTCATTTAACTTTGAAAGCACAACGAGGTCCAGGTTCGGAAGCCACCTTTATTACAAACAAGACCAGCAGAGGAAAAGCTTGGTCTTCGACAGGAACGCACATTTTTTGAAGCCTCGAAGCTGGGAAAGGTCAGCAGTGGTACCTGCAACAACGATGCTGTTCTCCCTTTTGGTTCGCTACGTGAGAACCTCCAAGGGCACCCTTGGACCTTCACTTTTCAATCTCTAATTAGGATACTTTTGATCTAGAAAATGGACTTAGATAAACGTAAACATAGCCTAACTCAAGAAGATCCGACATTCCACAGCCCTGCTAATGGCAATCTGAATATTTTACAACGGACGCAGACATCTTGCTGTCAGACTTACGAAAAGTTCGGTTCATTGCAGCGATTGTTCGAAATTCCCTTCTTGGTGGGATTTTGTTGGGGAAGGCTTCAATAGAAGCGGATCCATCTCCAGTCCGGATCCATCTTCAAACCATTGGCCACTAATTTATGCCAACTACTGGTTGTCAACAATTGAAATAGAACTTTGTTATACATCTTCTAAATTCACTTAAGATTTATGGCCGAGCATGCACAACCCACAAATGAAAGAAGCTGCGCAACAGAGCGGGTTTCAACCATCAAATAAGTGTTGAAAGGTGAGAAATAGAAAAAGAAATTTCATTCGTTTCTAAAGTTTACTAAAAAAGCCCCATTGAGACACAGAAGAAGAAAGCCTTAAAGCATTTTCCGGGACCGGATTGTCTTGAAGATATAGCGACAGCTTCGTCTGTTATGAGACCGTCACATTAACTGCGAAAATAAGCATTATAAGTAAAATTGGCACAGGACCTAACTTCATGCTTAAGGCGCCATCTATAGGCAGTAAAAGAGGCATTGAAACGAAGCCTAGCCTTGAAGGAAGTCCCGGGACTGGTCTGTCTTGAAGATATATGGAGTCCGACACTTTAACTAAAGTTGCCAAGTCGCCTGCGAAAATGAACATTAAAAGTTAAATTGGCATACCCTACTTCATGCTTAAGGCGCCATCTATAGGCCTTCAAAGAGGCATAGAAACGAAGCCTAGCCTTGAAGGAACTTCCGGGACTGGTCTGTCTTGAAGATATATGGAGTCCGACACTTAAACTTAAGTTGTCAAGTCGCCTGCGAAAATAAGCATTAAAATTCAAATTGCCATCCCCTTCTTGATGCCTAAGGCGCCATCTATAGGCAGTAAAAGAGGCATTGAAACGAAGCCTAGCCTTGAAGGAAGTCCCGGGACTGGTCTGTCTTGAAGATATATGGAGTCCGACACTTAAACTTAAGTTGTCAAGTCGCCTGCGAAAATAAGCATTAAAATTCAAATTGCCATCCCCTTCTTGATGCCTAAGGCGCCTTCTATAGGCAGTAAAAGAGGCATAGAAACGAAGCCTAGCCTTGAAGGAACTTCCGGGACTGGTCTGTCTTGAAGATATATGGAGTCCGACACTTAAACTTAAGTTGTCAAGTCGCCTGCGAAAATGAACATTAAAAGTTAAATTGGCATATCCTACTTCATGCTTAAGGCGCCATCTATAGGCCTTCAAAGAGGCATAGAAACGAAGCCTAGCATTGAAGGAACTTCCGGGACTGGTCTGTCTTGCAGATATATGGAGTCCGACACTTAAACTTAAGTTGTCAAGTCGCCTGCGAAAATAAGCATTAAAAGTTAAATTGGCATACCCTACTTCATGCTTAAGGCGCCTTCTATAGGCTTTAAAAGAGGCATAGAAACGAAGCCTAGCCTCGAAAGAAGTCGCGGGACTGGTCTGTCTTGAAGATATATGGAGTCCGACACTTAAACTTAAGTTGTCAAGTCGCCTGCGAAAATAAGCATTCAAATTCAATTTGCCATCCCCTTCTTGATGCCTAAGGCGCCTTCTATAGGCAGTAAAAGAGGCATAGAAACGAAGCCTAGCCTTGAAGGAAGTCCCTGGACTGGTCTGTCTTGAAGATATATGGAGTCCGACACTTTAACTAAAGTTGCTAAGTCGCCTGCGAAAATAGGCATTAAAATTCAAATTGCTATCCCTTTCTTGATGCCTAAGGCGCCTTCTATAGGCCTTCAAAGATGCATAGAAACGAAGCCTAGCATTGAAGGAACTTCCGGGACTGGTCTGTCTTGAAGATATATGGAGTCCGACACTTAAACTTAAGTTGTCAAGTCGCCTGCGAAAATAGGCATTAAAATTCAAATTGCTATCCCTTTCTTGATGCCTAAGGCGCCTTCTATAGGCAGTAAAAGAGGCATAGAAACTAAGCGTAGCCTTGAAGGAACTTCCGGGACTGGTCTGTCTTGAAGATATATGGAGTCCGACACTTAAACTTAAGTTGTCAAGTCGCCTGCGAAAATAGGCATTAAAATTCAAATTGCTATCCCTTTCTTGATGCCTAAGGCGCCTTCTATAGGCCTTCAAAGATGCATAGAAACGAAGCCTAGCATTGAAGGAACTTCCGGGACTGGTCTGTCTTGAAGATATATGGAGTCCGACACTTAAACTTAAGTTGTCAAGTCGCCTGCGAAAATAAGCATTAAAATTCAATTTGCCATCCCCTTCTTGATGCCTAAGGCGCCATCTAAAGGCAGTAAAAAATGCAAACCAACAAAATCCGTTGGAATTTTCGTCACAACTAAAATTGTAACAAGGGTCACAAATTTGCCAATTTATGGCGAATACAATTTGTGCTATTTATACTCAACTATTGGTCGACTGCACGTTTTCTCTCCCTTTACAGAGTCACCCCTCACTCGTAAGAGTGGTCGTTCTAAAATAAGTTGGCCAGCCGCTAAGTATTTGCATATAAGTACCTTGGCGCCACCAATGGGCAATCCCTCTTCAATTTTGCGGGAATCATAAATTTGTGAAACCACTTCGCTTTCTCGATCCTTACAACACCATTTATAGCCCTGTCCCGTGCACTTTAATCCCAATTACTTATCCAAAATGCGAATATTAACTACAGTAATTTCAAAGCCTTCGCACAACAAAAAAGGACCGTTGGCCCTCCCCTTTTTTTTTGCAGATTTACACTCAATTCCATTAAGGCTACTACTCCATGAAATATGCTTTCGGGCCAAAGACGTCTGTCTATACTGGTTTTCTTTCTACCCCACCTCACACTCATCCGGGGGTTACTTTTCTTCTTTTTGCGAAAAATTTATATTTCATACGCTTTAAGGAGGAAAAGCTAAATAAAATCTCTTCTATTTGAAGAGCAACCAAGCGCACTGTTGCTGTGTCCCTCTTCTTCTGGCAAGAAAAAAAGAAGAAAATACACACACACACAAGGAACGTACCAGGAAGGCTAACAGCAATTGATAGAGATGTAGACAAATAGATAGTACAGGGATAACAGTCCCCATTTGCATTACTTGTCCCTCTCTCCCGTCTCCTCTATACTCGATCTCTACAGCCATTGCCAGAGGGTGTAGTGTAAATAAGGCCAGCGCAGAGACGAACGAAAAATCTGTGTGTCCTCGATTTGCAACTGGGAGCTTCCTTCGCTTCTGCTGTGTATATCGTTTTGGCCCTTTTGTAAAAGGAAATCGTTGGATGGTTAGACTCTGAGTGGGCGCTATCGGGTGGTGGCAAATAATTATTTTCTTTTTAATGAATTTCATCTGGGGCCAAACAGGAGCTTATACTTTGCTGGTTTCTTTTCCTTTTTTTTTTCTCCGTCGTCCTTTTGTCGCCGCCGCCGCTGCTGCTGCTGTTGCCGCCACTATATAGACGTCGACGAGCGCAAATGAAATTGACTCCAGTATCGTGCTGGGGAGACCAAACCAATACCAACTGAAGGAGAATTCATACTCGCCCCATATATGCAGTGCGCACCCTTCTTCGTCTTCCTTGAGTAGTTGTAGCGAATTCAGTTTGAATGCGACCTCTCCGTGGGGAGGGATAAATAATAAAATAGAAAATGGGGGTAGGCAGTTTTATTGATTTATTTTTTTCACGATAGAGAGGCCTTCTGCTGCCGACGATGTCCTGATTTTGGTAGCCACTTTATAAATTTACATCTTGATGGATGGCAACCCTCCACACTCTGCATCGATCACTGGATGAACTTTAAATGTCACATGGGGTGTGCTGTGTGCCTGGTGCAACGATAATGTTTATTTATTCTCGGGAATTGAAAGGACACCCACGGATGCATACCTCGTGAGGAAATGGTTTGGATTTTCAGTTTCACCGCCCCCGCGCTAGGGTGGAATCATCCACATTGTCGACATCGTTTTCATCGTCGTCGTTGACCTTTATACGCTTCCATTTCACATTCACGGCTGATACGGGGGCAAAGTGGGCCTCCTCGTCGGATGGGAGTTTACCTTGTCAGAGCGGGAGATTTACCTATTAATTAGTTTATTATCGGTGTTGGTGTTTGCGAGTGTCGCTCCCCAAAAGATACTGAGAAAAATGTTTTTCTCGAATTTTTTTGCTGGAAGATTCCCTAGAAGTGACGGGGAGCTTCACAGACGTTGATGATGTTTATGATAATGACAGTTGCGCATAGGAAATTATTTGAAGGCGACATCGCTGGGGCTGTACGATGAGGGGGCGGTTTTTGGGTTGCGAGGGTGTTCTTGGATCGTTGTACTGAATACGCAATTAATTTTCTGCTCAGAGTTCATCTGGTGGTTTGACGGAGTTCAATTGCAAAAGTTTTGACATTCTTTAGTCGAAATGTACTCAGTATTCGAGTGTGGTTAGGGATTGGTACAATTTATGGGCTGGTGCCGGTGTTGTGCCGTAGCAGGGACAAATGGTTCTAGTAGGAAAAATTCAAAAAATTGATTTCCTGTTTAAGTGTGTCTCCTGGTAGGTGACTTTAACACTGCAGTCGCTAATGGCTTGGAAGTATTTTTAAAGCTGATTTGCGTTTCACTTTTAGAGTTTCGCATCAGGTATCTAGTCTCACAACCTTTGACTGTGTCTTGGGTGTCTTGTTTGACAATTGACTTTTAAGTCGTTTTATTATAAATTAGGCTAGGTTTGGGTGTCATTGCTTGTGCAGCCATAGGGTTTCCTGACCCTGAGCGCTTTATGTACCTACCTCAGTCTGTAAATGTAGGTACTGCCAGTCGGTGCTTTTTCGACGTTGAATATAATTCAAAACAGCAGATGTCAGTTGTTTCGACTTTTTCAATATGAAAGTTGAATTAAAGTTGGGGAACGCGAATAAGATATCTTTGAGCTCTGACAGCTGTCGAAACTAGGTACCGATGGTATACCAGGGATATAGGCTATCAGGGTATGGTTGCATAGGAAGTATACCTACAAACGAAAGCATTTTGACCGTCAAACTTGTTTTCTTGTCAGTACTTCTCGTATTTTTCCAAACTGTAATTGTAATACTCTGATGATTAAATTTTTAACGCGTCTTTCCAAAAAAAGAAAATGGACATGGGACACATCTCTTCGACAAAGCTTTTTAACATTGAAAAGGTCTTTCTTTAGTACCTACAAGTGAAACGTCAGTTACCCTGTCACACTCAAAGCTCACAAAGGTCTCCATAAAAAAATCAAGAAGGCATAGACATTCTGCTCACTGGAAATACTCTTATTTTAGCGATCTAATTGCAGCTCTTACAAGGTTCTTGTTGGCAAAATGAACCCCCTTTACAATTATCCCACAAGAGCTTTCAAGCTCACCATCTAACTTTTTGTTACAAAAGACACAAATTCATTTGGAATAATTGTATCCACCCCTAGGTTACAACTACATCAATAAACCTCGCATTCCCTGAAACGTACATACGATCAAAAACGACCTCAAACTGCTACCAAATTCAAGGGGGAACACAACAAATCAAGAGCCACAATGCTCCCTATATGAAAAGGCCACAAAGTCGCATTACATTTTAGGAAAAGCAATAACACAAACACTATACAAACTGTTTTCTATACCAACTTGTTCAACATTTTCTTATTATCCTACCCGCCCACATAAAGTCGTCATCAAATTGCCCTGTCAACAAAGAAAGCTACCTACTACGAACATGCCACACACAAAAAAAAGGTGAACGCAAAAAATTACACGCCCTCCTCCTGCGTGTGCGAACAAAATTGAATAGGGATATGTAACCCACCTCTTTACCGCATGCTTTTGGATTTTATTCGCATTAAAGGATTAAGCGGAACGCATCCCGCCAATGACCAAACAAAACAATGTCAATCAACCAGGGAGAGAGTCTGAAACTATTTCTCAAATTGGAACTTCAATAATCCGGATCAGGGACTCATACTCACCCCCTCCACCCATGAGAGACTGCCGCAGTGATTCCCCAATATTGTGAATTCCCCAAAAACTCAATTAAAGTCGCAAACAACATAATTCCTGCCTGTGCCGTCAAAGCGAAAAAACGATACTTTAAAACCCAACATTCCCCAACGGCAGATACAAGCTCTTCGCTCCTCGCCACCCCTCATCCCCACCCCACATACATCGCAGTATAGAGCTATGCGAGTGCAGAGTGAATATGGTATAAATAAAGCATCATTGAAGCCAACTGTTTGTGACGTGGGAGTTACACACATCCTAAGCATCGGCACGGCAGTGTACGAGTAGGCACTTTGTTGGTATGTCCATGGCTCCCTCTGTGCCAGCGTATACACGACATAGTAGCAGCATTATCATCATCTACGTCTCGTCGTTGACAAACCCTCTCCATATATTTGGGCTATGGCATCCTGCTGCGCTGTGCCGCCTTCCTACGTCCGTCCGCCAAAGGAAGACCTCCCGCACCGGTTGTAAACTTTTTCAATCTGGCGAAATGATAACCAAAAGCTTTTGACTTTCGAGTAATTTATGAGCTTTCCGAATGGAAATTTATTACCTCCACGAATGCTGTGGTACGATGTAATCCTAAAATTGCTATCTAAACGTAAATATTGAGAGTGCATTTGGGGGCAGCTACACCGACGCCCTCTGGGGTAATTAAAGTGATGAGCACACCGGAATTCACCGGAATTGTGGAAACACTGTACAACCATCGATATTTATAGTCGCATTTGAAAGAATGTGGTTATCGAGAGAGAGAGAGAGAAAAAAAAAAAAAAAACAATCGCATAGCAGAGCGTAGTTTCGATCTACGGACCTCTGGGTTATGGGCCCAGCACGCTTCGCACCATGAGTTGGAGAGTCGGCTAGCAAGTTGACCAAGAGTTAGTCATACTTGGAAATGTAGTTTTACTGTGCAAAGTCTTGAATTTAATTAGATATTGAAAGCACTAGCAACCAGTGATGCCATTGCAGCATTTTAACGCTAGATCTAGCATTTGCGTGGTGGTAAAAGAATATTTATAAAAAAGGAGAATAATCTACTAATTTCTATTTTTTCTTTTCGTTGAAATTTTAACAATCCTAAGGCATTTGTGAAGAACGGAAACTTTATTACACTTTCGCAAGTTTTGAAATATTGGACAAGTGTTGCGCCAGGCTATAAACAGTTTGCCCTTCCTCCCCTTTATCTTGTTTGTATCGGTTAGAACTCCTGATTTTTACTGCGCGGTGATATTTAAATGGTTGCTCGAAGAATTCGTTCAGCCTTATTGATAAACGTATTATAAAGAGTGTATAATATATGCACCCTTTCAAATGCCTCTAAACGCATAAACCTTATTTATACAAATTATTCAACGTTGTATGGAGCTTATTTTATTTTATTTTATTTAATGAATGCTTAAAAACAGTAAGATATATTTGTCTCTTATAAATTTGTCGCAAGCTAACGCGCTTGGACGTTGTTTAGAGCTTGTATAGAGGTGGAATAGTATATTAAAATCTGTCATATTTTATTTTAATTGAAATCAAAAATAGATTGGATAAATTGTGTCGACATTTTCAATTTCAATTTTAAAGATTCTACAAGTATCCTCGATAGGAAATATGTGCAGAAATGAAATATTTCAAATTGTTTTAAAAATTCGTTTTAATTTGCATTCCTTCCGTTTCATAGGAATCCCAAATCTCCAACTCTTTCTTTTCATACTTTTCCATTTTTTAATTCCTATTTGTATTTGAATTTCTCACAAGCTGCTTAGTTTTTTTTTATCTTTCTGGACAGATAAATGTAATAGATTTCTCCTTTTCAGTACTTTTTTTGACGCAAGCCCTGTATAACTAGTGGCATGGCAAAATGTTTTATAAATAATAGGTTCGTTCGCGAACGCGGTTTGAATCGAACGCAATCGATATAAATCGATCGTAATCACACAAAGTCTATACACGTACTCATCAAAAATGACAGAAAAAGATAAAATTAGCAAAATAAAGAGTAACGAGCAGTTCCTCTCTTGGCTCGAAACAGCTCAGAGAATTTCAACCGGCAAGTACTGATAAAAATGTCAAATGCGCAAAATTGACAGGAAACAAATTCAAAATCTGTTTTAAAAATTAATAGTACACAAAAATAAAATATCTGACAATAAAGAAAATTCGGTGGTGGTCGAATGTTTTCATAGAACGTTTCATATGTTGCAAAACGGTAAGATATAAATTTATTCGTGATATGGATCAGATTTCAAATATGTAAGTGGCTCAAAGTAGCTCGAAGTGTATCCGCGTACTTTGGAGTATATTTGCAGCTTTCTGAGAGAGTTTCGCTCAATTTTTCGAGTTTGACAGATTTTTAGTGCTTGGCTCGTGAAAGTAAGCGAATGGACCTAATAATTGTTGGAAGGGTGTATAAAGGCTGTATAAATACTCATACACTGCATAACTATAAAGGGGGCAGATTCCGTATAACAATAATCGTCGGGACGGTGTCTTTTTCGAACCTTTGGTGACCATACGAAGTTATAGTCTACACGAATTTGTTTCACTCAGCTTTCATTACAGGTGTTTGGGCGCGTTTTGCAAACTCTAATAAATAAGGCTGTGTTTATTAATCTTTTTTTGAAGCAGATTCTTATATCAACTGATCAGCGCATTGCTAAAATTAACTAAGTCTCTGATGAAAAAAAGGAGTATTCGTTGTTAAAAACTACCAAAATAAAAAAGCAAAATGCATGCTTAAAAAAAACATACTTTATCAGTTGTTTCTAATCAAGTTTCTAGATTAATATCTGTTAAGATTGTGTCAATTTTATCCAAACACTACTGTACTAAAAGGTGTAAGTTAACTTTTATATACATGACTGTATTTTAGCTGTCATTCTTTCTTTCGTCTGCGTTTTAAATAAAACGAAAAGGAGTCGTATTTTTCTGCGTTCAATTAAGAAGCGTCTTTTCAATATTCAATATCTTTTTCAGTCTTGTAAAAGTGCAACAATATCAACCAGTTGTTAAAATTCTACGGAGTTAGTTGGTTATTTACGACCGGGGAAATGAAAATTGATACTCGGTTAAAGGAAAAATTGATAAATCGGTTATATGTAACCGATTTTCCTTAAACGCTAAAAGCATTTTTTGTAAACCTGCTTAATTTTAGCTTCTAAAATGCCCTTACGCAGGCAATTGTGATTTATAAAGATTTTACGGACATAAGCAACGTTACTTCAGCGCTGCGTTATTTTAACACGAAAATTTAGAGCCTGCAAAGAGCTTTGTAAATTTGTTTTTGCAGGAAATGTCATTTTGTCGTGGTCGAATTTTAGATAAAACCTAAAAGTGAAACTATTTTTTGCTAAACGAAATTCAAATGTAATTATAAATTAGGTACCTAAAATAATATGAAAAAGCTAATCTGTCAAAAACAGCTGATGTCGGTTTCAGTGCAGAAAGTAATAGATTTCAATGTTTTTTTGCGGGTTGGGTTCGATATCCCGCTTTTTATAATACCGATTCTTAAAATCCCGTTATTAAAATCCCGCTTTTTATAATCTCGCTTTTTATAATCCCGCTTTTTTAAAATCCCGCTTTTTAAAATCCCGCCTCTTATAATCCCGTTTTTTATAATCCCGTTTGTTATTATCCCGCTTTTAGAATCAAAAGTAGTTGTTTTATTTTAAAAAATCGCGCGATTTTTTAAAATAAAACAACTACTTTTGATTCTAAAATTTTGATGAGAAAATTTAAATAAATCAAGCAATGAGTGTTTTTTTGAAATGCAGTTTATTTTAACATTTATCATTTTTAGAGGAAGTAACAAAATAAGAAATAAGTAATATCAAAACAAATTTTTAAGTAATAAATATGACAATCTTCAATAATTTAAAAAAAAAGAAAGTAATGTTATATGATATTCTGCAAAAGGGAACAGAAAAAACTTCAAACCATTAACAACATTTTTTTTTATTAGAGCTGTATATTGTAAGCAATGCGACGCAAAAAATATCAAAATAAAATAAAAATGCGTAAAAACAATGTAGAATATGTAAGCAAAAACAAATGTGTGCTTACAGTAAAAACTAAAAACATTCGGATGCACTTTCTTTTTGGTCTAGTATTTTTAATATTTTTAAATATATAATAATAATATAATAAAAAAGCGCATATAACCAACATCTATTTTTTTGATAGCAATGTTTTGTAAAAAAACGGGATTGGCGGGATTTGGCGGGATTTAAAAAAGCGGGATTGTAATAGATCGGGATTTTGAACAAGCGGGATTTTAGAAGGCGGGATTTTAAAAAAGCAGTATTTTAGCAGACGGGATTTTAAAACTTTTTTTTCGGGATTTTTGAAAAGCGGGATTTCAAAAAGCGGGATTCCGATACGCTCCCTTTTTTTGCAAAAGTTTCTCGAAATTCTTACCTACCCCGTTTAATAAAGTTACCTACGACGGAAAAATGTTAATAAATAACAATTTCAGGAAAGCCACGTAGATGCTTTCGATTTTTTAATTTTATTAATATAACTGATATGTACTTTCGCCTCTTGTCATTTATTAGATAATAGATTGTACTGAGCTATTTCTTTCAAAAAACATAGAGCTCAATTTCAATTGGATTACAATGTACATACTTAATATTTAAGTTTCTTGATATGAAATAAAGAAATAAGGCTTTTGTAATTCTATTATGAAAAATGTAATTCTTTTACTGGTTAGGGTAAAACAAAAAAACAATTTCAAATAGTAGTATACGTACAGAGAATGATCTGCCTCATTGCTCTTTCGAACATTCTGTAATTCGAATGAATTTTTAACGTTAAGAGGGAGAAGGGGTTAAGTGACATTTTTGAAAATTTTAATCTTTTTTATCCGATAAAGGTGTTATGTGACAGCTTAAATTTTGGTCTATTCCTAAATAGTCTACTGTACTAAATATAGGAGTTGGGTATGGTTAAATTTGGTATATACACAAATTTTTTCAGGTTTCGTAGCGTAAAAAAGTCCGAAAATAAAGGCGCTTAAGGCATTAATTTGTAAAAAAAAAATTATTATAACATTTAATAAATTAAGTCACGTTGCTTAAAATAATATTTTCTTTATTTACTTTTATTTCGTATTACCGAACTCCAACTGCTTTATATGGAGATTTATGGGCAAACAACTTTAAACGTTTTTTACTGGAAACTTAAAATTTGTCACTTAACACCTTCTCATTCTAAACGCCTCAAATTGTTCTTAGACCCTTCACTTAATAATTTGAATTCGACTTAAACTACAAAAAAAAAAAATACAAACTGTCCTCGCTTCTCCCCAAACGCTGTTATTAATCAATACTTCTGTATAAGAGTTTTGAGATCCCGGTTTAAAGTTTAAAAGGAAATGGAATGGTTAGTCTTTTCAGTTCTCACTGTTCAGTGCCTTCTTTCCCAAAATCGAATGCAGAATTATGTAGCTGCCTTTTTCTTTTTATTATTTGTTGTTATTTAATTTCGTCCAACGAAATATTATGTTGTTTTAAATTATTTTTTAACGCTTATGAAAACCAGGTTTTGTAGTTTAGCATATTTTTTATTCACCTCCATACCTTTTAGAATATGTTTTATTTAATCAAAAAATACGAAATTGTGTTTTAAAATGTTGGCAACGCTGCTAGGAACATGTGGAACTTAATATTTAATAAACCTAAAGTGACACTGCGATTAGTTCGTAGTAGTTAAGATAAGATAAACAATTTCGGTCAGAGCTTTACTGATACAGGATACAGTACAACTTGCACAGTTTTAGTTACACAGATCTGACAAATTATGCCTTCCGCAAAATGTTTGATTGTTACTTTTAATAAACTATATATAGCGCCGTACTAATAACAAATTTTAGCCTCGACTTATTGAAGCTCACAATTTCGAAATTTGTATGGTAAATATATCCACTTAGAAAAGAAAGAAACTATGTAAATAAAAATAGGAAATTCCATAACCAAATAAAGTGTTTGGCCGCACGGTTGCCACTTTGGTAATTTTTTTTTTGCTTTATGAGTTTTGGTAATTTGGTAATTTTTATCTAATTAAATGGTTACTTTTTGAGTAGGAGCACCAAAAATACACCACATTTAATGCTGCCTTACTGTTTCTGAGTGAAAGCATTGCATTTGCATAACCGTCAGCACCACCCATGTAAACCTGTTTTATTCAAAAAAATACTGAATGCACTCATTTTCTACTGAATGAACTTCGAAATATTTTCTGTTTCTGCTTATAACTACATTGAGATATGGATAGGTTATTCAATCGTATTATTTATTTGCAGACATAAAACTGTTATTTGTAAGAGGTTTGTAATAAGAAAAAAGGTTTGGAAATGGTGGATGATCCCATGCCTTCTAGCAGATTGTAATTTTGTGCACAACCTTGTTGACGTTGTTTAATTGCTTAAAGACTGACAAAAATTCCTACTACGTTCCTCATTGAATTAAAAAGTAAATGTCTGTTTTTAAACAAGCAATTTTAATAAACAAATAAAATAATTTGAGTTTAGAAAATCATGCTTTTGGTCAGCAAAAGTACTTGAAGTAGATATTACTACATAATTACATTAGTAAGTTAAGTCTTATTTATTTTATTTTTGAAAGTAGCCGTTGTTTAACTACTAAGTTCCTAATTGAATATTTTAAAAGACTTATGTTTTAAGAAAGTGTGATACAAAAAATAAAAATAAAGTGCTATGAATTCTACACTTTTCTTTTAGTTTCTCTGAAGACTAAGCAAATGGACATTGCCATGCCGTTTTTTTTATACTATGTTCGTAAATCAGAGAAAAGTCTTACGACAGTGATAACGCATTTTCACATAGGCTCAAGACTATAGATGTATGCTATTTTTTCTCTTTGTGTTTTATCAACGTCTCAAGATTTTTGGTAAATTTTATCTTGGTTTGGTATTTCTTATCCAATTTTGGTAGCTAATTTTTTTTTTGCAAGTGACAGTAGTGGGTTTGGGAAAAATGTTGCTGTTCAAATTCTGTTGCACGCAATGCAGCAAATAAAAACTAAAAAGGTCAGGAAACTGTTAAAAATAAATGTTACAAATTGCAAAATCCGCTTACTTGTTCTAAACATGAGGGGTAGAGAAACATTGTTGTTTTTAAGATAAATTCGTTTCCAATAAGGACGGGTCGATGTTAAAATGAATTAAAATTAATAAAATTATATTTGTATTACGTATATATCTGAAACTTACCATCTTTTAAACGACAAAACTTATTTTCTTCATCATTTTTTTTTTATTTTTCAATAGCTCTTCGCAGTCCTTTTTCGAATGAATCCATTTATTTCACGAAGCGTTTTTACTATCGTTTGTGATTTAAATAATTTTGTTTCGTCCAGTATTTTTTTTTTTTTCATAGTAGATAGCTTGCACTGTCATATGACCATGAGCGGTCCAATTTGTTTGTACCCTGCCGCATAGATCCGGTTGAATTTGAGCGATGGCGTTGTTATTATTGGCTTTAAGGGCATTGTTCGATTGCGGCTTATTGACATAGTCCTGCGACTTCAGGAAACCCCACGAGAAAAAGTCTAGCAGCTGAAATCGCACAAACTTAGTGACCAATTCACGTCACATTTGCGAGAATAACCATACCCTCGAAGGGGAAGACTACTGAGCAATTTGGCGATTGTCCAACGCTCTAAAAATTCCTAACCAGCGTTACCACTTGTACTACATATGTAGTACTATGCTACATATTTGCTGGATTTTTTAATGCCGTACTACATACTACATCGTAAAGTACTACATTTCTTAAGATCCGTCTAACCATTTTACTTTTTTGCGAACAACATTTTTGCCTTTATAATTAAATAAATAGATTTAAAAACTTGGCATCACTCTAAAGTAAGTGTAAACCTTCAGCTCGCACACAAAGATATTGCAAGGAATGGGAAAACCAATTTTCGTTGGTCGAATATAGGTCTGGCAAATCCTTTTGTCGCGCTTGTCAGAAGTCATTTGTTTGCAATATGACTTTGCTTGTTAGACATGAACTCATACCCATACACATTTCCAATTACAATAGTGCAAAAAAAACTCCAACTGTGTCCGACTGTTCTAAAAACATAACAAATAAAAACAGCATCATATCTTAACTGCGTTGTGGAATTGTTTATTTTGTTTGTTAATAGAAAAAAAAACAGGTACTACATTTTGTTTGAAAATGCTACATTTTGTTGGCTAACGTACTACATTTGCTAAAGATTTTAGTGGCAGCGCTGTTCCTAACCCAACTTTTCGAAATGAAACTTCGTTTCACAAATCTTCCTCATTTTTTTATTTTTCTTGTTTTCTGTCGTGCTGACTTCGATGAGCAGCATTTAACAGAACGAGGATTCTCAACGTGATTTTTTTATGAACTGGAGGATCTGGATAAAAAAAGGCTTCTTCTGGGGCGAACTAGAGGATCTGGATTTAACAGAGCAAAGATTCATGCACAATTTGGGTCGAAAAGGGGATTTATTGGGGTTTTTGTTCCCAAAAATTAGCTATTTCGTGCGGGTGATTCACATACTGGACGAATATCTATCTATCTATCTATCTATCTGTCGAAATGGACTTGACATCAGAAAGAGCATCCATCTACAGACCTAAGACTATTCGCGTCTAAATTTAAGTGACATCGAATATAAAATTCCAACGGGATGGGGTATCGTATATCCTATAACCTTTTATGTAGCAACCCAAACTTCGCAGAGCACTTCACCCCAGCATCGCTCCAGCATCGCCATTCTTGGTCAATGGCATTGAACTATTTTTGATTGGTATTATGTCCATTCGATGTTCTCTACCGCAAAACCAACGACGGTTGATACCTATGAAGTCATTTTTTGTGCTGCTGCGGCTCTTAAATGCTTCTAGTCTATGAACAAACATGACTCCCTACTTTCTAGATGGCGCTCGTTGAAGTTTCTGTATAATTAGTAATAATTTGTATAGTTTTATAGTAAACATTTATTAAATTCCGCATATTTGTTCAACTATACACAGTCCCAACTATTTATTTTTAGTATTGGACCTCCCAAATGTGAATACGCCCGAAATTTCCCTCAAATATAAAAAGTTATGTCATAAAAACATATCCCACTAAAAATCTCTAGAGACCTCGCCGCAAACACCTACTTTCCAAAATTCAGACAGACGAGAAAATGACAGCTGAATTAATAAAATCAATAAAACCTCCTCAGGCCATTGCCAATGTTTAATTTGAATGCCAACCCGAACCCGACACCACGCTGTCCATCTCCAGCTTCGCCATTTCGCCTTAAATGTCCATATTATTCTCAATAGAGTCTTCCAAAAATATGAGTCAATATTTTTGAGTACTCAACTCGCCAGCTCGGCGTTGACTCTTTGGTTTAGTGGCATGGGTGTGTTTAATGATTAAAAAGAGCTTTGATGGCTTTTCCAAGGATTTTCTCGTCTTCGGTTCATCATTAAACAATGACGCGGAATTTATTCATCAAATATCTGCACCCCATCCTTTCTGTATCTATAGAAAAAATAAAGAAAACGAAACACAGTGCCAAGGGAACCCACATTTAAGTGACTGAAACGCTTATGATTCATTTTATTTCTATGTTGTTTGTGCTATTTTTAGATGGCACAGTGTATCAAATCAACCCCCTGAGTGGGGTGTGAATAATCATACAACAAGATTCATTGTCCGGCCCATTAGCTCAGTTGGTTAGAGCGTCGTGCTAATAACGCGAAGGTCGCGGGTTCGATCCCCTCATGGGCCACAATTATCTTTTTTTTTAATTTCTTTTGTGTTTATTTTAATAAATATTAAGGAAATATTTACAAGATCACTGCATTCGGTTTGTAGTTTTTCACTTCATGTACGAGAACGTGCCAAGGGTAGTAGAAAGAGAAAAAATGGGCTTGACGTTGTTTTGTATTAATGACTCCGCCAGAAGTGCGTTGCTTTTCCTTTCAGTGAACGCAGATACGTCACAAAATTAGATAAGAATCAGTTCTCATACATTTCGGTGCCGACAAATTGTCAAGTTTTGCAACAAAAACAGGGAATCCTCCGAATGAGTTGGTCCTTTTCATTTTATTTGGACTAGTTTTTGGATACAACATCAATCAAGTGGCCGCCTCTTTTGACCAAAGCAAAATTTGTCTTTTTATCTGCGTTTTCCGTCAGAATGTTTGCTATGAGCCCGTTAACTATTTCCGCGCGTTGTTTCGGTTGAAATCGATTCATACCTAGTTAAAATGTCTACTCCAGTCAATCGGTTCATAAATGTCAAATCATCAACTCTTGTTCAAGTATTTTAATGTATCACTCATCTTTCTGTTGCGCCCATCAGAGACTGAGCTGCAGTAAATTCAAAACAATCTTCATCGAATGGGGAAAAAATTAAAAACCATTGTTTTCGACTGCAGCTCTTCTTTGGGAATGATGGGCGGACCCCAGAAGCAGGCTCAATGATTTAAAGGCTTACAACACTCCATAAAGTATTCATTTCTTGACATTATTCATGACTAGGGTTGCCAGACTAAAAAATACGAAAAGGGTGACATCGTGAGTTTTCTATGGGGGACAAGTGTTCAAAAAGAGGGACAACATATTACTATTTTTTGAGCACCAGAGCCAAAAAAATGTGAAAGAAAAATAAGTTTCATTAGATACACATATTTAGGTACATATTTCATTTCATTTCTACATATTAGGAAAAAGCAAAGAAATCTACAAACTTTATTTAAAAGAAACAACAAAAAAAAATAAAAAGTAAATAAATAAGGATTCAACTAAAAAAAAATATGTTTTATTGAATTTTGACTTAATAAGGGGGACAGTGGTTTGTATTAGGGGGGACAAACAGCATTTTTGTATGAAAAAAGAGGACTGTCCCCCATAAAGGGGGACGTATGGCATCCCTATTCATGACTGGCAAATCATTTTTCGTTACAGGTACATGCGACATGAGTTTTGTTTGTTGTTCGTGGCGCGGCTCGTGTTCATCTGGTTGCGGAAGGAGTTAAAAAATACCTGACGCGGGCTGTTGATTTGTATAGGAACAAAGTGAGTTTTCTTTACAATTTATTCTGAATTTTTCCATTGTATTTTTAAAAATTCAAATTGAGGGAAATTTAATTTTCAGCATTTTTAATTTAATTTAGTAAATTTTCCTAAAAAGCAAGAGTTCTGTAAGAATTTAAAAATCAGATTTTCCTTTGTCTTTTGCGAAAAGTGAGGTTATTTTTAATTTTTTTTTTCTCAAACTTCTGACTCGCCAAAGCAAGTCAGAAGTATTTTAGTGAGGTTAAATTGAAGTAAAATTGGCTGCCATTTTGTACATGGAAATGACGGACAAAAGTCTTCTGTACTGCATTGTTTCCTTTTCCGTTTGTTTTTAAGTTAGCAAATTAATTTTATTCTTTGATTCACAATTTAAACAATTTTCCTGCTACTGAGCGAAACTTGGTTTATGTTTTTGCTGTAGTGTAAATATTTGCGACATGTCACGCGAAAGTTATAGCAAACTGATGTGAAATGGTGGCCGCCGAAGTATGTCCTATCAATCGAAGAGCAAGTTGAATTTAATTTACTCTTGGCCCGGGTTTGACTTTTGTCAAAAAATAAGTTACCTAAAAAATATAAGTCGTTCTGAGAGTTCATTTTGGGTAGTTGGAGCTAAGACGATGTCATCAAATGTATCATTGGTTTGACAAGCGGGACCTCTGATTATTCATATTTGTTTTAATGAAGGCTTTTTATCTAACAACTATAACCTTTTCGAAATAGAGACCGGGGTCATAACAAGGTTGGGGTAGCTTTGTGGCATGAAAGGATTAGAACATAACAGAAATGGCATGGAACAAATTAAAGTACGCTGGTCACAGGTACAACATCTGAAGAACACTTTGATAGCTTGTCGCACTGAAAAATTGAAATAATCTCTCCACAGTTCGGTAGAACGAAGATTGTCGCGTTTGACATTTCACAGACTTTGGGTCTTACCAATAAACATTTTTAATTTCGACTCCAAATTTTAGTAGCTCACAGTGGCTATATTTTGCATACAAGTTTCGGAATTGTGAGCTTCTGTAAATTTTAAGTCTTTAAGTTCTCTTGTAGAAAATGCGTGCTAGTGGGATTCATTATTCAATGGAATGAAAACTTCCTTTCTGGCCATTCAATTCAAGTTGCTTTGGATCTATACAAATCTAAGACTCATCATACAAATGCTGTTGGTATTCCCCAAAGTTCCATTCGGTCTCCAACTGTCAGGCACATTCCCCCACTTTAACCAGAATACATGTCTTTCTAGAAAAGTCCATCAGTTCACCCTTGAGCCTATTTTCGGTCGGACCGTGAGATGTAGAGATCTAGCCGTGAAGCTTCTAGCTTTCTCCAAGAGCGTATCGGCATCCCGCTTAAAAAGTTTTAAAACACCGTCGTCTAAAATCGCGGTCTTTTTTAATACTGCCTCTGAAAATCCCGCTTATTCTAAGTCCCAATCTATTATAATCCCGTTTAATCCCGCTTTTCCCGTTTCTCAAAATCCCACTTGAATTTTATGAATTTTAACAACGTCATCGTTCAAAATTGAATACTGCTTGTGTCCCATTTTCTTTCATAATTTTATCCGTTTCAATTGTTTTTTTTTTTTTAAAGAATTAACAGAAGTGGCAATAAAAAAAACAAGACACACTTTTTTGCCCACATTAATTGAATGAACTTTGAAATTTTAATTTTTCAGTACCTGAATGAGCATTATTAATTTATTTATATTTATTTGTTGAATTGTTAAACAATATTAAATCATGGCAAAGGTTTTATTTTTATTTCACTTATTTCAATTTGTTTTACTTATAAGTCCGCTTCCGCGATTTTTTAAACATCTAGTTTCAATTGCAAAACATATAAGAATCAGGATTATAAAAAGCAGGATTCTAAAAAGCAGGATATCGTACCCAACCCCTTTCTCCTTGTTACATTTTTCAGGTATTTAAGACCGATGTGCATCGATATATCTTATCCTACTTCCATTTCTTTTATATCCGCACTGAGTTTATCGGTCCTCATTATAAGAGTAGCTATCACCAGCATTGACACTTTGCTGTAATTCCAGAAGATCCACTGGATTTTTTTTTCGAATTCTAAATCTACTGCCAAAAAATTTAATTTACTGCATTTTTGTAGTACGCTTACATTTATATCTAGATCTTGTAGCAGAAAACATAACAAAATCAAAGAATTAATGAATTTTTTCTGTTTTGTTTAAATACTCGATTTTATTAATTTTGTATTGTTAATGTTTTTTTTTTGTCATTTACCTTGGATTTGTTTGAAAACAAAAGCCACTGCAAAAAAATGCAATCTCCTGCATTTTGTAGAAAATCTACTGCGAAAAAATAATATTAAAGTGGCAACTCTGGAACCTCCTTTTTCTTATTTCCAAAAAATGCGGTTTTCGTGGAGATTATTATCTTCACCGCGGAGGGAGGTAACTAAAACGACCAAATTTGAGGTTTTGCGTGGTAAAATGATAAAAAATGGAATCAATTTAACCGCTTTTATTAAAGAGGAACATATTTTTCGCAATATTGATGAAAATTAACCTCTAAAAAGGCATTTAATATTTTCTGTCACATGTATTTCGCAAATAGATTGTCTATTACACAACTTTCTCAAGTTCACTTAGCATTGACATTAACTCTATACACAAACCGGAAATCTACCAACGAATTTAACATCACATTTCGACAACACAATTTCATACAGCAGAGTGGCGCAGTGGAAGCGTGCTGGGCCCATAACCCAGAGGTCCGTAGATCGAAACTACGCTCTGCTATACAGTTGAGTTTTTTTTTTCTTGTTTCTGAAAATCAACTTGTGTGCAAAGAATTCATTTGTGAAACTAAGGATATGACATCATAGAAGTTGAGGGCTAACGAGACTTGATTGGTTTGTGGATTGGAATGTGTTCACGCGACATTTTATATTTGCTAATACAGAAATGTTGTTTTTGGTTAAGTCGAGATAATGCTGTGACAAGTGGAAGTTAGTGAGATGGTATGAATATCAAATAATATGCGAACTCAATCAGAACGATGGGTTTGTCTCTGCCTACGTGCAAACTCTTTTAACGTATTTCGTAGAAAATTTAAGGGAAAAAAGTGCTACTCAGACATTTTATTAATTTTTGGAAAATTATAAAAGAGAATTAGATGTAAAAATAGTAAAATTGGTCCACTGTTTTGAGCCAAGAATGTTGAAATATGTTGCGTTGTCAAATTGTGATGTTAGACTCTTCGGTTTGTGTGAAATTTATATTAATGCTCAGTGAACATGAGGATGTCCCATAATTCACGCAAAATGTAATTTTGATAGAAAATACTGATTTTTAATTAGAAAGCTTAAATTTTTTATTGATTCATTGAGAATACAGATTGGGGTTATGTATGGAATAGCACATCGGATAAAAAATGTCCGCCACGGCTTTGCTGGCACGTACGTACATTGGATTTGTCTATGACCATTTCGCATAAATGAGCCTGAATTTCAGTAATACACCTCCCAATTTCCTCTTTCAATTCGTTAGTGGTCGTGGGCTCTATGCAAACCTTTGACTTTTTTGAGGCGTTTTTTCGCGCGTTTTTCAGCTCGTTTTTTGACGCATTTATTCGTGCGTTTTTTGAGGCGCTTTTTCATGCGTTATTTCAAGCGTTATTTCAAGCGTTTTTTCATGCGTTTTTTTGAGGCGTTTTTTCATGCGTTTTTTCTCGCGTTTTACGTGCGTTTTTTCATGCGTTTTTTGATGCTTTTTTCCGGCGTTTTTTGAGGCGTTAATTCGTGCGTTTTTTATGGGTTTTTTTGCGCGTTTTTTGAGGCGTTTTTTCGCTCGTTTTTTGACGCATTTTTTCGTGCGTTTTTTGAGGCGTTATTTCGGGCGTTTTTTCAGGCGTTTTTTGATGTGTTTTTTCGTGCGTTTTTCACGCGTTTTTTGAGGCGTTTTTTGAGGCGTTTTTTGAGGCGTTATTTCGGGCGTTTTTTCCCGCGTTTTTTCAGGTGTTTTTCAGGTGTTTTTTGAGGCGTTATGACCATGGGAATGACTATCTCATCCGAAGTGATCACAATATCCTTTCAATAAATGCGAAAGTAATATCTAAAAATCTCCAAAAGCGTTGGCCTCATATTGTTCGTGCCAATAATTCAGGCTGACGAATGTCAGGTTACATCCTTCTCCATGGAGACCTTTTTTGTTTCTCGTTTTCGTTGTCGTTCCGTCAACCTAATGGGCCTTCAGAGATCATAATTTCTCCTCCTCGTACATGCTAATGTAATTGCGGGGCACAAACCCAGAAACGAAACTATGAACCCAGCTAAGAAATGTGCTACTTCACTTAACTAAATTATTGCAGAGAACTGCTGCTCCTGCTTCGCCTCCAGCCAGGGGTAATGCTAAAATCCTTTCGTCACGCAATGTGACTTCTGGTCGGGCATAGTAGACATACCTACACCTGTTACCGAAAATTAAATACCCCAATTGATAGTCGTCGTCTGTATGAATAAATAATTTATACGTTTATTGCTGGGACACATTTTTGGCATCCAAGGGTCTACCATCTACCAACTACCATCTACCGCCTGCGTTCATCCTGAATTGTTACAATCTCAGTGGAGTACGCTACGGCAGTGCATTTGAGTGCTTGCTGACCTGTGAATAAGTTAAGGGTATATTCTCCTTCTAGGTCAGTAAAATCGATTTAACCGGCACGAGAGAGCTGGAGAGCCTGTGTGTGTTGTTGCTGGGTGTGTGTGTTTGTTGCTGTTTGCTGAAGAGCCTTTTGGCCTGACGTGATATGCACCACAATCGAGTTACATTTGAATGACAATGAAAGCGGCAGAAGGCGTAACCCACAGCGTAAAATGTGAGCTTGGTGGTTGCGTGAGTCGGAGGGGAGCACACACTTTAGTTTATTGGCGCAGAAATTTCCAAAAAAAATTGTATTATTGAGAACATTTGACATATTATTATGTCAAGTTTGCGTTACGCTTTGAAGTTGTTTTCGCGGAGCCACGTGGCAGCGGCTTTATGTGAGTTTAAAGTGTTTGATGTGGGGAAAGGCGCAGGGGTTTTGAACGTTAATAATTGAACAAATATTGTGATGTTTGTAAGGATTTGCAGTATACCTACTTATTGTAGCACGTGCCGCATGGAAAAGTGAGGTAGTAACACGACTGAAGGGTGTCCACTGGTTGGTAACTCTTTCAACAATTGATGCACTTGGATTTTAGACTGTTAAGCTTTATCGAGCTGAGGAGCCCTGTCGAACTCGAATATAAGAAGTCACTCTTACTAATTTGGCGGCTTTGTTTAGTAAACACTCGGCGCCTAGAAGAGCTCCACTTTGTCTTCAGATTCAGCTTGCAGACCCCTACTATAATAAGCCTGTTAAGATGCTTTAGTCGAGCTTTTTAAAGCTGATCAAAATGACCTTAATATTTAATTATGTCCTCCACGTATCGCTTTTTAGCTTCTCGTACTTCATACTCTGGCTACGGTCTGGGTTAGACCTCGGCCTCAGCCAAGACACGTCAACAGTGACCGCATCCTTAGGTAAATGCCCCCAAAGTTGGTTAAGTTCTTCTTCCGGACAACCTTAGATGAGGTCTTTCTGCATGGTTTCTTAGGGTTGGAGTCGAAGTCCCTTTGTGTCGAAGAGCAACTGTCCATTTTGGCTTTATGTGTTTTAGGCATTTTAGATGACCGCTCCTTACTTATCTGCACAGTTTGTATACTTCTCTTAATCCTCCTTCACTAATGGCCTTCTGCGCAGTAGAGCAGGGATTATGATGGTCTCCTTAGTGTTACTCGCCTCTTCCCAGACTCCGGGCCTTATTAAGTAGGCAATAATTAAGGAAGCAAAAAAAAAACCCAAAACTAAGCATTTCCTGCCGAAAAAGTCTGCCAATTCCAACTAAGCTGAGTCCCAAAAACGCCGCATGGTCCAAAGAGGCAAATCTCGTCGCAAAAATACTAAATTCGATGTTTTATTTTTTATTTCTTACATAAATATAAACGCGGCTTCAGAAACAGCAAACGAAATAATTTTCTGCTAACTAGTTTGACTTATAGAGCTTTTAAAGTTGGTCAATTTTGTTCTAGAGTGAAAAACAAACCAGAAAAAAACTACTTTTTTATTTTATTTTTTTGCAATTATGGCACAATAAACGAAAAATCTTAATCTTTTTTTATGAATGTAGTCTAGTTGTTTTATTTATAGTTAAATTCAAATTTTAATAAAAATATTGCCTAATATTTTTAATAAAGAGCTAGAAAAAAATTCTCGCGATTTCCAGTGGAAAATTGACAACGATAAGCCATATGTAAAATTGTAGCTGCAACTATTTGCAATGTCCGGAGAAATTGTAATTTACATAAAAAAAAAGTTGTGTTCCCAGTGCTGACATTTTGGCCTTAAAAGCAAATTTCCTTATGGAATATTTCAATTATTTTGTTGAGTAAAAGAGCTGAGAGTGTGAAATTTTCTTTTTATATCAACTAAAAATACTGTTGTTATTATTTTGATCGTTAAGAAATGTACCAAATTCCACGCCCCTTTTTATATAGATGCCAATTGGTTTTGTAATCCGCCCCATTTAACGACTCTTCTTGAATAAATTCCTCCTAAACCAGAAGGGTTTTTGATTAGTTTGTAACTGAGTTTCTTCGAATTACTTAAATTATTGTAAAATGATTGTTCTTATTCTTAAAGTATACGTGAACATAAATTAACTAGCCAAAAGAAACGGATAATTGACTTATTGCCTAAACATAACAAAAAGTTGAAAGAAATATTTAATTGTGGATTATTTTTTTATGATCTAATAAAACAGATAGAAGTATTAATTTTCCTCTGTTACCCCATTTACCAGATAAAACAATCCTTGTGCATGTTCATATACAGGTATATATAAACCATGACAATGGATAAATGGTGATAGTTTTCAAAAGGCTTTACTGAAGAGCGAATCGTGCAAATTAAATATCAATATCAATATTGCAAACAGAATATTTATTTCATAAATATATATTTTGTATTCTATTTGATTTACTTTTTTCCTATACTGTTTTATATAAAATATATCACTCAAATTGTTTATAGGATATACATACTGATGCGCCACAAAATGAAAAAAAAAAACGGTTTAAATACTTGTTAAAAACTTTCAAATATGGTTCGTTAATTTTATGCATCCACTGTTGTAAAAAAAAAATCCTTTTTCAAAGAAAATCTTAATTCAGCCTTAGATTTAGAAACACCCTGTGAAGCAATTTTCTTAAAAATCACTTTTTTGTATAGGCTTCGAAATTCCCTTTAAGAAGAGGAAAAGACTGTAGCGATATCTTCGTTCAAAAGTTATGATTTTTGCAACCAAAAAAGTCATTTTGGACCACAGTGCGCCGTGCAGATAACCATCTCCATCAACAAGTCGAATATTATAAATTTTTCATAGACTTCGAGAAGCCTTTATAGTGAGAACCTTTGTCGTGACAAATTTCTTATACGACTGTCGAAAATACTGCCTTCTCCATTAAGGAAAGGTACGAGTTATGATGATGAAAGTGGCATACCCCATGGTTGTTTCTAGTGCTCATCTTGTCATATATACAGAGAAATAGATTTTAACAATTAATTTGTAAGCTTGCAATCTCTCTAGGTCGTTTTAGAGATTCCATAAGCCTATCACTATAAAGAGTACTTGCTTCATCTGACATAATAATTGTAAAAGTCTTCATCAACCCTCATTTCTTAGACTCAATTGGTTGACTTGAAATTAGCACAAGTTCTTTAAATGTCAGTCTTTCAATTTTCGTCTTGTGATTCCCCAGCAAATTTCTACCCCATCATCTCATCACTTATATTTACATTCTTCTCCGAGATGCGCCCACTGACAGTGGTAAATATTTTTAAAACCCAAAATTTGCCACCTACCGGAATAGCTTTCACTCTCTTTGGGTCTTTACAAAATGCGGTCTGCTGCTCACGATTGCCAAACAAATTAGCTTCGACCAAGTCGAACAAGCATAAACATACAACAAAACCAGCGAGGGCGCCAATTCAACCATTGTCTAATGTTGCTAATTAAAATATGGTAAAACAAAACAACCACACACACGGGTCGGCATCAACCAATTTGTATTTCCAAAAATAAGCTGAACGAGATTTTGCTCCATGTTAATGGTAAACAAATCGGCAGTGAACGATCTTGAACTCTGAAATGGAAACGAATAAAATGCAAAAAGCGGTGGATAACAATAAGCCAAACCACATAATAGTAGCATAGCTCCGTTGCAAAACCACTTGAATGTTGTTAGCATTCAAGGTCTTTGCTGAACTGGTCTGTGAGTAGTTAGACTTTTTGTTGCAGAGGAAAATGGTTGATAAGTTGTTAAAATAAATGATTGGCGCTATGGGCCTTTGTAGGACCTTAGGACGGATGGGAGGGCACGAATTTAGAATTATACTCTTGGATGTTTCTCAAACGCTCGCAAGAGTTGAGGCAGCCTAAAAAAATTTAACCTACTTTCGATGTCGGTTACAGTCCGATCTTTTAGCCAGCTTGTTCCCTAAATTGGTCCGTAACCCATCAGGCTATTTCCACTTATTCAGTCCGTTTGGAGTCACTCTTCCTCTCCTACGTTCTTCCTCAGTGGTGAACTCTGAAACTTGTCAGACTTATGCGTTGTTGCTCTTACACTACACGGGAACAAGTCATTGCAGGCGTTATTTTTAAAACTTTCTCTTTAGCCAGATCAACATCTCTGTGTAGTCTCTAAATTTTGTCATTTAATATTGTTCGCAGCACTCCATCGTAAAAAATTGGGCAAGTTAATGCGCCGCATAAAAAATCTACATTTCGAACTGATTTACGACTTGATGCCACTTAACATCGCATTTTCGCTTTCCAATAACAGGTCTATTCTAATCAATTGAGATTCACACAACATTTTAAATCAACACGATTTAACTGTCAAATTTGTAAGCCCAGTGAGGGCAAGAAATGAGCTACAACGAGGAAACTTTAAAATTTCGAACTCACTCATAAATTGGTGACATTCCGCACTCTCACGCAATTATTGGAATCCAATAATTACGAGTCCATTTTATTAACTGATCGACAAATTCGTTTTTATTTCGCACATTTACAAATGCATCATAAAGTTGTCTTAACAGTGAATAAATTTCGAACTCACCAATAAATTGGTGATTGTTTCTCATGCTCATAGTCTTCGTTTTTTTTCGCAATCAAACTGCACGTTAAATTCCATTTCATTAATTACGGGGAATAAAAAAAAAACACGCTTCAAAGCTCTTAGATTTTATACCACACCTCATTACATTTTTCGAACTCACTCAATTTCCCTACAGTTGAATGCCTGTACGCATAATTTGGCCCACCAACAGTCGATTTACTTTTGCATGTTTTCGGACATATTGAAGGCCTGAAATTGACGACACTGTGGATGTTTCGAACCCGTTTCCGTTTAAGCCTCGATTTACTTTGTTCTTTTATTTACTTTATAGTGAGTAAATTTCGAACTCGCAATTTTATTGATAATTGTTTCTCGCACTCACAGACATTTTGCGATCCAGCTTTAGGTTTCATTCCACTCTGTATCTATTATTTCAGGCAATGCTACAAAACATTTCGCTTTTTCCAACTTACTTTTGAATTGGTGACAATTGGCATTGCAATTAAATTGCACGTCTATTCCATTATGCACGATCCACTTTTACACATTTTCTAACTAAGGTTAGGTTAAGACTAAATTGGCCTAAAGTAGCGATGTTTCGAACTCGTCGGCGAATTGGCAGCTGTCATCCAAACTCACCGAGTTTTCTTTCAATCTAGCTTCAGGTTTATTTCCACTATTTAAGTGAAGACAACAATGGGACTGGACTGACTAGCCGGATTCACTTTTGCACAATTTCGAATTATAGATGTAGTGGCCGATAAAAACAATACGAGTTCTTCGAAGAGTCGAACTCACTTACGTAGGTGCTAGTGACTTACATTAAACACTTTTCGAAGTCAAACTGCAAATTTAATCGAGTCAACAAGTGTCAACAGCAAAAGCCCAATAACTGTTTTATCGACTGCATTTTAATGTCAACTGCAGTATTTGGTTATCAAAGCCATTTGGGAAGCAATTCATTTGTGAAACTAAGCAGCGATATTTTGTCAAAACCAATGTTTTGTTTATTCGACTATAGCTGAAAAATTAAGTTCTTTAAGAAGTTCGTTTAATATCAAAGTTCGGGCGTCTAAAACGGATCAATGTGTCTACTGACGTTCGCCACCAAAAGTTATTCAGTGAAAGACGTCAAAATTGTATGCGTTGTTACAAAGTTTGTATGTCAGCTGTTGTCAGTCAAAAAATGATTGCTGCACTCTTTTCTGTTTATTTCGCCGACGACTCTTAATTCCACAGACCTTTTCGCTAGGCATATCAACCCTTTTAACGCAGTGGACCTTCAGTCTGCCTTTGTTACCTTTAAAAATGTATACTGAAGTTCGAAAGTCCTTTTTGGAAAGACAACAATCAATTTATCCACACAAACAACTTTTAAGTATGAGCTATCCAAACCCTACTGACCGGGTTCGACCCCCAAAACGAAAGAAATGTGTTTCCACCTCTGATTCTTAAGAAAAAATCCGACAAAAGACATCTTATTTATTGCCTTTTGGATACTGCGTATATAAAATAGCTGCTCCCTTCTATAATTTTTTTCCGAGTCCTGTATGGACCTTTTTTAGCCACACGTATTTATTTTATTCACACTCGGACTTGTTGTACAACTACTCGTATAGAAAAAAAAAAACTGCACACAATTCGTTTGCAAGCACCCCTTGCACTTTTTTAAACTGAATACATTTGCTCTCGCATACTAGCGGGAAGTAAGTTGTGAACTCCTCATCCATCCCAACAAATTTCCCTTCTCCGTTTGCTGCTCTACCGAAGAATGTCTACAAACCCTTGCTGTAACTCTGCATAATAGGGTTGACAACTCGCTTTTGTTGTACACAGAAATCTTGTATTTCAAGTTCATTGCACTCATCGGGTACCGCCGAAATATATCCTTGAATCAGTACAATTTTGCCAGGACAAAGACAAAAAAAAAAGAAAAAAAAGTTGCGAAGAAAAATTAAAAGAAATTTCGTGTTGAATACGACAACGACGACAGAATGGATGTATGTTGTGCACATTCGAAAAGGAAAAGAAGAAGAAGACGACGGACGGGGGAAAAAGTCATGTCCTTAAGGTTCAACGGACGAATGGAAAATTGCTCTGCAGCCGATGTACATATAATATCTATTATTGTTTGAGTCTGCACTATGAAGTATCTAAATCAAGAATCTAATTTGTATCTGTTGGTAAATTTTGTGTTTTTTTGGAGTCAGTCAAATTTGGGATTGGCTTTGAGTTTGGTGCTCCCTTTAAGAAAGTTTGCGGTGCTGACTATGACAGAAGTGGTGTAGGTGGAGGGTAATATGGATACGAGTAAACGGTCGACCCATTTGTGTGTGGGCTGCCACTTTCGCCTGTCCTTGAATGTTTTTGGAGTGCAATGTTTCGTGAGTCCCATTTCTAAAAACACTTTTTTAGGTATATTTTTGGGGGCTGTGACATTTTGACATTTAGGCGTTTGGAGTACTTTGGATGGGTTGAGATGTTTCTCGGTAAAGCTATGGCTTCAAACAAAGATTATGGGAGCTGACCCTTTTTGTATCGACTGCTGGTCTTTTTTTTCCTGTGTACTTTAACACTTTTGTTAAAATCTAAAAGGATTTCTTTTCGGACTGAAATTATAGCGCAAGTTGTTCAGGTACCGTGCATTTTCTAGTGGGGACCTTAATGTCACGCGAATTGGATGTGCAAAATCAAACTACCAACAACCGATTGAACGGTTTGCACAACTGCAAAAGCATCTTAAAACAGCGAACTTTATTTTAATCGACATTACCTTCAAAGGCGCTGAACATGCTGTAATAAAGCTGTGCAGTGTGCGTTTCTCCCATGGTCCCTGTCCTGCTCTACAGTGCATAAACAATGCGTGAAAAAACGCGTGACAAAGGCGGAAAAAACGTCTAAAAACGCTAACAAAAATCGTAAAAAGACGCTTGAAAAATGGTAAAAAAAGAAGCGGGGGAAAAGAAACGTAAAAAACACGTCAAAAACAAAGAGAAAAGGCGTCAAAAAAGCGCGAGGAAAGCGGGAAAGAAGGGTCTAAAAACGCTAGAAAAAAAGCGTTAAAAGACGTTGTAAGAAAGGGTTAAAAAAATGCATCAGAAAAACCGTGGAAAAGGCGGAAAAAGCGCCTAAAAAGGGTAGAAAAAACGCGTCACAAAAAGCGTAAAAAGATGCCTAAAAATGGGTAAGAAACGCGTCACAAAAAGCGTCACAAAAAGCGCAAAAACACCTGAAAAATGCGACAAAAAACACGCGAAAAACGCGCTAAAGCACATTAACGCGGGAAAAAATCATAAAAACCGCTAAAAAAAAACGTGAAAATCGATTAAAAAACCCGACAAAAAACGCCTGAAAAACGGATATTGATGGCGGAAGCACGTGAGGATATTCGGTTTGCGTTGACAGGATCTGAACATAAAGATTTGAAAGCCAATTCTACTACAAGCTGTATAGCGACATCGATTCGGTTAGAAGATTGCTAATGGAAACGTACTTTACAGCTCACAGAGTCTTCGAGTCCAACTGAGAGAGACAACGTAGCAGAAAAAAAATATTTTCGTTACTTCTCGTAATTGTTACGTACCAGGGCCGCTGCAGGTTTTACTTAAGTGCGTCTTAATTGTGAAGTTAACCAAGACTTCAACTATAAAAACCTTCTGTAGTTACTGTCCTAAGTCAAGTTGGTTGAGTTCCTTTTCGACATATGCGTGACACCTTAGGTGAGGTTATATCGACTATATCGGTTCCCTACCCCAAAGTTAGGTATAGCTGCCTATAGCGACGTTCTGTCCGATTTGTAAATGTTGGCCGTCGCTTCTTACTGACAGCATATAATTGCTGTTCTCTGCGAAATTCGCTTTATTTTCTCTACTCACCGCCTTCTTAAAGGAGATGCTCCACAGTCCGTTTTAGACCTACCCGCACTGGCACTCATTACCCAGCTCCCAGGAAATCGACAGAGCAGCGCCAAACAAAGATATCTTCGCAGTATCATGGAAGAGAAACATTTGCAACTTTAACTACCCCAACTCGTAAATTGTGTAAATTGTGTTTGCCAAGAGATTATGATGGTGAAGAACCCTTCTTACGAGTGCGTCTCAACTTTTCACTGCCGCTACGCATCGAACAAATAAAAAAAGCAAATTATTGACCATTAACTCCGCCAGAGCGATTATCTGTGCGATTTTGCTTCATCACTTGAATATTATAATATTCATTTTATCCCTCGAACCCCCCATACCCAGCCGACACGAAACGGATGCAAAAAATCAACTCCCCTTGACGACAATGTTCGTAAATCCATTTTATTAGCATATTTTGCAGAGGATTTTTTTATTTATTTTTTTCCTGGCCCTTCGTCGGTTGTGTCCTTGTGCAAGGAAGTATTCCAGGCAAAAACGAGAGCAAAGGCAAACACAAAATCGAAACCCTCCATCAGAAGGAAGGCGTAGCGTAGATAGACGTATGGCTGGATGCGAAGAGAAAACTCGTTTAAACACCCAGCAGCAGCACACAACAACAACCCGAGAGCACAAGCCGGAACTGGAGGGGTGCCGGGATTGGGTATATCATTATGCCACGTCATCCGACTAACATACGCTATTGTATAGCTCTGGCTTGTGTGAGGGATGAAAGGTATATCCTTGCGGGGATTTTTGTTTCTTTCTGCCGCCATCGCCCACCGATGCAAATAGGTGCTGAAAAACCATAAAGGTGAAAAGTATCGTCAAGCAAGTATAGTTCCGGCGCGGGGTGTTTTTTTTTCTCCGCGTGAATCGCGGATAAACTTAATTACACACACCCAGGCGGAAGCGGGTTAAACTGTGTCATCAGGTCCTTTCCATCGGCGTTGCCTCGCACAGATGGTCATCTGGGTTTAGGAATTTTCTGAATAAAGTTTAAAGTCCCTATAAACACGAAGGACATTCTGAAAATCGCACTTATACCTTTCGCACAATGACTGCCATTGTTTGCTCACGGTCCTCGCGCATCTCACATTGTGAACAGTCATTTAAATAACTACATATTAAAAGAGGATGAGGGTGGGTCAGGTTCGGATGATGGTTGCTTGGGGTAGTAACTAGTGGGGTACGCTTCTTAAAAGTGATTAAGGTTGTATTTAGCTTTGCCAGGGGGTTGTCGGGGGGTGCGACGCAAAATATCCCGCAGTGTACACATATTATGTAAAACTGATTGATTTGAATTTGAAAGCCGATAGGGGAATGATAATGTGGGTGTCCCTTCAAGTGGAAAGTCCTTATTCTCCGAGTTGTGCGTTGGCTGGGATTGCGCTGTTGTTTTGCAACAAAGTATCGAATTAATGTACCATTAGGGGCGAGCTTACTTATCTGCGATGTTAGCTGGAAATATGCGCAAGTGGGTGACCCGGAATACCTATGGTTTTGTTACTGAATGTGTGTGATACGCAATTTGGAAAATAATATGATTGAGTGGGTGCGCTGCGAGAAAAATGGGTCCAGTTAGTGATTGCATATAGAAGACCGGGAATGGTGCTTCTTTACAATCAAACATTTTAAGCAGCTTTACAAGGTAGAGGTAGGCAAAAGGACGTCCCAAGAGGTTAGAAAAACTAAACGCGACTCTACTCGTCGCCCAAGCAAAGGGGAAACTACTGTGTAGTTTGAAAGCAAACCCCGAAGAGTGGAAGTGGTGCCCAAATTGTGTAGGACGATCTGAAAGGAAACATTTAAATACAGCTTAGAGAACCGAAGAGCAGACAACTGACAACGCTTTTCAGTTGCCTTCTCTCAAGTTTCCCCTTAAAAAAAGCGACTAATTAATGTAAAATCAAAATAAGCGACTAATTAATTTAAAAACGAATTTTTGGCCGAAAAACTATCACAAGAGAGCTTGCGGCGGAACCTAAACGGCGACGACCATTCAAGTCAGTCTGTAAGACCAAAACCTACAATTAGGTGTCATTTTTGATTTAGGAAGAGGCTTGTAAAGTTCCTCAAATAGGCGCGTACGGCTTAGCCACCTCCTTAGGAGGCCAACAGTCCGAAGTAGGTTTCTTCCCAAATTAATAGCAGTTGGGGTGGTTTTTCACAAATTGGTCAATAGTTGAATGAGGTCCTGCTTGGAGTTTTTCGTGCCACCTGGGGCCCCTTCTCTCCATTTCGTCCCATTCGAATTAGCTTTCCCCTTCCGCTTTTTAGTAGGTACTCTGTAATAGTTTCGGAATTGTGTGACAATTCATTCCACTTTCGAAATACAGAGTAGAAAAGGTTCGTTTTCGAAGATTTTTACTTACTTTACTAGAATAGATAGTATTTTGGCGGGAGAGAAAGTGTCAGAGCATTTTAGAATGTTGACTAGCATTTTTTATAACGCTCCCATTAAATCAAACTGGTCTGAAAATCACTGGAAGAATCTTACGTACAAAATAATAACAATTCGTCGTAGAAGCTTCCGTACATTCACTTTTATGACCCGCTTATCCATTTACTAGGGTCACAGGTAAAGCCTAACTCCAATTTCCGTCACCGTCACGATCATCGTCGAAACGGACCTCCAAAACTAGCATCTAAGCGCAAAAATTACGCGTTTGAGAGGTTAAGTTCATTTGTCCACAAATGAAACGAAAGTTGGTGATAGTAAAAAAAAAAAATCGTCCATAAATTAACTTATTATGGTCATCAAAATTTGAAAATCGATATCGTCCAGACGATCGTTGTTATACGGAATTTTCCCCCTGATCGAAATCGATGCCGTTGTCGAGAACCTGTAAAGGCACCAAGCCAAAGAACAGAAACAGGAACAGAAACTGAAACAGAACAGAAATTTTTTTCGTTCTGAAGTAAATTCTGGTTCTGTTTAGGTTGCTCGCTCAGCTACACAAAACTGAAACAGAAACAGATCCTACATAAAAACATGTCGCTGTCGCAAAATATTGGGTGACGGTCATTATACATTATTTGGTGATTTCTCACGAAATCTTTATACTCTCCTCTTCGTCTACTAAAAACGAATTTTTCGAAACGAACGCAGAAAAATCCAAACAAAAAAAACCTGTCCCCCACTATAAATTGGCATTTCTGTTGCTGGCAGCAGCAGTAACAATCAATGTAGACTTGTTTACGTTCTGTTCGACGAGCCATTTTTCTGTCGCTAAATTCTGTTGCTGAAAAAAATATGTTCTGTTCCTAATTCTGTTTCCGTTGCAAATGTATGGGATTCTGTTTCTGCTCCTGTTTCTGTTCTTTGTCACTTGGTGCCTTAGTCCACTAATGCCCCTATTGGAACAACGCACATCCCACCTTTGAGAAATATCATAGTTTGCGGGACCTTTTATGGGAAGCTTGTATCGGTTTCCGGTAAAACCATTGACAAACTGGAAAACGTTTCACCCTACGTTAATTTGGCAATATCCAAGGCTGCGTCATCATGGGTATGCGCTTCGACAGTCTTCGCTGCCTATCCTCCATCAAAAAGAGGTCAACTGCACAAGATGTCCACTTTCCTTCATAGTAGTATTAGTATTATATAAATATGGCCTATATTGCGCCCGCTTGGAATGGTTTCTTCTCCTTCTAAAACCGCCTCGTAATGTGGTTCGTCTGGGTTTAACATTTAAAGGTCTTTGCTACAAAAAAACTCGACAAGAATATCCAACCTAGAGCTCGTCAACCAGTCCAGTTGCTTTATTAAACCTAAGAAACGGTAGTGGATCCATGGTAAATGTATCCTTATCCAGTATTTAGTACTTGTCCTCTTGTGGAAGTCGTCCTCGTTTCAAAACCTGTAGACCTTCCTCTGAAATACCTATTTTCCTTCTGTACGAGTATCTATTCCCTAAGCCCAAAGCGACCGTTCGAAGGCTATTTAGACTGGTGTAGGTATGCCTTCTAACGTTTAAATTCAAATTTCCTAAAAGCTTCTTAGCCTGTTTTATTTGTTTTACTTACCCAGATCCAGAGTTGGCTTATATCGTATTGTGGTCGACATTGACACTCGACACAGCAAATCTTCTAAAATTCCACAAGCAATGGTCTCCTGGCTTCCTACGAATTTGAGTCACAAGACAAAAAGCCAACCTATACACATTGCAAGACCCACTTCAGTTTGCAACAGAATTCCAACTCCATACGTCACACAAAAAATCATTGAAACTGCCAAAAAATGCAACCAACAATTTAACCAACCCGTCAGACGACCCCTTGCATAAGCACATCGGCGAAAAATAGCTTATCCCACGGTAAGCCCTACTTGGTAAGCCAGATAAAACCCAATTATGGGACAAAATCATGACTTCCCTCAACATAAACAGTTAATCCGTCGAGCGGCCGACCGACCGTCTTGTTGCGCACAAAACAAAAAAAGAAAAGAAAGAAAAAGTGACGGTCATATGCGAAGCAATAAAACAAGCAACAGCAAAACATTACGCCTCCGATAATGAAACCATGTAATTACGTCCGACATTCTGTACACACAGCACACTTGATGTCGCCTGCTCAGCCAACAGCAAACATGGGCACTCGCTATGTTGTTCTCTTTCTGTGGGACCTCGTGTCTTTTCTCTCCATCAGCAGGCTGTCGCGAACAATCTCGAAAGGCGACATCGGCATGAAACTCTCATCACGGGCAAGAGTTTCACCCGCAAGTGAATTGGTTTGTTGGACAAGTTTCTGGCGAAGTCGACGAGAACGAGAACTGGACAAAAAAAAAAAAACAGTAAAACCGTTGGTTTCTCTTGGAATTTAAGAGAATTTCACAGCTCTTTCCAACTAACACATCCGCAGGGTTCTGTTGGCCTTGTGTTGGTGCTTTTGTTTGGCGAAGACCAAAACCAACACACTAACGCGTCCCGAGTGAAAAGAGAAAACAAACAAAAATGTAACAAAATTTGTGCCGAGTTGTTCTGGAGCAGAGGAGACAGGACAGGAGGAGGACACGCCAGTGGAACAACGGACTACGAACGAACGAGGATTATTCAATTGGGGAGCGATTCTCATTCCTCACCCACCTCACCGACCACCGTCGTCGTTGGCCTTTTGTCTGTGCTCTGTCGAACAATTTATTTGAAAGAAGTCCAAGCGGAAGAGCCCATGCCCGACGCAGAGCGGTTGCTGGTTGGGTTTGGGTTGTGCTTTGTGCATGTGCGCTTTGTTGCTTTCCAGCGCGAAATGCGCTCAATTTATGTAAATATTTGAACGGCTCTGTAATTTATAATTCCTCTGCAATTAATATTTACTATGCGCAGAGTAATATCTGATTGATGACAGATTCGTATCAATCGATGGTGATTGTATATTTAACATAGGAACATACCTTTAACGAGATTAGGCGATTGGAGTTGAACATTATAACCCCCTTCCGAGTTTTTGGATAGGTAAGTGACCCACGTGTGAGGAAATTCATTTTTTGTCATTCTTTGCAGAAATGTAGTTTGCAGTTTATTTTTGTTGTCACCGACGGCGTTTCACATTCGCAGAAGATCGAACTGGTACCAATTTTAGATGTCCCATGAGGATGTGTCAATGACGGAATGAAATTTGTCAGTTTTATCTGTCCTTTATTTATTTATACCAATGCTACGAATGTATTTTTCTAAGCTGTGAACTCCTTTTTCATCCTAGACTGAGGTGTAACAGCCGAAGCTCGGTTTTCTCAAAGGAATGCGAGGTACCAATGGTTTGGACTTGGACAATTCATTCGGGCAGTAGGTTTTACAAAAAACACTGAATCTGGATTGCATTTAATGTAGAATAACATTTTCTGTATCACTTTAGGTCCAAAAGAAGAAAGTTTTCTATTTTTGACGCGCATTGTCTGCGTTTTTAGTGGGTTGGATTGTTCAAGGTGGGGTAACCGACAGATATCGTTGACAACTCTTTCGATCGTGTACTCGGTTGACACTTATGTGTTTTTCCATTCATCTTTTTTTTTTTATCTAAATCACTTTTCATGTTCCATTGGGCAAAAAAAGCAGATCTTGATATTTTTTCAGATTAACAGAACAACATTAATACTGCCACAAATAAAATTATACTTTGCAGAGCTGTTTTACGTCATTTTAAGAAGTTTGCTTTCAAAACAAATGCGCATGTCGATATCCATAGTCGATTTTTCAAAAAACGAATGCAATTTGAACAGCTGTCAAATAACGCACTAATCCGTTTACAAAAGCAGATCAATTTCGTTGCATGTTCCATGAGTCGCGTTAAATCTGAGATCTGATTTTTGGCGGTCCCAATGGAAAACGACATTAGAGATAGTCTCGGATCAGACGATTGCTTCTTCAATCTTCAAGTGCCAGCGGATAAATTCGTGAACTTTAACTTGAAAAGCACCTTATGATTTTAGCTTTGTAATTGAACAACCATTTTGAATAAGGAATTGCTCTGTCGGGACATTATTTGGTAGTTATTGAGAAAACTATCTTGTGAATAAGTGAGGGTAGGTACAAAATGACAATCACTTGACAATATACGAGTATTCTATTCGGCTACGTCCCTACTCATATTACAGGCAAATGTAGTCCAAAGAAGGAGACTAGCCTTTTGAATATCGTCGGCTTACTAGCAAAACTGACAAACCAAAAACGTAGTTCGTGGGAAAACGCAAAACAGTTTTTTTTGTTTCCTGAAAACCAATAATATTAAATGCTTTGCATATTTCTAAGAAAAATATCAGATAGGCAGTTTTGGCAGAATTTTCTACTTGCCAGAAATAATACAAAATACATTTTTTTGCAGTTGTTCAGTTTTGCTTGTAAGCCGACGATATGTGTATTTTGAATAGGGATCGTAGTTGGATTTTCTCAATAACTTCTTATACACCTAGGTGCGTTATATTTAGGTACATATTTATGTCCATTTCTTGTTTGTTATCTGAATGCATCAAAATATGCCAGATTATACTTATATTTCACGTGCCAAATACGATTTCGTAGTTAAACCAACCAACATTTCAAATAGGATACGTTTATTTAAAAAAATGTGGAGTGGATTCAGTTGCGGGTGCAGTAGCATGCATTACATTAGTTTTGTTATTTATTACAATTGCAGTAAGGTCCAAGTCATTTTATTCAGCAACACACTTGTAACTACGACCTTATCTTGCTGAGGTGAATTGCTATAATTAAACTAGGATTTTCCCAAGCCAACAACGAACGAGGTTTTGATAAGGTCTAACGAAATATCTCGGTTCTTGGGTCGGGTGGCAAAAAGCGACCCAACGACCAAGCGTTGTGTTTGGGTCCGCTGTCCCCTTAGAAAACGGCCCTACGACAAATGTGAAACCGTTTTCCTCTTAGAAAACGACCCTACGAAGTGGAACCGATACGGCCAAACGTGACAAAAAGCCACCGTGGCAAAAATCGACTCAACTACGAACGTGGTTCCCAAAAGGAAATTTTGACTGAAAAATATTCCAAAATTAGCTACAGTACAAAAAGACTTTATTAATGCACAAAACACAAGATCGAAAGCAACCCCACTTGACTAAGATTTCGCGAATGACACCTCACAATTGGTTTTTATTGTTATCAAAGTATTTATGTATGCAAAAGAGACTGACTTCCGTGTAGGCATTCATAACTTGAAATCGAATCGTTTGATTTTCAGCATATTGGGCTTGATGAATTCATATTGGGCCAAGGAAGGACATCGCGAAACAAAAACTTTAAGGGGGTGAAATAGGGAATGAAAGTTTGTATGGGAAACCGCACTTTGGAAAAAATAAACTGCGGATAGAAAAACGGGCAGTGTCACTTGCAGTACAACAGAGATTGTTTTTAAATCATATAATTGAATGAATTTGGGCGAAACGAAATTCTCTAGGTCATCTAGTTTCCTACAAATAAGCGTCCGTGAACTAGTATTCAGACCGACTGTGTTTTTCTTACGTTTGTTCTTTTTTCCTGTCACGTAGTCATGCCCAAGCGGGTGGTGCGTTGAGTTTGAGGTCATTTATTTGGTGTGAGGAAGGGTTGCGTTTTGTTAAAACATACAGCCAGTTGTTGTAGACGAGTGAAGCTCTAATCATCTCCAGTTGTTTGTTTGGTTAAGGGTAGACCGTATATGGTACATTTGAGATTTAACAAAAATACGAGCTTGTCTCATTTAAGATCTGATATTTACAGCTTCGGTCTTTCACTAATATCCCCTGCAACAAAAAATCTTTCCGATATTTGACAGGACGATCAAAAATAGGTTTTGATCGTGATAAGTTTTTTTGGCTATTTTTTGTTTGATTAGTTTTTATTACATTTGTGAGGGATGAACTGAATGAAAATTAAAAGCCAGCCATTTTTGAACTAGTTTTTCCATAGTTTCGACAATGGTTGTCTGAAAATTATTCGATTACGTCTCTGGTGGTCTAAACATCTAGGCATGCCTGACATTGGCATGTCAAACATTTCAATTTAGTTGTTGAAGGAGTCGAATGCAGCTGGTGGCTTCGGTTGAGCTCTGTTCATTGCAAACCAGAATTGAGGCTTTCTTTTAAAGAGAGAGGTTACTTTTCGTGTCCCTGATTTTGTTTTAATGTACAATTGTAAGCTCTGTCCAAGGAGTGTATACCTAAATGCTCTTTTGTGTTTCTTTTACAACTATTTCAAGAAAGGTTTTAATTTGAATGAATTTGTATTATGTTTACTAAACTTTTAAGTAAAAAGACCAACCAAAGTGGGTAGCGAAAAACTGTGCAAGGGAGCTGTAATTTTTGAACATATTTTTCATTGGAAAAACCCATGTAGATGCTATGAGTTAAGAAATCATAAAAATTAGAGCTATCTATACGACACTGATGCAGAAAACATTGGGTGGCACAATTCAAACTTATTTTTGTAATATTTCCCACCGAATACCTCAGTAAGTCCGTTTATTTTGACTTAAAGAGGATCAATTCGTAGTCAAAGATAAAAAATAAAGAAAACGGATTTTGTTCACGAAATTAAGGACTAGATTTGAACAGCTTTTACTCAAAATATTTAATGTTTCTCATGAGAGAGATAAAATGGAATATTGTCTGTTGAGTACTGTTTAAGCTGGCGAACATTCTAAGGCCTAGTGTAAATTCAGTAACGCATCACTGGCATCATGATGCACATGATGCTTTGCAAAATGTTCATTAATGCACTATTGGCATCACTTTCAACGTCAAGTGTTCATTATTGCAAATTTGATCAAACTGATGCGCAAACATAACGAAAAAAGCATCACAGATGCCCCATCACTGCGCAAATGTTTGAAGTTTCTGAATTTACACCTATTATTCGCTAAATGCTGGGTAGGCGTAATAAATTTTTAGAAAAAAAAGTTCTAAAAGAAAATTACCTTAAACTTATGTGGTTTTCGATTGGGCGCAGAGCACTTTTTATGTTCGTTTGGTACAAAGAAAAGCAATCTTTTTCAGATTTCAGAGCACTTTTGCGAATCTGGATTTTTTCTAAGATTTGCTTCAGATTTACCAATCCAAGTACGTTTGAGTTCGACATATAGTGGAGTTTGTTTACGTTTTCGTGAAATTTTTCAAGTGCAAGGAAACGCATTGCATCGGGTGGATCTATTTTTGTTATTTATTGATGTACAAATGTTTAGAAAGCAATCTGGACGAGCATTTTGAATGTTTTCATATAAAATTTAACCAGTGTTTGTATTTCGTAAACACATTCCAAAATGAATTGCTCTGTAGGAAAGTCTGTATTGGAATGGAATCCATTTATAAACTTTAACTTTCGCTCTAATATTCATCAAATTAGTCCAAATTTGACTGCCTTTTCTTCGTTTTAAAGTTGATGGCACTATTGACGTCTCGGACTTGATAAAATTTGGTTCGAGCGTCCCTCAAGGTTGTGTTCTGTGTTCGATTTTATTTAACATTTATATTTTCTGGTGACTCTAAAGTTCTTTCAATCTATGAGTTCGCTCTCAATAAGTGTACACAGGTCCGTTTGCAGCGAGTTGTCGGTGGCTCGATTCCAAGTTTTGAAACAGAGGTGTCGAAGATCGGTCTGATATTTTTAATGACGACTATAAGCCCGAAATGCGCATAAAAAAGAGCACCGACTGTTTTATTTATTACCATAAAAGACTTACCAATATTTTGGAAAGCCCACCTTCATAAGGAGGAACATTCTCTTGGGATGTCTTTAAGGAAGGCGATCGTAAGGGGAAATATAGTCCAGTTTCTATCAGTGGAGTGTGGCGACAAAAATCTAACGAAAAGCTTTGTATGTCCAAAACCACACCGCCCCAGAAAGTATCGAAGTGTTTGCACCACAAAGATGATGCTGACTAATTGGAATTGCAAATCTAGAGGTTTTGACGGATCCTTCTTCAGCGGTCCAGACCCTCAACAGAAGCAGAAGATATACAAAGGAGTACGAGCTCGTAGTACACGTTTTAATGGATCGGTGGGATTTTTAAAAATAAAATGCTGAAAAAGGAGCAAAACCTACAGCTGTAACTGGAGGCTCCAAGCCAGCACTTTAAGCTTTCAAACGGCAAGGAAATCCGGTCCTGTGTGGTCCGACAGTGTCGCGGCTATCACCACAACTGCTAACGAGCTATAAAATCACAAAATTAATTCCGTTTTAAATAAAAACTAAACAAAAACAAATTCCGTCACCTATTGCTCGTTCATGGATAACGCGATTCAGCCCTTTGCAATTGGAGATTGAGGTCGAAGTAGGTCGACGGCGGAACTTTGATTTTTGACTAGTTACATCCACATCTTGATACCGCGCTCAAACCTCGTGGTTAATCTTGTTCTCCAATCTTCCGTTTAACCACAAAAGCGTCACATCAACTTTCACGTTCGAAAAAGGGAAAGAAAAACTCGAACGCTAAAGCCTTGGGCAGTTAACTGACCTTAATTGAACATGTTAGATGTTTTTTTTGTAGAGTTTAAGCGTGACTTTCATGATGAGCTCCGGATATTCCTAAAGAGGTTTATCAAGTTCAAGTTTTCGTCAGAAGAATGCAGCTTTTAGCGAGGGATAGAATCACCCACCAACTGTTCTAAAAATTTTAATACAAACGACGGTCTCTTCGAAAAGCTGTTCATTTTGGGTTGACCCAATTTCGAAAACTTCCATAGCATAGCAGTTGCGTAAACAATTCAGCTTTATTTTGACGGCGAAGAAGTGGACCCAGTTGCCCCTCCTAACAACCTCGAACCTTGCAACGGACAGACGGGAATTTTATACATATTGATTTGACATCTTCTTGTTCCAAGTTTATAACAGACCTTAAAAGGCTCACCTTTGGAATATACACATAGCATTATAAGAAACGCATGTATTCCCATATCAAGTATGTCAGCAACACAAAGAAAAGTTTAAATCTCGAATGGGAGCTAATTGGAACTCAGAAGTCAGGACTAATCCAATCACAATCAAAAGGCGACGGCTCACATTGACATTAATCATTTGTCCAACATGGCACTACGCGCTACTTCACGCACAGAAACCACCGCCATAAACGGAAATCCGTAAACCCAGCCACCAGAAATGGACAAAGGCCATTAAACAAAACACTTTCAATGGAAGCCGAAAACGGGTCGTCAAATCTCTGCAGCATGTGTGTAGCATGAAAGTCACGATGTGTGTCACACCTACCCCCAGAGAGATTGAGACGAGTACGAGTGTTTATATCTCATCTTACCCATATAAACCGCTCAATGACCCTCTTGAAAAATCCTTTATATCTCCGGCCCAACGACGACATCTCTAAAACGTGTGCGGCGCAGAGCTCACAACACCACCATAAGCAGGAACAATACAAGAGCAGCAGCCCTATGGGAGAGGAGTCGGCAGTCGCATGTAGGCAATTCAACCACCCACAAGTGCCAACCCTTAGGGCACATTTTGTGTATAGACACTTAAGACACACAACCCGCCAATAGCTTAGCGCGCAAAATGCCACTGTCGCCGCCGCCGCGCCGTCCTGCAGCACACAGTCCCCTCTCTCCTGTCGCCATTTGAGAATTATCCGCCTTGTCATTTGCCGTTTTGTTTAGAAACTCTGCTGATTTATACTAGTTCACCATAAAGAAATAATTAATTACCCCCCCTAAGAAGGGTATGCGGCGCTACACGGATGTGGGTGCCTGTATACACACGCATAAGCTGCGGAAAAAATAAACTAAGGAAAAGGGAAAACTTTCTCCAGCAAGTGTAAATGTTACGATCACATTTCGGGACCACATTCCGGGGCAGAGACAGAGGCTGACACAATAAATGAGTCCTTCTTGGGGAGGAGTAATAAAATTTCGGGATGTGTACCTATCCTGTGTACAACAGGCAACCCAACTGGATATTGTCCTGATGAATGGATGGTGATTTCCCTTTTTTTTTGCAGGCTGAACAATAGAAAGGATATTATGTTGAAGTTGCAGAGGGAATTACTTCGGCGGGCGGGAGAGACGAGCCAACAAACAAAGGTACATATAGACAGAGCATATTTCTATTGTGCGAGGATTTGACATTTTCTCTGTGTGTGAAATGTCAGAGCAAGTAAATGTCACGGTGGACAGTTTCAGGGGTTCGCAAATTATGCTGAATTTGTGTTTTTAATTTCTGGGTGGCGCGGGTTAGGGTTTTTGAAGAGACATCATAAGGGGAACACAGAATAATCGAGCAAAGGGAAAGCCAAGTTAAGGTTCCAAGGACAAACTCAAGAATCTGCTACGAAGGATGTGCTTTCGAGGAGGCCACTCCACTTTTGCGTCACAAAAAACGGCCCGAAGAATTCCAGAGAATATGACGCACAATGCACAACACGAAATTATCTGAAAACTTTCCGGAAAACGCCCCATAGAACACACATAAAACCCATTAAAAACGGCCCGAGAAACACAAGGAAAAATGTATCAAAAAATACCTGAAAGGCACCTTTTAAATGAAACGAAAAACGGCAGAAAAGACGACGGAATAATGGCCTACAAAAAACGCCACGGAAAAAGACAAAAGAAAAGCTCCAAGAAATAGCCGGAAAACACCCGAAGAACGTCTTGGAAAATATCCCAAAAAACAACCATAAAAATTCCAAGACGGCCCAGAAAAAAAAATTAATTTAACGTTGCAAAAAGTGGTCCATAAATATCTAAAAAAAACCGTGAGAAACACTCTTAAAACGACCCGAAAACAGGTCTGAAAAACGCAAAGAAAAACTTCCTCTCAACTTACTTAAAAAAGCTCCAAGAAATGGCTGGGAAAGAAGAAGCTCGAAAATCCTCCTTAGAAAGGAACCGAAAAATGTATTCAAAAAGCAAAACAAGAATCACCCGCAAACGCCTTGTGGAACATAACAAAGAAACTCCAGAAACGGCCCGAAAAAACAACGAAATTAACACCTCAAAGAGAGGTCCAAAAATATCCAAAAAGGGCCATGAAACTTCATGAAAATGCACCCCAAAAATTGAAAGACAAAAAAAAAAATCCAAATCGCCCCCAAAAAGGTTATCAATAAACGTCCGAAAAACGATACAAAAACGCTCCTATAAACGACAGAAAAAAAAGCACAAAAAGCGATTCAAAAAAAAACACAATGAATGCATCAAAAAAACTTCACAAAAACACCAAGATTCACTAAAGAAACGATCAAAAAAGTACATAAACGACCCGAAAAGCTCCATAAAAATGATACAAAACACGGAAAACAGATGTAAAATGAACCTTTAAAAAAAAGTTTCCCATAAACGGCGCGAAAAATGTCCCAAAAACAGCTCAGAAATCACATCAAAAACAACTTAAATAACGCACTCAAAAACGCTCAACAAAGTGCACCACTTAGAACAACAAAAAGCCTAAAAACCAACACAAAAAACGATAAGAAAAACGTCCAAAATACGCACCTCAACAAATTAACGGAAAAAGAACAAAAAAAAAAAATAAAAGAAAAAAATAAGGTCCAAAAACAACGCCCAAAAACGCTTGAAAAGGGCCTGAAAACCAACGTAAAAACGACCCGAAAAACTCCAAAACAGTCCTAAAAACAGCCTGAAAAGTTTCATAACAAGAGCATTGAAAAAATATAGGCACTGCCCAAAAATTTACTGCTTTCAAACATCATATTGAACAGACCATGCTCTTTCTAGGCTAGCACTGATCCAGTAACTCAATATCCAAACTGGGACGCTAGCATTGCCAGGTGAACTTTTTATAAAAGCAGTTAAAAATGCCGGCAAAAAAGTCCACTTTGGGCGGCTAAAAAACACGGCAGACATTTCGTCGAAACACGCAATTTGACCACCCTAAACGGTAAATGATCAACAACCTACTCAGTGATGCCAGATCGTGGGTAATTACCCATTTCGTGGGCATTTTGCCTTTCAAAATAAGCTAAGGGGGCGAAAAGGGACATTTTTTTATCTCTCAGAACAAAAAAAAAATAGAAGATCTTGTATTTTTGATAATCGTCGTGGGCAATTCAGTCCGAAAAGTCTGGCATCACCGAATCTTCTACAACCGTAAGAACAAGCATTTTCTAAAAGACTCTCTACATTACCGACCCGGCAAACTTCGTAGCACTCTTCCCTGCGACATATTTCATCGCCCGTACGTCCAATACTAGACTTGCCCCATTTGTACACCTCTTCCGGTTAGCGCTATTCATTCCGATTAAATGCAACTTTCTGCCGACGAATTAACGCCAGCCAACAACGATCGCGCTCCGCAGTAATCACATGATCAAAAAGGTTAATTATTTCGAGTGAAAATGTCGCTCCCGAGTTCGGGGAAAACTGCATCTACCGCTCTGAATGTCAACACGCCACATGCATGTGCACCGTGCTGCTGTGCAGTGCACCTCCAACTCAATCTGGAACAGAATCTGTGAGACTGGAAACTCAAAACAAAACATTAAAATCGTAATTCAGTTGTTATCTGTCAATTAAGAAAAAATCCCGCAAAACGAAAACAACAAAATTTGAGTAATGAACTGTCTGGGGTCTGCGCGCGGACACTCTCTCGGCGTTGTCAACAACATACCGCCAGGCCGTCAGAGCGAGTGCGACTATGCCATGCCTGCCTCGGCCAGAGCAAGACCATCCAACGAATCAAAATAAAGCGGGCATTCATTACTCATTGACAACTGTGATGATCTAGTTTCAGTAAAAATAACATCGCTATCGTTTCGTTGCGCCTAAAAATAGCAATGCATGCTGTGCGCTGGGCAAAGGCAACGCACTACAGCAGCACATTGCCTCCTAACCGAGTCCAAGCAGTGAACGCACTTCGCTGCCGCTGGTGTAAAAAGTACACCAGAAGTCAGTGGAAAAATGATGCGTACGCGGCAGCTTCGAGCGCACATCTCAAAGTCCCAATCCTCATGAGTTGCATATATGGAGCGTCGGAAGAATGCCCATCACAACATGATGTGTGTGAATGCGCTTATCGGGGATTTTGGGTCTCGGTGCAGACGGAGACGCCAGCAAGTGTCAGTTAATCTGGGATCAAGTCCGCGGTTGGGATTAAAGGTTTCCACAAAGAAAAGAAAATCGCCAGCGCTCTCTAGATTGTAATGAAATATTTAGTGCAGGTGCAGATGTAGACTAAAGTCACGCAATAGATGCATGTACCTATACCCACTAGCGGAACGGGGAAGGGCACTGACCTAGCAAGTGACAGAGTTTCACAGGAATTCGCTACAGTGCCTCCTCAATGACTTATAGGCACACTACGAACGTTTTTGAGCTTCAACGGGAAGGTACATCAGCTCATTAGGGCAGTAGTTTTCAGCCGCACATCTGGGCGGCAGAGCTTAGCCTTAAATAAAACCCTTGGGAGTGATTTGTTGGTGTCTTAAACCATCATCATTTTCTGTCCTACCATTTAAAAAGATCCCGCGGCATAAAATAGGGTCCCGCGATATAAAATATTTGAAAACATAAAAACGGGTCGTCCTCATGTTTTTGACGCATTTGCGGCTCTTCCGTTGAAAGAAAGAAGACACCTCCGCTCTACCAAAAACTCCAAGACGGTTAGAACCCCTCAATACTTTCTATGGCACAAAATATTTTGGTCTATTAGCAGCCTTTCACTGTCCAGATCTGCTCGCTAACTCTGATCGCAGTTTATACCATCTTTTTACCTATATGGAGATTGTAATAACTCGGTGAGCGAAATACCCCGTTTTACTAGAACTTACTAACTTCAATTACCAACACATTCCCGTTCGATGGCACTTGCAGTCCGGTGGGAACTGCGGCCTCAACCACAAGTCCCTCCACCCGCAGCTTCGCCTCTAGACAGGTGCCTCTAGTTACACCCAAAAAGCAGCTTGAGGTCGGTATCTGTAAAAAGGATCGCTCTTAACCAGAACCTTATCAAGTTATTAAGCATCTTTAGCATAGAATAGTTTACTTAGAGCTGGTTTTTTTTATTTCAAAACCTTATAATTTCCACCGTCTTCCACAGAACCAGCTACCCACATCATTCACGCAGTAATAAAAGAGGAGGCAGACTAACTTTAATTGCATGGGACCCAAACGCAGGGGAAACGACTCCTGAACCTGCTGTTGACCGCAGATATCAACTCTCAGCCGTTGCCGCATTCAACGACATTAAGGAGGAAGTGACCGTGTTTCTACTATTTGCGGTAAGTTGCTCAGTACTGTACTTTCATCTCTTTTTAACGTAAGTCTTTTTTAAATACCTACAGGGAGTGGACACCACAACAGCTGCGATGGGTTTCGTGCTCTATTTCATGGCAAAGGATCCCGTCTGTCTAGAAAAACTTACTACCACCCGAATCTCAACGAGCTACATTGTCTTGAGATGCTCATAAAGGAATGCATACCGGCTTATACAATCGTCCCGCTAACGGGTCGCCAAAAGACCCTCGAGACATCAAATCGGAAGCTTCAATCTGTGTCAGGGAACCACCACGATCTGGATGTAAAATATTTCCCCGAACTCAAGCCGGAGAGATTTGCAAAGGGTGCACCTGAAGTTGCAGAGTTCGCTTTTATTCCGTTTTCTGGTGGGCCACATTCGTGTAAAGGACGAAAGTATGCTTTGCTTATTATTGAAGTCGAAGAATGGAATTCACTTTACACCTGAAAGAAGAAATGCGATGGTTTGAGGGTAGGTAATCCTTTCACTTATGTGCATAAAGATGCAATTGACACATTTCTATTTATCATTTTCAGAATTGCAGCTGTCAACTTCCTCCAGCTTTTATCCCGGTCAAGATGGACCTCTTCTGACGGTGACATCATCAAAGATCGACGGTGGAACCAGAAGGTTTGAATACTTTTTCCCACAGTCCTCACTCTAAGGATTAGTTTGTGATATGGAGGCACACAACGATTACATTTTGTGGCGATACAATAAGTAAACTCAAAGTTCACACAGCTGCAGTAGCTTCGTAGTTGGTTTACTCATGGATGCGTTGTTCCACATTCAACCACCGGAAAATGCTAATTTCATATTCTGCTTTTTCCGCCGGTTCACCTTTCGCCGACGTCTAACAAGGATTCAAGAATATATTTGTCCTGAAAATTCTTCTCAATTCAGTCGTTCGCAAAAGCGGTTCAATTTTAGTTTCAAGAAAGAATACTCCACCAAATCTAGGTAAGAATGAGAGGGTACAATATGGGTCTTTAGCGCCCACCATTTATTTGCTTATTGAAAAGCGCCAGTGTTGAGGGATTTTTCCTCTACGACAACAAATGTCACAATCGCTTAATTCACTACACACGACTTCATTGGTATAAATAAGGATGCGGGGTTAAACCTAAAATCCCGGCGATGCGTTCAGGATTAGTTGCATTGATACCTTCACAAATTTTCCTCATAGTTATTCGCTTCAGCGGTTATAATAATCATTTTTAGTCTGCACTTCAGCTTAAAGAACTCATCAACATTTGCAACATTTTCCATGTGCATTGGTCTCTCAGCAAACCAGGCGATTCGCATTTTGATCCTTTCGAGTTCAACGGAAGAAGAGATGTCGTTTATCTTAAAATCCCAGGCGAATCGTTTCGAAAACAAGCAATGGCTATAATTGACGCAGCTCCGAAAAGTATTGAAAAACGTTATGCAAGTGATCCCGAAAGAAGAATAAGCCCCATAGCTTTGTAGTTTCGTGTAGAATCTTTTAACATTGCAACGGACTTGGTGACAGTAGTTGGCACTTATATAAATTTTATAACAACAGGAGTCGAATCGCGTCGTCCGTGAACGCGCATTACGTGACGGAATTTGTTTTTGTTTCACGTGTAAAATAAACTTAATTCTGTGAATATATAGCTCGTTCACGAAAGTGGCGATTCGACCCCAGGTGTGTTGCCTAATGCATTCGAACACATTAGTCAAATTTAGTCACACTTTGTTCCCTTCCACCCACATTTTGAGTAAGGAAACGAGGTTTGACTTATGTATTCGAATGCATTATCGCTAGGGAAGAGTCTTAATTGTGTTACCTTCATTGCCGTCTTCCTGCACCAGACGGAGCACAGATTTTGTTGACTGTCAGTTGTTAAATGTTATTCCAAGTTGCGAGTTAGATTGCGTGGGCACTAGAATACAAAAATTGCTTATTCTCAAATAAAACGATGCTAGCCATAGATTCATCTAAGGGAATCATTCGTCCTGTCCAATATTTAGGCCGTTTGACGGTAGGGGGCAGTCGGATAACAAAACCTATTTTACACGGCTGAAGCAGTTTTGTTAAACAAATTACTGAAAAGTTTATAATCAAGTGCAAAAGAAGGAAGACAAAATTGCAGAATTAAAATTTAATGTTCATCTCACGTATTTTCACAAGCTGAAAAGTGTAAGTAATAGGGATAGAAGGGACTATCATAATGCTTTCAAAACCAGATATTTCTCTAGATTATTGTTTTATTTCCTTTATTTTCTTAGCAAACTTGAAGCAATAGGAAACGTCAACAAATTGGCCAACTTTGTAATAGCTCAACAACAACTGTGAAGTTTGTTTTTTATTACGATTGTGTCTGCAAATCCGAGGATAATTATTTACCGAAATTGACAAACGGCCCTAGTTACAGAATTTGACTCCTGTTTTCATAGTCAAAATGTTCATCAACTGAAGACAATCTGAAGTCACTCTGTCTCCTCAAGCCGATTCATAAACAAATAAATAGTTGTCTCAACAAGATCAATAGGTCATCTTTCGTTTGTTTATTTTTTTACATTCTAAGACGAATAAAAGAAACTTCTTACATAGATTTGTTTATTGTAGATAGCAGTACTAAACCTATTTGAAAATAAATAATAAAACAAGGTTACGCAATGGACGTATTTGTTTTTTCGTTTCACAAGGCCATCCATATTTTCCCAAGAAAAAGCACACATTTCTTTCTAATCTAGTACAATCGGCAAACACGAAAGTGGCAGCACTAGCCATTCACTTTCTGAACACACTCCCACGAAGCTGACATCGCACAACACAAAAAAAAATGTAAACAAACAACAAAATGTAAACAAACGTAGTTTAATTTCACGGGATGGAATGGAATGGGCCGCCTGCTACTTTTCATGAGCGCCTGGTGCGAAAAACCGAAAAATTGTTCTCGAGCCAGGCAATTTTTACTGTGTGACGTAGAAAAGTTTGGTTAGGGATCGTTACTGGTTGTGGTTCGTAACTTTTGGGGAAAGTGACGTAAGGCGATGATGGTTTTCGACATTTTGACGACGAAAATAATCGATTTTCGACAGGATTCTGTTTATCGGGAGATTTCTTTACATTTATGTAGATGGCGACAGAATTTGGTGCAGAGTTTCTAGCTCTGGAAGTCGGAGTCTATTGGAAGACAATTTTGGTCTGAAAAGTTGGAGGATCTGAGCTTTGGTTTGAGAATTATGCTTGGAACTAGGAATAGAACTCATTTGTAATAAGAAGAGTCATGGAAAAGTCAGTTCTTTCCTCTTGGATTAGGAGAACGATGACGAAAGTTGGTGCTTCTTTGGACGTAGTCAGACTACAGATAGGAGACCTTCGCGAGATCAAATTTGACGCATATTTCTGAACGTGAATGTCAAAGGGAGGAGTGAGCTGTTAGGTTATAGGTTTGTTCCCTATCGATGATGCATTCGAGCACAGTGGTCAAACTTCGATCCCTGCTACCCAACTTCTGCGTAAGGGAACGTCTCATGGCTTACCTGCAGCATGCTTCCGGAACTCTTCAAACTCTGTCGCAGATTAGAACTTACAGAGGGTGGGCTATGAGAACTTCGTTCGTCGCATTGGGAAACTCCACTGCCGTGCGTAAGGTTATTCCACCAAAAACCACTTCAGTTGTCAAAGCTTTCATTCGTCCTTCACTTGAACACAAGAAATTCCTTGCCGCTCTATATTTTCGACACAAAACTCAAACATTTCTTATTTTTATTTGACACTTTATGTTGTCTGCTTTATTTTATATATTCGCCAAGTTTTATTAAATACATTAAAGGTAAATTGTTGTTGTTACACATACATTTTTACAATAGAAAAAAAATTTGCACTTCTTACTTGATCTTACTTGCTTTTTGTTGAAATTTTCGCTTAAAATCTAGAGAGTATTTAACTTTCTTACATTTCATATAAGCAAAAACTTGATCGCAATTTGGACTTTGACAAAGGTCAAGAATAAAATGGTTTGACAGAGGTTTGTATATCGAAAGCACGATCCTTTTGTTCTGGGATATCACAAAAAGTTATAGCCGGACACACTTTTTTGGCAAAAGATCGAAAGTCGTGCTTACCGTCGTAGATCACATCGCAATTAAATCGTTTTCAACAGTTTATGTTGACAGCTTACTGTCAAGAGATATGCAGTACTTCTGTCTCTTTCTTACAGCTGTCTCTCTGCTCGCAGCTTATGTGGTTTGTTTGCGAACAATAAATGTAAACAAAAGAAAAAGATGATGCTCGGAATGGGATGGAGGCCTCCTGGTTTTTATGGGTACCTGGTGCACAGAAGTCAAAAGTTTGCACCGTCGGTTCTGAGTCGTTTTATGATGTCGTTCAGGCGATTATTTGACGTTTTGTTTAGGGATTTTCAAGCAGCTTCACTCATTTTACCGCCGGCCCTGCGTAGTCTGGAAAGAAAGAAATATATTAACAAGTCTCTATTTCATTTGTGAGTTAATAAACAAATTGGAGTGTTGTTAGCTTAAAATGTAAGGAGTGTGACAGAATTGTTGACGCACGCAAAGTGTAGTTCGCTGAAATGGAAATTCAGGACGTCAATTACACTACCGTCGGTGAATTTTCTGACCCTTTCGTGATGGGTACCTAAACTGTCAAAAAAGTATCCCCCTGGCTATTTTTCTGACGTTTTCTTTTGCCTTTTTGATGTTTTTTTGCTTTTGCTAAGGGGAAAGTAAAATAGAGAATTGCAATTGAAGTGCATGAAATGGAGGGACCCTGATCAAGATTGGAGTTTGGTTTTTTCAATACTCAAATGTATGTCTGCAAATTATCCGACGGTAGTTTGGACCCAGCTTGATATTTTTTGGTGAAGTTGCTCTTGCGTTAAAAAGGAGATATATATGTACCTTCAAATTCAAAAGAAAAGCTTTCCGCAGTTGAACACACTTATCCCTGCACAGTGAGTTCCGCCTTTTGAATACTGATAAATATACCATCCCATTCATAAATGCAATATTACGCAAGACGTTCTAAGCAGAGAGTTCGCAAATGCATGAATTGGCATAAATGCTAAGCAGAGAACTTCCATTTGCGCTGATTTCCCTAACCTAAAGCTTGCATTCATGAATAGGCCTTATGACAGAAAGCGTGCAGTTCGGGAACGGAAACCTATGACAATGATGCATATTTGTGAACGGAAATGTCATCTGCGTAGGAATATTGTTTTGATTGAAGCCAAATTTGGAACTGTTTCCTGTGAATTACGCCAACAAAAACTCAAAACTATCCAACAGGTCCATTTGGAAAGGGTTTCTCGCAACGATTCGTTTTTTTATGACTTTTTGGAGCAAAAAAAGCGCCCTGACAACAGTAGCTCTGTTCCTTTACTTTTGTAGTAAGAATGAAAAAGACTGTAAAAATACAGGGGTAGGGATAGATTCTCTCCCAGAGAGAGACACTTACGAAAAACGTATGGCGTTTTCGATTGAAGAAACGAAGAAGTGAAGTAGAAGTGCTCTTTCGATGTATTCTATGTTTCATTGGAAAAAAGTGCACTTCCAGGTCAATTCTTAACACGACAGAACTGTCTGGAATATTTTTAGAGAATTGCCCTGAACTCACCAACACATTCTAACAAAATGTCAGATTGAAGTGTTTGTTGTGTTATTAGAAACAAATTTTTCGCTATGTGATCCGAAAATATACAATTCTGCGTGCAAAATGTAAACTTAAATTGAAATATATTGATTTGGCTGTATTTATTACTGCAGAAAACAAAAAAAAAAGTAGCAACAGAAAATCAAATCTCTCATATGGTGTCTACAACTATTACAAAAGTGCTCCAGCGAATTTCATTGAAAAGAGCAATTCTGAATTTCGGGGCAATTCACTCGGATCTTCAATCGAAAACGCCATTAGGGAACGCTTTCGTAGTAATCTATGAAAATGACAGATACATAATTAAAAAATTCAAAAAAGTTGTACGAAAAGTCGTTAAAATATCGTATAAACTCGAATAATTTGCTAATCTACGAACAAAATTAGTTGATTTATCTACCTAGCGATGAAAGTGATTCGGAATATTGATCGAACTTCTTCTTCATGAATCTGTAAGAGTTTGTACTGATTAAACTACAAGCATTCGAGAAGTGGAAAAAGCAACACGGCATTCAAATTTACGTCTAGGAGATTGTCCTTTCTTACTCTTTACAGCGAGGAAGAATTTCATCGCCACTTTCGAAAAGAATCTAAGGAGAACATTGAATTTTATTTTCCCGCCTGTTGATACCATTTTAATACGCAATAAATCAAAAAAAATGCACTCATATGTCAAATAGGAAAACACATTTCCAATCAGCTGTTAATTGACAGCTTTTTCAATTCTTACACCAAGAAATTTGTTGGGCAAAAATTCGTAAGATTCTCAGTGGAGGGATAATAATTTGCTCTCTCGATGACGCTCTCTTTTACGAATTTCTCAAGTTAAGGAACGGCATTGAGTAAAAATTCGTTAAAATTCGTAAGAATCATTAAAAATTTGAAGATTTAAAATTAAAGGAACAGCCCTAGTGTGTATGTGAAAATGCCACCTTCGAAGTCAACTGTCAAACTTCCTAATTCGAATGTCACTGGGCGTAACTTCATCCGTTTGAAATAGAAATGTTGCCGTCCTTGGGAGGTAACATTAACCATCGAACTACGTCCTTGTAAGACTCATCGTGTCACATTTTAGTGACAATTACGATAGAAAGCAGACCGAAAGTCAATCAGTTATGTATTCAGAAAATTGTTTGCCAAATTGTGAAGGCATCAGTCTTAGTTGGACACAGAAGAAAGGGAAATGTGTTTCGCTCTTTCACTACCTGGCTGCACGAAAGCTCTTCTTAACTGAAATTCCTAGACTCCAACCACTTTTTTCAGACGATCGCTTCGCATTTCTATCAACTCGGTGGTAAAGTTCCAAATTTTAGGGCAGCATACTAAATAATAAAAGCTACTTATCTAATGATACTATTCCTGTTCAAATCCGCCATTCCGCACAAAGTGCAAAGTTCAAGTATCTAGTGTATTAATTCTGACAGCTGTCTGACTTTATGTATCTCTTATTTGATTGGCTTAGATCGGTCAAAAGAACAGCTCTTTCAGTTGACGTCTATGGAGGGTTAGCCGATGAATCTAGTCAAGAAATTCGTAACTGAGTACTTAGTTGACAGTTGGCATTATGTAACTGACGTAAGAAAAGTATGACGTTACCGATCAATCTAGCTTTTGCGTTCAAGTTACATCTTATCCACCCCAATCTAGCCGACTTAAGATAAATAGACTTTTGAATGTACCCACTGACTTCCACTCACTTCTTAAGTGCTGCCAGATCTATGAATTCAATGGTGCAATTCCCAAAATCTGTCAAAACTTATTTCAATGTCAATCTCCAACTAATTCACTGCCGTCTAGAATATTATTTACCTTAACCTTGATCAGAACCGGAAACGCGAAAAGGTGTAGTTCAAAGTGGTATGGTACGTCGCATGCTGGATCTCCACCAAATTCTGTATTGTTTCGATCTTTTTCGGCATCGACTTGGACACTATAAAAAAAGGCGGACGAATCAATGAGAGATATTTCCAGCAGCGATGTCCGCCATTAAAGTCCTGATTTCCGCCGTCTTCACCAGGGGAGTCTTAATTTCGCGTAGGAACAGCTTCAGCAAAGCTGTCGGAGTGCGAATATCTTTCATTAAGTCATAGTCGTTTGGATCGAAGCTGAAGCTTCGATTTTTGTGTACCAGATGTGCGGTAAGGCACTTCGACTTTTTGAGATCGCCACTGTCGACCAAGGTTTTCGGAAGCATTTTTCATCTGCAAAAGAAAGAAAGGAAGACGCTAAAAATGTCGCATTGCCGCACAAGTGTTCGACTAACCGTGGAACCGTGTTCTCCTTGAGTGTTTCGGGCGTTGCTTCCACCAGTTGGTTTTGCATGCATCTTCAAAAATAACCGCCTGCCCTGCTTAGTCTGGAAAGAAAGATATATAAAAACAGTTTTTATATGACTCCTGTGTTTACAATAACAAAATCAGAGGTTCTTAGTTTTATATTTAAGGAACAGCCCTAAATAGCTGGATGTGACTGAATTGTTTAAGGGAAAAACAGTTAAAACTAAAATTTAAAACACATGTCAATTATTTTTGTCTGCTAATTTTCTGACGCGTTAACGACGTTTTCCATTTGCCGAAAAGAAGCGCCGTCTGGAAATCAGCGCCCTAACTAACAAAATCATAAAAATGAACAGATGCAGTCAGCAAAGCTCGTCACTTAACATATGTGGAGAGGGTACCCTGTTAAAGGGACAAGGGACAACTCCTCCTCCTCAAGTACGAGTATAAAAATTCTCCCCGCGCCCTTTTTGATTTTTCTTTACCAACGAAATAGATCTGAGAACGTTTTTGGCGCCTTGGAGTTATTTGAAAATGTCGCCGAGCTACTTCTCCCTTTTTGAGGTGCAGGTGACCATTACAAGCCTCCGCTTGAGGCGCCTGTTTAAATTGAGTAGTTTCTCGAGTCCCACCTTCGATCAGAAGTCTGTAAAATTCAATTCTTAAGCCACTTTCTTAACCGTTCCAATTCAACCAACAACGAATTTTTGCAGGAGTCCCCCAAATCGCAATCGGAAATTTGTGTTTCTGTCGAAGTCAAAAGAAGGCCGCAAGTTCCGAGTTTGACATAAAAGCGGACGCCTGTGGTGTATACGATGACAATTGGGAAAAATAAACTCCTGGAAGTCTATAGACGAGCTGTAGAGTTATGATTTCAAATTGGTCAGCGAGTTGTCGCCTTTTTATGGACAGGTGTGGAATTGTTGAGCGGTCTTCAGTCTAAACGACGGTCGTCAGGCTAAACGAAGATCTTTCCTCGGAGTTCGAGATATACAAAGTGACGTATGGATTACGCAATGTGAACAGTAAATGAATATCGATTAGGGGAATGGCAGTTGTAACGAATACAGAAAACCGGAGACTTTCGATAAACAGGAAGTCCGGAGCTTTAGCTTCGAGAAACGGCCGTTTGTATTATAAAAGGCGTAGGAGGAGTCTGTTGTTTGTTTTCAGCGGCCAACAGTCGGAATTTTATCAACCAGGGCTACTGCCAGAGGTAGAAGAAGGCACTTGGTTATGCCTGCCAAGAGCCGGCAAGGAGGAAAAAGTTAAAAGGGTGCTGGTACCACCAAGAGCTGGCAAGGAGCAAACAATGAAAACGGTGCTGGTGCTGGTACCACCAAGATTACTCAGATCGTTGAAAAAATGGTTTCCGCGGTAAGCCCTCTTTACATAAGCAGGAGCAGCTCAGATGCAGAGAATGGGTGTCACGTCCGGGGTCCGGCACCGTGAAACTGTGCTGTAAAGTCTATTTTAAGTTACGCAAGAAGTTGCTCTCCCCAAAGCGACTTCTTATACAGGTGGAGTTCTCTTTTTCAAAGGATAGCCTCTAGTACCTTTAGAAAAAGGGAGTCTGCAACTTCTGGTTAAAAAAACCTTTTAAGTAGGTGCACGCCGAGACGTGTTGCAAGACCTTCTCTAAAAAGTGGTTCAAAATGGACTTAGGATCGACTAAGTCGCAGAGGGTACTGACCGTGGCGCCATCTTTAGTCAAGAAAATAAATCAAAGTATTTTATGGGGGCGTTTAGCGAGGTATTTCAACGCTGTCGGTGTATACAATATGGCGGCCGATTAGGCCTTGTATATTCTGCAGGCAAACAACATTATTTAGGGCGGCCGCCTCCTGGCGTCCCGTTGGAACGGAAACTTAGCTCAAGAATGGCTAAACAGATTAAACACAAGTGAAACATAAAATTTTCTCATTTTCAGCCGAAAACGTCGGCCAACTTGAGCCTTGTGGGACCCTCCCTAAAGGATCTATAACTCAGTACTCGCAGAAAATTATTTAGGCTGTACCTACTCCTCGACTGGCACTATTGGGGGCGGAATCTTTGCACAAAAACTTATTATAGATATCTAATTTTTACATTCTTTTTTTTTATTAAAAACGACGGCCAACTGGAGCGTTCTAGGACATTCTTACTCCTTCCGGCCTAGCACTGTGCAGACGGCATTTTAGACCAAAAACCAAAAAACCTCAGGACCTCATTTTAGACCAAAAACCAAAAAACCTCAAGAGACCTCATTTTGACATGTTCCGCCCAAGGTCAGCATTTAAAAGGAGTCCACCCTAAATGCCCGCCAACTGTACCGAACAATTGCCTCCGAAAACACCCATCTCTAAGTACCCAACACTCGGCGAAGAAAAAAAAAATTATTTATACACAGCCCTTAGACTGAACTGTTTTGATTAGCAATTAAAAGTTGATACCCAAGATGTTTTGATTTTCTTTTTCATTTTTACTGTCGCGCCTGAGACATTTGTGGGCGATAAGTGTGCTACTTGGCGGTTGAAAACTGCTTATGCGAGAGCTGGGACTGGGAAATTCTATTATTATTGTTACGCTTTCGATTCGTAATGTACTCGTACTCGTACTCGTACTCGCAGTCGTAGTATTGGACTTGGAACTGTTGTTGTTATTGTGGCTGGCTGGTTCTTGTTCGTTCTTTTTCCGACCTGATTCACATATTTTTCTTAAGTTTTGAGGTTAACTTAATCTGTTTGGTACCTTTCAATGACCCCCTTTGTGAAACAGAAATAGATGTTGTAATTCAATTCCATATTGGAGCTGATGATGTTGTCCAATATAGCAATCATTTCGTAATCGCACGAATACGGAGTGTACAAAGTAACATGTCGGAGACGACAGTTGACAGTTGAAATTTAGGTGGGGTTACGCATGTCAAGTGATGGAAACGAAAACAAGTGCTGATCGGGCGCCAATGTGTCCAATATTCGGTTGGAGTGGGTAGTCTGGACAATTTGGATCGGAGCTATATAATGTTATCGGGAGGCCCTTGGGAGAATATTTCTGACAGAACAGAAACCAACTTTGGAAATGTGGTTTTGGTGGTAAGTGATAGTCCTATGTTGAACTGAGACTGAGCCAGCTTTAGCTGCCCTTTCAGCTATAAACTCGAAGATCTCAATTGTTCGGGCGACGATACTGGCCACTTAGACATGAACTGAAGCAGTATCGCAACAGTAGCGCAACACCCAAGTTCATTGTCAAGAATTCGTGTACGCAAGTTCCCTACTCAAGATAACTATTGGTATACTTCCTTATATAGGGCAGCTTAAATGCTAAAAAGAGTCTAGCATTTTTGGACTATACATGGTGGGCCATCCAGTGGTTTCTCTTTAAACCATAGTTTTTTTTTGACACTGACAGCTGTTTCCCGCTCGAAGTCTTGGCAGAAAGTCAGTATCATACCTCCGCGGAGCGAAATGAGTCCCTCCCTTTACGCTTAAACAACGTTGGGAAATATTTAAAAAAAAAACTTATTTCCAAAGTGAGAGCGTTTTTTAAAAAGACGTTTTTGGCCGAAATGAATCAATGAAATGAATATTTTTAATGCCTGGCTCTGTGCTTTTCTACTCCGATCAGCCCTCCGGCAATTCCAGCGAAACGAAAGGTCTGTTGCTACCACCAGAGGCATTCAAAGTGCATGTACGGTTATTAGGTCAGATTCCGGATAACCATGATCTTTGGATTGCGAATGTAAAGTACAATTTCCAGGAGCAGTAAACAACACTAAAGCTATAGCGTAGAAACCGTGAGGAAAGACGCAAATTGGAAACGATAGTCACGACAACGAAGAACTCCAATATCAGATGGGGAAGCAACTTCTCCACCTTGCTTATATGAGCGACCCAAGAAGAAGACTACTACACTCAGAAAAAAAATATTGTTAGATTTTGATATTTAAAAAAAAAAAATTGTAATAGTTGATAATAATTGTAATAAATTGCTAGTCCGGAGCTCTGCTGTCCAGGGGGTAGGCTTAGGGGCAGTGCCGGTTCCAGCTAAACTAGCGCCTTGTGCAAGATTTAGAGAAAGCGCCCTTTTTTGATATTTGCACACATGCATAAGTCGTTTTCACGTCACCCAGGAGGTAGACTTTCAATGGGTTTTTTTTTTATATTGTGGTATTTTTTGTTTTCTTAAAACATCTTTGAACTAGATTCTTTTGTAAAATGTAAGTGGTTGTGCAAGGAATATACCTACATGAACAGGGTGGATGTAGGATGTAGGATGTAGGAATATTTTGAGATTATGTAGGTAAGAAGTGAACTTGCATACAGGTCTAGTGGGATTTTTTATTTTGCGATATTTTGAGATTATGTAGGTAAGAAGTGAACTTGCATACAGGTCTAGTGGGATTTTTTATTTTGCGATATTTTGAGTTAGATCCTCCTTGAAGTTTAAACATTTCAAGTGATGTGAGTTAATGTGAAAGAAATAGTTCAGCACAGGTGTGATGGATGTTGTTATTTTGGGCTTATTTGAACAAGCTTTTTGTTTAAAATGCAAATGGCAGTATTTGTTCCCGCAAGATAAAATTAATTTTTCTTTCATAACAATGCGTCCCCCGAACTTGGCGCCCTGTGCATTTCCACATCTTGCACATGGTTGGTCCGGCCCTGCTTAGGGGTTAGTCTCATTTTACGCTCAGAAAAAAAGAATGTTAAGCGAAGAATTTTGAGATTTTTAAAAAATTGTAGGCTAAAATTTCTCGTTTTAAGTTTTCAAGAATCAAGTATTCAGCATTAGAATAATATACTCTCCGTAACTATTTTTACTTCATTGCTAACAATTTCATTCTTAAATCAAAAATTTTGATTTTGGGTTCAATGTTTTTTTTTCTGAGTGTAGGACACAATAAGAACTGTCACAAGGTCAGACGTCTATCAAATGATATAGATGTCACGTAGGACCTAACAAAGGGTGTGATCTTTTAAAAGGTGCAGAATTTAAAAATTAAAAGGAACACATGCAAGTCGGAAAGTCAACTCTAAATCAACACCCTTTGTTAATTTTTATCATACGGAAAAGTACTCGCGGGAATTCACATACGGAAATTCACCTTTCGTTTGGTCCATGTTTCATTAAAAATCAGCTTGGAAATAGCCCCGAAAGCGGTACAACCAAAAAAGGGTTTAGCTTATTAATTCAACGATGAAGCCCCAGCGGTTGTGTCAAATAAAGCCTCTGGAGGTCTATAATTTTTGACCTGTTTTACGAGCAGCTGGGGCCCTGTATAAAGGCGAAAGTAGCTCTGCCTGTCTATTTGCTTTGAACGACTGAGACCTCTGAACCAGTAGTAACGTAAAGAGATAGTCTGGGACCGAGGCATAGCCTGTTCGAAATTCCACAAATGGGCGTGGCACCTCCAAGAAAAAAGAAAATATTCAAAATAATTTATCTTTTTCTATACATAATATTCAGAAAATCGTTGGAATTGGCCCGAGAATGTTTTTGTGAAGGATGCCACATCCGAGAGGCTGAATTAAAAAACTTCCCTAGGGCGGTTGAACACTAAAAGGTCAGCCAAACGTTCACGGGAGGTGTAACAGTGGAGAAAACCTAGAGGCGTAATATGTGTTTTTTCCATCGCTCAGTATTTTAGTAAAAATATCAGTAAGCCAGTAGGCAATATCAGTTAAAATTACGATGTCAACTTCATAAGACAAACAGATTAAGCAAAAATATTAAACTTGATACGGCCGCCAAGGCTCCCACACACTTGCTAAATAAAAGCAGGATTTCCGATTATTCTATTGTGAAACTTGCATCCGCTTTTTAATGGAGCTAGGCTTGCAATAAAAATAAAGTGCACTGGGTCGAACGTAACTTTCTCGTTCATCAAAATTTTTGGTCAAATGAATTGCTAGATTTATTTTTAGGGTGCATATTCAATATGAATGGAAAAAATACAAGCTAGCATTACTTGGTTTTTAGGGTTTTATCGAAATCGAAAATGGTGTTTTCGAGATATGAGCAGTTTTAAAAGTGAGCGTTTCCAGTAATTCGAATTGAAAATTAAGGACGCAATAATTTTGAAAACATCAATTTTACTCTAAGTTTGCATTTTGGTCAAAATCGTTATTGCCGTTTTCAGGTCAACTAAAGAAAACTAAATTTTTCAAAAATGGCTTTTTTCAAAAATCCATTTTACGACAATACAGAGAAAAACTGAAACTTTGCTATTGGGTTAGAAATGACCATATTACCTTAGAAATTAATTTTTGTTACAATCGTATGGACCGTTTTCGAGATATGTCCAAATTTACATTTATTAGATTTTTTAGCTGAAAACTGAGTATGCAGTTATGTTAACCTCATTTACTTTTGCTTAACTATCAATTTTGGTTAAAATCGTTAGAGCCGTTTTCAAACCAATCAAACTGGTATGAAAATGTTGTATAGGAAGTACTATTAATATTGAGGTTACCATGCAAAGAAAAAAACGGCCCTGAACTGTAAGCCCTCAAACTCCAAATCTAAATTTTGAACGAAATCCGTTCAGCCGCTTAGGCTGTAGGCCTCGGGACATACAGACAGACAGACAGACAGACAGACAGACACATAGAGAGACAGACAGACGGACAGACGGACAGAATTTTGCGACCCACTTTTTTCAGTTCGCCCATCATCGTAATGTCAGAATTGATTAACACCTCGAGTTAGAAATTTTGTACGAATACAAAATCTTTCTCTTACTACGTAATGGAGAAAGTTAAAATGTCTTCCAATAGCAATTGAAGCAATTTTTGCGACCCATTTTAAAGTGATTTGTGGTTTATTTATTTATTTATTTATTTATTTATTTATTTATTTAAACTGTTAACTATTTATTAATAAATTAAAAGTTAATAAAAAAACGTATAGCGCTAGCTACCAGGGCTTTCGGCTAGAGATTTGTAATTTTTCATGCGGTGTGTTATAGCGGGATTTGCTTTAAAAAAAAAACACTTTTGGTGAAGATTGCTGCTTTTTTTTTTTTTGGTGGAGGGCAACAAGGTCTATAATATCGCGTGTAACTTGTTTTTTTTCTCGCAATATCGATTACAATAACTCACAGTAGGGGTCGCTGCTTTATTTGTTTCTCTTAATTTATTTCTTTTTGTCTGATTTTTCATTTTTGGGTTCAGTTTTTTTGAGCACACCCCATCGGTCGGTTTAATGACCTAAATCTTCTTTGGCCGCATGATACCTTGTCAATATTAACAGAATAGCTGAGGCAGTGTTGTTATATCGTGGGATTTATCCCTTTTTGTGGGAATTTCGATTTCCGGAAAAGAATTCCGTGGGATAAAGGGAAAAAGCACCAAATCGTGGAAATTTCACAAGTCTGACAAAAAACATTCAAACTATAAATTTTTGGTGAAATTCTATCAAAACAACTGTTCTTCACCTAATTATCAATACACTGAATGTCCATAAAAAACAGCTCATGTAAATTGTCTTTTATCAAAGGATTCTTGTACCAAAAAATAATCATAGCAGTGTTACAAACTGCGGTTTTTATACTAAAGGTTAATTTAACGTGATTTTCTTTCCGTGTAAAAGAAATTTTACTTTTAAAAACTGGATTTTGACGCAAGAAAGTATCGTGGGATTTTAAAAGGGAATTTGAGTATGGTGAAAACGGAAAAAGAGGGAAAATTGACCAAGCTTCGTGAGATAAATGAAGAGAGAGTGCGAACAACACTGAGCTGAGGTTGGATTTGTCGGAAATCTTTCGATAAGCTCCTATGGAAATATTTTTATTCATCAGTTGGTTGATTTCTTTACCAAGCTATTTGCATATCAGGGGCCCTACTATGAAACTCGATTCTAAAGTTAAACTGTTCGAATTCGCAAAATCGCAACTCTGTAATTCTATAAGTAAGTTATGATAGCGAAATTCGAACAGCTCTAGTACTGCCAACTATTTTTTGTTCTCTTGGTAAAAAATTGGTACTACCTTTTCCGAAAGTTAATGTCAAATTCGTTCGAATTCGCAAATAATCATTCTACATCAAATGTGCTTGCGGAGAAGGTCGATTTAAGAAGTTTTTTTTCTCAGAATGTAAGTAAATAAATTTCATAAATTAATTATTCATGAATATTTCATAAACATAGTAATATGTATAATGTTTGTTTTTTTTTTTGTCCCAGGGAATCATCTAAAAGTCCAAACACAAAAGTGTCACAGTTTGAAAAAGTGCAATATATGACCCGGCATCAAGATTTGTCCAAGGGTTATTTAAAAACAGCCTTTATGATGTTGGGAACTAAAGTTTGTTTTTGCGAACACTAAGTTCTTTTGAAATATTGTTCAACAAGTACATAAAGGCATCTTTCGAAAGGCGGCAGTTTTTTACAAAAGGCGTGTTTCTTTGAGCTTCGATCTCAGCAAAGCAAAGTAAAGTATAAATTGCGACACAGTCCATGTTTATTTATTTATATTAAATTGTTTCACGATAATTTTTTTGGAATAGGCCAATTATAATGCGATACTCGTTTGGGTTATGTCAAACATAATGCGAGAATCGTTCGAAAATCGCAAATTTTTTGGAAAATAGTTTGGCATTACCGGCATTCGATTCTACTTTCATAGAGAGTACCATTTGAATGTAGAATCGCAAATATCTTTCGAGAAGAATCAATAGTAGAATCGAGTTTCATAGTAGGGCCCCAGTTCCAAAAGCTTGTTCGAAGTTAAATGTTTCCCTCCCTTAGGTGTTTATTTTTAGCTGGGTTTAGTTGTTCTTGAGCAGACTCAGCCGCCATGGAGGTCTATAGACGCAATTTTTTTTAAGATTCCGATGATCGTTCCGAATCAGTATTTAGCTCTTCCAGGATCTCTAGAGCTGACCTCTGAAGATGGAATCTTTTTTTAAAAAGCTTAACTAAAGCCTGGCGTATTCAATACCTTTCATTTAATCATACGAATGTTTTACTCAGTTTATTTAGTACACGAAGAGTGGAGTTCAGTCGCTTATTACAGGAATTCCAATATTGGGGAAATTCTATCCCCCACCAGAGGGATTAAGAGCGTATATTAACATAAAAATAGCAAGGTTTATAAAGAGGCTCTAGAAAAAAAGTAACACGGTCGTACATAATTCCATCAAGGACACCTTTCAACTTAGAAATCAGCAGATTGATGTGACGTGTACGATCGTTAATTACTCCTTGAGTAGGAAGTTACAAATCAAACAAAGACGTGAAAAAGACACCGTAGTATCTGACAAATGAAAGGAGCCTCTAAGCTGCTGATTTATTGGCGTTCAGTAAGCCTTGGAAGAGGCTTTCTTAGCTCAAATTAAAAGTGGAGCGAGCTGATGTTAATCATCCCAAAAGCTGCTCAAGAGACATCAAAGATGATTTTAAAGGCATAAGTGGGACGCATAAAGGTTGCGTACTAGTGCCACTACTTTTTCAAGTGATTTTTATTTGTATACTTCACAAGTTCTCAAGGGGTTCTTCTTCCTTTATTGTGATGCACAGCACAGAGGAAGTGTTAAATTATGAAGAAAACGAAAGAAAGAAGAAAAATAACGGACTGAATAGTTGGTAAAATGATTTTAAACAATTGTAGGTTGTAATAAGAAGTGAAAATCACTTTAAACAATGCATTCCACATGCTTCTTGTTCGACTTATAAAATAATCTCAAAATTTTGCAGTCCCTCCGAAGGTAGGCCTAAGAGTGAACTGATCTGCATTTGATGAGCGACGAGTGTTGCGAAAGAGTTTTTGAAGGCGCGGAATTCAGTTAGCTATTTCATCAAAACCAGTTGTGAGGATATTTTCGAAAACTAAACGGCGTTGGTCAACCTCCATAAAAGATAAAACTAATTATGAAAGCGTACCTTTTTTAAATGGACTTTAAAAAAAACTGCAAATCGAACGTAGGTACTGTCACACTGACAATGACACAATCAACAGCTGTTTTGTCCGTTTTTTAACCTGGCTCTCTTGAGGTTTACCATCAGAGTCCATTGTTTCCGGGCTCACTGTGCGTATCTTTGTCAATTGACGCCGGCATATTTTTTGAGCCCTGCCGCACGCTTTCGGATTCTTTACAATAGGTCGAATGTACTTTCTAGTTTTTGGTTCACCAGATATGTGCGTTGAAGTCGATCTTAGGCCGAATACAGGCCCAGTAAATTCAACCCAAATGAGTAGGTACAGGGTCATTCATTTCGTGTTTTCAACATGGTAGCGCTGGCATTTGACACCTGTCTAACACAGCTGTCATTTGAAGTGTCATAATATTAGTTGAATGTTTGCCATTTACGATGATGGATCGCTTAACAATCGAACAGCGCGTTAAAATTATTAAAACTTACTACAAAAGTGGTGATTCAAACGTAGCCACTTTACGCGATGATTACGGTCGTCATAATCGACTGATTCGGTGAAATTGTGAAGTAATTTGAAGAGAGTGGAAACGTTACTGATGTCGTAAGGCCTGTGCATCATCGTAATGCACGCTCAGTCGAAAATATTGCTGCTGCAAGCGCAATGATGCGAATTTATCGATTTCCCGGCGATGATCCGATAACCGATTTTTTGGACAGGCGATTGAAGATCATGACTTGGACGATATGTGGTTCCAGCAAGACGGGGCAACAAGCCACACAACACGACCAATTATGGCTGCATTGCATGAGAAGTTTCCTGGTCGCGTAATTTAATTTCACGTTTTGGCGACGTCAATTGGCCACCAAGATCATATTTGACACCGCTACAATTTTTTTCTGTGGGGCTACGCAAAAGACAGGGCTTACGCGATTAATCCCCGAACTCTAGAAGCAAAACCAACATTACTCAAGTTGTGGTTGCGATACCGCCCGAAATGTGCGAAAAAGTGGTTAAAAGTTACCCCAAAAGAATCGTATGCTGGGAATCTTCCCGAGGCGGCCATATGAATTATATTTTGTATCACACTTAATGGCAAAGTCCAATCTTTATAATGAAAAAAAATGTTCATCAAAAATGTATAGCTGTGTGTGTTTTATTTAGCTTTACTTTCGAAACTGAAAAAACGAATGACCCTTTACTTATCAGAAAGAAGATTAAGGAAAGCCACAAGTACCTCTGCGTTTTTGGCGGCTTGATAAACGTGGTCCTTCTATCGTAAACACAAAATACCGAGTACGGAAAGCCTTCTTCGATTCAGGTATATCTAATGGCCGAGGGATCTGGTTATGCTTAAATGAAAGAAGCTTCTCTTTTGGAAGCATTTATTTCCATTCTTTTGGTTATAGCCCACTTAAAAATGCTCTCAAGGTCAAAATTTAATGCGTTTAACATGCATTGATATCCCGGTTCCTCGGCTAAAAAAGTAAGGACGTCAATCTGTGAACAAATATGAAAATCTACGAGTCCTTTCATCGGCGGAAAAGTGTATTTATATTTAAAGTGGTCGACAATATAATTTAATAAATACGAGAAAAAGTATCGGGGACAAAACGCAACCCTGCGGAACACCAGCATTCATATGGTGAACTGCAGACTTGATTCCGTCCAGCAAGAATTTATTGCAGAGTCCACTGAAAGTAAGATATTCTAAGATAAAAACTGCATTCAGGCGGGCATCGCTTTCAAGACCTGCAATTCGCAGCCGTAAAATTTTGAATTTCCTCTCAACAACTGATTCAGCGTAAACATGGTTACCAAAAAAAAAGGTTCAAATCTAAATTCAATTTATAATAATTTCTAATTCACTCTTAATAAAAACGGGCCACTACCCTACCCCTTATTGAACGGGAAATACGAAATACCTCCCCAAAACAAATCACATTTCCATATTTTACTCGGTATAACCCTCGTGTACCCGCACTCATTTACAAACAACAACAACAAAATACTATGAACTCATTAAATGCCCTTAAACAAGACCGCAACACAAACACACACACACAGACGGAGATAACCTATCTATTGATAAATGCCTGTCGGGTCAAACAGCTCAGCTGTGCCAAGGGATCCCAAGAACAACTCAACAACAAAACAGGAAAACACGATGAAGACAAAGATACGCACAATCAACCCGGGAACAATGGACTCTGGTGGTAAATACCTCAAGAGAGCCAGGTTAAAAATCGCACAAAACAGCTGTTGATTGTGGCATTGCCAGTGTGACAGTACCTACGTTCGATTTGCAGTTTTTTTTTTTAAAGTTCATTTTGTGAGAGTCTCACAGTTTGTTTTATCTTTTGTGGAGGTTGACCAGCGCCGCGTGTCGCTTAGTTTTCGAAAACATGTTTTCAATACGGTATTTGAAGATGATATTCGGGGTTTTGGAAAAACAACTTATTTACATGAGTGAATCAAATGAGTCAACAGGCTCGTAATGCAAACATAAGGCGTGGGAATAAAATTGATTAGTTTTTGAATTGGATCGAGTTTAGAGAGAGCTTGACGTGCGTTTAGAGAGTTGATTTGAATTGATTCTGCTTGTTTGCATAGTTCAAGTGGAAGGAACTTCAAAATATTTGACCAAGCGGCAGATAGTGCATAATGTTTACACGTTGTGGTGTTGGGTATATCTATATAGTATAGGAGCGGAACTGGGGACCGAACCGGCTACGCTTCGGCCGCAGTTCTGACCAACTAGGGCTAAATATTCGGTAGAGACAAAGTCGCATCTGGTAATCGAAACCAGTAATCAAAGATGTCCATTCGGAGGCTTAAACACTGCAGGAGGTAGTATATCAGCTGTTCGGTTGGAAAATGGTTAAATATCTGTTCCGAAGTCTATGAAAGGTGCCGGGGTATAAGCATGGATGTTTTAAGAAACAAGAACAGCAGATCAACTTTTTAGAAGCGTGCATTCTTCATCTGTAACAACTCCACCGAGTTCGCTTGCACAGAGGATTGATAGTGAGGCCATGGGTAGAACTGAACTAATTTCGGCCAACCTAGAAACTTGCAGGCCTACGATAAAACTCTGACCAATACCAACCCAAAAGGTTAGAATTCATGATCGTATAAATCTGCAAAGAAATGAGTAACATTACACGTCCGAATCCAGCTTGAGTGGACATTTAAACAAAAATTATCTCCACCGACTATGCGACTGCCTAACAACAGTTCTAGGACCCTTAGGAGCTACTGCTATGATAAGCTAAATAGTTTGGAAAACATAGATCCTGCGATTGATTTATAAAGGGTTTTCCAATAAGAGGTGTTATTGTGAATGAGCCGCTATTTCGGTAGCTGTCACTTTTGAAGCTTTTATTCTTTGACATTTGACAATGACTACGCCATTACTAAAAATGGAACGATACACGTTTCAACAACGCATTGAAATTGTTAAAATTCACTACAAAAATGGTGAAAATCTTGCAGTCACAGTTCGCAAAACTAAAGCATTTTTTGGTATGGATCTGGACAACGTTAACTTTCAACAAGACGGCGCTACGTGCCACACAAGCAACGAAACCATTGATCTTTTACGGGAAAAGTTTCCGGCCCGTGTTATCTCTCGAAGAGGTGATCACAAATGGCCACCGAGATCTTGTGATTTAACACCTTGCGACTTCTTCCTTTGGGGCCACGTGAAAGATAAGGTCTACGCCAACAGCCCAGCGTCGATTCAATACCTTAAAGATAAAATTCGTGAGGCTATCGAGGACATAGGGCAGCCACTTTGCGATTTGCAAAATTTCATGAAAAGGATATGGTCCTGTATGCGTGCTCGTGGTGGCTATTTGGCTGATGTTGTTTTTCATTATTAACGGCATACCTTCCTCTTTATTATGAAATAAACATCCGATCATTTATCTCAAAAAATGACATTTTTCTTTGAATACCAAAATAACACCTCTTATTGGAAAACCCTTTAGATCCATGTGGTTTCAAAAATCAGAATGGGGACAAAAAGCTGAAAATTGTTGGGCTTAGTGAGTCTTGCCTGTCATCAATAAGCTACCCATCCACCTACAAACCTTCCCTGACAATTTCCACTGGTATTAAGTCGAAAAAAAAACCGTCCCGTCCTCAGTAAGCCCGCACTTTTGCCCACCCGGGACTAGTTTTTTTATTACCCAATACCCAAGACAGTGATTCGGTTAAGGTCCTTTGAAGGAGGAAATAATAAGCCTCGTCGTAGAACCTTCTATCGACCAATAATGCAGATCAGCCCCTGTTTGGTCTTTCTCTGGTCTTTGTTGTCCATCGTTATCGGTCCGACATTCTCAGGTAGTCCGTCAGTATACACAAAATCTGCATAAATTGACGATTTACACCCTATTGCTGAATCTGAGATAACTCTTTTGCTCCGGTTCGGCTCAAGGCTTCGACGTGCTCTTAAGTCTCAAGTATACAAAACGGTCCAGTCCAGTCCTTGTTGTTATATCCGATTTTCGCGGACTCTAGGTCTTGAGTCATGTCAAGTAATAGCCAGCGGATAGGCGAAGCTTGGTAGGTTCCTTTAATCCTCAGCTTATTCGCGACGTAAGGTTTCGAATGTCAGGCAAGTCTTAAATTACTACTCACTGACCTCTACGGTGTTGCGGCTTAAGGGCGGTTGATTTAGGTTTAAGCTAAGTGAACTTATTTCATGTAAATTGTTGGAATCAAAAAATGTAAGGGAAGCTTGATCATGGCCAGACGTGTCTTTATTTTGAAATCGATGCAGGTATTTTTGACAGCACCCACAGCAGGCTTCAGCCTTAAAGAGCCCTATATCATGCAGGGTTCGCAATGGAGTAGCAAAATTACACCCGAAAAGATAGAACCGTATAAAATAACAGAGCTTGAAAAATTGCCTTTTTAGTTTTCTAGCAGCAAAAGCTTTTAAAAAACCAATGTCGAAGGTTTTTATAAAACCACTTGGAAGCCGAGATGGGACTGGGCCTTTCGTGACAAGACCACTAGAGCACGGATCGCTGCGTTCAGAGTTGCACAGTATTGTACTCCAAAGGTTTTATAAAACCACTTAAAAGCCGGGTTGGGGTTGCTTCGTGACAAAACCACAGAGGAACGGACCACCCCGTTCAAAGATGTACAGATACTCTCCATTGAGTACCTTAAGTATTTTGGAGCTCAAAGGACGATTCCCTTTTTGACAGATTGTATCTTGAAGTTAAATCTCTAAATCAATACCCAAAACTCAAGACTATAAGTAAGAATTGAAGCAAAGACTGACATTACGACCTACATCAATTGACACCAAGTTCGCTCCTTCTGACATAGAATGACATATAGTATGTCAAAACTGGCCCAACGCAACCAATTTTCTGACGAGCCGTACTAAGAGTATCACTTTTAGTGATATCTAGCTACAACGAAGGCACCAAACACTAAAAAGTTTCAGCAGGCGTTCCACAAGGGTCGGTTTTAGGTCCTCTTCTGTTAAGTATTGTTTATATTGGTTATATCAGCCTGTCAATGCATCCAAAGGGCAGGTTTTGCAAATGTTGTTGCTTGCAAGCTGTTAAAAAGAATCGGCAAATATCTCTCTGAAATCAAGTCTTGACTGGAGACAGCAGGGTTTCGATAAAAACTATAGGGGGCAAGTCACAAACTTTTAAATTTTACAATTTCCAAAGTTTTCAGTCTTCATGTATAAGATGTAATAGAAATCAATCAATAAATGAAAATGAAGTGTGCCATTAACGAGTCGCAAAACATCAAAGTATGTATAGACCAGGACCAAGTCATCTGGTCAAAACCGGCAGTTATCTACCTAGGCGTGGCTATCAACAATGGGCTAAAAAAAATCAAGGCACGCCTAGAAATATTTGTCTTTCAGTCTTCGTTGACGAAAATATTGCCAAACTTAAATTTAAGTAAGATTTAAGCAGGCACTTAAATCCATGTCAAACCTTCACAAAAGGTAGAACATTGGAGAACAGACGTTGGTGTAGTTTGAATTTGGATTGAATTGGGTTTGACCAAAGTACCCCTTGAACCAAGACATAGCCAGAATATTATTTCCCTAAATAAAACACGTGTCCAGTACGAGTTGACATAACCTTCTTCGCATTTTTTATAGCACATCGGTAGCAAAGCTTTTTTAAGACTCATAAAATGTTTGGAGCTCCCTTCCTGAACTCTTATTGTCACTTTGAGAGAGGCCTACACCTTACAAGAATTAAAATGTAAAAGTAACACCTATCTGCAAGAATCTCGAGGCTTTATAAGTTCGCCCACCACAGCGAAAGCGACGAAAGTATTTAAAACAAGCCAACAAATATTTACCTACCCAATCAAGCGTAAACAACTTATTTCCAAGAAAGTTTGTATATATAAAACGAGCAAGTATCAAACAAAACCGGTCTAGAGCAAAACCGAAAGACCACACTGCCCTCCACCATGTACGGGCGGCTCTTATTAGGTCAAATACTGTATATAGGTCACTGAGACTAAATCATCACCACAATGGATGCTTAAGAGCTGTGGGGGTCACAAACAATTGGGTGGACACTTGTCGGTGTGCGATCACGTAATGCACTCTCCCACATCAATCATTTATTAATTAAGTGTTGTAAGTGGTATCGTCAGTGTCGTAAATTCGGTTCTAAAAATAGCAACAGTATACAGATGGGGTCGTTAAATAGAATTGGGGAGAAAAACGGAGTTAGGAGGGGGCGCAGTTGACAGTGAGAGAGGGTTCTGTAAGTAATAAGAGTCGTTCAACAATTCATGGACCGCTACCTACTCTCATTTTGCAGTATCCCGATTGAAGCAGGTGCGGAATCGAATCGATACTCATTAAGAACGAAGAGAGGAATTGCTCGGCATTGGCAACATACACAGACCCACCGGCAACTACGAGGACCTCAGTGCACAAAAACATTTTACGGTCCAGATGTTACAAGAAGACGGAAAAGAAGCAGCGGATAGCAGATCATTGTTATTGTCCGCATCTGGTGGTGAATGCATTGTTAGTCGAGTACGGAATGCAGTTTTTCAAGCACACCCAAAGGCGTATCAAAGAAGGAGGAACGAACAAAAGGACAACCGCAGCAGTAGGCAATGGGATCACTTAGACCAGAGGCAATAACCAGCTGCAAGATTGAGACGATTCTCCGCTTATGGAAGAGGAAGAATTTGAATCTGAGCGAGGTCGCAACTAACAGACCGCGCAAAACCCAGCAAAGTTGAGCTCGCTCCCGGATTCTTAGCACTCATGAAAGCTGTGGAGTTTGATCACATTTTTTACCTTTGACAGAGACTCTGCACTCGCTAAAATATGAATCGATTGAGTGTTTTTTTTTTTTTTTAAATGGGAGAGAAATCAAGGCAGTCGCGATGACTAAGAGTCGGTGTCGGAAGATACAGAGTTAGGGAGGGCCCACTTGTATTATTATACGAGTATAAAATGAATGAAATAAATAAATAGATGAAGAGCTCCGCTCCGGCAGTCTTGTTGTTCCAAAGGTGTATCAACCCTAACTTTGTGTTGATGGTGCTGATGGAAGTTTTATCATACAAGTTCCGTCTGAGTACAGTCTCTTTCCAATTTCTCAATACCGACTGTGATTGAATATATTCCGGTGTCAATTTGTATAGTTTATATGTTCTAAAAGGTGCACTGAAGACCAATGTAGTCATAGAGGCTTTCGTTGCAGTTGGATAGGTTGAAATTTGTGCTCCAACAATTCTCAATCGCTTTGACCTACTTATGACGCACGTCTTAGATCATCGCCCTACAGCAGCCTATTCGCGACTTCCGCACGCGGTCATACTCCCTCCCGGGTAATGAAGCTTAGGAAGAGTTGACGCATCCAAGAGTTTAGGTAGTTTGACGATAAGAATAGGACAACTGAAAACCAATACAACTTCGGGAAACGTTGATAAAGTTCGAGCAACCTTTTCTCATTATCTGCTCTGATTCGAGAAAGATCTTCCGCCCTGGGCATTTCAAGACGTTCTGCTAACCGCACACGTGGTTTCAACAGTCCAGAAGGGGTTTTGATAGACTTTTTGAGAGAAACCCATCCAGGGGAAAGCGCTACCAATATCCTGCGACACCCAAAGTCCCTTCCTTACAAAAATCTTCTCCAGACCCTTCAAAAAGTGCACTAAGCTTAAAAAAAAATGTTTCTTCAGGGCCAGCTTAGCTGCGCTTGACCCAAATTCGAACCTGAATATACAGATCGGTTGGGTTAAACAGGGTTTGAAGATGACGGCTGTAATACAACACTAGGCACCATAAAAAGGTAGAAAAAAAAGCGTGATCTGATAATGGAGACGTTACTCGGTTTGATGGACTTCCGCAGGGCTGCGTCTTGTCTCCTCTCCTTTTTCATTATTTATGTGGACTGAATATAACAGTCCAGTCTTTGTGAAAAATGTTTCGAATCCGGAAATATATTTACAGGGTTTGTGCTCTTCGCTGACGACTTGGACTGAACCTCCCTGGCGCACTCGATATCTTTGGAGCCTTCTGCCTTTAAGCTGGGGCTATGGAAAACGTGAATAAACCTTAAACAAGTGATGGCCGCCCAATTGAAATATGTTAAGTAGTTCAAGTAATTTGAGCTGCAATTTAGGAGCAATGGAAATAGCGAACGTCTGTCAAACATCAGCAAGTAGAACTGTTGTGAGGAATCTTCTCAATTCAGTCGTTCGGAACCGACACCTCATATAAAAAAGAGCTTACGCAAAACAGATGTTTGACTTGAGCTAGGCCTAGGGCTCCTCACTGAAAATAAAGTAGCAGGTAATATTGACAAAAGTCCATTGTAAAATTTCAACAAAATTGGTATTGTTCAACTGAAAAAAAATTGTTGTAATGATAAATGAAATTTATCCATAACTTAAGTTTTATCATTTTGAACAATATTTTGTCAAACGCATAAAACATTTACTGCAAAACTACTTCGTCAGATTAACAACGATATTGTATCAATTGAACAATTTTGTTGTTGAACTAACAAAGTTTTTATTATATCAATAAAAACAGAACCAAAAATGTTGTAAATGTTTGTGAAGTTGACAAAACTTATGCAAAATGTTTGTTCGCCAAACAAAATACAGATTATCAATATAACAAACAATTTGTTGAAATGAACATTTTTTTTGTAGAAATGACAAACGTTTTGTAGAATTGATAAAACACGTGTTGAATCAATAAAAATACATATTAAACATTGTAAACCTTTGAATGCAATGCTATTGATGGCGTCATTTATATTTCACACGCGAAGTAGATCAGCAGCAAGTTATAACCGGTGAATGTGAGTAAAAATAATATTTTAAAAATAATTAAGTGGATGCCGCATATGGAAATATTTAAAAAGGTATTTAAAATTGAAATGAAAGAAGTTTGTGCGAAAATACATAGGTAAATGTATATCGAAGAGAAAACAGCAGCACTTACAGCTAAGGCAAAAACATGTCAAGCCAAGCCAGACCAAGTTGTGCATAAACGATTGTATTGAAGAAAATAGGATTGTGGACATCCTGGGCTCCCCCTTGGCTGGACTCTGGACATTTTCTTTCCTGCCTGTATGTGCAGCTATTCGCAACACACAAGAAATTTTAATTTATCTTGGGACTGTTGTTTTGTCAATCCTTCGGAAAATTGATTGATTTTTTATCAGGTATACCTACTGTGCAGGGTTCGGACTTTTGAAATCGTATTTCGAAGTAGATGTAAAGAAAAAGCGAAGAAGAACTACATTTTTTGAAGTACATAGATTTATAGATATGAACATTTTTCTATTTTTCAAAAAAATTTGTAGGTACATAAACAAAAATTAGGGGAACAAAAATTGCATATTTATTACTATGACGAAAATAACACTGCGTTTTTTAATATTTTAGAATCCATTACATTTCTCAAATATTTTTTTTTATATAGCGAAAACATGTAGATTGCTTTATGATTTCAATAAACGTTAAAAATTATGTATTTAAAACAAATTTACAATCAACAAATTTACATTGCTTTAAAAGTTTTATTAAATTAAGCGGTGGAACATAAACATCAACAACAACATTTTCAACTGCTTTTACATTTAATCTATTTCGGAATTTATTTTTTACTAAATTAATTTCGGAGAATTCGGCCGCTGCACTACTGTGCGGTAAAATAGCTAAGGTAAACATGTACTCTGATAAATTCTTAAACATGAATTCTTCGACAGTATTTTTATGCTCCGTTAAGGAAACCCAACATTTTACTACTCTGAAATTGCATGTGCTGTGGATGGATTTGGGTTGCAAAACAACAAAAGAGAAAGACGAACTTTTGTTGGGTAGCGTGAAAGAGATAACCTGCAAGCTTTAAGTTTATTTCAAAAATCAAATCTTCGATAATCAGCGCTGCCACATAATTATTCTCTGATTGATCTACACACAGAAAGATGGTAGTAGTTTGTTAACTAAGCGGAGTGACGAAGTAGATTAAAGAGATGTTGCGAAAAGCGAAGTAGATCTACTCCGATAGGAGTAAAGTCCGAACCCTGCTACTGTGTTCGTATTATTGAAGTTTCGATGTTAAAAAAGTATTTGCCTAAAAAAAGACATTTACATATACCTATACACAATATATTTATATATATACCTACTATCTTATCTGAAAGTGCAACATCTTACATTTCTACGTACTAAATACAAATTGTGAATATTTTTTTATATTGTGAAATCGATCAGATTCTGTAAGGCGAAACGATCAAACGTTTTCGTGCGCACGAATGATTTGCCCTATGTTACACAAGTAAATTTCTTCGTGCACACGAAAACGTTTTAACGTTTCGCCTTACAGAATGCCGACCCTGGCCTATACAATGCCAAAACATTTGGCAGCATCTTTCTCTGGATAAGGAAATGCCATTGGGAGTGCGGATTTTTTTTTGCAACTCAAATAATAAGTAAAATTAATTTAATTTGCGCCAAGCGACAAAACCACAGTGAACAACTTAAATAATAAGCTCAGAAAATCTATAAGAGAATTTAATAACGAATCTTTAAAAACGTATCTTACCAGTCTTACAAATGATGCTAGTACCGACTACTCGCTCTGGAAGGCAACAAAGAAAATGAACAGGCCAATAGCTCACATTCCGCCAGTAAAAACCAGAGAAGGTAACTGGGCAAAAAGCATAGAAGAAAAAGCAAATATTTTTGCAGAGTACCTTGAGAACGTTTTCAAACCTTATGAAGATTAAGATTATCAAGGAAACGAAGAAACGTGCGAAGAAGACAGACCTATTCGGCCGGTAACAGCTAAAGAACTTGCCAAAGAAATCAAAGAAGGCATAAACATAAAAAAAGCCCCAGGGTTCGATTTAATCACAGGGGAAATTTTAAAACAATTTCCTCGAAAAGGTTTAAAAAAACTAGCGCAGATTATAAATGCTGCATTTAAATTAAGATATGTGCCAAGCATGTGGAAGGTCGCGGAGGTAATAATGATACCAAAACCAGGTAAACCACCTAGCGCAGTAACCTCATATCGCCCAATATCGATACTACCAATGTTGTCCAAGCTATTCGAAAAAATGCTGGCAAAACGTCTGCAAAAAATTATTGATGAAAAATCGCTACTTCCAAATCATCAATTTGGGTTTAGAAACAAGCACTCTACAATTGATCAGGTGCATAGAATCACAGATAAAATCGAAAAAGCATTTGAAGAGAAAAATGTGTGCTCTACAGTATTTCTTGATATAGCACAAGCTTTCGATAAAGTCTGGCATAAAGGACTGATACACAAACTACAAAAGCAACTGCCGAAGCAGTATTCAACCATTCTGGAGTCTTATATATCAGATCGATTCTTCAGAATTAAGCAAGATACAGAATGCTCAATATTAAGAGAGATTAAAGCTGGTGTACCGCAAGGCAGTGTGCTAGGTCCAGTTTTATACCTACTCTTCACTAGCGATTTGCCTGAAAGTGAAGAAACCACCATAGCTACTTTTGCAGATGACACAGCCGTCCTTGCTGTGGGAGCAAATGTCGAAATAGCAACAAAAAAGCTCCAGACGGCAATAAACAATATTTCAGAATGGACTGAGAAATGGCAGATTAGATTAAATGACCTTAAGTCAGTCCATATTAATTTTACGTATAAAAACGTACCACACATTCCAGTCTACATTAACAACAATGTAGTAGAATTTTCTAACACAGCTAAATATCTAGGCATGACTCTAGACGCTAAACTGCGTTGGAAAGCGCACGTTAAGAAAAAAAAAGATGAGTTGAACATGCGATACAGTAAAATGTATTGGCTTATTGGGAGATACTCATCCCTGTCCAACTACAATAAGTTATTGCTATACAAGCAAGTTCTAAAACCAGTATGGACCTACGGGCTCCAATTGTGGGCATGCACATGCCAAACAAACTTACAAAAAATTCAGGTTTTCCAAAATAAAGTACTAAGGAACATAGTTAATGCACCTTGGTACATACGCAACGCCGATCTGCATAGAGATCTAAATGTTGAAATGGTTGAAGATGAGGTTAAGAAGGTTGCTCGGAGGCATAGAAATCGGCTTCTCAACCACGTAAACACAGAAATAACAGAACTTTTAAATAATGACAATGTAATCAGGAGATTGAGACGGATAAAACCTCTTGATCTGTAAGATTTGGCTAGGGCTAAGAAATTAGGTATTGATTTCAAACAAAACAAATTTAAAAATCAGACAAACGGCGGATTTATCTCTTTAAATTCATTGAATAATTCAAAAATAAATTGCTGATTAGTCGTACGACTAGGTGCAATCCTATTCGGGATGGCGAATATCAGTCCCCCGGGAGTTTTTTTAGATGAGTTAAAGTCCATCACTATTGCAGAAGCATCCCTCGCGTATAGCTCTGCAATGTCTTTCGATGATTTTTTACTTCCAGCGAATTGCCAACACAAAAAAAATTTAACTTGTATAATTACTTTTTTTAATAAATCTAATTAACAAACTGATTTATTTTGCGTATCATTTATCATTATTTTACAAGGGTGTTGTAGAAATATTTTGGACATAATTTCTTTATTTAGATAAATACTTATTTCGTTTCTTCAAAATATATTTAAAGGACAACTGCCAGTGAGTATTAATCATATCGACAAAATATTTCCTTTAATTCAACTGAACAATAAATAAAGAATTGACAGACGCAACAGAATTGACAGAATCAACAAATTAAAATGCTGGAGCTGACAAAATGTTGCTATGTAACCAACGATCTGTTTATAGATTCAACAAAGCACAACGGCAGTACTGACAAATTATTCTGTACAATCAGCAATATTTGCTGTTGATTTAACAAAATACAATAGCTGAATTGACAAACTAATTCGATATATTAACAATTTTTTTGTTAATTTGATAAACGACCAAACTTTCAAATCAACAATTAAGCAACAGTTAATTGTTGATTTGACAAAACAGCAACGGTAGAATTGGCAAATCTCTTTTGTAAAATGAACAACATTATGATTAATTCAACAAATTATTTTTATACGCCCAAACAACGATTTTTGTTAACACAACAATTTTTTTCTCATCACAAAAAAAGTTTTAAGACAAGATAAAACTTATTAAAATTTTGTCAATTTGATAGAAACATTTTGTTGGACGTATATTGACAAAAAATTTGTCGAATTAAGCCCAATTTTTATCAAATATACCAAGGTTTTATTTTCAGTGATGCGGAGCTGTTGCGTCAACTATTTATTTTTAAGACATAGAAGGAGCAGGGCTCGGTTTTTCTGAAAAAATTGCCAGACTAAGTCAATTCTGAGAAAGCTACGACATAACGGAAGAACCGACTTGAAGTTGATATTGGATCTTTTATTCGGTGATTGTGTCAACTTTTCAATATTATGTCGTGAGATTTGGCTATTGAACGAAAGATGTAGGTCGGACACAAGTTCTCAGTCGTTTGATTGCTAATTTAAATTGCGGAGATTGTATAGGGAGCATCCGAGTTCGTAGCCACTTCTCCAGAAAAAGTGGTTTCAGCGGTCCATGCTTCGGTGGTTAAGCCACTTTAAACGCGTCCCAAAATTAGATTTAAACGCTTTATCTAGATGGTCAGATAAAGTTCAACATCTCTACTCGACCCGTAAAGGGATAAATTAAAATCTCTGTTAAAAGATTAAGCTTTATGAAAGGTCGACCCTTTTAACTAATAAGCGGGACACTGAAAATGTATGCACAAAAGCCCGGACAGGTATTAATTTCACGAGGGTAGTTCGCTGCGCTCACCGAGGCTGTAAAAATCTAGTTTTCGGACATCGTCCTGAAGGTTTTTCGCTGAAAAAAATATTTTTGTGACGAAATTTTTGTACTCCCGCCTATATTTAAAAAATACGATCGTTCCCAAAATGTTATCAATCCCCTTTTTAGAGATTTTTTTCTACAATCCGCCTTCGAGAGAACGACCACGCCTCCATATCCGGATGACTTCATCGCATAAAACCCTCGAACCTTGGACCGACTGACCGCCACCGTCAGCTTCTCCAAAACAATTTGTTTGTTTTCTTAACTTCGGCCAATCTATGCTGACCCGCGCCCGTAATCAGTGCAGTAGCGGCGACAGATAATCAAAATTTTTTGTTTACTGTTTCCCCGGCGGAAAAATAAAGAAATATTCTTGAAATTTGTGGTTAAAAATACAAACCGCACCTATTTATAGAAGCGATATGCGGCGGCCGCTCCTATACAGATTTCGAATTTACAAAACTTGTTGACCTCTTCCCGTCCCTTTTCGAAATGTTCAATCTGTTTTTCGGACTGTCTTACAACTTCCAATTCCAATCCCAATTCCAACCACTGCAGTGATCGTTGTTTTCACTGTCCCTGTGTGTGTGTGTGTGTGTGTGTGTTGCCTCCCTCTCCAAGAGTTGATAAGGCAATTGTTGATACAAAAGCGATCAGCATCCGAGCGAGTGTAAACGATTTCTATTGACCACCACCATCGTTGTTAGTGTCAGAAATAAGGGACTATTTGGATTTGCCTGCCTGGATTCCGCTTTCCGCCCAGTGTTTAGATTTCGTGGTCTTGTTGTTGTGTTTTGTACATTTTGTCCTCTTCTTACTCGCCTGCATACGGCCTCTGTGACTGCGGGCTATCTATCATGCTGGCTGTCAATCAGCAACGGCCGGCAGCGGCAGGGCGTGTAGTTCGGGGAAATTGTGTGAGAATTATAAGTGAGATGTGTTGTGCGGCGCTACTGCTAAGTTTCTTTTGACATTTGGCTGTGAAACAAGCAACAAGTCGGACCGAGAGTGCGAACAAGAAAATTTCCAAAATAATAAATCGACTAAAAGCAACGTAAGAGGAAAACTGTGTACAACTCCGCTATGTGCAGTGATTTGTTGTGCGAGAAGTGCGTGGGACACAGTAGTGCTTAAAAATAGATTCTTCTTGTTCAAATTTAGAAACAGTTTCGTAAAATGTGAATGAAACGATATCACCGCGGGCATTGTTGTCTAGTGTAATACACTCTCCCGTGTTTTTGTTTGTCACTTAAAAAACAAAAAAAAAAAACCCCTATAAAAATATTCCCAATCCAAGTGAATGCCTAGGGATAAAGTGTTTAATCGAACGCGTCACGCGTTACAAAACAAGGACATCGGTTGCGAGCAAAACTGAATATCTACCGTCGACTGATCGTGGAAGGATGTAAATTTTACGAGCTCATTTCTGACTAAAGTTCCTCATAGTACAATTTTTTTTTTTTCTAATAATAGTTTAATTTTGTTTTTTTTTCTGTTTTTGTTTGGTGTAACGTTTCTTGTTTTTGTGTGTTTGACTGAAAAAAAAGAAAGAAGATAGACAACTCTTTTTGACACATTTGCTGTGCAGAGTTTAACGTTTTTCAAAGGACCTCCCAAACTGTTGGCAGAGTTCACTCCTTCGGCGAACGGAAACTATTTAACGCGGAAGGTAAGCGATGTGGTCGGTTAACCGGTGGTTATCTGTATCTTGTTTTTCGTGACCTCAATTTAATTTCTGAATTCTGTTGTTTGTTCGCGCGACCTCAATGGGAGGGGTTTTTTTTCTGCTCTCGTTTGTATGTGGGACAACTTTTTAAGAGACGTTTTAAATTCACGCTCGATTTGGTGGTCGAGTGCCAATTGCCAATTGCCAAGTGGCGATGCGTTCTGTTTTGAAAACAAATCTCTCAAGGAATTCGATTTGAAAAATATTTTTAGCACGCGATTTTGTTGACACAGCGGGTAGCTTGATGTGCACGCGCTAGTGGGATGCATTTCAACTGGATTTGATAACAGTTGTTGTGCAAAATTTAACTGTGGACACGGATATAGTCTTTCTGAATAGTTTTGTAATATTTTTTTTAGTACGGAGTTAGTTGGGGTATTGGGAACTCGTTCAAAGTGAGGTATTTGATTCCAAAAAAAGGTGATTAGCAAAAAGTGATCCTTTGATCTTCTATTTGAATTGGCTGGGTACCTGAGGTTGAAAATTTGCGTCGGGGAAGAACAAAACTCTTCTTAATTGCCACCGTTTCTACCTGATTTGCATTTTGTCTTCAAGATCGTTGGAATTTTTGTTCCTGGGTTAATTTTTGAGACGGAGAGGAGCGAATTTTTATCGCTGCAGACTTTTAGAAAATCTTTCAAAGTTCCTCACGCGCAAAACTGGTACCGAATCGCCTTATTAGTGAACGAGCAATACCTAAAGTCAAGCATTTTTAAATGGCGCGTCTATCCGACTGTTTAATCAGGGGGATTCAAAATATGGGTAGATGTCGGCCTTGACTCGACCTAACATAGACCGACGATAGCACGATTTTCACGATTTTCTTAGAATCCGAATAAGAAAAGTGTGAACGATCAATATGCGACGGAATTTGTTATTTATTTTGAACGTAAAGTCGACTTAATTCAGTGGACGAAAAGTAACATCAGGGACGTAGCGATACAGTCCGGAAAACCCTCCTATATGCTTGCACGACGTCATGTGGAGAATTGAAGAAGTTCTTGTGCAAATATACCGAAACCGAAACCCATTTATGTTGGCATTTGTATTCAACAAAATCGTGAGAAGAACAGAAACCGGTTTAACAGTCGAATTCCTCTGGAATGTATATTAATGGGAATGTTTGCTCTTACTAATAAAGCTGTAAAACATGGAAAAAATTTATTTGTGTTCATTTTGTTGCATTTTTAAAAAGAAACTTGTATTTGGCCCGCGGTGTACATTTGCGACGGTGGCCAGGTGTCCATTTTTAGAGTGATTGCTTCTGACACGAATAACAGTTCTCCGCCACTAAGTTTCTCCACCAATGGAATAGGAAAAGTGGCTTTTACTTTGAACTTGAATTCGAAAGTGCAGTGTCAGGAATTCAAAAAAAAAAAAAAAAGAACGACCTATGCATCGTGTCCACGGCCCTTTAGAAATACCAAACGTAATACAACTGAGTGCGATCTCTTGTGGATTGGATTCTTAAAAATGAAAATCCCTTTCAGGCGCCACAAAATCACACCCAACCTCTTTTCGGCCTAAGGCACTGAAATCTCCCAACCTCTACATTGACCCCAGTAGTTCAGACTAAACTCTCTGGCACTGTAAATGGCTCAGCCTTTAAAACGGAAGTTTGGTCTTTCTTGTCTTCTGGAACCTAGATAAAGGGATTGGTTGATCCTCGAATGCCGTTGAAAGCCTCTAATATAGAAAGCTTAAAACGACCCATAAGGTCGATCTAATCTTTATCCCTATATACCACAGCCCTACGGATCTATTGAAGATAGTGTCTTAAACGTAACCTGCGCCCTTCCTGCACCAGAAAGAGATTAAAGCAGCCACATACGCCATGATGGCGTATTTTCTTGCGGAAGCCAGGTGTTAGATCAAGTTTGAAGGTCTTCCAAATTCGACCGTAGTCATATAGATCTCTGGACAATGAACCCTGCCTTCATGGAGCTTCCAAGCCCATGAAAAGGTAGTGACTTTCGACTTGGAATTCGTTGGTCTTTCTCACAATTTCGACTCAGTGTCAAAAATTCGATCTGATGTCGATCTACAAGACTGAAAACCTCACTGGCCCGTGTCGGTTGTAATGTAGCAGCGCAGTTTAAGACGTTGGCACTGAACTTTTGATGGGATAGTTCTTCTTAAACATAGAATCTCCCTTTTCCAGATACTTGAGCAGCTCATCTAACTTGGAAAGTATTTTTAAAGCCTATATCCAACCAACCGCGTTCAGTTGTGGGTGCACTATATTTAACTCTAAAATTGAATGAACAACTTTATAGCCTGGGATACAATCCTCACGGTCCTCTAGTTGAGCAATTCAACAAATAATGTTGAACATGTTCGTGTTGAACTCGATGATGTAAGCCCGGTGTAGGCGAAGAACTCATTCCACCGTTGAATGGCCTCAGACACTCATTAAAAATGACGTTTTATACGATTATGGAAGAACGAGGCTCCGCGAGTTGATTAACTGCCTTTTCGGTAGATAGACTCCTCAAACATCTATCTATCTCCCATTTTATATGAACTGGCAATCAATTTATCATTAGACTTCTGATGAAAAATGTTTTCCAGGAAGCGACTTCCTTACATCATAGCACAGGTCAAAATTTGTCAAAGTTCACTTTTGCTAATCTCCCACTTCGGGTATTTTTCAACAAAACAAAAATATACAAACCTCAAGCTCAGGCGATTTCAAAAACAACATCACGCTCACAACGCTGTACATTTAGGCCTAAGACATAGTGAAAGCATGTGCCGGAGTGTTACCGACCTTCGGGCGGACTAGTACTTCACTGATTAACGGGTCGAGGCATTGATTACAAGCGGTTGAAAGCGGTGATAACGGCCGCGTGAAAGTTTATATTTTCTTAATATACATATATATATTTTTTTTAAACTATACAAAGTCTTAAAGTTCCTTGACAAGCATCAGCGATACGAAAGGTTTGGTAGGTACTCGTACTTGTAAGAAAATGCAACAACATTTCCTTGAGCGCACAAGGATTAAGTGTTTTTCGGGTGAATAGGAGATTAGGACCGCAACAGTCGGGTAGCCCATACAACATACAAACAGATACAAATGCAAGCAGTGCAGTTTCCTTTTGTGACATATTTTTGAATATTTTCCAGGAAATATTTTTTTTTTTTTTTTTGTGAAAAATATGGAAACACCGTTTACGACAGACTAAATGACTATGGTGCGTTTTTATTGCTTGTTGTGTAATAAATTTGTATATTTTGAGACAAATTTCCACAAACTGTAGGTATAGGTAGGTACTTATGAGGTCAATCCAAAGTTCGGTTCTTGCCATCTCTACCTAATTTCCAGCGTTTTGCAGGGAAGGGTCGTGAAGACTTAAAAGTTTTTCTATTGTCTGCATGTTTAAACGAATATACGAAAAGAAAATTTGAGAGCAATCGAGCGTAGACTTTCTTTTAGATCGGGTAAGCGCATGGAAACTGCCTTCAGTTTGAAGGACTAAAGCTTCTAATTCAAGTGCAGTACTAACATCTAGCTAAAAACACTTCGGCCATAGGTTCACCTTTCCCGGGAGAAGTAGCTTAGGTAGGGTTAAAAGGGGTATGAGATAGCAAGGTCTCACAAGTCACCATAAGGACGAATCGCGATCCCCGGGGAACTATTTGGAAATAGTTTTAGTAACACTAAACACTTTCCCTTGAAAAACTCCCAATCTCCCTGCAGAAACCAGGAAGCGCTTTGTAGATCGTGTAGCCTATCTCCCATAAAAATTAGAATAAGTACCTATCGAGAGACTTCATTCGTTTGCAGTACCCTGACCATTCTCCTGAACTGTTCCCTACTTAGGTTGTACATTTCCCTACGTCTTTTGCAGCCGAATTTGGAGAAAAGTGCGTTGGACGCTACATGCCTGGAAATGTTTGACCACCACATGTCGGTTTTTTTTTCGAGTGATGACCAACATAAGAAAAACTGTTTCGAGACGTCAAATATCAAGCAGCCACAGATACTAGCTAGGTCTTGGGTCCAACGTATAAAATATTTATAAAGACTTGTTGCGCACAATACTTGTTTATATTTTCCTCCTGTGACAAAAACAATAGTTGGTCCAGAAGGCCCTTAACTCTACAACCAATCGTTTGTGAGAACTACCGTACTTGGGATAACAGTAAGGGACCTAAGATTCTATGGCGAACGACTTGATTTCGAAGGCTGTAATATTCTTGAATTTCTTTGCTTTGCTGGAGGTGGCGCGGTCAAAAAAGTCTACGTGTAATTTTTCTTTTTCCGGGGGCTCAGCCTGAAGACCTGTCATTTCGACTAGCGAGGGACGAGTGTCAGATTTAGCCCCACTTAGCACCGACTCTTAAGCGGATCGAAAAACGCAACAATTACGTTTTAAATGGAGGAGTCTCTTGACAATCCTTCGGCAAATTAGTCATTTCTGGGGCTGAACCTGAGAAACAATCATTACTTAGCAAATTGCTGATAAAAAAAAGAGAACAGAGTTAGTTGTTGTGGATGGAAGTCTTACTCGACAATCGTTCGGTAGTTTTGTTTGGTACTAGCCATGACCTCCTCGTTCAGAAGATAAATTCCCAAAAATTCCTACGCCCAATTTTCAAAATTTGTGCAGTCAATTTAAAGTTTTTAAACGCGCAATTTAAGAACATAACTTTTGGGGTCTAGTAGAAAAAGCGTTTTGAACTACATACTTAGTTCGAAGAGACATCTTCGCAAACGAATTTGCATTCAGCAAGCAACCAAAATTGGACCTGGTTTTTACTCAATAAAACAGTCCACAGTCACCCTTGTGATAAAGTGGTATACTCTGGTATATTCTCTTGTGACTTGATTTAAAGGTCTTGCTAAAAGTGAAAGCAGGTTACTAGCAAGGTCAAGAACATATTTATCACCAGCAAGGTTTTGATATGAATTGATGATGCCAAGTTAAGTCAATCCTACTTGAGATAAGTGTGAATCTCGAAAGTGCCTTTGACATTTGTTCAATAAAACACGCCTTTCATAGAAAACAAATGCAGTCTTCCCGGAACCAAAACGATGAAGAAAATCAGAGCACAGATTCCGTATAACAATAATCGTCTGGGCGATAACTTTTTTTTTTGAAAAATTGGTTGACCATAATAAGTTATATTCTGGTTCCGTGAAAAAGTGAAATGAAAATGTTTTCACTCTTTCACCGCAATTTCGATTCTCGTTCTACGAAAATGTGAAACCAAACATCAAAAATGTTCATATGAATTATTTTTTTTTTTCACGAACTCATTTTCAAATGAATGTTTTTAGTGAGAGATTGAAAATTGAGAAAGAAAATTGATGTCGTACAAAACAGTACCACGATATTTTCACTTATTGAACGAGAATCGCTTTTTAGTCACAGAACCAGAATTTGACCCAATGGGCGGATTTTTTTGTCCATCTTAAACCCCTAATTTCTGCATTTTGCTAGTTTTGGCGGTCTTTCGTTTCGAAGATAATCGTTTCAAAAATTACGGAATGAGTGCCTAGGAGATTGCCACAAGACGCATTGCGGTTGTGTCATCGCCTCTGTTCAATTCAATATCTGGTTTGGTGCTCACCGCCCAATTGGTATAATAAAGGGTTTTCCAATAAGAGGTGTTCTTGTGAATGACCCGCTATTTCGGTAGCTGTCACTTTTGAAGCTTTTATTCTTTGACATTTGACAAGTAGAAACTACGCCATCACTAAAAATGGAACGATACACGCTTCAACAACGCATTGAAATTATTAAAATTCACTACAAAAATGGTGAAAATCTTGCAGTCACAGTTCGCAAAAATAAAGCATTTTTTGGTATTGATCTGGACAACGTTTACTTTCAACAAGACGGCGCTACGTGCCACACAAGCAACGAAACCATTGATCTTTTAGGGGAAAAGTTTCCGGACCGTGTTATCTCTCGAAGAGGTGATCACAATTGGCCACCGAGATCTTGTGATTTAACACGTTGCGACTTCTTCCTTTGGGGCCACGTGAAAGATACGGTCTACGCCAACAGCCCAGCGTCGATTCAAGACCTCAAAGATAAAATTCGTGAGGCTATCGAGGACATGGGGCAGCCACTTTGCGATTTGGTTATGGAAAATTTCATGAAAAGGATATGGTCGTGTATGCGTGCTCGTGGTGGCCATTTGGCTGATGTTATTTTTCATTATCAACGGCATACCTTCCTCTTTATTATGAAATAAACATCCGATCATTTATCCCAAAAAATGGCATTTTTCTTTGAATACCAAAATAACACCTCTTATTGGAAAACCCTTTAGCTTGCGGAATTGATCAAAAAGGTCCATCGTCCATGGTTCACTTCCTGACAAGGGAAAGAGTAGAATTTATTTCTTACGGGAGTATATTTACTACGGGAATCCGAGTTTTTAAACCTAAACTAAAGGTGTCCGCTGATGAAGAACCGTGGTCATTGAAAAAAGCTATATTTCCAATCAAAGTGCTTGTTGTTATCTCAACAATATGTCAATGAAAAGAAAACCCAAACTCGAAATGTGAAGGAAGAGCAACATTTAGGGAAACTTTACAAAATTTGTTAGAAAAAGGCTGTCAAATTTTGGAAACAAAGTTAAACTTTTTATAAATCCACAAACAGAATTGTTGTAAAATTACATCTTTCTCAGGCAGCTCCAATTACCTTTCATCTCAATTTATTTTCTCTATTCAATGAGACCCTATCTGGTAACTATGGTCAGCTTTACAAAAATCGACTAAGATCTCTTGCAACTAATGTGACCCGCCAATTGAAAACCGATTAAAACTCAAAAGGCTTCTCTTATTCGGTTAAGGTTAGCAAAATTACTCAAGATTAGACGTATAAATAGACGGTAGTAAAAAATGTACACAACTTTAACCTAACTATTATCTCGCTTATTAGTAGAAATGTCATACACCACAATGCAAGCACGATTACGTATGAGTGGTTGGAAAACGGTTTGTCGGTCGTCTTATTTCTCTGACCATTCATTTTTTTTAGATAGTCTATCTAGAGTAGTACTTGTTTATCTTTCTTTCTTTTTTTTAACCACAACTCTGCAGTTCGGATGTAATCAAAAAGTCATCGTCATTGATCCACACGCACGCATACATCGCTGCGCACGATTTCTGAAATCATGTGTTTGTTGGATGCGGCTTGTGGCCCAAATGATAACGTAACAGCGACGAAAACAACAACAGCCCAGGCGCATGTGGAAATACATTTTTTTCCTCCGTACCCATAAGTATCTAGACTAATTTTTTGTTTTTATATATTTTTTGTGATTTTACTGGTTTTTGTAGGCCTTTCGTTTTTTTTGCATTATTTCCTCTCATGGCCGGCAATGGTGACACGGACAGAAAAAAAAAGAGATATTTTTTTTCCATTTCATATTTGAATTTATTAATAAAAAGATGAGTTTGGAAAATAACAAAAAAAAAAAAGTATGACTGAATGAATTTGTATTAAAAGCGATTTATGTGTCGTTCAACTTTTTGTACTTAGGATTCTCCGCCACCGCTTGGTGCGATTCTTCTTTTTTGTTCTTACTATATACTTTGAGATCTGAGCAATACTAGAACAAGTTTTGATTAAACAACAGTAGCGCTTCCTTCGTCAATAACAAGTTCGATGCGCTGCGATTTCGGTCTTGACCTCTGTGCGATTCTATAAATTTCTGTGAGTAATTGAGATGACATTTTCTGACCAAAGTTTGCTTCATTCAAATTGCGTTTGAAGAATGAAGAGATGTTGGCATGAGTGTGTCATTGAAAGCAATGCCCAGCCTAGGCTATAGGCCATCCCAATTTCAACAGCCCATGAGCTTGCTTGAACAGAAAAACCTTCCAAAACGTATTCAATCGTCGGAATTTTTGGCTTCTTATGCCATGTTCTTAAACAGAGCATGAGGCGAACATGAGCTTCTGCCGTGGAAGTTAAAACTTGGTTCAAAGTAGTAGGAAACATCTTTTTATAGAAACGAAGCATGAAAAAACGTAAAAACCTTTTCAGTGGTCAGAATTTTAAAATTCTGAAGAAGCTTCCGGAAACGAAAGAGTTTTTTTTACCAACCCAACGATGCAGCTAGAATAAAATTCAACTAGAACTTAACAACCATGCGCCAGATTGGTAAATTTTGAAATAATTAAAAACTTTGTACTAAATTGTCAGAATTGAATTTGAATGCGTACAAATGACAGGAAATACTGATCAGACCTCAAACAGAACATTTATTGAACAAAAACTTCGGTAATGGATTTTCTACAATAAAACAGAAAACAACAATTAAATAACTTAAAAACAAAACACCTATTTAGTCAGGCCAGATTTTGAACTTATTATATCTAAAATATTCTCGAACAAAACAGACTATGTCTTAGGACATCGACCCAACCAGAGTAAAACTCCACTAGAACTTAACAGAATATTTACCAAATTGACAGAATTTGAAATAATTAATAAATGTGTACCAAATTGTCAGAATGTTCTTATAAAAAAAGCAGGAAAAAAATGAATACAGAGATCGTGTTCAAAGGGAAAGTATTAGGCTATTTCAGAAATTGCTAAAAATGTTGAACCAAATTGTCAGAATTTTGGAACAAATGACAGGAAATACTGAATTACTAGCAACTGTTCAGAATTAAAAAAAAAAAATCTTGTGGAAAATCCCCCAACAGAACATTTGTCGAAAATAAACTTTCTGCGAGGAATTCAAAATTTCGTACAAAATAGCTAGGCCCAATTTACATCAGAGACATTGAGAAGTGTATCTATGAAGCATGAGCAGGGAATTAGTACCAAATTGTATAAAATTTGGAACTTCAAAATTGTCTCAATTTTCAGGAAGATTTATTGCGAATAATCATGTATACAGTCTATACATATACAAAATAACGTATCGACCAGCAAAGTGGTTTGTCCCGAGGAAACACAAAGATCGTACCAAAATAATGAAATAGACTAGCACTTCAAAACTTGTACTAAATTAATAAACATTTAAAGAAGAAACAGAACTTCAAATTGTCTTCTCGGGAACATTTTATTCATATGCAATCAAATATAAAAAAAGAAGGTACCAACCGACACGAAGAAAATACAAAAAGTAGTTCTGGGACAACTGCAGAACTTGTACTTAATTGTCGAAATTTGCAGGAAAGCTTTGAGCAACAAATTGTCTTCATTGAAACGATTTGTTTATGAGCAATCAGCAAGAAGAATCGTACCGACATGAACAGATTAAATAGAGTAGTTCTGGCACGACTTTAAAAAGTGTACCAAATTGTAAGAAGTTTCAGGGAAAGGATTGGGATTACCTTTAAACAACTAAATTTTGAAAAGGCAAACTAGCGAGTAGAAATACCTATACAAATATGTCCCTTATTGTCAGAATTTTAAGTTAAGTTCTCTAACCATATAAAATGTACTACATTTGTTCACGCGATTCGTACAGCTTTGAGAACTTACTTAGCCCCTTAGTAACAACAAAATATCCTATCATCACAAATACCTAAAGCGTGTTAAGTTTGCGAAAGGTCTGAATTTTCAGCTTCTTTGCAACCGGAAAGGAGATTTTTTTCGGTCCTAAGAGCTAGTATGTTTCAAATTTCAACTCAACTGTCGAATGTCGAAATTTTTAGGTAGGATATCGAGTGCGCAACAAACCCAATTTTCAACAATTTTCGTCAGAAATTAAATGGAACTTCTCGCAAAACTCTCATGTATAGCCCGATATGTATATGATTTCAAAAGAGGTTTGGTAAGAAAAAGGCTAAAAAAGAACCAATCACGTTAAGTTTGTTGAGTAAAGTTAGAACACCTTTTTGTAATTTTGTAAATTTGGATATTTGTCAGAATTTGTAGGAAACGGTTCCTGGAAATTCAAATTGTTGGCTAACTCTGCAAAATGCTTGAGCCGATTTCTGAGAAACATATAAATAAAACAAACGAACAATTATGAAAAATTCAATTCAGAGTACGATCGGGTAGAACTACAAAACTTGTCCCAAATTGTACAAAACTTGTCCGAAATTGTAGAAAAATACTCGACAAACTTTAAATCTAACACAAGACACCTGAAGCTGTCAGAGGATTGGTATAAAATACACAAATCAAGATTACGAATAGTAGTATACAAAATGTAAGTCAAATTTGTGCAGAATTTAAAATACTAAGAAGAGTACTTACCAAATTGTCAGGAAATTTAAGAGAATGCTCGCCTGCAGGTATCAGTAACCCTCTGAAAATAAACAAATAAAACAAAATTTTAATGTCAGAAATGTATGTCGAAACTGTGCAGAATTTATAATACAGAAAAATGTCATAAAATTTTTGGAAATGTGAGAAAAAAATCCTCGCCGAACTTTTAAACTTAATTAAAGTGCTAAAACTCTAAAAAGAATTTGAAAAACCGTAAAATTTTGTTCTAAATCCACTTACAGTTTGAGTAGAGTAGATTTCGTCAGAAATTTAGTCACAATATGTACAAATTTCAGGAATTCTTTTACGACTTCCAAATCCATTTATTCGTCACGATATATACCTACTGGTGGCGGTGGGTGCGCGACCAACTATAAGAGTAGAGAAGCAGTTCATGTGATATTGATAAGGGTTGAATTTCATTATTTACAAAAGTGCATTTAGTAATTTTTTTTAGCCTATATTTACTTCAATTGTCAATCTTAAGTCTTTTTTTAACCAAGGCATCCCTCGTTAAAATCGAGCGGTAAATTTAGCGCAGTGGTTTAGTGGTTAGTGTGTTGGACTGCTAAGCAAGGGGTTCCAGGTTCGAATCCCGACAAAAAAAAATTCAAACTTTTTTCCACAGCGCCACCTCTCGCGAACGTCTGACAAACTTTCGCGAGTACAACTGCGAGTACAAATGAAAGAGCTTCTCAATGGGCAGTTTGGACTCGGCATAAAATTTTAGATCCCTTCCATTCTGTCCGAGAAATGAAATGAAACTCACACAAGACGAATGGTTGTGGGAAGCTAAACCTAGGGTTCCTAAGGACCTGTTGTGCCAACTATTTATTTATTTTTTTAATTTAAGGCCTGACATTAAGAGCTAGGCACCAAAATATCGATTTCTAAAATGTATTTCCATTAAAAATGCATTGAAGACATGTTTCCAAGGGCTAGTATTTTCTGTGACCTTCCAGAAGTATGACCCACTAAGCTCGAACGATACAGAATAAACTTTCCGTAAAGATGTTGTGACTAAGAGCTTTTTACTCAGTTTCTTCTTCCTCTATCTATATGTGTTTTTTTTTTTCGTTAAATCGTTGTTACATAAATTTTCGATTTTTTTATAAATATTGATCGCATAAACAAATTTTAGGAAGAAGTTTAAGAAGAACGCGAACAATGTTCGGTTCATTTCGCCGGTTGTAAGCTCAAAAGCTGCCATTAGCACGGACGGGAAGCTTCCTTCGAATGGAAATCAAAAGCTTCTTACACTTCTTGCCACTCATAATCATTAGCAGCATATCACCGCGAGGTTTCTTTTGTCCCGACGTACTATCTTGTTTTCATACTGCCTTGGCCAGGACACAGTGCAAAGTGTCAAACAAATAAAGAGCACTTGATAAACCTATACCAACATCATAATTTCACAAGTTGTCAAAATGGGCTGATTAGAATGCAAGACCAAAAACAACTTCAACACTCTTGTTGATCCACATTAATTAAAGGCAAAATAAAAACAGCCAAATAGTTGCGCCCAAATATCACAAAGAGTACTTCAGTGACACACATAACGAATGTGCAAAACAGGAGGGATTCCGCGATAATAATCAACACTCTTCGTCTTCATGTAATCAGTGAACTTTGAATGCCAAAAAAAAAAAAGAATTTTTGTTTACAAAATTCAGAGTTTTGGTGGGTAATTGTTATTCGCTCAGGCTGTAGTGCAGTGTCCATCAACAACGGAATATACCTACTGGGAAATATATTCAATGGAAACGCAATAAACGTGAACAATAATAAATAGTGGAAAGTAAACGTATATTCTGTACGCAGTAAGAGATGTGAGTTCTATTTATGTCAGTGCGCGCATCGACCATTTAAACAATTTCTGCGATCAGCTAGTGAAGTTAACAAGTTTTAAAAATATGTAGGAGTCGAGTAGGACTTGGTTCTTAGCGAATATGCTTCTCCAGTCAGCGTGGCCAACTACCGCCAGTTGTACATTCCAAGTTGTTTGAGGTGGCCCTTTTCTTGTTGGCGCCACCTAAAGCGAAGTCTCCCTCTATTGAGCTGTCATCTGGGTTGCAGTCCAAGACTCTTTGGTCCAAAATGGTTTGTGTCCATGCGCTCTACATGTTTTAGCTTTATTTGGCGACTGACTCGACTGATGTTCGCTGCACTGCTCGTAGTCAACGAGGGCATCATCTTTCCCACCGACCAAAGTTGTTGTACTCGCCTTCACTAGTAAGCAAAACCGTCTGCTCTGGCTGCCTTGTCGGGCTTGAATTTAGAAATTGTAACCCCAAATTGGCTCCAGTCGAGTGGACAGAAAACTTAAAAAAAAAAAACAGTTTATAGCCCAACCCAGTTGCTAGGATCTTTACAAAAAAAACTTATTTTCAATTCTAGGCCAATAAAGTGTCAAGCCTTCTAAGAGGTCTACAGATAGAGGTACAGCGTTGCCACAAAGAAAAAAAAATTGAAGGCCATTTCCAAGAAGTGCGAGCCACTACCCTTCAGAGAAAATTATAAAAAAATAATTAAAAAAGGTATAAGGCAACATAAATATAAAGTGACAGGTACAAGACAAAAAATACGAAGTTGAATTATTATGACGGGAACAAATGAAAATGAAACGTCAGTCAGAATGAATGAATGAATGCAGTGTCGCTTTCAATATGTGAACTTGGTTATTGATAATTTTCGTGATGAAATAAAAAAGTGTGCTTTTTAGAATACTTTGTTTAAGGAATACAAAAAATAAGATATGCGGGCCATTTTTTGTTGGGTCGGGATAAAATAAAAAGCAGAGGGCCAAATCGGGCCCGATCGGGCACGTTGTGGCAACGCTGAGGGCTACCTTCGTATTTTCCACCTTAATCTTAAATTTTGTAGCAGATTTTCCTTTTAAATGTTCACCCACAAAAATATTTCAATCGAAATTTCCTTTTTCCTTACAGATGGTCAATACTCTGGCGACACTTAATCTATTTTTGGTCTTTGCAACCATAATCTCGACGTTCAGTGGATTTCCAATGTATACGTGTAGGGATCTTGCGGATATCGAGGTTAAAATCTACTGTAGTAGTTCACTGACGGATGCCTTACATCTCATTTGTGGTGGAAAGTATTATTCGCTCTCAAACAAATATCGTAAGTTTGATTAGACATTTTTGTGTTGAAATAAAATCCGAATTTGATCTATTCACAGTTGTTAGACGGGGCGGGGGAGGAAGGGACTGCATTTTACAAACAAAAATCAAAAGTTGTCTAAGACATTGCAAACGAACTCCCTTTACTGATCCAAAATCTGCTGAACCAGTGCGGTCATAAATGGACATCGTCGTGATCGTCGTTAGTAGGGCAAATGATCGAGAAGAAGACTGCTGGGCTAGGTATTTTGATGAGCTGTCAAAGATTCTGTCTGCATCACAAAAATATAGGCATCTTTCAGAGTGTTTATGGTGACATTTTTGTTCTTTTCCGAGCGTCCCCCATGGAAGGCTAAAGACTTTTCTATGTTTTTTGTTTCTTCCGATAAAGTGCTGATATTTTTATGGCTTTTTTGTGTGATACCCTACATCCACTGATTGTCTATTTGATCTTCCCGTGCCTGATTTTACAGAGTTGAAGCTAAAAAATTGCCTCGTTTGTCGATCATTGTAGTAGACCGAACCTTTAACGAGCCGCCAAAAAAGCCTAGCGGTCTTAAATCGCACTATCTAGTCTGCAAAATTAGGCGTCCTTTTCAGTTTTTATCTTTCTGTCCAGACTGCTTGGATCGTATATTCGTATCCTCGTCCTGATGAGTCTAGATCTTCAATTCCGAGATATGATTTGGTACCGCATTGCACAGACTATGACAGCGGCATCGGTTTAGTTAATAAAGAAATAAAGATCGACGATGCCGAGAGTCATAAAAACACAGAAAACTCATTCGGAAATATATTTCTAATCAACGAATGCAGCACCTGCAGATTGCCTCCTGAAAAATGTCCTAAAATAGACACGAAACTATTTTCAAATCTCTCTCACCATGTAAACTTGTTCATATAAGCCTCTCATCTGCTTGACAGGTGTATGTCCAATGGAGAGAATAGAGTGCGGAGTTTGTTGTCAACTAAATTGGTAAAACTTCTAACATTTTATAGCTAAGCTGTCACGTTTCGAAAGCTATTTCTAGGGTAAAATGTCTTCCCATGATAATGTCGTTCGCCAGAGTATATTCAACACAAGTACTCTTGTTAAAGGCTCCACCTCCCTTCACCCTATAACGAGCTATCGAACCATGTTTCTGGCCAAAGCCACTTTCAACAGCCAGTGACTTTTTGACAGTGAAAACTGTGGCAAGATGTCGCGACAAACATCGATAGCTGCCTGTCGGGTACCTTAAAGTTAGCAGAATAAAAAAAACAGGCAAGTCCCATGAAGAAATATTTAAGGAATTTGTTTAATTTGGTCAAGGATAGTCTTAAAGGGTCCAACTGACTTATAAGACTCAAAGGAGCAAAATACTTTCAACACACTTCCAAACGTGATCATCATTCAATGTTCGATGGAAGGGTACAAGTTGAAGTCTGAAGGTCTAAACTTTGCAGGTGTACATCTTTTTAACGCTCTAAACCAGCATTTCCCGAAGTGTGCTCCGCGAGGATTTCACCTAAAAAGTGATCCGCGACTAAAAAAGATTGGGAACCGCAGCTCTAAACGATTAGTAAAAGCAGTCATCCGTAGTGTTTTATGGATCAATGGCTTGGTCCCAAGATATGAAAGTGTCACCACAAAAAAGAAAAATAATAGCAGAAGGTCTTTTCATGCAATCTAGGACCATGCTGTATGCGTAATATCAGAAAGAACAGCATCAGAAAAAGCATAGACAATCCATACTGAGACCACCAACTCCGGCCGATTTCCCGTTACTTAGCCTACAATCTATATTTCTATGGAGCGTTCACGACTTGGTGCGCTAGTATTGTTACACAGAAATTCGTATTGACAAAAATTCACGTAACTTCAAAAATTCCGGCTCACCAACTCACTCGCAAAAAATATGAGCCACTTCCGCTGTGGGAAAATTTTCTGGCAGCGTTCATGGATTTTTATCCGTTAAATTTGAAATTGTTCGTTACATGTGGATAGTATTTTTTTTTAGGAATAGGTATACATTTGCTTAAAATATTCATGAACAATTTACTATGTACAATTTACAATTATTTAAGAAAAATTTACACACGAAATCGAAGTTAATGATATCCAAAAGCGGAAAATAAACAACCATGTTTGACCTAATCACCTCTATTCTGAGATTCGAATCGAGTCGAAAGTTATTCGATTTCTTCCAACTGACATTCCTACTTTCGATTTCGATAGAGATTCATTTTTTGTTCATTTCTCCCCGCATTCTCAGTTTCGATTGCATTGAGTTAAATGTCAAAATTTATTCGAGCGGAAATTTGTGGCCGAAAGCTGTATTTAAAAATATAAGTTGAATTGTTTTTAAATAAATCGAATGAAATGTTGCTTAATTTTATCACAAAATGTATATAAAAGGCATATTATGAGCTAGGAAGCAACATTTGTTCGTTTTATGAAAAAAAAAAAAAAATAATAATTGTAATAATCGCAGGTCGCAATCCAAATGGACGAACCACAGGCAATTTGAAATGCTGATTAAGTTATTGGAGACTAATCCAAATTGCAAAGGAAAGTTGCGTTTTGGAAAGACGAAAATGAAAAATAGTTTGGGACCTCCATTTATTGAGCCGAAAACTTCCAACAAATCTTAAAGTAAAGAGAATTTGTATGATGTCCAAGCGAAACAATACAAATATACATGTCGTCCGGCAGATTAAATGGATTCGATTTGTCCCGCAGTTTTTTTCGATTCAATTCGACGATTCCTCCTCCAAAAATACATATAAAGCCATATTTATTTAATAAAAGCTGAACAAATAATTTACAATCTGACAGCTAAAACTTTAAGCAGCTGATTTCGAAAATCAAGTTCATCCAGTGAAATCATTCGATAATGAACTCTTTTCCCTCGAAACTTAGAATCTGAGGAGTTCATTCGAGTGAAAGTTTTAAATTCGAGGAGTTTTAGATTCGATTCGATCGAGTCTCAGAATTAGCGTCAATATGTTTCTAGAATATAGAACATCTCCTTTAAATTAACCAAACAAAACAAATTATTCGCCTTTTTAAAAATATATAATAACTAACCAATAGCATTCAGTTATGTAAAAATGTGGTATTCCCGAACTCTATCACATTTCCCCAAGGTTGACCGCTGTTTTTTAACTTTTTGTATATTTTTGCATGTCACACGGATTCTTAATTGACATAACACCGGTAGGAAAACGAAATGGCGGAATTTGAAAAAAAAATTCAGGGGGCCAGCGGTTTGCGAGTTGGGGGTTTCAGTATGATTTGTCTATGAGAAAAAGTTCAGATAGAAAAAGAAAGAGTTGAGGGGCTTGACCAAGTTCGGGGAGATGTTTTAGCACGTAAACGGCATAGTGTAGTCCCTTAAATAGGATTTTCCCCTTCAGCGCATAAATCCTTAACTATACGTTTCCAATCGGCCTCACCAATAATCAACTTTAGTCTGGCAGTTTACGCAGAGGCTCCACACTTTCCAAAATCCCTTTACCAATAAACAAATATAGTTGCCAGAATATCGCTAATTGTATGGTTAAATGTTAATGTTGAGAAACCCGTGTTTATCTCGGGCATTAGCTAAATGAATCTTAAGCTTAACTAAATGTCACTTTCAAAAAGAGTGTCGCCCAACCACTCTAAATGGCGGTAGGGAATCATAATAGGAGCGAATTGTAAATGTTTATTAATTTTATTCGTTGGAATACAAAACATTGTACAAATATATGCACAAAATTGAAAAATATTGCATTTTTGTTTTATTTCTGAACACTTGAAATATATATTTCAAATATTTTGAATAAATGAAAAGGTAAATGCTTTTCTCTGCTTTATCTTGTTTAAATTGTGCTTGCTTTTTGTTGCTTTTTTAATAGATTGCAAGAATGCTTAGTACAAAATAAATTTTATATAAGTTTGGGATCTTTCCAATACTTTCTTAAGAAAAAGATATCTGAACGGTTGAAACCTTTTTTTCCGACCGTCAGCCTCGAATTTCTCCTTCCGATGTCGTAGTTTTATTCGGGTTGATATTTTTCTACCGATGTAATGCCAATGAACCGTCTTGAGCAAGAGTTCTGTGTAAGCGAAAGCCAATTAAACAATTTATTTCCACCAATGTGGTTCTACAAGAAAAGTGCTTTCTGTTCTTTATTGACAGTGCTTTATATACAATTTTGAAAAAAACGGTTTTTTAAGCTTTATTAAAGTAACAACAATTGGATATATTGCATGTTTAAAAATTATGGCGATTAGTATAAAAGGTAGGCGCCAGATTTGAAATTGTTGAACATGTATCATCTGCTCCAACAATATCTGTTCACTTAAGATTGGACAGCGCATACGTGAATACCTACTTTTTTGTACAATTCTTAGTACCTTAGGCGGTTATGTTACATATTTGGCTGCAACCAAACGCTCTTTGAAAAAGAATTTTGTTCCCCGAGAATGATAATCTCTAATGAATCAATGGTTGGTGCGAAAAGATTGACTTCGCGGAAAATAGAGATACAACAACCGGAGAAAAATGTCAACGGCTTTTAATTATTACCCGACTGGACACAGGGATTTGAATGTGTCTTGCTCATATATTTTTAATTCTTTTTTTTTTTTTTTAAAGTCAGTCGGGTTTTTTTGTTTTTGAAATTAACTTTTTTTTTAAACATCAAATTATATTTATTTTCACGCTTCCATATACTTTTGCATTAATTGCAATGGCAAATTGTAATTCAAACGGAAATGGATTATCAGACTATTACATCTTTCAAAAGTATTCTCTTGCTAATGATCAGTGTTGCCACCCTGACCGGAGAACATTTTGAAATCCGGTCTAACCGATTTTTGACCGAAACGAAAAAATTCTTTAACCGGAAAAACCTTTTTTGACCTGAAAAATAACATTGTTCTATGACTAGACACAAAGGATAGATTTCTGTAATTTGAATGACACTTGGCCATACTTAACGAACACACTCACAATTTTATACAGAAACCAATTTATTGTGAATAGTCCTAGAATACAGCGGCTCCTCGCGGCACTCTCATTCGAATGCTTCCACCAAGTTTGACTGGGTTTGTGCTTTCAAATAAGACTGAAGTGAATACGATTTAGCATATTTTGCAAATTCGGTATTGGTTTTACCAAATTCAAACGCCGAAGTAGAGCGGAAAGTTAATTTTTCTGCAAAACGTTGTGATGCAAAGCTATTCAATGAATTGTTTTTTTCTTTTGTTTTATTAGATTTAAGATTAGTTTAGTTTAGAAAAATAAAGAAACTACGTTACATATAATATAATATCATTTTTGTTTTATATTTTTAGTTAAAATATGTTACTATATTCCATTTTTGACGGGACTTCTGGTCACAAATTCTTATTTTATCTTTTGACCGGATTTTCTGACCGAATTTAAAACAATAAAAACCGGCCATTCGGTCAGATTTGACCGGATTCATTTTTTTTAGTGGCAACACTGCTAGTGATTCAAAATTGATCTTTAGACTACTAAAAATCTTTGATTTGCATCATCAGCCTACGAATAAATCAAAGCATTCAAACAAACTGTGTTCCGTTTATTGATAAATTTGAAAGAGATCTTCCTACGACATAAATCAATCGTGACGTATTAGAAAACAAAGCAAAGCGGACTATAAAAAGTATCAAAAATTATGTCCGATCGAACGATACGTTAGAGTGGCAGGCCGCCTCAAGTGCAGCCTCACTTAGGCCAAAGTAGGCCCATTGTGATCGAACGATAGGGCATATAACGATTTGCGTATGATATTTGGCAGATCAGCGGATATTTTGTAATGTTTTTTGCTTAAAATAAACTTTAAAAAGCCGTTGAAAGATGTCTGTTGGGCAAATTAATTTGCAATTTATATATTCATTTTTTTTAGGATAAAATCCTAGTTGTAAAATTAACCTTGACCTTGTTTTTCACGAAAACAAATTATGAAATATGAACTCTGCGATGGCAAAAAATGTAATAGGTTCTAGGAAAGTTGTCGCACTAGCAAATGTGGAGGTGTCTTATTGTTTATTGGTACCGTTTCATACATTTTTCTTAATGCTGAATTCACAATGGCGCGTTGAACGCGTGCGTGCGTCGGCGCGCTTTGGCACGCTTTATGGAATTTTTACGATTTTAAATGCCAAATCAAGCGAGCAACAATTTTGTAAAACAAAATGCTGCTTTGAAGCGAATGCGCGTTGAGAGAGTAGAGCATGACAGATTAAAAGTTCGGTTTGGTTTTAACTAATGTACACAAAAAGAGAGCAGAATTCAAATTACAAATCTACTCTCTTTTTTCTTGTATGTAGCTGTAATTTTTGTGCAAGAATTAAAAAAGATTCTCCAAAATATATAAAAAAAATCATTCATAATGATTAATACTTTTTTTATCTAAGAAAATCTAAAGAAATAAGTATTAGCTCCACAAAAAAGAAAGTATTCGTCATTTTAACACATTGAATTAATTAATTTGCATTAAAAAAACATCATATTGCATTTTAAAACTTGTGTGTGATAAACATTACTTGTTCTGTGCCACTCCAACTAAGAACGGCACACCCCATGACATCAAATCGAACAATTCAAAATTCTAAAGTTGTCAAACGCGCGTGAGAGTAGAGAGTAGGTCTACTCAGGCGTCGCGTTGAACTTTACGATATTTACGATCTAAAGTCGATCAAACGCCTGAAGTTGTATTTTGTGTGGCAGCATATGAACGCTTTGTTTCTACATAATATGTCAACGCACGCGCGCGTCAACGCGACATTGTGAATTGGGCATAAAACTGGCAACCAGCTAATCGTCGACATTAGGCCTTTTTTATTATGCTCACATGATCTATATAGATCATTGATTTCCATTGTTTACATCATCTCGTACTATAATAAAAAAGGCCTATTAGTGTTTGATTATTAGTAAGGCCGAATAACTTAAAATTGGATACTGTGATCAACCTGCCCTTTAAAGAGGTATACAAGACTAACTTCTTGCAACTTATTGTAGATGGTTTGTGTTTTTATGAATAACAAAACCCTCTCGCATAAGCCACGATCAATTCTGAAGAATTGCAACCGTCATATTTCTAGCCCTTTAACAGTTTCGCCAAGAGATTTGTTTAATAAGAGTTTTTATTGTTTTCCGTAGGCGCTAGGCACCATAACAGGCGGCAGACTCCGTATAACAATAATCGTCTGGACGATATCGTTTTTAAAACTTTGATGACCAAAATAAGTTATATTCTGGCCGAATTTTTTTCACTATCGTCAGCTTTCATTACAGTTGTGGAAAATGAACTGGATTTAGTTCTTACACTCGTGATTTTTGGAGATCTATCGTTTCGACGGTAGTCGTCTGAAAAGTTACGAAATGAGTGCCCGGGCCTTTTTCCATCAATCTGTCCAGTGGTAGAGACAGGTATTTCAAAATATTTCCTATTCCAAAGGGAACCCCTTTGTGACGCACCAAATTTTAAGCCAACTTCCTAGCCAAACAGATTTTTTTTTTTGATTGAAAGCTCACTCTTATCGCTTATTAAAAATCAACCAGCTTTCGGTAAAAAACTGCCAAGTTATACTGGTAATAGGAGCTACCTACAGAAATAGTTGATTAAAAATGACCGCGGCAACTTGTTTAAGGAAACTCGGTTAAAAATAACAAATTCATCAATTTCCCCTGCAATTTTTCTCGATCGTAAATAACAACCTAACAGCCCGTTCTGGCAAACCCCACTGATACCTCACTAGACACAAAACCCTCACAGGGTGGGTGAAATAGATTTTGTGAGGTTTTCGTATTCTGGCAGCACACTCACAAAAACCATCGAAATTATGAACTCATATCGAGCAAGCCACAAAATAGAAAACCAGTCAGAAGGGCTCACAAATGACAATATTTGTAGTTGATGGCATTGTCTTCTTCTTTTCAAGCATTTAATGACCCAAACCTGGCATTTAACGCTATATTTATTAACTCTTCGGGGAAAATTGATATTTGAATGAAAAAAACTGAGGAATGTGGAAATTTTTATTTGTGACAAATGTCGTTAATATTTTATTTTCTTCGTTTCTAAAACATTTCAGTGTCAATTTTTCGCATATTTTGTTAATAAATTTTTATTTTCTTTATTCAATTAATGGTGTAGATATCATATTTCCTTCCCTGATCCCACAAAATTTTAAGTGATAGTAATCTAACCATTGTGAGGTGAATTTGTTCTGAGTTCTGTTGTGAGCATTATCGGAGAATACGAAAAATGTTATCGAATCACAACAAACCTCACAAGGAGTCAACCTCACAACGACAGAATCGGGCTGTGAAGCTACGATTACACATGCCACTTGTCTTGTCAAATTTTGACATGCCGACGTCTTTATGACGTAAACATTTGTTCTAAATCTGGTCACGCGGGCTGCCGCAGCGCACTGTCACGAAAGACACACGAGTGACCACCGAATGGCAGAATTTTTGTGACGTAAGTATGTGAAATTTTGCCACGAAAAATGACGGAAAATGACATCGCAGCTTAATTCTGTAGAATTTAACCAACTGGTTGATATTAATCTAGAAACTTGGTTAAGAACAACTGATTAAGTGCACTTTTTTATCTCATTAGTTTTCAACAACGAATACAATTTAATTTTTTTTTACAACAGAGACTTAGTTAATTTAAACCCATTTTTTGTATACCCTAGCAAAAATCGCACTCTGTTAGAGGCCATTTTTGAGAGAGTTGATTTCAAATTTTAACTACACCCAAAAAAAAAATTCGTTATATGCACGAAATAGTTGTTACATTTTACGAAACCGTTTGTAATTTTCAGCAGACGAACGCCTTTGTACAAATTACATGTGGCTGTTTGTACAATGTACGAACGAACAAAAGTATCTTTTACAAACACATTCTACAAACATTATTTAATACGACGAATGCATTCGTAAATTGTAAAAATTCGTTCGTGAAATATTTACGAATCGATTTGCTTATTGGATAAATATATTTGTACTATGTACGAATAAATATTTGTAAATATTACGAATGCATTCGTAAAACGTACAAAGGCTTCGTAAATTCTACGAATGGCTGAAGTTTCGTATTTTTACGAATATTTCATTTCTGTTTCTAAATTTTCCATCTTTCAAAGTACGAACGGCGTTCGTAGAATGTACAAAGGCTTCGTAAATTCTACGAATGGCTGAAGTTTCGTATTTTTACGAATATTTCATTTCTGTTTCTAAATTTTCCATCTTTCAAAGTACGAACGGCGTTCGTAGAATGTACAAAGGCTTCGTAAATTCTACGAATGGCTGAAGTTTCGTATTTTTACGAATATTTCATTTCTGTTTCTAAATTTTCCATCTTTCAAAGTACGAACGGCGTTCGTAGAATGTACAAAGGCTTCGTAAATTCTACGAATGGCTGAAGTTTCGTATTTTTACGAATATTTCATTTCTGTTTCTAAATTTTCCATCTTTCAAAGTACGAACGGCGTTCGTAGAATGTACAAAGGCTTCGTAAATTCTACGAATGGCGAAGTTTCGTATTTTTACCAATATTTCATTTCTGTTCTTAAACTTTCCATCTTACCAATTTTGCCGCCATATAAAAAAAGTACGAACGGCGCTCGTAGAATTTACGAAATCTTCGTTCATTCTACGAACGGCTGTAGTTTCGTATTTCTACAAAGGCATCATTTGTAGTTTTATAAAACTGTTTAAACCATTTTGCCGCCATTTGTGTATGTACGAACGGCATTCGTACTATATATGAATCATTTGTACATTATACGAACGATGTTCGTACCCTCATCCATTGCGGCTGCAGAAAGTATTCGTACAATATTACAAAGGTGAATTCGTTCTATTTACAAAGTCTACAAATCCAATAATTTTTAGAATACGACCAAAACAACGAAGGTTCTTATTATTTACAAATAATTTGTGCATATTACGAATATTCACTGTTCGTAATCCTACAAAGATTTCATTCGTATTTTTATACTAACTATTTTTTGAGTGTACTAGTATCAACTAAAAGTCCAACAAACAGGCTCATCCCTCGCCCATAACAAAACTGGTTCAAATTCGGACGCATTTTTTGATTCAATCGAAGTATTCAAATACTTGTACTAATCCAAAATCTTTTCTCTTCTTCTTCCAGCTGACACCATGGGCAACAGTCCGTCGACGCCGAAACTCTATAAGGAATCGAAATTATTGAGCAAACTCATACCGGAAGAATTCTTTCAGCCTCTGGCGAATGGCTCCATACACGAGTGTTGCCGCCGTCCATGCGGCTATTCCGAGCTCAAGCTGTACTGTGCGACTGACTAACTTGAAGACGGCCAAAGAGAAAGCCTTTGTGATATAATGTAACCAAATTCAAATGAAACAACAAAAACGAAAAAGGAAACACACAAAATTAGATCCCGAAGAAAGTCCTTTTCGTTTCTGAACATTCGAGATAGATGAGTGTGTGCGTGTGTGTGTGTGTGATTTTGTAATTTCCTTCTCCCCTTCCTATAGTGGACTCTTTCTCGCTAAACGTTTAATTTTAACTACGATTATGTTCCCTTGCTCAATATTAATTAACTCCTAGGAATACCTTTTAGTTAGATATTTTATTTTTATTTCATATTTGTTTTGTTTTTCTTTTATAAGCCATCTGTGCGACAAGGAGTACATTTACGTATAATTTAAAATTTTAATATATTCACTATCATTCGAATGTAAACTATTATTTTGTTTCCATTTTCTTGTCTCATCACATTTTCCGTGTGTTAAGTAAGTAGGTTTAGGATTTTTTTTAAATATGAATTTAATTACAATAAAGTATGTTAATGTAGTTGTATGCATTATATAGAAGGAGTGTTTTTTTTTGTCTCATCAAGTGACATGTGACAAACAAAAGTCACACTCCAAACGATTGCAAGAGAGCACCCACTATTTACTTCTGTTTCTTTGTATTTTATACGTTTCCATTAATCGTCAAAAATCCCTGAGTCCTCTGAGAGTGATCTTGTACCAAAAACTGCACTGTACCAAAAACGTTTCAAATTAGAGGGCGTGGCAACGCCCCTACCTGGCCTTAATCTGTTCCAAAATTTGGAACAAACATCAGGATATTGCAATGTGGAACAAATTTCACAACATCATTAACGAATAAAATAAAATAAGAGTGGACCTATGTGACTTCCTTGAGGAACACCGGATGTTACCATGATTTCTTTGGATAAGTGTTCTCGAAACTTTACAAATTGGTATCTGTTTCCTAAATAGGATGATAGCCATCTAAGAAAGACTGTAGGGAACCCTAAACGTTCAAGTTTGTAAAGAAGAAGCTTGTGGTCAACTCGGTCGAACGCTTTACTCAAATCAGTGTAAATGGCATCGACCTGATTACCTCTAGATATCTCACTAATAACAAAATTTGTAAAAAGGAGAAGATTAGTAACAGTGGATCTGTTTTTTACAAAACCATGTTGGTTATTGCATATTCAATTTTTACAAAAAAAAATCAACTTGTCAGTCACCAACTCATCAAACTGTTTATTTTTAAATTTTCAATATTTTTTTTCCTACCGGATTTAAATATTGGGACAATAAAAGAATTTTTCAATAGGGAAGGAAAGATACCAGTCTTCAACGATACATTGAATAAGTGGCAAAGTATGGAATGTAAAGGCAGGGCACACATTTTTAAAAAGCCTGCTGGAATACCATCAGGTCCAGGATTGAAATTTAGAGCCAAATTTCCAAGTTTACTCAGTATCATATCTTCGGGAAAGCCAATGTGACTAAAAATAGAGGAATTCAGAAATGGTTATGAAATGTGTCTGAAGCAAATCGGACAGATTTTATAAACATTTATAACATTTATAAAAGATTTCTGAAATTTATTTATTAACCCCCGTATTAATAAACACTGCGTAAAAGTTATCAACTCGTTGATCAGCAGCTACGTCAAATTTTTGTATACTTATTTGTTTATTAATACAGGGGTAAATGTTTGTGAAATGTTTCAACTTTATCCTGTTTTGGCGAGACCCGCGACACGCGATTTAATTCAAATAATCGTATTAAATGAATCACTTTCTCATTAGGTATTCAAAGTTTTTCTGGACATTTTTATTTTATTTAAAAACAAATATTAATAGAAAAACAGCGCTCACTTTCTGCAGGGATACTTGTAAAACAAAAATTATTTCCCATCACGATTGGGTAACTGTGAAACATTTCAGAAACGTTTTTTTGGTGCCCAGATCGAAACCAGCAAAACATTTCTAAGCATTTCATAAAAATTATTTTGTTTAATAAGTGTTTTAGAATGAAATATGGAACATTCAGGTTTTTAATTTATTAATTGTTTATCAAATGTTTGGCTGGTCTGGACATACCTTTATAGAACGAGAAAAAACAAAATAACTCGGAATACGGACAGGGAGTTTACTCGAATGCGAAGAAAATAAATTGACTTTTTGTGTTCCATTTTTAAGTCTGGCAACGTGATTGTGTGGCTATCGCTTACAGGCACACCAACATTTAAAAATAAAACAAGCCACCTAGTCGGAAATAGTAGAAATAATTTTCAGATCATGATTCGTGATCGCGATGAGAAGCAGGATCATGTGCTGATAATATAAAACAGCTACTATAGGCGTCTGATTTGTGATCTCATTCTTACGCCTATATTAGCATTGACTGCGGACAAACGGATCTCTCTGTCCTCGTTCTCGTGCAAAAATGCGCGTGCGTGATGGTGTGAATGCAACATAAAGCTTCCCCAAAATTCAGTAAAATGTAAGCATATATTGAGTAGCATGCACTTCACGAAATGTGGCCGGGATTGCATATGAGGCGTGGCACCGTTCGGAGAGCAAACAAATCAAACTGGAAAGGCATTTTTTATGAAAACTTGCTACTGGCTCCGAAATTAAAAAAATATCACAAGGTAGCGCAAGGCTGGGGAGAATAGTGGACTCGGACCTAGTAGTAACAACTAATTTTGCAGCTTCCCAAGATCCCGTCTTCAATATTTCGATAGCCGGCTCGACCTAAGAAGGCCTCAAAGAATAGTGGACTCGACCCTATGAGTAACAATTCATTTTGCAGCTGCCGATGATCCCGTCTTCAGTATTTCGAAAGCCGCCGCAACCTAAGAAGGCCTGGAAGAATACTGGAATCGGCCCTTAAAGTGACAATAAAATTTGCAGGCCCCGATAGCCCCGTCTTCAGTATTTGTAAGAGCTCTGACCGATGCTCTGAAACAGTTCTTAAAACGACCAGAGCACCCATTCCGTACTTTTTCAGACGATTATCGTCGAAACGACGGACTTCCAAAAGTAGCAAATAAGTGCCAATATTACAAGTTTGAGACCTTGATCCAGTTCATTTTCCACAAATGTAATGAAAGCTGACGATAGTGAAACAAAGTCCGGCAGAATAAAGCTTCTTATGGTCATCAAAGTTTTAAAAACGATATCGTACCGACGATTATTGTTATACGGAATCTGCCCCTATTTCTTTGGCACGATTGCATTATGGCTCAGGAACAGCTTATAGAAGTCCTTCGCTGTACACTTTAGCCTCTTGTCTCAGAGTTGCTACAAACGTTTGAAGAGACGAACGAACATAAAAACTGCGACCCACAGCGGCATCAATTCTAATGTCATAAATATAAGAAGACCTCAACTTTGGCTAAAGGTCGGCATTCTGTAAGGCAAAAACGTTGAAACGTTTTCGCGTGCACGAAAGATTTACTTCTGCAACTTGGAGCAAATCATTCGCGAGCACGAAAACGTTTTCGCCTTTCAAAATCTGATCCTTGGCTAAATGGATAGGTTCAGTTTCACTCCCAATCACTTAGGAAAACGAGTAAGTTTCTTTTTCACTTTTTTGACAGCCAACGTTAGTGCCAAGTGAAATCTGAACCCATTATAGTGCTTGCCCATATTTAACAGAAACCATTTGAATCGATGACGGTAAATTGAGTGCCGATTTGCCACTAAGACCCCTCAACGAAATGACGACCCCAATTGCATTTTGTTTCGCATTCAATTCCGATACGGAACTTTTACTGATTTACGACCGCAAAATGCCTTCAGTACACACCTAACGACCTAACACTAATCTCCCTCATTTGCTGTCCCGTGCACAATACTAGTTCGCCTGAAATCACCTCCAGAGTTAATTAAGAAAAAGGTGATTGCCTTCATTCCCGCTTTTTATTGCGAAACATAAAACTCGACTCCAAACACCACCAATCATGCAATCGCCCATGCCAGTAGGCACTAGGCACACACGGGCCTGCCTCTTCACCCGTTCGTTGTAAATATGTTTCCTCTTTTATGTTGCTGTTGTGATAATCAAGAGGTCACCTACCAATTGACTCCGCAACGAGGGGAAAATTCTTTGCACCTAAGCGTGGTTCGCCGACGCGCCGCGCCACCGATTGCCCCACAAATACAACAGCAACAGTGCATGTAGGGGCGGAGGGCGCACTCATTACGTGCTGCACCGCATGAATTCAACAAGCGGATGACCATAACGCGAGAGATGGCACACTCCAATCGAAGATACTACTCGTAGTGCGGCGCAGTAGTTAGCAACGATATTTCCGCTTTCTTTCAACTGGAACGCAACTGGAAAAGTCAGTTTTTTTTTCTGTTGGTATTTTTGTTTTGTGGCCAATTCGACATATTGCCACAGGTTGTCGCTTTAGAGGTACATTAAGCCCGATGGCGGCTGAAGAAGCTCTAAACGGCCGGCGGAATAACATTCGTTCTTGTATACTAATACGTAGGGAAGGGGAGCGAAATGAATCAAGATGCCTGGTGCTCGATGGAGTGGAGGAGGTTTCATGGGAGTTTTAAGAGACTTGTACTCCACGTGCGAAGGAATATGCGTTCCGCTGCTGTATGAAATGTTTAAGAGGGAAAAAGTCGGAGATACACATCGTTTGGTTCGTTCGTGGCAGAAGATCCGAAAAGCTGTTGATTTTCGACGGATTGAGGTGCGAGTTAACTGCAGAGTTGTTAAGGGCGGATGTGTCGAAAAGCGTCGCCAACAATAGACCACCGTCTGGTTTGTGATGCCTGGCTATAAACTATGTGACTGATTTTGAATTGGGTGAATACCTTACTACGAGGAAATTGCACGCGTAAAATGTCAATATCATTTTATTAATACGTGAACACCCAAAGTTTCCGTACACTTTTTTAGTTTTTTTAATGAAATAAGTCGAATGAAACCTATATCAATCGAAATACAGGCAGCCACCACCAAAATTAAGCTGAAAAGACAGCCTTGCGCGACGATGCCATTAACAAATATATCTTTATATTATAAGTGCCGAAAACTAGACGATAATTATAGGACCGAACTGCAAACCAACAGTGGAACGCAGGTTTTGAGCTCCTGCAAGAGGAAGCAAAAGATCAGCAAACGTCCAAAGCTGACTGCTTAAGGGGTAGACACGTAGAAAAAAGAAACCAGCAGCCTCTCCGAACCTATTTTAAGGAAAAAATAAGTTCAGACCTACTGGACACACTTACACGGAAAGAATTTTAAGATCAAATCAAGAAAAATAAGCGCAGAATCACGAAAAGTTTGTCTAGTTTTAGAGCTTAGCTAAGGATTTACTGATTCACGACTTTTTTTTCGCAATTCTAGAAATTGTACGAAGTGAAGATATTGACCCTCAAAAGTCGTGAATCAACACTTTTCATTATCAATAATGCGATCAAACGAGAAAAACATATTGCCATAACCGATCGCAAATTGACACAAATAGTTATCAATTTGATATTACATGGATCGTAAATTGCAAAAATAATTCGTAAATTACCACTTTTCTGGTGTGAATTACGATTTCCTCCCTTAGCAAAATACAACCATTTAGCCTTGAATTGCAACTGAATAGTGTTGATTTGCGAACTAACAGGGGTGGATTTACTACTTCAGTAGTTGCAATTTACAAATTCTTAGTCGTAAATTGCAACTTATTTTTATCAATTTGCAATTCATATTTTGCAATTTACGTTTCTTGAGTAGTGATTTGAAGAATCGCCGTATTAAATTGAAAATGTTTTGTCGTGAAATTAGAAAACTTTATTCCCAATTTGCAACTTATATCTTGTGATTTACAAATCAAAATTCATAGTTTTATTAATTAGGTTTTTTTCGTATTCCTCCTGATATCCAAGAAAATCATACGGCGCCATATCGTCCGGAGACAACGGGATTTGTCTGGGGTGGTTTTTCGGTCTATTTAAAATACAAAAAAAATATTTAGATGAACTTGACATTAATACGAACCTTTAAAATTCTTTTCAATTACATATTTTAGAATACATTCCAATTGATACTTCTTTTCTAATAGCAAGATGTAACTTCTGAAAAAAAATACAGATTTATATGCATAGGTACTTCAGGGTTTTTGGAATTCAATAGGTACTTACAAAATGTATTCCAGAATGCTTTATAATTAGTAGGACACTCACTATCCATACGAATTAGTTATATTTAAATTTAAACAACTTTAACCCGACTGCTTTAAACAAAGATTGAATACCGACTGCCTGTCTCTGCACCGCAACGCAATGTGTACAATGAAGATTTGGCTTCATGATTACAGCTGTCTGTCTGACCACTTACATACATTCATCCATAAAAAGAAAGGACTTAAAAGGATTTCGATAGGTAGGTACATGGACTATGAACTGTGCATAAAAAAAATCCTCACATCAGGTAGTTGATTCCATGGAAATTACAAAAAATATTTTGCAATTTACGACTTCTCTACGTCAATATACGTTTTCAGTTTCATGTGTTAAATTATTACAAGATTTTATTGATTCATCATTCAGTTTTGGTAAATCACCAAATATTTTTCGCAATTTGAGATTGTGAAGTGGTGTTTGAGAAATTGACCTATTAGAGTGGTAAATTGCGCCAAACAATCTCGCAAATCACTACAAATAAAAGAAGCTCGAATTGATACTTCTAATCGTAAATTACAACAAACAGAATTTGGTATTATCCGCCGTTTTCAATGTCAAATTACCAATTTCTGTATCAATCCATGAAAACTTCGTTGTGATTTGCGACAAATATATAAATCGTAAATTACAACTCAAAATTTTGCAATTGGTGATTTTCAATTCTTTCCGTGTAACGAAGGAAATGACCGAAGGGACAGCCTGGTTTAGCTTGGAAAGGTATAAGAATACGTCAGGTACCTAGTAGCTGCCTCTAGATCCAGCTCTAGCTTTTTAATTAAAAGGAATGAAAAACCGCCATAAGCTACGATGGGCTGTTGGGCAAGAACAACATTCCAAAAAGTGTGACAAATCAGTTGTTTAAGTCAGTTGAAAGGGGTATAATGTGCCAAGATCAGGTCTGGAGTGTACAGAGCGAAAAACGAATATATGAAATCAATAAGATTGCCTTATTGGGATTCTTTACTATAAAATCTGATTAAAACGAATGAATAATATGATATTTCCACGGAGAAAACTTTTTGGTTTAATGAAGAAAATGGGTTGGGGTCAAAATTCTGGATGGGTAAAAACTATTTTAACAAAATTCTGCTTTCAAAATTATGCTTTACAAAATTCTGCAAACAATAAAAAAAGGTTTGGAAAATGTTAAAAAGCGCGCGCTTTTGAGATGGAGAGAACTTTTTTTTTATTCTAATTTTGTATTTTAATTTTCTCCCAGGAGAAAAAATAAAAAATGTCGTGGGTATTTTTTAAACATTTTTTGTCAATTTGTTTAATTTTAATTTCATTTTTATTTAAAAATTAAAAGTAAATAAATTTTAAGGTTTTATAAATTTAATTTGGTTTTTTGTATACCTGTTTTTTTTCTCGACGCTTGAGGAGCAGGCGAAATTGGGTGGGTCTTGAAGTAAATAAGGGGCAAGACTAAATATACTAAATGCAAAGGATCATCTGCTCAACGTGTTGGACGAAGAGTCGCTAATGAATGCAGCCATTATGAAGTACATAGTTCGAATCATCTACCTCGAAACGTCAGCTCCAAAAATTAAACCCCCCAGTGAAGATCCGATCATAAACTAACTAAGGAACTATACTACAGCGGCTTTTTAAGTTAGACAAAATAAATGGAAACAAAACTCATAGGTCGTAGGACGAAATGCATGATTTCTAGAACCCTTCCTGTCAGTTGCGCTTTGATGCGCCAAAAGCTTGACAACCTGAAAGGGTAAACGTGGAACTTATTGAAAAACTAAAGCTCTCAATGGACTCGAAGTGGGAGGTGGAGGAATATAAGCTGCACCAAATCGTGGATGTAGTCCGAAAAATCAAAAGACTTCCACTTTGTTGACTGAACGTATCGTGCTGCAGGCAGAGAGATCTTCAAATCCCACAGCGCACTAGGAAGGCTGAAGCTGGGTTCTAAAGACCAACCTATCACTGATGGCAGAGGCTTGGATCTGGACAAATGTAACTAAGTTCATAAAATATCTGTCAAAGGCGAATTGCCTTTGGAGACCATAACATAAATGAATACATGGACCGATCTGACTGTGGACGGTACCCTACGATCAGCTCTCCCGAAAAAAATGTCTTTCACATCCCGTTCTACCCCGAAACAGAAAGCACAGCGAATAATCCAAAAACGCAAAGTTCGCTACCAATAGAGTAATTATTGTTCAAGATGACCTTCACCGATAACCGATATTGCAGATCGATCAACATACCCACCATCAACTGTTAGCCCCCGTAAATGATACGAGTATCTGAGATAACACAAGTACGAGTATAGACTTCGAATCCAACCAGAACATATTTGCATTGGGCGTAGGTTTCCCAGATTAGACGCTCACCAACACCACCGCAGACGCACAGTTCTAAAAATACTGCAATTGATTAGGCATGTGTTCATAATAGAGAACATTTGAGAAGCCAAGACAGTCGACAACATGTTTCTGTGGGAGTGCATTGCCGGCGTTTTCGTCGTCTTGGTTGTGGCGCAGTACTTTTTGAAAAAACGTAAAAATGACCTCACTGCGAACATCGGCGGGCCATTTTCATTTCCCATAGTTGGCGGACTACACGAGCTGTACAAACTGTCCCCGGAGAGTGAGTATTCCGTTGTCCGTTGGCTCTGATTCGCCTCTAACCGCGACTGTCTACAGACTTTCTGGAGAGGGCCGTCGAATCTAGGGCCAAATGGGGAAAGCTGTTCCGGATTTGGGCATTCAATCGGCTTATCCTTTTGCTGGCGGATCCGAAGATAGTCGAACCGTTGCTCGCAAGTCAGGCTCACATAACCAAACACCGGTTGTACAATCTGCTAAGGCCGTGGCTGGGCACGGGCCTCCTGATGAGTGACGGACACAAATGGCACAGCCGAAGGAAGATTATCACACCGACCTTTCACTTCAAGATACTCGAACAGTTTGTAGAGGTTTTCGATCAGCAGAGCGAGATACTGGTGAAGCAGATGCGGAAGCACTGCGACACCGGGAAGGAGTTCAATGTGTATCCGTTTATTTGTTTGGCGGCACTGGATATTATCGCAGGTGAGTTGGCTTTTTATAGATTGAGACGAGGGCGATTCTACATTTATTTGTTCAAGTGATAAGTGCTATCAAATTGGGTTATATGGGCAGCAAGGGGATCTAATTTTTTTTTTTTTTTATGACAGCCAGATAAGAAAATTCATTGCTTTTGGCAAAGCTGTATCGTGATTGTGGGATTACAAAAGTGGTCTAGACTAAATGCGATTTAGCGTACGTCAGATATCGACGAAAGTGTACTTCAATTCAGTCAAAGGGTTGCGACTAATCCTTGAATGTCCATAAAAGGGCTCACCACTCTATCGAGCTGTAGATCTATATATTGTCATACTCATACGTCTGCAAAAGGTGGCGCAGCGACCCCTTCTTAAATAGTTCCGTAGACTGACCAATGAATCAACGCGCTCACACGGAATGTTCACGGCAATGACATATTAAATGGCCCTTGCTCTACGAGCATGGCTTAGCTTTACAAACTTTTGCATAAAATGGTCGTCAATCATGGAAGCAATAAAAAATTCCTTTGATAAGTTGTGCTCTACGAGCACCAGTGCTTGAAGAGCATGATGATCGGTGAGCAAAATATTTGTTTAAGTCCAAACTCTAAGAATTTGTACGATTCTTAAATACGTTCGAGGCCTCGTGCTCGGCGAGCATGATCCTCGAGCTATAACGCCTTTGCACAAAGCGTACTTTAAATATTTGCGGATAGTTTAGGTCCCTTTATTACAGCTTTACAAACTTTTGCATAAAATGGTCGTCAATCATAGAAGCAATAAAAAATGCCTTTGATAAGTTGTGCTCTACGAGCACCAGTGCTTGAATAGCATGATGATCGCTGAGCAAAATATTTGTTTCAGTCTAAACTCTACGAATTTGTAGGATTCTTAAACCATATGTTTGATGCCTCGTGGTCGGCGAGCATGAACCTCGAGCAATAACGCCTTTGCACAAAACTTACTTTAAGTATTTGCGGATAGTTTACGTCCCTTTATTACAGGATTGAGTATAAATTTATTTAATATGTCGTGCTCTACGAGCACAAAGACTTTAGGGATAGCAAAGCTAAATATTTAAACGGCTGAATTGAGATGCTTTCTCAGAAGAGTTATACGAGTGCTCTCACATGTTTGGCAAAAGTTCGCGACGCTCGGGTGGCGCAGTAAAAAAAAAAAAAAACATTGAAAAGTTTTTCCGTGAGTTCAGAGACGTCTTGCTCAGTAGTCCAGCACCCCAACCTCTGCGCCAAAGGCTCTTCGACAATCTCCGAGCATGCATTTTAAAATCCATACATTGAAGGGAAGTTACTTTCATTCCACAGTAAAACACTAAAGTGTTGAAAAAATTCGCCCTACGAGCACAGTGCTTCAAGGGTTTGCTGATTGCAGAGCAAAACTTGCCTTTCGTTAAACTTAATTATTTTTATACGATTTATGGACTGTGCTTTACCAAGGTGGCGTTACAAAGACGAGACTCGAGCTGCACCGTGCTCGTCGAGCACAGATAAATAAAATACCTAAACCCATCTTAATCTTATCGGTAGCCGAACCTGTGTGAATGAGTTCAAAGAAATGAGGATCATGCACCCATTAACAAACGAAATTGATTCTCAAATATTGGACGAGACTTAATAACCGTTTGCAAGCCTCTTACATAGCTCCATGAGCTCTTTGAAAGCCCAGAGTACGACAGTAATTAAATTTATTGACTTTCCAGAAACCGCCATGGGAACGAAAATCAACGCACAGACCGATTCCACCAACGAGTACACCCGAGCCGTCACAGAGTAAGTTATGCCTTTATATGCCAAACCTTATTGCCCAAACTCGTTCGTCCCTTCACCAGCATCACGCAAATCATGTTCGAGCGGTTTCTGAAAGTTCACTTAATCAATGACTTCCTGTTCTCCGTATGCTGTCCGAAATTGAAAAGGCGCCAGACGCAGTGCATCGAAACCATGCACACCTTTACGAGAAAAGTTATCGAAGAACGTCGCTCAACGTTGCAGGACACGCTCGGCGAGCAAACCAAACAGGAAACGGAAAACTGTAAGTGAAACTGTATAGGAAAACCCTTACAAGTGTTGTGAAACTTTTTGTTCTAATTTCCAGCAAACGATGACATAGGATCGAAGAAACGCATGGCACTGCTGGACGTGCTGCTCCAGTCAACAGTCGAGGGGAAACCGCTTTCCAAAGAGGCAATCCGAGAAGAAGTTGACACTTTTATGTTCGAGGGTCACGACACAACGACTTCGGCCATCAGTTTCGCACTCACTCTAATCGCACGTCATCCCGAAGTTCAGAAGAAACTTTTCCAGGAGATATGTGAAGTGCTGGGCAAGGATCAGACCAAATCTAATAGCTATCGACTTTTGCAAGATTTGAAATACACCGAGTGCGTTATAAAGGAAACGCTGCGAAAGTATCCGTCGGTGCCGGTGATCGGCAGGCAGTTGATGCACGATTTCGTTTATGGTAGGTGCTTTGAGTTGCCCAATCATTTACAATATGTTTACCGTTTTGTTTCTAGATGGAGGGGTGCTTCCGGCAGGGTCTGAAGTGCTGATAGGCATCTGGACCATGTGTAACGATCCCGATGTGTTTCCCGAGCCGCACGCGTTCCGTCCGGAGCGACACTTTCATGACGCCTTGGAGCATGCTAGTACCTTCTCGTATGTACCTTTCAGCGCGGGTCCGAGAAATTGCATTGGCCAGAAGTTCGCCATGTTGGAAATGAAAAGCGTTCTCACGAAGGTTTTGAGATACTATGAGCTGGTGCCGCTGGGCGAAGCAGTCAAGCCGACCGTGAACATTGTACTGAGGTCGGCCAACGGGTTTCAGATCGGGTTGAAGAGGAGGGTTTATTGAGAGGGCGATTGTGATGTTAACAAAATTAAAGGAGGAAGGTGTTTTTTTTTGACGGGGGGCTTTTGCGCTGTATTGTGTTGGCTCTTTGAACGATGATGGTTTTGCATGACGGTTCCTGATAGTTTGCTCACTGAGTACGATCCGTCTTCTTCATGTTTTCTGGGGCAGAGTGCTCTGCCAAGTCTCTTTTTCGGTGGGCGTCGTTCTTCCTTACAGCTAGGGGATTCGCTTACTGCAAACCAGTCCTCAATCGTCTTGGTACAGCTCGGACAATTAAAGGCTGTCGCGGTAACTATTACTCTCCATTTTCATATTGATCGACCCATGCTTCGAAGTTGGGTGTAATTTGTACGTCCCATATCAACTTAAGACCGCTATTAGTGCTTCAATTGCTCTCCTGGTAAAAAACTATTCCTGTGCTTCTTTGGGAAGAGGGTCAATTGGAACCACTCACGCTGCTCTTCGATGCTCGCCCAGAGCTGCTCTCAGAGTGTGGATTCGACAAGTCTCCTTCCCACACTTAGAATTTGTCCGCCGATGATCATCTTAATCCTTGCAATGAAAGCAGTTGCCACGGCTGCTCCGTGAGCTCCTACTCCAGCTGATGTTTGAAGATTATCCGTGCATCTATAGAGCAGCCCAAAGTCCTCCACCTACCGGTTTAGAAATGACTGCATATTTGCCGAGGACGACCTATGTAGTCCCCATGTATTTGCTGCTCCTGATAGTCACTACCTCTGTTTTTGACCCTCGCAAGTTGTAGGCGATTTGGATTTTAAAGACAGTCTCAAGAAGTCGTAAGAGCTTCGTTGCAGTCGTGCAGCATTTCCTCGACGAGTTTGGCTACTACGACAAGGGCTAGTCCCAATATTTTCTATGCTCTTGAAATTTTCAGCCTGTCTTGTACATCTTGTACATCAGGTGGTCCTATTACGGACCCTTAAGGAATGCAGGCTCTTAGTGATATTTTTTCGCTGTCGGTATCGTATATTTAATTTTCTAGATAGTCCGTCACTTTTTTGAGAGCGACGGCCAGTGGAATATTTCCTAGGCCTTTTCGAAGTCAAGCTTAAACTGTGCAGACAACTTTCCTTGTGTTGCTTATGGTTCTAACGATAGTATCGAAGATTGGAATTTGATATTGCCGGTCGCGAGCCCTTCTGCTTCATCATTCGAAGGCTTAAGCTGAGGATGAGCTGCAGTAGTCTCCACATGGTGTCTCCACAGCTGTCTACAAAAGGTTCTTTTTATTCCCTAATTTTACTGAAAGCTCGCGAAACCTCCTAAAATGTGACTGGAGAGTTTAATGAGTCATTGCTTCATCTCCTCCGCCAAAAGTTGAAGACTTGGGCGAGCGTTTTTGTCCATTTTTCAGCTTTTGGTTTTCTATTTTTTTCTATTTCTATTTCCAGGCACTCTTGGCAGTCTTTGTCCAACGGCTCTTGGTCAGCCTTTTATGCACTGTCCTTCGAAGCTTCTTCTGCGTTGTTAGCAGTTCTTTCGTGGTTGGAAATCGTTTGTAAAATTCATCGCTAAGTTCCAACTAATATACTCCGAAAGAAGCGTTCTATAGACTTCCCTGGTTTGGTGATGATAAACGGGTTATGAAAGGCGCCCAGGGTGAGGTGGTTGCATCTAGTCCGACATCTTTCCTCTTAATCTACTGAGTTGCTCGTAATGATTTAGGCAGAAGAACCTGAGCTATGGAAAGCCGCCTTTTGAGCTGAACTTCTTGCACTCCTATGAGATTTATGGCTTTTAGCCTCTCTGTTGTTGTTGCTGTCGAAGTTTTCTACCATTTAAGTTAAACAAGAGTCCCAAAATTGCTGATTGATCATTACGTTGCAAGGAAAAATAACATGACACCATAGGTATGTTGATCGCTTCAATGCAAGAAATCACACCCCCCACCCATTGACAATAAAACCGGTTTGACCTCCCCTGTGAACTCATTACACAACTCCTTCTACCAAACCGACCCCAGTGTCGCATCCCATTATCAACTCCTTCAACGCCCGTTAACATTGACAAAAAGCCAACGCATACAGCATGCCATATGGTGATGGTGGCCAGTATCAGGAGGGGTGGGTGACGGAAAAAAAAAGTTCACAAAGATCCCACGACTAGGACCGACGCCGGTCATGCCTGTGCTTCGACTTTCCGATGGATGGCTGGCTTTTCTGGTTGTAAAATCGGGGGTTGGCTGCGAGACCGCGTTGTTGCAAATGGTATTGTAACCGTTCCAGAATGGTTTTGCCACTCTAAGTGGCTGTGTCCCACAATTAATGTATTTTTCACTCCAAATTGCATCTAATCAACAACATGGTAATTTTCCACCAAACAATCACCCTTTCTGGTGGTGCGGTGTTGGCAGAGCGCTGGCGCTCTTTATGGTGTTTGTGTTCGGTGTGCATCTGCGGCGAATGGTGCGGTGAGTAGGCCGTGGTAAACGAAATGAAATTGTGGCGAGGGGTTTTTGAAAATTTATATTTTCGAAAAATACCTATACAGGGATACTTTCAAATTGAGTGCGAATTAAAGTGGTTACCACGTGGTCTATGTCGGTCGCTTCTTGGTTTATGATTAGTCGGAATAACTGTGTCACTTATCTGTCCCCCTCAAGCGCGCATTTACATTGATTATCCACCCACAAAGCGGGCTGATACAAAAAGAAGTACCTATTTTTTTATTTATTTATTTCATCAACAAGCTTAGCTTACAGATTACGAATTTAAATTTATATATATACATTAAGTTTAATGGAAAGATAAAAATACTTTGACATTAGTTTGAAAGCAATCTAAATAAAATGCTCTTGAAGCGTTCTCTCGAAATATGAAAATCCATATGTCTGTTTACCACATTGAACGAATTAAGGCATCTAGTAATTGGCTCATTCTGACCATAGTTTGTTCTATGCCCCAGTAGGTAAAAGAAGTGATTATCCCTCAAAACCCTTCCCCTAGCATTAATTGGAAACATAGACAAAAGTACACAACTATCGATATGTGAACACAGTACGTCTCTCGCAAACATTATGTCATGTGCATTCCTTCTTGCTTTAAGTGTCATTAAACCTAAAAGTTGACATCTAGCTTTATAAGAGGGCTGAAAATCCCAACGCATTTTAAAGAAGACATATTTTGTGAATCGCCTTTGCACTCTTTCAATACGGTCCGAATGTGATAAATAGTTTGGATTCCAAACAACATCTGCGTATTCAAGTATTGATCTTACTAGGGTATTGAACATCGATATAAAGGTGTGAGGATCAGAGAAATCTTTCGCGTTTCTTTTGATGAATCCAACAAGAGAATTAGCCTTAGCGACTATATATTCGATATGAGTAACAAAGGTTAGTTTCGTATCAAGGAATACACCAAGATCTTTAATTTTGTCAACTTTGTTTAATGGCATGAGATCAATACAATAGGTATGTGAATATTTCATTCGAGATCTTATGAACGAGATAGCAAAGCATTTTCGAACGTTTAACTTTAAGCAATTATTGACGCACCATCTTGATAAATTGTTCAGGTCCATCTGGACCTTTAAGCAGTCATTTAAGCTATTAATTTTTAAGAATATTTTGAGGTCGTCAGCATACATTAAACAGTGGCAAAATTGCAGCTGTTGAACAATATCATCAATAAATATTATAAAAAGGAGCGGCCCAAGATGACTACCTTGAGGAACTCCAGAAGTGCAAGATATTAATCTTGAATAATTGTTATCAAGACAGACTTTCTGAAACCTTCCAATCAAAAATGATGAAAACCATTTCAGCATAGCGGAGTGAAATCCGAATTGCTTTAGCTTTCTTATCAGAAGTACATGGTTTACAGAGTCGAATGCTTTACTAAAATCCGTATATACAGCGTCAACTTGACTTCCGCCTTCAACAGTATTTATAACAAAAGATGTGAAATGGACCAGATTAGATGTTGTCGAACGACCCGAAACAAAACCATGTTGAAACTCTGATATGTTGCCCTTAATATGAAAATTTATTTTGTTTTTGACTATACATTCAAAAAGCTTTGGTATAGCAGAAAGTTTGCAAATACCTCTATAGTTTTCTACGTCATTTTTAGAGCCAGATTTAAAGATCGGCACCAAAAATGAGACCTTCCAGTCATCCAGGAATGAACCCGATGCTAGTGATAGATTAAATATCATAAGTAAGGGTTTACAAATAGAGCTGCAACATTTTTTTAAAATTATTGCAGGAATGCCATCAGCGCCAGGTTTAGGATTAGGTTTTAGGCTACAGACAGCAGACTCAATATCCTGAATCTCTAGTGCTAGTTGGCCAAAATCAATTTTAGGAAATGAATATGATTCCGGCAAATTAGGTATAGAAGATTTCGAAAAAACCGATTTAAAGAATTTAGCAAATAGTTCGACAGAATCCTTAGCGTCATTGGACACATTTCTTTTATAAAACATTTCTTTAGGCAAACATTTCGAGCGCCTTTTTTGATTTATAAAAGACCAAAACGACTTCGAATCTCGTTTCAGATTGTTTTCAACATTGATAATGAAAATGTTATGCAAAAATGTATTTAAGCAAGTAAAATCCTTCCTTAGTTTGCTAAAAATCACTTTATCCGCACTGCTTCCCGATTTTTTAAATTGCTTGTAAGCTTTGTTTTTTAAATTTCTTAAGTGCAAGAGTTGTCTATTATACCAAGGGGGGTTGGATCTGCATTTCCTCACGGAGCATGGAACAAACATGGAAAAGCCGGCCCTAAGTAGAGAAATAAAGTTATTATATATATCAAGTAGACATCGATTTTCAAATTCCGTATCCCAGTTGAAAGAGTTGAGATACTCATTAAGACCGACAAAGTTACATTTAGAAAAATTAAGAGAGCTTACTGAACACGGTTTAACTTTTACATATGAATACAAATCGATTTCTAACATAATTTGTTTATGATAAACTGAGTTATTTAGAAGTGGAAATGGCGCTTCAGAAACATTAGCTTTGACTTCATTAACGTTAATAAAAACAAGATCTAATAATCGATTCTGCGAATTTAAGATTGAACTAATTTGACATAGGTTTATTGAAAACATACAATCAATCAATGTTAATTCGTAATCTTTTTTAACATTATATGGAATAAGCATATTATCCTCTTCAGACAAAGACCAATTTACATCACCAATATTAAAATCCCCAAGGGCACATAATATATCAGCATCAGAACAATAATGGCTTACAAATTCAAAATTCTCAATACATTTTTCATAAGTCTCTATTCTACTCCCCGAAGGAATATAAGTTACAACATAAATAAATCGTGTGCTTCCAATAAAAGTTGAAAAGCAAATTTGATCAGCATCTAAATTCGGCAATGGAATCTGTTTACCGGAGACCGTTAATTGAACTGCAGCAAGTACTCCACCACCACGCTCCTCAACAGATTTACATCGATCACTACGAAAAACTACATAAATTGATTCGTCGAAAATTTCAGATGACCAAATATCTTTATAGAGCCATGTTTCCGTAATTGTAATTATGTCATAATCCATGTGACAAGATGCAATAAACAAATCTGAAGTCTTCGTTCTGCATCCACTCGCATTATGGTAATATACTCTCAAACGTTGTTTATGAATATCACCACCATCAGCAGTAGCAGGGCTTAGTTTTTTGTTGGATTGTGAGTAAAAGAACGAATTTTTACCCCATTCGGCCAAAAATTACCATCATAAATAATATTTGCGTATTGCATTGGTACTCCAATTTTAAAGTTCACAAATTTCAGTGGAAGCTGATTGTCTTTAAGCTTACTCAATTTGAAACAAGATATACATTGAGATGCAACTTCGAGTTTTGATGAAACATGCGAAATAATTGCATCTGCATTGGTGTCGGGATGAAAACTTGAGATGTGAAACCATTTTAATTTACGAACCACATGAAGATTACTGTTTTGCACATTTGTTCCTAAAATGACCTCGGGACGTTTGTTCTTATTTATCCTTGCATTGTTATTGTTAATAGCAACAAAAGGTTCCGTAACACGATCACAAGATCCAGCGTCATACAATTCATCACTACTGGCAGCGGTAGCCAAATTATTGCAAGCAACAGCATCACCATCACCAACAGCAGCAGCAGTATCAACACGATGTACATTAGTAATATCAGCAGCAGCAAGCAATGACTCATTATCGTTTATCGTAACAATAGGCGAATCGATATTTACATCAGCAGCAGCAGCACCAGCAGTAGCAATGGGGGGAGCGGGTGAACTCAGATCACCGTTGACAATAATCGCGTCTGCCGAAGACGACATCAAAGAGGATGTAGAGGCTAAGGTGTCGGACATAACAACAGAGCTATTTGTAGAAGAAGATGGCTTTAATTTCTCTTTTTTATTTTTCTTCAATGCACTAGTAGTAGCAATAGCACGAGAATTAGTTGGAGTGCATTTGCTCGCTTTTGAGGAAAGGCGAGTAAAAGGAGAAGCTGAATTAGCAGCGCGACGATCCATGGGTAGTTGTTTTGTAGGTTCAACGAACTTTGCGTTTCTTTGAACGCGAGTTGAATCGCGAATGTCACGACTGATATTCAAGGGCGTTGCATTAGAATTAGAATTTATTAATGTGCTTTTAGATTTAACAGATTCTAATGATGATAAACCAATCTTTTTAATTTCATTAATGTTGTTTTGCAGGAAAATAGAAAGGTCACTCATTTTTTGTATGCATAATAGCAGTGGGGTATCTATACAATTTTCACACTTGAAGAAAATGTTAGCATTTGTTTTTATAACTTTAACATCGTTTTTATGAACCGAACAACAATTTATATGTGCGTTTAAATCGCATACACCACAAGATAGGAATTCATTGTTTGTTATTGGATTTAAACATTTAAAGCACATTGAATTCATTGTTATAGAGAGCAGATCAATAACGCGTGCGTTACAGACAAGAGAGCAGTGATCACTTTCCTATTCCCGGAAAGATGTAATTTTGCCGTCCGTATTGTTGTCCGCGGTCGCCCATTTAGATGTGTATACCAACAAACGAAACGCAGCCATACCAGCCCACAACAGCACACAACTACAAATCGTGCTGGCTAACAAGGACGATGGCGACTGCCAACGACAACCGAGAAGGATAACAAACCAACAGAGACAAGACCGGCATTCACAACATTGGAATCCATTAGAACTCCATGAAATACATTTTTCATGCTGGGCTCACTTTGTGTCTAAATATCAGTTTTTTTTTTTGTTTTTTCTGTCGGTTTGGATCTCTTTTGTCCGGTTTTATATACACGCACAAGTGGAAGTATGTTCGCATGAAAATTGTGTGCGGTAGGTTTGTGTATCCTTTACACGATGTGGCTCTGAGAAGGAAAAGGGATGTGAATTGTAGAATCTGTAGATAGTTTAAATGGGATAACCCTATGAATTAGGAATCAATTGGGACAACGACACGCGAACCAAGGCACTTGAGGTTGACGAAGATGGTCAGAAATCTGGTTTAGCAAGGTTTAAATTAAATTTTCGTTTAGACTTCGAGTCAGTTATTTTTTTTGAACCACAGTTAGATATGAACCAAGCTTTTATGAAGATAATTATTATTATTATTGTTTAAACTATTAACTAGTAATAAATTAAAAGTTAATATTAAAAAAAAAACTTGAGACGACCATTGTCGAAACGATAGACCTCCAAAACGGGCAACTTAGTGTAAAAAATACAAGTTTAGGAACTCAATCTAGTTCATTCTCGAAAAATGTATTGAAAACCTACGATGAATCCAAAAAAAAATCGGGCTTAGCTTATTTTGATCCTCAAACTTTTAAAAACGATATCCTCTAGACGATCATGGTCTTACGTGATCTTCCCCCTGGTACCTTTTGGACGAGAAGCTTTGCACATAAATACAGGAGTGGAAAGGCTTTTCAAAGCGAAAGAGGTTTCAATTCTCAACACACGAACCGACTTACACAAATGCACTTAAAGGTTTTTTTTTCTCAATATTAGCAATTTTTCTGGGATAGGAACAAATGGGTTTCAAAAAAAATGACAAACTACAGGTTTTTTTTGTAGAATCGATTATAAATCAATAAACAAGGTAGTAGCTTCTTACAACCATTCGTTTTGTGAGCGTTTTTATTTTTGAGACGAATGGAAGCGATGTTCAACTTTAAGCCGAATTGGAACTGCTATTGGGAAGCTCTTTCAGGACAGGAAATGTGTGAAAAGGCGAAATGTGATACCGTGGAAAAGCCCTTCTTAAGATGTAATTTATGTTCCTCCAGGGGTTGAACTTGAGAGCTGGCACACCCTCGCTCAGTAGAAGTAGCAGATTAGGTTTTTAGTTCCCGCAAAAGCTGATGGGCCCTCGCAAACAAGGCCTCACCTTCCAAAACAGATCACAATAGCCAACTCTTTTGAGAATGATAGACTTCAAGTTCATGTTAAGAGGGGTCAAACACAAGACGTGTCCTATAAGATTTTCGAATTAGGGTTTAGAAATAATGTACATACATCATGATGTTATTCGAGCGGCTATTTTTGCTTTTGAACCGTCGCACTGTGGTCCAAAAAGGCAAATCTCTTGGCAAAAATACTAAATTCGACGTTTTGTTTTTTATTTCTAACAGAAATATAAACGGAGCTTCAAAAACGGCTAGCACTTATAGAGCTTTTCAAAGTTGGTCATATTAGGTATAGAAAACTGTATTGGTTGCTAGGACATAACTCTGAAATGTCCACTGAGAATACAATTTTAATATAAAGGGTGATTTTTTAGCTGGTTTGGTTTTGGCAACACTGGTTTTGACAGCTGACGTGTGTTTAGTACCTTGTGTCACTGTCAAACAGCTTCAGTTTGGTTTGCAATTTAACCATGGATCGTCTTACAAATGAACAACGCTTGCAAATTATTGAATTTTACTATCAAAATTCGTGCTCGGTTCGAAATGTTCATCGCGCGCTGCTTCCATTTTATGATCGGCATTCTCGACCTTCTGAGCAGTCTATTCGGAAGATTGTGACCAAATTTCGCACCAAATTTACTTTGTTGGACATTAAACCACCAACACGTTTACGTACTGTGCGTAGTGAAGAAAATATTGCGGCCGTATCAGCTAGTGTGACAGAAGACCGCGAAATGTCGATTCGGCGCCGTTCCCAGCAGTTAGGCCTTTGTTACAGCACTACGTGGAAAATTTTGCGGAAGGATTTGGGCGTAAAGCCTTTTAAGATACAGCTGGTGCAAGAACTAAAGCCAGCCGACCTACCACAACGCCGAATTTTTGGTGAATGGGCTCTTGGAAAGCTGGCCGAGGATCCGCTTTTTTATCGAAAAATTGTGTTCAGCGATGAGGCTCATTTTTGGTTGAATGGGTACGTAAATAAGCAAAATTGCCGCATTTGGAGTGAAGATCAGCCAGAAGCATTGCAACAGCTACCAATGCATCCCGAAAAAGCCACTGTTTGGTGCGGTTTATGGGCCGGCGGCATTATTGGGCCATATTTCTTCAAAGATGATGCGAATCGCAGCGTTACTGTCAATGGTGAACGCTATCGAGCGATGATAACAAAATTTTTTTTGCCCGAAATGGAAGTTCTTGACTTGCATGATATGTGGTTTCAACAAGACGGTGCCACATGCCACACAGCACGCGAAACAATGGCGCAATTGCGAGGCGAGTTTGGTGAACAGTTAATTTCACGTTTCGGGCCGGTCAATTGGCCGCCTAGATCGTGCGATTTGACACCATTAGATTATTTTTTGTGGGGGTATGCCAAGGCTAATGTGTATAGGGACAAGCCCGCTTCGATTGACGCACTGGAAGCCAACATCCATGCATTCATTCGTGAGATACCGGCCGATATGTGTGAAAGAGTATGCCAAAATTGGACTCAGCGGATGGGCTACCTGAGACGCAGCCGCGGTCAACATTTGCATGAAATTATCTTTAAACATTAAATTGCAAGGTTCAAACTATCGATTCAAATAAATATTTCATTCATTTTTTCGAATTTTTTGTGTTTTTTTTTTTAAAAAAGTTCTAAACCTCTTAAAAAATCACCCTTTATAATCAGATACTAAAACCTGTTTGGACGTATGGTATCCAATTATGGGGTTGCGCAAAGAAAACAAATAATAATATAAATAAATAAATAAAATAAATAAATAAATAAATACAAATAATACAAACATTCCAAAACAAAGTCCTTCGGGGAATAGTAAATGCCCCGTGGTATATTAGAAATAATGACTTGCATCGTGATTTGCAGATTGATCTTGTAACGGAATTAATTAAAAAGTACGCAATTCGTCACAATGACCGTCGACAGATGCATATTAATCCTGAAATAATAGACGTCTTAAATGTACGATATAATATTCGTAGATTAAGAAGAACTAAGCCTCACGAACTTATAATCTAAAAAATATGAGAACCCGTATTTAAATTGTAACCTTCTCAAACGCAACTGAACGTTAAAAGTAAAATCATTTGTCGATCAGTCTTTGATTGGTCATGATTAAGGAGGTGTTTTTAGTGCGGTTAGAGTCCCACACTACTCTGGGTTTCTAGTCCCATTGTGTCTTTCGAGATTTTCACCTTCAATAGCAAAAAAAAAAAAAGTTGGTCAGTTTCGTTCTAGAGTAAAAAAAAAAAACAGAAAAAACGAACTTCTCGATTTTCTTTTTTGCAATTATGGCATATTAAACGAAAAATCTTAATTTTCTTGAATGCAGTCTAGTTGTTTTGTATATAGGTAAATCAAAACTTTAATAATAAAAGAAAAAAAAATTACCTAATATTTCTAATAAATAAAACAAGAAAACATATATTTTTAGCACTTTTTTTGGTTTGAGTAGAGCTACAAAAAAATTCTCTCGATCGGAAAATTGACCACTATAGTTGACCCTAACTATTTTTTTCTTAAATGTAATCTAGTTGTTTTATATATAACTAAATTTAAAAAAAAAAATCAGTGATCGAATTATTACGGCCACTAGAAAAAAAATGTTTTTTTTGAAAAGTTAGTACATAAGTTATATGTTTACTATTTTTCAACCTTGATTTATTTTTATATATTGAGAACGTCTTATAAACTTATAAAAGACATATTTTTATTAAAAAAGGGCAATGAAAAAATTAAAAAAATATATTTTGTTACCCCTCCTATTGCAGATTAAGCCGCCTTGATGACTCTATTGGGCACACTTTTAATGAATTTTCTACAATACGTATTTAAATTAATTTTTCTTTAATTGTAGCTTATTTGTTAATTTTTCTTTACATATTTTTTTTTTTAATTGGCCCCCAAAGACTTTCTATGGGGTTAAGATCTTTCGGCCTTACGGCCTTTCAAGGACTTTTTCCCACCAAAAAAAAGTTACTCCATTTGACTGTGTCACGTCGCGAGTTCCCGCGAAAAATTGACCGCGATAGTTGAGCCTAACTACTTCTTAACCCATATGCAAAATTGAAGCTCCAAGTATCCGCAATGTTTGGAGAAATTGTAATTTGCTGAAAAGAAATCGTGCTCCCAGTGCTGACATTTTGGACTTAAAAGCAAATTTCCTTATGGAATATTTTAATTATTTTGTTGATTAAAAGAGCTGAGAGGGTGAAATTTTCTTCTTATATAAATTAAAAATATTTTTGTCATTATTTTGATCGTTAAAAAACCTATCCACTCCCATATAAATGCTAATTGGTTTTTGTAATCCGCCCACAACCTCTGAAGCCCGCGTCGTAAAGTTTTTTTAAGCAATATGTTATGGTCTACCATGTCGAATGTTTTAGTGATGTCATTGAATAAGGTAGCAGGGATATCAGAAGAAGTTGATCAAAGCTACGAAATACTCGCGCTATATTTTAGGCAGATGGTTGTTTTAAGCGTCTCTAAAACATGAAAGCTTTCCGCTATTCCCTGTGCCATTTGGTGTTTGAAGGTTTCTACCGCATGACAAAACCAAAGATAGCTAACATAGTCTAACGCCGCAGTAGTTGGAAGGCCAACTGATATTGAGAAGTCGATTAAATTGGATATTCATACATTCTGATTATGCTTATACGGAATGAATTTTCCATACAAAATTGCACATTGTGACATGCAAAATATTTAGTGTGAAGGTTAAAATTGATTGTGAGTAAGGCCCATTGACAATAAAGAAGGGCTGTCAATAGCGTGCGGGAGAGGGGTGTTTACCTTGGATAACTCTAGCTTAGAGTTCCAACTATTTATTCTGATTATGTCACGCACTAGATATCACTCCATTTGACGTCCGTTTGCCTTCCCACTAAATAAGTACAAAGGTTGCGGTTGCTGCTGTTCGGAGATCGGAAATCCTGCCGTCAATCATCGCCATTCTAAAAGCAGAGTTCATCAACCAACCGTAGGCCAAATCCATTCCATTTTTGACCCAAAGTATTCTGACTTAACTACAGGTATCCGAATCCCAAGTAAATATTTGTATTCCCAATAAATACTCGCACTTCCCTGAAACACATCTGTCATACCTCGAACAAGGAGCTGAGTATACCTACATTGAAACACAGGACAAAAAAAAAATCCTCATCCATATATCTGCGTAACTACGTCCCATCAACACATAGCCATGCCCACATCGATCTCTTTTAAAGCCTTTCCCATCCGTACGGCATCCGAAATAGACACACAGCGATTTATCATAATACCTTCTCCATTCGAAGGAAGGCGGTCTGCGATAAGAGGACAGGACACAAATCTAATCGGATGTGTGCATGGATAATGGATAAATTATGCAACATCATCTCTACCCCCTGCCAAGGACAATTTCGCCGTATACAGTAAACGGAATTACAGAGTGTAAATGGTATCCCATTAATCGGACTTTATGCCGATGAATTGCTTGGCAATTATTTCACTCAAACGGATTTGCTGTCATTAATTATTCCCATTTTGTCAATGAAGTGAAACTACACCACGTAAATGTACTCGTATATAATGATCCTTGAGCAGAAACAACATATTCCATCAACTTGTTGAAAATCCACTTATACGCGCAAGAAAGATTAGGTTTTCCTTTATTTTTTGACACCCTTTTTTCGAAAGCCATTGAAAACATTAGCCACCCCTATTTAGAACAAGAAAAAAAAGGGAAAAAAAAGGACGAACGCAGCAAAGAGAGACTGTAAACTATCGTAAAATTAAATCACTCGAAACGAAATGAAAGACAATTTTATGATCATGTATCACTTAACTATATAAATTGTCGTTCTCGGGTTCGAGATTTGCTCCCTTCGGTCGGTCCTTGCTGGCAAATGCCAAATGGAAAACAAGAAAGCATTTATTCAAGATGGTTGCTTGTGAGGAGTCGGTCTCGGTATTGATATGAATCCTGCCTTCTAAGGATATCGAATTAGGGAGAAAGTGGAGAAGAAATTACCTTCCTTGTCGTATTTATTTTCGATGGGGGAGAGATATTCACAAAATAAAATCAAGAAATGGACAACGCAGGAAACTATTTCTCTGTCTATATATACGATTGTGTCTAGTGTATTGTATTTGTATATCCTTGGAGCAAACAATACCAAAAAAAAAAATAACCACCACATATTCGCCAACAACAAAAGGACGTACTTGTGGAAGTGAGTTATTTATCTATTCATTTCGATGTCCTTCGACGAGGAGAAAGGAGAACAATAACGAGTATCGGTCCATGCGATGGCGAAACGGGCAACCAGACGTTAGGGAAGGACTCTAGAATGTTACGAGGGGACAAAGAGAGAGTGCTACATGCACAAGCACATGTAAGTAAATAGGAAAGAATTCATATTCATTTTTGTGGCTAAAATTGAGAAACAACGAGGGGAAGTTACTGCAAGTGAACAGATGTGCAGGGATTTTTGCGCTACTTCAACCAGAAAGGTAGGTAGGTTGGTTTATTTTCGCACATCCTGCACCAGATACAAATTTCTATTACTGTACGTAGACAGGTATGTGCATGTGCACTACCAATCTTAATCTTTAATTAAATAAAGTGCACGACTGGGTCGAACGTTACTTTCTCGTTCATTAACATTTTGGGTGCAAATAAATTGGCAGTTGCCTGATTGTATACATTTCAAGTTGTTGGATTTTTTTTTAGGGTGCATATTCAATACTATTAAATATTAGCTAAAACGAAGTTATGCGTATAGCTTTTATTTTACTTTATTTATTTTATTTAGCTTGCAAGTGGGCGCCATTGTAATTATTTCGAAAATATACCGTAGAAATGTGAACACAGATCGAGATTTGTGTACTCATTTTCGAGAAATATTTATATCACGTCAATATTAGAATTTTTTGGGAAAAACTAAGAACGGTATCTTATGTCGAATACTGATTTTATCTTTAATATGTATTTTGATCAAAATCGTTACAGCGGTTTTTGTAGAATTTGGCAGACAGAACAGTACCAAATATTGCAATGTTTAGTTTGAAAAATACTATTGCTTAATTATTTAGCTGAAAACCGAGTACAAGTACAAGTTCGGGATGTAAGCATTACTTGGCTTTTAAAGTTTTGTCGAAGTCGAAAATGGGGTTTTCGAGATATAAAAAGTTTTTAAAACCAGCGTTTTTAGTGATTCGAATTAAAAATTAAAGAGGCAATAATTTTGAAAACATCAATTTTACTCTAAGTTTGCATTTTGGTCAAAATCGTTATTGCCGTTTTCAGGTAAACTTAAGAAAACTGCATTTTTCAAAAATGTCTTTTTCAAAAATAAATTTTACGATAATAAAGAAAAATACTGAGTTTGTCATTAGGTTAGAAGTGACCATATTATCTACCTTAGAAATAAATTTTTGTTACAATCGTATGGACCGTTTTCGAGATATGTCCAAACTTCAAAAGTACCGTCATTAGATTTTTTAGCGGAAAACTGAGTATGCAGTTTTGAGTTTTTTTGAGTTCGCCTATCATCGTAAGGTCAGAATTGACTAACATCTCGAGTTCGAATTTTTGTACGAATGTAATATCTTTCTCTTAATACGTAATGGAGAAAGTTAAAAAAGTGTAGACCTGTTGAGAAAACAAAGAAAAGCCTCATGAACACTTCGCTTTTAGTTATCGATTAAGTAATTGGGTTGTTTTTCAAAATGTTGCAATGATTATTTTTTTTTTAATAAATCTCCATATTGGAGCAAAAGGATTTTTTTTTTTTTATCAAAGAAATAACAATTAAATTCTTTTAAAGACGATATAACTTAAAACGTCGCCCAAACTCTGAAATCCTGTCATTTTCGTAACGGACTTAAAAATTGATAAAAACATCGAATAAACGTCTATTTTTATTGTAATTTGTTATACTCTCTCTCAAATAAAATGCAAGTTGGTCTATTTAAATTTGGAAATGATTAGAATAATGTTTTAATTTTTTTCTGATTTGAATGTCTTTTGCGTCACGAAAACCAATTTAGACCAATATATTTTTTGAAAAATGCTAGTCAAAGAATATATTGGGCCTTATCGTTATTTCCACCTAAAAGAATTTCACTATCAAGTCGATCCTGATTTAAAGAAAAATTACATAATATTGCAGTTAAAAGCAAAATCAAATACTTTTTTTTTGTTTTTTTTAGGTGACAAAGTGTGACGAAAATGACAAAAAAGTGACGCAGTAAACAATATTTGCCAAAATTAATTTATTTCGCAATAAAAACTTAGAGGATATTTTGTAAAACATCTGAATTAATTAAACAAAAACGAAAAGCATTAAAAAAGGGACTTTTTATGCCGAAACTATGTCCATTTATATGTTTTGAAACAAAAACATAAAAAACCCGACTTCCTTTTGTTTTCATATTGGGATTTGGAAGATTGCAATTAAGTCATAACAATTGACATCAACTAGGACATTTTTATAAGTTTTATATGAGATTTTTGTACCTTCACTTTCAAAATGTGACACTGATGACTTGTGACGAGTCAATTCACACTGATCGCAGTAATAACTTGTTGGTAACACAATATATACACACAATTTTTGTTTTAATAGCTCGCGGTTCACTTTTTCCTTCTTTCTGAAATACTTCTAAGCTGATTTTTTAATGATTTGATTTAAAAAACATCGTGACACTAATGACTTGCAATAAGCATACGGACCATATTCATTCACCAACTTGGATGTAACTGACTATTTTCTCCTGTTTGAGTCTTTTGGCTACGCTTACTTAACTTAATTTTTTTTCTGAGAAATATGGAGCAGTACCACTTGCAAAAAATGCGAATTTCAAATTCAAAATTTAAACGGATAGCAGTTGCACGACGCGAATGACGAATTATGGAGAGGGGGGCAGGTATTTCTTAAAATTATTATTAAATATTGATTAGTATTACTATTAAAGAACACATAAATGTTGTTTATTAGCTGTTCCAGAGTTGTTAAGCTCATACAGGAGCCATTGATATTTAATCGGGAAATTAAAATTACTGCGTTGGGGACACACGCCATTTAGTACAAAACTAATTGAAGTGCTGGACGATTTTTCAAAACTTGTGAAATAAATCTGTTTCAAGCTATGCTAATTAATTGCCAATGAATACAGGCTCTAAGTAGTGTTTCAGACATAAAAAAAGTTAAATAAATGTGGTTTTATAAAGCAAATAAACTTGGGGGACGTCTAATTGCAACATTAAAAAAAAACGGCCCAATTGCAAAAATGTAAGCGTATCTCTGAATTTACAAGAACATAAAGGACATTTGAAACATTACCACCGACATTTAAATTAATATACAATCAGTTTGGCAGAAAACAAGATTTTCTGCAAAAAGCTGTACCAAATCATTTAAATAAGTTCAAAGTTCTCCAGTAGTTCCAACTTAAGCCTAGTACGCACCTGTTCCTGAAGGGAAATTCCATACAAAAATGACACAACGAATTCATAAACGAAAAATTTCGCTCTCCTTTTCGTTTTCGCTACTGCGAAATGATGGCTGAAATGTGGGTAATTGTAGTAGACTGCTTGGTACAATTCTCCACTGTCTTTTCGCAAACTTTTATTGTCTGGGACATTAATTGCTTGCAGTGTTACCAGCTTTTATAAGGATATGGAGCCAAATTTGAAAAATCTTAGAGCCAAACTCATTTGAGTTTCCCTTTGGAACCGAGTTTCTATATTAAATTATAAAAAAGTGTTTTTTGCGGCCAACAAAAGAACCAGTAAAATTCGGATGTAATTCGATTTGGCAGAAGAAATCTGAAATCTCAGATCAAAATCTGAAATGTCCAATCGAAAACTTTAAGTTATGCGAAAAGAGTACGTTCGCAATAGAAGTGTGCATTTTTTTTTACCAATTTACTAAGGAGCCTAAAAATAGACAAAGTTTAAAGTGAATAGCGTAAATTGGGATAAATCCCAAATGACAATTTTAAGGAGCCAGTGAAAAGATCGAGTAGCTAAATCAGAGATAAATAGCCAGTTCTGGTAACACTGCTAATTGTGTATTAGTTGATGGAACGCTCCACAAATTATTTTGCGCTGCCTTTTCGCAGACGTTTCGCTGTCCATTTGGAGACCACCGGAAAATTTCGTTCCGGAACAAGTGCGTACTAGGTTTTACAAGAGATGCCACTTAGGTACAGCTATGCAATTTTATCTACCGTCCCGCCTGGTTTCGCTCGAGTAGTTTATTATAAATTTTTAAACAGAGCAAATACGACGTTCTTTAAAAATCGACTTTATCTAATCATTGTATAAATAGGCTACAGCTTTTTTTTTTTTTTTTTGTCGTACCGATTACGGCGTTAATTCTAAAGTGATTGTTATGAATTATGGATCAAATGAACGGTGGAATTTCGCAGAAGGGAGGAAAAATTTGCAAGACTGCATTGACGGTTTGAATATTTCCAGTATCATTGGACTTTGAGAAAGCCACATATAGTTATCGTCGTGTGATCGGAGACATTTTTGTTTAAATTTACAAGTACAAGTTAGAATCACAATATTTCGCATAGATCTTCACTTTCCTTGATATGTGTGTTTCAAAATGCTTACTCTTAAATAATAACCCCGCACTTTTAAAAGTGGTGAAGCACAAGCCTGATCATTTCTACCTCTCCAAAAATCTACAAAATTTTAATATGAATAGTACGACTGACAGTTCCTGAGTTTAAAAAAATACGAAATAAAAGAACTCCTACAACAACACAACAAGCGAAGTTTCATGGTATTTCAATTATGGGTTTTGGGCTGTATGTTCAACAGTTAGTAAGTCAGGTAGTCAGAAAAAATTCCTTTACATATAAATCAGAGAAAAAAATACCCATATTCGAAAATTCGTTGATACTTTTCGAAACTTTAATCCGTGAATGCGCTTTTGAAATTTGACTAATGAAACGGGTACATAATCCAACATAAGTTTTTTCTGGAAAAATAAAATGTCTCTACCTTACTTCTTGACGGGGGAATAAATAAATAAAGTCTGCCTGAAATATTCCCATTGTTTGGCACCTACCTAAAAAATGTTGATATTTTTTTACCAAAACCAAAATATTTTTCTAAACCAATTGTATGTCTGGCAAATTGAAAACAATATGCAGTAAGCTAAACAACAAAGCTGACTTTGAAAAAATAAGTCCACGAATATTAACGGATAACTGGAGTACATTAGGACAAGCAATACTTAAGCTACTGAACGAATCGCTTCTATCAGGAGAGTTTCCAAACCCTTGGAAAGATTCAATGGTGACACCAGTAAAAAAAGTGGCAAACACCAATAAGAGCGAAGAGTTCCGACCAATAAATACACTTAGAACAATAGAAAAAGTTATCGAGACGGTGGTTAAAAAGCAACTGATGGAATACGTTGAGAGCAACAACATATTATCGGTGTGTCAATAGGGATTTAAAAAAAATTATTCGTGTGAAACAGCAGTAAACCATGTTGTAAATGAATGGAAAGAAGGTGGAAAGAGGAAAAAAAACGATGGCGCTCTTCTTAGACTTTAAGCGGGCCTTTGAAACAATTGATAGGGAAATTCGTTTAAGAAAATTATATATGAATGGTGTACAAGATAAGGAGCAGGATTGGTTTAGATCTTTCTTAACAAATAGATCACAACGGACAAAAGTCAATTAGAGCGTTTCAGAACTCATCGAAGTGGAACAGGGATTGCCGCAAGGTTCAATATTAGGAGCGTTTCTATTTATAATCTATATAAATGATCATCATATAAATGATATTAATAAGTTTAATAAGTTTATTAATAAATAATGAGAAATAAATATGAATGGAACAACAACAAAATCGAAATTAACGGGAAAAGTATTGAAAACGTAAAGAACATAAAATGTTTGGGAATGATCATTGATAAGGATCTAAAAAATAGATTATATCTGCAACAAAATTGGTAAGAAAATAGGATTTTTTAAAAGGATTCGAAAAAGAATTGACTATTTAACGGCTGTTACTATCTACAATACCATTCTCAAACCACATTTTGAGTTTTGTTCCACAATATTGTTTTCCTGCTGCAACCAGGGTCAAATCGAAAGGCTACAAAAACTACAAAACAAAGCTATGAGGAGCATCCTGAGGTGCAACAGATTTACCCCAATAAGATGTATGCTAGACGCTCTTATATGGCTCAACGTTAAGCAGAGGTTGGAATTGAATACTCTTTTGAGTATTGAATATCATACTCAATATGAGGTCAGACATGTTAGGGAAGCTCAACCTTACCAACTTCGGAATTCGAACGACTTCAGGCTGAGAAGACAGAACGCATCGGGCGCACAGAATACGATCATCTACAAGGGATTTCATTTAAATATTTAACAAGTTACCAAATGACATTAAATATGATAAAAATTTTAGATCATTTAAAAGAAAATTGATTGAATTTGTGAAAAGAAATACTTAAAAATATGTAACTGCAATACGACTGAATTCAAATGTTTATAATTTATAATATGTAAGTTTTAAAAAATTATGAAATACTAATAAATAATTATACATACATTATACATACAAATTGTGTGGTAATAAGTTAAAGTACGTAGCTTATATCAATTTTGGTAATTTTTCAGTATGAGCAAAACAAATTTGTCTTATTTTATTATTTTTTGAAAAAAGTACTAGCTAAATGATTTTTTTTTTTAAATAGATATTAGCACTTGAGTGATATCTGTTTAGTTTTGACATAAGGTGCTATAAAGATGCAAAAATAAACCAAATAATACAAAAAAAAAACAAAGAAAAAATGTAAAAACCTCGATCTTTTCTTATGTCGACAAAACTACTTTAACTTATAGGCATATAATGAGAAAAGTCAAGTGTCGCAATTTTCAATACAAATTTACGCCCCATGTATATGTTTGGTAGGCGCAGTGGTAAGTGTTCCGGACTACTGAGCGACAGGTATAGGATTCGATCCCTGTAAAAACACAAATCCCATCGAACGACACAAATGGGTACAACAGTCCTGAGAAAGTATCTAAATCGACATTAAATTGCTCGACCCCTCCCTACTTCGTAAAAATAAACAGAAAAATGCGAGTGTTTCTTGAATTCTACCTGCATATCGAATTTGAAACAGTGGGTCGTATGAATAAACCGTAGCAATTGCTTTTACTCAAGAGAAATGTCAAAACGAAGCATTTGCTACATTTCGTATGAATAAAAAGCAATTTGAGTTAGTTCCGACTTTTGACATGTTCGAAAAGCGGCGGCACTGACCTTTTACTCAGATCGGTATGAATAAAACTTATCAGACAAAGCAAATGTTATGCAAATTCTGAGTCTGCTATTTAGTTGACTCAGACCTTTTGCTAAATATTTTCTACGCACCTTTTTTTACATAAAACAATCTAAGCATTGTGAATTTTCGATGTTTTGTTTATAAATGGTTAAATCAAGTTTTGTTCGTGCAGGAAAACCAAACAAAACATGGATGAGATTAGTTTTCACATCATATACCTGTTTTACCTCTTAACGTTGTTAACGTTCGTATTAATAAAAAACAGTATAGACAAAGAAGAATAACTTCTAACACTTGTTTCAATTGTTTCGTGGAAATGTGGACATTTTGGCTTTTTTAAATGATAAATGATAATTTTGAGACGCGTGGTGGTGCTCGTTCAAATATCCAGAATATTAAATCTTTCGTAAGGTATTTAGGAGATCCGGGCTTTCGGGTAAACATTTTAAAATTCATGGCAACAAGTAAAAAATGTATGTGTTTAGGTTGGTGTTGGAAAAGATCTTGGTGATCGTCAGTCAACCGTTTCGTTAACTAATTGGTGTGTGTGTCAAAAAATAGTTCAACTACCCGATGATTGGATACATTTTCCGACAACTGAGGAAGAAATCAAACATCACCAAGCGATTTGGCAAATAAAATTTATGTTTCCAGGTGCGATTGGAGCTATAGATTGCTTTTGATAATTTTCCCACAAAAATCTTAAAATAAATTCAAAATAAACAAACCACCGGACAGTTGTCACTTGTCAAGTTTGACAGAAATTACAAGGCAAGAACATGTACCGTGAAGTAAATGCTATGTTCGAATTTTCGAACTTACCTTAGCAAACTAGGTTTTTATTCATACCGATTCAAAGCATTTGCTAAGGGCGAAAACCTTTTACTCAAAGCAAATGCTAGTTTTTATTCAAACGACCCAGTATCTTTCCCTGACTAGTTATAAGGGAGAAGTCGCTAATAGCGACGGTGACTAACCGGCGAAATGTGATCGTTATAACCGGCAGTATTTAGATATTAATTTTGAAAAATAAACACATAAAACGCAAATTTTTTTAATGACAAAGCCTTAACCACAATTCGTTTAAATACTGAGAGCAGCGACGACTTTTCAAATAAACTGTCGGGAGGCGACGGCTGGAAAACTCTAAAGGATATTATTATTACGCCAATAAATGTCCGCAAACTTATTTCTAAGTCTCAATCAATAATTTTAATTATTCATTTTTTAAGGGTTGAGCAGGTAACCACAATTTATGCACAATACTCGTATATCGCACAGTAAAAGTGTGAAAAAGATTGGAAAAAATCATTTTATCTAGTGCGCCTAATTCGCGACATACATGTAACCTACACCTACAATTCATATTTTTCTTTTCACTCTAAAGAAGGTTTCCTTCAAACATAAGAAAAAAAACTGTTGAAAACACCCTAAGTGTGGTTATCGTTCGTACTTGGTGTTCGTATCGTACCCGTACCTCTACCTCCATCCAAAAAGCAAAAACCGACGACTGCAATTTCGCTCAATCCGTTGTTTTACAAAAGGTACCTACTGTCGCGTCGGTAAGTTGTCGGTTGTCGCTGTTGTTAAAGTAAATAGCTGCACGTAGCTGGAGCACCATTGCGATTGCTTTTTGCTTCAGTTCAGATATCGGATGATGAGCTGTTCGCTGAATACACTGACGTATTTGTGAATAACCTAGCGGACCGGTTGTACCCCTGTCGCTGCCAGCTGAGTGCCGCTGTTTCAGTTGCAGACTTGCAGTTGTGCGCATGACAGTTCTCTTTTGTTACTAAACTTATGTCACATACACATTTCATACATCGCAATCTCGCAGTCGCTTGTGTTTTGCTACGCTGCTTCTGCTATGCCGTCGCTATCACTGTGCTTGTGCTTTGCTGACGTTCTGAGCAAGTGCTAGCTGTGATATTTTTGATTTGTAGCTAGCAGTGGTGTCGAGTGCAGTTAATGTCGTGGTGAGCTTAATTATTTGCTGAACAAATTGTTTGTTTTAAAATTGGATAATACCTATACCATTATCATTCCAGCAGAGCTGGTACACAAAAGTCACAGTATAGAAGCACAGGGTGGCGCTTAAACAAATTACCAATTTGAATTTGTCATTAACATCCGGAAAAGTCATTCTAATTCCTGTTTTATAAAAATGTAGTAAGTTTAAGTGGATTAAGTGCGACCCCTAAAATCGAAAGATTGACTTGAAAGTCACACCCAAAAGTCAGTGTTTTAAGTCTGTGGCAACCGATTGTTTTTCTTAAACCACGTTATAGCCTCAGCCCAAAATTTGGGCGTATTCAAGGTCGTCGACAGTAAACCAAGAAATAGTCGGCGTTCAAATCAACTCGACTTGTGACAAACATTTAACTCGCGAACTGTAATAGGACATTGGACAATAAGAAATTTTACTTCTCCACGAAAATGCTAAGTTTTAAATTAAAACGACTTAAGGTTTCTAAATAACCCTTCTTTGAAATTATTCCTAAAATTGTAGGGGTTTGTATCCGAAAATCCCCTTTTAGTAGGAGTCCACTTTCCTGTTTACAAAACCTTGGGCTCTAATCGCCATAAAACGATCGAACGACTTCGTCTCGACGATGCTTCTACTTCGTGTAACAACCAAAAAACGATTAGACGATCGTCGTTTGTTGTTGCTTCACGTACTAATTCAACGATGGCTATTTTGCAATTGTTTCATCGTTTTGGTGTATTTTTTTCACTTTAGGTCTGAGAGAAGTATAAATAAAGTGCACGACTGGGTCGAACGTAACTTTCTCGTTCATCAAAAGTGTTAATGTAAATGGAGTGGGAGTATTGTGTAAGCTCCGAGTTGTTGGACGTATATTTTTGGGGTGCATATTCAATACGGTTGAAAAAAAAAAATAGGGAAAACAGCATTTTTCAAAAATCCATTTTACGATAATACAGAGAAAAACTGAGTTTTCCATTAAGTTAGAAATGACCATATTACCTTAGAAATGAATTTTTGTTACAATCGTATGGGCCGTTTTCGAGATATGTCCAAATTTCAAAAGTACCGTTACTAGATTTTTTAGCGGAAAACTGAGTATGCAGTTCACGTCACCTACTTAAGCTTAAATATCAATTTTGGTTAAAATCGTTAAAGCTGTTTTCGAACAAATCAAACTGGTATGAAAATGTTTGTATGGCAAGTACCATTAATATTGAGGTTACCATGCAAAAAAAAAAAACGTCCCCGAACTGTAAGCCCCCAAACTTTAAATTCGAAGTTTGAACGAAATCCGTTCAGCCGCATAGGCTGTAGGCCTCGGGACATAGAGACAGACAGACAGACAGAATTTTGCGACCCACTTTTTTGAGTTCGCCTATCACTCTTATGTCAGAATTGATTAACATCTCGAGTTCGAAATTTTGTACGAATACAATACCTTTCACTTACTACGTAATGCAGAAAATTTAAAATGTTTAATGGAAGACACACATTAGGTTCGTTCGTGTACTTTCAGCGTAGAAAAATGTCAAATATCAAAAATCGAGAGAGAAATCTCTCAATTTCAAGAGAAGTACTTGACCGGTTTTCTTACTAAAAGTTTAAGAAATGTCATTTTGACATTATAGTAAAATGCAGCATCTACAAAATAAGTTGGAATTGAATTTTGTATAACCTAAATACCTATTAAACTTACCATTTTGAATACGCTTTAGGAGAACATTCAATTACAACTTCTTTCTCCGACATCGTTGAAGACGAAAATAAATAGAGTTTTACTTGTCAAACTGTTGTGCTGTCACTTAGTTGTCAGTTTTCATTTTTCAGAAAGTCGAAATTCGGCGAGTAGGAAAGTACGAAAAAATTAAAAGAGGGGAAAAGGATTTCAATTTTCGTCGCATTCGCAAAGTTTCTTAGCAAATTTTTAATAATTTTACGTTTGCAAAAAAGTACCCGAACGAACCTACTTATATATCCTCTTTGGAGTAGTGTTGCCAGATGGTTTTTGATGAAAGTAGTACATAGGGTTCCAAATCCTGGACTTTCTCGGACAAATTATGATCAGAAAAAGAGTACAAAACTAGGACAAAAAAAAAACAAAATATTTTTAGTCCAAATTTGTTCACTTTCACATTAAAAACATTTGCTTTGAGAGAGCGCAAATCCAACACAATTGTTTTGACGTTTGACGTCTCAAAAGTTCTGTTCGTTTCGAATTTTCATTTTTGAATTATTAATTCTGTTCGTTTATTTGATTTTATAGTGATCTCCGACTGATTTTTCGATTTAATTATAGATTTAGACAAGCTGCCAAGTAGATAAGTGAAAATTCAATCACGGACAATTCCGGACATTTTAGTAAAACTATACCGGACTTTCCCCGCAGATGTAAAGAAGAGTACATGTCCGGGAAAACCCGGACGGATGGCAAGGCTACTTTGGAGGCGACTCGCTCTTATTCGAGTTGTAAAAGAATGCAGTCTTTGCCAAAAAAAATGGTATTTGCACTTTTTTGGAATACCAAATGATTTTTATTAAGGTATTTGTTTTTTAAATTTATACAGTTTAATGCAATCAGAAAAAAAAATCCAAAAATGCAACCATAAGTTGCATTTATTAATTTTTTTTTTACAATTCGCTGCTTCGCAGTAAAAATGCTACTACTAATGTAGCTGTCAATGTAAATTGTCAATGTCAATCAATGACAACGAAGAAATTTTAACCAATTCAAAAAAACAACAAGATGTTTCAAAAAAAAAAACGATGAACGATTCGAGTGGACGATGCGACGAGATCCCGCTAGCCCAGTGAACTCCTACTTAAAGGTTAATTTTTATATAAAACCTCGAAATTATTTGTGAATCAGTAAGTCAGCCAGAACTAAGTCTTTTATGAGTAGGTTTAGATTTCCTAACACCTTAAAACCTACATAAAGTTTGTTAGTGAACTTCTTAGTTCTCATTGAAATTCAACGAAACACCAAACGACAGCTCTGCCAAAGATACAAAATACCAAAAACGCAAGTAGGGTAATCCCCCCTGTGCATACATCCCTTTTCCAACGGAAAAATAATCCATAATAAAACAACCGATTACGAAAACAACGGACGGCTCTCTCTCTTTGTGTTTTTCTTTCCGCTGTCGTCGCTAAAAATCGGTTGAATTCCAATTTCCAAACGGCAACGACGACGACGACGGCGGACGGCCACAGCACAACACCGATAGCGACAGCGACAGTGCAGTAGGTAAAGAAAATAGAGACCAAACCAGCGTAGTTCTCTTTTGGTGTCATCCGCTCCGTCGCCGTCACCATTGCTCTGCCTCTGCGACGCGCAAAAGTCTCTCAGACTCAGTTTTGTTCGAAGCGTTCGTGTATCTGGTCGCTGGTTGTTTTTTTTTTCGTACTATTACAGTACGTAATCTCTCGTTTTGTGTCGCGGGGAAGAGAACTTTACAACAAATAGAAAAAATGTTGCGTAAAATTGACATAAACGATCCCAAGTGCATCGATTCGCTATTGCTCATAAATGAAATTAAAAAATATGAATTCCTCTACAATAAGGAGCACCAAGCGTACAACACCAAGTGGGCTCGGGCACCTGTTTGGGTCAACATTAGTAAAGTCTTGTTTCCCAATTTTGACACTCTGGACGAACGTACCCAAAAAACTATAGGTACGTTTTTGGAAATCTTTTCATCTTAGAGACGGAAACGGAACACTCAAGTTTCTAATTAATTTTGCAGTCATTATGGTGCACAGACGATGGAAACACCTGCGCGACAGTTTGGGTAGAGTTCTTCGGATCAGGCACCAACAGCCGAATAAGAAAGAAACAACAAGTGAACAGGCGAGGGCAATGGCCTTCATGATTCCGTACATGAAGTATGGGTAAGTAAACCCCTTCTGATTAGTGAGTGAGAACTTTGTTTCTTATCGCAACTGTAGTTGGGCCCTGTTTTAAAGGGAATATTTTTGAAATCTCCAAACGCCATTTTAGCCTCATTATTGTGACTTGGCTCAGTTTTCAGCCAGAAATAAATTAGTAAGTATTTCGTTAAGTCGCCATGAGTGCCGTCCGTCAACTGCTAGGTAGGTCTGTATGTGCATCTGAACGAAAGCGGCTGTCGGTTCGCTTATTTTTGTGTTGTCGGCTGACTGTATCCATTAAAAAAGAAAAACAACGAATGAGTGTGTCCAAGTGACAGAAAACTTAACGAAACTGAGTGACCAGCCGTTATGGGTTGGAGGAGTGTTGCCAGAAATATTATAAAATAAAAAGGTTATCGAGCTTAAACCATTTTCAGACCAAATAGGAATCTAAAAAGAATATCAAACTAGGAGGAGATGAAACAAAAATCGATTTCGCAATTCGATGTTTTAAATCTCCATTATAAAGGGTGATTTTTTAAGAGGTTTAGAACTTTTTTAAAAAAAAAAACACAAAAAATTCGAAAAAATGAATGAAATATTTATTTGACTCGATAGTTTGAACCTTGCAATTTAATGTTTAAAGATAATTTCATGCAAATGTTGACCGCGGCTGCGTCTCAGGTAGCCCATCCGCTGAGTCCAATTTTGGCATACTCTTTCACACATATCCAGTGCGTCAATCGAAGCGGACTTGTCCCTATACACATTAGCCTTGGCATACCCCCACAAAAAATAATCTAATGGTGTCAAATCGCACGATCTAGGCGGCCAATTGACCGGCCCGAAACGTGAAATTAACTGTTCACCAAACTCGCCTCGCAATTGCGCCATTGTTTCGCGTGCTGTGTGGCATGTGGCACCGTCTTGTTGAAACCACATATCATGCAAGTCAAGAACTTCCATTTCGGGCAAAAAAAAGTTTGTTATCATCGCTCGGTAGCGTTCACCATTGACAGTAACGCTGCGATTCGCATCATCTTTGAAGAAATATGGCCCAATAATGCCGCCGGCCCATAAACCGCACCAAACAGTGGCTTTTTCGGGATGCATTGGTAGCTGTTGCAATGCTTCTGGCTGATCTTCACTCTAAATGCGGCAATTTTGCTTATTTACGTACCCATTCAACCAAAAATGAGCCTCATCGCTGAACACAATTTTTCGATAAAAAAGCGGATCCTCGGCCAGCTTTCCAAGAGCCCATTCACCAAAAATTCGGCGTTGTGGTAGGTCGGCTGGCTTTAGTTCTTGCACCAGCTGTATCTTAAAAGGCTTTACGCCCAAATCCTTCCGCAAAATTTTCCACGTAGTGCTGTAACAAAGGCCTAACTGCTGGGAACGGCGCCGAATCGACATTTCGCGGTCTTCTGTCACACTAGCTGATACGGCCGCAATATTTTCTTCACTACGCACAGTACGTAAACGTGTTGGTGGTTTAATGTCCAACAAAGTAAATTTGGTGCGAAATTTGGTCACAATCTTCCGAATAGACTGCTCAGAAGGTCGAGAATGCCGATCATAAAATGGAAGCAGCGCGCGATGAACATTTCGAACCGAGCACGAATTTTGATAGTAAAATTCAATAATTTGCAAGCGTTGTTCATTTGTAAGACGATCCATGGTTAAATTGCAAACCAAACTGAAGCTGTTTGACAGTGACACAAGGTACTAAACACACGTCAGCTGTCAAAACCAGTGTTGCCAAAACCAAACCAGCTAAAAAATCACCCTTTATAAATCTGTGTGTGTCTGTTCCGTATGCGCTGCTACACTGAATCTATTTTTTAAATGCTAAACCTGCTTCCATTCGAAATTCCTTCAGGGATAAAATTAAGGGAATCATTTTAGTAGCTACACACTTCGCTAAATTAAATAACTCCATTTTTTACTACAGTACACAATTGCTTAGCTGGCTTAATAAATTCGCGACAGGTTTTCGTAAACTAGATTTTGACAGATCAAGAAGAATTTAATTGAGTTCGATTCGCTTTGACAATCAAAGTGAATTTTTGAACATTCTAACACAAATTAAATACCTAGTCGTCTACAATCCTATTTTACACAACAAGTTGAGGAACCTCGTGTTAAGTGTCTCTTAATTTGAATTTGAACAGCGTCATTTAAAAAATACCTTGCATGTATTTTTTTTAAATCCCAAAATTGACGCGGGAACTTTTGAAAAATTCGTCTAAATAAAGAGGTTGCCAGATGAAGACCGATAACGATGTGATTGAGATAATTTTGTCAGTGAAACGATTTTTGACACGCCTACTTTTTGGGGGCGCTTTTAACCCAAATTTTTGTTACAAAGTGAACTTCAGAACTCATTATTTGGGATGTGTGATGTAAGGATGGTTTTCCCGGTCAAAACTCTCTGTAGGAAGGTAGATGTTTTGCAAACGTTTATTAGGTAATAATAGGTAATGAAATGAAGAACCAACGTTGGATGTTTTAAAAATAATCAAGTACTGACAGGCTAGTTGAATCCTCAAACTTAATATCAAAAAGCGAGGTTTACTATGGACTCTCAACCATCCGCCATCTGTCACATGAAACAAAATTCAATTAAAAATTTCCAGAGTTGTCAAATTCTCCATAGGTTAGACCAGGCACCAAGACGAGCCCATCTCCATCCCCAGCAATTCTCCATAAGTATTCCCTGAATTCTACCCGGTTTTGTTAAAAGGTCTTTTGGGGATCTTTGTAAAAAAATGTTGCTAAAAACGTAGGTTAGAAATAAATGGAAATTGTTGCCTATGCCGCACGAGTCCATAACAATTAAACTAGCCCATGGCCACTGCCTTAGAATTTTTGCGCAAATGTCCAGCTCAACTAGTCCATACTAGAACACCTAAGCCCACCTTCTCAAAACAATTTCTTTTGGAGGAGTTTTTATTTGGGACGAATGGAGTGAAAGAATGTTATAACGAGTATGGTTGACGGACTACCTCCTGACTGTCCTTAAGGCACATGCATCTGCAAATATGCGATAAACACAAAACCGACGAATTTCCCATTTTAAAGGTCGATTGATACGATCAAAATATTCTTATAGGTGTATTCAGCTGGCGTGTCTCAAGAAGCATACGTCAGGGGGTATTAAAAAATTGGTTGCTTACCTTCTCAATTCCCGCACATTGTCTGAAAAGAGAAAAATGATTTAGAACGTTGTAAATAGCATATTTAATTATTAAAAGTAAAACTACTGACAGCGCTTAAAAAATTCAACACTAATTTAAAAAAAATTGGTCTTGAAATTTTTTAAAAATTTTCCTTACCTTTTATTCCAGCTTCGACTACTGTCTGAACTCCACCATTAACAGCAACGATGAAATCAATGAAAATGTAACATACGGTGATAAATCGCATTCGCAAGAATATTTTGAAGAAGAGCCAAATCGCACGCCTTTGGCGGACAGCTCTTTTGATAAAAACTCTTTCAATGAAGAGTCTTATGAGGCCTTCGAAGAAAAGGCGAATGCATTAGCTGATGCAAATAAAGAGGTCACCTCATCTGCAGTTGAAGATCTGCCCTTCGATAGTTACACCATAATCGATTGTTGGGGCGAGCAAAATCCAGCACAAAACCCAGAAAACATTCGGGAGCACACTTCCCTGAACACGCAATCTGTCTGCGATCCGTTACTTAGAGTCGCCAAATTGGAAGAGCCGACAACAGAGCCTGCCCTAAACACAGTCGATCTTACTACAGAAGAGGACGAAATACGCTGTAAGCCAGAAGCAACTGACGACAAGGATGAGTGTATTTCAATAAAATCAGACTATGAAGATGCGCCAAAGCCTACCACTCAATCGGAGGAGAGGGGGATTGATAAACCCAACACAACCAAGAGATCGAGTGAAAAAGTGGCTGAGCCTGACTATCAGTCCAAGAAGTTCCGCGGCGATAATGAGGTGCTCGTAGATCACGACGTTTTCGATCTGCTTAGACAAAATTCCTTGATCTCGGACGATGAAGACCGAATGTACTTGCTTTCAATTCTGTCTGATTTTAAGAAGGTCTTGCCGCAAAATAAACTCAAAGTTAAGATGCAGATCGTGCAGGCAATCGTGGATGGCTTGTAGCAAAATCAGGACACTGTAAATAAGTTCTTAAATTAAGAGTTAAATAAAATTATGAAACAGTTCGTTTGTTTTTCTTTTTAGTATAGAAATGTCGTGGTTAGAGCTACAGCCTTCAGTTGAGTACGTCTTGTTCAGTAGCACATACATCCTTGGGTATTAAAATTGGAAGGCGAAATAACCGTTCTTTGGCATAAATCCGCTTTGGTGAACACTTAAAGGTGTAATTTGTGTTTTTTCGGGGGTTGAACCTAGACGGAGTTGCTGGAGAACCACTGGCGCCAGAGCCTTCCAAGAGGTACGACGGAACGGACCGTTTAAAAGGAGTATAAAAAAACTGTGACAAAACTGACATTTTAGGAACGCTGAGGCGAAAAGCCTTGAGACATGTAAGAAAAAGTCAAGTGACCGCCCGGAATCCGCATCAAGGCTTAATTCTCCAACATAAGCCTTATATGAGCTGCCTGATCATATTGCGATCGACGGAAGGTATGCCTCCAGTATTTCAGACGTCCGATCATTCAGGGGTGCCAAGATCGACTCTTGGTCTGCTACCTAGTAGCGGCTAAAATCTGTGGCCACAAGGAAAAACCGCTAAAGTCTGTTTTACTCATTGTTCAGGAGAGCAGTTTAACGTTTTTGACAAACGCGTGAAATTACATGTGACTCTAGTGACTCAAGCTGTCATTTTTTGAAATTGTGGCCACTTTTTTAAAGATATAAAGTTGAAAAAAAATTTACAAAATAGATTTGAGTAGGCTGGATCTAATGGCATCAAAATCTCAATTTTGTCTAAAGTCGACTTTAGCGGTTATGGTTTGTGGCCGCAGATTTACGCTTGCGGATAATTCGCACATTCTAGCAGCCAAAAAGTACTGAGAGAAGGTTCGACGTCGAAAGGGTGCAACCTCAAAAGACTACCAGAGCCCTCGCCGATAACAAAATCTATGAAGGCCTGTGTTTCCAAATTCAAGTCTAGAAGATCAATAGGAGCTTTGTCGGGAAGACATGCAGAAACCAATGGTTTATGCGACTAAGGAAAAGCTAAAGCTGGCAACAATGCATAGAAAGACCAGGGCCTAGAGAAAATCTGCTTATGATATTTACCTCTTGGACAAAGGGGAAAAGAAGAGCTCAAACTTTTCCAAAAGAATAAGGCGGAACACGTGAGGCGCGCGCTTTTGTCGAAAGACGAATTTTAAGTCTGTAATCAGGTCTGAAAGTCTTTCCTAAAGGTAAGCGGAAAACGTAAGGGCTCTGAAGACCAAACGGAAGCCTACAAAGAACAACATTGGAGTAGGGTTACATTCGGTCGACGCTGAGAACAGGGATAAACCTGGCAGATGGCGATTAGGCCCCGCTGTTAGGTATGGCGTATGACGTAGTCAAAATAACAATGGAAAACATAACTGGTGAGTCTCGTCAAGTTGACGAAAATGAAGCGAGAACAGCCATATCTAAAGTTTAGTTCGATAAAGCCGCGGAAGCCCCTGATATTTTTAAGGATGGATGAGATTGTTTAGTAGGAAGTTTCCAAAAATATATCTGTCAAATTATAAGCCCGACAAATGAAATTTTAGAGTCATTTCTACGGTCTTGGAGTTAGGGGCTACAGGAAGATTCGAGTGAACCCGCAAAGATGACTGAGACACATGGAGCACAAGGACATCAATACTCCGAAAACAACTCTTCCTACTTCAGAGGAACACCGCAGTTTAGGACGACCTGATGACATTAGGTGGGGCGACCTGTTAGAAGTGGAGGCAAATAGCCATTGATCGAGCTGGCTGGAGGGACATGTTGGTAGAGGCCCAGGTCTGCCCCTGACTTTGGCACCATCAACAGCAAAGTAAAGCATTTTAAAGGCTTTTGCTTTTAACCTGAAAATACTTCTGGTTTTTGTTCGTAGATTTGGCCATAAAAAGCTTCCTCTAGCTAAATTTAATGTCGCGTCTATGATACTGTTGAGGTACTCTAATTGGTGGTTTGGAGACCACGGTATAGTCGCCGAATGTTACCGCGTTTACCAGCATAGCTCTTTCGCTGCTTATAAATACAATTCTTGCCTTCTCTTCCACCAAGTCTTAGCTTCTCCAGAAATTTAGCTACAACTACTGTAGCTATGTCGTCGGCAAAGGCGGTTACCTAAGGCAACATCGGGATCCCTAGTCTAAGTATGTCATTGTACAAAAGTTATATTCTACAATAGCGGACCTAACACAGAGCCTTGTGGAACGCCACCAGTAATGATGTACTGTCCCTGCCCGTCTTTTGTAGCGTATAAAACAAAAGCAAAACCCCCTCTTTCGGAAATGAGCCTCCTTAAAATGTTTTTTTTCAGATCGTAGTTTTTTAAATCATGTGACCAGTATTTCCTGCTTCCGCGTTCCGTCTTTCCATCATCTGTGCCCAACATACACAGGTGTGCTTACAAAGAAGGATGCTGCTCACCATTTCCAGAAGCACCAATCTTTATTTCTTCTTCTGTTGTCGAAATACTCCTTCTTTTAGGCACGCGTTAAATGTACTAGGACGGTGTAAAAAAAAAAATTATTTTAGGTTCCTAGTTACCTACTTTAGAGCCTATTTCACAAGTCTCCTGAATCTTCTGAAGCACATTGTGCATACTCGAGACACAAACGTTAGACTCCAAAAAAAAGGAAACAATTTTTTCTCACGTAGGTAATTTAGTTGCAAGTTATATAGAAGAGACAGCCCGACCGATTAAAATAACGAGTGAAAATAAAAGACAACTCTAGGATACCTTAAAGATTGAAAAAAGGGTAAAATTCAAATCCACTGCTATGGTAAAACAGAAGCCAGGAAATTCGATAGGAACCTACCCTTGACATGAATAGGCTGACCAGAAGTCCTCTTTTAAGAGGACATGTCCTCTGATTATCGAAAAAAAAAATGCTGGCATCTTTTTGAAAAAATATGCACAAAAGTCCTCTTTTTGGGATTTCTCAGTTTACGGAATTTTCCGAAACCACAAAACTACAACAAAATTCAGAAACTTTATGCATCTTTCTGGTGTGAACACGACCTAAAATATATTTGTAGGTACCCGAACTCATTTACTTCTGAACACAACACCATCTTTTGATTTTCAACAATCCTCTGAACACACCCACTCATTTGACATTTTTTTAACACTAATTCAGAAATTTTCTGCATCTTTCTGGTGTGAACACGACCTAAAATATATTTGTACCCGAACTCATTCACTCATTCTGATTTTTAACAATCTTCTGAACACACCCACACCACCCACGACCTACAAAAAAAAAAAACTACCCAATGTTTTCACAAAAAAATGTAAATGAACGACATATATTGTCTTTTGCCCTTCTTGCAGTTCGTATTTCTTTGTGGAAAACAAAGGAAAAACAGATCTAGAACAGCATTTACTCAAAAACACAAATCAAATCTGGGAGTTCCTCTAAAAAAGAATTTCTGATACCAAATTCTAAATTGGAGACCAGGTGTCTACACTCGCCTATCACACTGTAGTAGTCCACCACTTTGGATTTCGATCCGTTGACTAACAGTCATAAGTTTTTGAAATGTATTTTGCCAGATTCGAAAATTGCTCAGCACATTTCCAGCGCGAGAACAAAAACAGAAGCAGCACTTGTCAATATATATATTTTGGTTGGTGTTTTTTTTTTTCATTTGAGATTTTTGAAGGTGTCCTCTTTTTTCTGTGCCTGGATCTGGTCGCCCTAGACATGAATGACTACATGTCTCTACGCACCTACCTACCCCCATCATAACCGGATACGGCTAGATGGGTAGGCGCTTATAAATAAAAATAATGAAGTGTTAAAACGAATTTAAAATAAAAGCACCCAAGGAAATGGGGAATTCGTAAGGATTCAAAATCAAAGGTTAACCATTTTTATTTTGACAATCCATTGCGTCCCAATCCCAAATGGATTAGCCAACGTGATAAACAGGTAGTCCACATCCATAAACCATAATCATTACTGTGTCAACAGCCGATTAAAAGGGAATCATTAAAATACACACACACGTCAACAAGTCGTAATTCAATTCCTTTGACGTATTTTCTCACAAGAAAGAGATCGAAAAAACACGAGGAAAAACACCAGACACCCACACCACCTCCCCCTCCAACCGAACTGTCGTATTTTTTTTCTGCGTATTTTCTGTTTTCTACTCCATTCTACACTCCATTATTTTGATGGCACTTGGCGTTGGCACGCATGAGAAAGAGATTTGAGATTGAGAAAGCAAACCGAACCACTACGTAAACGTCTGCCTCTCAGCGGGGTAGAGAACAGCTGCGTGTATGAAAACCGGCTCCGCTTTGCGCGCATGTTCCATCTTCCATCTCCCATGTCAATGAGAACCATCTGGTGCGAGGTTGGGTGGGGTGTGTTGTGTGGATTTCCGTGGCGTAAACGTAGTTGTTCTTGTTCGAATACACAGTTGAAAAACGAAAATGCACGGGCGCGCTCTACGTGCTACGGCGAAAATCGAACGTATTTTTCTCTCTACTTTTCGTCGGTTTCTTCGTAGCCACTTTTGATTCTACACGTAACACGTACAACGTAGTGGTAGTTGGTAGATACTGAACTGAGTCTGCCTCTGTCGTCTCTCCATTTAGTTTCTATTGGAGTGTTCGTGTTGCTGGTACGTTATACGTTTTTCGTTGGCGATAAGGTCGGAAAAAGAAAAGATTTAAATGTTGCACATAAGTGGCACAATCCCTAAAAGCACAAAGTACGTCAACTCGCTTCAGTTGATCAAGGAAATAAAAAAACATGAAATCCTCTACAATAAAGAATGTAAAGGCTTCCACAGGACGAAGAAACACGAAGATGTCTGGGAAGAAATCCACCAAGCGCTGTTTCCAAACTTTGACACTTTTACTGCACAATACCAAAATGCTATAAGTAAGTGATATCTAGTGAACATGAATATTTTTTGAAGTAATACCTACCCCCGTATTTTTATAAAGACGCGTTAAAGTTATCAACTGGCTAAACAGCATTTACGTCAAACTGAAGCCTGTTACGTAGCTTCTTCAGTTGAGGACTTTTTTTTTATCTTTTTTTAAAGCATGAAATTGAAACGTATTTTAAATATTTTATTTTAGGGACAACAGTATATAAACGATGGAAAACCATGCGCGACAGCCTGGTAAGAGCTCTTCGGAAGAGGTTCTTGGACCCGCGCAAGCTGGAAACCCCACAAATGAAGGCGTTGACATTTTTGATCCCGCACGTGACCCATGGGTAAGTCAAGACGGTTTTTTAGAGTGTCAATGGGCTACAAAAGTTGGCTTGTAGAATAGGGTACTACGGGTAAGGGATAAACTCTTTCCCCCGACGGGTATCACAATGGGTCAGTAGTGACGTGAGTTATACTACGTTTCCACCGGACACTAATCGCGAGATTTAGGGTAAGAGATTAAAAATAAATCCTGAGATTTTTTCACCAAAAATAATAAGATTAATTTGACTTTTCACCAGATGTTTGTCAACTTGTCAAATCTGTCAAATCGAACAAGCCAAAATTGTGATAATTAAAAAACAAAATAAAAAATTCTAAAGTTTAAAGTAATAAAACATGAGTTCCAGAAATCTTAAAATTTGTTTAGGTTTATAATTTAATTTTACAAAATAAAATGAAAGTTTTGATGATTGCATTGGCTATGAGACGTCCCTCAGAAATAAATTCGTTTTTTTTATGACACAATGTCAAATACAGCTCTGTTTGCTTTGCATTTTTGACATATCGAGCTGTGGAAAGTGTGTTCACAAGCCGGACTGTACATGCAAACCTGGTTGATAATCGAGATTTATTTCTAATCTCCCTTTTTATGAGATAAACTTTTGTATGATAAATCCCAAGATTTATGCGGGATTTACAGAATTTTGTCTAAATCTCGCAATTAATCTCAGGTGGAAACGGATTGGTCCTCGGCAGCCCACAATCCTTAGATACCTTAAGTTGACTCTATCGATGTCTTAATTGGCGGGGATGATTTTATTTGAGCATTTATTTTTGTCATTTGACACTTAGTGCCAACAAGTTCAATTATGTGAAACTAGGGTTACTAGATTGGAAAACGAGAAAAGGGGAACTTTCTAATTTTTTAGTGGGGACAATTTTTGCATTGGGAGGACAAAAACCTTAACGAATATCAAAATGCTCTTAGTTTTGAGCTTCACAAATCCGAACCTCGAAATAGATGAAAATAGGCAAACTGGAAGCTGTTTGACTTCCTCGAAGTGTTTAATGAAAAGATGTTTAAAAAATGGGGGTCTTTCCTGCCCCACTTTTGTACTTAAAATTTAGGGGGATAACGTTATTTTAAAGACGAAAAAGAGGTACGTATGGTAACCCTATGTGGAACGATTGTCAAAAAGTCAGAGAGTCAGAGCTAAGAAACGAAGGTTGTCACAGGTTGTCACTCCTTAGACAGGGAAGTATTTTATAGCTTCTAGCGCATGTTCTAAAAATCCCGTGGTTTGGCAAAAACCGCGATACTAATATTCACTTTTAAGTCCAGGCTAAATTTTTCAAACTCCCAATGGCGACATTTTCCATACAAAATTGCATATTGTGACCTACAAAATATTTAGTGTAGAGGTTAAAAGTGATTATTAGTAAGGACCGAAGCATTTTTTGAATGAAGATTCATTTTAAGCTCTACACCTTCAGTTTTTGACTGCAAGACCATAGGCCTTACCAAAAATCAGGTAAACAGTATTTCCTACGGGTAGATCAGGGGCCGAATCGAAGCATCCCTGAACGAGCTGTAAAGTAGCAAATGTCGTCACGTTTGTATTTTGTAAACTTTAACTTAGCCGACTCGAGTTAAAAATAATAATCTACAATTCAAATTAATCCAACATATTGCTGCCAGATTTTGTTAGTTTATTTATCGACTTCTGTTACCCGCTTAAAAATTTGCCCAAAGAATGACGAATTTTACCTCAAACACTGGGTTTTGAAAGCTTTAACCAAATATACCGTCTAACCTCCTCTTTCAGCTCCAACTACGAGCCGAACTCTAGCATTTACAACGATACCGGCAGTGACGATAGGTCCTACGACCAGTCGTCGTTGGACTATCAGTCTTCGCAGTTCTTGCCTTCTGAAGGAACAAGCTGTAATGAAACCCCCTATGAATATGGTGAATTTGTTAAGAAATATGATGGCGGAACTGTGTCCGACGATGAAGACGTTTTCTCCATCAAATCTGAAGCCTTTGAAGTAACATTCGACGAAATGCCCGATCGCACCAATGAAGAAGACAGCTATACCTACAAAGAGAAGGACTTGTCATATAACGAATTTTCCCCCGAACAAAATACTCACAATGAGGACTGTATTTTTGTACATTCCGATTCTGAGGACCCACCTAAAACCGAGGTCACTGCACCTCCCTGTCAACCGCCAGTCGATTTGGGCATAAGTCCCTGCGGTCGCAATGATGTCCACGTGAATGTAAACGTCTTCGAATTGTTAAAGAAAGCCACGATGGATGCGCAAGACGAAGACCGAATGTTTCTGCTGTCAGTGCTGTCCGATTTCAAGAGAGTTTCACCGCAAAATAAAGTCAATGTTAAGATGAAGATTGTCAAAGCAATCGTTGAGGGAATCCCAACAAATAGTTGTACATAAAATTTGTAAATAAGTTGTGGCAATAAAGATGTTCTGATAAGTTTGAAAAATATGTCTTCGGTATTTTATATAAAAAAAGAGTGATCGTAGGTCTGGGGTAAGTACACTTTTCTAACCATGTGAAAGAAGATGAAGGTAGGTATGAAGTTTGACTCTCTACGGACCTTAGGTTCACCGTTTTCGATCTACAAAAATCTTAAGAAAAACGATCTTGACGCAGAATATTCTTCTTTGAAACAATGCCGTGAGATAAAGCATTGGGTCCAAACGTCTTTGAAAGCTAAACATTTTTGAAACGGAGAGGGGGTCTTAAAACAATGTGGGCGGGATGGGTCACCAGTCATACAGCTAAAACTAAACAGGAAAACCATTTTTTATAAACTGATACTCGCGGAGATTGCTCTCAAGCTTTTAGAAAGGAGATGAACTATGCGGCCAACCCTTAACTTCTCATTATATCTTTAAGCTTCCGATCCTCCCGTCTCCATTATTAGTAAGACAAAGAGCTCTGGCCAAGGCTTCCAAATATTCCCCAATGTTCAAAGTTTATTGCCGAGGCTAAGGTTGACGCTCTTTTAAATCGACTGACAGTCGCTTAAGTTTCAATTTAAAGCCTTCGGAAAAGTGCATACGTAAAACCACGAAACTTTAGAAAAATTTAACATTGACAGGAAGGCGTTTAAAGCTATCACTATCAGTAAAAATTTGGCAGCAAAGTGCAAGGAAAAACGACCCTCCTAAGACTTAATCGACAGTCTTCAACTTTATACGGACTAAAGACCGCCAGACATTTTATTTTTAGATCAATGGAACAGTAAAACAAATGAAACACTTCAGTGGAACGATTTCTTTCATTTTTGTGTACTCATGACAAGTTGCTCCGGAAAAGTTCACCATACAGAACGTTTGTTTTATAATTTATGAGCTACGTATTCACACCAAAATTGAGTTAAACTATGTTTACATTTAAAGGCCCAATAAAAGCAACTAAATTGTTAATGGACAAAGCTGGCGCATAAATTAAGTGCTAACGAGCGATGCGGAAACACCTAATGGCAACTCAGTTACGTATGCAGAAGGTAAAAGGAAATATGAAACCCCAACCGCACTGCAACACCGATAATAATTGATTCGTTAAAAATGTCAGCAACACCATTCACCAAATCGCAATAAATTTGCATAGAAGATCATTAAGTCATCACGCTAATACCTGTCAAAATAAACTTCCTGTCAGATTTATCGGCCATTAAATCATAATGAGATATGTCCATTACACTGCATGACCTAACGACACTTGGCTTGGCACATGCATTGCCGTATAATGCTACTTTAATGGCAACACAGTCGACTGCGCTTATCTGAACTTTACTGAGAAAACGGGTTAGAACTGAAACTTGAATTATTTTTTCAATTACTAACCGAAATTCGCTTAAGAGAAAATACCACTAGAAGCTAAGTAAACTGCTCGAGTTAAATTTTATCTTCCATACTAAATTGTGTCCAAAAATTTGCTGTTACGCAAATTCAAGCGAATTCTTTTAGCCAAGTGGTGCACAGCTCGAGCTAAGAAATCAAACTTTTGCTTCAGAAAGTGCTTTATGTATCTGTCAAAATGTTGCGTGTCTATTTACTTTTTATTTAATTGGTCGGCACATTATCTCAAGCTAAAATTGTCAGATCGTTGTGTTCTGTAGCTCTGTAGCGTTTTTGTGTCGCTAAAAAGTACGTAAGAATGAGCTTTTTTAATGACTACTTCGACAAGGATCTGAAAGGGTTGAAATAAAAGAGAATTACATTTTTGAACGGCGTTTTTTTAGAGAACAGTTAAAATTTAGCTTATTTTTGGAGAACAGCTTTAATTTAGTTTAGCTCGAACAGCGAACTAAGCTTATGCGAAAAAGTATTTTTTGCAAATTAGTGTTTCAGTTAAGAGGACTACATGTAACTACCATTAACCCGCCTTAGTTTCATCATTAGATGTACCTACCTACTTCCTAAAAAGCCTTACAAATTTACAGCATTATTTTGCGATGAAAACTCTGCCTGTGACTGCGCTGACCAAATTTTAGAATTCCAAATATTGAACAATAAAGAAGACACAAATTTCAATTACTCGATCCTTTTTCATTTGATAAATAAATGAAGTATATAATGTACTAAAAAATAAAATAAAAAAATGTAACACATTTTTTAGTACTCGATTATTTGTTCGCTCGTTCAGCAAGTTGTGGTACCTACTTTAGCATTATCATTTAATTTAGCTTTTCATAGGCTTTTTCATTCCTTTTAGCCATTATTTTATTAGCTTAGGCTTTAAGGCTTGTTTTTTCAAAAAGGCATCTTTTTTTACGGACTTTTTATTTTTTTAAACATTCTTAAAAAATCTTTGCCGAACAAAAAAATTTATATGTAACCTCGGTTGTAAAGAATGTGTTTCCACCTTCAAACTCTGTCCATTTTCGGAACACTTTATCTGTGATTCCTTAAAAATAATTCCAGCTTTCACTTCCAGAAAGTGGAATGAAATTGGAAAGAAATTTGTTTTTTGTATAAATAAAAATTGTTTTTGTGTATTTTTTTATACTTGTGTTTTTGATTTATTGTTCCACTTTACCAAAAAAAAAAAAATTATTTTAGGCATTATTTTATTGAAGAAGGCTTTTTCTTAAAGTTAGAAATTTGTTCGTCAAAAGTGGTTCGCAACGCTGTATAGAGGTGTCGGTAACAACAAAACAAAATGCCCAACGCGCCTAATGCTACGTTTCCACCGGGCACTAATCGCGAGATTTAGGGCAAGAGATTAAAAATAAATCCTGAGGTGTTTTCACCAAATATAACAAGATTAATTTGACGTTTCACCAGATGTTTGTCAACTTGTCAAATCGAACAAGCCAAAATTGTGATAATTGAAAAACAAAATAAAAAATTCTTAAGTTTAAAGTAATAAAACATGAGTTCCAGAAATCTTAAAATTTGTTTAGGTTTATAATTTAATTTTACAAAATAAAATGAAAGTTTTGATGATTGCATTGGCTAGGAGACGTCCCTCAGAAATAAATTCGTTTTTTTTATGACACAATGTCAAATACAGCTCTGTTTGCTTTGTATTTTTGACATATCGAGCTGTGGAAAGTGTGTTCACAAACCGGACTGTACATGCAAACCTGGTTGATAATCGAAAATTAATTCTAATCTTCCTTTTCATGAGATAAACTTTTGTATGATAAATCCCGAGATTTATGGGGGACTTACAGACATTTTTCTAAATTTCGCAGTTAGTCTCCGGTAGAAACGTAGTATAAAGAAGTTTTCACTTCAAAACTTAAATAAAACACACTTTTTAGTACTAGATTGCATGGTCGCTTTTTCAGCAAGCTACCTATATACAACTTTAGCATTACCATTGAATTTTGCTTCTCTTAATATTTACGTTGTTTTTGAAAATCTAAATGAAATACAGAACAAATAATAAACAACTTGTAAAACATTTTTATGTTGTTGTACACAAAATAATTCATAATGAACAGAACTGTTCATTTTTATAATGAACGAAAGTTCACCGCACATAACCAAAAGGGAGGCAACGCCGCTTCACCTAAGCAGAAAAAAACAAACGACACCCGTCGGTTGTTGGATACACCAAACACAAACACCGATTCTTCTCCGAACGGTGCCACTTTTTCCGAAGTATGCGCAGAAAGACAGAAACCGCGTGCCATTTTCCATTGCATTCCAATTTTCAACCAGACCGGCAACATTCGTCGTTCGTGTCTCGTTCTCGTGTTGTGGTGGTTGGTAATTATTTTTCACCCGAGTGTTGTGCTTGTTCCGACAGAGTATCTACAACTTTTTCTATTCTGACACTGATAAATAAACTTATATATCAGTATTAATTTTTGGTACATCGTCCTTCATCTTTTAGTTTCTAAATATTCAGTTTTTAAAATGTAAGTACAGCCATTACAAATTGTTTAATATCAATTGCATACAAACAACAAGCCAAGCACCACAACAAAACATAAATTCCAATTTATCATCTTCTCCTTTGACCAGAATTCTCACTCATACAATCTCTTTGTGTGTGTTCTGTGTTCTGCTTTTGTGAAGAATCGGCTGTTGGCTCTTGGCTCATTGTCATCGGATTTCAATTTTCAGAGAGCATGTTCACACAGGCAGAACAATGAAGGACGTAGCGTATAATAAACGTAGCAATAAACGATAATCTACATTCAAGGGTCATTGCATAGAGAATGCACCGAGAACTCAATTTGGAAATTGGAAGATATCTCTCAAACTGAAATAAAGGTTCGATACAAATCGTCACTTGGTTTTGTGTTGAGGGTGTCAATTATTTGTCAAATCGAATGGAACTTGTTTGTGTATCTTCCTAGATATCGTCTATTCCAATGACGCCTTCTTGTGTCCATCCGACGTGATAGTCATGCCATCGCCACGATCGTGTGTCCGTCCACGCTCGTATTCAATTTCATTTTCATTTTCATTCTTTTATCTTTTCTGTTTTGTTGCTTAAATTCGTCGCTCTCTCCCGATTTGATACGAAGTTCGTGAAAGAGTCAACTCTCGCGCTCGCCTCGACTCAACTCACTAACTCAGTTATGTATTCTCTCTCAAAGTGCGAGAACGTGTTGTTGTGTTGAAATTGAAATCATCCACCAGAAGCGACAGTTGGTGAAGCTGAAAGTCCACCGGTCGGTGTTTTGTTTGTGTTTTCATTTTTTCAATCTATCGAATTTTGAAGTACATTGCGTACTTGCCTATATTTTATTTTAATCCACCGAATGAATAAGAAGGGTAAGTGTGTCAAAAATATTATTTTCGTAATGCAATTTAGACAAGAGACATTAATTAGGCTGGTGGCAATTATTGCATTTTTACCGAGGCATATTGTGTGAGATTGAGGTGGTCGTTGTTGTTCTTGCTGTGGTGTGCTGATTCAAATTCCACCTTTTAGGGATTTTTTGCGTTTGTCGTGTCGTTTATGGATTTATGATAGGTTAGGTAAGGAGCGATGACAGTCGATGAGTTGAACGAACACTTCTCGTTCTCCTCCTGTGCCTGTGATATTATTTTTGGTTGGTGTCTGGTACTGGTGTGTTACTTTCGGTGTTTGGGTTTCTGGGTGCATACATGGTTTCTGAAAGCAGTTTGGAGTTCGAGGAATTTGGTAATTATTCTCCTGTACGTGGAATAAAATCTGACAGTTCGACGCAAATATTTTGTATAGGTAGTAGGTAGGACTTTGAATTTCTAGGTACCTACTTCAACTGGAATTGGTGTTCACTTGCAGACGAATTTACTTTTAGGGACCAAACATATTGAAAATGCGAAAAGGTCGCTTTTGAAATTTACTATTCCAGGACTAGGATAATTAATTATTACAAGTATCAGGAAGTATGAGGAAAATTTGTTTAAAAATATTTTAAGTGATGAAATTTTTAATTAGGAAGCCATTTCTCCTTGGCGCGACTTGTAACAAAAGATAATCACAACTTTAGTTCGTATTCTACAAACAGGGGCAGATTTTTTTTCTTGTATTAGGGACTCTCCCATTCTGGTGCGTTTCACTCGCGGCGACAACTACACTTTTGCCTAATATGTTAGTTTTATTTATATAAAAAGGGTATTCCAAATCGTGGAGCACTCAGACCAATCCCTGTCACTTGTGGGGGAGAAACTCTGTTATCCGAATCCGAATATTGCTGCCCCACCCGGAGGCCCTTTAACCTGGGCCGCTTGTTTTTCGGAAGTAAAAAATCTGTTTTTCAAATATATAAAAAAGAGCGAAAAAATACAATTTTTAAGTACTTTACTACTAAAACATAAATTACCTAAATATCTATATAAAAAAAATTGGTCATAAATGAATGTTACTGCTTTTTAAAATTTTGGAACATATTTAAATTAAATTGACTTATAAATAAATTCATTGCCTATATCAAGACCATAGAAATTCGGTTCATTAAAGTGCAACAAATCGTTTGTAAGGATTAAGATTCCAGCAACTGTTTCATTGCCTACTCAAAGGATTACGGATTTTTGTTTTATTTAAATTTACACCAGAAAGTATTATTCCAACATTTGCAAAGAGATAAAAAAATATTGAAAATAAAATCTTTTAAGACTGGATATGCGAAGTTTCAATCCGCTGTTTTTACTCCTAAAACATTTTTCCAAAAACATTTTACATCATAAAATTTGTTAAAATGCATGTTTTTTTAAGAGTTGACGGAAACGTTAGTGAAACACGAATTGTGTATGGGATCGGTTCGACTCACATTATACATAATAATGGAATTAATATAAAACGCTTTTCTTCAATAGAAAAGGTTCTGGTAATTTGTCAGATTTAAAAAGTTCTTGATATCAAAACTCTTGAAATTTGATGAATTTGAGGCAAAAAGTCTTGTACATATTTTAGCTCTCAAAAATCTTGAAAAAAAATATATCTTGTAATCGGCATCACTGCGTACAGGGTTTTTTTTTTAATATTCTAAATAGTCAGCGTCTTTATAGTTATCTTGATCTAGGTAGCTGTGCCCAAGTTTAATTTTTCCATGGCGTACACAGACACTTATTGAATTAAATTTTTTGGGTGGGAAGACGGTAGGAAAAAAAGTTTGTTGGCAACTTGGAGCAGAATTTAAGGAATGAAATGAATGAGCTAGAATTTAAAAAAATCCAAAATTTGTCTCGCTTTCTAAGGAAACTGTCGTGCAAATGATGTGTCGACATCGACACCATCGAACTTGGATACTTAAATTCCACATGTGAACTGTGGGCGCCAATAATTAAAAACCCGACAAAGCCGACAGGAATTGATAACAGAAATATACCTGGACCCCTATTCTCAAAAATTCTCGCATACGTTTATCTCTCAAAATCTTCGCTGCGATGCGAAAAAACTGAAATTTGTAATTCTCGAAATCCGTATACGAGCATTTCACTTCGAATTGTACTCGTCTGCCTTTTCCATGCGGATTTGAGTCTGGCATACGGAATTGCTTACTGACGATTGGCTCATAACAATGTTGCCGTTATCTCCTATGCAGTTTTGGTAACTTCTAACTGCAAAAAAATCGAAGGGAACACAAAATCTGAAAACACAACTCTTATATTATATTTACCTTTCCTTGAGCTCTTAAATCGTTTGATTTACAAGCATATGCGGAGCCAAGAAATCGATAAATTCCTGTGCAATCTTAGGGCTCTCGAATAGTTCGGTACATTTAATTCGCGCCTAACTGCTCCATTGCCAAATCAACAAATGCTAAGCCTAAATCACCCAACGAATCCATTGCGAAAACACATAAATGTTCACAGAATCCAAGTATTTTAATTATCTCTTTTTTTTGTCAGTCGAAAATAATAATTCCAAACCATTCTAAATTTAAATATTGTTTTTGATTTGATGGTATTTTTTTTTTCACAACCTGTCAAAATCGTTTACTTGACATACTCCAAAATTATACCTCATTCGAGAGGTGAATATAATTTTCGCATAGGTGGAAAAAAAACCCGTACATCTTTGGGAATACCAATTTTTTTGCTCGTATACGAATTATGCTATGCGGAATTTGAGAATTGCGGTCCTGTTAATATGTGTATTCTGGTTAATTTTGAAATACAGATTGCTGCAAGGTTTATTAGAAAATTTACTCTTTAAGTCTGGCATGACTGGAGCTGCAAACAAAAATTGCATAATAGACACTATATACGACAAATTTCGAGTTGCTCGCTATTATCGTTGGAGAGTCTTCAATCTATTTTCGCACAACGCGCTGCTCACTTAATTGATCGCAAAATATTGAGATACCTATTTACTTTATGACAACGGGGCGTTTCAAAATACGGGGAAATGCCAAACTGAAAGGGGAATTCACGTAGGATGTGTCTGGTTGCATTCTTTTGCATGGAAAATTGGAAATGGTATCATAAAACAATAAAAGTGCACGGAAACCTCAAAAGAGAATAAAAAGTATTAGAATAGTTAAAATAGCACGAAAAGGAATAAAATCTGTTTCGTTAAATAAACCGCGAGAAAAGGCAGTTTAAAATGTGCAGGAGTCATGATTTAAGGACATTTTTATGGACTCGAGATGTAATCTTTATTTTTACACTTGCATTAATCAAACCTAACTTTTTCATTCAAAAGGATCGGATAATTTTTGGTAATATGACGCTATTTACTAGCTGTTACGGTATAATTTTTGAATAGAAAAAATAGTCAAAAAGTGTCCCGAGTCAAGAAAAAGGGGGCCTCCACAATAAAATACTATTTATATAAAAAAAACATAAACAGAGCAGCAAAAACATTTATTTATAGGTACCAAAAAAAATATATATTTTTCGAAACACTTACTTCATTCTTTTTCGTTCAATACCAATAAAAGCTTCCTTAAACTAAAAAATGGTGCCATTTTGAGAAAGGCCAAACGGCAGCGGACAGAACATTTTAAAAGTGCGAATATCTAGGCTTCTAAAAATTTACATAATTTACGAAGTAATTTTTTATTAATAAAAGGTCAATACAAATTTGTTGGTCTTTCAATTTGTTTTAAAAAAGATTAGCACTTAAAAAATTCTCCTGATCTAGTAAAGGGCTATTCATTTGAGATCGAATTACAGTAAATATTGGCAAATTACCTTTTTTCTCGGTCGAGACGTCGCAAATATCAGCCGCTTCAGTTGCAATAACTATTTGGCCAAATTTCGGACAAGGTTTTCTTCAATTTTTTACTTAGCATATATTCGTTACTTGCAAGTTATTAAAAAAGGGAAAAGAAATCAAAAAGCAGGCACCAGCGGTAAATCAAGCTAAAACCGAGAAAAGCACGTAAATAATATATTTCAAGTGTTTAGAAAAAAATCCAAAGTTCCCGTCGAAAATATTTTGCAGCAAAGTTCTGTTCGCCATAGATTTTTCTGTTTAAAGTAATTTATCCCCAATTGTCTATAGTCAGCTGTTTGATCAATCCTTATTGAAATGATTAGGGAATAGTACAAACAGTAAAACTGATTTCTTCGCGGTTTGTTAAGTAGTCCATAGAACGCGTAATTTCAGAGTTCATATTTAATTTAAAAGTGTTTAGTTTGTATATAACACTAATTTTTCATTTGACTAAAAAGTGGCAACATTAACGTGTAAAAACCAAAGGACAGACATAAAAAAGCCAAACAGTGTGTTTGAGGAACTCTTCTGGGGCGAATTCACCTCAAAATAAAACAAAGTTTAGGCATTTCAATCAGGGGGAGATTCCTTGAAAGATTAGAAAAAAAAATTGTTTAGCGGGGTTATTTTTTTAAAGCGAGTAAAGTACCGACATTGAAAATGAATATAATTTTTAAAATACATTTTTTTCCATGTTTAGAAAATAAAATTTTGAATTTCAAAAATTGCAAACGAACAAAAACTACTTCAACTCTACAACTTTTATCGCGTTTTTTAAAGCGATTTTAGGCGCGACTTTTGGTTGGCTGTTGTCGTTTGTTTTGCATTGCGTTTTAGCACATATTTTGCATTCATTTTTAGAAAAATTTTAGTCGCATTTTGAGTGATTTTTTTTTTTGGGACATTTCCCTTACTTTTCTTCTTTAGAGCAGGGTATTACAATTATAAAAAAAAATGTAACCTTCAAATTTGTTCACATGCTTCTACTCACGTTACTCGATTTCGTCGCCAAACATAAGACACTTGCAAGTGAAAAACAAATCAGGAATACCATTAATAACTAAAAGGAAGAGCAGAAAGCCCAATTAACTACCTTGAGGTACTCCAGAGGTAACAACATAAACTGGTGACGAGTTACGTGGACTTAGGCGAAATTAATATTTTTTTGAAGATAATACATAGTTACAGAAGCAAGTACTGAAGGATGTCGCTGTTATTTCTTTTTCACTATCCCTAATTTAGTCCAACACTTATTCGGAGCATAGACGAATCATACATACCCCCAACTCGCAGTCCTCTTGCCGCTGGCCCCCTCAATTTTTTTTTTAAATTCCGCCACTTTGTTTTCCTATCGGTGTTATGTCAATTAGAATCCGTGTGACATAAATGCTGCCAACCGCGGCCAACCTTGGGGAAATGTGATAGAGTTCGGGAATACCACATTTTTATGATACTGAATGCTATTGGTTGCTGCCAGCACCTTTGCCCACAGCGGAAGTGGCTCATATTTTTTGCGAGTGTGTTGTTGAGCCGGAATTTTTTAAGTTACGTGACATTTGTCAATCACAAGAAAAATATATTGTAGATATGTGAAAACAAATCGGGAAATATAAAAAAATTAAAACACTGATTTTTTCGAATTCTAAGTACGGGATCTTATTTCGAATACTGATTTTATCTTTAATATGTATTTTGATCAAAATCGTTAGAGCAAACAATACCAAATATTGCAATGTTTAGTTTGAGAAATACCATTGCTTAACTATTTAGCTGAAAACCGAGTACAAATTAGTGTTTGGGATGTAAGCCTTAGGTACTTGGCATTAAAAGTTTTATCGAAATCGAAATAAAGGGTTTTCGAGATATGAGCAGTTTTTAAAATTACCGTTTTTGGTGATTCGAATTGAAAATAAAGGACGCAATAGTTTTTAAAATATCAATTTTACTCTAAGTCTGCATTTTGGTCAAAATCGTTATTGCCGTTTTCAGGGAAACTAAAGAAAACTAAATTTAAAAAAAATTACTTTTTTCAAAAAAACATTTTCCGATAATACAGAGAAAAACTCAGTTTGCCATTAAGTTAGAAATGACCATATTACCTTAGAAATTAATTTTTGTTACAATAGTATGGACCGTTTTCGAGATATGTCCAAATTTCACAAGTAGATTTCATATTAGATTTTTTTAGCTGAAAACTGAGTATGCAGTCATGTTACTCACCTACTTAAGCTTAAATATAATTTTTTTCTGAAATCGTTAAAGCCGTTTTCCAACAAATCAAACTGGTATGAAAATTTTGTATAGGAAGTACCATTAATATTGAGGTTACCATGCAAAAGAAAAAACGGCCCCGAATTGTAAGCCCACAAACTCCAAATCTAAAGTTTGAACGAAATCCGGGTAGCCGTTTAGGCTGCAGGCCTCGAGGCATACCGACAGACAGAATTTTGCGACCCACTTTTTTGAGTTCCTCTATCATCGTAATGTCAGAATTGCTTAACATCTCGAGTTCGAAATTTTGTACGAATCAAATATCTTTCTCTTACTACGTAATGGAGAAAGTTAAATATAGCTTCTAGGCAAGTAACGGGAAATCGACCAGAGTTGGTGGTCTCAGTATGGGTTGTCTATGATTCGGAGTGCGTAAAACTGAATTCTGCACATCTGTTTTCGGTAACAGTTGCAGTTTGCAGTGTAGCATCCAAAATGTTGGTACATGTGTTTTGTAATTTTTTTCTACTTTTCTTTGCTGGTAGGTGATTCACTGAGATTTTAGTTAAAGCGTAGTTCGAGCTAAAATTAGCCGTAGGTAAATGAAACCTTTTTTTTCCCAACGAGGTTTCCTAAGCGCTGTTTGATACTTCGTGTAGAATATGAGTGTCGACAACAATTTTATTTGGATAAACGTTTAAATATTCGCATCCATTGGTAATGCGAATCGAACTCAAGTAACTCTTTCTGTCAAAATGTGGGTTACGAAAATGTGTCATGCATTTATTACGCGAGCTACCAAACAAAGTAGAAAGAGGATCTGTACAATCTGAGAAGAACGTTGCGAACAGTGTTTTTTTTTTTTTTAAATTGATTTTCTTCATGGGTTGAGAGAGGACTGGATGGTTCCAAAAAAATGGATTATGGCAATCATTCGCTGGCAATTATCAATTTGCTGATTTAAATTGTAAAATTTGTACGAAAATGGGTCGTCCACGGAAACGGGATTCGAAAAATAGTCGCAGTGCTGCTCAAGTCATAGAGAGAAGAAAACAAGTAGAAATGTCACTCAGACATAGCTTTTAGTCGCACAAAGACTTCATTTGTCTATTAAGCCACCATAGATAGATAGCCAACGGATCACCGAGCAATCTAAGTTCAGTTCAGAACACATGTTGTTCGTTGAATGTTGAAAATGTTGAATGTGAATGAAGTTCTTGGTGTCGACCTGTTGCTTTAGTAAAAGTTGTAGGTAATCAGTTCAATCTGTTTAAAAATGCATTCTACCTCTGTTTGTTATCGCAAAACTCCAAAAAGTACTCTTTCGATTGAGTTGAAAAATTCACAAAAAAAAACCTTCCCAAAGACTATTTCTTGACACTTATGAGAACTGAAGTTGTAAAATTTGGAACATTTGATGCACATTGTCCGAACAAATCCCGAAATTGCAAATGTCAGTTATTCTGCCTTGAGTTTATTTCCCAAAGGTCCCTATACATAAGAAATTTCATTGACCAATGTACGTTGTTCCCTTTTGCAAATCAAATCGATACTGAGGTTAAATTTATAAAAATAAAATAAATAGTTGGCGCAACAGGTCCGTAGGACCCTAGGCCTAGCTTTTCACAATCTATATACAATCTATTTCATGCCGACTCCAAACGGCCAATGGAGAAGCTCTTTCATGACAGTTATACTCTCGGAAGTTTGTCAGACGTTCGCGAGAGTCGGCGCAGTAAAAATAACTTCAGTTGGAATTTGGTTTTTTTCGGGATTCGAGACCCCTCGCTTAGCAGCCAAACACACTAAGCCACTGCGCCGAAAATAAAATGCTCCTAAATTTAATCGAAGCCCATTGAAATATTGCATGCGGGTTTAACAAAGGAGAAAAAGCGGTCTGGCTCTACTTGGGCAAACAGCTCAAACACAATTGAACTATAACTTAGCTTTAGTTTTTGAGATATCACTTGAATCTTCAAACAAGATCGGATAAATAATCCGAAAGCGTGAAAAGGACAAGCAGACAGACGTACGTATTTTACAGCACATAACTCTCTTCTCTTTCGTTCCGCTCCAACAGAGAAAGCGACACACAGTGCTGTCGATGACCTCCGACGATCAATAACTATCGTTGCTGTTACAAATGCAAAATTTTGTTCTCTAGCTCAGGGTTCATATTCGGTAAGTTGAAACCTTTTCGTGCTCACGAATGATTTGCTCTTAATTGCAGAAGTAAATCGTTCGTTTATACGAAAATGTTTGAAGGTTTCGCCATACAGAATGCCGACCCAGCTTTTGAATGAAAAACAAAACTGTCTTAAAAAATGACGGCTCCCTTACGTATTCTCCCTTTTTAAGGTGTGGCGATAAACGACAAAGCCTAACGCCTTCGCGGAGACTTAGCTAAGATTTATTCAAAATTTTGATCGAAACCTGAAATAAATTACCCGATTTTGGAATTTTAGTCCCCGCTGACAGAATACACCTCCAAGCTATAATATTCCCAATTCTTTTCAGAACATTCAAACACTAAGTGCTGTCAAATAACAAAAATTTGGTAAATAGATACCATTTACAAATGGACAAGCCACCTACAGTGTTGGACGTGAACACATGTCCAATTTGTAAAAAGGTGTATTCGTCGAAATGGTCTGTTAGCAGGCACGTCGATTCTACACACAAAAAGAAAAGGTACCTCTGCCAACTATGCAACAAGATATTTGCCCGCGACGATTACTTGGTTCTGCATTTGAAGAATGTCCACAATGAGAACGGCCCCAGGAAAAAGGCAAAGACTAAGAAACGATCCAAACGCAAAGACAAACCGAAATCACCAAAATTGTAAGTATTTACGTTTTCCAAAAGACCGAGGTCTGTGAATAGGTTGCCACATTGACTGGAACTTCTTTTCTGAACTCTCTTTCCAGCCCCGACAGCACTACGGTCTTCAACTCAATAAGTTACAAGAATGAAACCTCCATTCATGACGACAACACCAATTTCGAAGACGAGGAAGTGAACGTGGAGGTAGAGATTGACGTCTCTGTGCCGATCAAGTCCGATGAAGAGGATTCCATGCTTAGTGTAAATTGGGAGGACTCCCTTCAAGGGCTAAGACCAACAACAGAGCGTCTCCATGTTGAAGAAACGTCTTACAATAGCTTTCCCACTGTCAATAGAATCGAAGAGCAACATTCAGAGCAAATGAACAACAGTGTACAGCACACGGAAATGGTAGATTTGACCTACGAAGGGTTGCTAATAACCACAAAAGAGCCTGTTCCACCTGCTGTTGATCAGGATATACAAGAAGTTCCAGTGATAAAAGCGATAAATGAGGACTGCATTTCGATTCACTCCGGTGACGAGGAGGCACCGGGGAGTCGACGGAATAAACCTGACAATCAACCGGCCCGCAGACTGGCAGAACCTGACAAACAGTGCACAACACCCAACCGAACCTGCGGTGAAAACGGCGCACCTGCAGAAAGCCAACCGAAAGACTCCGAAGCCGATTCGAGCAAGCGAAGTCGCGAAAATGACGTGCTCGTGGATAGCAACGTTTTCGATTTACTGAAGAGGAGGACACTGGACTCGAGCGACGAGGACCGAATGTTCTTGTTGTCGATTTTGTCCGATTTCAAGAAGGTTTTACCCCAGAACAAACTGAGCGTTAAGATCAAGATTGCACAGGCAATCTCTGACGGCTCGTAAGCTGAATGTCTAAGTATAGTTTATAAATAAAGTTTTAAGTCGTTTGTTCTAAATTTGGGTTTTATTCCTCGCAGTACTGCGAGCCACCGCATGTAGAATAGTTCAGCGAAACACTTCCTGCTTGCTGTGAAAGGTGACTAAATGCGATATGAATGTCTACGGGCGTTTTAAATGCATTCGCAGGGACCAGATTAGGGGTTATTTTGAAAGGATGCTTGGAAAACGATTTCGGGCGATCAATTACGCCTGCAATAATTTGAAGTGCAAGTTGATATCCCCCAGTCGACTCAGCAAGTGACTGGCGGGATTTTTGAAGCGAGGGTGTTTCTAAACCACATTCGGAAACTAAGGTGACGAGAGCGTGATTGCCAACAGAGGGCGCCAAAGAGGCGTATAATTTGATTTGCCAGATATTAAGGATTTGGATGGGCTTTTGTTCCTCTGCCATTTCACACGATTTATTTTTGAACTTCATAAGTGTGCCTTGAAGCTTGATAGGAATACCTTGCAAAATATTTAAGTCTTCCCAGAGCAAGCACACAGTTAAGTACCATCGCAAGACTCCGACGGATAGCCACCCAAAATGAAATCGGTGCAAAGATCACTCTGACCCATCGGTAAGAAGGCATGGCAGAAGTTTCGGTCCTCTGCCTGGATGGCGAAGGTTAACTTTTGCCTCAGACATGAAAAGTAAAAAAAGGTGCCCTAACAATTTTGATGGCAAGTTGTCAGACCCAAAAGAGGTATATACTTGAAATAAATTTCGACACAACATTTAATTCCGTTCTAAATGCCATAAAAAAAAAATCGATGGCTGAAGGCGAATTGGCCTCCTCCTCCCAGATCCGGAGTACCTACCGCTGCAAAGCCCAAAATTTATGCAAATTATAAAACTTGCTGCCGATGGATTTAGCTCAGTTACATGCTTTAAACCAACATCAGAACAGAACGAAATATTTATAGGGAAGTTCAAAATTGGGACTTAAAATTCTTTTAAAAATTACCCAACCTGGACTCCTAGCGACCTCTAGGTGCAGGGAAATTTACAAAGCGCGAAGGAGCCCCTTCGTAGCCCTGATACCCCACAAATTTATTTTCGGATATTTTAGCCTTTTTTACTCCTTTGATATTTCGAAGGTCTGCGCTCATAACACCGCTTGGATTGCTATAGTAGAAGGCTTCCAGATGCATTTTTTTAGTTTTTGGGAGAGAGCTGAAAAAGCAATGGTATTTTCGGTTTATACCTAAAAAATAAATAAATAAATAGTTGGTGCAAGGGACCCTTGGCCTAGCTTCTAAAAACCATTCGTTTCATTTTTGGGACTAATGGAATGGAACTAAAATTGTATGCAAAGTCCACAAGGCTAATTGAGAAACTCCTTTATGACAGTTATACTCTCGGATGTTTGTCAGACGTTCGCGAGGTGGCGTAATGAAAAAAACCTGAAGAAGGAATTTGGGTTTCTTTTATTGGCGGGGGTCGAACCTGAGACCCCTCGCTTAGTGGCGCAACACACTAACCACTAGGCCACTTCGCCTACATTCGTCCTATTCCTACTAAAGGGTGGGCCATCTAGTCTTTTCTTTTAAAATTATAGGATTTTTTGACACTGACAGCTGTTTCCCGCTCGAAGTTTTGACAGAAAGTCAGTATCATACCTTCGCGGAACGAATTGAGTCGCTTTACGCTTGAACGACGTTGGGAAAAATTTAAAACTTATTTCCAATGAGTGCTCTCTAGCCCAAACAGTGAGTTTTTTTGGAAAGAAGTTTTGGCCGAAATGAAGCACCCACCGCGCCTGCTGTACGCGAGTTTGTGCAAAAAGTTCATGAGACTGGTATGCTGGTGGAAGACATTCATGGTCCCCGTCGTCGTACAGTGCGCACAGACAGAGAGTGACAGTTTGGTGCGGATTGTGGAGTGGTGGCATCATTGGGCCATTTTCTTGTTCGAAAATGCGGCTGGGAACAACGTTTCGGTCAATGGTGGGCATTACAGAGCCATGTTAACCGACTTTTTTTTACTCAAATTGAAGACATGGATTTGGACGACCTCTAGCTCATGCAGGATGGCGCGCCATGCCCACAGCCCATGCCAAAATGGATCTTTTGCGCACCAAATGCCCAAATCGTGTTATGAGCCGTCTTGGCGATGTCAATTGGCCGCCTCGGAGCTGCGATTTGACCATTGGACTTTTTTTTGTGGGGGACCGTAAAGGACCGATGTTATGCCAACAATCCCCAAACGATTCAAGCACTTAAGGTCAATATCATCCATGCATTCCGTGAGATTACAGCCCGAAACCAGCAACAAGGTCTTGGAACCTGGGGTTTAAAGTTTTTTTTTTTATTTATTACTTATACACGATCTTTCGCACACCTTTTATAAAAAAGGCACAAAAAATTTTAGTTCATAGTTCATTTCTGCCGATATTTTAAGTCAATATAAAAATTCCTTTTGCGCCTCTTCCTGTCTTTCCACAATTAGAAAAAAGGTCCTGAACTTGGCTTAGGTACCGCGTGGCACAACTATCTGAACAACATTTTTAAATAATTTTAAATAATTGTCCTTAACCTTTTTGATGGTAATGACAAAAGCTGAGATGACTGTCGTCTGACAAATGGAGGCCTGCATGTGGGCATCCCTTGGTGTAATATGAATACGAGAGGACAATGAAAAGTTTATAAACTTTAAAAAGATGCTCACGAGATGGCATTCCCAAGCATTAAGAGACCTATGTTAATTGTTTGATCTTCCTAGGCTCGGGGTTATGTTCTAATCTGACGGGGGATTTAAGCAAAATTATAAGAACCGTGATATTTCATATTTACCTACAACCAATGATAAATATGCGTACCTACTTGAAACATTATGTGAGTGAAAATTAAAAGCCTTTATGAAGCCTATTGTTTGGAAACTTTAGAGCCTAAAATACTCGTAGCTAGGCACCTCCACCTGCACCTATTTTCCGTGACATCTATGTTTCAAATTCAATCTCCCTGCGGGGCCAATGCGATCTGATTTATTTTTCATGTGGCAGAAGATTGCCCACGGGACTGGTTATTATTAGGCGTTTTTAATTTTACCCACATGATCTTTATAGATCATTGATTTCCACGGTTTACAACAACAGTACGTGATCCAACTGGTGTTGTAAACCATGAAAATCCGTGATCTATATAGATCTTTTGAGCAGAATAAAAAAGGCCTATTAGGTATTAAGTGGACGTAGGAAATCGCAGTCTGCCTGAAAACTTAACTCATTAAATTTTTATTTGAAAAACAAATTTAAACTGCCTTCCTAATATTTGAAGGTCTTCAAGTGTTGCGGCACCGGCCGTCGCATTTATTTTACATTTTGTACCTACAATCTTTTGATTTGAGTTCAAATGCCCCTTTTTCTTAATTTAAATCGTATTCAATTTCAAACCCAGCCTGGCGATAATTTTCTACGGCCGGCCGTACAATTTTCTATATCCCATATGGGAACACCAGAATTTAGACGGCGAGTCAGCGTTCAGCGACACGAAAGACAAAACACCAAAACAACTGCGGCCGCAATCTCCTTCTCCATCTCTCTTCTCTCATTCTGTTGCCTACTATAGCAAACTCACTTCATGTTCATATTCACTTATCCACACTTTCGCGTTTCGCAGTATCAGCAAGCAGCAAGCAGCACCGTCAGCACTCAGCAGTTCGTATCTACATATATCCTATACCTATACAGCTCATGTGTAACGAAGAATTCTGTCATACCTCTTGCTCTTAACCTTCACTTATTTGCCTGTGAAACATAAAAATACCAATGGATAGAGAGAGAGACCAATACCAACACCAGAACGACATCACAAATCCCAATCCCAATTCATAATACTTTTCGTTGGCTTTGGAATGGATTTCAGTTTTAGTTCTTCATCCCCTTTGTGGCTCATTCGCACTCATACTTATCGCCACGCCAGACGCCATTAGCATGAATTTCGTTTTCTGTTGTTATCTTCGCTCAAATGCTCACTCAAATTCGTTCTCTCTATCTGAATCTTATGCGATACACATTTAACAAAGAGAGCCGACTCATCCAGTAACATATTTCTTCTCAAAGTGCGAGAACGTGTTGGATGACTGTTGGATCGATTGTGACAACGACGACAGCAACGGTGCTATTGAAAATTCGCCGTGCCACGACGGCCGTTGTGTTTTAATCTGATATTTAAAGTGCGTATAAACTTCTGGTGTGGTTAACGTGAAAGTGCTTAAAACGCAGAAACGAAAAGTTTATTGGAATAGTCAGAGGAATTTTACCTGACAAAGGAATTGACAGTCGCAAAAACTGGTGCAATACGAATGAGAGGTATGGGCGGTGTTGCCAGCTGTTGAATATCAAATTTTTTCATCGGATTGTTGGTAAGTATTTTGGGGGCGACATTTGTTTGGATTTTATGTAAATTCGTGTTTTTGTAACGGGAGCTGTTGGTATGACTTTTGTGAGTTTACATTTTCAATAAACGGCCAAAGAGAAGTCGGTAAATCCCGTGATTAGTATTGGCCGCTGGTGGCTGGATGGCGTTTGGGTTGAAATGAAGGGGAAAATTAATTGCTCCTGGGTTTTTACGCCTTTACCTAGAGCTCTCAGGGGCGGGAAAAATCAATTTTGCTCGTAGGTTTTAACGCCTTTACCTAGTGCTCTTAGGGACGGGGATTTTTTTAGAATTACAGATGAAGGGCAGGGATATTTTTCGTCAGTTTTATGCGATGACCTTCTCTGCAGGGAGAGGTGCCAATACCGGAAGCTTAATATTATGTTGCGACAAAAAATCAAAAATTGTAGAATTGTGCATGGTGAGGTAGGGGGAGGTACTACCTTAAAATAGTCGGTCGTTTATGGATTTTGAGCTACAATATTTGTAGGCTTAGTGGTTAGTGCGTTAAACTACTAAGTAAGGGGTCCCAGGTTTGATTCCCGGAAAAGCATAAATACATTTTAAGGTTTTTTTCCATTGAGCCACCTCTAGCGAACGTTTGACAAACATCCGAGAGTATAACTGCCATGAAGGAGCTTCTTAGTTAGTCGTTTGGATTCGGCAAATTTTAGATCTCTTCCATTCGTCCCAAGAATAAAAAAAACACACAAAACGGATGGTTGTGAGCAGGTAGGCCTAGGGGTCCTTACGGACCTGTTGCACCATTTCTTTTATTTTTGCGAGGGAGCAAAAAAAGGGTGTAGACGGGTACCTTAGACCTACAACAGTTTTGTTTTAAGTAAACCTTCTTATAGCTCGTTCCGAACTCCAAAGGAACAAAAAAGCAACAGGAAACGGAAAGGGTAGAACGAGTGGTTGACAGATCGGTCAGAATTAGACATCGGAGAGGAACGAAAAGGCGACAGAGACATACCCGGGGAAGGAAACACAAATGAGAAGATTTTACACACGTGGTGGGCTTAATTCCACGAAATGAGCCATGACCTAAGAGCGTCGTGAGTGATTCTTTTAAAATACTTGTGATTTAGGGTGAGGATCTTCATTTTTACTATTTACCGAGACTTGATGAAGTTTCTTTTCAATTGCTGTGCATTTTGACCGAACTTATTTTTATTGTTTCGGTTTCCCCAAACAATTTCAACACTGGGGATGAGTAGGTCTTACCCCAAAATAGGCGGCCGATTAAGGAAGTAATTTTCCTTGAAAGAGGCAGCTTAAAAAGTAGTTATGCGAGGTTTTAGCATGCGGCTTTTTGCATTTTTTGACTACGGCAATCATTTCTTTTAGGATTTTATCAACATTTTCTTTCAAGACTTGTCAGGCGACAATTATTTTCTACTTCGAGTCCAGGGAAACATATTTCTTTTGCGTTTTCTGAAAAATAACAATTTTGAGATCTTAAAAAGTCTAAAGCCTGTGAAAAAGAAGAGGTTGCACTGAAAAGGCCTTTAAGGATCTTCAAGGAAATTGATAAATAAGGTCAAGTACAAATATTTTTGTTTTTATATTTTATGGGAAGGCGTTCCAAGTTAAGACTTAGATGAGATGATTAGAATGGGTCACAAGTCGGACATCTTTTAGAATAGGTACCGGATGATCGTAAGTTTGGAGGGTCTACCTTACATTCCTACACCCGAGACCTATATAAAGAATAGGCGGGGCAACTGAAAATCAATGAAAAGCAGGAAATCAAGAAATGGGCCGGCCAAGGAGGAGAAAATTCGTAAAATATGGTAAAAAGCTTGACGGGCATTTTAAGTCTGCGCCACAGGCGAATTTAGTCGCCTGCTCTTATTCTACTATTAGAAACAGAGGAGAACAGAAAGAAAGCTAGTTTGAGTTTGTGTATTGTGGGTTTTGATTTTTTATGATTTTTGGGTTCGCTTATAATTCGCAGATTTTTTTCTCCACGAGGTGGCTAGGTATTTTTGGTCTACTTATTTATTTTGTTCACAGTTATTGTCTCTTACGGGACTAAAATATTAACCTTTCATTAAACAATGGTAGTGAACGAACTTGCTCATTTATTACAAATTTTTTTTTTTTAAAGGAACTCAAAGGAACTTATCAGTTTTTTTTTTCATGTCTTTTTAGACTAATACCACGTAAAACCAGAGACGTAACTTCTCACCAACAATCATTTTATAGCAACATTCTCTGCAATGGGAAAACGGGCTAGATGTAAAATATGCAAAATGACTTTTGGAGAACAACGGTCTGTAGTGCGACATATGGAATCTACCCACAATATGTTGAAGTTTGAGTGCAAATTATGCGACAAGGTGTTCGCGAGGTTGGACATTTTGCATCAGCACTACAAATCAAAGACCCACAAGACAAACGATAAAATTAACAAACTGATGGCGCATCCGAAGTTAACAAATGAATCTCTGAATACAACTGGGTGAGTAGAATCGAATTTTTTTGTGGGGAACTGTAGGAGTAGGTGCGTCGGACTTACTTACGCGACTGCTACTTAATATTAAACGCAATTGCGACCAAAGAGTCTTTGCAATATATCTATAAATAAAGTACACACCCTCTTTGGGGGTTCTCCTTAAACTCAATGCAAAGCTTTACATATGTGGCGCTTACGGTCCCAAGTCGACGAAGGCCCCAACCTCAAAATTCTCGCTTAGAAGTCCAGCAATCTAACCATGAAACTTCTGTCCCAATTACCGCGATGCAAATTGGACCGATGGATCTGGCGCTCAAAATATTCCGGCAGGGTCTACCCCACTTTTGACTAGGTCCACTGATTTGCACCGTAAAGGCAAGCTTACCTACTATTCCGCTGGTCATGCTGTAGTAATTGACTTGCGACTTAAACTCTAACTATTTAACCACAAAAGTGGAGATCGGTAGGTGTTAGACTCTTTAGTAGGAATTCCTCATTTCTTGTCTGATCCACTAGTACCTAGAGCCGCTTCAAACTTATCTAACCGCTTTTCCATTTCGATTTCTTCCAGCGCCATCGACAACCGTGAGAAACTAGTAAGTTACAATACCGATGGCTCCATAAACGATGGCACATCGAACATTGAAAATGGCGACTTTGACGACGATGTAGACGAAGAAATAGACAGCACCCTGCCCATCATCTACTCCTACGATGATGAGGACTCTATTCTGAGCATGAATTGGGAAGACTCCATTGAACATTTCAGAGCAACAGCTGAACCTGCCGATGAAAGGCCCAATGCAGGTTATAATAGCTTGGAAGAAAACCCCCGACAGTCTTTTAACTCTGCAGGATTCGGTTCTTTGCCGACACAATTTGAAGGCAATGTATTCACATACAGCGAGTTGATAAGAATCGCCAAAGGAGAGAGAGATTCTTTGAATGCAGCTGGCCCGTCAAATGAAGTCCACCAAATGCGATTGCCATCCGATATAAAGGTGGACCACGACGGGTGTATCACAATACCCTCAGATGATGAAGAACCACCGGATAAACGATTGACTTCCACCTCGCCCAAAACTGAAAAGAGGCCTTACGGCGACACTCTGAAATCACCGGAAAAACAACTGACCGAACCTGCTGACCGATCACCAAAGAGGCTTCGCCGAGACAATGACGTTCTCGTGGACTCGAACGTTTTCGATTTACTCAAGAAAAAGACCCTGGATGCGAACGATGAGGACCAAATGTTTCTGCTATCGATTTTGTCCGACTTTAGGAAGGTTTTGCCACACAATAAACTGAAGGTGAAGATTAAAATCGCACAGGCCATCGCTGATGGTTCATAAAAAAATGTATACAACGTGACGGTGTTTTACCAAAATGTAAACACACACCTACCTTTTTAAGTATTAAATAAAGTTTGATATCATCACTGTAACGGCCGTGTGACTAGTTGTAGTAGTTGTTTCCTAAAATCTAATCGCTCAGAAGAAATATCTGAAACTTCATTTTGAAATCCGATAAAACGCTTTAATTTTGAACCGTTCTCCGACGGCCGGTTGGCGTGGGTCTAAGTGAGTTAGAAATCAGACTCATCCGAAAGCGTACTCATGTAGGAAGTGACCGAACTAAAGTGAATTCAAACTGGCACTGAAGTCTGACTATTGAGCTTCAACCCGAATCAAGGTGGAGTTTCAATAAAGCCGAATGGTCGACCAAGGTTGCCGTTCATTTTTAGCGCCGCTAAATAATCAAGCATGAAAAAGCTAGTCAGAAATCGGTTATGAGCATATGAGCATCATTTCCAATGATCCGTTTATCGATAACAAAAATCGCAGATGTGGGATAAGCGCCACTAAACAGTCGTCATTTATACCAGTACTAAAATATTGAGCCCTAAAAAAACCAACGAAAGCAACATCTTAAATAAACATATATTTTGAAGGTGCCAATTTGAGCCATAAAAGGGTCCCAATTTAGTAAGTTGGCTTGGGAGTGGACATAGTTGCATAGATCAAATTCCTACTCGGGCAAATAACAGAAAGCGGATTTTAGGGTGCGGGGCTCGAGCACTCAATGATTGCCCTTAAGTGTTAAAAACAATTTACATCATGCTCACTAATCAGATTTTGCAACCTTACCTGGATGACCACCGCAGCAAGTTGGCATTCCACAGGAAGGGCTGTTAGTACCGGCTATGTTTCGAACCCCGTTTCTGACCTCCACGCGATGGCAATACAGAAATTAAGATATGCTGATGAGATAGACAGATAAAAGACCGGGACAGCATGAACATAGTGCGTCAAAATTTATAATAAATTTGCTATTACAATTGCGTGAAAAGAAACGACTCAACCGAGAGTATGCCGCCATCGGAGAAATGCGAAAAAACTGCGACCTAACCACACATGGAATTTATCCAGATCACTAGAAACATGTTCGAAAGATTACAAAACGTGTAAGGGCTAAGGGAGAAAATTCTTTTGAAGGTCTGCCCCTGATGATAGACCTCTCATACAAATGTGGTCCGCCCTCTGACGTTCAAGAACGGGAAAAATAAAATTCCAGGAATATTAAAACAAAAAATAAACTAAAATATTGGGTACATTAAGAAATTCAGTTGTGCTAAGTCGACTAGAATTATCTGGACTAGATTTCCCTAAACATTAGATAAGCGCCGTACCTACTAATAACAAATTTTAAATTTTGGGAAACTCACAACTGCAAAATTTGTATGGAAATTATAGCCACCATGAACTACCTAAAAATAAAGTCGGAACTAAAAACGTGGTAAGGCCCAAAAACTAGATTGGTTGTTAACGCCGCTATAACGAGGTTCGGCAAGAAACTTTTGATTTTTGATTTATCGATAACCCCCCATAAACGGCAGCTAAAAACACAGTTTACGTGGCCAATCTAGGCCAATAAAAACTGAAACACATCAAGTCAGGCACCTGTCAGACTTACCAAACTACCCCCGTATTAATAAACAAATGTTCACATGTAATAGTAGACGTCAGATAGCATACAAAAATTTGACGTAACTGCTGAGTAACGAGTTGATCACTTTTACGCAGGGTTTATTACTACGGGGGCTAGAGTTTTGAACGTCCTTATAAATAGTTCCTAGCGATGGTTGTACCAAGACAAATATTTATTTTAGACGAACAGAAAGGGACACACATGCAATTTACAAAAAAAAAAAATTTTATTTAAAATTGCTGCAACGGAAAGTTCAGCTTAAGGAAGTCTTGGTATGAATGAGTGGTTCAAATTAGCTTCCCACAACTCCAACCATTTACAAAAAAATGCCTGTTCCTCTCTCAACTAAAAATATATTTAAAAAAAAAATTAATTAACATCACTCAGTGTTAAGTGCACTGTATCACTGTCCGTCGGGTCTCTGGTTGAGCCCCTACCAAAAAAAAAACACAAATTACATCTTAAAGCTATTTCCACCGCGAACACCTGACAAACCTGAGAGAGTTTAACCACTCAGAGACATCTTTCTAGTTCAGCCGTTTGTGGTTGGCATAAAATTAAAAGTCCCTTCGAATGGATCGATCAGTTTAGCAAAATTTTTTTTATATAGTCTCATAAATGCCCTGGCCCGACAGTATCTCCGACGAACGTCCTTACGAAGCAACTTTTACGACGACGGAAGAGACACTAAATTGGTCATCCATTTCGGACAGTGGACAGCGCAATTTCACAGGCCGCAGATATCAATGAGGTGCCATCCCCAAATCTAAAAGAAACCCTTCGCAGTTGCGCAGGACAGGGCACTCAGTCCCTAACTTTTCAGGAGATTATCGCCAAAAATAGCAAAATAAGTTAATAAATTACGAGTTTGAGAGTTTAATATCAGTTTATTTTCCACAAATGTAATGAAAGCTGACGATAGTGTAAAAAATTCGGCCAGGATAAAAGTATCTAACTTATTAGGATCATCAGTCTTAAAAACGACATCGTCCAGACGATTACTGTCATACGGAGTCGTGCAAAAGCCAATTAGGTAAGGATTGGAAAGGGAAACCAGAAGCAGTGGTTTGAAAAATGTTGATATCGCTCTTTTCATATTTATGTGGGGAGGGGGGATGTTTATATACCTGCAAGTTAGAAACTCCTCTTTATTACGGTCCGTTCTATATAACCTGCCTACATAATAGGTATAGGTATTAGAGTGAAGTCACGCAAAAGACCTTAGTTCCCGTGCTTTTCTGCCAGTTTGGTGATTAAAATTTCATTTAATTTAATGGTGAATGTTTACGTTGGGAGTTGGAGAACGCTCCTCAAACTCGCAAACAGTGCTGCGCACCAGTTTCTTGAACTCATTGAACATTAAATGGCACGTGTTCGGGGACTGAATTTCAAAGTTTGAACGGATTTGGCCGTACACAAAAGTACGCTTAATAAATAGAGCGAAAAACTCAACAAAAAAATTCCGTTCCAAAGTTGTTTTTGTCGTATTTTGCTTCCAGAATAATTTCATTTTTAGCAATTAGCAACAAACACCGGCACAGGATACCCCAATGGCTTCGGCAGGCAACATTTTCATCAAATCCCATCCAAATCGCATTTGAACTCATCATTCTAGTTTCTTCATAAGCTAATTCTCACTCAAGTTGTCGTCCCTTCTGCATCATTATTCTTTGCCTCTCTTCTTTGTTTCTTTTAGTTACATATTCGGCTGTTTTCCATTTCCATCGCTTATGCGTTCCGCACTTCCACATTTTAGCATTTTTTTATGCTAAATCTAGCATGTTTAAACTTTAAACTGCATAATAAACATAACTAAAATATGGTATATGCAATCTAGCATATTTAAAATGTTCTACATAAAAACGCAGACTTTAGAAGAAATATTTTCGTGGTATATTTTGCTATACAAATAACGAACGCATCCATTAAAGATGTCTGTCTTTGACATTATTAAAGTTTTGTATCAAAATTTGTCTATTTAAAGTATCAGCTGTCAAAGCGTTAAACCTTAAAAATAAAAATCTAAGCAAAAGTCAACTGCCCGCAAATATATCCGTATATTTATTTTTTGTCGTTGTTTTAAACTTTGGAATATTTTGTTCTCCACATAATTTAGCATATTTATTTCTCAAGCTAGCAAATTCCGTTAGAAAACTTCTGGCAACACTGGCCCGAGCGTCGTTTCTCGTTCTCGTTATACAGATCGGAAACGGAATCACCCGTTTGCGGTGTTGCAATATTGGACACTTTATTGTTGCTAACTCAAACATATTTAATTTTATAACGCCTCAAAACTATCAACGAAACTAGTTTTAGGATTCAAGCAATAAGTGTTCAAAGTTTTTTATGATTTCCTGTTGTCACGTTCAAGAACATTAAATGAAAACGAAGGGTTTTATACTGAGCAGAGTTAACTTATGGGAATTCACATTTCATTGAAATGGTTGAGAAGTAAATAAAATATCGAAAATCCCGTCCTGTTGGCCATATCTACCTCTGTTGTCCCGTCGAAAACCGGACACATGGTAGAAGTTAATTAATTCGAAAATAGTTCTTTTATTGATTTTCGAATTGAAAAATATATTTCGAAAATAATTCTATTATCGATTTTCGAACCGAAAAATATAATTCGAAAATAATTCTATTACCGATTTTCGAATTGAAAAATATATTCCGAAAATAGTTCTGTTAGGATTTTCGAACTACCTATTTCATTTCGTCGTTTATGTTCTACAGAAATTGTATATTTCTTGTGGATTTTTCTTTGTGATAGACCCTCCTTTTCCACAAAAAGGAATAGCTGCTGCCTTTTTAGATGTCATCGTAGTGAAAATATTAGACCAATCTTAGAGAGTTTTTCTCAAGATGTTTGGTCTTTGACTGGTTTGACTTCGTCGCCTAACCTCTAAGAAATTTGATGCCACGATTATCGGACCATTCGTAGTCAGTTAAGTATTCTATTTTCTTTCCCTAAAAGGTCCTTTTTGCTTAGACGGATCAAAAATCTGTTTCTGCCGGGTTAATTTAATTGGTGACAGTCGAACTTGATTCAGTGAGATTACAGGTGATATTGTTACACGAATGCGATACTCTTTTTGTTGAATAGGAACCAACGTTCGGTGTGATCTTGGGACACATAACAATTTTGTCCCGCTCACCGGAGATCTGTGCAAGTAATAATTTTGGCCAGTCCCATCGGCTTGTATTAGAAGATCGGATCAGCGGTGTAAATTCGCACCAGAAAGTCTCGGCGTGGATTCGCCTCCTTTATACTTCAAAACAATTCAACCAAAACGGGACCAAGACCATGTAGGTATCGAAAAATATTTTTTTTATTTCCAAATATCCGTATTAGGTCCATGCTTCAACGCGGGACTGAAGTGAATACGATCTCGTGCAGACAATTGTTTAAGAGGCCCGAAGTGCAATCAGAGAACAAAGCCTATACATTTATTTTAAAGTCTATTTGTAATTGAAGGAAGAGTACGTCAAAAAGCCTGAGGCTTCCGTCATGCACTCGGCAGGTCACAATCCGCTTTAGAGATGCATTTTACAACACCCCACCACAGAGCAAAAAGCTGACGCAACTTAGGAAGCATTTTGCGGTCTTCTCGAGAAGATGCATGTGAATATCGCCAGCTTAAAGGGACAGCACCGGCCTATCAATCTTTATACTTGAGATCATAGCCAGAGTTTCTGAGAAACCTATCCGCTAGATTCTCGAGCAAAAACGAAGGAAAAGAGATCGACTTTTTAGAGGGCAAAAATTAAAAGAACCAGATTTTGGCGGGCGGATTGTGGAGAAAGTTGGAACACCTAATACGCCATTATTTTGGGCGAGTTTTTCTTTTTTTAACAAATGGAAGGGACTTTTATACCTTATCGCAACGGCTGAACTGAGGATCTTTTCCAGCTATACTCTCGTGCGTTTGTCACGTGTTCACAAGAAAAGACGCAGAGGAAAAAGAAAAGGCCTTGAGATGAAATTTGTGGTTTTCCCAGGATCAAACCTGACACCCATCACTCTGAAGGCCAGGACACTACCCACTGAAAACCGCTGCTTCTGCATCAAAAGCAATATTTCATAAGTTCTACGAAAAAAGTAAAAATTTCCTCGGTTGCAATGGCTGAGAAGGCTGGGGCACGTAGAGTGCATGGAGGACAACGCCGTGTATCTGAGTCCATCGTTGAGGTACATCTTAGCAGAGGAAGACTTAAATGTACATATATACATATGCAGCGCACAATTGGAGGGTGACATCAGTCAACTTGCTGGGACCAAACTGATTGGAGGGGTTTGTTGGTTGAAGCCGTGGTCTAACCGCCACTTTTTTACTTTTTTGTCTGACCATTTGTATAATAATACTTCTGTAGACTGTCAAAGTGGAAAGAAAGCCAACAATAGATATGTCCTAAAAGTAGTTAAAAACTTTGTCTACCTAGGCGCAGAAATAAATCGAAGAACTCTCCTGCCAATTGCTGTTTCAAGGCTGTTTCGACTGTCTAATTATTTGGATAAACAGCTGACATCACTACAACCCCAAACGCTGACGAATGTAGCAAAGAATTTCCTATGTCCGCTTCTTGAAGATCTTTAAAAAATCTACAACTTTCCCTCTATCCCTCAGTGGAAAACAATTTTTGGTGGTGTCCTTATGGGCCCCTTTACTTCTGCCGGAGCCAGCGAACTTTTGATATACCTAGTCCACGATGTAGGTTTAACTTCTCTCTTCTCGTTTGGCTTGATAACATCGCTGACATTTTACAAAGATCAATTTCCTATTAGGCAGTTAGGTACCTAACCTATATCTAATCAAGCAGAACCCTGTTGCCCCTGTCAATTGTCTGTATATAACCAAAACAAAGATTGAAACATTTACCAACCTACCCCTACGTAAGTCCGTACCGAATAAACTTACCCCGGTGCCTACATATACTCGAATTAATATCAAAAATATCCATTATGGGAAAATAACTACAAGGACCTGCCTACCCAATAAAAAATATTTCAATTGCAATATAGAATGTCCCCCGAATATCATCCCCCGTAGTGCAATACCTATTCCTATTTACAGTTAAATTTTGCATAAGATGCGTCCTTCCGAAACGCACAGGATAACTGCCTGTCGGCAATAAATGGCAGTTTCCAAGAAAATCTCCTCTTCCACTGGTTGATAGTCGTTTGCGAAACAACCCCTTGTGCACTGCCTACCTACTCAGGAAAAAATAATACGCCATTATTAGCTAACGAATAATAAAAACAAATTCGTGGCTTTCCCAGAATTGAAATAATTACGCGGCGGGTTCTTCAAATCAACGCTGAGTACCTACCATCGCAACGGCATTCGGTTCAGTTCAGCGTCAGGTAACGACGTTTCTTATCGCTTGACTTGCCTGTGCACCGCCGCGTTTAAAGTCACGCACATGTCGGTCGAGCTCGAGCCAAACAACAAGAAAAACAAAACGGAAAACAACCCACCACCACTGCCACCGTCATCGTAAGCATCACCCCTCGTTGAGAGGAGCCCAGCCAACAACAACCACAGTGTCTAACTACGTTAACGTTTGCAATGTCAGAACCGCATATTCGTGTTCGGCTCGCCTCGCACTCACATCTCACAGTGTCACACACAGCAGCAACATAACTGTAAAGCGAATGCTGCTGCAAAACGACGCAGCGTTCACGCCACGTCACACCAATACCAACAGCAACTCCAATGGCGTTCGGTGTGCCATGCCCGTACGAATGAGAATTATCGATTTTTGCTGAACGTATGTATGGCCTGGCGTGTCGTTTTCCCCCTCTGCAACGCCGCCGCCACCGCCGCGTGGCTTGTCGCATGCGACGTCAGGCAGGGAAAAGTAACGCTACGCCAGTGCTGTTGTTGTTGTTCTTGTTGTCATGTGCCGTATGGACTCGGTTGTGATGCGCTAGCGTTTCACGTTTTTGTTTTGCGGCAGAGTGATTCAGTATTCTCTCAGTTGTGCTTGACGTCCAGACGTGTTTTGCTGCTAAAGCGAGGCGTTGTTTTTTTTTTTTGCTTGCTGTACCCATTCTGACTCAGAGTTTTGGAGAATCGCAAACCGAAGTGGTTTTGATTTTGATAAAGGTACATATATCTCACGATGACGCAAACCGAAGAAGCTGTTGTCGAGTACGACAAGACGACAACTGTTCAACCCCTAACGCTGATTCGTGAGGTTAAGAAGTTCGAGGTGCTGTACAACAAGTCTTTGGCGGAGTATACGGACCTCGTGAAAAAGGAAGCTATTTGGGAGCACATCCATCAGGTGCTGTTCCCCAGTTACAAGTCTTTGAGCGAGGACACCAAGAATGTCATTAGTAAGTACGACCCGTCTTCGAGCTTCAATAGTGGGGTTTTAACAGAGGTTTACTGTTTTGCAGAGAGAACGGTACGAAAGCGGTGGAAATCACTGCGCGATGCCTTGGTGAAGGACGCTCGACTTAGGGCGGACAATGTTGTCAACGACAATAGGAAACAGAGCATGCTGGTGAAGGAGATGCAGTTTTTGGTGCCATACATTCAGGCTCCGCGGTAAGTTTTGTTTTTTTTCTATGAAAAATTGGCACTACGGATCTATTTATTTGGTTTTCGTGATCAAACACAAATTCAGAAAGTCCTTTGCCTAACAGGCGCTAGAAGCTGTTTCATTTGTTAAGTCAAATATTTGAACCTTCCAACATTTTAAGTAAAGACTGTTTGACTGACCCTAACTGTCTCGGTTGGATTTTGTTGAAAAGGCTGAAGATTTTAGTCAAATTTGTCGGTTTCTGTTAATTTTTCAGTAATAAGCCCGCAAGGCTTGAAATGAACGGGAAGTCACCGATCTCTCACATTTTTTTGTAAATTTTTTGGGCCATTTACCCACTGAACGATTTTATTTTTAAACTTCCATTGGTTTGAGCTGTTTTTTAAACATTTTGTTGTCTAAGTCACGGTAACGCTCCTTTTTAAACTTGCAAAGACCACTTTTACATACTTCCCCACTTCTGTAATCGTGTTGTCAAAGAACTGCCCCATTGATCTTCCGGAAGTTCCTTCGGTCCGTTTCAAGCTAGCTACAATCAGTTCTTAAGATCAATAGAGGCGCCCAAAGGCCTACCTTGAACTAGGAAGGAAAATTTAGCATACCTGTTCATTTCTGTAAACTTTTTGGCAAACAACTCTGCTACTGATCTTTTAGAACTTTCCTCGGCCCGTTTTGAACAAACGACAGTTGCTTTCGGATAGGACAGACGCACCCAAAATGGGAACGAACTTTTGGGTACCTGCTGGTGCTGACTTCTGTGCACGTTTCTTCGAAGAACTGACCAAACAAACGCTGCTATTGATCTTCTAGAAGTTTCTTGAATGTGCTATAAACAAGGTCAAGTCCAAATTCATTATTTTAACAAGCTACTTATTTAAAAGTGTATCATCGAAGAGCTGGGGCATTCATCCTTTTTTTGTCGAGCCATTCTTTACGTTCTTAATTTAAAAACAATTGACATCAATATTTGTCCAATTCTGGCTACAGGCTGTAAAATTACTTTGTAAACAGAGCTGTAAATAACAGTCCGATTATTTTACCACGGGTGCACGTTCCCGGTATAGGGCGGCAAGGTATTTACCTAAAACTCGACGATGAATCGAAACGACTGAGTTAAAAAGCTTTCCTATGAGCTCTACCTATGGAATCAAAGATTTCTCTTCAATCTTCATGCCAAAAAAGTCTCTGGCATGATTCACTCCAGAAATTATGGAACACGCAATGTCAGTTGTAAAAGAATTTGCATTTACCATTTAATACACAAGAGGATTCAAAGAACGGAGGCACCCTGTCAGCTACTGGGATCTGAAAATAGAAACCGACCTACTTTGATCTCTTACATGTACCGAATATTCCAAAACCACCCAGCAAAGCTTCTATTTTTTATTCTTAAATAAAGGCAGCAACTACAGGGTGGGTCGTTCAATTTTGCACTTTAATTTTTTATTTTTTTTAAATATAAACAAAAACCTTTATCAAATGGGGTTTTCGGAGGCTCAGCCAGAAATAAGGGAACCTTTCTCTAACCACGGCTATGAACACGTTTAACAACAGCTACATACTTTCACCCTTTTATTATACCCTGAATAGTCCTTCCACTCTGATGCAAAAATTCCTGCAAAATCTTTGCATGTTTAGCTGAATCTAGCTGGATTATTTTTGTAAAAAAAACCTTTGAAAAAGTGAGGATCAATTGCACCTTCAACTGAGCTTCCAATTCTGTCCTTTTTGGGGAATAAGACGGTTTTTGATGATCACTTTTTGGGTTTACGCTGCTCTGGTATCGAAAAATTTTGTAGAATGCATTGCCCGATCAGATTTTTCAAATAAATTCATCTATTGTGACCTACAATTGAATTAAGGTGAAGACTAAAAATATTTTGTAGTCAGGACCAATCCATTTCGAAGTTAGTAAAGCGCTCGAATAATTCGCGGTTATAAAAAAATAATTTTTGGGATCTAATTTTACGAACTCACAATAGAGAAGTTTTTCGTATAAAATTATCTATTGTGACCTAGAGAATATTAAGGGCGAAGGTAAGCTGCATTTTTTTAAGCACACAGCGTACGACAAATTAAATCGTTTGATTATAAACCTTACACCAATTTCATCTTGTAAAGTTGAAGCCCTGGCCATCCGAAAAATTTGGTTCTTAATAATTCTGTGAACTATAGTATCGACTTTAAAACGAAACTAAAACCAATTGCGCCACTTTTCGCTCGTTCACGGATCAGACAGAAAAATAAACTTCGTGCACGTTTTCCCTCATTTCTCCAAAGCCGTTGATATGCTTTAAATCCTTCAAACATTTGGACCTATGGTTTAAAAAAAAAAAAATTGGTCCAACTCCAATCCATATATTTCCTCGAGACAGAAGTCGTAGAACTACGGAAGATAAACTAAACTTGTTATACACAGAACTCACGCTGCCCGTCCAAAGATACTCCATTCCCAAAATCGGCCCATCGAAAGCTACCCCTCACAAACCCCCACCCTTTAATGATCCATCGGGTTCTAAATTAACCTATACAGGCCCCAAGAATGTCCAAACTTTCCTCCTTCTGCCGATATGCTTACTGAAAATCTAGTAAAAAAACAGTCCAAAACTATCCTACAGCTTTTTCTTTACATATTATTGCCACGCAAAGTTTTTTTTAAAGTAAAGTCTTAAAAACTTTTTTAAAAATAAACCTCCGCCTTTTAAAAAACGCTAATATTTGTACCTATTTACAGGTATAGAAAAAGGAACAGCAGCGGGGAGACTGACGATTACGACCAGTACTCGCCGGACTTCTGTAAACTCATAAACGATACAACAATCGATTTGACATACCACGAGGAAGCCGAAAATTCCAACCTACAAGTTGACGATGACTATGACGGTGTCGTGTCTAGCGATGCGCTATACCCGTCGGTGCGTCTTACCACATCCGAATCGGAGTCTGGCGAAGTCGAATGGCAGAACGGATTCGGGTACTCCGCTCAAAAACCGATAAAATATACAGCTTCTGGGGTTGAGCAGCCAAAACTAAAACGAGAAGCAGCCGAGTATACACAAGAGTATGAACCCTCGGGGGCCCCCAAACGACAGCGCACAGACTCTGACGGCGACTTGCATTCGAAAGTTATCGAATTAGTCCAGCGTTGCAACACAGAGGCACAGGATGAGGACCGGATGTTTTTGCTGTCGCTGTTGTCGGACTTCAAGCGGGTGCCACTGCATAAAAAACTAAAGGCCAAGTCGGCACTTGTGAAGGCCCTAGCTGATGCATTCGACTGAGTGAGTGTGTGTGAGAGGAGGAGACAAACCAAATTGTATGTTAAGGACGAAATGAGTGTGTCCAAATATTCGAGTTAATAAACAAACTATTTATGTTGTATGTAATTATAAAACAATTGACGGGTTGTAAGTTATTCTGGTGGGAAGGCATCTTCTGGGAATTGAAAAAGCAAAGTTCCAAGGGTACCATGGACGATGCAAAGTGTGCTCCTATTCCGAAGGGTCCTATTAGAAAAAAAAAATTAAGAAAATGGATTCCACCGCCTGTCAATAATCGTCCGGCCTTTGAATTCAAACAACCTTTTTGGTTATCGGTAGTTTTGATTTAATTTGTGAAGGCTGAACTGGATCAAACCCTAAACCCTAAAGGTCCAAAAAGCCACTAGATTAGGGCCCTGAGTATCGTTAATGCTGAATGTCATCTGAAAAGTTACGAGGTCTGTCCGGGGGTTTGTTTTAATGCTAAAATCATATTTTTGTTTTCAGATTTCCCAACTAACATGAAGGTGGCTGCGATTCAAAGTTATTGAAAACTTGCTTAGCTTTGGACGGAGAATGGCGACACTTCTTTTAAAGCGAAACATCCTTCAGATCATTGGGCAGTGAATCCAAACTGCGATTAAAAGAACGAAAAAGCGACAGGTCGTTTAGCTGTTATTCCAAACTCCGATGAAACGAAAAAGCGACATGAAACAGAAGGTAGAACCAGAAAGAGCTATGTGGGAGCAACGAAAAGCGAGAATTTAAAGTGCGGGACATTAACTCTGACAGTAGCATCATAACCTCTGCTTATGCTAAAGACCTTGTGCCCCTGGCAATGGGCCAATTTCGCCAAACACTCTGCTAACAAATTGACAGAAATGTAGTTTCCTGCCTATCACCGAATCTGTATCTATTGCTAAACACGTGTAAACTTGTCCAAAATTGACACAACAACTGGTGCGGCACATTCGCCGAATTTTTGGACACATTAAAATAAATGCGCCACCCGAACTAAAGCAGCATGACGTCTTCCAAGCGGAGGTCTTGACAACTGTTGCTCTTAAAACTGCGGTAGGGGCAATACCACCAAAAGGTGTCACATTCTTTATCGACACCACAGGTAGTCAAGTTATATATGCAACAGAATTAAAGGCTTTCGTGTGGCTCTTATCAAGGTTCTTGAAGGCAGCACAAGTTATCGTCCACTTAGGTCCCCGGTTAGAGCATGTTGTGAACTTGGAGAAATCAAACGAATTTGTAAGAAAATGTTCGACACATGTTTCAGAACAGATTCATCGTTTCTTTGTTTGTTTGTGTATATTGGAAAACACTATAGGAACTTGTATCACCAGAGGAAACTCTCTTTTCAAGACTTCAATAAAGGAACGGAAGTATTCCTCCTTCTTCTACTCAGCTCCGAAAATGATACTTGTATCAATATTAACTATTGGGTGTAGAGAAAAAAAAGAAAAAAAATCTACCGAATTTATAGATGCAAGATAGAAAGCTTGAGTGAATAGTTAAACTGAGGAAAGTGCAGAAACGAAAGGTCCTTTGACATGGCATTACTTGTGATCCCTGGGAACGAGGCTACAAGGTGAAAGCACACGCGATAGAACCAGCAGTAAGCGCCTTCAAAATTACGGAGATTTGTGAAGATGGGTACAGCATTTTCGACACATCCTGTTAGGTGAGACGGCGTACTATCCGTGGAACAATACAACTTCCAAATATTCAAAAGGGCTATCACTTTAAATTACTTTTGATGCTGCAACAGTCCGGGGAGGACCTAAACCTCAATCAACATGCTACTCAAGTCAGTTGGACCAATCGCTGACTGCCTCCAGTGGCATACGTCAAGTTGTTTGTAGTCGCCTTTCAACTGGGCGCCAGTTTAGGTAAGGTCGTTTTCTAGTACATTTTTGGAGTAGAGTTGAAGATTCTTCGGGTCGGAGCCTTGAAGTCGAATCTTCTTGGCGACGCGCTGACGCTGCTTAAGCTCCATGAAAAACAAGGCCATACGATAAACAAGCTGACGCCAGGGAGAACAACTGGATTGATCATGGTCTAGGATTCGATTTTTTTTAAATATTTTCGGTTAAGGAGGTGAAGTCATTGCATTTCACTGAAGATCCCTAAAGACGGGATTAATAAAGAAGCTTCCAGTATAGAAAGCCAGATCCCAGACAAGACCTAGTAATAAAAGAAGAGGCGAAGAAAATTCAGCAGATGTAAGGGATCTTTAACAAAGCGGCTGCTAAGGTGTTATTCTTGGCGGATTGGAAACCCCCTTTTTAGCGGCGACAACCAGTTTGACAGCTGATTACTGCTGATTTTGTGTTTGGCATATCACTATGAGTAAGACTTACGACAACCGAGAAGGCTCCAAAAACTAGTCCCGATTCCACCGGAAAAGGAGAATCTCTACATGGTTTCGGGTACTTACAAACTTTTATTCAAACAAAGGATTTCTGCAAAATCTGTACGGACGGGGAGGAGGAGACCCTTTAGCTCATGAGCATCACCTGGTCAAATATCTAGAAATGTACTTCGACAAGCTCGGTTAAGCCAAGGTTCTGCATCGTCAAGCGTTTGTTTTTTTTTAAGCTGTTGGTTGAAACACTCGATTCTGTGGCATCATATTGAGTCTACTCTGTCCTAAGAATGGGTACCCTGGCTGTGGTCTGTCAACCGAACCTAACTTGCGGATTGAGCTTTGTTCGACTCCGAAGTTTCTCAGAAACTACTAAGATTCACTAAAGCTTTGTAGGGCGGCGGCCATGTTGTATTGGTTGCCTTTTACTCGAAGCGAATCAACCCCATACTGACCACAAAGAAAGAAAAGGAGTTTTTGCTAACTAGTAGATTGAGCGGAGTTCAAACCTGATTGCTCCAGGGTTTGGAATTCCCTATTTTTTATTATAAACTCATCTTTTAGCTTCGGCCCTATGATTACCATTGCAAGAGCAGTATGAATGCACTCAGATGAGAAAAATACTAAAAGTGAATGCCTATCAACCATCGTCGGAAAAGGCCGTTAAAAAGTTCGCGGAAATATCACCCGAACACGAGACGATACCAACAAAGTTGTAGTGAAGCAAAGAACGAGGGAACAGCGAAACCAGGGGAATATTGGTTGCTAGTAACAACTTCACCAACTAGCGGAGCGGAGATTTGGGGGCATTCCTTTAGATAAACCCTGCAGATGCTTCAAGAATTATGAACCTATATACAGAGGCAGGAAAAACGTCACCAGATCTGCGACTGGAGTTAAGGAAACAACGGGAAATACAAGATACGTCTGTAGGTCGAAAGTATGCTTCCAAAAAAAAACAGGAGTAAGAATATCGAAGCCAAGGCACCGAATAGATACATGCTTTCATAGAAACCGGAGAAGATGAGAGTTGCCGTCCGAAAACTGGAAAAAGTGGCACCGTCCCAGGGCTAGAAGAAGCCCGACATACCGAGGAACTAGTCAGGTCACCCCCGGAAAGGCAAAGCTCATTCCATGTTAAAACGAAACAGCTCTGGAACCACCGGAAATTTTTCACGACACTTTTGACACCACCTAGCGGATATGGCTCAGTGAAGTTTAACACGGCCTAGTGGATACTATTCGGTGAAGTTTAACCTACGGAGGTGGTATTTTCGTCTCTTTAAAGGCCTGCGGTCCGTGTCCTCCCCGAGATTTAAACCATAAAACTACATTGGGTGTGGAAAAACCTCGCGACGTAATAAGCGCTTCTCCGGGGACAGTTCAGTCTTTTATGGAAAATCTTATTTGCGTTACTAGAATTTGTAGAACCGACTTTGTTGCAGACGCCTCACTGTTCGTTTCACATCCTCACGTCCAGCTGACTTTTTGCCACCGAGGGGAATGCGAAAAAAATCTCCTAAATCCACCGGCGATTGCCATCGAGTGTCGGTGTCGGTCTTCAACATTTATGACCCACCATCCCAATAAAAATTCATCCTTAAAGGCTGTTAGTGTTACTAAGGAAGATTCCCATTAAAATTCAACCGCTTCTCTAACTACGTCGGAAATTTATTCAAAACGCGCCATATATCAACATCGACTAGATTATCCCCGCAGTAAGAACGCCATTTCCAATTCGCTCGATTTGTTTACCCATCCAACAAGGCCACGACGTCATGCATGTAGGAAGGGGAGCCCCAGAACTCAACGACGTCACCTCATGACTTCCTTGCGCCGGCTAATCGAATGATAATTCCACGAATGAATTAACTTTAAAGCACCAAAATACACCCGAACCCGATATGTGAACGTAGCGTGGGCGCCCACTCATTTCCAGAAAAGGTGCCTACGCATTCGTTGATGCTCTTCATCAGGCAACGTCACTGATAAGCCAGCTTCCTACACATAAATCAACCGACTGCCGTAGTGGAGAACCACCCTCCGACCGACGACGGTTGGATGAAAGCTTTCCACAGCGTGGCTTATGACGGGTGGAGCGCAACGTGAGCAGGAGGTCGAACACGTGCACCAAGTTGGCCAATTTCATTACACCAAAGAGAAACGGTTATAGCTTCCATAAGGTCCATAGGTGACGTCACTTTTCACTTTGTGTTAAAAATAAACTCTCCACGTTGAGTCGATGTACGGCCGGTCAGAGGCAGGTATAGGTGGCTGATGGTTCATCGTTCATTTCCGCCCGCAAAAGTATCCACACATTCCTGCTCTATTGTGAGCATTTTTCGCAAGTTAACCGCTCCACCAGCGGCCATTATCTTGCGTCGTTCGTTCTCAGATGCGTGTGTGTGTATTTTGTATCGCGAATTGCAATTTGTAACATAGTTTACATTCGATTAATGGGGTCACGTCGTCATAGTGCCATCATGACCTTAATATTTCTTTCTCTTCCTATTTTTTGTTGTGCTTTATTTTTGCGCTGTTGTGTGTATCCATCAGTTTTGTTGATTGTTCTATGACACGACAGAAGATCCAGAGGATACAACAGCATGTTCCACATTTTATCTGGCAGATGCATGCGGATGGGGGTCGTGTGGGGGACATGACGGAAGGAAAAACAAAAATTCTCTTCCCCAATGTCAATGCTGTTTGACGAAGGCATTAAGTAGATAATCGAATATAAAAAAAAAAACAAGTGAACAACCGTATTTAAGCGAGATTATTATTCTGCTCCAGATTTCGGCCGAGTTCAAGGTGACCGTACGATAGGTGTATTTGCATCTGATGGATGCACTCACCTTGAGTGTGTTGCAATGCAGTGGCACATATTAAATTGCTTCAATGATTTGTTGACATTGAGTGCGGGTGCTGGTCGTGCAGCTGGAGTTTTTCTTTATTTTTTTGTTTGTATTTGTTGTAAAAGGAGTGTTAATCGCGCTTAATGATAGAGTTGAGTACACGAGTGGGCGTATAAAGTCGCGACAGCAATTTGCGCTCATACTCGTGATTTGTGAATCGGAAACCGATGGATATGGATACAAATTGAGGTAGTTCGACTTGTGTTCGTGATATAGGAGATCACCGGTTGCGTTTAAAGATCGAGCATTACCGCGTTGGCGGTTTTACAAAAATATGCGGCTCCAAGTTGCAGGGACCATTCTTTTCAGGGAGAAGAGGGACGGCAATTTTTAGATGACACATGTCGTGTACGTTTTTATCTGTAAGTACTCAACCGAACTGCATCAGATGACATAGATAGTCTGTGTAGATATGCAGAATGGTTGGCTGAGGACCTTATCGAGCCTGTAGTTAATAAAGGGTGTCCCATAATTCACACCAAATTTGAATTTTTGCGCTATTTAATAGTACAGTGATGCCAACGGGAAAAACAGATAACAATGTGACAGCTGACAGTTCGGGGTTAGGAAAAATGGAGCGCTTACCGAAAGAACAACGCATTTTCATTGTTGAGCAATATTTTAAGAATAATGAAGGTTTCTCAGATACAGTCCGCAATTTTCGTACAAAATATGAAAGTGATTTAAATCACCAACTGTGAAGAGAATAATTGAAAAATTCAGGGAGACTTAATCAATTAGTGACAGGGTGTCCTGTCACAAGTCGTTCACCAGAAAACATCGAAGTAGTTCGCGAGAGAATTGCTGACAGTCGAGGAACACCAATCCGGCGCCGTTGTCAAGAATTGGCCATTTCGAGAAGCTTTCTACAGAGAATTCTCACGAAAGACTTGAAAATTCATTCTAAGAAAGTTCAATTGAGTAAACAACTCAAGACTGCTGACCGTGAAGGTGCTACATGCCATACAGCCAGAGAAACAATTCAATTACTGCAGTAGTTATTTCCTAATCGTGTAATCGGCCGTTTCTGCGATCAGAATTGGCCATCCAGATCTTGCGATTGGACTTTTTTCTTTGGGGCTTTTTGAAGTCAAAGGTTTATGCAAACAAGCCCACGACCACCAACGCCTTGAAAGAGGAAATTGGGAGGTTTAATACAACTCATTCAACCACTTTTATGCGAAACGGTCATAGAAAATTTCATTAAAAGAGTACGTACTTGCCAGCAAAGCCTTGGCGGCCATTTATCCGATGTGCTATTCCATACATAACCCCAATCTGTATACTCTATGAATCAAAAAAAAATTTAAGCTTTCTCATTAAAAATCTGTATTTTCGATCAAAATCACATTTTGCGTGATTTATGGGACACCCTTTATTTGCTATCAAAGTCGAAGCATATCAGTAACACTTGACAGATGACAGTTTGCAAGCCATTCAGTTCAATAAGTAGACGGAATTTGGTGCGCTAGTATTGTTACACAGAAATTGACAAAAGTCACGTAACTTCAAAAATTCTGACTCACCAACTCACTCGCAAAAAATATGAGCCACTTCTGTGGGCAAAGTTGCTGCCAGCGTTCATAGAATTTTATCCGTTTAATTTGAAATTGTTCGTTACGTGTGGATAATATTTTTTTTTAGGAATAAGTGCACATTTGCTTAAAATGTTCATGAAAAATTAACAATGTAGATTGGTTGAGGGAAAATAAAAACATTTTGAGCAAATTTTCTTCATTATTTAGGAAAAATTTACACACGAAATCGAAGTTAATGATATCCAAAAGCGGAAAATACGCAACCATGTTTGTCCTAATATGTTTCTAGTATATAGAAAATCAACTTTAGATAGTTTTACTAACCAAACAAATCAAATTATTCGCCTTTTAACAATTTATAATAACTAACCAATGGCATTCAGTTATGTAAAAATGTGGTATTCCCGAACTCTATCACATTTACCCAAGGTTGGCCGCTGTTTTTTAACTTTTTGTATATTTTTGCATGTCACACGGATTCTTAATTGATATAACACCGATAGGAAAACAAAATGGCGGAATTTGAAGAAAAAAAATTGAGGGGGCCAGCGGCAAGAGGATTGTGAGTTGGGGGTCTAAGTATGATTTGTCTATGCTGTCTACTAGATGTTAAGTTAATTTAAGGGTAATTTTTAAGTTTTTGGTTTGAGGCCGTTTTCCATTGGGGCAAAATTGCATTTACCCATATTTTTCATTAGTGAAGAAATGCGGGAAATTTTCAGAACAACAATGGGGCCAATGGAATTTCCAGTTTAATAAGTCTGACAGTCTATCTTTTGGTTGTTCTATATTGGTCACAATATCTTTCAATTTTTCAATTTGCATTGACAGGGGTTAGCCGATCAATTTTGTCAAAAAAATGATGCGCAGTTACACAGTTGACATTTCAAACTTTATCTAGGCCTCGTTCCTTTTATTTGCTTGTTGTTAACAAAATTTGCAAAAATGTTTACCATTTGACAGTTAAAGCAGGGTAAAAACCTAACAACGCTGGGGAATCGTGTTAATTTTCGTTAGAAACTCATTCCATTGAGGGCACATTGATCTTTCTCAGGACATCTTGTCAGAGGTTCACGAGACGTGAATATCGACAGAAAAAAACTACGTTGAAAAAGCTTATGTTTTAATTTGTTTTTTTTTGTGAGGGGATGCACATGGAAGCCCTCGCTTCGTAGTAAGCAATTAAATATGTGGCAGAAAATGAAAAAAAGATTAAGTCGACTTGTGTCAAAATTGACTTAGAGTAAGTTCGGGTAATGTGGGGTAAGCGGTTCAAAGTTTTGCTTAGTATTTACTTTCAATTCTTTTTTCTTCAAAACTCAACCATTTCGGCAAATGTGGAGTACGCAGGAGTGTATGAAGTTTTGAAGTACTCCACAGTTCACATTAGCCCCCTTTTTCGAGAGGTTTCATTGTGATGTTAATTTTAATATTTGTTCGCACGATTGTTTATTTAAATATTGACTAATGTTATTGAAATGTATCTTTGTCTTGATCCATTTATTTCTGGTAGTGCGGAGTAGTACTCCACAATACCCGCATAGATGGGTCCACATTACCCGACACTTTTGTAAATGACCAATTTAGCAACTCTTCTAAACTTTTGCAATTATTTTTTTGTTTATGAAAAATTAAGCTATCGGCAAAGTAAATGTTGACAACAATATTCCAGTGAATAAAAATAATAGCCCCTCTTAACAAAATAAGTTTCTATTTCGGAAATATTTTAGAAAACAAGATGGGTACTCCACATTACCCGAAGCTGCAAACTTTTCTATATGTCATATTTTTTTTTCATTTAAATATCTCTTACGGTTGCTGTGTTATGGATCAGGAAAAAACGTATAAGTCGTCATCCCACATCAAACCATTAACCTGCGCTCTTGAAAAGTGGCTAAAAATGACTTATGCGTGTTTTCCTTGTTGCCCAAAACAGTAAAAACTGTCAATATTTCGTTAATTACTGGTTCAGAGCAACTGACACTCGACTTTAGCTTACAGATCTGATATTTTGACGATGCTTCTTAAAGGCGACAAGCCTCATGTAAGCAGAGCTATGTCCCCAAGAGTGCTATGCTAAAAGCGTCGTGCAGACGAGGAACCGCGCTATACAAAAAAATTCTCAAACTCTTCTTCTGGGGGGTTCGGATAATTCACTCCCAAAAACTCATATAGAGGTTCGCATTTAGTTCTTTTGCGACGATTTTGGCGAATGGCCAGTGATTATTCCCTTCAAACTTTCTTCATCTACGATTGGGATTCTAAAAAGCACGCCGCTGACCTAAAATCTTACTCCAGAACTCTTATACGAACTGAATGCGATTCACCAGGTTTTTTCGGTACAAATCCTTATTTAAGCAGATTCAACCGCAATCTATACGAAACCAAATATATATAGCGACAAGAAACTAAATAAAGGAAATTTGAAAGGTGCTTTAGCAAATTCAAGCACAGAGTTTTCACAGGTTAAGTAGAATAATGACTAAGGCAGAGGTCCCTCCTGTACTGTAGCACCATACAGGGCCGTCTTAGGTTATGCCGGGAGCCCTTTGGCATACAAGAATTTGGGGCCCCATCGAAAGGTAAAAAGGAGAATGACAAAAGCATTTTTTACTATAATCTTATTATAGAAGAGCCAAAAATGTTTTTTGAAGAACTCTGAGAAGAAACGCAAACACGGGTCAATCTAATAAACGGAATAAAAATAAACTAATCATAAATAATAACTAATATTCATGAAGCTTTGGCTTACGATTCAGATTATTTAAATAAAAATTGTAATAGCAATAATACGAATTAATTTGAAATTATGTATACACTCAGACAAAAAAAGATTGTTAAGCGAAGAAGTTTGAGATTCTTAAAAAATTGTAAGTTAAAAGTTTTGTTAACAAGAAGTCGTTTTCAAGTTTTCAAGAATCAGGTATTCAGCGTAAGAATAATATACCCTCCATAAGTATTTTACTACATCATTGCCAACAATTTCATTCTTAAATCAAAGATTTTGATATTTGGGTTAATTTTAAGCAACGAAAATTGTTGGCATTACAATTTATTTTTCTGTGTGTAAGTTATGGAAAATCTAAATATTGTCAGAAGGTTCAGGGATTGGAATATATTTATATATTTTTTTAGTAGATTTAGCACCGAAAATATTTTTTTTTTATGAGGTTTAGCTTGAAATAAAGTTAACAGCAGCAAAATAAAGGACATTTTTCACCTCGGGCCACATATCTAAGATTTTATTAAAAAAAAAAGGTAAAACAAACAATTATTTTATATTAAACTTAATTTTTGGTCCTCAACTACTGTAAGAATATTTAAAGTAAAAATAATACATTTCTTAAGATATCAGAGTTTCTTGGTACTTCTAAGGTATTTTTATAATTAAAAAAATGTTTACTGCTTAGAAAAATAAAAGACCAAAAACTGATATGACGTCTGATTGATATTTTAATTTAGAAATGTTGACGGTTATTCTACATACAGTTCGCTGACGAAAAAGTTTAGGCGGTGGCGAAATGCGAAACTACATATTTCCTACCTGGCAGTGCCACACTTTCTGTTGAGCTCGGCGTAGGCAATGTCTAATACGTTTGAAGACTTCATAAAAAACAAACTCCCTCAGTTACCTACCAAAATACGTTCTATTTTGACTGTCAATTTCGTTGAATCTATTTCCAAAATTCGAAGGAATTGACAGTCAAAATTTAACTAATTTTGTGAGGTTAGTGTGACTGTTAATTCCGTCGAATCTATTTGCAAGATTCGAAGGAATTGACAGTCAAAATTGAGCTCAAGATTCGACGGAATTGACAGTAAAAATTGAACTCATTTTGGCAGGTACCATAATTAAAGGCCTGCAACAAACCCTTCAACAATCCCAAAGTCAATCCCCTAATGCTCGCGTTCCAAAACATACCTACCTCCATCGAAAACACTACAAATCACAATAAATCAATTTCGAATCGCTTATTGTGCAAATGCAATCATTTTTACAAGTGCGGGACAAGCGCCTGCTAATCGCTGTCACAATCGAAGGAGATGGTATCGTTTGTTTTAAGAGCGCGTAAAAAATCAGAACAACCCCCAGGCCTACGCTACAATCCACAAGCTTCTACTAATTGCCAGCATAAAGCAATCCCCGGTTCACATAGAAAACACAATAAAACGGAATTAGGTCCATCGCGTATACAATGGTACAGGTTGCCGGGCTACATGTAACACAGGCTCTCCCTTGGCGGACAACGATGATGACGGATTAAATAATCTCCACAGCACCCCTGCTAAGTATTTCATTACAATTCATGCGAATACATAATGACATCCAGGGTAGCCGTACATATACCTCAATTGGTCCATCCACACGATTCAGCTCTGCAAGGGTGCGAGGGTCAGTGAAAGGAAAGGACAAACGAAGCGCCGCGCCGGCCGGTCGGTCGTTGTCGAAAAATCAATCTGCTACACTACACGCACACCTTTTACGCTCGAGCTGAGCTGAGAGTGTTTGTTAGGTAGCCATATCAGATATAGGTGGTCGTGGTTGGTATCTGTTATTGATTAATGAGAATAGCTTAAGGTCAGGACGGTTCCGAATATATTATGCTTGGGGAGTTTTGTTCTTCTTCTTCTTATTTCTGGAAAATAAGTTTTAATCATTTGAACAGATTTATTGTTAATTTCACTGATGAGTTGGAAGGCCTGAATAATGCATGTGTGATGGAGTCCTTTTTTTAAACGGCAATGGATGCTTTTCAATTGTTCATCGATGAGCTGAATGATTAGGGTTGGCTTTCACAGGTGAAATTTTGGTATTGAATTTTGGATTCCTCCATTTGAAGGGGTTGGATCTGTATCGGTATCGGTACCTTTAAAACTTCTTTTGAATAGTCTGTATACCTGAAGGTGCTTCAGGAGGGGCAAATTGCAGTTTGAATTGAAATTGGATAAAGGAAGACTGAAAATGTTACCATCATCGTTCGAGCTAAATAACGCTGAAGTTGATTTAACAGGGGTCGTCACAAATATCTAGGTTTAACCCTAGATAACCCCCTTACTTCGAATTGTCAAGCTACCATAAGAAGACGACAAGGACGATGCAGATATGCCCTTGCTAGCTGCAAAATTTGGTCATCACGATCATCAAACCTATGATCACCTATGTAGCGACAGATTCGTGGACATAAAACCAAGAAAAATTGTGACAGAACAGGCTTTGCCAGCTAAAGCTACAGCGCTTAGCATGCTTCGGTATAGCAGAAGACATGAAAATATGTCTAACGGAAGGTATATTTGAACTGAGTCTTAGCGCCCTCAAGCTCCCCAATATGTATGCCGATCTTCATAGTAGGCAGCTTCACATGACATTTCAAGATCTTTTAAATGTCCTTCGATGATCCTGTGATCAATATATGAAAGCGCGTACCTTCAAAAAGTTCTAAAAAGTCATATGTGCGCCGTATTTCGAGAACCAACGAACTTGTTGCAGCTCTGATGAAAAAATTCCGGTGCGAGAGTCTATATGGACCTAAGTTCGGAGCAGCTATAGCACTTGGAGAACGTCGTGCTTACAAAGGCGCGGAAAAATGTTGCTCGGGTATAAAAAAGTCACATGGAGCGGCCGAGATGCACACCCAGGAGAGTCATTGTTAAAATACCCTTATAACAAAAATCCTTCTGCGTTAACGAGCTTTGAAGGAGATTTAACAGCGAACTGTACGAGCTGTATATGGAAGGTGACATCGAGCGAATATAAAAATTCTGGGAGCGAGTGTTACAGCTCGAAGAGGCTTCAATTTCAACTGAGCGGCACAATGCAGTCCAGAAAGACCTCGCCTCAGGTGGAGCGCTAAAGTGGAAGGGTACCTCAACCAACTAATGGAGTGCGCAACTGGAGGCATTTAACCAAAGATTCTAACCGGTGGGGCATATTAAGTAACTAAGTAAATATATCAAAAAACTTCCTTTCTACTTTCAGAAATATTACAACAGTGGAAGTCTAAGAAGTCACTCTCCTCCTAACGGTTGATGCACAAAGTGATCTTCAAAGTTGTTGCACCGCTAAAACACATTGTGGGCAAGAGTTTTGATCGCAGACTTCACAAATATCTACTCCTTCGTAAAGGAGTGAGAAATGTTTTTAGTAAATCTAAACGCACCAGTTTCTCGTTAGATCGGCAGATATCGATCCACGAACGACACACAAACGAAGCGAGGACCCTAAAGAGCTTCTTGGCGGAACTTTTGCAATGTTCCCTCGCTTTCTTGGGCTGATGCAAGTCTTCATTTGCCTCTCTTTTAGCTTTCTGCTGCTGCTTCAAATTTGAGTGTACAAACGGGGGAAATGTTCAGAGAAGGATTACTCCGAACTGTCGGACTTTGACACAGCAAAGTTACTCTAAGATCCCTTAAGTTGTTCACGACATCACTTCGATTTGTGGTATTTTTAGCTTGACTGTCGAAAGTTGATACCCATCGCAGATTTACGGGCTGGCGTTGCTAATGCAAAGACCTCCGCTTCAAAGTCACTGCTTTGGTCTGTAAGGCGTCACATTTGTGTCACCCTACACCGACCGGTGACCATTTTTGATCGGTCTATCTATAGGTCAATAGATTCCGTGTTAAATGACCACTTTTTCATTTTTCCATACTGGGACAGGCGCTTGAGAAAGGTCTAAGAGTCTATGCCTATGTGACGGCCGGAGGACTTTTGTACGATCTTCGAATGACCCGCCCGCCAATAATTGAACGTAAAAAGAATGTCCAGCGGGAGCAGAGAACAGCCTCAATGGCTGCCTGTGGATGCAACCTAATATTCTTTCAAATTCCGTCATGGCTAATAGACATTCAATAAACTGTCCACATACGAGTGCTATGATTCAGGGAGGCTCTTACAGCGCTGCCGAAAGTACTACCGAACGTACTACAATAGGAGTATTCCACTCCATTTTTGTCGGACATACTCCCATACTCCAAATATTTTTAATTTCGAATTTAACTATTTTCACTTGGCTTGACATTTTTATACGTAGTATCTAAGTTGCAAAATAAATTTTTCCGCCGCGGATTATTACGGTGACACGGATCCTGGTGACTCACTTTTTGGCTGATTATTTACCGATTATCTCGAACTTAGCCACCAGAAGTTGGAGAGTCGACTTTGAAGGGCCACCACGTCTGCAATAAAATGAGCGCAACACTAATTTTTATAATAAAATTGTATCATTCGGAAGTGCTGATAAATAGTGTAACTTGCCATTGCGTTTTGGCATTACTGACTAATAACAAACCCCACACTTGACAAACAAGAAAAAAATTGGAAAAAAACTTAGCTAAAAATGAATTTCCTGATTTTTGTTCTGTACTCCCGGCACTCCTCAAAAAAAAGGAGTATAATCCCCAACAAATTTATGAAACGACAGCCCTGGCTCTCACTAAAGCTAAAGTTCAATCAGTTTTTGCCAAAAATTCGACTACAGAAGGCCATTGGAGTTCTCTAATTCCTTTCGTTAGTGTAAACTTTAGATACAATTTAAAAAATCAAATGGAAGAGAATCAAATGAAGAGAAATGTCAACTCAAACCCGACAAATTGACTAACTTATAACAGTTTACATCAAAACGAACAATAAAATGTGAGTCACAAAGGGACATCTCAAAGAAAACGTTTTAAAAACGTGCATTCCTCGTCGTTTTCGAAACAGCACAACGGTAGCCCTGTCCACAGAATAGAAACAAAAACAATCATTACTACAATCAATGTTGCCGCAGTTTTTTTTTAAAGTGTAACAATTTGTTTCAAAAGTGTAACAAATGGAAAAAAATGTAACAAACTGAAAAAGAATTGTAAGTTTTATAATTTTACAAAAAAAAAGCTCTTAATTGACCTACCTGTCCATTTTGTGTTTAACAAATAAAAAAAACAAAAAAACAAACAAAGTTATTGACCATCGAAGTAGATTTCAATTTCGATTTCACAAACTTTATTTACCACGAGATGTAGAACATTGTCAACGGCGACGAGACAGAAAAATATTGTATTTTGTCGCTCCCTCCCATTCCCACTCGCAGTTTGACGTTTCCACAACTTCTGCTCTGTGTAAACAAACAAATTCATTGACAGAAATTGGTAGAAATTTGTTCGAAAGAAAATAAGTGCTGTCAGTTCAACTTTTCAATATTTTTTAACGAGAAAAACAAAAAAAAGATTTTAATGGGAAAAACTGTAACAAAGCGAAAAAAAAGTAACATTGTAACAAAATTATAAAATAATTAAGAAGTGTAACACTTTTGTTACACTTGTATCATTGTGGCAACACTCACTACAATACCCATCACATGGCTACTCTCGCAATTTTCTTCTCTTACAGAAAAATCCCCCCACAAACTTTGCCACGCGATACGTCACAAGTCACAACTCACTCACTCACTCACAACCAAGTTTAGTCAGCGATTTATATTTATGCTGTTTCTTCTTCGCCTCTGTCGTCGCGTCGTTGCGCTGCCTCCGATTCTGACTAGTTGCCGATGATTGTGTAAACACAAAAATGAAAACATCGATTATGCTGTTGAATTTTTTTCAATTCGCCTGAATTGTTATTGACTGCTATAAGTTTTCGGGTTTTCCACTTTGAGTTGTCGTCATCCACTTTGGTCTCACTTCCACTAAACCGTTTTTATCTGCTGCTAGCATGCAGTAAGCGATCTTGAATCGTCCATTATAGGGATCAGAGTTTTGTGCGCATAAATTAGTTCATTGCCAAATGATTAAGACGAAACGAAACAGACGCAGCCCCGCGACAACGAATTCAAGTGCGATCATAATTTTCTCTCGATCGTTTTGTGTGTGTGTGCTTTGCACTTGTGTACCATTTTGAAGTGAAGTTTGACATAAATTAAGAAAATAATGCCAAACAATCGACACGACAGCGATCGGCGGTCGGCGAAGGCGTGCAATCTCATTCCGATTGCAAAAGTGCTTAAAAGCGATCCGAAGGCCATTTGTTTGTTATTTGCATAAGCTAAACACGGGTGACATCCATGACGAGAGAGAGAGAGCGAGGAGCGATATTATTTTGTGCGATGCTTTGTTTAAACGTAACATTGACATTGACCTCAGTTGGCGGTGATGATGTTGGTGATGACGATGACGGCCGGCGGCGAAAAGATTGTCTAGTTGTTTGGATCACATTTTGTTAGAAATTAATTCGATTGGAAATGAAAGAGGACAAGTCCCAGGGAACTGCAGTAGATAACTGATCGACAAGATTGGTGCTTTGTTGGTGGCACTTAGTTAATCAAATGTCACATTTAAAGACGAATTTGGAAATTTGGGAGTAAAAATGTCTCTCGCTTAAATCGAGAAGCGAAGCATGAGCCGAGTTTTCATCTGACAGATGGTTTAGGCCACCAACAGCTTTGTCTAGGAATACATCGATGACAGTTTTAGCTTTTTAGAGCTGCAACATTTATTTATCATCATGTAGTGGAATTGTAACAGTCAATCTTCTATTAGAAAGGTATTTTTATTTTTTCCAAATAAACCAAGCCCTACCGGGAAGTGAAGCTCTAACTTCGAATTGCTGTCAAATTGACCAAGCCCTGACAGCAAGTGAACCTTTAACTTCGCATCGCTGATAGATTGACCAAAGCCTCCCAGGAAGTGAAGCTCTAACTTCGAATCGCTGTCAAATTGACCAAGCCCTCCCAGAAAGTGAACCTTTCACGTCGCATCGCTGATAAATTGACCAAAGCCTACCGGGAAGTGAAGCTCTAACTTCGAATTGCTGTCAAATTGACCAAGCCCTGACAGCAAGTGAACCTTTCACTTCGCATCGCTGATAAATTGACCAAAGCCTCCCAGGAAGTGAAGCTCTAACTTCGCATCGCTGTCAAATTGACGAAGACCTCCCAGAAAATGAACCTTTCACGTCGCATCGCTGACAAATTGACCAAAGCTTCCCAGGAAGTAAAGCTCTAACTTCGAATCGCTGTCAAATTGACCAAGCCCTGACAGCAAGTGAACCTTTAACTTCGCATCGCTGATAAATTGACCAAAGCCTCCCAGGAAGTGAAGCTCTAACTTCGAATCGCTGACAAATTGACGAAGCCCTCCCAGAAAATGAACCTTTCACGTCGCATCGCTGATAAATTGACCAACGCCTCCCAGGAAGTGAAGCTCTAACTTCGCATCGCTGTCAAATTGACCAAGCCCTGACAGCAAGTGAACCTTTCACTTCGCATCGCTGATAAATTGACCAAAGCCTCCCAGGAAGTGAAGCTCTAACTTCGCATCGCTGTCAAATTGACGAAGACCTCCCAGAAAGTGAACCTTTCACGTCGCATCGCTGATAAATTGACCAAAGCCTCCCAGGAAGTGAAGCTCTAACTTCGAATCGCTGTCAAATTGACGAAGCCCTCCCAGAAAGTGAACCTTTCACGTCGCATCGCTGATAAATTGACCAAAACCTTCCAGAAAGTGAAGCTCTAACTTCGAATCGCTGTCAAATTGACGAAGCCCTCCCAGAAAATGAACCTTTTGCTTCGCATCGCTGATAAATTGACCAAAGCCTCACAGGAAGTGAAGCTCTAACTTCGAATCGCTGTCAAATTGACCAAGCCCTGACAGCAAGTGAACCTTTCACTTCGCATCGCTGATAAATTGACCAAAGCCTCCCAGGAAATGAAGTCCTAACTTCGAATCGCTGACAAATTGACCAAGCCCTGACAGCAAGTGAACCTTCTACTTCGCATCGCTGATAAATTGACCAAAGCCTCCCAGGAAGTGAAGCTCTAACTTTGAATCGCTGACAAATTGACGAATCCCTCCTGGGAAGTGAAGCTCTAACTTCGAATCGCTGTCAAATTGCCCAAGCCGCCTACTAGGTTGCTCTAACTAAGCACTAGCCCAACAAATATTGAACAGAACAGAGAGGATGAGAGGTTGCTTGGAAAGATGTGTCAATCTGTCAAGCCTTCTTCTTTGCTTTAACGCATCATCAAATTTCAACAGTTTAACACGAGAAAAAGACCCATTCTTGGAAAGGATATTTTCGCTGCAAGCCAGTGTTTAATGGGAAAAAGCTTTTCCCCGATCACAAGTTCGCACGGTATATATATCGCTTTTTAAGAAGATACTATGCTACCGCACTGACCTACAATCAACAGTCTACAAAGCGTCTGCGGGTCGGTGCGGGATTGGTGGTACCTTCAACAGCCGAACTCATCCACAGACAGCTCAAGTATGAACTGGACTGCTCTACCACACAACTTACCTACCAACATGTCATTCATGGACATTTGATCCAAAGTATACATTTTAAAGCGAAGGTAGGTTGTTCAAGATGGAGCTCGAAGAGGAAAAAAAATGGTTAAAGCCGAACTGAGGGAATCACACTTTTGGGAAGTTAATTCTTTAGACACGTAGAGTTAGTAGAGATCTTTTAATTCAGTAGGTAAATAAAATGAATCGGTGACAGTGAGTAGGTTTTTTGAACAGGTCCACTAAGGTACGTAGTTTTTTTTGACAGTTCTCCGCCAAACTCCGCGCTGAATAAACCCAACAAAATCATAAATTATGTCAAAAGTTTTTTAATGTCAGGTAAGGCAATATTTAAGCTATCTTGCAGATCTTGTGTGGTTCAGGCAAAGCGAGTTATACTCGAACCTAATATCGGAAGCCCCTTTTAGTGATCATATACCGACCACCTGATTATAGAGAACATTAAGCTGAATTGCCATCAAAGATTTAAGGGTGCAAAGGACAAGAAACAACAATAAACAAAAATGAACGGTTGGACTTGTTTGACATGAGAAGGTAAAAGTTGACAGCCTTAAGTTGGAGCCTTGCACCTACAATAACATCTGAAGCGAAGCTTCACTAAAATCAGGTTGAAGATTACATTGTTCGAGATGGAACTATTTCAGAAAAACTTGCTTAATTGAAGTTCAATTAGTTCAGTAGCTCGGTCTGTTTCAAAACAGCTCCAGTGTGCTTGAATTTGTAAAAATCTTTCCAGTTGCGTTGTCTCGTGTTTTAAGCCACAACCACATGAATCACAGAACTAAATGAACCAACGAACTGCATAGTTCAAAAGAGATTGACTACTGAACTAATTGGTTATAGAAGGTTGTAGTTCATAAACTGTAAGAATATACAAATATCAATAGATCCGAAATTACCCGCGCTATACCCTCTTGTTAAGTTCAAAGCCAGCAGCGCCAATTCACGTCTAATTGAAGCGTGAACTACACCAGAACTAAGTGAACCCAATGCGCAAGTTAGTTCAGTAATTAGATTTGATCCTTAAATGAGTTCAGAAGCCTAGTTCAGGTTAGACCCTATTCAGAGAAAACAGCAGTAGTAGCAGAATTTATGGAGCCCGTTTTCATCACGCTTAACCTTCTTTCTCTAAAACAAGTAAGGCTGCACCGTACGGGAGGTTTGGTTCTGGTGGATAGACTCTAAAATTTCTTAGAGAGATATGCATCAGTTTTCACAACGCTACTAATTTAAGTAGGTAGGGCTTGAACACTCCGAAGTGGTTGCCTCACGGACTTTTTTCGGGGTTCTGTATACGAAAAAGGATAAGAAAAAAAAAAGAAGAGTTGGTGGTTGCGCTTCCTCGATTAGATCTGACTGATCTGCGATTGGTTTTATGTGAAAAAAGGTCGTCATTTGTAAGACTTTGCCGTGAAAAAGGCACAATAGTCTCCTTTAAGAAAGGCAGCAGTGCCAGGGCCCCACGAAGGCTCTCCCGTCCTATTATCTAATAATCAAAGACTTCGTCGCCGACACAAGGTTGAAAGGGAGGACCGATTCGCGCCTATCTTAACAGGTCTACATCGTTTAAGGCTCGTAGAGTTTGCTGTCAAATTTGCTTCTTCAAACAGGACCGAAAGTCGCTCGAAAAATGTCCGCACTCGCCTTCGCTAATATCCATGCTTTTACACAAGACAGGGATGATGAGGGTTCCTATAAAAAGACTTCATTAATACTTCTGGACAAGGACGTAGGTTAGAGGGGAAGTTTGCAATTTAATGCAATTTTACCCAAAATTAATTGAGGCCAATGGGGTTACCTAGGCGACAAGGGCTTACTGCGATTTTAGGTCAAAGAAACAGCCATTGGCATGTTTAACTTCTGATATGTCATTATCAGAGTTTATAGCAAGACCAAGTCTTTAACCATCTCAAAGTTGAAGCTGTTCATGATGACGTTTCGCCCGATTCGTCAATGTTAAGTCGCCTTATTTTATCCAAAGTTTTGCCCTAATTTGGTTTCGTCATTTTTTCACATTAGGTTGCCTATATTCTATGGTTACTCCATAGCTGGGCACTTAATAACTTAATCTGAGGAAATAAAAGACTTGGGCGTTACATTTGATTCGAAATTAAATTTCAATAAACACATAGACAGCACAATATCCAGAGCTAACTCTCTTCTTGGATTTATTAAAAGGAACAGCAAGGATTTTTCAGACATACAAACTCTTAAAACCTTGCATTGTTCTTTAGTAAGATCTGTTTTATAATACTGTTCTAATTTGGTCACCAGCATATCAGGTGCATATAAATCGGATTGAACGTGTACAAAAGTCTTTTTCAAGATATTGCCTTCGTCACTTTAATGGGTCAGTAGAAATGCACAGTTATGAAGAAAGATGTCGGATAATAAACTTAAAGTCCCTGGAAACTAGAAGACTTATTCAGGGCATAACGTTTGTAAAAGACATCGCTTCTGGAGGAATAAACTCAAGGTTCTCACTGTCCAATCTCTCTTTTTACGTTTCTGGAATACCGTTACGTGAGCATGGCTTGTTTTATGAACCTAATCATTCGACAAGCTATGGAATGAATGAGCCTTTAACAAGGTGCATTAGGAGTTTTAATTCAATATGCAACTCCGTTGATTCCGGTGCAGGGAAATAAGTCCCCGGGTACTAAGTCCATTGAGGGACTTAGTTCCCACCTAGTGGGAAATAAAACCACTTTCTTAAAGTGGACTTAGTTCCCATGTAAGGTGGGAAATAAATTCTGAAAACCCAGAGTGGTTTTATTTCCCTTTTAATGTGAAGTAAATTCTCACTGTCGACTATGAACAAAGTAAAATAAAAGAGTCAAGTAGGATTTTTGCAATTTTTATTAACAAAAAATAAATTACCTTTTAACTGGTCAAAGTAATATATTAACACCAAATTTAATTAACAACATTTTCAAAATTTCGAATTAAAGATATATATATCTAAAACTATACATATATAACATATGTATAATTGTATAGCCAATAAGAAACTGAGAAGAAAAATCAGTTTGGAAGATTTTGAAAATAATCAAATAAAAAATCGCGCGATTTTGAATTTTATTTGAATGTGTACTTAGTTCCCATAAGAAAGTGGACTTAGTTCCCACCTTAGATGGGAACTAAGTCCATTTTAAGAAAGTGGTTTTATTTTCCACTAGGTGGGAACTAAGTCCCTCAGTGGACTTAGTACCCTGGGACTTATTTCCCTGTACCGTTGATTCCGGTGTTGATATTTCGATCAACAGAATTGCATTTAAAAAAAGATTAAATGAATTGTTATAATTGCTCATAGGGTTTTTTTACTTTTGCTTAAAATTTTACGAATATAATTATTAAAAGCACAAGTTTTTGCCTTAGGGTAATTGATTATATCAGATTATTTCAGATCGGAAATAGGAGACGTATGCCTAATTTCAAATAATCTGCTTCCCAACTCTACCTTCCCCGTCAGATGAAAGAATTTTCGTTTTGCCACATTTGTTACTAATATCATTTGTTATAAGGTATGCCGCTTAAAAATAATGTCGCATTCGTTGCGTTTAAGGCTCCAAAATTCAACTTTACCGCCACCTGTCGAACTTGTGTATCGATCTGCATGTTAGTCCTAGAGCTGTCAGTGAAGTATTTGCACCACGAGAATCCCAATCTGATTTTCATTCCCGATTTTTTTAGGCATTCCCTCGGTCTTCTCCAGTATCCTTGCGCCTAACTATAATACGAACAACACCGTCTTCAACTCCGCTGCGATGAATTACCTCACACCCAGCAGGTTGTTATGAAAGTCACTCTTGCCGGGAATCAAACTCGGCTTCCCTTGCGTGAGTAGAGAGCTGCATCTTAATCACATTTTATCAAACTTTTGCAGCGATAGAAAAACAAAGCCAAGACGAAACCCATCTGCTGAGGTCGGCAGCAGCTTAACGAAAGTAAAAGTGTCGCGCGTGGTGATCGTGGCGCAAGATCATCATCGCCAAGCACCAACACTTGCGATCTCTCTCCCAATGGAAGTGTCTAATAAACCAAAGACGATACAACAAACATAAGCATGAAAAACACAAAAGAAGAAACAAAAAAAAAAAATGCTCTACCGCGACCGGTTCGGCCAAAGATACTCTTACCACCACCACGACCGGCTTCTGCTGTTTCGCTTGCAGAATACACAGTTGCACCGTACCGCGGCTCGGCCTGTCTATCTACATAGAGGCAACCTCCTGTCTACCTCCGCTCAGGTGTTTCTCGGGATTGATCGGAACCGAAATGCAAAACCGGTATTGTTTCACTTCTTTGGCCTCCCAAGTGACTGCTGCTGACTGGCGAGAGCTAAGGGATGGCATACGATCAGTCTCGATCTTGAGTATTTTTTTTTTTTTATCGCCACCCAAAGACTGATTGTCTGTTGTTTGTTGTTTGGCGACAATTGCGATCTTTGTTGTTAGGTCGATCGATGGCGGACTTCTTCACTGATCAGTGATCTTTTCCACCGTGCCTGGATCTGGAGCGCTGCGAGGGAATTGTAATTGCCATTTGGCCGATCTGCTTAGACGTTGTTTTTCTTTTCTTTTCTTTTCTACTTTTTTTTTTTTGTTGTTTCTTTGACTCGCGCGTGGAAGTGGGTCAGTTAACATTACCTCATTGCGCCGGCGCGCAGCATACTCTCTGAATGAACTCTCTTTTTGTAGGTATAGCTGGGTTTTTCTTCTCGCTTCGTTTTGTGTTTTCGCTTCTTGCCAATGTACCGTGTAAAAGTAGAGTACTTGCTATGAAACTGGCTATCAACGTATCCAGCTAAGCGGAAGTAATGTTGATGGTAATTTTCCTCTTGTGCACTTCAATTTCTTTTATATAATTTAATAGAGACATTAAATGGGCTCTGAGTGTGTGTGGTGGATGTGTTTGGAGAAATCACTGTTATAATGCACATTTGACATTTTTTCTCTCACTCGGAGTGGAAATGTTTGCCAACTTGTGTAATAGGTATTCATAACCAAAGTCACACAATCGCAATCAAGACCAATTCCAATTCAAGGCACAGCCTGCTCAGTAATTGATGAAGAGTGATCTTGATCTTTCTAGGTTTGGAAACTTGCTGTGAGGAGTTTTTAGGAGTTCGAAGTTAAATGGTATAAACGAGAACATTAACACTCGATTGACTGCAAAATGGGCATATGAAATTGGAGAGTGGAAAGGTCTTTGAACGGCGATAAAGCATTAGATCAGTCGGAGATCCAAGCAAATTTTTTTCAGTGGGCAAAAAGCTTCTGCATTTGTTCCTGTTGTGCGTGATAAGTGACCACGGAGTCACAAAGAACTTGACTTAAATATACAGAGAGTCTGCTTGGCAAGCCCTTTTTCAATGAAAGAGCTGTTCAAAAGAACGGGACGGAAACAAGGGATCTAGTTTCCGGTGGAAGCTACAAATTCTGGATGGCATTGTAAGCGTATTCAAATAGCTTCAAAAACTATGCAAGCAATGAAATCCACTAACCAAACAAGTCCCATAAACCAAACCCTGAAAATTGCATACAAGCTACAAAATTACAAACCTACTGAAGCTTCACAAGCCCACTGTCGCGGGATCTGTTCATATACTCGTGTCTTACACTCATCGGATCTTCAAAAAGATCATCAAAAAATATGTTTCCAAAGATCGCCTTTACAAAGTTCTAAGAGGTAGAACGACTTCTATACCAGGGTCTTTCCGGAGCCATGTGAGCCTGTTGGACAGCTGCTACCAGAAGTCTTAGTACCCTCCTCAATTCCTCAAGCCTTTGTAGGCAGCAGGTTAAATTTTCGCGGGAAGGTACCAAGGCCTAAAAAGAGCTTTTCCTTGATAGAATAGTACTAGAGAAAGATCGCCTCAATCCATTCAGCTTGTCGGTAGATTTCTGGATCGTTGGGAAAATTCACAGCTTTGCTCAAAAATTTTTGTGTAGAATATGCATAGCGATTGCATTCCTTGTCAATCAAAAAAGCCTTGAAAAAGGTCCGTAAAAACTCCAGATTGCTCCAACTAAAGCGATAAATCCGGCGGTGCAAGACAGAGCCCTCCATAAAGCTTTGAAAGGTAAGCAGAATGAGTATAACTCGGCAACAAAAAGTGGATAAACTCATAAAAGACAGCATTCGTACAGAATGAACCTACGCTATAGCCTCATACTTTAGAAGCTTCAAAGTGAATCAATGGGAATTTTTCGGGCGGCCCAACTCCAGATTAGAATGACCATCTGTCAATATTTTTGTACCTGCACAAAATTGGGGGATGAGAAGGCCGGGAGCTGGATTTCACGATAGCAACCGCAAAGTCTTAAAAATTAAGTGTGATTTAGAAAACTCGCCTTTAAAAAACTAACAACTCCGGTATATTAAAGGCGTTCACATATTTATGGACAGTCAGGCGACTAAAAATTCCCTTAATGTCAGTCTCAATTGACTCCAAAGCAGACTGACATACTGCTGCAACTCCAGCTCTGGGAGGTCAAAACTTACCCAAGTTGAAGTGATTTTCTGGACGCGATTTGAAGGTAGCTAAAAATCAACAGTCCAAGAGAGGTTTGGAAACCCTCTTAAAAAATCCTTAAGCCTTTCAACTGCCTTCTTGAATCTTGAATTCAACTTTTAAAGGCTGTGCATCCATTTTACAGGCCTGATACACCCCAAACAAGCCAATGGATACTTTCAGAAACGATGCCGAAAAAAAGCTCTGAATTTAAGCAGTCGTTTAAAAGGTCATCACAGTTTATGTCATTAAAGCTCAAAAGCTCCCCAATTTTACAGGCCTGGTGCACCTCAAACAAGCCATTCGAAACCTTTAGAAGCGATGCAGAAAAGAAGCTCTGAATTTAATCAGTCTTCTTAAGGTTATCACAGTTTAAGAAATCCAAATGGAACTTTAAAGTGCCGGTGCTAACTTTGTTTTCAGGAAGACATTTTTTACGGGAATGTGCAGCCCTTTGTGGGATTAGGGGAAGACCTTTCCGGATGAAAAATAAAAACCTGTAGCGGAATAGAAGGAGAAGCTGGGGAGGGAAAGAGACGGCGACATCACTGGCGCTGAGGGGGGAGATTATGAGAAAAGGGATTCATGGTGGCATTCAAGAAAGGAATAAGGAGGAGAACGGAAGGACTTACTGATTTAAATAAAAGACGGAATTAATAATTTTAAAGAAGACGTAATATATCATTTTAAAAACCTCTTCTTGCTTAGGGACCCCTTTTAAGAGGTAGGTAGGTACACAACTTTAAATAAAAATAAGACACACACAAATCTTGGCGACGTTCAGGGTATTGACTTCGTTAGAAAGAACATTTTGTGTCATTACTGTTGAAGTGTGATTTAGGACATATTGGCGCCGGGACCTTGTTGATAACAGAGCAATTTGTAAGTCTAATTTCTGACCAAGTTTTCGAACACCACAGAGCTCGTTCTTCTCTGCTCATGAATAAATTGAAAGTCTAATTCTCCATGAGCACAAATCAGCTGTCAGCTGTCAAATTTATTCTCCCTGCAAAAAGAGTTGCCAATTCGAAAAACAAACCTACAAAAAAAAAGGTCCAGTTGCCTTAAAGAAAAAAAGTAAAACAAAAGTGAAGATGCAAAACCAGCCCAACTCAGTACTCGCAAAGCGAATCATAAAAGGACACAGAACCTCAGACAAATGGCTGCCTAATCCATACCTACTGGATATATCTTTTTGCAAATTGGTTTAACAAAACATGGCGTCGGTGTTGTAACAATTTGCGACACTCAAGTACAAAAACCGCACCAAGCTGAAAGACCACCTTGAAGCTGCACACGAGAACAGCAGCGAGGAAGACAAATCGCTCATAAGAGGCGTGCTCCCATTTGTTTTTATTTACATAAATCTATTGCCGAGCTGAGTTTGAGTTCCTTTTGTTTCTGCACCCCTCCCATCGATACAAGAGTGTATAGTAACCCTTAAATCTATTTGCTCGCACATTCAATTTTCAGAGAATAAAACAACAACAGCATTTCATAGCCATAGCTCACACACCGACACCGGTTCCTTGGTTTCTTCGTTTCCTTTTCAACCTTCGTGCCCCCTCGCAATCTTGGTAATTGAATTGGTAATATGTGTTGTGTAGGGATATAGAAAAAAGAAAAAAAAAAAACAACAATCTCTCTACTGTGTGTACAATTTCCTGAGCATCATCGCTCGCTCTTTTGTGTTTCCTCCTTCTTTTAGATGTCGAACAAACCACATTCAAATATAGACACACACGACTACTCGCACCCGACGTAAGGGGGACGATTCATGTCCTTCGCACGGAGGCGTCTCGTAATTTAAATCGACTCCTTTATTAAATTGGTTGAGTAAAATATTTAAAAAGGTCGATTTAGTCCTTTTCTCATTGTTGTCTTTGCTGACTCCTTGTGTCCCTGTGTCCTAGTGCGTTTAGACTGGGCGACAAACAAAATCATTTTTATTCGTTACATCCTACGACGAGTATGCCGGCCAATTTGAATTTGTGCGGAGGGTGGCCGAACATCGACGCACGGCCGAGGGTGGAGAATATGTTTTCTTTTACCGATAATGTTTTGATACACAATTGAACGAGTTTGTGTGGATTTACTGCGTGTGGGACTGTGTGGGACTGTGAGGGCATGCGGGGTGACATGTTTACAAATGGGATTTTCAGTTTTCCCCTGTAAATTTTTACGATATGCTCTCGATCTCGATTGTAGTATATGAACGCTTAATGAGGGCTGATGGTGATTTTAGTTGCCACCGCAATATTATCCTCATGGGCATGGGAAATGGAAATCGATAGCTAAGCGAGTTACTTCGACATTCAGATCACAATAGTGATAAGGATAACCCGGGATGTTGTGTATTTGCCTAAAATCTGGGGTAGCAATCTGTCATATGGACATGGACATGGATCGGCAGTAAACAAGTTTGATAGGTTTGTCTTTTGCGTTAGGGCCAACAGGTAACTAAAACATCGACTTTCAAGGAGGGGAGGGGCTCCAGTGTATTGTTTTCCATGACCTTGTACACGGGTTGATGTAGACACTTTGAAGATCTCGGTTGGCAGAGTCTTTTCAGTCCTCAGCGCAAAGCGGTCGTCAGGACCTTCTTACAATTCAAATTCAAATTATACGACTGATTATAATTTCGAGTTGAAACAAAGCATTTAAGGCACTTTGCTTTCAAAATGGAAAGAATGACTCTCGAACTGGATAGAAGAGACGGTTAGGTCCTCCCCGGACTGTTGCGCCACCTAAGTAGGGATAGAAGAGACTCCATTTGTGCACTCGCCGTAATGGCACGGGACGGTTTTGGAAACTACTGAGTATAGCGTGCGGGACTAGTCATTGCATATCCTTGAAAACTAAAAGCGTCCCAGATGATGGAGGATAGTCTCACATACTACCATCCACGATGCCTTGGTCTTTAAAACGGGGCGGTTTGGGTTCCCATTTCGTGAAGATCGTGGGCGCTGGGATTTGAGGATCCTTTTGGCTGGAGAGTTATATTGACCATTCGCTCGATGTGGTCGCGCCAATGTTGGCTGTTTTTTGTCCCAAATCCACATTTTTGTACAGCTCATGGACTTTCCGATTGCATTTTCTTCTTTAATTCTTCAACACAGGAACAAAAATCAGTCTAAAAATGTTTCTTTCAATGGAGCTGCGCCATAAAGCAGAACTCAGCCACAATAGCTTTAACACAGCATGAAGCTGAAAATTCGACGGAAAAAGCTGTGGCCCTAAATCCAAAACCATTGAATAGATGATCAGAAGACCAACATTGAATATGCCAATGGTAGAAATTACAGCGAGTGCTGACACGGCTTGCGCAACGAGAGGCCCCGCTACAGCGGGGCTTCAAATCAATAGGTATCGCAACTTGTTGTACACTTGGACCCAATATGCAAGAATCCACAGCGAAAAGCCCTGTAGAATCTGACATCAGTTAAGCTTATGGAAGACGGCATTCGGCATACGCACAGAATAAAGGTATGTAGACTGCCGTAATTCGAATCCCAAAGGCGGGTTTCCTGCAAATTTTCAAACAGAAAGAAGTGCAAGAGAAAAAAATTCAAAGTCGAGTCGATAGGTGTTTAAAAAAATGGAATTGGTGTCGAAACTGTGGAGTTCTCCGACGCATCAAGGCTGAGAAGCTCATTTCGAGGCGTATTCTCAGAAGTGCTTTCGTGACGGATATTTTAGCAAAGGTAGAAGCTGCCAAATCACCCGTTGGCATTTCCATTTCCATTAATGGTTCGTATGAATGAAAACTAGCATTTGATTTAAGTAAAAGGTTTTAGCGAAGTAAAAGCCCTAGCAAATGCTTTGAATTGTTATGAATAAAACCTATTTTGCTGAAGTAAGTTCGAAAATTCGAACACAGCATTTACTTCGCTGTACATGTCCTTGCCTGGCAATTTCTGTCAAACTTGACAAGTGACAACTGTCCGGTGGTTTGTTTATTTTGAATTTATTTTCAAATTTTTGTTTATCAAAAGCAAAATATAGCTCCAATTAATTGCCACCGGAAACAAAAATTTTATTTGCCAAATCACTTGGTGATGTTTGATTTCTTCCTCAGTTGTCGGAAAATGTATCCAATCATCGGCTTGTTGAACTATTTTTTGGTACACATACCAATTAGTTAACAAAACACCAAGATCTTCTCCAACACCAACCTAAACACATAAATTTTTCACTTGTTAAGGCATGCATTTTTGAAATGTTTACCTGAAAACCCGGATCGCATAAATAACTTAGGAAATATTCAATTTTCTGGATATTTGAAAGAGCACCACCACGCATCTCAAAATTATCATTTCAAAAAGGAGTAGCCAAAATGTCCAAGTAATTTATATTTATCGTCACCAATTCTTCTTTGTTTATACTGTTTCTTATTAGCACGAACGTTAACAACAAGAGGTAAAATGGTTTTCCTGCACGAACAAAACCTAATTTAACTATTTATAAACAAATCATCGAAAATTCACAATGCTTAGATTGTTTTATGTAAAAAAAGGGGCGTAGAAAATATTTAGCGAAAGGTCTGAGTCAACTAAATAGCAGACTCAGCATTTGCATAGCACTTGCTGTGTCTGATAAGTTTTATTTATACCGATCTGAGTAAAAGTCCAGTGCCGCCGCTTTTTGAACATGTCAAAAGTTGGAACTAACTCAAATTGGTTTTTATTCATACGAAATGTAGCAAATGCTGATTTTGACATTTCTCTTGAGTAAAAGCAATTGCTACGGTTTATTCATACGACCCAATATCCAGAATGCATGTTGCGAGGTCCCCACGGTGTAAGTCAAAATGAAGTCTAAGCTTGAGAAAGGTTATCACGAAGAGCGGGAAGTTCTTGACGTTCATCATGGCGCCACTTTTCAAATATTTGCGAAACGACCAACAATACAGCAGAATGATTTTTTTTTCCTTCAAGCCCTTTCTCTTTAATGTCAGTTGATAAACTGTCAAATAATTGTTTCAAAACATAAACTGGTGATCGGGATAAGGCATTTTAGACCAAGGCAAGGTTGGGGGATGAGTATCGGCCAGAAGCACATCCGTCCGTTAGAATGACTGTTAGCACATTTTTTTGTAGACTTGGAGAAGGCATACCACCAGTTCCTAGATGCAAATGCTGTTGCCTGACGTAGTTACCTATAGTCTGGTGTTATTCTGTGGTAAGATATCGACGAAAATGGTCAAGCGACTTCATTTTCATAAGCATTTTGAAAGGATAAACTCAGTTCAGTATCCTAGCTCTGTATACCTTTTTTGAACCCTTTCCAGTTAGTTTTGCTCCTTGTGAGCTTCGTGGTTTTTCGTGTTTTATTAGCAGCTGGGTCGTTGTTTTAAATATTCGAAGATGACCCGAGAAAAGATCAAAACTTTCATAAATTTTAACACAATTGGTGGGTAGTCCTCTTGCAATAAAGAACTCAACCGAATCAGGTATTTCATTATTTGGATTGCCCGGCGAGTTCAAATTGCAATGGTTCTAATTTACACACTTCCAAACGCAAGTCTGCATTTCCCTTGTATGCATTTAGGTAGATCTGCAGACATAATAAGCTTTTAAATCGCCCTAACCCTATAATAAAATGTCCAAGGGAATAGGGTAAAGAGTTCCCGACAACGTAAGAGTCAAACAAGAAGGGGAAAAAATCACGTGACAGCTAAAAATCTTGTAGGAAATGTAGAAAGCACCATACTCTAACTACGTATCTAGGATTTAATCGGCTTCGTTATTCTACAACTTTATTTTGACGTTTAAACGCAGACGTTGAACGGTTGAGGTTTTTTTTGAACTCAGAAACTTCAGAGCTGTGAATTGGTGTTTCATTTTTCGGTCAGAGGATGATGATAGAGCACTCTAGAAAATCGGAATAAATTGACAGTCTCATCAAAAATCGAATCACAGCATATTTTGACAGCTGATCGGAAATGCGAATGGTCCCTACCTATCTACAAAAAAAGGAAAGCAGATTTCAAAAATAAGTAAAATATCGACAAAAAGTGCAACAAACTAAAGAAATAAAACAAATATCCTTCAAATGTGTTTCATAAATGATTCAAAATGATTCAAAATGCTTCAAACACATTGCGCGGTACTAATAATCATGTTAACCTAACTTTTCGAACTCACAATGGCGAAATTTTCCACACAAAATTACATATTGTGACCTACAAAATATAAAATAAGATGAAAATGATTATTAGTTACGACCATTCTGTTTTAAATTCTCGTGCTCTCCTCTAAATAAAAAATAAAATCACCTGCTTAGATTTGACAAAGCAAATGTGCAGCCGACAACGAAATCGATACCGCATTTGCAAGGTTTCGAATAATTGCTATACCTATAAATATTCGAACAGACATTCGAGTCAAACACTCACTCGAACAGTCATAGTCAACACAAAGTGTCACTTCGAATTAGGCACGAAGCTCCACCTTTTTTCACTCAATCACACAAAAAGCATCATTGTTGGTACTAAGTATATTCACTTAACAGTTTAAAATTGTCTGCGAAGGTACCTGCAGAAAAAGTTTAAATGATGCACAGTTATTTCGAATTTCGAAACGTTTTCATTACACTCCATTCGACCTTAAATTATTCCGTCCCCACCTATATTCGTAGCACCATGCACAATAAATCATAATAAAAACCACTTGTCAGAAATTCGAACTCGCAGCCAGTTTAGCATTCATCGCCACATCAAACAATCCGCTTAAAACCCTGCATGAAAGTGGAACAAATTGCCCACTTAACACGCTCTTAAGTGGGTAATCCCTAGTACCTACCTATTCCTATACAACATTAATTATTCTGTTTCGGTATAGCTCAATATGGACAAGTACATTTCAAAACTCTTTCGAAATTCGATTAATTCGAAAATCAGAAAAACAATCTATGCAGCATAAATGTTGGCAGCTTCTATCTAAATGATGCCACTGTCTCCCATCAAAAAGTTAATGAAATTAATGCGTGAGAAATTCCCAGTCGTCACACGCACACCTACTCGCTTTCGAACTGACAGAAGACAGAACTCGGTGCGCGTTTGTGTGAATGCCCCAGAGGTGGTAGGTAAATATGTAGCTGGGTAGAAATTAATAAAACCAAACGTCACGTGAAGAAATTATAGTACATAATATACTTTTGAGCGAAAGAGGAAAATGCCCCGGCCACCTCATTCCGTATAGAGGAATCCCAAATGTGGTGAGTGGTGACTGATGAGTTCGATATCCCACCTCCCTTTTCGAATATCAATGACAGAATTGCCGAAAATTCCCCCGAATAACCATTAAATTGTCGAATCCAACAATTTTACAGCCGAAATTAATGAGTATAAACTATCCATCCGTCCACCCCATTTTGAGCATAGAAAAAAAGACAGATAAAAGAAATGAACAACAAACAATGGGGCCAAGACAGTGAACAGTATTTTAAGTGCGATATACCCAGTCGCACCAGAACGCAATGGAAGTGGACATACTTTCAATTAAGACAACAAAATGTTACTTAAAACATTAAAAACAGCAGCAAAAAGCAACCAACAAGAGGGCGAAAGTGAAGAGAGAGAGCAACACAAAGAGGGATCGACAAAAAAAGAATTATAAAAACCCAAACCAAACCAAAGAGTAAACCAAGTTCTCTTCAACTTTTCTACATCGTTTTTCTTTCTTTCTTTGTTTATGAATTTTGTGATTGAAAAAACAACAACGACGACGACAACGAAAACCCATTCAACTGAAAAAGAGCCAAGCAAAAAGGAACTGAAAATAAAATGGCAGTGACCGAATGGAATCGGAATCACCCTCGTGTTCCCTCTCTCCGATGAGCGACCGACACAGGAACCCCTCCATTCCATGGCTAACGTCTTCGCAAGAGATTTTGCTGGCGACTGAAGTTTTATCGCCTCGAAAAGTAATTTCGTTGGCCGCATTTCGAATCGCCGAAGAGGAATGCAAAAAGTCGCCTCCTTGATGGTGGTGGTGCAACTGTCACTGTAGTGGACGAGAGTAGAAACCTTTGAATGGGTTGGTGCGAAGAGAGTGCAACTGATTTTTGGCGAATTTCACCCGAAATTCGGTGGTCTTCTCGATTTTGGACCGACTTTTCGACTTTGTCCAACTTTCTGAGCCACAGGCCAAAGGACACCTTTGCAAGGTTTTTGACTTTCGGACAAAGCCGCCCGCCAAAGAGAGCTTCTCTTGGAATTTCCATTTCGGCGAACATCTCTTCGGCTTCGCCCACCACTACCAGTGCAGTTCAATTCACTGTGGCTGTGTTGGTGCACCAACACGCCGGCAGAGTTGAACACTTTTTTTTATCTGCTTTTGGCATGATTGAAATTCATTTAATATTTCAAAACCATATGTGTCCATCGGATGGGATTAATCTTTGGAACAAGTGAATGTAGGCAGTGCGGTTTTTTTTCCGTCATAATTTGCAGTTTTTGCTCTTGCTCCTGTTCTTCGGGGAGATTTGTTTTAATTAGTTTTGATTTGCTGTTAATTGTAGGCTGTGGCTATGCCTAAGTGGATTAAATGTAATTAAGTCGGTTGGGCTGGGAATTGGATTGGGAACGGCAACAGTTTAAATGATCGCATTTACAGCTCGTAACGTACCGTATACTGGGATGGAGCTTACTGACAATGTCATGTTTGGCACAGGAAATTAGCTGTGTTATTGATATATTTTTTGTGAGTATGCGGAGTGGTTGTTGGAATTGCGACAAAATGAAAGCGAGTTTACATCTGGCTGTTACTGTTCGGTCACATGTGGCTAACCCGGCTGACTTTGGAATTTATGAGCTGGACAGTAGCGTCAACCTGGTTATTTGAGATGATTTGGACATGTAAAGCGAATGGATATGAAGGCTCTGGCCTGCCGACGCTTCGTCAACTCTAATCTAACGCATTAGAAGAAGACCTCAACCAAGGTTATAGAAAGACTCATAACAGACTTCGAGAGGGCATTAATAAACAGTTGACGGAGGACCGAAGTAACTAGTGAGCCTCTCTACACAGTTTAGGTTCCCGCTGAACTGTAGAGTCGCCTAAAAAGATGATCAGTTGTATATCTGACTTCAACTCTACAAACAGACAAAATTATATCCTGGATATAAAAAAGGGCGAACTTGCCATCAGACTGCTTTTGCAAAGGACATGACACATCAGTCAGATTAATGCACGCGTAACTATAACGGCTTTCTAAAAGTTTCCCGGTAGTTACTGCGTGCATTAAGTTGATTTGATGTGTCAAAGAAGTACCAGCAGAAAGCCGGAAAAGTTTATCAAAGGCTGCATAAAACCGTCATAGGTGGTGCCAGTGTTTTCAACTGAATACGGCGGATCTTGGGGGAATAACTCGATAAACCCCTAAGTCATGGATGAACAAACGTGCCCATAGTATGTATGAATGTAGATACCTGAGGACGACAAGTTTCAAATAAAATTTCCTTTTATGTAAACAGGGGGTGAGGACAGAACAAAATATAAGACAATTACAAAACGAACAAAAGGACTCGTGTAAGTAAGGGAGGGTACCAAGAATTTTGACAGAACCTATGTTCCGACCAAAATGTCAAAGGACGAAGAAAACCTTTTGATCCAAGAGGTAGTTCGTACAGCTGTTTCAACTGGGGGAGGTTGACCTCAAACTCAATGTCAAGTATGATCGGCCTATGGCCTATCGTTAGCTTATTTAAATTCTCTTTATAGCCATCAAGTTCAATTAGACAGATAGTACTTAACGACAAGATGATCATCAGGATAAACCAACTAGAGGACAAGGAAAATCGCTGGCTTCAGAAAGCCCTAAAAGCCTTGGCAAGTCAGGCGAAGGCTTCAGAATGCTCTTGAATTATTGGAAGGTGATTCTTTGGACTATGATGAGCCTTGTGCTAAATTCAGCACACTGAAGGCTGTCTTCTATGAAATCTTGAGCGATCAAGCTCTTATACGACCCACTAGCGCCTGATGTGATGTGTCTAGGGTTACCAGAAAACGAGAAAGGAGGCCCCTTATACATTTTTAGGGATTACAGTTTTTTAACTGGGGGAACAACAACTTTAACGAACATCAAAATGATCTTAGTTTTCAGTTTTAGGTTTAAAATCACAAAAATAACGAGATATTTTCAAATATTTTACTAAAAATTGGTAAAAGGACGTACTTTGTTGTGAAAGTTTGTATAAGACTTGATAGCTTTTGATATGCATGTGTTCAAAATGGCTTTGTAAATCCAAACATAGAAATAGAAGATAACAGCCAAAGTGGAGGCAAGTTGTCCAGTACAGTAGATAGCGAAAAACTACCTAAACAGGGCAGGATACGCGTAGATAACCATGACCCCACTCATTATAAGGAAAAAAAAAACGGTCCAGCTAACGAGGGCTTAAAAAGACCATAATGTCAAACGAGAATGCTTGGAGGCTGAAGGCAGAACAAAATCCCCCAAAGGCAGCTTTCTTTCCTAAAAGAGAGAAGGGCTTGACAATTTCCATACATGCGGGTCAACTTTGCCTGTTGCCTGGCCTAATAGGTAACCATAAGGCCTAAATTGATACAAATTAGCTATACAAAGGATGTTACATGTTAACCAACAAAAGCTGTCAAATGATAGGTACAATGAAAATTTTAGTAACAAATAAATCGGTCTTTCAACAAGTCCATTAGAAGAGACTAACTTGCGAACTTGTCGCACATTTAATTACCATTATTATTGTTATAGAGCTCAATCGTTTTAAATATAGTTAATGAAAATCGCATGCAATCCCCTGCTGTGCGAGGCGTAAATCAGGTGGCAAAAACACGGTTACAGGTTTTACAAATCATAATTAAAATTCACTTACCCATTATACGTAATGTTGTAACTGGTTAAGGGTTCTTGATTACCTGAAATAAAGAAAGGAAAGTGGATCATTATAGAAAGAGGGTAGAAGGTAAGAAAAACTGTTTGGAGGGCTCTAATAAAAAAAAAAATATATAAAGTTGGCGCAACAGGTTCGTAGTGACCCTAGGCCTAGCTTCTCAGATTCGTTGTGTGTGAATTTTTCATTTTCGGGACGAGTGGAAGGGATCTACAATTTCCAAACGGCTAATTGAGAAGCTCCTTCATGACAGTTATACTCTCGGAAGTTTGTCAAACGTTCGCGAGAGGTGGCGCAGTGAAAAAAACCTTTAGTTGGAATTTGGGTTTAAAATTCGATGCAAAATATAAAAAATAAAAGATTTTTTAAAGATGTGAGGTAGGTTGAGTTTAAGGCGTAATTTGTGTTGTTCTGACTGTTTAGTGGCTCAAGGAGGGCCTACTATAAAACTGAAAGGCAACGGTCTTGCAGTGGTTTTCTGTAATTTTGCCAACCCTTTCTGAATTTTTATAAGACCTTTGTGAGCGGCACTTGTAAAGTTCTCAGAACTAATCCGCTTTACCATATCGAGCTTGTTGCTATGTTAACCAATGCAAGGCATCGTCGAATGAACAAACGTTTAAATTTTTCACTAAATCCCTAATCGGCAGATTGAAATGCGAATTAGACCTTTTCGTCACCTAATTTCCTAAATAAGTCGTTCAATTTCACAGCTGAAATTTACGGACTGTACGTTTTCTATTGATTTGCTTAAAAATTTCCAGACAGGGTTCGATAGAATATCATTTTTACCTCTAGGAGTACACAAGGCTACACCTCTGTCCTTACTTTAGGACTTTAAGGATTCTATTGACAATTTTCTTTAACCATAGTGTTAAATTTTCGTGTTCAACTCTCGCAATCAAACATTTTCTATGCCCAACATATTATGTACAAGAAAAATTTGGAAAGGTATTTACAACAATACATTTTTTTTCAAATTCACCCATACTTGGACTTTTTATAGGAAAACTGGTATTGGTATGTGGACTTGTTAAGTATATTTACGTAAGGAAAAATATGAATTTTGTTCCAAATCGTTCTAGACGTTTTTGAAAAAATCGAACTTTCCTAAAGCCCTTACGTGGGAAGTACTATATCAATATTGGGGCTCTCTGGTTAAATTCAAAATAACTCCGAAGGAATTTTGAAACAAATCTGTAGGCATTTAGACTGTGTTACCTTTAGGAGGAGACATATGGACGTTTACGCACTTTTTTTTAGCTCTGTCAGAATTGATTTACATCACTTCACAAGTTCCAAACTCTGCATGTAAAACAAAGCCAAATATAACTTTAAAATAATTATTTTCGTAGCGAATGGATTATTCCAAAAAAAATACACATCTTAATAGCCCCCATCTTAAGACAAACTGTGTTTTTAGTTTTGTTTTTTGACTAGCGCTTGGAAAAGTTATTAAAAATGCGAAAACGGATGTGGTGCTCATTTGAAAACACTATTGCGTAGCAGTTATCAGTTATCAATTGAACAAACATAAATTCAAACTATAAAACAGACATTTCGAATCCTTGCAGGACTGTGTAAAGCTGTGGCGCATATTTATCTACATGAAGCAATGCGTTCGCATATAAAACTAATATTCGCGTTTTGTTCTTCCGCGTGCTTTTTGTGGAATCGCTGGCAATTCGTACATCCACATTTGCCGCGAAGTAGACTATAGACTATTTCATACCAATTATTGTTTCGTCGGGGTTTTATAAACGTTTCTCAATAATTATAGTTTAATCATATAATTTTTAGAAAATATTTTTTCAAGTGGTTTGATAGATGTGGTGTTGGGAAAATTTAAAAACATTCACATTTGGGTAGTATGAAACGACATTTGTACAAAAAAAAACACAATTCAGAAATTACAAGACTTAAAAATTGTCATGTTTGGTTTTTCTCACCACGTAGCTTCGTTGGTTGCTTGCAATAAAGGCGACAATACAAATTGAGAATTAAAAGAAAGGAACGTCAACAATTTCGATACCAAATACCTTTCTACCTGAGTCCTGCCTGGCTTTTCGTTCTCCACTTTCCCCCGAAGAAATGGAAAATTTTTAGTGAATGGCACCAGTTACCTTTCTGATTCAAAAGGGAGAGAACAGTCCAAGACAAACAGTTTGGCAACCACAGCTATTATTGCAATTATTCCAAGAACTTCCATCGCAATAGATTATAAGGATGGGAATTTTTGTTCTTTCGGTCGGCTGGTAAATATCATTTGGGTGCTCTCCATACAAATTAAAATATTAAATAAATGTAACTGAACTATCTTACATATTATACATAGGTATAAGAGAAAGTTTAAAAATCTGGAGTCCGGAATAATAACCACTTTCCCAAGTCTAGCTCAAAAAAAAAACCCTAAAAACCTCGGTCCAAGGGCTTATACGTATATTTATTCAACAAAAGATCGAAAGATGTATTGAGCCACTTCTAGAGGTTGAAGGCCCCAGAAGTCAGATTTGCATTAATCGTAGTAAAGTGACATCGCTGACAAATTAATGTCCCATCGTGTTGTTCCAAAAGTGTCACATGACACGCCACATCTTCAAGTCTTCTAATCGGTTCTGGAAAAAGCGGCACTTTCTTCATGCAACCTTTCAGAACAAGTATGCCATGACTGGCAGATATTAGTAAACATATTTCGCGCACTTTGTCTATGCTTGCATATTGTGAATTTATTATCACTAATAACATATTTTATGCAACAAATAATTACCCTTTGGTGGATATAGCAGACGGGGCTTCCGGACACCGATTTGCGTTGTCGTCTCTCTCCACCGCCAGCTGGGTGTGAGGCGCGAGTAAAAACGGTTATCGGCGCTAGCTGATCTTTTACTCATTTTTTAACAGCGCGGAATAGCGGCAAGAGTGTGATAGTAATTAGGGACAATTATGCGCGCTTATTGTTATTACTAAACTAAGCAACATCAAGTGTATGCATTAAGTTGGATAAATGTCATCGAGTGTTGACATGATGGCACTTAAGTGTGGGTTGTGAAGTGGTCTGTATGCTTTTCTGTATCCCTGGCTCAAAAGAACTTGCTTCGAAGGTCTGCAATATTGTTGTTCCACCTTTTTTTTAGATATAAGGATTTGAATATAAAACTAAGCAAAGAAAATAAAAAAACAGACAGAAAAACTAAATAAGAGACAAAAGTTAAGGAAAAAATAATAGAAACAGAAAAAAAAAGAAACAAGTAAAAAATAGTTTAGTACCAAAACTTATTAAATTTAAGGAACAAATTACAACTAGAAATAATTAACCAAGATGGTTTTTATTAAAGGTATTATCAAATTAACGTCAATTACAGACGCACAATCATTATAAAGGGTGATTTTTTAGCTGGTTTGGTTTTGGCAACACTGGTTTTGACAGCTGACGTGTGTTTAGTACCTTGTGTCACTGTCAAACAGCTTCAGTTTGGTTTGCAATTTAACCATGGATCGTCTTACAAATGAACAACGCTTGCAAATTATTGAATTTTACTATCAAAATTCGTGCTCGGTTCGAAATGTTCATCGCGCGCTGCTTCCATTTTATGATCGGCATTCTCGACCTTCTGAGCAGTCTATTCGGAAGATTGTGACCAAATTTCGCACCAAATTTACTTTGTTGGACATTAAACCACCAACACGTTTACGTACTGTGCGTAGTGAAGAAAATATTGCGGCCGTATCAGCTAGTGTGACAGAAGACCGCGAAATGTCGATTCGGCGCCGTTCCCAGCAGTTAGGCCTTTGTTACAGCACTACGTGGAAAATTTTGCGGAAGGATTTGGGCGTAAAGCCTTTTAAGATACAGCTGGTGCAAGAACTAAAGCCAGCCGACCTACCACAACGCCGAATTTTTGGTGAATGGGCTCTTGGAAAGCTGGCCGAGGATCCGCTTTTTTATCGAAAAATTGTGTTCAGCGATGAGGCTCATTTTTGGTTGAATGGGTACGTAAATAAGCAAAATTGCCGCATTTGGAGTGAAGATCAGCCAGAAGCATTGCAACAGCTACCAATGCATCCCGAAAAAGCCACTGTTTGGTGCGGTTTATGGGCCGGCGGCATTATTGGGCCATATTTCTTCAAAGATGATGCGAATCGCAGCGTTACTGTCAATGGTGAACGCTACCGAGCGATGATAACAAACTTTTTTTTGCCCGAAATGGAAGTTCTTGACTTGCATGATATGTGGTTTCAACAAGACGGTGCCACATGCCACACAGCACGCGAAACAATGGCGCAATTGCGAGGCGAGTTTGGTGAACAGTTAATTTCACGTTTCGGGCCGGTCAATTGGCCGCCTAGATCGTGCGATTTGACACCATTAGATTATTTTTTGTGGGGGTATGCCAAGGCTACTGTGTATAGGGACAAGCCCGCTTCGATTGACGCACTGGAAGCCAACATCCATGCATTCATTCGTGAGATACCGGCCGATATGTGTGAAAGAGTATGCCAAAATTGGACTCAGCGGATGGGCTACCTGAGACGCAGCCGCGGTCAACATTTGCATGAAATTATCTTTAAACATTAAATTGCAAGGTTCAAACTATCGATTCAAATAAATATTTCATTCATTTTTTCGATTTTTTTGTGTTTTTTTTTTTAAAAAAGTTCTAAACCTCTTAAAAAATCACCCTTTACAATCACAATAAACCATTTAAAGAGGAGGATCTAGCGTAATAAGTACGAAAACGGGATATATAAAATAATCTCTTAAATTAAACGTAAATTAAATGATGAAACATTAAGACCTACAATACTTGAAATATCAGGACAGTGAATTCTGTTAAATAGCGCGAGAAAGCAAGAAAAAGGATATTTAAATTGTTTTTTCATTTAATCGACCGATCGCGACGTAGAACAAGAAAAGAAAATAACTCTCGACACATTTCTCCTAATCTCAAGAGACTCTAGTCCAATAAGTTGTTATCGAACCGAAAAGGGGGTAAGTTATTAATGTCAGACCAAGGAAGACGTCTGAGGGCAAACCTAGGAAATCTTTTTTGAGTTGAATCGATTCCTTCAACATGAGTATGACGAGTATCTCAACAAGGATCAAACAACCGACAAAAACAAAGTTTTAAGCGCATTGGGGTCGTTGAACACCCTGGCATAACGTTTAAGCACTCCCCATGCTCTGTTAGCTTTATTTGTAACATTTTCAACGTGGTAATTGAAGGATAATTTACTGTCCAACAAAACTCCTAAATCTTTTGTCAAAGATACACACGTAATAACACAACAATCGAAGGAATAAGCGTTAATGTAAGACGAGGTATGACGGGAAAAGGTAATGACCGACCATTTACTAATATTAAGGGACAGGTGCACTAGTGCACCACAAAACGAAGTTTTGAAGATGTGCATTCAATCTACCATTGCATGAAGAGTATATTTTAAAATCACCAGCAAACATGAGGCTATAACATTGTGGACCAAATTTGACAACATCATTAGCTGTTTTTCATTATCAGCTATGATCCGTATAGATCATCGATTTACATGCACTTACAACAACAGCACACGATCCTGCTTCTCATCGAGATCACGAATCATGATCTGAAAATTATTTCTACTATCTCCGACTAGGTGGCTTGTTTTATTTTTAACTGTTGGTGTGCCTGTAAACGATAGCCACACAATCACGTTGCCAGACTAAAAAATGGAACACAAGAAATCAATTGTTTTTTTTTCGCATTCGAATAAAGTCCCTGTCCGTATTCCGAGTTATTTTGTTTTTTCTTGTTCTATAAAGCTATGTCCAGACCAGCCAAACATTTGATAAACAATTAAAAACCTGAATGTTCCATATTTATTTCTAAAGCACTTACTAAACGAAACAATTTTTATGAAATGTTTAGAAATGTTTTGCTGGCATGGATCTGGACACCAAAAAACATTTATGAGATGTTTCACAGTTGCCCAATCGTGATGGGAAATAATTTTTGTTTTACAAGTATCACTGCAGAAAGTGAGCGCTGTTCTTCGATTATTATTTGTGTTTAAATAAAAGTAAAATGTCCAGAAAAGCTTGGAATACCTAATTGGAAAGTGATTCATTTAATACGATTATTTGAATTAAATCGCGTGTCGCGTGATTGCCGAGACCAAAATTACAAAAATAAAAACTTCACTCGCTGCTAATAATCCCACCACATTATTTTCTTTCAGAAATCTTTTATAAATGTTTATAAAATCTGTCCGATCTGCTTCAGAAAGAAACATTTCATAAACATTTCTGAAATTTTTCGGTGGTCTGGACCAGAGACAATACTGAGACCACCAACTCCGGCCGATTTCCCGTTACTTAGCCTACAAGCTATATTTTTGTGGAGTGTTCACGTTTGGTGCGCTAGTATTCTTACATAGAAAATCGTATTGACAAATGTCACGAAACTTCAAAAATTCTGCTCACCAACACACTCCCAGGAGATATGAGACACTTCCGCTGTGGGCAAGGTTGCTGGCAGGGTTCATAGAATTTTATCCGTTTAATTTGAAATTGTTCGTTACGTGTGGATAATATTTTTTTTTAGGAATAAGTGCACATTTGCTTAAAATGTTCATGAAAAATGAACAATGTAGATTGGTTGAGGGAAAATGAAAACATTTTGAGCAAATTTTCTTCATTATTTAAGAAAAATTTACACACGAAATCGAAGTTAATGATATCCAAAAGCGGAAAATACACAACCATGTTTGTCCTAATATGTTTCTAGTATATAGAACATCAACTTTAGATAGTTTTACTAACCAAACAAATCAAATTATTCGCCTTTTAACAATTTATAATAACTAACCAATGGCGTTCACTAGTGAAAAAATGTGGTATTCCCGAACTCTTTCACATTTCCCCACGGTTGCCGAGGTTGGCAGCATTTATTTTTGCATTTTTTGTATGTTTGTGCATGTCACACGGATTCTTTTTTGACATAACACCGATAGGGAAACAAAATGGCGAATTTGAAAAAAAAAAAAACTGAGGGGGCCAGCGGCAAGAGGATCGTGAAATGTGTGTAAAATACTAAATTTGTTTCACAAAAATATATTTGAAGAGAAAAATTATGCGAATTTGATTCAAATATGGTAACACCCCCGACATTGCAAGTGAAATGACATGTGCCTTGTGTGACGTCACGTTGAGAAGAATATTTGCAATATGGCTGGAGGCAATATGAAGTTTGAAATACCCTGTATTATCTGTTTTGTTTTTGAAAGCAACTGTTGCCACAATTCCAAAATTAAACTTTTCAATGATCCGTTTTGTTTTATTTTCGTGATCTGATTCGGATCAGATCACGCTCATAATAAAAAACAGCTATTAACGAATAAGATAAATAAGAATGGACCAATGTGAGTTCCTTGTGGGACGCCGGATTTGAATTCTTTGGATAAGTCGCCTCGAAACTCAAATTGGTGTCTGTTAAATAGAGTGATAGCTCACTAAGCCTTAAACCGAACACGTTCAAGTTTGTAAAGAAGAAACTTGTGGTCAAATGCTTTGCTCAAAATCAGTGAAAATGGCATCGACCTGGGGTGGGATTCTGTAAGATGAAAACGTTCAATCGTTTTCGTTCAAACGAACGTTTTGCTTCATGTAACTTTGGGAAAGAAAGGTAATTTCACCTGCGCTAAAGCAATAAAAAGGAAATATATTTCGTTTTCGTTGCTTCAATGTAACTGCAAAAACGAAAGACATTTTCGTTTCATGCTATTTGTTGGACGTTTCTCATTATTTTTGGTTGTTCAATTAGTGGTTGTGACTAATTTGTATCTCACAAGAAATATGCTAGCGAATTAATTAATACATGGTTGCCACTATTATTAAAAAAAACTAATTCCCTGACTTTCCCTGACCAGTTATGAAGTTTTCCCTGACCAAATTTTGCAAACATGCCAAAAAAAAAAACGCATTTAAACACTTGTCCTTGAGATCCATAAGTTATATAATTGTAGTAAGGGTTTATTTATTTGTTTGAAACAAATGGGTGTGTTCAGGCTCATTGATTTTTATGTTTTTTCATAAACGTGTGGGTAGACTTCAGAGTTCGACATAAACATTTTTTTTTAATTATATAAAAAAGAAATACAGTGAATTTTCCCTGACTGTTTTCAAAATTCCTGAATTTCTCTGACCAGTCCAGTGACTACCATGTAATAGCAAGAGGAGTGATGACAGCGATCTGGAGAATTGTGTAAATTTAAGAAAAGTCCGAAAAATCTTCGCGATTGTTCGGATCCTTTTAAGCTGCCCGATGAACGATTTTTTTTATTAAATTCATGTGCATTGAAATTAACAGTTTTGTTGCGCCCGGTGTTTGTAATCTGCCCATGTCTAAAAAAGTGACATATCAATTAACGTGCGTATAACAAACTATAAACATTTTTCGATATAGTGTTTTTTTATGGGCGGGCCATTTGAAATTAATATTTTCCATAACTATTCTTATTTTTCTTCGGCTTTATCTCTTTCCTGAACAGAGAATTGTCTTGTGTATTTATTTGCTAGGAATGGATACTCCTCCCTATTTATTTGATTATAATATTTTGTAGCATTTGTATTGTTATTGACGTCCTATAAGAATGGAAATAATTAAAGTAAACAATTTGTGTGTCGGTAATTGGTAATTGTACTTCTATTTTTTTTTTGTTACGACCAAACTAGTAACAAACGAAATATTTACATTGAAAGCGGTCAGCTGTTAGATGTCAAAAAAACATATCCGATATATACAGCTTTTCAGAGGGTTATTTCAAAATTTTGCTTTTCAAAATTCTGCCTTACAAAATTCTTCAAACAATAAAAAAAGGTTTGGAAAATGTTCAAAAGCGCTATAAATGTCTTAAAAAAGATCAGGAATTGTTCATTTGTTCAATTGTTATGTGTAGACCACCAACAATGTTTCAGTGTTGAAAAGTCTTTAGCAGAAATTTGTGAGTCAAATTTTATTACAATTTGTGTATTTTTTTTTAGAATAATCCATTCGTTACGAAAATAATTATTTCAAAATTTTGCTTTTCTAAATTCTGAATAGATGGAGAGAACATTTTCTTTCCTAATTTTTACTCCTCTTTTCTTAATTTTTATTTGTAGCCTTTTATTTCCTCCTGGGAGAAAAATAAGAAATGTCGTGGGTATTTAAAAAAAAAAAACGATTTTATTTTACTTTTATTATAGAAATACGAAAGTAAACAAAAGAAGCGGCACTGCTATTGATGTTTTTTTAGGAAGACTGAGGAAGAGTCTTTATCTGTCCACTAAACCATAAATTACAACGAACCTCCTAGAAAAATGGTCTTCGAGTATTCGAAGATCCTACCGAGTCGATTGTCGAAGGAATTTTGTTTAAGCATCATCTCGGCTGACCTTTTATACTGTCGAAATGAAGTATAAAAATAAACCAAATGAATAGTAAAAATAAAAGTTGTAATTTCTGATTGCTTCAATTCAATATACATATATTGTTTTTTTCTCGTCGTGTACATTTGTTAGTTGGAGAAAAGCAGAATAAGCAGAATTTCATTGCTTTAAATTTGAAAATCAGAATTTAGTAAAGCAGAATTTTTGTGTGAGAAGACAAAATTTTGCAAGGTAGAATTTCGACCGGATCCCCTTTTCAGACTTAAACGTTTTTGTCACACCGTTTCTTAAACCATCGCGAACGAGAAGAAGAAAACGAAAGCAGTCACATGAAACGAATTTTCGCTTTCGCGTGATTTCTTTCTTTTTCTTAAATGCGGAAAGTGGCTTTCGTTTCGTTTTTTACAAAATCTCACCCCTGAATACCCTTAGATATCTCACTAATAACAAAGTTTGTACAAAGGAGACGATTAGTAACGATTAGTGGATTTGTTATTTTTTTTTACAAATTGTAGCAAATCGAATTTTTACAATAAAGCTCAACTTATCAGTCACCAACTCGTCAAACAGTTTAGGGATGGACCGGACCCAAATCCCTAGACAAACCTCGCCCCCTGACCGTTTAACCTCTTAACAGGCTTGTGAAGCTACCTCGGATGAGTTAATTTTCACAATTTTGCAACCTTCTTCTAAAGATTGAAAAACGTTTGCAATCGCCGCCTAAGAACTCTACAGATCGACGCCAATCATCATCAGTTAAATACCTTCCCCATCTGCCAGCCTCAATTGATTCCGCAACAGCATGGACATCCTAATTACCTCCAAACAGCAAGCCCCAACCAATACACACTTTACAAAGCATACGTGACACATCAGCTGTCATTTAAACGCAAAAAGAATTCAAAGAGGATCCATCCGCACACAAGAAAAACAAAATTCCACGTCTCCCCCTCTTTCTTCGGCAGAGTCTGTTGGTTTTCTCCGTCGCATTTTTCTTCTCGTTCGTTTTCTGCTCCTTTTGTCCGGTAATTTATTGTCGGTACTCCCCAAAGATTCCATTGATTTGAACTATCTTCGCATTCGGATTTAATTAATTTTCTTGTAGAATCTTAATCGGATGCAAGTTTGTGGGGTGCTGCTCGGCCATAGATTTAGATACATATATCCACACAAGAGTATTGATTCAATTTGGATGCACATCTTAGGAATACACGTCATACGGGGTAGAGCGGGTGAGGGGGTATATATCAAGGAAGCCAGTAGAGTCCCCTCGGGCGTGCACATCGTATATGCGTCTTTTGTCGCGTCGTTCTGTAGCTGGTGGTGGTGCTGCTGTTGCCATCGTCAGTGCCGTCCTATTTTTAGAGTAATTGGAAGGAAGAAGAATGGTTTGGCGTTTCTATTTGTTTGTTGTTGGTTGCTGCTTGTGTGTTAAGCCTGTCAATGTCCTGCTTCTAAGTGGCGAGAAGTCTTTCTCTTTCTCTCTCTCTTTGATATATTTTTTTTTTTTTCTGTTTGAGAAAACTTCATGGGGGAGTTGAGTTTGAGTTCATACAACACAACACACTCGTCCGTCAGGCTGTAGGTAATTTTATACGAGTACCAGGGTGTATGTACATTTTCCGGTAATAAATACTTAAAGGTATTAGATGTCAATGGATGGATAAACAACTCAATGAGCAACACTATTGTGTGTGCGTGGGGATTCGTTTTTTTTTTTTTTTAGGTTTTGTTTGAGGAATACGCTTGATCTTGATGTAGTATCCCGATGGTGAATAGATACATCAGGGTGTGAGCTGTTATAGCTGGGAAAGGGCGGCAAAAATCGATGCAGTAGATTGACTGAGCGGGTGGAACACAATGGTAAATGGCTAATTTAGCCCAAGGATTGGGTGGCCCAACCACAAATAGATGGAGTTGTTGAGAAATACTGCCAACAAATCATAATCTGGGGATGTGTCTTAAATCACTGAATGTAAAAGTTGAAATTAGATGGGAGATTCCCTTTGGGCCAAAGGCAGAGGATAGGGCGGTAGGTATTCGGACGGGAGGGCATTTTATGACTGAACTTAAAAAATATGGAAGCGGATTTGGTTGAGGCCGTTATCCGCCAAGGACTGTGAGTGCCACCGAAAGTAAAGGCTTTCACGCTCATTAAAGGCTTGAGGGAAAATTTGGGTAGGTAGTTAAACGCATGCTCGTGTGTCCGTTGCCATCTCTTCACTTAGACCATCTGTTTAGTTACCGAAACCATTCCTGAGATATCTGTTTTTAAGGACTGGACTTTTCCAAGATGGGTGGCGAACAAATTGGATTTTTACGACTTCCCGACAGTGTTTACTTTTCACTATTAATTACCAACTTTGAGTCTCTGTCCGATTATGAACCTGGCCTACATGGGGCCATAGTTATTTTGTATGTTTTGCGATTGGTCTAATGTAGGATTGGACTAAAGGGTTTAATGTCAATTAAAGTGGACTTTTTACAGATTTTAAGGCTAAAGATTCGTGCGTATTTTAGGTATTTCTTGCTTCATAACGCAAAAAATCCCTGCCACATAAAAAGAGCAAAGTAAGGTTAGATTAGGTTGAAGTGACTGTGAACAATAGCCGACGAAGATCACTACAGTACAACCCAAGTAACAATTTGACTTCGGTAAGGTGCTATCGAAGCTATTTCACCTCCCGCAATATCAACTGCATATTGGAAACACATATGGCGCACTTTAATGCAAGTATTTACTTATTTAAGACTTCCTGAACAGCTTGGATATCCCTTACTGAAAACACAACTTCTTCGTCGGAAAGGCAATCAACATCCACGGAAGGCTAATGCTTCGCAAAAGAAGCATCTCACATTTATCAGCAGTAGGTTATTACTTTGGTAGGGCCTTACCGAAACTTTATGGAAGCTTTATAGAGGCTCAAAAAATGAACAAGAAAAATATTTATGTTTTTTATTACATTTTTCAATTTCCCATTGTCTTATTTTTTTTATCGTATTAATAAATATTTTCAAACGGCCTTACCACTAAACATTTTTAGCTTCGACTTTAAATTTTAGTAGTTCAAAATAGCAATATTTTCCATACAAATTTTTCAATTGTGAGCTTTGGTAAATTTCATAGTCAAGACTAAAATTTGTTATTAAGACGGCGCAAAGATTTTTTCATGGAGTTTACTTTTACGTACTCGTTATAATTTACATTTTACTTACATGCGTCGCACTGAGAATCGAACATTGGTCCTGCTGCGTAAGTATAGTCCAATACACTACCCCCTAGGCTAATTCGTCATAATGCTGTAGCATAGTGATAAATCTGAACTACTTGATACATTTTAGAGTTTCGTTAAGACTTGCAAATTGCAATAAACATGCAGCTTACTCGACCGAAGTTGAAAGCAAGACATTTAGTGCTACCCAATTTATTTATGGGCGAAAAGTGTTTTTCACTGTGCTAAAAGTGTTTTATTTTTTGTCATTTTTCCCCGATTCATAATTTATGGTTTCTTTAGACAGCTTTGATTCATTTCATATGAAATTTATTTTTACCTCTTTATATTTAGCCTCCATATGTAAGTTAGGAGGAAGTACGAGTAAGTGTTTCTGTACAGCTTCCAATCGCATGCGGTTGACTGCATGACAGTTCATTGCTTCTATAATGCCGTCGGTCAGAAGCTCTAAAGAATCTTCTAGGAAGCGCTTCGAACCACAAGCCTTATCGAAGCAATTCGCTTTCCACACATCTTCAGACACATTTTCAGAAGTCTAATAGAGATCTTATCGAAGCTTAATTTCATATCCCTCTATAAAGCCTGTGTATACGCTTCGTAAAGGTATTACTGAAGTTATTATCGAAACAATTGCTTCGAAATGGATCAACTTCGGTTAACAAAGACTTACAAAGCAGCTCTATCGAAGCTGTTGCCTACAGAAATTATAAATTTTAACCTTACCGAAGTCAAATTGTTACTTGGGAGCTTCTTTTAGATGAGGTTTCCGATCACGCTGTAACTACGCAAGGTAACTACAACAAGGTTAAGACTTGTTACATCTAAACAATCTTCTGTAGAGCAAGTTTGGTAAGCAAAACACTACCACAGAGATCTCTAAAATCGATGAAAAGAAAATGTATTCCGATCTGATCTTCTCAAAGTGGAACTTTTGGTCTGTACTGAACTTTAATTCCCAAAACACCGAGCGGTTTTACTTTGTTGAACCCTATTTAACTTCTTTGCTAGGGCGGGCGGATATCCCATGTCCATTTACTCGTAGAAACGGTCTTTATTCTGCTGAGACACTTCCCATTGCTTCCTTAGTCTTCCCATCTCTTGGTTCAGAAGTCTGTGTCGAATTTAAAAAGTTGACCAACTCTTCAAGTAAGGCAGACCGGCAGATTTAGAATTATCTCTACCGCTGGTGGAATGATATCCGGGTTCATTTGTAGCTCGTATGGTATTTTGTCATCTGATGGTTCTACGTACCTCAAGCTGGGCACCTAGAACAAGACGACAAAATACCAAATGATATTCCTACTAGTAACAGCGAAGATCCTAAAAACCTGGTTCGCCTTTAGTTATCAAAGCTTGAAGGTTGGTTGTTGTAGGGCACATTATTGAAAGAGGCTAATAAGATGGGAGTTACCTGCGAAACGAGTGCCGAGTGGCGGATTATTCGATTCCTTGCTAGTATTAGTCCATGAAGTCCGGTTCTTTTTTTTTCAAGAGCTTGAGAGAATTTTACTTGGGCATTGGTGTTTTAGAAGATTCTTCTATATTACCTTCTTCAGAGTCACCATCAATTTTCTTCTAGAGGGGAAATTTCCCAAGACAGAAACACTCTCAGAAATTTATTAGACGTTCGGATTTTTTTTTTTGTGTATTGTCCGAAGATTGAACCTTCAACCCCTCGTTCAGCAAAATGTAAAGAGCCCTTAAACGCCTTCTTAGCTTTCTTTAAAAAAAATCAGCAAAATTGACACAGCAAAAGGGAGTGGAAGCATTAGCGCCATGGACCAGTTAATTTATGTAAGCTCTTCATAGCTACCTCTGTTCGTGTCTCAACGCCTTTGGTATAACGTTCGGCACAATGGCAGATTTTAAATTCCATTTGAGGTGCCACTTTGTTCCATAAGCCTGTTCAATGTTGACACGTCTTGATAGCAGTGACTGAAGATTTATTGAAGCCACCGTTTGATAGGCTGAACCTTATACAACTGCTTCTAAAAACTGCTTAAAATTAGGCAACCGACTGGCTATAAGAACGATCTTCGAACAGCAAAGAATAGCTTTAGGTAAAGATAAGAACATATAACGAAGAACAGTACTCGAAAGGCAAGAATACCTCTTCTTTCTTTCAAGTGCGATCTATATGCCATCTTAAAAATATGCGGCGAGGTAGGAGTATCTGCCATGCTACTCTTGAGACTTTGCTCAAGCCTGTTACCCGTTCCAGAATAGCTCAAAATTTAAAAAGAACTCGGTCAAAGGCTGAAAGCTCTTGACTGGGTCAGAGATCACACTGCAGGAAATGGTATCTAAGAAACAAAATTGCTAATCAAGGCTGAGAGGATGGTTCTTCGAAATCTGAGCCTGGGTTGCCTCTTCCTGCTTCCTCAGCTAAGGTCCAGATAGACTACACGTTTTCTTGGGACCACAATTATGTGCTGAACAGACTTTACCAGGGGGCAGATTCCGTATAACAGTAATCGTCGGGACGATATCGTTTTTGAAACTTTGATGACAATAAGAAGTTGTAATGAACTGGATTAAGGTCTCAAACTTGTAATTTTGACACTTAGTTGCTACTTTTGGAGGTATCGACGATACTCGTCTGAAAAATTACGGAATGAGTGCCCGGGATGTAGGCAATCCATTCGCTTGCTCCCGAACGTCTGCAAGAAATCCAACTGTAGACAACTTATAGGCTGTCTTACGGGACACTTCCCCTAACCGACACCACTGCCTGTGACACTTAGGAAGGTGGGACGATACTTTGGATGCTATTGTCGATTATGCATCGACAAGTCAGTGATAAAAGCTTCATTTGAGATCAAATAAGACCGAAGATACCTACGGCCGTTTTAAAAACAGCTCTCCCCTCGTTGATGGCATCAACATACTCGCACCTACCTAATCAGGGCGGGTCTCCGTTTCATTTGCCCAAAACACTGCCGACAGATATTCATCAAAACTGACTCGATAGCACTATTCTGTTATAAACCTCCAAAGCCCCCCAGGATACCGAATCACGCTGAGCGTTTGATCTATCTGCCGCCAGAAAGCTTATTGTCAGACAATCCATATAAAGGGATACCCTCCGTCCAACGTTCAATACAAAACAAAAAAGGAAGAACAACCCCCCCTGGGGAACGGTTTGATGCACAACTTTAATCCTCAATTATTCACAAAGGAAACTCTGTATGAAAAATGAAAACTTAATCACAAATCCACACACAGGAGATTCTGTTATCCCTCGGTGTCGTTGGCAAAAGACTACACCCAACCTAGACGACAGCGCCGACCTAAATAACTCAACCAATTAAAAAAACGAAAAAAAAAAAAAAAAACTACAGCTACAATGCCAATACTCTTGGAATGGCAACATTCTACTTTATTAGCCAAACCACCATGGTGCTGTCCTAATTAATCTTCAATTAAGCAACACGCCGACTAGGACTACTACGACGACGACGATGACGACGACAAAGTCGGCAAAAAAATATATAAAAAGGTGTTGTATTGAGTATGACCCCATAACGGCAGGCAGCATGAACTGTGTGTATGTGTGTGGTGTGACTCCTCCGCATCGTTATTCATTCTTGCTTTCCGTCGTCGTCCTGTGCGCCCGCACCTTGGACCTTTACAAAGCAAAACATAAAATCCTTAAGGGATGATTTTATTAAATGATTTGCCGTCGTCTTTCGGTTTTCCTACTCATTTTTTATTTCTGCACCGAGAAACTAATTCAACCAAACTTCCAGCTTGTAGGTATAGGACTCTTTGTGTGTGCGTGGTATAGATTTCTTGGCTAAATCCCAAGTCTTCTCCTCTCACAAAGTGATACTAAAGGAGTGCATTTGTTTTTTTGCTGTCAAAAACATGCGCAGAAAAGGCGGCGCTCTTGCTCAGCGAAACCCATCGGAGAGATCTCAAATTAACAAGTGGAAGTAAGTAGAACATGAACTACACGCGCGATTGCCTTCTTGCCGTTTTAACGTCGATTTGATTCTGCCGCAGGACCACGACGAAAACTGTCGTCGACGAGTGGGTTAGGTTATGGCGGGTCGGGGGTGGTTTGTTATACTTGAAAATTGCTGATTAATTTAATAAGAGTATAAGGAGTCAGTGTACAATCTCTTTTCGATTTAAAACAGGACAGATGACTGCGAGGCTAGGGGGCAAAGTTGGCATAATTAATTTATCCCCTGTGGGCTTCCTGGATTCTAAAAATCTCCCACTGTTTTTTTCAGGATTTCATGAACCGAGTGTCATTCTAAGTTTGCAAAAAGAGGAAGAGTGGAGTGAGTTTTAGAGACTGCCTAGAAGTTTTTAACTACGGAAATGGAATTCACCAATTGGTGGACCATTTAGCTTCCGCAAATGCATTCTTCCGTCAGACATTGTGTTTTTTGAATTTATTCTTAAGTTCTTTGATGGGTTGCCGAGGAATTTAAAATATGATTGCTCCAGTGAGAGAGAAGAGTAAGGCAGGCACGAACTAAAAAATAAAAACGGGCCAACAACTAACAGGCGCCCAAAAGAGGCAGTGGATCGGTAAGGCCTGTAGAAAAAGCGACCGTTTAATTGCTAAAAAGAAGTCAAACGTTTACTCAAGACGGAAGAATACTGGATGTTGGGGATAAGTTGGCGTAGTTCGTGCATATTTCCAGAGACGCGAACGCTTTTCCGCGTAGTTGAAGTAACAACCCGAATAGCACAGATTGCGATTTGCAACAAAACTTCGATTGTATTTCTGTTATATTTAAGTAATCTGTAACAAAATCCGTTCTATATCAGTTGTATTCATGTGCACGCGGGACTATTTGTAACATTGTCATTCGAAATGTTGTAAATACGTTTTTTTAAGTTTTAAACTTGGTCACAAAAAGGGGGGGATGTTTGAAAGTAGTTTTATAAGAGTTCTAAAAAGGTTGGTAATAAGTTACAGATACGTTTAGTAAATTTTGATTTTGGATACTTCTAACTAAAACACATTGAAACGTTTGCATAGCAGAAACTTAACAACAAAGTAACTTAATTACAATCAAAAGTGGTTAAGTTTCTAATATGTACAAAATACGTTTACAGAATGTTATATAAATAAAGAAACTTACAAAAATGGAATGTCATTGCTCAGTTTTTTATATGTTTTTAAAACGAATCGTATATTAACAAGTCATCTGGGATATTTTTGCAATTCAGTAAAAAAGAATAAGGGAAACATTAAAATGTGAAGCAATGCATTGAGGTTTTACAATTATAAATATGTTTCATTATATGACAAGTATTCTAACATCATTTGGAATTATTAGCTTCAGTCGTCGTCAATCATAATAATATAATGTTGATGAGAAAATCGAAATGTCAGTGTCAAGTTTCGTGGCGTTATTGGAGCTTCATTATAACTTAACATCCTCCACATAATCAAGTAGTTGTAGTCAGCGTTGCCAAATCGGCTCTCCGCAATTATTTTGTATTGCAGAAAATGTTACTTTAATGCACAAAAAAAAAAACATAACCTCGAATGTAATATTGTTCCACGCAGACGATCCGCAATTCAAAAATATGTTGTAAAAGTGAGATCACGATTTTTTTCGCCGAAAAGGAATAATAGCACTTATTTGTAGTTTTATCATTTTAAAACTTAAAATGTAAGTCAGCTTTCAAATGTAAGTTAAAAAGTTTTATGTAATTTCGGATTTTGGGAAAAATATTGCTTACGATCTTCACGAAAAAAGGAGAAAAGGAGAAAAAACCAAATGGCAGCTGAAAACTTGCAAGGTCAGAGCAGTGTTTTATTGGAAGGTTGTTGATACAAAAAATATTGTAAAGTGCAAATTATAGGAAAAAGAATATTGTAGAGTTGAAATTTTACATTTATCAAAAGTGTTTGTAAAAGCTGAAAAGCTTAAGTTGAAGTTATACGGAAAAACTATAAAAATCATCGATGAACATTTTTAAAACAAGCTTCCAAAAATGTTTGGCAACAGTGACTAAAGGGTGATTTTTTAAGAGGTTTAGAACTTTTTTTAAAAAAAAAACACAAAAAATTCGAAAAAATGAATGAAATATTTATTTGAATCGATAGTTTGAACCTTGCAATTTAATGTTTAAAGATAATTTCATGCAAATGTTGACCGCGGCTGCGTCTCAGGTAGCCCATCCGCTGAGTCCAATTTTGGCATACTCTTTCACACATAGCGGCCGGTATCTCACGAATGAATGCATGGATGTTGGCTTCCAGTGCGTCAATCGAAGCGGGCTTGTCCCTATACACATTAGCCTTGGCATACCCCCACAAAAAATAATCAAATGGTGTCAAATCGCACGATCTAGGCGGCCAATTGACCGGCCCGAAACGTGAAATTAACTGTTCACCAAACTCGCCTCGCAATTGCGCCATTGTTTCGCGTGCTGTGTGGCATGTGGCACCGTCTTGTTGAAACCACATATCATGCAAGTCAAGAACTTCCATTTCGGGCAAAAAAAAGTTTGTTATCATCGCTCGGTAGCGTTCACCACTGACAGTAACGCTGCGATTCGCATCATCTTTGAAGAAATATGGCCCAATAATGCCGCCGGCCCATAAACCGCACCAAACAGTGGCTTTTTCGGGATGCATTGGTAGCTGTTGCAATGCTTCTGGCTGATCTTCACTCCAAATGCGGCAATTTTGCTTATTTACGTACCCATTCAACCAAAAATGAGCCTCATCGCTGAACACAATTTTTCGATAAAAAATCGGATCCTCGGCCAGCTTTCCAAGAGCCCATTCACCAAAAATTCGGCGTTGTGGTAGGTCGGCTGGCTTTAGTTCTTGCACCAGCTGTATCTTAAAAGGCTTTACGCCCAAATCCTTCCGCAAAATTTTCCACGTAGTGCTGTAACAAAGGCCTAACTGCTGGGAACGGCGCCGAATCGACATTTCGCGGTCTTCTGTCACACTAGCTGATACGGCCGCAATATTTTCTTCACTACGCACAGTACGTAAACGTGTTGGTGGTTTAATGTCCAACAAAGTAAATTTGGTGCGAAATTTGGTCACAATCTTCCGAATAGACTGCTCAGAAGGTCGAGAATGCCGATCATAAAATGGAAGCAGCGCGCGATGAACATTTCGAACCGAGCACGAATTTTGATAGTAAAATTCAATAATTTGCAAGCGTTGTTCATTTGTAAGACGATCCATGGTTAAATTGCAAACCAAACTGAAGCTGTTTGACAGTGACACAAGGTACTAAACACACGTCAGCTGTCAAAACCAGTGTTGCCAAAACCAAACCAGCTAAAAAATCACCCTTTATGTTCACTAAAATGCCTATAACTCGTATAACCAATACACATACAAAGACCGTATATACAAACAAACCTTGGTATTGACGTCACCTTTCATTTGAAGTTTCCAGAAACGAAATCGGATCACGTATTAAGAGAACACCAATTCAAACACAATCCGACTTATTTTTTTCCTATTTCAACCAAACTTCACAAAACCCATATATAGACCAACTCCAAAGATGTGTGAAAGTTTGGTTGAAATCGGTAAATGCGTTAGGGCGTGAATCGGCAACAAACGAACATAATTTTAAGGCTCAATTTTTATATATAGATAGATAACAGCATTTTATTTATTTTGATTTGTCCGTTTGTTTATATATTTATTTAATATTTATTTTTATACTCATTTTTAACATATGTTTATTTATTTATGCTTAGTATATATCATTCTTTATTTATGCATTAAATTATTAACATAAATACACTATTTATTTATTTATTTGTTTATACAAATTTATATTGTGTATATGTTTGTTTTTATCAATTTTTTATTATAGATCTATCTATCTAATGTATCAATTGGGATGGCCGCTATGACCTTAAAAATGGGGAAAGAACAGTGCAGTCGGCTTTAAAACTGTCAATAAATTTTCTAGCTTCTGATTCTCCTGTCTTCGGTATTTCTAGGAGCTTGACCTTGTGGAGGGAGTTAAGCTCTGATTTTCGAAAGAAATAGTTTCACGACTTGAACTCATTGCGTCTTACTAATAACAAATTTCAGTATCGACTTTAAACTTACGGAAGCTGACAATTGCGAAATTTCTATGGAAAATCTAGCCACTGTGAACTACTAATATTTAGAGTCGAAACTAAAAATGCTTATTGGTAAGGCCCATTGCGTCTAACTAATAATCATTTTTAACCTTCGCACTTTATATTTTTTCTACGTCACAATATGCAATTTTGTATCGAAAATTTCGCCATTGAGAGTTCGAAAAATTTAGCATGGACACTAAAAATGATTATTAGTGTAGCGATTTTGAGATTAAACTCCAGAAAAATGTCATCTCATACTCACAGTGTGACATTTGTTCTTATGGCCCGAGGAAGTTAATTTTATATATCTACTACCACCCTGAGGAGTCTTAAAAATAATTATTTTTAATTTCGACCTTAAATTTGGGTGTTCCCATTACCAAATATCCCAAGCCAAGGTCCCAACTGTGAGTTTTCGTAAATTTTAAGTCGAAAAGGGCACTGCGGTTACTCCTTCAGCTAAAGTTTTGGAAATCTTTTCAACTACAGTTCACCGTTTGCATACCCATCCTCACTGGCATATTCGGTGTGACTTAAGTCGAACTACCGTGGCCACTGCCTTCTTGATAAATCATTTTCTTAAAAATACCCTCCGCTTCAGAAATCCCCGAACCGTATTGAGTCCCAACTTTCTGCTACACCTTCATTTCGAGTAATCTCCAGTCCAACTGGTGTGCTCTTCGACTCGAGCAAAATCAAAGCCAATTTTGAGCCACATCCTGTTGCCCGCCTTACATCGCTAAACATAATTGTTTATTTTATCAAGATGCAACTAAAGCCCTGTTATCCAATCTTAAGTCCCACACAACTTCCGATCAATCCGAAAACAAAAGCCAACCGCAGCAGCCGTTCCCCCCCTCGCAAGAATATCCCACTTTTATGCTCGCATTTTCATAAACATCCTCTTCCTGTTTTCGTATTCAGTTCAGGTTTCTCATTTTGAAGTATAACTACCCACTTGGCGAGATGTTGGTGCCACATTCTCAGCACCACTATGATATGTCTTCAGCTTCACGTCGAGCATATTTCGGGTCATTTATCAATCTTTGTTTCTTTTGGTCGACGCGTTGCTGGTAGAACTTGTAGCACTCTGGTGCGGAAAAAAAGAAATAATAACCCCCTACTCCTCCTCCAATAGACAACACATTTGTCAGAGGTTCAATCTGCCTCCCTCTCGCTCGCACTATACATGTGTATAATGTTCCGAACAATTTCCATTACTCATCAGAGAATCATTTCACGTCACCAACCGAGCACGGCATCACCGCACCGCACCGGGGAACAGCAGCAGCGACGCAGTGAACAGTGTACCACCGCAAGTCAAAAGGCAAGAGACCCCGACAAGAGACCGATTCGGCTTGCTAGATATTTCGAATGATTTTCGGTGCTGCGGAGCCACATCACATGCGTGCGTGTGTGCTAACGTTTATCAACAAACGCCAATTTATCGGTTTTGTCACGCGGTCAACGCCGACGGCCGATAAAATCTTTGATTGGTCGCTCGCTCGCTTGGTCAACACGAAATGGGGGAAAAATTAAAAAAGAAAAAAAAAAAAAACTAAACGAAAAATGTATATCATCGAAGAACACTCTAGAAAATCGGACGGAAAATTTACATACCGGCGCATGATGTGACTTGAGTTGGTGCGGCTGATAAGCTATTGTCACGTTCGACACATTTTGGGTGGCATGTATACTCGTACTCGTATGCCCATGGAAATGGGAAATGGGAAATGCAAAGTAAATTGCCATTAGAAGCAGGAAACTGTGACTGCGAAGGCTCCGTCAGGCAGAGAGCCATGCAAACGTTGAACGCAACTTCAAATGCTGAATGGATAATGGATCCTAACTCAGAAGAGCATCAAATTGGGCGGGCATAAATAGCAAGTGCTCCTCGAAACGGATGTGACCGCGTGGCCCATTAGCTCAGTTGGTTAGAGCGTCGTGCTAATAACGCGAAGGTCGTGGGTTCGATCCCCCCATGGGCCAGAGATTTTTTTTCCAACTTTTTCTTTTCCATTTATAAGGAGGCTCCACGCAGGCTCTGCAGCTGTTGTTCCCTCGACTTTACTAAATCGTCAGAAGCTCCATGAATATGTGAGGGCTCTGCTCGAAGCAAGAAACTGCGAGGCATATTCTTTGGGAACGCTCTACTATCGCCCAAAGAAGACTAAAACTCTTTAAGAGAAACTTATTATTGAATAGATCTTGCGAAGTGCCATTTGACGACAACTGGGACTTATCATCGTGGGTCTCTGAGAAATCTGGGGATTTCTTCGTCCACACATTTGGGGAAGCCACACTTAACATCTATAAAAGTGGTTATCTGTTAGACGAGCTCAAGGCTACAATTTCAAACTGCCAGTGGAGCTAAACAAAAGGTTTGGATATAAATCAGACAACTTTTGGGTTGTGGATAAGTCACGAGTTAGTCAGTTGTAGATAAGTTGTGGATAAGTTGGGAATATGTTGAGGGTAAGTCAGCTATGGATAAGTTACGCATAATAATCAATTGTCGGTCATTTTTGCGAGAATCTTTGTCGTCATGCATTAACAGCGTCGTGGGTAAGTCAGTTCTGGATCAGTCAATTAGTTGTGGATAAGTAGTAGATGAGTCATCCGTGGGCCGGTCAGTTATAAATAAGTTGTGCATAAGTTGCGCAGAAGTTGTGGATAAGTTGCGAATACGTTGAGGGTATTTTATTTGTAGCTCAGTCGGCTGTAGGTTACTTTTGGATTAGTCGTGGATAAGTTCTGGATAGTGAATTCTCGGTGAGTAGTTCCAAAGTCCTTGTCATCATCAATTAACCACATCGCCTTCGTATATACTCGTATACGAGTAGGAGAGAGCCGTGATCTTCTCTTTTGAGTCAATTAGTTGCGGATAAGTTGTGGGTAAGTCAGTTGTAGATAAGTTGTGGTTAAGTTGCGAATATATTGATGGTAAGTCAGCTGTCGATAGATAAGTTGTGGATAAGTCACGGATAGTAATCAATTCTCGGTCATTTTTGCGAAAGTCATTGTAATCATGCATTAACAACGTCATGTTCTGGATAAGTCAATTAGTTGTGGATAAGTTGTTGGTAAGTCAGTCGTGGGCGGGTCAGTTATTTATAAGTTACGGAGATTTTCTGAATAAGTTGTGGGTATATTTAGTTTTTGCTCAAATCAGCCATAAGTTGTGGATAGTAAATTCTCGGTGAGTTGTGCAAAAGCCTTCATCATCATTCAGTCATCATCCTTTCAACCACATCGCCCTTCCGGATCTTCACTTTTAAGTGAATCAGTTTTGGGTAAATTGTGGATAAGTTGTAGGTAAGTTATGGATAATCAGTTTTGGGCCAGTCGTTTGTTTGCTAGTCACTGACACTTCATTTTTTACAAGTCAATTTAAAGTCCTTTAGTTGTAGAGAAGTTGTGAATAAGTTCTGGTTATGTCGTGGTTAAGTCAGTTCTGGATCAGCCACTTTTGAGTTGACCAGATGTGGTTGAGTTGTGGGTAAGTCAATTGTAGGTAAGTTGTGGACAAGCTGTTGCAAAGAAGTTGTGAATAAGTTCTAGGTATCGATATGTTGTGAAAAAGTTCAGGTTATGCTGTTGGTAAGTTGTGGACAACCTGTTAGCTAGCTGCAAATAAGTTTTGAATAATTTCTAGGTATGGATAAGTTGTGAATAAGTTGTGGTTATGTCGTGGGTAAATTAGTTCTCAATCAAACCACTTTTAAATCAATCAGTTGTGGATAAGTCAATTGTAGGTAAGTTGTGGACAAACTAAGGCTTAGTTACAAATAAGTTGTGAATAAGTTCTAGATATGGTAATTGTTGCTCAGTCACTTTGAAATAAGTCATTGATAACTCAGTAATGGGTCAGATATTTGTTTCCAGATCAACCAAAGCCTATAGCTACTAAGCCACCCATTTAATCCTAGATCCTTGAAACAAGCTACAAACTGCGAGACGACGCAATCGAACTGACTTTCTTTCACAGATCAAAATTTCGAAGCCCTTTCATCAGCTTTTGATCCATTGTTTCCGAAACGCACACAAATTATGCAGCGTCAAAGTTATTTGCCCCTAAAACGCATCTCTCGTCGTGTAACTATAGAAAATATTTACTTAAATACAAACAAACAGAATGCATAATCATCGTCGTCCTTTGGCACACTATGAGCAAAAGTAGAGAAAAAACAAAATTAAAAAGCAAAACAAAACTTAATAGTTGCACACGGCAGTCCTCGCATAAAATAAAATGCAAATAAGGAAGTTTCCCAAGTGCTGCACTGTGTGTCTGAGTGTGTGCCGTGTTCAGCCCGTATTATGCATCCATACAAACACTCTTACACGCACGGGGTCTTTCAAAAAGTTACTCCTTTTATCAACAACCGACGACTGTCAGTTAGTCAGTGAGTAAGTGAGTGCCGGATATTTATCACCATACGAGGTATAGCCTTGTCCCTGTGCCTGTGCCCCATTCCGTCGCCTTTGCTCCACAGATAAAGCGTGTGCATAACAAAGCAGAGTATTCTGCCGGCTCTGGAGGGCTTTGACTGCACACTATGGTACGTGGGATAAACCTGAAGCCGAAAGCCGAATGCATCAATGTAAAGCAGATGCAGAGCTCGCTCTCACTCTCTCGCTCGCTCTCTTGGATTTTTGTGCCGCTTTGACTCCTGTTCCTGAGTAAAGTGTAACCTACCTGGCATTTGGCAAAGCGTTGAGGAAACATATCTCAGCAGCGCTCACGCTCAGTGTCGTTCTCGTGCGTTTGGCATATGTTGCAGGAGCTAGCAGCGTGGAAAACATTTTAATTAAAGCTTTTAGTGAAATGAATGGAAAAGGGCAAAGCGACGGACGGATGATGAAGAAGTGAATGTGGATTTTGTAAGGTTGCCTCGCTTTGCTGCCGGTGATGAGTATAAGTTGATGAAAGCGCTCAAAGATTTGTTTATAACTTTGTGGTCACCACCCAGGCCGAGTTGCCGTCAAAGGAAAAGGACTTGAAAGTTTTTGTTTGATGTGATTAGAGAGGGTGAATTGACGGGAGTAGTACTTGTGGGGGTGGTATTCTTTTTAGGTGTAAGTGAGGCAGTAAGAAACGACTCTTATACTGTCAATTAACGTGGCAACCAATTCAGCCGGCATTAGCCTACATTTTCCTTTGTAAAAGGGTGCCGCTGGGTAGACGACTAGTAGGTACGTTAGCATTCGTTTCACTTCTGTTCCTTTTGCACGTGTAATATACAGCCGGTAATGATTTTTAATTATTACTTCAAGAAGTCGCAGTCTTGCGTCTTGGTGGTCTCATGGAGCAACAAACAGTGCAAGTTAGGCGCAAATGTGCAAGTTATGCATCTTGTGACTGATTTCAGTCATCAAGGCTAAAAAAGTCTGGCATTAGACTTTATTAAGCATTAGACTTGAGCTCGACGAGTGTAATCATGATCTCATCGAGCACGACCGAGCATGGGAATTAATCCAGGTACATGCAGAAAAATCCTAAGTTTTGTTTTAATTTCTGGGTTGAAATATAATAGATCTCATTCTCGTCGAGCACGAGCGAGCAAAAGCTACACGAACGTAGATATAGCGCCTGTCAAATGTTCTTCATTTAGGGACGTTTTAGGTCCTTGAGTAACTTTCAGATATAATCGACCTCATGCTCGTCGAGCACGAGCGAGAACAAACTACACGAACGTAGATATAGGGCCTTATCCATCTATTTTTCTTAGGGAGGATTGAGGACCTAAAGCAAGTTTCAGATATAATAGATCCCATGCTCGTCGAGCACGAGCGAGAACAAACTACACGAACGTAGATATAGGGCCTTATCCATCTATTTTTCTTAGGGAGGATTGAGGACCTAAAGCAAGTTTCAGATACAATCGACATCATGCTCGTCGAGCACGAGAAACGCAGACAAAAGGGCACAGCTTTCTTTATTTAAAGTTTCTAAATGATGAGGATCCCCGCGCAAAATAGCCCATAGATTTATAATTTTTGAGATCTCATCGAGCACAAGTGAGGAAAAGTATCGCAAATCCACCGGTCGGAACGATGTTGAGCTTTTGCTGTCCAAAGGAATGTAGTGGCTATTTTGAACAGCATTCGTTGTCTTTGTAGGAAATGTTTGCGGAGCTAGGCCATTTGGTGTGGCGGCTGCCAGTGAGACAAGACTTGCTTGGTTTAAAACGGTCGGAGTTAAAGAAGCTACAGCAAGAACAGGAAGCCCCAAGTTTGAAGGTAATTGGTGGATCAATTACCCTAAAACTTCCATTACCTTTCGAATTTCTTTTTTTCGTTGTATTTTGTAGTATGATCGATAGTATATCGTCCAATTTAGAGATCTTAACGGCTTAAAGGCCAAGCTTCTCTCCTCACCAGCGATTTGTGCTGCTGAAACCAGAAAAAATGGGTTTTCGAAAGGCTTTCCAGTGCCTCTTGACAGCTTTCGTTATTTCTTAGAAGGTATATCTTCTTAAAGAACAGTTTACACAGTCTCGAAGCCTTGTTAGGTTCTGCTATAGAGGTGCATCATTTTCCCCATGACACTCTTTTAGATTGCCTTTAACCTTCAACAAGGTACCTAGGTACTAAAATTGTTTTCTTTCCAAGGGGTGTCACCGTTTCACTCTTGCATAAAGCTGACCTATTTTCTTTTTAAATCGATTTTCCGTGCTCCACCATTCAGGTTGAGTCCTTCCTGGATTTTTGTCTCTCCCCCAACGAAGGGGGTACTTGAAATTTGTCAAAAAGAGCCGGAATTTCTTTAAAATGCAAAATTTCCGAGCAACAGGTCCATATGGAACGTCGTACCGTGTTTTAAGCTTTAGGGCAAAGACGGAAGCGATCTCAAGCTATTCACCGTATCCGAAAGGCGGAAATAAGAGTTTTTTTTTCACAGAATAACTCTCACATGTTTGTCAAACGTTGCAAAAGGTGCGACTTTACTTTGTGATTTGTCCATATGGGTCGAACCTGAAACCATCCACTGCACCATTGCAACCAGTGATCAAAAAGCCATCGTGCCCACGGAACATCGTTTCGCCTCACGTATGTATGGACATCAAATCTGTTAACACAAAGCAGACGAAAGAACTCAAAATGTTTGTGGCTCCCCGATGTGGAAACCCTCAAAATTTCGGTCTACCTACTCGGCCGGCAGACGTTTAACTGCAGCAAAACCGATCACACAAACGATTAATGACCGGGTATCAAATTGCCGACAAAAAAAACTCCATAAAGAAGACCCACCCGCTTCGCTTAAGGCATTATCTAAAAAACAGTTAGACGCGCTGAAGGTTAATAGCCTTTAAAAACTCCACAAGGCTGACAAAGTGATGACTGAACCTGCCCAAAGAGCGATGTTTCTCATTCAAGTTTTTTTTCTCCGCCTAAAACCGAAGAGAACACACGCAAAAGATGAAACCAAATCCGAATCATCAGAGAAAAAAAAAACGATCATACACTCAAACTTGCGTGTGCACGCGGTACGTTTTCCCGCCTTGTCCAAGCTGCATACTACAACAATGGGAATAAGCGAGCAGCTGAACGAAAAAAGGGAGATTAACCGCTGTTGCGATTGAAGAAATGTAATTGGGGGTGAAGAGGATATTTATACAAAAAAAAACAAAAAAAGATACACAGTTCGGAAATGTATCTACTCGCAGTGATTCGATTTGATTTGCTTTCTCTGCCGGTGGATGGGTGTAATGAAATCCAAATCCAAATTAGACCAAAAGACTTTCTTTCGCTCAACAGGGCAGATTACTTTCGGTGTTTGTCTACCCACTGAGAGAGACAGCAACAACGAAAAGAAAAAAAAATCCATTTAGCCGAATGTGTTCTTCGGGGGTGACTTTATTAAAGCGATATCTAAAGGGTAATAAATTTTGTATCCATTTCACCATGATGGCAAAAATGTATATATGACCTACACGTAAGGACATATACCAGGATTTCAGGCGGAATAAAATCGAATGAAATCCCTCTGTCCCAACTTCTAATGGCGGATTGTTTGCATGTGATAAATTTTATGGAATTTTGCGGCAGACATGTTCATTGGCATCGCCTTCCTATACTACCCTCGAGATACTTAATCATTGGGTGGTGTTATATGTGTCTCGCAGTGTTATCCTTCCCAATGGGAATTTGTTTATTTAATGAATGTGACTGGCTATAGCTGAAGATGCATATATATGGCATGCATTCGCTGCCAACAAACTTTAGTGGCTATTTGCGAATGAGGGCTCTTTTGACTGGCTCTTAAGGCGCTTTTTAAGTTTATTACGATGCAAGCACATGAAAGTATTGATTTGGAAGTGCTTTGGAGTGGAGTTTTAAGGAAGTAAGTTGAGATCCCTAAAGTGCAAGTCTTTTGAAATCTGACAGCTTATACTATATCAATTCATGTTAAAAACCTTAAAAGGGTCGGCGAGTTGGGAGAGCTACTAAAAATCTAGAAGGAGTGGGTTTTAGAAGTACTCGAGGACAATCAAAGACCGCCATCTATTTCCCTCTTCCAGCAACTCAAAACACACCACTGATTAAATTCACTCCTCAACAAGTAACCGATAAATTTGACAACCATTGCCTGACACAAAGTCCGTTTTCAACCTTTATCGCAAATATTTTGTATTGGTCACAATTGATAATTTTTAAAAGGAGAACTTTGCCATTGTGAGTGGGTTCCAAAAATGGACGAAATGGACGAAACGGTCAGACAACTATTGCTTAAAATCAAACAACTCAACACAGGAGCTCCTTTAAAAAGAGACTTGGAAAATACATTTGAACGGTTAGGTGAGGTAGGGTAAGGTAAGTAAAAAAATCTATTTACGGCTGAGTAATCAAAAGAAAATAATCAATTTTTAATACCTTTTAAAAATATATTTTTAACCCTCTCTCACCTAATGGAATCTGGAAGTGAATTAAACAAACGGGGAGCGGTGGCAAAGTAGAATTGTTCAAAATGTGCGATATTAATTGTTGGACCGGTTACCAAATTTCTAGTATTAACCCGTAAATCATAGTTTTCTATGTTTCTTACACAGTAAAAACCCGAGTTTTCGTAGAATATTTTAAGGACTTTGTAGCAGTATAGATGCCTTAACGGAAGAATTTCCAGGTTTTTGAACAAATAAAAACTTGGAGATCTGCGATTTACTTTACATAAAATTGGTATTGAATGCTTTTGTTTTATTAAAATATGCACCACCCCAACTGTGGTTAAGCTAAACACCTAAACAAATCTGTGGAGAATGATTTTTAAATGAATGCTGAGAAACACCTTCAAAAATCGCCTGTAAAATGTCCTGAAAAACGCCTTCAAAATGGCACGAAAAGAAAACCAATAAAACGTCTCAAAAACGCCGCAAAATCTTTCAGAAAACCCCACAAAATCTCCCAGAAAAACGTTTCACAAAACAATACAAAAAAAGCTTTTAAAAGGGCCCAAAAAACTGCAGAAAAAAACCAACCGCTTTAAGCACGATTATTAACAAGCCGGGATTGGCATATTATTGAGACTTTCCACCTGGACTGAGAAGACTTGAAGAACACTTAATTCTACTACAGCTCAGTTAGAATATCATCTTGCGGTCGAAAGACCAACATAAATAATTAACCCTCCAATGAGCTCTGATTAAGATCCGATATCAGATTGCCCTTTAGGGTGTTAAAGCTGCTGCCCAAGAAGACTTCTTCTCAGCCTTCTTATAAAAAATTTAAATAACTTACACCTGCTTGAAATGCTACTCCGACGAAAAGTTTCAGCTACCGGCAAGGTGTAAGTAAAATGGTTTTAAAATTTTGAAAAATGATCACAAAATGTATTTGAATAATTAAACGATTGTGACTCGAAAAGAGTCTTAAAATACGCCTCAAAAAAGCTCAGAAAAATGCGTCAAAAAGTGCCCAAAAAACTTATTAAAACAAGCTCCACAGAACGTTCAAAAAACGAAGCGAAACTTTTTCACAATTTTTATAAAAACGATAACTCCAGAACAGTGAGTTGCACAAAGTTGAATAGATTTTGCAAATTTGTAGAACAGACAAATTGATAAGTCAGGAGTTTTGCCTTTTTCAAAAGCGACTCTCTACAACCCTTTAGAGCTAAAATCCAAAATTTTGAGCTTGAAAAGCCAGTAGTTTTCTAAAGAGCTATAACTTCATAGAGGTGTCCGGCGTTGTGCAGTTTTCCATGATCATTTGGAGAATAGAAAATCTTGGATTCGTATGACAGGAGATTTTTATTTTTGCCCAATAGCCCCTTTTAAAGGGGGATAGCCCCCCTATCTATTTTATAAATATGTTAGAAATATATTTTTGGTTGGATTTACTTGAAAATTGGTAATACTGCTCTGATGCAATACTAGTGGCGAAACAAGTAGCTTTCAGAAGACTTGAGGTGCACCCTTCCTATTTTTATACTTTTCAGACTTGACTGCCATTGAAATTTTACAAGTTGCGTTGCTGGAAACACAAAAAGTGTTTGAAAGGCAGTTCTTTTCTGAGAACGAACCACTAACGGGGAAAGATGCGAATTTTAGTTTGATAAGACTTGAGCTTGAGGCGGGTTACACTCAAAAAAAGTGGGTCAAGTTACGGGTACCTGTACCTAAAGTTGCAAAACTTAACTTATTTGAAAGGCACTTGCTAAGGTTGAGTTACAGGGCTCAACCGAACTTGTGATTTAATCCAGCGTTTAGAACTCAGCTGACGACTAAACAGACCAGAGACGGGCCTGAAAAACTGTTAGTTAGTGTTACATAACTGAAGCACGTATTTTTATTTTAATTAGGTAGTTCCAGCTCATATTTCACTCTTTATGGACAGTCTTTTCAGTCAATCAGACACCCTCTTTTTCTGGCATAGGATTTCGAATGGATTATCAATAATGATACTCATCTTCCTTCCAAATTTTAAAACTAAGCCATCCCCGACATGCCGATAATCTATCCTCGTTTTGTGGCTCATTAAAATTTGCTAGCATTCCCAGTAAATCATCTTCGGACCCCCACACTCGAAACGGAACTCATCCACGGTTTCAATTTCAGATTCCATGATGCGTGCCAGTGCCCCCTTTCTCTACAGTTCAACAGCCTAATAAACAAATAGAACAATAGAACACCCTATTAACGCATCAACCCTCCTCTCGTCGGACAACTGAATTGAATCGCGTCACTTAAGCACGGCCAATAAATTTAAATTAAAAATCAAAGCACTTTACCGCACACTATTGTTGCATTCGAATATATGATTTTCGGTTGAAAAAGGGGTTGCCCTGACACAACAGTGGAAAAACAATAAACAACCCTCAAGGTTTCTTTCGTCGGAAATCAAAGGAAGCATAACAGCTCACCAGCAGCACCCATCGCCAACGTCGTCCTCATCAGCAGTGTCTATACGTCGTCGTCATCGTCGTTGTGTAGTACTCTTCCTGTTCATCCATTTGAGCGAAAAAATGCGATGGAAACCTCGAAAATTTAGCAACCCTAGAAGTTAACTGGAATCGACGAACGCAAACAACATCCACCACCATCACCACCACCGAAGAAGACCACTTGGTCGGATATGGTTTCCGTTTAGTGGATGAACGGACACCAGGACATGCCGATGCCAGGCAACTTTTGTGTAATCACTTTCAATCCCTTGGTCCCTTTGGCGAAGCGGACGTCTGTATACAAAAGATGCCCCGAGTGTTTTTCGTGCGTAATTCTAATAAAAATTACAAGTGTGTTATTACAAGGGTTTCCTTGCGCGGTATGCGTGTGCACGGATGTGTCTGCATTTTTATTGTTGATTTAAATGGCAAGTTCTAAGCGATTTTTTAATGGAGTCCTCAATATTAAGAGAGAGTTTATACAGAGTGCAATCAGATGGACTGCTAGTGAAAGTAGGTTGAGTTTTATTTGAAGGTTGTTTAAATTGAAGGTACTCACCGCTACAACAATCTGTAGGAGAAGAAAAGACAGGAGATAGTTCATTAATCGTTATTTGAAATAGCGAGAGCAAATTCTACTTAATGTGGTAGTGAAAATTTTGTCTACAAGGACTAGTATTCGACGGAAGTCGATTCGGATCAGATCACGCTGATAATGAAAAACAGCTATTCACTGCTAGTGCGCCATGGCTACAAATAACTATACCCGCGCCTTTTTCGTACCTTGTTGTATAAAGAAATTGAAAATAGAATTACAGTCAAACTTCTTTATAACGAACTTCCTTGTAACGTAATTCTCTCTATACCGAATTTCATTCAACAGGTCAACATGTCAATCGTTTGAGTTTACATTTTAAGTTCGTGAAACGTTTATATACAAAAATGTCGAAGCGCAAGGCGATTTCACTTTGAGAGAAATCAGAGATTATTAAAAAATTAAATGGTACATTGTCGACAATTTTAAAGAATGAGATAAAAATTTTAAAGTTTGCGGAGGCAAGTTCAAACAAGTAAAAGAGTTATCATCGGCCTGATACCCTCCACTGCATACAAGTCATGCAAAATTTTAGGCATGTGAGGTAGTACGTAATAACATTGAACAGGATGTTTATCAGAATAGAAAAAAACAACGTCTTCCACTTTTACTAGTTTTGAAATATTGAAATATTCAAAGAAAACGTTTCCTAAGCCGTGGAATGCTCATATTTTGATTTTTACATAAGCAAATATTTGAATTTACTACTGGAATAGAGTTATTTTGATTTTAACAAGGAAGTGAAATAAGGAATACATATGTTTTGATTCTAACCCAAGTATTCAGCTTAAAATATCTCTCGAATTAGTTGGCTTTTGAAACTAACGAAAACAGTAATAGAAAGATCCCAAAAAAGAGAATTGAAATGCATCGTCAACTTGACTTTTTCAAAAAGTGGAATATATAGCTTTTGAATCTTATAAACAGGTATATGTACAGGTCCACAAATCATAAAAATCAGCTTTTGAGTAATCTAATTACAATTCTACCTTTTGTTACCTGTTCAAGCTTTTTAGGAAATTTTTTTAGGTTTTCTTAAAATTTTATGACCCGTACCTACAGGTAATCATTTATATTGCGCGAAATTCTGGAAAGTACTAAGTTTAATATTGACCTGAAATGGTTTTTCATTTTTTGCGATAAGGCCGAATTTATAAAAAAAAAAGTGATGAAACATTTCTTGTCTAATAACATAATATACATTGTCTCTGGAGATGTTTTCATTGAAAATAAGCTAATAAAAATGCAATTAAAGAGATAATTTATTGTAATATTTAAAATATATTGTAATATAGAATAGGTATGTTTAATTTGATCTTACTCTAAGTTATACGCAAAATAATGCCTTCATGATAGCTATGAGCAGTTTCGTATATAGTAGCTTTCACATTATCAATGGATATGTTCTTAAAAGCCCGATAGTACAGGTCAAGTAAGATAAATTTTCTTAACTGGATTCTTCACATTGAATTTTAAAACGCAATGAAATTTCTAGAAAGTGCTTCTTTTCTAAAAATAGTACAGGTGTGACATACTTAATAACAAAATGGTGACCGACATAGCCCATTTTTAATACCAACTTGACGACAATAAAAATAAGTTCTTTCACCAAACTTAATTTGCCTACGTTGATTCCTTTTCAACAGACAGAAAGACACATGGGTCTACTATTGGTTTTGTATGGGAGGCACCAGAACTACTTGACCGACATAGCCCATTTTTAATACCAACTTGACGACAATAAAAATAGGTCGTCTCACAAAATTTCACTTGAACAGGTAGATTCTTTTCGACGCTATAGTGCTTTCAAAATGTGTTTGCTAATATTGATTTTGTATGGGAAGTACCAGAACTACCAACCTGACGACGATAAAAATAAGTCCTTTCACCAACTTTCATTCGCCTATGTCAATTCCTTTGGGCGCTATCGTGCTTTCAGACAGACAGACGGACATGGCTAAATCGATTCAGAATGTGATCCTGATTCAGAATATATAGACTTTATGAGGTCTCCGGTGGCTCCGGTAGTGAATATACCTTCCTGTGGAGGGTATAAAAAGATATAAATTTCTTTACAATTAGTTCTTTTTTGTACCAATTTTCTTTGAAAATATAAAGAAAATTACAGAGTTAAAAAAAATAAAACCTTCTCCACAACGAGTTTTGTATAAAACTTCTTTATAACGAAGTAATTTTTTGTTCCCTTGAAAGTTCGTTATAAAGAACTTTGACTGTATATACCTTTCTTTGAACCTTTGTCATAAATAGTTCTAGAGTTGGTGGACTTGGACAGCGCCTGCCACCTGGCTAAATTGCCAGCAAAAGTTTAAACCCTCAAAATTTAGTTTGGCGTCTTGCAGAGCTCAAAAAGTTTAGCCAAAGTTTTCGGATGAAGCTTTTTAAAGGATTAACAGCCCGATTTTGGCAAACCTCACTGATACCTCACTAGTCACAAAACCCTCACAAGGTGAGGTGAAATTGATTTTGTGAGGTTTTCGTAGTCTGGCAGAACACTCACAACTTGTGAGGCTCACAAAAACAATCGAAATTGTGATCTCATATCGAGCAAGTCACAAAATAGAAAACCAGTCATAAGCGCTCACAAATGGCAAATTTTGTATTTGATGCCATTGTTTCCCTCTTTCCAAGCATTTAAAGACCCAAACCCGGCATTTTACGCTATATTTATTAAGTTTTCGGGAAAAATTGATATTCGTATAAAAAAAAACTGAGGAATGTGGAAGTTTTTATTTGTGACAAATGTCGTTAATATTTTATTTTCTTCTTTTCTAAAACATTTCAGTTGCAATATTTCGCATATCATATAAATAAAATTGGTGTAGTTCTGTTCGACTAAGATTGAATTTGACTGCATGTCTTTAAATGCAAAAATCTTAGAAACTATGGAATATATTCTGATGCATTATTATCAGTCCTATAGAGGATAAATAGGCCCACAATATCCACTTTGTTTCAACTCTATATCGCTATAAATTCCGGAAAAAAATTGACAAGAGTAATTTATTTTATCGTTTCGTTTCGCTTTTTTCTTTGTCACGCTTTCCGTTCGAAAATACTGGGAGCATTTAAATATAGTAAACACCAGCTTATAGGGGACATCTGCGGCTACATTTAGGATATCCATGAAGTTTTTAAATAAGTAGGCAAAATTTGAAACATTTGTACTATTTTCACCTGGGTGGGTGGATATGCATTTCATTCTCAAATCAAACACACTAACCGCGCAATATATTCACATCTCTTTTAACCTTATTTTATTCCTGTGGCGGAGAGGGAGACAGACAGAGGCAGTATGCTGTTTGGTTTGCTAAGAAAAAAAAAACCCATAAAAGAATTGTCAAACACGTAGGAAAAATATGTTTACCTCTGTTTTGCTTACAAAAAAAAAAAAAATTCTATGAAAGAAATATCAGATAGGTATAGCTTTCAGTGATACCAGATCATGGATAATTACCCATTTCGTTTTTTATAGAGTAGAGTTTTTAAATAGCGTTTTTAACAGCCCATGGCCTCAATGCTCATAAAATGGTATTAAAAGTTGGAGTTCCCATAACATAAGCAACATAATGCTTGACATGAGGCTTTAATTTTAACTGGGTGTGGTAAAGGAGATGCGGTGTTTATACCAAGAATACAAATAATTCACAGTAATTATTAATTTCACTTTAAACCGATTCGATTGCCTATTAATGTTTGTTTTGAAATGACAATCCATAAGTAACAGGATCAAACTTTAAGAAATGCGGGAGTTGATTTAAGCAAGAATTGCTTCAAGCACGGGCAGTTATATGTAAAGTGCTCCAGGGTAAGTAATGCAGCAAATATCACTATCTTAGTCGATAGAAACAAAACAGCCAAAAAAATGTGTCCCCAACAAGACAGCAAATTTCTTAATTTTGTTTCCATCAACTGTTCTGAAACCACATTTTACACGGGCGAAGCCGGGTGGGTACAGCTAGTTTTCTTAATATATTTGTTTTTCTATCATATTTCCTTCCCTGATCCCACAACATTTTAAGTGATAGTAATCTAAATATTGTGAGGTGAATTTGTTGTGAGCATTATCGGAGAATACGAAGAATGTTCTCGAGTCACAACAAACCTCACAAGGAATCAACCGCTTGTGACTTGTGCGGCCTCACAACGGCAGAATCAGGCTGTAAAAATAACAAATTTGCTTCCCCTCGCTTTCTTCCATTCCCAGCGATTATATCCAGCATAAGCATCTTGCTCGAGGTATATTTGAAAGTAGTTCAGTTTTGGCTAAGAAAGCCCTTTTTTCCAAAACGCTATAAAATACTACTCAGGTTTTCCAAATCCACCACACCTACCTAGCAATTTAATACCACCTTGGTGACGGGAGTTTCTCCCATGGGCTAAAATCAAACCTGAACCTAAAAACCTGCAGCAGCTTAGACCAATTGCCATTTTCCTGTGTCTTTCTAAGGTTGCCTAAAGGGAAATGGCTTTACCAATACAAATCCAGTTATACAACCGCTTTAGGAAAAATTGCTCAGCACCAGGACAAGCTGTTGACAACGATAAGCTGTTCCAAGCTATTCCAAGTCGCTTTGTATTGTCAACCACAGTAGTGAACAAAGCTTGTAAAACAGTTCAGCCTCTCAGCATGGCCTACTTCTGCTTATACCTAATTGACAAATTTTAGGCAATGTTTGCATAAGTCTGTATCAGATTGTCTTCCACAGAGCTACAAACTCCGTCCAAATTTTTTTATCTATGTACCTACAGCAATGATCTTTCATCACGTTTATTGCACTCTTTGGTAGCAATGTATGCCGACGATGTTCAGTTGCTAAGCTTGAAGCTTGCAAAATGCAAAATCTACGAAGCCAAAAGCTCCCCTTATACAACCTTCGCTAATGCACCCGGTATTTTTACGACGCGATACCCTCCTCGTTTTCTAGAATGTACATTCATTTGTTAATAAATTTGTCATTCAAAAACTTTTACGAATCCCTTTTAAGCTTGCAATAAGGCACAAAATGCAAAGGCTCCAAGCAGAGCCCTCAAAATCGATTTTTAAACACGACTGGATTTTTTTTACAAGTCGAAAAGAAATTACCTAAGCCTAAAAGAACCTTTTCTTTGTGGGTTTTATTTGTTTACTCGACGCGGTCAGCCATTTCCTAAGCTGTTAAAAGTATTAAGTCAGCCAATGACCAGCAGAAGGCCTCTCTTAACCACCAGTATCGTCATTAAAAGATGTATGGAAGGAGTGGTAAAAATGCGAGCCCAACACGCTTTCAGAGAGTCAAAGACGACAAAAAAACCTACACCTGGACCTAAAAATCTGATTGGGAATTAGCTGATGAAGTCTTTGTCGGAACGCAATACGAGAAGATCTAAAAGAGTACAAAAGACGATTCCGACCAACTTAATGGCGGTGAGTGCCACAGGGCTCGGTCGTTGGTCCCGCACTATATGCAGTTCTGTGGAAGTCGAAATTCTGCGCCGTTTTCAAGATATCCATCCGTTTTTTCAACTTTTTGACGAAGATATCTTTGTGGTGGCAAAAACGCTAAAAGTCGACACTTTAAACCTATCCGGCGCCGGTTTGCAGCTATCCGATCATAAAATTGCAGCAGTATTCATAACAAGTGGGAGAGTTCGGGCAAATTCGATTGTGATTGTAGACACTCATCCAAGTCTCATCTAAGCAACAGGTCTAGTGCAAACTTGTCCTCTAAATCCGTGTGAATAGAAAGACAAAATCAAACTAGTGCAACAAGACTTTTTATAAATAGTTTCCCGTCTGGTTTGCAAATCATTGAACAAACAGCACTGGCCCACCCATCCACAGACCAGATAAAATGGAAAAACAAATCCTCCCGTTCCTGGTGACATTCTGACGAAGGAAACTTTGTTCAAAGTAACGACAACTTCTACTCCCCACCACGACGACGACCCTCTTCAGCGGGTTTTGAAAAAGAAAAAACCGAAATCAACACGACGTTCTCCACTCGCTCCCATTTGAAGGGTTAAATCAAAAGCTAATCCTTTGTCGAAACATCTTGTTTTGTCATTCAATACATCAAACTGCAGCACTGAACGAGACATTACGTGTCTTTTCAACCATTCAGTGTTTGTCGTCGTTGACATGTCTCTTTCCCTCGGTTCAAATTAGTACTTCTAATAAAAACAAGAAGAAAGACAGACAGAGAGAGGGAGAGGAAGAAAGAGAGCACAGTCATAGTCAATTTGGAAGTTTGACAAAAAGAACTGCATCTATCCTGCATGTGTATGGAAATAAGGGCCACCCTATACACCAGCTCTCTCCTACCCCATAAACGCCATCTGCATTTGGCTTTCACTCTGGAAACAACTCAGTCGAATAGAATGCAAGCGCTTGCACATTTGGCTTCACAAATTGTCGACCCACAGTTGCATATTCCTATAGGAAGGGTTTTAAAATTGGGGAAAAGTTTCAGAAGCGAAAACATTGCGGCTTTAACTAGACTTAAGTTGTGACGAGTTGTTTGAGGAATTATTGTCGGACGGATGTCGAGGAATGATAGGCAAGAGTGCCGGAAAACTCTTGTGCGTATAACATGAGTGTTTGACGAGATTTATGCCTACGAACCTACTTAAGTCCTCAAGGAGTCACCCAAATCTGAATCGGACAGAGAATCACTTGCTAAGTGGGCAGTCACCAATTTTGATGAGCAATCTTTGCCCGTGATGGCAGAGCAAATGAATTCATATCTTTAAGGGTATTGGTACTGGTGACTGGCTGAATCCATGATCCTGCTCTTTGCTTGACTGTTCATTCCACAATCAAGACAGCTGGCGAGAGCAAGACGAGGCCAACTGACGTCAACAACGAGGTAAAATGAATTCCTCTTCATGCCATACGCTGGAACTGCATATCTGCATCCTTTACAGCGGTTCTGTCTCGGCAGCCCATTTTTGTTTGTGGCGCATCCGCAATCCCCATTGCTCTAAATATTAACTACATTTACCCCACATATCCGAGCACCGAGCACCGAGCACCGAGCAGTCTATTCCACACTTTGAGTCCTTTGCATAGTTTTGCAAGTATTTCTCTGTGCTCAGATTTTCTATCAGCGAATCCAAGTGTGCATAGTCCTCGCGCTGTCCTTCTGTACAAAAGGGATGGAATGCATTCAACAAAAAAGGCAACTCTCCCAAGCCGAAGCGGCGGCAGCGGCGGTGAACGTGACTACGTGCAGAAGGACATCCACACAAACACACCCCTCCTTGTGTAGTTGGTTCGGTCGTCGTCATCCTCGTCCTGATCATCATTCTCTCATTATGAGCAAAAGTAGCAGCAGCAACAATTATTTTCATTGCAAACGCCGCGTTGTGTATATGTGTGCTGTGCTTCCTTTGCATCTTTTTTTTTTAGTCTTGTTCTTCTCATTCTTTATTCTGCGTTTACCATGTCCTTATTTTTTCGTCCTGCTGATATCCTTTTGTTCCCGTTGCCAGTTGTTGGATTGGTTTTTTTTTTTTGTTTTTTTTTCATCAGTCATAGGGAGCGTGTGCAAAAGTTTACCCCAAAGTATTATTTTTATTTTTCTGCCTCTTTCGCTTACATGCAGAGAAGAAGAAAAGGAAGAGAGAGGAGAGATGGAAAAGAAGATGAATTAAATGAAAATATCCTGTTAAACAGGCGGTGAGAGCATGGAACTGGAATACAGGCTACAACCTACGGGATCAATGACCAAATGGGTTAAGAACTTCTTTAGTGGCGCAAGTTTTCTGGTGCTTCCCGGTATTCCTCCGGTATCGCTCTTAAGCGGACCAAAGTAGGGTTAATTAGAAGAGATGTCCCTATTTCGGAATCTGCCAAATTAGGGGTTGTTCTGCCACCACGTTCGAGTCTACCAAAGTAAATACACATGGTTTCGGAAAGAATTTATTTTTCTGTGTGACGCCCTCTTACAATTTATAAATCACATTCGGTGGGACGAGGAACTACCACACATTCGCATGGAGGAGCACGGAAACAGCGCCACACAGAATCGAGGACTGAGAGACGGGGGAATATTAAGGATGAGTTGATATCCTTTGAGACACGCATACACACTCGCGTGTGTGGGCTTTTATTACGAAATGGAGTTTTGTTGAGTGGATGGCTTTTGGCTGTGGAGGGAGGGTTCGTTTTGCCAAATGATTGTTGCAGGGGACTACCGGCGAAATAACAGCGTATATAGCGGATTTGCATGGGTTTGTGTTGATTGGGTTTCGTTTGACAGTTGGAAGGTGGAAGTCCTGAGAATCAAATAGATTTATCTAAAAAAGGTATGCGCTGATTAAGCGAAAATTGCAAGATCAAGTTTGCGGTCAAGTGGTGGATTGACCTGTTCCAAGTGCTGCACCAACATTAGGCATATGAAATTCCAGACGAGATAGCGTTATAGGCTGAGTATGGCGGGTTAGAAATCGATGTTTTTGAATTAGGTACGTCCCGGTAGGGTAACATAGTCTTTAGGTCTCGAGTAAGAGACTTTTGTGTATCGAACGTGGACAAAGACTGGTTGAGAACGCTTTGCGAATCGGAGGGCGAAGGCCCCTTAAAACGACAGATTTTTCGAACTGGAGGAGAGGTCGAAATACCGCATCCGTGACTGATGTATTGAACGTCGCGAGATGCGAGGCAAAACCAAGTTCCGTCATGAAATATTTAGTCGTTAGTTTTTTGCCGGCGATTGAACCGGGGAACCCTCGCTTAGTAACCTAAAATACTAACCTCTATAGGCTAGATGGTTCAATTTAGGCGTCTCCGACACTTAAAGCGGTAGACTCTGAAAAACCACAAGTCGCTGAAAATATGGAGCGGAACTGCCGCATACACCAACCGGAGGCATGAACTGCTTTACTGACAAGCGAGTGGTAAACGGATTTTGGCTGCGAACTAGAGTTGGGCGCAGCAGGATCGTAGAGTGTCACGCGCAAAGAGAGACTACCTATGAGCACAGCTTTCAGTCGATGACAGAGATATATAGTCTTGGGAGATTAAGGATTTAAATGTGAAGGTTAGAAAGTGACAGGCTTGCTGATGATAAACAAGGACTTGGCAATGACAGTGGCAAACGTTTTGTACGACCAGTGTTATCATATTTGACGAAAAAGGACTGTCACAAACTTGCCGAACTGCAGCCGTCTTGTGAATAGTTTTCAGGACATTAAGAAAGGATCAGATGGCGACAGATTAGCATCGTTTTACAACGACCGACAATGCTGCTGTTCAAAGATCCCACGACAAGAATCGGAAACCAAGGTCCGAGTATAAAAGCGGCAGACTAATGGATAATGAAAAACAGGAAGGTTAAGCTGATATACTGGACCTCTTTGAAAGTAAAATTCGTTGAGGAACTTTCGGCGAAAGGATAAGCCACGAACTCTATTAGCTGGACAACGATGTGGAAGTAGACCAAGAAGACAAATCAAAGAAGAGATAGGACTTTGAACTTGGAACTTATACTGGACAAAAACCTAAATTGGAAATTGAAACCCTACGAGAGAATCAGAAAAGTCACAGTAGCCTTTTACTCCTGCAGTAGAATATTTGGAAAAACTTGGGGACCAACCCCCAAAATAACACTGTGGATGTACACGGTTATAGTAAAGACCTATACTGACCTATGACAGTCTTGTATGGTGGGCGGCAACCAACAAAGCCACCTACCTAAAGGACAACTCCAACCGCAGGTCTTGAGGCTATCCTCAATCTGCTGGCGCTAGACATTTTCAGCCGCCATTAGTGCCATGAGAATAAGCCAATTAGTAAACTTTAAACTGAACGCAAAGGGTCATTTGTCGATTCTACAGAAATATTTTGGCTATATGTACCAATCGGGGACAACATTACGTCTTACTTAGAGTTCACAAGACCTTTCTCGAGCACCTATCCGAGCAGGGAAGAATAGAGAGACGGACTACTACCTACTACCACGCAATCCATATCCGTTTTTACGTACGAACATAGAATGGAAGCCTGGGCGGGCTCTTCTTCTCCGAGTCGTTTGGCATATCAAAATAGGTACGCCTCCCCGACCACAGCAGTGTCTTTCAAGCAGAGGTCCTGGCAGTGACAGTATTACCTTCTTTATCGACAGCCAGACAGCCAGGCAGCAACAAAAGCATTAACTGCAAGAGAAATAAAATCGAAGCTTGTGAAATGCTGTCTCGAAGAACTCAGGGTTCTTGGTACTCAGCCCACTTCCTATTGTCACTGCCAAGGTGAGCCTCCTAGGGAGATACTTTTTCCACGACCTACACGAGCTTTCTCGCAAACCTATAGACAGGAAAATGCGCTTTATCAAATCCACCGGATGGGTTGTATTCAACAGGACAGTGAGTACTTAATCACAGTCACTTTTAGACAGGGTTAGTAGATTAGATTAGATTGTAGAGCGGGAGAGCCTTCAAGGGGGGCCTGGCACTGCGGCTTCTTAAAGGAGCCTATTGTGCCTACCCTAGTAGATTCCTAGAGCCATCTTTTCACTCCAGAGGCAGTCGCGAAGACAATAATCTTCTCTGGGTGTATGTCAGAAGGGGTTACTGAATTGACTGGTAATAATTATGGGTACGGGACAATATTTTTATTATCGCAAGTTTTCAATACTCTTGTGAAGAATGAGCCACGGATGAAGCTCTTAAACTCGCACTTTTTGCACTCAGTTACTAGTTTTGGAGATCTATCTTTTCGACGATAGTCGTCTTAAAAGTTATATGATAAGGGCCTTGGAAAAACGCTGCAATAATCACTTGATATTCACTTCTTTTGAAAATAATGCTTCTCTCGTCTCATTCTCTGTCTTTGAGATATCTTTAAGCACCTTTTAAATGACAGCAAGGGGCAAGTCAGTTTTGTCCGTCAGATAAACAGACTTTTGTCAAAGTGATGCCTCTATTTCTCAGAATCAGTGACAGAACGAAGAAGTCCGCTCAGCTCAAAGATGCCGAGTATAGGCGAGTGACCAAAGGAACTTCGAAATATTGTTCTCTCTTAGTCTGAGAGCATACGTGGCTGCCATACTCGTAGTGCATAGCTCAATGGGTTGTAGCTTGTAGGAATCGTATACCCATAGAAGCAGTACACTGCGTCTCGTTCAAGAACTGAGCCATAGGTCAAAATGGGCCCTGGAATACGTTCGGTTGTGGGAGCCATTTTTGTCTTTTACTTTTAAACGTCCCGTCTATTCAATAGAAAGGTCGGAAGCGTAGATCTTAAGTAAGCCCTCCGTAACTCTCGACTTTAAATCATGAGTGAAAATACCACTACTGGTAGAGATGAGATCTTCAACACGAATTTAGAGGACCTCCACCTAATGACAGAGCCAATTTTTTAATCCGAGTTGGAGACCCGCGTTCCTTGACTAAACCTCCGAGAATGGACTGTTTTATTTTAGAAGTAGCTGTTTGCAATTCAGTAGTGACCTCACATTATCGGGCGACGACGGAATCTGATTTCGGCAGCTTTTAACCGCGATCCTGTTCAATCAAAAGCCCATAGAAAAGAACTTTGGAGCACACCCGAGAGTTTAGCTTTGGCGACAAGTTCGTTCGTCCTATAGTAACAAAATGGCCCAGCTACCTAAAAATTGACCAAAACTCAACATTGCCCCTTCCCTCGTTCGCCAATAAGACCCCGAGCTACTCAAATTTCGCCAGTTTAAATGAGACTTTACAGAACTCTAATTGTAACGGACAGACGTTCTGAATTAGCCCATCACTTCAGATTTTTATCACCGAAAAAAAATCATTTCGGCCTTAGCACAGGTGAAAAACAATCCCATCGAGAGTAAATCGAAGGACAGTCTAGCGGGCCCAAGGATTCCAAAGTAATCAGGCGTCAAAAGTATTTAACGAACACTGAAAATAAAATACCAGGTAATATTGACAAATTCGATGCTAGATTTCAACAAAAAGAGTTTTGTTGAACTGAGAAAAATTGTTGTAATGATAAATTAGATTTATCAACATAACTCAAGATTTATCAATTTGAACGATATTTTGTCAAACGGATAAAACATTTACCTACTACAAAACTACTTTGTCAGATTAACAAAACAAAATTTTCAGTTATATCGCATCAATTGAACAATTTTTTTTGTTGAATTAACAAAGGTTTTGTCATAAGTGTCCATTAAAACAGAATAAAAAATGACTTTTGTGAAATTGACAAAAATTATTGTTGAATTAACAAAGTTTTTGTTAAATATCCATTAAAACAGAACCAAAAACCACTTTGTGAAATTGACAAAACTTATGCAAAATGTTTGTTAGCCAAACAAAATATAGAGTATAAATACTACAAACATTCTGTTGAAATTAAAATTTTTGTTTGAAGATTTGACATAAATTTTGTTCAGTACAATTCAAGCAGGGTAATCCTTTCAATGCAATGCTTTTGATGGCGTCATTTATTATTTGACACTCGAAGTGAAGTTGTTTGTTAATGTGCATTCCCTAATAAAGTGAGTTCAACATTTTGAAAGTAAACAAATCCGTTTAGGGATGAGGACAGGACAAATGGAAAACATGTAAAGGACCCCTTAGATATAAATTGGTATGAATTGCATTTTGGTAATATATGGATTGTTAAATATCCATTTTATTATCTTAAATTAAATAGATCAAATTGGACTTCAACGCTATGTTCCCGGATTCTTTAACCGAAGCTAAAAGACGCAACTTTATATAGTGAAGGAGTTGATTACATCTACATCGTTGGCGGGGTTTAAGATCTTTTTATTTTCTAATTTTATTTTTTTATATACAATATGCATCAGTGTTGTTATATCGTGGGATTTATCCCTTTTTGTGGAAATTTCGATGTCCCAAAAGCCTTCCGTGGGATAAAGGGAAAAAGCACCAAATCGTGGGATTTTCAGAAATCTAGGAAAAAATCATTCAAACTATAAATTTTTGGTCAAAATACACTGAATGTTCATTAAAACCATCTCATGTAAATCGTCTTTTATCTTTTATTTTCTAGTACCAAAAAATAATCATAGCAGTGTTACAAATTGGGGTTTTTATACTAAAGGTTAATTTAACGCGATTTTCTATCCGTGTTATACAAATTTTACTTTTAAAAACTCGATTTTGACGCAAGAAACTATCGTGGGATATTAAATGGAAATTTGAGTATGGTGAAAAGGGAAAACTGGCCACGCTTCGTGGGATAAATGAAGAGAGAGTGCAAACAACACTTTATGCATGTTTCGAAATATTCTATGTTGTCCAGTACAAATAATATTATGTAATTTCTATAGTTCCTTATCTTAATAAATCTAATTGCTAAAATTATTTAAACATAACAATTTATTTGTTGAATCGACAAATTAAAATTATGGAACTGAGATAGTAAATTTATATAAACAGCAATATTCTTATAGATTCAACAAAAGGCAACTGTAGTACTGCCAGATTATTTCTGCAATATCAACAATATTTGCTGTTGATTTAACAAAATGACAAACAATGTCGATGGTATTAACAACCTTTTTTTTGTTACTTTAACAAGAAGATAAATAAAAAAATGATAAATATCTTCGCAACAGCATATCTTTTCAACAGCTATTTGGTAAATTTAACAAAAAAATTTCATACAAATAAACAATTTTTGTTACTATAACAATTTTTGGTTATTACTTATTAAATTTTTTTCAATTTGATGGAAACATTTTGTTGGACGTATATTGGCAAAAACATTGTTGAATCAAACCTAATATTTATAAAATATACCAGGGTTTTATTTTCAAAGGGTTGAATCCAAGACCTAGGTACTTGGCTTGGGAAGGCAAATTTGGAATAACTTTAGGTTCAGTTTTGGTTTCATATATTTTCTAGTGAACAAGACGAGCTCGGTCTTTTTGATTGCGGAGGTAAGCTACCTGGACAACCATTAGAGTTTTAAATTATTTTATCTTAAGAGAATTGTTTCGAAGGAATGTAGGTCCAACCACCTTTTCCTCAAAATATGGCAAGGCAGTACCTAAGTAAGAAGCTACGATTGCGTTCCGCTCAAACGTTGAACCCTCGCTGCGCCCTACGAAGGGGGCCGCACTCTATCACCAGAAAGCTAAAAACGTTTCTTTGTTTCGATGCAGGGTCAATAATATATATCTAATAAACATTTCTACCCAACGAGTCGGCACCCAATAAGAAGCCCAATTCCCCCCTCCACGGAGTTAGGAAGCAATTATTATAATTTGCATGTACACTCTACTATACAATGCCATTGAAAAGCTGGCCAAATTCCAATTCGCCAGAGGATACACTGAGTTCAATACAATCTTCTGGAAAAGGGAAAAAAAAAACCCAAGCAACGCTGATTCCTTTGAAAAATACGTGCAGATACTCAATATCAGTATCCCCCGCCATAATAGTCTTGAGCTTGTAATGGAAATTTCGCAGAGCCCCAGCTGAACGAACTCCCTCTCAAGGCTGCTCTGGCATAGGCGTTCCACCACTTCCACGCAAACCCCTTACGACAGCTATCTGCAAAATAAGGGAGTAATATATCATGCTTTATTCCAAATAAAATCTAATATCAAAAATATGGTAAAAAAGGAGGAGAAAAAAAAACCAGCAACGAGGAGACAACTCTGCCCAAAATAAAAGAAACGGAATCATAAGCACAAATGAAACTCACTCGGCATGCAGAGCACGAACTTCGCCCGCCCCGCTCGCTAGCTATCCATCCTTTTGCTGGAGGAAGTTTTCGAAAACAGGAACAAATTTGCATTTCTCTCCCCCCGTGCGTCCCTTATTCCTTTCGTTTAGTCCAAGTCGCTGCTCTGTCGACGGGTAGGGATAAGGTTAGAAGTAGGGATGGGAGTAGGGGTATAGGGGTAGTGGCAGTGGGTCTCTAGCGCGCGATTTTATTCATGTAGGGGAGCAGAGAAACGACGATGACTACACGACGATTTGTCTAGAGAAATAGCAAGGCAATGCAAGGCAAGGCAGCACCGGGTGGAAGGCGGTGGTGTATAGAAACGAAACTGTCCTTGCGGGACAAATCCATGAAAAATTCTACAAGTGGCGTTGGGTGTCGATGGAAATACATATCCACTTTGCATTCTCATTTTTATAAAATACCATTTCCTTTCCATCCGTTTTTCGCCGCTCGGTATTCTTCTTCGTTTTATTTTTTTCTATTTTTTTTTTTTTTGCATTTCGTTCGTGTTTCTCGTTTTAGCCCAATTTGTGTGTGCTCTCTCTCTGGCGATAGCCTTCCCATATTCGTTCTACTTGGCCCGTTTTTTTTTCTATTTTCCTCTTCGTAACAATAATAATTGGTGTATGCTTCTCTTTTTTTCCTCAGCTATACGGCACCTCTCATGGCCCATTTTGGGTCATGGCTTAATTGAAATTCAAAACGAAATGCGGAATGAAGCGCGCGCCAATAGAGCTACTTCGCGATGATATTCGTCCGTCGTATTGAACGGCCGCCGGAAAGATTTACATTGTAAAAGTGAAAGCTTCGATTAATAATTTATTTTTCCACTTTTTGTCGGTTCATTTTGAGGGATGAAATGAAATCACTCCTGGTGTCCCTTTCATCTGGCAGCACAGTGTGTCCTCGGTCCTTCTGCCGAGCCTCACTACGCACATTGTAGCGAGAGATACAACCGCACGAGTATCGCGTTTTTATTACACCCCATTGGGTAATTGAGGACATAGTTAAGTACTTTGGTTGGTGGTGTCGCTTTACTTTCAATGTGCGTGATGTAAGCGCATTTTAAGTGGAAAGGAATGCGAATGGGTCGTCGCGTCGTACAGTTGGTGTGTGCGTGTGAGAGCGCGAGGCATATTTTGTGTGATTTAGAAATGCGGGCGAGTGGAAAACAATTTCCTGGTTAAGTAATTTTTCCTTCGGCTTCTTTGTTTGTAGTAAATAATAAAATACGTTCCTTCTTCATATGATTGGAATTTGGGGATGGTGATAGTTTTCTGCGCGCCCCCAGCAGCTATGCGGGTGGGAACAATTTGACTTTCATCATTAAAGCCGCTTATGTGTGTGGCGGTGGACAGGAAGGTAGGTGCCTACCTTTATTTAATCTAAATATGAATATCTAATGTTTAATCGTTTCAACAGGGCATATCCTTGAAAGTGGGTTCCGGTTAGGGCGGCAATTTCAGGCAATTACTTTATATTTTCAATAAGCCCTTGGGTACGCGCCATGTGAGCTGGTGTTACGCAGTTAACTGGCATTTCAGGCGGGACATGTCCTTGTAATATGTAACCTCAATATTAATGGTACTTCCCATACAAAATTGTCATACCAGTTTGATTTGTTCGAAAACGGCTTTAACGATTTTAACAAAAATTGATAGTTAAGCTTAAGTAGGTAAAGTTAACATAACTACATACTCAGTTTTCCGCTAAAAAATCGAATAATGGTACTTTTGAAATTTGGACATATCTCGAAAACGGTCGATTGTAACAAAAATTTATTTCTAAGGTAATATGGTCATTTCTAACTTAATGACAAACTCAGTTCTTCTCCGTTTTATCGTAAAATAGATTTTTGAAAAAAAGTATTTTTTTAAAAATTTCGTTTTCTTTAGTTTCCCTGATTTTGAAGAAAATGCAGACTCAGAGTAAAATTGATCTTTTAAAAATGATTGCGTCCTTTATTTTCAATTCCAATCACCAAAAACGGTAATTTTAAAAACTGCTCATATCTCGAAAACCCCATTTTCGATTTCGATAAAACTTTAAAAACCAAGTAATGCTTAAATTCCGAACAATAACTTGTACTCGGTGTTCAGCTAAAGAGTTAAGCAATAGAATTTTTCAAACTAAGCATTGCAATATTTGGTACTGTTTTGTCTGCCAAATTTTTCAAAAACTGCTCTAACGATTTTGATCAAAATACATATTAAAGATAAAATCACTATTCGAAATAAGAATCCGTACTTAGTTTTTCTCAAAAAATTCGAACAAAACCATTTCTAAAATATTTCTCAAAAATGACTATCTTCAGATATCTTCGGTATATTTGTGAAATAAAAACAACGCCCCACTTGAAATGGAAATTCAATAACAGCCACGTAAAACTTGTTTTTAGCAACTTCTCATTTTGTTCAACTATATATTGAATACGCACCCTAAAAATAATTCCAACAGCTTGAAGCTTACGCAATCAGCAACTCCCACTTCTTTTGCAGCAAAACTTTTGATTAACGAGAAAGTTACGTTCGACCCAGTCGTGCCCTTTATTTTGTTTTATTTTTTAATGTGATGGACATTTTTTGAAAACAGGTACCTAGTGGGATCCTAAGCAAGGATTTTGAAGGAGAGGCTAAGGGGATACCCCATAACAGAGGCCCGCAAGAACTGTGCGACATCAAATAGTTAAAGATGATTCCCGTCAAAAATTGGTCAAGGGACCAATATTCAAACTCTACCTATGCCATGTAGGACACGAGTCCCGGACGTTAAGGGATTTTTTGCCTAAAAGTCGATATCTAGAGAACGACCGTACAGGTCTGGCCCGGCATGCCATGCAGCACTCGACATGTTATCGATACAAATAACATTGCCGCGTACAGGTACAGACACGGTGGCCCAAAATTCAAGTGGAGTCTACCTGATTTCAATGGTTTAGCGTGCGATGGCAAACTTTTTAAATTGTGGAACAAAACTAAATGAAGCAACTTTTTGTCGACAAGCTCAAACATTTTATTCTGAACAGACACACCTCGTCTACTTTATATATAAAAAGCTTTTCAATCGTAAGATCGAATGACAAAAGTCTGGGAGAGATGGATTCGCCATAGGTAAGGAAAAAAAATGTTTACAGTTGTGGGGCCACTGTTAGTGAGAAGTGCTCCCTGATGGACTTGAGTTCAGATACGGCTTATATCAGTTTGGTAGACTGGAAGGAAGAAGCTGCCTGACAGTGAAATTTCGGTCATCTTCGCCGCCTATTAGATATTCTTCAGAAGTGCTTTTCCATATCCTCAATAGCTCATACCAGTCTCTGGTTATTTATTGCAGCCCTGACACGTTCCTTTTTCCCCTTGCCAAGACTTCCGACATCCGACCATTACTCCTGGAGGAGCACCCTCTCTATTTCTTCGATCGCATTCTGTCTTTTTTCACCTTAGAAGGCGATAGTCTTCTTTCCTCCTTTGCCTTTTGAATTGGATTAGGGTCTCAAACTCGTAATTTTGGCACTTAGTTGTTACTTTTGGAGGTCTATCGTTTCGACGATAATCGTCTGAAAAATTACGGAATGAGTGTCCTGGTCGATCCTCCTTTCCTGCAGGGCCGCTTAGGCATGTACCAAGTTGTAAGTTGTTTTGTGGCATGTGCCGACACTCTTCGTTTTGTGTGTGTTCTTGAGGTTTCGAATGGCTTTTTGCCATCGATACCACTGGCCGTCGACACTTGATACTTGGTGCATCTTCTCGATAGCTTCAGGGCGGTTTAAAAGTTTGTTCAACTTTGAATAAATCTCCTCAAAGTATTTTTTCGCCGTTGTAATATCGGCGTTAGTAACTACCTCCGCTACAACAAGGTAGGGGTCCAAGTCTTGGCAGCTAAAAAGTTCGGCTTTCTAGAATATTGGAGGAGTGACTTACGCCAAGCCAATCGTAGAATGATCAATTTAACTGACACCGGGGTAAAAAAAACCTTTCGGAGACATAATTTTTGGAATGGTGCCCAATATTTTGTTCACTGATCCTCCCGAGGCAACAATTTGTCCGATCATACGTTCGTTTTAAGCAGAGTCTTAGGACCATTTCCCAAAACCGACTCTTGGAAGTTTGAAGTTCCACAAAAACTCACATGTGACAGTCTTTATTTAAACATATTCGTACAGCATTTATGTACGTCCAACTTAAGTCGTAATAGCAAACAAGCTTACAAACTACCAAAAGACTTGTTGAGAACGAGCAATCGAAATACGAGCCACATTGAAAACTCTGATGGATATCTCAAACACGTTCGCTTAAAAACAACCCAATCGTGTTGCAAAATCACCGCACAAACCCATAACCACTACAGCGACAACAACAAAAACAACTCCCTTGTCATCATTGTAATACTATCCATCCGCGCAAATCAACCAGTAAACCATTCGAATTCAGAAAACACCAAAAATCATAATGAAATCATATTGAAAACATAATGAAAACAATTTAAAAGTCCATTCCCCGCTATGGCGTCTCAAATTCGTCACGCTCTTGTGAGTTTCAACTCTGTTGCATGCGCAAAACTCCTATATCTTACCCGCCTATCCTATCTTCCATTCATATACTTCTTCAAATATACAATATCTTCATATCGTGTTATATGGCGTAAGCACATTCACATATTTCTTTGCATACGTAAATATGCCTACGTTTTGCTTAATTCAAATTACTGATTGCCTTCTTACTTCCTTCCCACTATACAATAATTCCATTTATGGTTTAATGTGACAAGTGCATCGCATATTTCCATATGGTTTTATATTACAAATGCAAGCAAACATTTCTTTCCCATGATTGCAGTACTTCGCGGCGTGAATCGGACACCGCCAGTTTCTTCTTCAAGATAATGACACGTCGAGAAAAATTCATGTTTGGAGCCAGGGCAGACAGTTAATATATTTTCGTAGAGCAGTGTTGTAAGTTCGATACCTTGCCTTGTTAAAGCAACAGTGAATAACGTAGAATAAAATATTTATGCAATAAGAAAATAAACAAAACAAGAACTTAATTCAATCTTGCATTGCCAATACTATATGAAATAAAATAAAATTCATCTCTACCTAATACTTCTCGGCGAGTGTTTTTTTTTATGTTCGATATTGCCGAACATCTAGTTTTGAGAAAACTAAACAAAATTCGTTCTCAAGTGCACAAATGTGATGGTGTAAATCAGCAATTACAATCTACAAACATAAAAATCGTAACAACTCGAATGCTGCCGGAGCGCGAAAAAAAAAATAAACCGAAAACGATTTCCGCCAGCCCACGATCAAGTGGACAAGGCCGCAGTCAAGTGAGTTTAAAGCGTCCATTAAGTGATTTGTACATGCAAACTTCGGCCGAAGTAATTAATTGGTTGAAAAGGGTTTTTTTTTTCTCCGCGATAGACGTAGTTTGAAAAAGCCAGTGCAGTTGCATAAAGTTTCCGGCATCGGCGACGACGACTGTCTGAGAATGTGCACCACTTTACAAAAGCCTATACCCTATACCTGGTTAACCTTCGTGAACGCGTTCAGTTTTTTTTTTCTTTTTTTGCATCTAATTCGATTGAGAAATTTCATAATCACACAATTATAGATTTACTAACAAAAAAGCGAACACAGAGGCGGCTTTAATGGAGAAACAACGCCGCGCCGCCGATAATAATTATAACAGGCGATGTCTGGGGCCCAACTTTGAAGGCAAGTAATTTTCATCTTTTCTTCTCTCAAGTGAAAGTAGTTGAAATTTAATTTGTTTTGCTGTTGGTTGAGTAACACACAAAAATGAGCAGAGACGTACATAATGTGTAGGTAGGTATAGAGTGAAACGCCGATCCAAGGTATATACTTATGCGTGTCTTCATAAAGCCGAACATCGTTAACAGATACTTGTAGGCTTTGTTCGGCGTTTTGCCTATAGCAAGGTTGTGCTTACTGGGGTGCTTTATTCATGTCGAGGGTGGGGGCTTGTGGCAACAGCGAGACCAAGAAAATCTTCATTTGGTTGAATTTCGTGGGCCTTTTACCGATCCACGTGGGAACGGTTTAAGTGCCCTTGAATTGGGTGAGTGCATCCCAGCGAGGTAGGTATTTAATTCGGGAAAGTAGGTATATCCATCACCAAATTAAGATGTGGAAGTATAGAGCAAATGGAAGTACAAAATGGGTGATGGGACGGCATAATGTTGGGTTTTACGGCGCACGGGTAATTCCATTTTTAAGAACGCCACAGTAAGAAAATGTAAAGTGAGAACCTAAATAAAGCAACCTACGCTGGACTCGTTATAGAATTGAAGGCATAAATGGGCTGCTGAAGCAAATAAGACTGTAAATGCATAAAGGGTGACGATTCCCTATCTACGCCTAAAAACCTTTCCGATACCTACTTAGATACTCAAAAATACCTATTAAAACTACCCTTCACCCTATCACACTATATCACAAGAAGGTCCTTCATCTATGTGTATTTGCAAACACGTCCTGCGTGTTTTCCACATCCTACCATTGATAACCCCTTTCTCTTCATTTTAATTATTTTATTATCTACTTAATCAATAACAATTTACATGTTGGCAATCTGCAATCCACACAGCAAATGATAAATCATCAATCTCACCAACGATACGACATAAGTAACCATTTATGAAATCATCTATTTCGGCACGCACCCCACACACATTTTCGGAACCCATAAATAATAATAAAACGCACAAGAAAAAAAAATATATAAAATACCCCCACACACGCAAGCGAACTAGAGTGAGAAAGCCGAGGAGTCCTTCAAAATCCAGTTTTACCAATATACACAACACATACCTAAGGACGTTCGCACACAGCTGCCGCTGAACAGAAAGGCGAAAACAATCGCCATGACCTCTTCTTTGGGCGCCCTCCCCTCACCGCACTCCATAATGTACTATTTCAAGCGAAAAGCATTACCCTAAGGATACGATACGACTACGACGAGTACGAGTACGAGACGATTATTCGCTGCATGTCCTTTCCCTTTGTCGTCGACGTGCTGTATAGACGCAGCAGTAAAGGCGCCCGTCTAAGTAACACTTGTTCAAATAACTTGCTCACAATTAATGAAAAGGGGTGAAATTTAATCCAAATTATTGTTCCTGGTGTTGTTTTCCTTTTTACCCGACTGCTTTCATTTCAGTTGTCCTTCCATTTGGCTTTGGCGCAAAAGTTACTCCTGCTGGTCGCTCTTAATTTGTTTTCTCTTCTGCAAAAGAGAAAGAATCCCTCAACTACACAAAGGAATAAAACTAAAGCCAGCTAAAAGGATATTGTGACTGTGTGCGTGTGCAGTATCCTTTTCCAATCAAAATGCCATTTTACATTGAGGCGTATGTGCAAGCGCTACGCTATATAACGCTGTGTGGATGCGGCGACACGCGACCTACTTCAAACACGTGTGCATTCAATGTCAAGTACTATTGCGTTAATCCTTTGTGTGCAATTAGAAGTGAAATGGGTTTTAATCCTAATTCTGGTATTTTTTCTTTTCGTTTCTGTAGGTATAGTGTGTGCTGACAAAATGAGGACATCATGTGAAGTTACTTTATAGGAAGCGTTGAAGGGATTTTGTCAGAGGATTTGAATAGCATTACGGAGGTGAGTTGTTTTTTGGTAAATACAGTAGGTAAATGGACAAGGATTTGGAAAGGATGAGTCATAATCATGCTTGGCAAGCGTTGAAGTTTTTGAACGGATGTAGGTAGGTAAGTAAGTGATTTCGTTTCCGTCCGTTTCCTTCAGTCAAAGTAAATTTTTCCCACGTTTTTTTAAAGCTTTTAATGTAGGGGCTGCAGAGAGGAAGAGGTTCACGAGGACATAGCTCACTTACTGTGTTACTGGTCGAGTCTCTGAACAGAACACTTGGAAGTCTTCACTTCCACGAGTTAAATATGAACTTTTTCACTCTGATGTCTCACTGGCTGATCTTAAGAGGTTTTTGAGGACATCGGGATGGCTGGAAGGACATGAAGACAACCGATGGAACACCAACGGTTAACCCCAACTAAAGGGCATCACAATGGGTCTAGGAGGACCGAAGTGTGGTAGTGTATCCTTGCATTCATAAAGCAAAAGCGGTTATTATTGGAATGAGTGGAAGTGGAATGCGATTGTAAATAGTGACATTTCCGACTGGAGACAACTCCCGTGGGCGGACAGATCCGTCTTGAGGGGGACATTTTCCTAAGCAAGAATTTATGTTTTTGATTTCGTACATTTTGCGATCCCTTAGGCGGACAGGGATGATTGGCAAGCGAAAGTGTCTATAAAGACGGCTAAAAAAGAACGAAAATGACGAGTTCTGGCATTTAGTACCCTGAAAGTGTCTATACGACCACCGGATACAAGAGGTGACTTCCAAATAGAAGTTGTAGCTGTTTTTCCAGACGGCCGGCGGAGGTAATGCCAGATGAGTTCTATATTTGGAAGGGATATCACCAGGCTCTCGAATCTACTAGGTTCAGTTTTGAGAGAATTAGAAACTGTAGCTCAATGCGTAGATGGCATGCCCACAATCAAGTGAGACTGCGTTGGGTCCAGGACAATGCGATATACGAGTAGTTGCTTCTGAAAAATGGCGGTGAATTAGGAAGAAATGAGTTAGCGGACAGTTAACAACCTCTGTGCATCATAAAGGGTATAATTAGGAACCATAATCTCGAAGGAGGTCGTCCTTAAGGCAATTTGGACACAAATCTATTGCAAAACAGGAAACTACTAAAGACATTGAGCCTTAGCAATAAACATTTTTAGCCTCGACTCTAAATTTTCGTAGTTCACTGTGGCTATATTTTTCATACCAATTTTGCAATTTTGAGCTTTTGTAAATTTTAAGTCGAGACTAAAAACGTTTATTGCTAAGGCCAAGGGGCTCAGAGTCACAAAAACGATCCCCCGCAGATTTTGCAGTGACCTGCAAGCTGCGGAAAAAAATGCACAGATGCGAATGCAAGTCAGAAGCAGTATTTTGCAACCGAAGGAAGTTCCGGTGAAGCGTCTCCTTCCAACATTTTAAGAAAATAGTCTACGCGATGTACAAAGGGCTACTTTGAAATCGGGTGCTTTTCAAGGGAAAGTGTTTAGGTTTCAATTTCAATTAGTGCCTAGCGGTGTTACCTTCGCAAAGGCCGCTTTCGAAACCGAAGCGAACGCACAAATATTTTTTTTATGTAATTCCCTAACCAAACCAAATAAATACATTATCAAAGGTTTTCCACGCGTTTTTGACGGCGTTTTTAACAGTTTTTTGACTCATTATTTGATTTCTTTGAATGTGTTTTTCTTATGTATTTTTTTGTATACGATATTTGACGTTTAAGAACGTGTGTTTTGAGGAGTTTTCGATGCGCTTTTGACATTTTTTTTGACATTTTTGAACGTGTTTTTTTTATGTATTTTTTGTATGCGATATTTGACGTTTAAGAACGTGTATTTTGAGGAGTTTTCGATGCGTTTTTGATAGCTTTTTTAACAGTTTTTTTTTTTTTTGACGTTTTTGACGTTTAAGAAAGTGTATTTTGAGGAGTTTTCGATTCGTTTTTGACAACTTTTTTTAAATTTTTGAACGTGTTTTCTTATGTATTTCTTGCATGCGGTATTTGACGTTTAAGAACGTGTATTTTGACGAGTTTTCGATGCGTTTTTGATAGTTTTTTTAACAGTTTTTTTTTTAAATTTTGAGCGAGTTTTTCTTATGTATTTTTTGCATGCGGTATTTGACGTTTAAGAAAGTGTATTTTGACGAATTTTCGACGAGTTACTTTAGCACGTTTTAAGCATTTTTTGACATGATTTGGAAGTGTTTTTCGGAGCGAATGAAGCTAAAACTGTTGCGCAAAAAATTTAACGCTCCTTACAAGTGTGTGCTCGTCCAACTTCTGTATAGAAATCGTTTCTGGATAAGCCGAATCTATGAATATATGCATTGAGAGGTTAGAACCTCAACTATTTTAGAGACTTTAGATCTTTTAGAATTTCTTGGTGTAACAGCCAGTAAAACACGTTCGTACTGCTAGGTACACGTCGGTCGAGTCTTAGTTATATGTTTGGAAACTCAAAAGCTAAATCAAACTCAGATTTTGCTAGATACTACTACACTTGGATCTTCTGGTTTTCTCAATTAGATGATGGAGCCTAGCTGTGTCGATGAATCCTAGCTATGCTTTACCTTTCAATGCGTCATTTTAACATATGGGACAGCATGTACCTTGCGCAAGGTTTCACTACATACGTATCGTGAGAGTAGGTTAAGTTTATTATACGTTTCAACGTTTTCGCCTTACAGAATCTGACCCCTGCTACATAGTGGGTCAGAAAACTACATAAATTCACCCAAATGTTTTTCCCCTACAGAAACTATAGATAGCCTAGTAAGATGAGTCTAGAAAGCTGAACAGCTGCAAATTCTTTGTAATAGCATAGTGACCGAGAGCCCAGCAAAGGTACAGCCCAGGTATAGCTAGTTTAGAGATACAGGGCAAGCGTCCACCACTTTAGATCTTCTAACTCTGGAATCTGGATGTTATGGATTTTGTGACAGCTTGGCTGTCGATGAGTATGACGATATCGCCCCTGATATTGTATTAAACGACAGACAGACTGCGGCTTGACAGATTGGTCCGATCTCAACTTGAAAGACCATGCAACTCCGCCAGGAGGAATGATAGTCTAAAGCTAGAGAGGGTTTTCAAGACTGAAAGCTAACTTTGTTGTACTGTCCAGTAGTTCTTATTAAAGGGCCTTACTAGCAGGGCCGAACCAGCCATATGTGCAAATGCACAGGGCGCCAAGTTCTGGGGGCGCACTGCTAGGAAAGAAAAACTTATTTTATCTTTCTTGCGTGAACAAATACTGCCATTTGCATTTTAAACAAAAAGCTTGTTCAAATAAGCCCAAAATAACAACATCCATCACACCTGTGCTGAATTATTTCTTTCACATTAACTCACATCACTTGAAATGTTGCAACTTCAAGGAGAATCTAACGCAAAATATCGCAAAATAAAAAATTCCACTAGACCTGTATGCAAGTTCACTTCTTACCTACATAATCTCAAAATATTCCATCCTGTTCATGGTATATTTCTTGCAGATCCACTTACATTTTACAAAAGAATCTAGTTCAAAAATCTCAAAACAAAAAATACCTCAATAACAAAAAACGCATTGAAAGTCTACCCCCTGAGTTATGTGGAAAAGACTTATGCATGTGTGCAAATATGAAGAAAGGGCGCTTTCTGTAAATCTTGCACAGGGCGCTAATTTGGCTGGAGCCGGCACTGCTTACTAATAATCATTTGTAACCTACACACTAAATATTTTGTAGGTCACAATATGCAATTTTGAGTTCGAGAAATGTATTCTGGACACTAAAAATGATTATTAGCATCGCGGAGTCTTCTACGAAATCGATCTTTGTAGGCAGGCAGTGTTTAGAAAGTGCCTGTTGGTATTTGCAGTGTTCACCTTTGATACTATCATATTCTTTACAGAGATGCCTAAGCATGGTTGCATGGTGCAGCTGTCATGCACCAAACAAGTCGGGTTTATTAGTCTTTTTGGGTTCCTTAAGCTGGAGTTAGGGATTTGTCAATATTCCCCCAAAACGAAGCTTTCTATCGAACCTCATTTAAAGATATTTGTCGCTTTCACAGACTGAAGAAGCATGCGTCTTAGTGTCCACCCAAATGTCGAGTCTTTTTAGGTCCCTGTATTTTCCCAGAAATTTCCATTCAGCCTTAGTCGAATATTTGATGCTGTCAACGGACTTAAAGTGGAGTTCAGCTAGGAAAAACTTACGCAGAGCTCTTCTCTGGTGAATAAAACTCCCTCTGATTTCGTCAGGTTGATGTTCAGACTACGGTCTAGAAAAATGTCAGACGATCGAATTTTCAGAATACAGAAAACTGTTTGGAATGCTTTCTCAAAGCGTGTCGTGGTGTATGACACTGAATTCAGAGTGCACCATGGGCTTTAAGAGTTTATTACCACCACTCCTCATTGGGGAGGCCCGGCACATTACAAATCTAACGATAGTGACAAAGGTATTGGAGTATAGCCTTCACCGACCTGCACGTAGGAAAGTGGCTGATGATTTTCCAATGTTGTTGAATGTCGGAAGTTGCATTTCAAATTCCCTCTTCGAATGTCCCATATTCACCAGAAAGTGCGAATACATGCTTCTCCCAGTGGTCTTGAAGCAAAACGTTCAATCAAAACAACGCTCCACCGCAACAGACATTTTATTACACAAATCAGGATGACGTAATCGATTTCTACATGCAGCAAGCCAGATAAAGACCGAACAAAAGGAGAAACGAAAAATAATAAATTCAAATAAAAAAAAACGGCAAAGTCCTCGTTCTACATCGAACCCCTTGGAGAAGACGACGACGACGACGACGACGACGACGACTACCTACTATGGTCGCTGTTCAACGCAATTTTTTTTTTCAGAGATTATACAAGGAGCAACCCTTCTTTCAACAGTTTTCCACCCCTACGATTGCGGAAAGAGGAAGGAAAATCTTTTTTTTGTTTTATTTATTATTTTGTTCATAAGCGTTACAAAAATTGTTAGCTAATCGTAATAACAACACAGAAACAGAACTCAATCGGTTGCCTAACAAGTTATCAGCATTTGAGGCGGCCGGCAATTGAAGTGATCGAAGTTGTTATGTATATGTGAGGAGAAAAATAAATGGCATTGGTAATCCCCGGCGGAAAATGCTCTTATGCGGACGCATGCAAATATGTACAGTGCGCTTCGAGGTGTGCATCTCGGATGTGGCAATAACATTGCGAGATTGACAATGATTAAGGGGGTTTTGCAACCATAGGGTAAGGTTGTGAAAAAATAAAATAAACGGGAGCAGATTGAAAATTGAAACCACCTATGGCCAACTAAACGTCTCAAACAATTTTGACAAACTCCTCTGGAGCTCCCATCTTTGGTGGAATGGAACGAAACCTATAAAGACTGCAACTTACTTCTGTGAGGCGGGAAATAATAAAGACCCGGTGATCTTCTGTCTTCGGGAGATGGTAGTTTAACCCCCTGATGAAATAATACCAAAAAGACGTTCATTTTGTGTGGCACATATCTTTTAAATGTTTCCCTCGTAAAAGGCGGACTAACAGATTTTTAACAGTACTATAGAGTTCTCCCAGTGGTAGAAATTCTACCATTATAGTGAGTCGGCTTATACGCAACAAATTGGAAAACAAATTACAGACAGCATTGCATCTCTTCCCAACAAAAAAAACAAACCGAGTGTGCTTTAGACCACACGACTGAAGTAAAACTTCTTTAGCTCCATCTATATTGTATGTCCTCGCAAACGAAATACTAACTGAGATAATATTATATATTTCATGCACTGGCTATGATAGGAAGAGAGAAAGAAAATGTGTGCGCGCACTGCTCTCTCTTGCCCCTACAGTAATACACGAAACGAAACGTAACTCTCTCTCTTTCTATCTTCACTAACTTATATCTCCCTCTCAACTCCGTTCGCAATTTCCGTAACGCTTTCGTGACGCATTCACCAGCTCACCCCCCAAGTCAAGCGTGCCTAAAGAAGTTTTACTTCTTCAATAAATCAAGAGAATATGTCAAAAATGTAGTTCTTAACTATTCTTCTAGCCTTCGCCTGTTTATATAAGATAAGTAAATTTGTTTCTTAATTTTCTTAAAATTTCTTAATTTAAGAAAACGTCGCATGTCGGTGCAAATATTACTCGGAATAAACAAATAGTAATGCATGATGTAAGATAAGAGTCTTTTAAGTCACATTTTGTATTCAGAATAATTTCAGCAAGATGTCAGAATAAAATTCTCATTCTAGGAAGAGAGGCTCTGGTGTTTAAATGTTGTTCTTTCTCAAACCAAGAATTGGATTTCAAAGAGAAGGTTCTTATTTCTTCAGAAGAAAATTCTTAATCTGAAAGTAGAAGCTCTGATGGTCACATTGGATAAAGAATTTCATTTCAGACAGAAGATTCTTCATTTAAAAAAAAGTTCTTAAGGTCACACTTTGTAATTGAAGAAACCCTTCTTGCTAGGAATAATTTTACAGACAACAAGAAGTTATTTATACAACAAAATAGATCTTCAGATAACACATCTTGCTTAACCAACCGGTTGTGGTGTTAAGAATAATTCTGCATGAAAGTTCTCGCCATAAGAAATAAGTTCTTACAGTCAGATAAGTAGAACAGGTCCTTGAATGAAGAAAACCTTAATACTACTTAGAAAACATTTTTAACGGAAAATAAATCCATTCTTAAGATCTTATTGGGGAATTTGTTTTCTTAAATTAAGAATAATTTTCCAATTTTTTCTATTCGGGAATAATTGATAGAAAATGTTTAAAATATGAAATCAATTATTTGATCCAGGGATTAATTTTCTTATTTTAAGAAACTCCTACATTAGTCATTTTTAACACCTTCAACCGCTCCTGCCGTTCCAATACAAAATGAAATGGCATGACATGATTTGCCCAGCAGAGATTAAAGAAAATTGTATGATACAAATATATCAGACATTTAGTTGGAGAGATGGATTTATAGGGGAGTTGATTAGAAAGAAATGTTTGCCGGTGATAGGTTTTAGACTTAAAAATTGAATATATTTTAAAGGCTCAACATAAAGGACAAATTGAGAAGCTTCCCAAGAAGAGTAATACTCTCGGACGTTTAGCAGAAGTTCGCGAAAGTTGCTTGTTTTTTTCCAAAGAGAACTCACGTGGACTGCGAATACCACCCAACGCAGTTATTAACCGGGCTCGACGGCTATTTAAAGAATGTTAACGGATTTGCCAGCGAGAGGCCTTCCTGAATGTCCCGATAAAGAAAGAGATTGTGCAATGTCCCACTGTAAATACGTTTTGGTCAGAGAAAAGCGAACTTCCCAAGCCCGCAGTTAAAATACATAATAAAACAAGCCTACAAGTTAAAATATCCAAAAGGGCTTTGGATATTTTAACCTTTATAACGAGTGCGCAAAACGAGCTGAGGAACACTGGCGTACGCATTCTACCCCAACAGCTTAGAGAGCTGTAAAAAAATCGTTGATGGACTCCATTAGCAAACATTTCATTTCATCACAAAATTAAATCTCATCCCCGTAGAGTCATGCCTAACAAGGCTCTCCCCTGAGACTAAGAAGCTTGTTTGTAGTGTGCAGGGGTACCACTACCTTTAAAGAAGTTCATAAAAAAAATTCTCAGAGGAAAGGTAAAACTTTTAGGAAAATAAGTTCAAGTCCAAATGTTACTGACCATAAGCTCAGTCTAGTTTTTGTTACTCCGCAAGGTGCTGAACGAGCTTCAGTCATTTTGTAATAAAAGATAATCGGCGAGGGTAGAAAAAGATTGATTTGGGTCTTCAAAAAGCTACCAAACATCATTTAAAAGTGGACCTAGACGACTGCCTTGAGGGACACGAAAACGTGCCAAATATTCTACCCACTGACTGAGAACTAAGTGAGCTACAGCTTAAAATGCATCTGCTGTTTAGTTGTAAATTCTTTGACAACAGAATTAAAGCAAAAATATAAACAGCAATCGATGAATTTATTGAATGAACTCGTTCAAAAAAAATTGGATTTATGATGCGAATTCGTTGTAAATATGGCAAAGACCAGGATCAAATAAGTAGTGATCGCTTTGAGATCAGTCGAACGCACAGAGGTTAAGTGTTAAATAAATTTGCTGATCCTTCTGCGATAAGAGTACAGGAAGTTCTTCAACGATGGTGATAAAATTAAAAATGAAACAATAATTTATTTATTTATATATTTATTTCATCAACAAGCTTAGCTTACAGATTACGAATTTAAATTTATATATAATACATTAAGTTTAGTGGAGAGATAAAAATACTTTTGACATTAGTTTGAAAGCAATCTAAATAAAATGCTCTTGAAGCGTTCTCTCGAAATATGAAAATCCATATGTCTGCTTACCACATTGAACGAATTAAGGCATCTAGTAATTGGCTCATTCTGACCATAGCTTGTTCTATGCCCCAGTTGGTAAAAGAAGTGACTATCCCTCAAAACCCTTCCCCTAGCATTAATTGGAAACATAGACAAAAGTACACAACTATCGATATGTGAACACAGTACGTCTCTCGCAAACATTATGTCATGTGCATTCCTTCTTGCTTTAAGTGTCATTAAACCTAAAAGTTGACATCTAGCTTCATAAGAGGCCTGAAAATCCCAACGCATTTTAAAGAAGACATATTTCGTGAATCGCCTTTGCACTCTTTCAATACGGTCCGAATGTGATAAATAGTTTGGATTCCAAACAACATCGGCGTATTCAAGTGTTGACCTTACTAGGGTATTGAAAATCGATATAAATGTGTGAGGATCAGAGAAATCTTTCGCGTTTCTTTTGATGAATCCAACAAGAGAATTAGCCTTAGCGACTATATACTCGATATGAGTAACAAAGGTTAGTTTCGTATCAAGGAATACACCAAGATCTTTTATTTTGTCAACTTTTATTAATGGCATGAGATCAATACAATAGGTATGCGAATATTTCATTCGAGATCTTATGAACGAGATAGCAAAGCATTTTCGAACGTTTAACTTTAAGCAATTATTGACGCACCATCTTGATACATTGTTCAGGTCCATCTGGACCTTTAAGCAGTCATTTAAGCTATAACAGTGGAAAAATTGCAGCTGTTGAACAATATCATCAATAAATATTATAAAAATGAGGGGCCCAAGATGACTACCTTGAGGAACTCCAGAAGTGCAAGATATTAATCTTGAATAATTGTTATCAAGACAGACTTTCTGAAACCTTCCAATCAAAAATGATGAAAACCATTTCAGCATAGCGGATTGAAATCCGAATTGCTTTAGCTTTCTTATCAGAAGTACATGGTTTACAGAGTCGAATGCTTTACTAAAATCCGTATATACAGCGTCAACTTGACATCCGCCTTCAACAGTATTTGAATTTAACAAAAGATGTGAAATGGACCAGATAAGATGTTGTCGAACGACCCGAAACAAAACCATGTTGAAACTCTGATATGTTGCCCTTAATATGAAAATTTATTTTGTTTTTGACTATACATTCAAAAAGCTTTGGTATAGCAGAAAGTTTGCAAATACCTCTATAGATTTCTACGTAATTTTGAGAGCCAGATTTAAAGATCGGCACCAAAAATGAGACCTTCCAGTCATCCAGGAATGAACCCGATGCTAGTGATAGATTAAATATCATAAGTAGGGGTTTGCAAATAGAGCTGCAACATTTTTTTTAAATTATTGCAGGAATGCCATCAGCGCATAATAATTATCTACAAGAGAGGCCCAAAGACTTGTACTGAAATTGTATTTAGGCGAATGACAATAACAGCCATTGGCACATCCGTTCCATATTATAAATCCTCATTTCCATGCCAGGTCCAGGTACACACAACATTCCCAGAGCACACCTTTTTCTACCTGTCACACGACACACGACAATTCCATTCAGCCGTTCACGCAATAAACAAAATAACTGAGAACGCAAAGCAATCAAGGTAGGTATAGGTATACCAAATGTCAAATTAAAATAAGCAGGCAAAAGAAAAATGACAGAGAGAGAGGTATTTCAGCAATTAAATAATTTATAATTTATCAACTTAAACAGTTAATTGATGTCTAAACTTAGATATGCTGAAGTAAAGGAACTGAATAAACTGGGTTTGTAGCTAAATTGGGACTAATTGGACAGCTATTTCAAATTAGCTAAAAAGAACCCTTGGGTTGGAAAATATTGTGGCTATATTCCCGGATCAAAGTCCGTCGAAATATTTGAAATATTTTCCAGGCAAGACCGTTCTTTGTAAATCAAAATATCATCAATCGATTCACTGAATTGTGGAGGCAACCGTTGCAGTGTTGGACTACTACCGAAAAAACCCAAATTCTAACTTTAGGTTTTTTTCCACTGTGCCATTTTTCGCGAACGTCTGACAAACATCCGAGAGTATAATTGTCATGAAAGAGCTCCTCAATTGGCTGTTTGGACTCGGCATAAAATTCTAGATCCCTTCCATTCGTCCTAAAATTTGAAAACCCACACAAGACGAAAGGTTGTGAGAAGCTAGGCCTAGGGTCCATACGGGCCTGTTGTGCCAGTTATTTATTTATGTATTTATTTTATTGTGGAGGCAACAGCGACTCAGTTGTTAGTGTGGTGTTACTACTCCGTGATGGGTCTCAGTTTTAACACAAATCCTCTGAAGAACTCCCTCAAAACGGACAGAAATTGTTGCTTTTCATTTTTCAGTCAAAGGCTGCCCAAATGTCTTCAAAAATGTCTGCCACAACATAGCTCACTATCGTTAAATTTTTTTCTGGGAATTTTGCAAGACTCCTCGCAACAACTGTGGTCCCACCCAACAAGTGTGACACAAATCTGCTGACTAAGATCTCTTCTAATGAGACACCTGCTCTCTTCCATTTGCAGCTCACCGATCCAAAAAGACAATAAGAAACAGCCAAAATTGCTTCGCAAAAACCTCCCCTAAACCCATCATAACTCACTCCCCTCTCTGTTAACATTTCCCGCTTAGATCTCCGCATCTACACACCGCTCCTATATGCCTGCCTACAGTTCGGATTAATGTCTCGCAACAATTAATCAATCACCTGAATAAAGGATTAGAGCAAAGGAACACAATCCACCCCTTCATCTGGAAAATGCAATAAATTTCGCAAAAAAAAAAAGGAGAACCAACTTTTCTCCTCGCCACATTTATTCTTCCTTATCGTCGTTTTTAGTTGAATCCTCAATTCCTCACTCACACCCACACATAGACTCATCGTCGTCCTTCTGCCGGAAATAGGAAAATACCAGAAAAATATAAACCAACCTCCCTCTGTCAGGATGGGCGACACAGGGAGAGAGAGAGATGTCAGCCGCTGCCGCCTCCAACAACAACTTCAACTGGAAAACATTTTTATTACATTTTCATAAAAGCTTTTCCGTTTTCCCACATCCATATTGTGAAACAATGCCACACACAAACGAAATGAAAAGGAAACTGGGTATAAAACAAAAAAAACCGAACCAAGTGAGCCATGGCAAAGTATGTGGTGCGGCTACAAAGTACAACAACACCGCGCCACCATAGGATCCGAACCGAATGCGAGTGCCGGTCTCCCTCGTGCCTCCGCGCTCCGCCAAGCGAAGTGTGAGACTATGGATTCAAAAACGTATTCGGTCGAATGGAGTCGAAACAGAGTCGATATTTGGCGCGCATGGCAGCCCTTTTATCTACACACGCGAGGAGTTTGCATGTGGCGGCGCTCGTTGAAGGCATGGCCGGTACTTCAGAGTGGCTGATTTTGAATTTAAATATTGAGGACGACGAACTAAGATTGACAGTCTAAGTGAGGCAACTTTCGTATGACTGTCACCCACCTACGAGTGTTTAGCTATTTATTTTTTACACGTTTCCCATGCTCGTCGAATCACAACAAACACTTGGACAACGCAGCAATTCGTATGCGTGGTTCTTGGTTCAACGGCCGCCCAAACGGACTATTGTCAAACTCGATTTTTGGCATTCTCAAGCTCACTTGTAAATGAGTCTTTCGCCAGTCCATTGTCAGCTGTCATCTGAACGCAAACACTTTTGAGCTTCCGCTCAGCAAAAAGTTGAAAGTAATTCTCCGAAATCGGTCCCCTATATCGGTGGAACGATGAAGTCCTCGACCGTATGCTGCTCACCAATGCCAACAGACCGGACACCGAATTCCGATCTGACCCGGGTATAAGTAAACACCACATGGAGATGGTTGCACCTTCAAAATTCTGGCCCACAGGCAATCTCTTCTGCTGATTGTGTTGCAACTGCACACATGCGACACATGCTTTCGACTACTAAAATCCTATGAACGGTGCATATATCAAAGCACATGTCCCAAAAGTTCATGCCGTAGCATCATCGACTCCGTATATGCACACATGCACACCCAACCCCCGCACCTCAGTAAACAGGGCTCACACCGCATTATATTCGATTTAACGGATCGAATGTGGGATAGTACACTGTAACCGGTTTCCGGCGATGGGGGCGAGGGTGGCAGGCATAAATGCACACAGTCCTTCATCATCATCATCGTGAGATCCTTGCCAGTGATACACACAAACGGGGCGGGGTAGGAACGAAACACGCTGCTGGCATCATCATCAATTATTTGTGAATGGTATTTGTAGGGATACGAGGAGGGTTGCTTCGCAAAACGACGATACCCAGAGAGAGAGCATATCTATGTTCATTCAAAGGGGTGAATCGTGGATACCAACCTACCAACCGGCGGCGGAGGGATACGGCATACGGCATACGGGGTGTATTTTATTTGCATGTGTATTTATACGCTTTTGACCTGTTTGCCGCTACAGATTACGGTCCAACGTATAGACAACGGCAGGCGGCACAATCCCAAATGAATATCTATGTGCGGTCTTGAATTATGATGTTCAGTGAAAGGGGGATGGCGCCCAGTGAAAGGCAACTGGCTCAATCATGGGAACGAGCGAGTACACCAATTTAATCACAGGTAAATGAACATGGGAATTTTCTAAAAAGCATAAACGGCGTTCGCATTCCCCAAATGATATCGAAATAAACGAGAGGCAGGCACAAAAAAAAAATGAAATTTGCGTTGGCAGAAGGCACAAACAGACACAGGATTCACTTAAATCGAAACGAATTGTTATGTGAGCCCGAAAACATACAGTATTCAATCGATGGACACAATATGGCTGATTTAGTTTGAAGAGCGCCCCCTTTGGAATGGGCCAGAGGCGATAAACGCAAAAGGGATTTCCACAAATTGAGCTGCATTGATGGGCTAATGGGGGATAATTGCTTTTTAGAGGGGTGACCGAGTGCATTTCTGCGCCAGCGGGTTGTCGTTTTGTTTTTGTTTCAAATGCCTGTTGCGGTGTGACATTTGAACTTGTTTTTTTTCGACTGGTTTTCGGCGCTCTTTTGATGGAGGTACAGCGTGGGCCAGTGCTTTGCCGTCTCATTAGTTAACCTTTGAAGAAGTGTGTCTTTTGGGGTACTTTCACGGCCATGGAACTATATTTGAAAGAGCACGGTCGACTTAGAGCGAAGACCGAACTGGTTCCCTTCGCAATATTTCCAACATTGTTCCTACAAAACTAGACCAGCACCTTCTTGGTGCTCACTTACCTACAAGTCGAAGTACTAAGGCCTCATTCTAAACAACAAAGTGAGCAACATTATAGGTTGAGTCAGAAAAGCCACCACGGCTTTGAAAAGCTGTACAAAAAAACTCTTGGAAGGAATTTAAGCCTCGAATCACTGGACTGCGCTTGAAAACGCCATTCAAAACCCCCAGCTTTATCGTGTCCAAAGAACTGCAAGTGCGAGAACCTAACTCAGAACAATATCGTGGAATTTTTGGCTTCACTTGCTCCCTAGACAGACTGAATCACTGGGTCTATGTGGATTGATCTTCTATAATTCTACTGGTAACAAAAAATAATCCTCAACCTCCAAGACCGTTTACAAATTCGACTCCATCTCTCTCTTGGTACTCGTATTGACCTCCAGCAACTTCCCCATCACCCAGCTACCTACCTTCGGCAAAAAAATACCTCTCAAAGTTGGTCCAATCAGGAAATCCACACTATCGGGAAAAATTCATTTCGTCCTTGCGCGCAATTCATAAAAAAGGCTCCACCACTCAGACCTAGCTTAATGACTATCACGATGGGGCGAAGAGACGCACAAGAACAAAAAAGGACCTCCCAAGAACAATGTCAATACGAACACAAAGATAACACCGTGCGGCGTTTAAAGAGGAAAATCATAAAAGCGAAAATAATATTAAAATGAAAGAAGCCACGCAAAATGAACTGAGAAAATTGTACGCGACTTCTGTACGCAGAGCCGAGATGTTAGGTGCGACACCAGTGCTTCGCATATCCTTTCAGAGGTAGAAGGAAAACCGCCGCTCTCACACGGCCAGGGGAAGGAGTGTCTCCTCTTCGTCTAATACTTCTCTTGACTGCTTCCTTCCTATTAGAAACTCACGCTTTTCCCTGCTGTGTGGCTATAACTGTATGTGTGCTGTTCTTGCGCCCTCTCCTACAGGAATTGAAAGTGCAAATGGAAAATTACTGGATGAATGTAAAAAAAAAAATAAAAATATTTAACTCTCGACGATTCAAATCCATCGAACGAAGAGGAAAATAAACGGAGAACGGTGTTTTTTTTTTCTCTCCTTTTCGCTTTTCACCCTCGTGCAAGTCATAACGACGACGACGACGACGACAACGGTTGAGGAGAAGAAAAGGTTCCTTCCTCCTTTTAGGCACTGTGCACTGACACCACATAATTCCTGTTGTTGCCTGCGAAGGACTCAGAGAATCGCTGCTCGGCCGGGCTGCCACTGCCATCGTTAACTGACAATGACTATAGGAATTAATAAAACAAAAAAAAAACACTTTTGGAAAAGGAAGCACGGGAAAATCAGGGAAAAAAAACAACACAACTTTCGAAGAGAGTGAGCGAATAAATCGCTTTTGTAACTCACAGCACAGACATCTGTCGCGTGCTTCTGTGTGTAGGTATATATACAGAGCATCAGTGATGCTGACAGAAAGGCACCGGCAGGCAGCGCCTGCAAACAGGACCAAAAAGAGTGGATAAGGAGCGACGATGATGGCATGTCATACGTATGGATTTCAATATCCCGGGGCTTTGAAAGGATTTGTTTATGCGGCCGGGTTCTGTGCAGCCGTAGTCGGTTTGTCAATTCAAAAAAATGTCGACGGTGGTTTCAATATTTATATGCGAAAGATTGTTGTGAGCGCCGAACGGAAGGAAATTCGTTTTTCATTAAAGTAAAAGCGGTAAATGTGCTGCTTGTGGGTACGCGTGGGTATATGATGCCAACTACTTTCGGCTAAGTAGCAGACTGTAAGAGGAGGGTCCTACCTAAAATAAGCGCGTTTCTTTTTCAGTCAATTGAAAGTCGGTTTAGGGACTTTGGATGATTTCTCAAGGGTCACATTACGGAAAATAAGCGAGTGAACTGTGTGTGAGCTGGGTACCTAAGTCACGTACACGACTACCGAAAGCCTTCCCTTGGATCGAAGGATTTTTAAAACAATCACATTTCTAGCCGCAAGGTTTTGGTGTCCTCGCAGGGAGGACCAGTTTCACACTGCTGCTGTCGCCTCTGTGAGTGGGTTTAACATTCTTTTGATAAACTGCTGGTTTAAAGAGGAGTCAACGACGAGTACATCTATTGCCGGCAGTGGATGGACAGTTTTGGGGCAAGTTTGGGGCTTCTGACTGAAGAAGCATACCGTGTGGGACAGAACAGGTTTTTTTGACAGCGAGGTTCGCCTTTGGATGTAGTTTTTTACTTGCAAAAGCACTCATTCCTGTACACCACTTGGCTTGACAACTTTCTAGGTCGGATAGAGTAGGTAAACCTTTTTTTTAGCACAGCTTAGGTTAGGTTAGGTATAAGAGGGGCAGATTGCATTATATGCAATTTCAGAAGCCCTTATTTAGTACATGGTAGGACAGGACACTAACAACTCCATTCGGATTTGTTTGATGAATCTTCTTAAGACTGATAGTGGTATCGTTGTTAGATCTTCCAAGCCTTCGAAGAATCGTGCTACCAAACAAGAGGAGCGGTGTTCATTTTTGATCCTAATTTCTACACAAATGTATAGGCAGTTATCAACTTGCAGAGGGCATTGGAGATAGCACCGATTTTGAAGTTGCTAAAGGCGGCTTTTAGAAACGATACTGCTGAATATAGTGACACCTTCTAGCGAGTGCAAAACAGTCTCTACCCTATAGAAACTCTTGCGATAAGCGTGTTGGGAGTCGGAGAGGGAGTTTGCTTTTAGGTTATATCGATTATACGTTATATTATTTAAACAGAATTATGAGAGACTTAGTGGCCTAAAGTTCTTTAGGCAGACGTGGGAGCATTGCCACACTTTGCTACTTTAAAGTCGCCTTCTTGACCGCTTTTCGAAAGGCACGGGCTTAGCTAAATTGAAGCAGATGCGAAAAGCTACGTGGGCCTTTTAAACCTCCGGTGTTTTTTCTATGGGATGGAGGAGACTTAAACAGAAGGAGACTGTATAAGTTCACAGTTGGTTGTATTTTTCCAGCTTCCACCTATACTCTGAACCATTTGACATTATTTTATATTTAAACTTGTTTGAGGGGCCATTCCACTATGCGCGTCATATAAAGCGAGGTCTTAGTCACATAAGGCGAGGTCGTCCTTCACTGCGTTGGTAGTCCGCGTTAAAAATTGAAATAGATGGATTTTCGGGTTGGAGATTTGGTGTCTATTCGCTCCACAAGCTCTAGCCTACTTAGACGGCTGAAGCGGACTTCGAGCAACGATGTTGCTGTACAGCTCGTAGAGTTTGCTGCTTACTCTCCTTCAAGTCTACGTAAATGTGACTGAAAATCTCTGGATCGACCTTAACACTTTTCAGTTTCTTCCTCCTTGGGAAAGGATTAGAATATTCCCGAGGTAGCGATGTCTACCTAAATGCACGTCTTTGATTATAACGAGCTTTGTCACTCTCCAACTCGTGTAGCAAAATGAAATGAAAGCAGGACAGGATTGAAAAGTGCGCTGGAAAGGTTTTGTATTCCTTAATCTCTTCCAATAAAGTCGGGCAACTGATCGTTGTGCTGTCGCCGATTGTTCGATTTGGGAAGCGTTTGCTGAACGAGCACTTTGCTGCGGGCTTACGGATAAGAACCAAAGGGAGAGAAGGAGGAATAAGTCTTCAGCCGCGTTGAGCAAAAATGCTACAATTTTTTTTCTTCTTAAACAAAATTTCCAAGTCTATAAAAATAGTAATTTTTAAGAAAATTGCATCTCAGGGTGTCTCTAAATCTTAGGCTGAAGTAAGATTTACTTTGAAGAAGGAATTAACAGAGAATGAAATTAAGGAAAAACTTTAAAAACAGGTAGATTTTAACGAATCTTGTAAAAAAAGGTCTGCGGCTATTTAATTGTTCACAGGGTGATCCAAAATATATTTTTTTTACAACAGTGTGGATGCATAAAATCAACGAACCATATTTTAAAAAGTATTTAAACAGTATTTTTTTTTCATTTTGTGGCGAATCTGTATATCCTTCACATGTACATGCACAAGGATTGTTTTACTGTAAAATTTAAGCTTCCCAATGTGCGGTAACAGAGGAAAATTAATATTTCCACCTTTATTTTTATTAGATTTATAAAATAATAAACCACAATTAAATATTTCTTTCAACTTTTTGTAGTGTCTAAGCAATAAATTAATTATTAAACCCACTCTTTTGGCAAGTTAATCCATGTTTACGCCTACTTTAAGAATAAGTACAATTATGATTTACAATAATTTAAGTAATTCGAAAGAACTCAGTTACAGCATACCTGAAAACCCCTTCTGGGTTAGGATGAATTTATTCAAAAAGAGTCGTTAAAGTGGGTGGATTACAAAAACCAATTGACATCTACATAAAAAGGGGGCGTGGAAGTGGGTAGATTTGTTTGACGACAATTCAAAAAAATATATATATTTTTAATTGATATAACAAGAAAATTTGAGCTCTTTTAACTATCAAAATAATTTTAATTTTCCATAAGGAAGTTTACTTAAATGTCAGCACTGGGAACAAGACTTTTTTTAGGTAAATTACAATTTCTCTGAACATAGCAAATAGTTGCAGCTACAATTTTGCATATTGTTTAACAAACAGTTAGGGTCAACTATCGTGGTCAATTTTCCGCGGGAACTCGGGAGAATTTTTTTGTAGCTCCACTCAAACCAAAAAAAAAAAACTAAAAAAGGTGATTTTTTTTTTGTTTTATTTATTAAAAATACCTATTAGTTTTTTTTATTAAAACTTTAATTTAACTAATAAAACAACTAGACTACATTCAAGAAAATTAAGATTTTTTTTTAATATGCCATAATTGCAAAAAAGAAAATAAATTCTGTGTTTTTCTTACTCTAGAACAAAATTGACCAACTTTGAAAAGCTCTACAAGTCAAACTAGTTAGCGAAAAATTATTTTATTATTTATTTTGCTGTTTTTGAAGCTCCATTTGTATTTCTATTAGAAATAAAAAACAAAACAATAAAAATAAAACATCTAATTTAGTATTTTTGACACAAGCTTTGCCTTTTTGGACCACAGTGCGACACTTGTCGACTGTGGAAAAATCTACTAAACTTCTGAGTTCTTCGGAAGTGTATTCCACTTGAGAATGTAGTTGTTGCCGTCTTCTGTTTCTAAAAACGAAAGTAAGTTATCGAGGTTATCACGACTTTTTACGAGAATGCTCGGCCCTCATGTTCCATGGTGCACGGAGCTTTTAAAGAAACGGCTTGCGCGGCGGTCCGTGTTTTCAGGACTCTTGCGGTTATCAACGGTCACAGGAATAATTGGCAAGTTTCCTCAAATGCCTGGGCAATACTTTCGATGGTTTATTCGGTTTTTTTAAACGACCAAATATAAGATCTCGAATGTCCCTCTAGCCCGGTATAAGGTGATCTTGTTGAGAAATTTCCGGCGGTGTCTCCTCGGATGCATTTTGAATAGACGAGTGAACGGGTTGCCTATACTGGTCCACGCATTTACCACCACTTTTTTGCAATGGATGCGCCAAGCGGTACCACGTGGAGCAATCTGTTCATAGCCGCAGTTTGAATAATGAAAATAAATTTTCAAATTAGGTACATCTTTTCAGGAAGAAAATGCCAGAGAAATTTGTAAGGAGTCCTTGCAGACGTTATAAAAAGAGCCCCAGTATAGAATAGAGTTGTATCTTATTCATTTATTTTTTAAACGGTGGCCAAAGGTTTCAACTTATGGAGCGGGTCCACAACAGCATACCTACTACACCCGCAACCCTTACAATAAATCAAAAATAAAAAAAAATTAACAAAAGCTGCGCCATCTGTACTTGACAAATTCAAACATCAGAACAAGTGTTTACTGCGTACTTTTCCGGAGCAATTTTCAAGTGATTATTGTTAACCGGGACCAAGTAGTAAATTTTTTCATTACCCTCACTTTATGAACTCACTTTGTACGCTTTTGTCAAACCTCACCCATATGCACAGTCCTAGCGCCTGTAAAATCGAAATCGAATAAAACCACTCACACACTTCTCAGTCGAATCAAATTCATTTCCAAAAAAATTCGGACCTTTTCGTCGCGCGCGCCCTATCTCAATTTAGAATCTTTCGCTAGAAATTTATATATCGCGTTTCGTTACCTTTTCCATTTCCCATTTCAATTTACAATTGTTTTCTCCTTCATTAGGAATTTCGTTTCTTCCATTTTACGAGCGATTCGTCGCGACAACATCGCATCAATGGCGGCGCGAGCCCAAAACACCAACCAAGACGGAAGTACATTTCTCCGAAATTGATTTTAAATTACGTTGCTTACTGATTGAAATACGCGCGCTGTCATTTTGTATCGATGGCCGGAGAGACAATTTATTCACCCTCGTCTATAAGGACTTGCCGAGAAAATGTAATGTAAGAAAGAAAAAAAAACCTTTCCCATGACCTCTGACATCAGCAGAGGTAAAGTACGAGTACGGGCTACGGGGTACCTACTGCACATTTGTTCGGCAAAGAGACCTCTTTCTACATAAATATGTATAAGACTCGACTCAGTTTGTAGTTTTGTCCTTCGTGTTAAGTCTCGTCTGGGCTGTGAAGTCTGAGGGGGACATAACGATGCATTGAAAAGGCTTATTTAGTTGGAAAAGGGGTTTAAAATCGGCTACGCATGTAGGTCCCCACAACTCCAATTAAAAGCGACTTGAATCAACTTCAAACACGACGACCAATAATTTCCATAGAGATCCAATCCACATCATTCAAAGTACCCAACTCTAGTTTGGCCCAGAGTGGCTCCACTGACCGCTATACCTAATAAACTTCACACACAATCGCAAATTCCAGCAACTATACGATGGTTTCCCTTCCTAAGGAGACGAGTTAAAATCCAAATCTCTCAGTAATTGCAGTAACGAAGTGCACACACACAAGACACAACACACAGGCCGATTATAACACTCCAAAGAGAAATTTTGTAATGGAACCAACACCAAGCAATCTTTATGAATAACCCACCCCTGTCCAAACAGCTTTCTCGCTTCTCAAAACCAACCCCAATTTGCATTCGAGTTTTCTTCCTTTGGCCTCGAACCCGGTTTCGCTTTGATACCCCCCACCCTAGCCGACACTGCAATAGCAAAGCATTCTTCGCGCTAACCGAAACCGCATTTATTTCTGCCAAAGTGGTTGCACTAAACACAACAACGCAAGGATATCGGGGCAAAGTCAAAGGATTGCAGTGTGGAAAAACTGAGATCCAGCAAAAAATTGCAATAAAAAAAAAGAAAAAGAAATAACGACATGACAACAATGCATATTTTGCGTTCAGCATCAAAGCGGACTGTTGTTTGTTTCGTTTGAATGTAAAAGGACTCTCTTTGGTAGTCAAATTAAAAAACTCAACAATTATAGGTGGGATTTATTGTGCGGCACAAGAAATGGTGGCCAAAAAGTATTTGAAAGGGCCCGCGTTGCTTAGGGTTCGGTTTGGATATGGGCCTCAACTAAAGAATCCTAATGCCGGTCGTACACTGCATGAGCGATGCACCTGTTTTAAAATCAACTCTGAGGGTGTCATCTCTGTTCAACCAACGTTCTCCTATGTTTTGGAAAAGGTTGGAGATCGTTAATCAACGAAATGCTAAACAAATGTGCGGGTGGGAGTCTTCAAGTTGGGGTTACTTGTTGGACACATAGTTGTGCAGAGCTTAGGGCAGTAATTTCGATGTGCTGAACGCGTTGTTCAACGTTTTTTATTTTATTTAATTTTTTTCAAGCGAGTTAGGAGACGAAATATGTGTACCGGTATGAGTTGAAGGACAGATTGATCAACTTGTGACCGTTTTACTGCCCCTGCTATTGTGGTCGCTCTTGCTGATGCTATATACATATCTGAAGTGTTTACTTAAACTTAGACCCTGCAGCATTCCGTCATTTGCGGTCTCAAGCACATTGCCTGTAAATATGCAGAAAATTGAAAAAATGACATCCAATTCTACTGTCTACTGCTGAGTGATTTTAAAACAATGATTCCGAAGCTTGCTTTAGTGCGAGGGGGAACGGAAGCATCAACTCGTTGCAACAGTTGATCAACTCGAGCAAAAGATTTGTGCAAGATCAACAAGCTATATGCGTCGCTATTCAGAAATTGAATGAGTTGACCAACTAGGAGCTCGAAGTTATTCAACGTAGCAAAACAAGCTTGATCGATGATAACGTAAAGCTTGACTCACTTGCAAAATAGTTGTCGACTGTTAAGCTGCTGGGGCCGGAAACATCCTTCAATTGGCAGAGGGATTGCAACGTTGTTGCAATTGCCATGCAAAAAATATTGATTCAATGCATTTATGAACAGAAAACAGTAGTTTTGGGTTTCCAAAAAAGAGTTCATATGTGCAGTAGGCAGTCAATTTTTAATTTATCTTTCTTCTTTCAGTGACAGATGGCTGTTATTTATAAAAACTTTAATAATGTCAATTAGAAGAATAATTTTCGGACTGATTCTTATCACTTAAATGGATCTAATTTTGAAAGTGTTCAGGCAAAAATTTCTGAAAGATATAGAAGAAAAATTCAAAGAAAAAGGAAGATTCTTTTGATAAAAATGAACAGAATTTCAAGAAACATTCCAAAAACTAAGAGTTTTCTTAAAACCATAGGACAATTTACAGATGATGTTTTCAGAAGGCTTCAGGTTCATTTTCTATTTCTACAATGCATTGTTAATAAGACCTTAAATTTTATATCAATTTCTTAACAGTTTATTGAAAAGGAGATTTGTCCACTTTGGAAATAGTTTAATTTTGGCCGACCCAAAACCTCTCTGACGCTGGCACTTTTGCTAACTATTTGGAAGCTCGCTAACAATTGCTCCTTTAGAGAAATCAGTAATTTATTTAACGTTGCTAAGGGGCTGGCTTTTAACTACATCTGTACACCTCGTCAAATTGCTGGAAATAGTCCCGCTTTGTTTCTTCCTTTTTCTTATCCTTTGATAGGTTACCTTTAAATTTTGATATTTTCTTGCAATATCTTCTCTATTGTAAGGCATCAAGGGCGAAAGAGTTTTCATTTCCGTAAAAACTTTTCCCCAAAGAACAGATTTTTTTTTCGGCCTGCTATAAATTCCGACTCGATGCCTAAACGGATCGAAATCAGCAGTTTGGTGTCAGCATCCGACCATAATTTTTGTTCACTTTCATTCCTATAAAACACAAATAATATATTTTAACTTTTTAATAAATATATAGCTATTTAATTTTCATTTATTTTACTTACATATTTGTACCTGCAATCTTCCTTCAACTCGGCAACAAAATAAAATTCAATGCAGAATTGATCGCAATTTGACTGTCATTTTACTTATATGAACGCAAATAAAACTGCCGTCATGCAAAGATAATGCAGATTTTTTACATTAATGAACGCAAAAATTTCAGTACTGCCGCATTTTTACTTTTATGAACTCAGCCATAGTATGTAGAACAATTGATCGACATATAACGGAAGGAAACTATGGATAGATGGAAGGGGCAATCTAGACAGAATAAGATGGCAATAGAGTTGACGACCCGCTTTAGTCAAAAAGTTGATCTAGGCATGAGTCGAGGAATATTGAAATGAGTGGTAGTCATATACAGGACATGGCAGCTTCGGACTATATTTGAGAAAAATGGACTTTGTAGAGGATGGTAAACTGTGCATGGAGGAAGCTGTGAATTCCAGTGTCTGTGCTTCGTTCTGCACAATGGACAGCATAGTATGCCAATAAATATCTTTTCTACTGGCGATAGACGATGGTGACAACCGCTGCTGGATTTAGGCGCATCTGATACACATGACATCCAAAATCTAATGGAGACCCATTAAAAAAGGCTAAAATATTTTGGCTTGTCGATGCAAAAATAATGTCCATAGGTCGCTGCAAAAATCAGCCAATTAAGGAAGCAGTTTAATTCCGTCGTTCAAGGCGAAACGGGACTACACTTTAGAAGCAGAATAAAAAATATTCGCACTGCCTTTGCTATCCCGTCTCCAGTTTCATTTCAGTAAAATCTAATAGCTGAGTTGAGACGTGAAACTAAAGGCTGTTTTTTTTAGAGGTATGGAACTCTAAGTTGGCAACACTATTTTAACTGGCGGCCATTTTGTCAGCTGTCAAGTGATTTATTTTTAGTTTGGTTTGGCATTTCAACATGAACAGACTGACGCCTGAACAACGTTTCCAAATTGTGCAAATGTATTTTGAAAATCATGGTTCTGTTCGAAATACGTATACAATTTTATAAGCGAATTTTGTTTAGCGATGAAGCTCACTTTTGGTTGAATGGATACGTCAATAAACAAAACTGCCGTATTTGGAGTGATGATAATCCTCAAGTGTATGTTGAAACACCGTTACATCCACAAAAACTGACTGTTTGGTGTGCTTTTCGGGTTGGTGGAATAATTGGTCCGTAATTCTTTAAAAACGATGCTGGCCAGAACGTTACAGTCGATGGTGACCACTATAGAGCCATGATTACTGACTTTTTGATTCATCAATTGAACAACCATGATGTGCAGGAGCTGTGGTTTCAACAAGACGGCGGAACATATCACGCAGCTCGTGACACAATTGATTTATTGAAGGAAACATTTGGTAACCGCACAATTTCACGTTGCGGACCCGTGAATTGGCCTCCAAGATCGTGCGATTTAACTCCACTTGACTATTTTCTGTGGGGATATGTGAAGTCGCTAGTCTACGCCTTTAAGCCCGAAAGACTGAGAACAACGTCAAGATCAAGAGTCTTAGCGCAAGCAGTGACCCCAAGAAAGGCTTGGCCAACGTTGAGATACATAGCTGCAGGTTCAGAAATAATGGTAAAAAGTAAAAACTCACACAAGCGAAGGATGGAAGAAGCTAGGCCTAAGGTCTTATTTGTACCTGCTGGGCCAACTATTGGCTGTTTTAGAACCGAGATGATGGAAGAGTTTTGTTGACGCCCTAGGCCTTTCTCGGGGTCGAAATAAATATGAAGATGGATGCAGACCTACAGTCAAAAAAGCACTCACTTCATAGGATCTGCTCGACATTTATTTTGAGCTACATAGTGAGGACAAAAACTTGGCAAAAAAAAAGGCAACCTATACGGCTTTCAAGAGAATGAAGCTCTTTTCTTGGCTGAGCCAAGCTTGGCCCTGTTTGGCTCAAATTACTTAAATACCTATTTCAGTATCGTGGACACTTGGCAAATCTTTATATATAAAACTAAGTTAATATTTTGTGCGTTTACGAATAACTGACACAATTTGCAACCAATTTTCGTTTTTCTTTTAAACTATTCAGAAAAACAATGCAAAAACAAAAAGTTCGAGACGAATGGCATGAATTCTGTTACCAAAACATCGAAATACAAAATATACGACTTTAAGTTGTGTCTTGCATTCATTCTTTATTAACATTTTACAGTGAATTGCTTTGCTTCGAAATCCATGTTTCGTTGACGCTATGAGAACATTTGTACATTCAAATATCTACATATTACATATTATTTATATATAAAAGAGACTTCCGTCCGTGTGTACTCGCATAACTCGAGAACGGATCGTTTGATTTTCACGATTTTGGGCTTGATATATTCGTATTGGCCCAAGGAAGGACATAGGCTACTTTGGGATGAAAGTTTGTACAATAATATTGAAAAAAATAAGCAGTATAGAAAAATGAGGAGTTTCACTGCAAATTACAATATTTTTTTTTTGCTTTTAATTAGGTTTATTTTTGATTGATTTCGGGGGTTTCAAGTCGCATTTTATCGTGTCGCCAGTGAGAAGATCAAACCTTCCACTTCGCAGTCGTATTGCACGATATATTTCGACTGTTCGCCTTCCAGGCGAAGGTTCGGATCAGAATGTAATCGTACACAATGGACCGAACTTAGGGTAAGAACAACGTGCGGTCGGCCAAACTGGAAACTGATAAAGAAAACAACTCAATCAGAATCGGCAGAACAGCACAACATGCTGTTTTTAGTTTCTACATTTGTTCGAAAACAGATGACGCAGCCCATCGACTTTGACATTTGTTGATGATTCGAAAAACCGCCAGTTGCCATTGCGCAACAAAACAGGTGACCTTTTCGTTTCGTCACTCCAATTTAATTGGACGGACTTGCTATTACACTTTTATAGTAAAGGGTTTTTCAACAGGGACGCTACAAAAGTAGAGCGACAGGGACAGCAAACGACGCCGAATTTCTTGCCGCTCTTTTGAGATTTCTCTTCAGTAAGGTTTGCCATTTCATAATGGAAAGATATACGAGGTATACAACAACGAGTCGAAATTATTAGAATTTACTACCGAAATTCGGAGTCAGTGGCCTCAACGTTAAGAGCGCTACGTCCAATTTATGGTCGTCATAATCGTCCTAGCAGATCAACAATTGAGCGTCTAGTGGAAAAATTTGAATCCACAGGCACAGTACAAAATGTTCCCGTGCCAGTGAGACAAAGAAGTGCCCGTAGTGTCGAGAATATTGCTGCCGCTGAGGCTTCAGTTGAAGAAAGCCCAAATGTGTCTCTCACACGTCGTTCTCAAACGTTGGGCATCTCTGTGACGTCGTTGTGGCGAATTTTGCGAAAAGATCTTGCCCTACATCCTTACAAGATTAAGTTGACACAAGAACTGAAGCCGCTTGACCACCAGAAGCGTCGTATGTTCGTGAATTGGGCTGAGCAACAACTTGAAAATGATTCGGATTTTCATCGAAAAATCATCTTCAGCGATGAGGCTCATTTCTGGCTGAATGGCTTCGTCAATAAACAAAATATGCGGTAATGGTCAGGCAGCAATCCACACGTACTCCATGAGTCATCATTGCATCCCGAAAAAATTACGGTTTGGTGTGGTTTATGGGCCGGCGGCGTCATTGGGCCGTACTTCTTCCGTGATGATCAAGACCGGCACGTTACTGTGAATGGCAATCGCTACCGTTCAATGATAACCGAATATTTTTGGCCCCAATTGGATGATATGGACTTGGAGGACATGTGGTTCCAACAGGACGGCGCCACAAGCCACACAGCGAATGTCACAATCAATTTATTGGAAACCAAGTTTGGGGAACGTGTTATCTCACGAAATGAACCTATTTTTTAAGGAGTGCATTTTGGCTTCCCCTAAAAGTAAGCAATAGTACGTAACTTATTTCCGGGGAATATATCTTCGAGGTGTTGACAACCACTTTCGATTTTACTGTGGAATATATTTTTCCGACAAATATGTTGCTCTATTTTTTTTAAATGTAATAACAAATCACGAGTAAAACTCATTTTCAAGGGGGCGTATTTTTCCGGCATCTAGATGTCGCTTCTTCGTTTATAAAAAAAAACATAAATATCGAAAACTGTGGTAGGTTTTTTAGTATTTCGTACTCATTTGTAAGGTCGCTTTTCGACCACAGGCGAAACTAGTTATTCCCATTACGTCAACGAATTTGGGCGGAACGAAGTCCGCCGGGTCTAGTTATACGTTAAAAGGACTCTTAAAAATATTTCGCTTGGGGTTTCCTGTCGCAATATCTTATTCAAAACCTTACCGACAATGAGAAGCCCTTTTTCCAATGAGTACACCCAGAGAATGCTGTGTAAAATTGCCTTAAACGCCTTAGGTAAATATTTTTGTATGGAATTTTTGGACAGTCATAAATCTGCCAATAAAATAGGGAAATTTATGCATGGCATAGGTAATGAAAAATAGGCTGAATTGCCTTAAAAACCTTAGGTAAATATTTTTGTATGGATGTTTTGGACAGGCATAAGTCTGCCAAGAACTAGCATAATTTATGTACGGCATAACTAATGAGAAATAGGCTAAATTGCCTAAGGGCCTAAGGTATTTTAACCTAGATACAAATAAGTGTATATTCACCTAAGGATGTACGGAACTCTGCTTAGTTCTAAGGCAATGTTTCGCATACCATACTGATTGATAGGAAACAGTGTACAAATTACCTTAGTTACTAGGTAAAGGCCTAAGCTGATATTCTGCATAAATTTTCGACCATGCAAAATTGCCTTCGTTCTAAGGTAAATTTATAACATCTAAGGTGATAAATCTTCCAAAAAATATTTTCGCTTGTTGCATTCAAAGTGTTTTACTGGCCTTTGTAATTTGTGGACGTATTTTGTAAACGAAAAATAGTCAGAGATATAAGTTCAATAAGTTCAAGTTAGTGAAATATAAAAACTTTAAAAACAGTACAGTGCAGTACAGTGTGAAAAATTCAAGTTAGAAACAAAAACTTAAATAATAACAACAAACAAAATATTTGACAAAAAGTTTGTCGAAGAAGAAGTTTAAGGTATTTATAAAAACGCATTGTTTTCGAATCAAATTAATGCAAATTTTTTAATAAGTTTTCTAAAAGATCTTACAGCAAAATGGGCATTGGTTCGGAAACAATGTTTCACAAAGAAAATTTTATATACTTAGTCAAATGTATGTTTTCTATTTCCAGATAATAGTAACATCGCATTTTCAAAGCTACTTAAGTCATAATAATAAAATAAAATATATCATATAACCCTTTTTATATTATATAAATATTAAATATCGCACCTATTGTAAAAAACAAATTAGCAGAAAAAAAAAATAAAGATGGAAATGACTTAACAATAAAAACTTTTCCTTAATTTTTATTACATTTCTGATAGCATCAGCCTAAGAAATACGAGTAAGGTAAGTTTGCCTGGTCTGGTAAATTAAATTAAAAGGTATTTATATGTGTATGTCTACGTACATCTACAAAAATTGGTAAAAATTTGTTGGGCTACCTTAGTTTCTAGGCTAACTAAGCATATTAGCCTAGGTAAAATATAAGGCTTAATTCAGCCTAGGTTTAAGGTAAAACTACTTAGACAACCTGGCATACCGTTACCAAAAGCTAGGCTGATTTTACACATGTTTCAAAAGGTTCGGTTACCTTAGGGATATAAGGTAAGTTACCTTAGAACTTACCAAGTTCAAAATTGCCTTAGGACTAAGTTGAGTTATACCGCGATTTAGCCAAAGTTTACACAGGCTTTTCTCTGGATGTATCTACTTTTTATTTATCGGCAGATTCTCTTACGTTTATAAAGACGGCAGGGAATGCTCCTTTCAAACCTCGAACTTTCACGCTGAGTTGATAGTTCTGAAAGCCCCTTGCTTCGGCAATAATCCCCCGAAAAAGCTACGTGACAAAGATTCGTCCACCCAAATGCCTTTCAACAAAATGTATACTTCTCTGAAAACATCTTGCGTCTGCAAACGACACCGCATCAACTATGCAACGCCTTTCAAAGGTTTAAGTTCTTCGGTTATAACTATAGGTTCACAATATCAAACGGAGAGATCTTCCAAATTGATCGCCCAATGAAAACAAGATCACTTTGTGTGAACATTTTCATTCAAATAAAAACGTGTGAGCATAACGAACTAAAGCGCATAAGGCAAAAAGGCCGACAAATGAGGGCCTATACACGGTCGTAAAAGAATAAATGCCGAAATAAACCTGAACAAATTCCAAAACCAAAATACCTGCACTTATAATGTTGCTGTTGTTGTTGCGTTTGTTTCTCCTCTTTTTTCAAGCAAGTTTTGTGAAATAGAAACAGCAACAGCCAACAGCTGTTTGCTGCTCTTGTAATTTATTGCTCTCTTAACGTTAGTACGTCTCCTCCTCCTCCTCCCCCGACGGCAGTCACCGTCCCTCTCCTACTTATCTTTAAGATGCAATTTGTCTTCTTTTTTCTCTCCCCTGTGGTTTTCGTTGCTGTTCTCTGTTGCGTTTTCTGGACAGCAAAAACAAAACAAAAGATCAGTCAGCCGGACGAAAGAGATTTATTTTCTCTTAAGTTTCCCATTTAAGAGCGACTATCGCTCTCGATCGCGATCAAGTGAGAAGAGTACACGATCACTTTTCGTTTAATGTTATTGGGGTCAAAATACTTTTGTCACATTTGCAACTGTTGATGAGGTTTCGCCTGCGTCTTAGATTTTCGGCGCAGATAAGAAGGTCAGGTCGAAACAAAGAGAGCGAGATATTTCGCAAGGTTAATCATAACTTATCATCCAAAGAGAGCCACAGCCGATAATGTCCAGCAGAAAATAAAAGGCACAGATCAAAAAAAAAGAAAAAAAGTCGGTATCACATATCACATACGAAAACCTTATGCGAGGCAAAGAAATAAAACTAAACCGGTAACGGTACCTTGGGCAAAATTTAATTGTAGTGAATTAGTTGGCACAAGCATGTGTATCCGAAAGGCAAAACGGCAGCTCGCCGCACACAACACATTCATGTACACAGCCATAGACAGAGGCAGGCGCAGAGGCAGAGGCACTCTCCGGCGGTAATCGATGGTATCGCTGCAGCCACAGCAGTTGTTGTCTTGTCTCGAATCAGGTTTGCTTTTAATTCTACTGGCGGCGTATGGAGCCCGATGACAAGCGACGAGCCGAGCAGGTAGAGGGGAAGGGAAACTGGGTATTTTTGTTATCTTCTCCGTTTGTGTCTCCTATATGCGGCGGGAAGCTGTTGTGCTGTTGTGCTGTGTGTGCGGTTACATAAGGCAACATAGACGATATGCGCCTAAGGCAGGTGTAAATCAGCTGATGATAGTTCATGCAGATTAGGTCTGGTTGGATGTATCTCACTATTTGTTTGGGTTTAGGGGAGGTCGTCGCGTCGCGTCGTGATTTTATTGCGGGAGGAATTAAAGTGATAGAAACCGGCCGGAGATGGAAGGGGTTTGCTTTCTTCTTAGCAGACAAAAGGCGTGACTTCATTTTATGATTGGAGTTTTAATTAATTTAGGACTATCTGTCATAGGTTCAAGTCTTTAGAAGTAAAGAAGAATGATAGGTATATGGACTTGAAAGCAAAAATGGGTCGGTAGGTATGCAAATGGACATGGGAATGGGATGAAATTTACCTTATTAAGCGTAACAAACAAATCTGGATAGACGGCAACTCGGGAAAGGTATGTAGCGATCGAGTGGAGTTCACGGGGATAAATGGCACCGACTTTCAAAGCTTCCAAGTACCTACTGACTATAGTCTGCCAATCACGACCAGGAAATGTGCCTTCAGTTACTTCAAGCAAGCAAAAAGACAGCAGCCAGTGGTGATTGCAGGCGGTTTAAACGAGTGAAGACAACAAGTGGAAAACATTGGTTCACAAAAAGTAATAACCCACTCCTGCACTCAACAATATGGCGGGTCAGCGAAGAGTATAGCTACGTAAAGCGATATCCAACCTTAAGAACTTTGAGAAGGTTAAGCCTAAAACTAGTAGGGCATCAGTAGAGAGATAGGTATAATGATGAACACCGACTTTACGTTCCTCATCAACTGATGCAAACGATTCGCAACGGCAGCAATGCCGTAAATCAACATAGAATTAACCAATACCTACCTAGTAGAAAAGGGCAACAAATTTTTCTGCTGGTGTGAAAAAGAGTCAAAAAGCAACGTGTATAACGAAGACTTGGTCCCTCTTAAAAAAAAAAAAAAGCTAAAAACGCGAATGGCCCTAGCTTCTCACAACTATTCGTTTGAATGAGTTTTGTATTTTTGAGGCGATAGAAAGTCCTCTTCAGTTCGATGCCGATTCCTAACGACTGAATTGAGAAGCTGTCTCTCGCAGTAACACGGTCGGATTGTCAGACATTCGCGTGAGGTGCAACTGTGGAAAACTGAAACTAAAAGGACCATACTAACCTTCATACTAAATATTTTGTAGGTCACAATATGCAACATTTGTATGGAAAATTTCGCAATTGTGAGTTCGAAAAATTTAGCCTGGACGCTAAAAATGATTATTAGTATCGCGGAAAGTGTGTTTTGTGTCTGTTCCGTTCCGTGCATTGAACTTGAGTGCCTTCGCTCAGTAGTTGATTTGCACACTTGCCAATGAGCCACTGTCCCACTGAACTTTAAAATGTTAAACGTGTTTTATTTCAAAACTAAACCCTATAAATACTTTTTTTGATCAACTAACATCTAGCTACTTCAGCGACCAAAAACAAATATTTTTAAAAATATGACAACTTGAACGAATCTAGCCTGACGAATTGCTGAAAAATCAGTACCTTGGCCAAGGAGCCTCCTTCTCAACTGCGTAAATTTGAGTAGAGGATGAACTGCAAAATTTGGTTACTGGCCAACAGCTCTTTGCAAGCTATGCAAGAAAAACAGCTCTCATGCGGGTTTTAAAGCTCCTCTCGTGATCGTTCTATGGACCTATGGTAGATCGAAGTCCTCGTACTGATATTTAACCGGAAGTAAACGTTCAATTTAGACCCAAAGCACGGGTCTAGGCCCCATATATCGCTAAAGAGATTGTAACCTAAGGTACATAATATAGGTAAGGTCTCATTGAAGAGGTTTTGAGAGCTTCTCATATGGCACCTTTGATCTCTGATAGAGTTCTGAGCAGATATGAATCTACTAAAGATCAGGTTTGCCAGATTGGGCTATTTATCAGAAATTGGGCTATCTTCTTCATAAATTTCCCACAAAAAGTTTTGTATGATAGCCCAATCCCAATTGAGCTACAAGTCTGAACATATTTCATCTTGGTCGACTATTTTTTTTATAGCGATTTTCGCCGATTTTTATTCACTCATTGATTTTGACATTTAAAATCAACCACAACTATATTTTGTATTGTTTTATTTATTTTCCATAAGAATGTTCATTTGCTGTCAATTTCAAAATACAAAATAAATTCTTATCAAAGTTATAAAAAAAAATTGTTGTGATTGGGCTACATTTTGGGCTATATTTTTGGCTCCGATTTTGGGCTACAAAAATGTTGACATTGGGCTATCGAACTAGTTCAAGACCTGGCAGCCCTGCTAAAGATCTTAAAACACTATAATGAGATATGTATTTTAGTTTCTAGAAAAGTTCTAATGCCCGTAGCTCTGTAGACGGATATTTCAAATCTTTTTACAGGCTAGGTATATATAGTAGCTTTCAACGGGGGCTTTCTAGTTGATTTTAATACGTCTGTATATGAGAATTATAAGTCTTTTTCGAGGTTATGATTGCTTTGACATATGCATTGGCACACTTCATGTGTAGTACGAGTACACTGAAGGCCTTTTAAAAGGTTACTTTGAGTATTGCTACTTGGTTCACTGGTGCTTTTCTACAAGTTAGCTGATGGTTTTTTTAGGCGTAAACGACATGCCGTAACCAACATTTGAAATGGAGCTGCATGGGAGTCGAATTTGATGGCTTTTTTAGATTTTCAAACTGGGCGCCTTTAGTAAACTTCTCTAGACATTTTTCTGAATTATTTGTAACTAATGTTGGCAATCTGTGACAGCTTTTGTTTCAACTCTATTCTTTTAAAGTCAAGTCGGTTTTTTGCTGCTGTGTTCTGTAATTTTTGACACGCTTTGTTACGCTATAAGAGAACAAATGCTTACGAGTACTTTTGATGTGTAACAGTTTACATTACTGATGATTACGCATTTTTTTAAGCCCGTCGGATGGGTTTTTTTTTAGTGCACTCTTTTGTAAAGTCTTGAAAAATTTTCAGAACGTTCTGACACTCGATTTTGGGTCAATATCAGCGCTGCCCCCCAAGAGATCGAAGATGTAGTACGGGGGCTTTTAAAATGTAGTACATTGTAGTACGATTTGAAAAAAAACAAATAAAATCACGAATAATTACTTTATAATGATTTTTAAGTAAATAAAAATTAATTCATAACTAAACAATTAAGAAAAAATTAAATACATATCTATAATAACACAGCTCGAAAAATAATCACAGCAACTAAAATTAATATTACATATTACTAAGTAGGTACATAGTACCTACCTAGAATAAAAAAGGAACTATTACATTTAAAAATTATTTTGGATAATGGTTGGCATTGTATAGAAAAAAGTTTTTGCATATGTTTATAGGGATTCATATACATTTCCCTGATCCCTGACTAATTCCTTGGACTGCAGTATTGCATCGACCCCGACCGTATCTATATTCAAACTATTTCTTGCGTCATTTTTAATTAAATTGAACGCACAATGTTAGCATATAGTTACATATTTTTCCAAATGCAGGCTTTTGCTAAACATTTTCAGCGCTTTTTAATATTAAAATATAGTTTAATAAATTGTTTATTATTATTTTTGAAGTGTGAGAAATTGTAGTACAAAGTACGCAATTAATAATTGTACGTACTCACTTTTTTGACCAACAAAATGTAGTACAAACGCTACAATTGTAGGAAGGGGGCAGCGCTGGTCAATATTGACCTGATCATGGCGCGCAATATTCCTCGCCGGTCCACTAACCTAACCTAACCTAACCTAGCTCGATTGACTTATATGCAGCACTATTTCGTAGGTTTTCCGGAAAAATTTAACTGTCTTAAAATAGATAAATGAAATATAAATAAGTAAAAAAATGCACTCACCAGTTGAAAGCGACCTGAAATAAAAAAAAAAAAAAAGATAGAAAGCGGTTAAAATGGGTCTTCAATTCATATTCATAAAAATTTGATTAAACAGTACCAGTCACTTAAGAAGGACTACGATCTTTTCAAAGTCGAACAATTAAATAAGCACTAAAAGTGAAAAGGAGCTCGCAACAACTTCGACTCTAAAGCGCAGGGACCAGTAAAGTTACACCAGACCTTAGGCGGCGTGCAGTCCGATACTAATATCTCGTTAACGGAAGAGGTGCGTTAGATCAGTCATCCATCTCCACTCTTACTAATAAAAAAAACAGGAGTGAAATTAGCCAAAAAGGCAAAAGTCGGTACCTAAAGCCTTTGTTAAATATAGCCCCTTTTATGGATGGGGTGCCAGAGTACTGAAAAAGGACTTCAATCTTGAGCTCAAAGCAGATCTTCCGAACGACGTTTGTTGACGTTTCAAGGAAGCCGCTGTTTTTTCCACTTTAAACTTGAAATCGACCCCCTTAAGACTTTACAAAGCCTAAATAAAGTCGGTCTTCAACTTACAGCCCTTCTAAGTTCACAGAAGTTCACATTTCAAAAAAGAAGGTAGGTTCAACATACCGGGAATATAACGTCTTGTCAAAACTGTGTTGAGTTGAATAACAGACCTGCAAGTCTACGCTAGGCATGCCGATAGATGGGATCGCCTAAACGACTTGGTATCGCGATAACCGCTCTCCACGTTACATCTAAAAAAGACGGTGTTTTTTTGGAGACAAATTCAACAAACTTCTGAATTTCGTGTTGAATAAGGCCTACGGAAAGACGCCCGATATTCAAATCCACCTCTCTTTGCTATATCTAGTCTTTGATCTTTCACCTGCGAATAATGAAATGTCCAAAAAATTTGAAATAACTGCTCAGTATAAGCTGCTAACTCCTATACAGCCCTAATTAATGCGAAGGTAAGTAAAATGAAGCCAACAATCAACAAAGGTTCAATGTCCAAGTGCATTGACCCCACTTGCTCCCCATTATCTTTTCGCTCGCAATTAAATACCCCTACCCCTTCTACTTCTCCACATATATTTGTTAAATCACATTATGAAACACAGTATACAATATTTAACCACATCCCTGCACAAGTTAATCCTTTCCAATATAATTAAATAAATGTCCTTGATTGAGACAATCGATTTGTTTACATCTGTTGCAACTGTGTGGATGAATACCTACCTTCAGTGGAATTGGTAAAATAAAATGAATATCCCATGGTACAAAGGAAGGGAGTAGCAAAAGGAAAACCAACAACAAACAGCAACGAGAAAGACATTGACTGTGCTCCTCAAATCTGAAGGGTGGTGTTCGTAGGTAGTGGCAGACGGTGAGGGAAACTGCCAGTATAATATGCCATGGCACGATGAAGACGTATATACAACAAAAAATATACAAAGAGGGCAAAACAATAGGATTTGCGCGCGTGAAAAGGAATGGAAATTAGGAAAAGGACATCAGAGGAGTCCGCCTTTAAAACATTTATCCATAGGAAAGCTGTTCTTGTTCACGGAAGCAGCTGAGAGGGTCTTTAAGTTTTAGTTACATGCATCAAAATGACTTTTGACACAATGTTGTGATGTGATTGGAATTGAATTATAATTGTGGCCTTCTCAATGTGTGTGTGTGAATATTGATTTTACTATGAGGTGATACAATATCTGCATTTAAAGTTGGTTGCTTCATTTTTAATCCCTTGTTTGTTTTAAAAAGAAACCAATTACCCGAAATACACGTCCAAGTTGTCAACATTAAGAGCTCGGAAATGCCTTTTTGAAAAGGAAAGTGCCATTTTCGAAAGACGACATTCAAGTGGATAGCCCGTTAGAAGTCGAAAAAGTCTAGTAACCATTTGGCTTTGCCTGGGCTCATGTGTCTCTTAGGTTGCCACAGGGCCTTTGATTTCACCCAGCTTTCACCAAAGTTGTCATATTTCCACTTTGCCAACATTTTGAGTTCATGTGATTCAAGTGTACACGAAAGAGGGGTTCACAGGACCGGTTACTGTCCTAAGCCTCGCCTTCGAGGGGACTTCCTAAACCAGTTTTGGAAAAAAACGAATAAAATCTTAAAGCCTCAAGAGCAGCTTCGAAACTAAGTTGTGCCTAATGACGTTTTTATAGCTTGCACCTTGGGTTATAAGAGGTGTTGGAAGACTTTCCCAGCACCGGAAGCATAATTTTCCAACTTAGAGTCGGTGTATCAAATTTGTAATCTTGCTGGTCGTTGGTTCTTCAAGTTTGACGGTCACATTTATATATGACTTCAAGTCTTATATCTAAAACTTTGATCCCAGGATCATCTAGTAGAGTCTTGAGATATGTCCCAAGTTTGATATATTGGCCAGCTTATCAGACTTTCCACTGATCAGCCTTTCATTGCCCCTGGTATAGCAAAGCATCCAAGGCCGATGTTAAGTTTGTTGTGAGCCTGTTGACAATCAAGGGTTTGAAGATCACATCGTTTCCATAAAGAGGGACTCTCTGCTTGATCTTGCCGTTTTCATCCTGCGAGGTACCTGCCTCAAGATCATATTCTACGAGCAATAGATCGTTTTAGGCCACGAAGCGATGGTTTGTAGATTTCAATAGTGATTATGCGATTGATATCTGCGAGGTGTAAGTGCAGATCCTATAGCTAGACCAAGACTTTATATACCTCGAAGTTATATCTGTTCATTGTCACGGAGTCGTTGTTCAATAACAGCAGGGGTTACGTTAGCTCCGCGCTACTCTCAGGTCAGTACTGAGCCACATTCTGATGCCCGTGGGAAAACAGTTTGTCCCGTACCCATTATTACCCAATCTAAAAAAACTGGAAGCAGTTTCCTACTGGGCAGTTATACACAACCCGTTGTTAGGTTTTTATGTAAGTTAATTGTCTAATTGTTGGTGTCTTAAAGAGCCCGTCTCGGTCGTGGAAGACCCAAGAATTTGTGTTTCCGGGTTTTTTGAACAGCATAACACAAGTTTTGATTTTATCTCTGTTGCAGTTATCGCTTCAGGTTAAATATCTTCCATGGGCACTGCCTCTGCCGCAGAGTGACGGGCCGCTGTTGTCACTGCCGGGACCTTGGAAGACACTTCTATAGTTCAAAAAGTCGTATAGATTCGAGAGAAAATGCCTAAAACTAACCCGGTATCTATTTTTGATCTGTCTTCATACATACGCGCCGCTCGCGGGTTGGATATGCGTTTACTTCTCCATTCCTTCCTGCTGGGATAGCCGCTCGAGAAAGGTCTTGTAAGCCATATATGGCACTGGACTTATGGCTGCCGATGATTGTATAAAAATGTCTACCGGCAGCGGATCGAAAATAGCCTCAAGCCGCAAGGTTGGAGTTGTCTCCAATGGACTCCAATGGTGACTCCGTTGTAAGCGGTTTTTTGTACTTTTGCAATAACCTTTAGGTAGGTGGACTAACTGCCATGGATCTTACTCTGGCCGCGTAAGTCCAGACTTTAATTTTGAGAGACTGACCACAGGTTTTCCCAAAGGTATTGCGACTTTTTAGAGCCTTTCACTAATGCTTTGGGGTAGTATAAGTCCCCAGGTTTTCCCAAAGGTATTGCGACTCTTGAGAGCCTTTCACTGATGCTTTGGGGTAGTATAAGTCCCCAGGTTTTCCAAAAGGTATTGCGACTCTTTAGAGCCTTTCACTGATGCTTTGGGGTAGTACAAGTCCCCAGGTTTTCTAAAAGGTATTGCGACTCTTGAGAGCCTTTCACTGATGCTTTGGGGTAGTATAAGTCCCAGGTACCTTTTGTTTGCAAAGTTAGAGAATCTGAGGGGTATGCCGCCAATTGCCGTGTTTATGTGTCTGAAAACTACCAGTTCTTCGTTATCACCCACTCAAATATCCAACTACCTATATTTTCTGTGGCTAAAATCTTGACCCAAAACGCTGTCTAGTTGGCCAAAACTGCTATCTCCACGGCACGTAGCTACTTGTACTTAAATCGAAACCGGAACAAAGAGGCAAATTAATTAAACAGAAGAAAATAAACTGAACCCATCATCAAATTTACAGCCACAAATACCTGAATACACAGGCAGTTGAATTGTGTTTCGAAATCTATCTCACCAACATCATCAAAGTGGTAACTCACACTCACACTAGTCTAGTAGTATCTCGAATGGTTTCTCTTGCTTCCATAAATCCCATCAAAGAGAACTCTCTTTCTATTTACATGTTTTTGGTTCCTTTGTCTGAATTGAGTTGAAGTTTGAAGATGAACTCTTGCTCGTGGTGCTCTTAATCTGACTCTTTTCAAGAGATACTTTTCCGGATTCGCTCACTCGCTAAACTGTCCTGTTTTTGTCTGTTGTTATGCGTTTTTTTTTCTCTGCCTTCATTTTCAACTTATCGCATTCAGTTTCGTGCATATGTGAGAAATTTATTCATGAGAAACGAGTCGCTGCCGCTGAATTAGAGAAGCAGTCGATAGCACACACAGCGGGAATACCTAAAATAATTCACTCACTTGTTTGCTAAGGCATTACCGCACAAAAACGTCCACAGCCAACCGTCGAGTAATCGTAACCTAATTAGTGAAAGTAGTTTCACATGCCCATGGCATTTGTTCGTCTGTTTCGTTCTTGTTTGCTGGCCCCGTCCCGTTTGCTGTTGCAAAAGGAAAGTTTACACATTCTGTGATTTGTGCATCAGCAGCATGCGTACAAAAAGATGATAAGTTGTCAGTTGTCGCCTTCCTATCGGGATTATAGATTTCTAGATACAATAAAAATTAAACGACCAACACAGCCGGCGGCAAAGAGAAGAAAACCGAACCAACGTCCTTGGGGGTGAACGTTTTCGTTGTTTTTTTTTGTTGCTGTTCGTGTACCTATCCAACACTGTTTGGTTTACAGAGAGAAACATCAGCTCGTTGTTCGCCACCCCCCCTCCCCCTGTGTTGAATGTGGCAGATATTTGAGTGAGCGAAGTCGCTGAAGGTTGTGATTATTCTTTATGTACGTCTCTGGCTGGGCATATTTGTTTGCATATACGATTTGTTGGTTTTATTGTCGGCTCTTTGGCTTAAATGACATTATATGTTGGTATTAACTTGATTTGTAAATTGTACTGCATATTTTAGAACAGATGATTATAGGGGCTTAGCCGCGGCGAATGCTAGTAATTATTCAATTATCTGGGAGTAGTAACCTTCCTCGAGGAAGTTTCCAATGCAGGCTGTGTAACGTTGTTTGCTGGTGGGTATTCAATTGAATGGGAATTGAAATGTCTTGTGCACGCGCGGGAAGGACTTGTTGTAAGTACAATTACAGTAGCTTGTACCTGACCGAAATGAAATAGCCTCTGAATGATGTTATGAGCATAGGGACATGTCTACGTGGATGGGCCTGTTTGCGGGCCGAATCGCAGTCGTGGGAACAGTACTAATAATCAGCAAGCTGCGCCTTGTAGAGCAAAGGTAGGCAGGCAAAGTTGCTGTCCTAAATAGCTAATTAAGGAGAGTTCAACGATAAGTTCCAGGCAGCAAAATGATGCAGGATTTCAGCTGGATCGTTGGTCGTCTGATTTGAATTCTTTGTAAGGGTTTTTTTTTTTTTTTGCTTTGTCAATGGGAACAAACTGCCAAAGGTGAGTAATTTGTATATTTTTAATTGCACCGCAACACCGCAAGAAACTGGAGAAATTTCTTTCAAAAATGCGATCTCCGCACGTGAAATGACGGCCCTTAATCAGACCCCGTGCACCGAACGACTACAGAAGGTAGACTTAGACTAGGTACTAACTTCTGAGCCGATATTGTAGCCAAAGAGGAAGTGAGACGGTATGGGGAAGCAACAAGAACGGTGGGAACAGATTGGTCTTCCACGGCGAGCGCTACAAGGAGCGCGTAGTTTAAACGCCATTTTTGAAGCAGATTTGTGATTAAAAGACAGTTTTGGCAAGAAGTCTTAGGCCGGTTTTATTCACTCAAAGTTGAACACAACTTGGGGATTTTTATTTTTAACTTGAGAATTTGCTTTTATTCACCCAAAGTTGACTCGCTCAACTTTGGATATTCCGGGGTTGAGAAAACCGAAAGTTGGTCAACTTTGAGTTCGCTCAACTCCCCGAAATAGTAGAAGTTGGGAGAGCAAACTTGGGATTTTATGTTTAAATTGATTTTTTTTTTCGGGTTTTTTACTGTTAGCTCTTCAAATCAAGCGACGAAAGTAATTAATATTAATTAAAATTTTAAATAATATATCATTTAAATTATTGTTGCGAGAATTGGCCATAGCCTGATTCGAGCTGTGAAGAGGATGGAGAGGAGGAGAATTTGGTCTGTGAGCGACGGCAATACAAGATAATACCACTGTGACGGACTTGAATAATGGGACGACCATGACTTAATCTATAGTTTCCGTCTCTCAAAGCGGACGACAATGATGGTGCCCCATATTATCATGAATTCGTTGCCGTGCATCTGGAGAAGGTATTGTGCATCGCGAAAGAGTTGGAATTTATTGTATATTTTATTAAGTTCGTAAATCTAATTTGATAGATCGTGTAAATTAAACCAGTAACAAAGTAACAAAACAGCACATAACTTTTTCGCGAAAGCAAAATTACCTCGAACCAATTAAATTTTTATATGGATATCTACTCTTTAAAGCGAAAACCATAGACTAAAAATAAAATATAATCAAAGTATGTTTTGCCCGTAACGAAAATGACGGGCGAAATCCAAATCCAAAGATGAAACTGCCATATTTTGTGTCATCTGCCACAAATATCCCAGGGATATTTCTGAAACAGCAAGTCAGCCAACTTTTGAATTTCAACTGAGGAGTTGAGAATTAAAGTAGTGAATAAAAGCAATTTTCAACTTGCCACTCAACTCTCTCTTTCAAATCAACTCCGAAGTTGGTCAACCTCGGAGCCTCGGAGTTATCGGGAAGTTGAACAATAGTGAATAAAACGGCCCTTAGGCTTTTTTAATGTCAGCCCTTAGTTGGATATGTGTACATCACATTAGACCAAATTTTAGAAAAATCGCGGGAATCTGTGCCGACGCCACCACTGAGGAGAGTTGCAGCCAAATTAAGTGCTCTTCCATCGTTTTAAGGGGATGTGTGGAACAAGGGTCTGAGGAAAGGCGTTGGAATTTCATTTGGGGGTCTTAAGCGCGACAATCGGAAACGGAGTCGCACAGCGCAGCCGGGGCCAGCACGACAACACCTTCAGAAAAAGACTCAGGCATCTTTGCCAGCACATGACTTCCACATTTTAATAAAATTAATAAATAAATTTTAAATAAATAAATAAATAGTTGGCGCAACAGGTCCGTAGGAACCGACCCTAGGCCTAGCTTCTGGCAATCATTCGTTTTGTGTGAGTTTTTCATTTTTGGGACGAATGGAAGGGATCTGCAATTTTATGCCGAGCCCAAACGGCTTATTGAGAAGCTCTTTCATGACAGTTACGCTCTCGGATGTTTGTTAGACGTTCGCAATAGAAAATAACCTTAAGATGGATTTTCCCATCAGCCAAATTAATCATGATGCAATTGACGCCCGACTTGTCTCGAATGCCTTCTGTCTTTCATGTCCGATAGTTCCGAGCGGCTAAATTAAAGCTCGGACCACTTTCTGCTAAGAAGCCCAACTGCGGCTTTATGCAGTTGTCCATCATGCTGCTATATCCAACTATAAAAAGAGCCTACTACGCACCAACTTTTGTCGACCGAGACGCTGTTAAGGGCTCAGTTAAGACTTTGCCAGCATTAAGTGCAGTGGATCAGTGGAAACATTGCCAAAGTCTCCACAGAAGTGTCGCCAACGATTTTTTGCGGTTTATATAGTCAAGCTCTGGTTCGATGAGGAGTTCCAGCTGACTAAAGAACGAAGTTTGTGGACCAAAACCAGAGGGCGCAGGGACATAAGGCCCAAATTTTACTTTACATAAGTCCGGTGGGACATAAGGCCAAACAAAAATGTTGGGCCTTATGTCCCACCTAGCATATTTTCTTTGACTTGGTATACATTTCCCGGGCACTTATGTCCTTACGCCAACCAGAGCTAATAGTAGACCTGCCCGCAAAATAACAGAGACAAACCTTGACTTCTGAGAAGGGCGAAGGCTTGAGAAGAGCTTGAGAAGAGAGCTCAAATCTACTGAGGGATGCTATAAAGCAGAGGCAATGTTCGAAAGTTCTATACGGGAGTGTAACCCCAAAAAATTCAAGGCTTGAACAGAACAGTCTACACCGTGAAACCTTTCCAGCAGACAGACGGCTGTTTTACAAACGGTTCTACCTCTGAACATCGTCAGTGTAGAGTGTGCTAGCTCAGGAAAGACAAACGCTGTAGAAACTTAACGAGTGGTCACTACAGCCTACGAAAATCGGCATCGTAAAAGGTCTTAGACGAAACCAATGAGATAGAGCTTTATAAATCTTCACGGACGGCGTAAAAGCCCCCAGAGTAGTACGTTCTGGGATTTTCTCCGGTACATTACAGGTAACTTTTTCAGGTCGAAATCATAGAGCTGTTAAGCCGCAGCCGGGCAGTTGATTATTACGGTATCACCATATTGATGTAGATTCGCAGGTACCTCCTCCACCAGCATCCAGTGTAAGGAATTCATGGGTTGCAGCTGTCTCTTTGGCCCTGGTTTTTGTAAGCTTTTTGTAAGTTCAACGTACTAGCTATTGACTAGGATTTAGAAAGCTTGCCCAATGTCAAACAGACTTTTCACGGTAACGCTTGTATAGGCAAATCAAACTATAGATGGACACTGCGACGCGACTTGGCTCAGCGGTCCATTTCTGGATACAACCAGATCCCTCCCAAGCACTGAATTGGAAGTCGAGGAGTAACAACGTCCCCTGGTAATTTCTGTTGAGATTCTATGAATTAAAAGACTCAAAGTCTTCAAAGCTGTTAATACCTTCACCGGGTGCTGCATTGAAGGAAGGCGACTACTTGTCATGCCAAGTAACGTTTGTCTAAAGAAGTCTCAAAGACGTTGACGACACGCATTTTGTCTACACCTACCCTTGACAATCCCAATTTCTTTCTTAAAGCTTCCCAGCAATCTTTCAACACCGCACAACATTATAAGCTTTAACCAAATGCATAAGCAAATGTTATACTATTCACTTTGAACCGATCATAGGTCTTACTGAGAGTCAACAGTTGTCATTTGCAGTCAGCTTATTGCGAGAGGTATTGCTAAATGGAAGATACCCACATAATTGACACCCTTTTCGTCTCGAAAAGCGTCTCCTCTTCGTGAGCGATACTCTCTGAATTTTGCCAGAGCTCTGTTCTAAGACGGGATACCTTCTTCCTTTGCTTGGTCCTATATATCGTCTCAAGGTGGTACCAATGCTACCAAGTCTAGCTTGGGTACCCAGATGATACTAAGTCGCCTTAAACTTCTCAAAATAGATGCAGACTTCGATTTTTCATCAGCTTTCAGCTTATAACATGTCAGTTATATGTTCTTACAACCACAATCTACCTAGTGGCACTAGCTCTTCAACTAACTGTCCCTTAGTCAGTTCTAAAACTACAAAATCTCATTCAGCATCAGTCCTTGAAAACCACGCCTCGCTTAGCAATCCTGATCAGAGAGCTATAAAATTAAGTCCATAGTCAATGAACGTATTCAGTCTCCAAGGAGTTCTTGCATTAGCCAACTCAATTGACAACGGACTGGAAGGTTGAGCAAATTCTTTAGAGAAGTCTGACTGTTGCTACAGAAGCAGCTACTTCGGCCTCGTCACCTATTCTCATTAGGATAGCAAAGATATCCGCTGTCAAATGAATAGTGGCTACCTTCTGAGTTCTTAAAAGTTTTACTACAGCCCGGTGCAGGCTAAGACTCTGACTGACGCCAGTCCTGAACGCTTAAGAGTTTGAACTCTAAATTTACACAACAGCCGAAAGTTCCAATGTCGTCCATTGAATGTTCATAGAACCAGCGTCGTCAAGGGTAAGTACCTACTGCCGCGCAAGATCACCGAAACTCCAGTGCGGATGACGTCAAAATCCACATCGGCTTAGGCGGTCAACTGCAAATCCTAAGATCATCAAGGCATCAAGCGGCGGTAACTCAAGCAGAGGATCTAAGGCTGGCATTCATCGACCACGTCTAAGGCTAAATCAGTCAGCAGGCGTTGGCATTCTTCGACAGAAAGTATGGCAACCCACCATCCGCCTATGCTCGAGCTTGAAGACGTTTAAAATCAACCAAGGTAGGAGCGAAAAGTCAACTGCTACCAGTGGAGACAAAAGTAGATCTAACTCTGTCATAGTTTAGATCTTCTTCTCTTCAACAGCATTTACCTGGTCCACATAACTAATGTCCCATTCAGATTCACCCCATCCTGTCACACATCCATGGGACCGGACCGCCAACATTAACCCGAAAAACGCACGTATCCAATGAAATTCCCAGGCTCTCTTAAGGTGCCCAAAACAACCCACCTACCTCATTCAGGCTTAATTATTTTAAATGCGATACATGCCTACTTCATTTCTTTAATGCAGTCCTATTCAATAACATTTTCACAGAAATGAAACACACAAAACATTCCGAGTTCTGTAATCCCCCGCCATAACAGCGAGGAGAACTGCAGTAGCCACGACAGCCGCCGCCGCCGCCATCGGGCGTCATCATCTCATTCCCACTTAGCGCGCAAACACAAATCCGAACACACCGGAGATAATAATCGTAAAATTACAAAAAAAAAAAGAAGAAAAATACACAAACACACATACAACAAACAGAAAAACTCCCGATGATAATAAAATAAAGAACCAAACTCAACGCCATCGCGAGCCATGGAATAAAAATCCAAATTCCGAGTACAAAACACACACACACACAGCGGACCGAGACCGACCGACCGTACAAATGCCAGTCAGTCAGAATCAGAATCAAAATTGGAATAATTCTGGGAGATTTGTACGTTTTTTTCTTTTTCTCTTCCGTTGGCTCGTATCCGTCCACACAAGGGGTGGGATGTGGGAAATCGAGCCGAGCGCGAGTGGGAGGAGGAGGAGGACTGCGCGACTGAGACAATGCGCGCGATGTGTATAGCACGCGGGGGACTGGGAGCAGGCTGAGGAACAGGAGTAGGACACCGACCGACACACAGGGAAATAAAAATTCCATTCAATAAAAATTGTATAATATGAATGCTGACTGGGAATCAGCGCGGCGGCGGCGAGGACCAACTGCACCTACTCTCTATCTCTAATAGTTGATGACATTTCGTATGTTCGTATGTGACGGCTGGAAGGAAAGTCGATTCTTCTTTCTTTCGTTTTTGTTGTCAATGCTGTTGCTCTTTGTTGTTTTGTGTGTCACACTGTACGACGATGGGGAGATAAAGAAACAAGCAGCTTGCTACGGATGCAGGAGGAGGGAAAACATAATGAAAATATGGTAAATGACCCTCATACACAGATGCAGACGCGACACGACACACGAGTAGGGAAAGGAGAAAGAACTCGTACATCTCCTGCACGAAGGAGGTTTCCAGCAACAACAACAGCCACGGACAACTAATGGGATAATCTAAGTCGTAAATGTGTGCAGGCACAGGCAGCAGTCAGGCATCAGAGATCAGACACTGGGTATATGGAGCTGCTGATGATGATGTTGATGAGGATGCGAGAGGATGGCCCAAGATATGAACCGATAGATGACCACCAAACCAAACCAAAGCCAACCACCGACCAAGCACACAGCACACACAAGACACAAGACACAAGACAACAAGGGGGCAATAGCCGAGCGATTAACAAAACGACAGACAGTAGGCTGAGCAGCGCTGGATCGTCGTCGCGGTGCGACATTGAAGATAAAAAGATTCAAAGATACAAAGATACATTGTACGAAATACGAGTACGAGTACGGCTACGGATATAGGTATACGGTATAGATACACAAACAGTCAGGCCACTTTCTGGTGTGACATATTGATGATTTGTGAAATGAACTTGCCAACTGTGCGTGCGGTGGTGGATGTAGTCGAGGGAAATGTGGTAGCGCACGATGCATGTTATTAGGCAAACGAGCGATGAGCCATCACACACATCTAGGGCGGTGCTAATTGATTCTCGAGTATCGCTATGGAATGTTTTTTTATTTTTTCTTTTTTGTCTTATTTATTTTGTGGGGCGTTTAATGGCATTAAATGTACTGCCTACATACTTTCAGCCTTGATGGGAACATTAACAAACGAAGAAGTCCCAAATCACAATGGGTAAAGTGGGTATCTACCCGTGGAAATGTGATGATAGTTGTATAAATAAAATATCAACCGGTCGACATATTTCTGTGAATATTGACGAAAACCTACCCATCTAAGACAAACCCTTGCACTTCTTCACGGAGGCGGTTATAGAGCTGAAAACAGTCGGGGGAATGATGGGAGCGAAGGATTTAGTTTCTAAACGAATTATGAATGAAATCAAAACTAAACTGTAGAAAGTGGCTCCAGTTTTTTCTGGAACTGTACCATTTTTTGAAAAAAAAAAAACAGTCTTTTGTCGAAACAGAACCTTGGTATATGTTTTGGGTTATTTTTTATTCGGTGGGTGGTGAGTTTTTATTACTGCACACTTTGCACAAAAAAAGGGTTGGGTACGATATCCTGCTTTTCAAAATACTGCTTTTTAAAATCCCGCTTTTTTTATTCTGTTTTTTACAATCCCGCTTTTATATAATCTCCCGTTTTTTTAATACTGTTTCTTATAAGTCCGGTTCTTTTATTCCCGCTTTTTTTTTTTAATAATCTAAGTTTTGCAATCCAAACTAACAGCCTTATTTATTAGAATTTGCTAACCGCGCCTAAACACCTGTATAGTTATGCTGTGTATAAGTATTTATACAGCCTTTATACACGCTTCCAAAAATTCTTATTTATAGAACATTTTTCCATGCATACTATAGTTATACAGGGCTTGAGTCAAAAAAGGTACCGAAAGGAGAAATCTATTACATTTATCTGTCCGAAAAGACAAAAAAAAAACTAAGCAGCCTGTGAGAAATGCAAAATTCAAATAGAAATAGGAAAAGGAATTAAAAAATTGAAAAGTAAAAAGAAAAAGAATGATTTGGGACTCCTAAGAAACGGATTTTTGGTCCTGTGTGCGAGGAGGGCGAATGGAGAAAAAGATACAACCGCGAACCCTATGAGCTGTACCAAGATGTGGATGTAGTACAAAAGACCAAAATACGTCGACTACATTGGCTCGGCCACATCGAGCGAATGGACAATAATGCTCCAGCTAAGACGATCTTCGAATCCCAGCCGCCAGGTTCGAGACGACAAGGAAGACCGAACCTCCGTTTCAAAGACCAAGCCATCGCGGATGCCAAAGCGCTTGGTCTGGATAACTGGAAGCAGCGTGGCCGGGATCGCAGAGGATGGAAGGCTACAGTGTCTCAGGCAGAGACTCTTCACGGGTCGGGAGTCCGTTAAGTAAGTAAGTAAGAAACGGTAGTCTTATGCAAATTAAAACGAATTTTTTAAGAAATTTTAAATATCTCATTTCTGCACATATTTCTTATCGAGGATACTTGAAGAATCTTCAAAATTGAAATTGAAAATGTCGAAACAATTTATCCAATTTATTTTTGATTTTATTTAAAATAGAATGTGACAGATTTTTTAAGTCAAAATGACATTTCGATATTATTCCACCTACACAAGCTCTAAACAACGTCCAAGCGCGTTTAGCTTATACAAGCCCTATACAACGTCGAACATTTTTATAAATAAGGTTTATGCGTTTAGAGGCATTTTAGAGGGTGCATAACTTTATACACTCTTTATAATACGTTTATTAATAAGGCTGTAAATGTTTTATTTTAAAATACCGCCGAAGCGGACTTATAAAAACAAATAAAAACGAATTGAAATAAGTGAAATAAAACAAAGCTTTGCCATGATTTAAAATTTTAATAAATATTAAAATCTGTCTATTTTTAAAAAAGAAAAGATATTGCATGACAAACATGTACATAACAATTCAACAAATAAATATAAATAAATAAATAATGCTCATTCAGGTACTGAAAAATTAAAGTTTTAAAGTTCATTCGATCAATGTAAGCAAAAAAGTATGTGTACAGCTTGTTTTTACACCCTCCACAGGAAGGTATATTCACTTTGTCATTACATTTGTAACGCCAAGAAGGAGTCACCGAAGACCTCATAAAGTATATATATTCTGAATCAGGATCACATTCTGAATCGATTTAGCCATGTCTGTCTGTCTGTCCGTCTGTCTGTCTGAAAGCACGATAGCGTCCTAAGGAATTGACATAGGCGAATGAAATTTGGTGATACGACTTCTTTTTATCGTCGTTAGGTTGGTATTCAAAATGGGCTATGTCGGTCAAGTAGTTCTGGTACCTCCCATACAAAACCAATATTGGAAAACACGACAGCATTGAAAAGAATCTACCTAGGCAAGTGAAATTTTGTGAGAGGACTTAGTTTTACTGTCGTCAAGTTGATATTAAAAACGGGCTATGTCGGTCACGTATTTCAGGTACTTCTCCAAAGACGATTAAACCACTTTGTTACTAAGTATGTCACTTCTGTACTATTTTTAGAAAAGAAGCACTTTCTAGAAATTTCATTGCGTTTTAAAATTCAATGTGAAGAATCCAGTTAAGAAAAGTCACTTTTGTTATTTCTTTGTCAAAAAAACAATTGAAATGGACAAAATTAGGAAAGAAAATAGGAAACAAGCAACATTCAATTTTGAACGAAGACGTTGTTAAAATTTAAGTGGAACTCTGAGAAACGGACAAAGCGGGATTAAACGGGATTTTAAAAAGCGGGATTTTCAGAGGCAGTATTTAGAAAAAAAACGGAATTTTAGAAGACGGTGTTTTAAAACTTTTAAGCGGGATTTTAAAAAGCAGGATGCCGATACGCTCCAAAAAAAAAAAAAATACAAGAACTTGATTAGTTCGTTTTAGTAAATTTTATTGATCCGACTATATAAAATGTCAGCCAGTCGCCGCAATGGTCGGACAAAGAAGGCGGAAGAAACTAAGATGATGGTTTAACAAATTGAAGTCGGTTGGGGGATGGCATATATGAACGAGTAAGAAAAACGTAATAGATGTATAAGATTTTCAGACTGGTTCTGGTACACGTTCATAGATGGCGTTAACACTATATATGCCTAGATTAATGGATGGATGCCTTTAAAACTAGAGATATAGACCAACGTTTGGCTCTCAGATATTCAGGCAAATGCAGTTTATTCCAGACAGAAGTTCTGGCCGTAAATAAAGCTGCGGAACTACTTGAGATTGTATCAGTATCCAACCAGAATGGCTCAGACCCCAGGAAATAAGAGCCCTAAAGTAAAAACGAAATATCGCCCTTTAAATTGTCAGTCAGTCAGCGCTACAGATTCAAATCTGAACCACCTAGTCAGGAGTCGCCGCCCAATACTCAGGGCATTATACTGGCCACTCATATAATGTTGGGTATCTTTCTATGGACATTGTTTACTGAGGGCTGACTTTCTGGTAAAAAAAAAACCGGTAGAGCTCCCAACAAATGGAGTAAATGAAGGCAAAAGACCACCAATCCGAAACTGGGAAAATTGTTCTCGGTATAGGACATAAGATGGTCAGACTTAAAAGGGTACAGGATTTTAAAGCCCTCGTAGTCTAGAAAATTGAAGCTTAAAATAGCGATAGGGATACTGCTTTCTAGCCAAACCTACATATTACAGTGCAGCTCACTTGAAAAGAACCCCCCTTGGCTGCGAGTTTGAAGTTTGATATCTTCGAAAATAATAATGACAATGACTGTTTTTTAAGGATTGGAATCCATAATTCCATTTTTTTTTTATAAATTTTGAAGCGATAGATGACTCAAAATATGTACACCAAATTTTGGCTCACTTGAAAAAAATAAAAAAATAATTCAAACATTTATTTTTGATGTTAAACTTAGAAATTTATTAAGAACAAACTTTAGATATTTTTTTTTTTTTTGAATTACAAATATAAAAAAAATAGTTTTGGGTGCTTCCGCCTTGGTTATAAATAACCTCATCTCATACATCCTGTTAGCTAGGGCATCAAATAAATTCTTGATGTAAATGGAGGCCCAGCTACATTTGATTGCTGTAATTAGTTCGTCCTTATTGAAATTATCTTAAAATAGAAACATATTCCAAAATTCGAACTATTTTCAGTTTCATCATGCAGAATGGTGGGGCGCTATTCAAGTGAGCGGCACTGTTTCTACACGCAACCCAAAACTTTCTAGTACTCTGATGAAGTCCTTGAATTGACACTGTCAACAGTCTTGTAAGCATGAAGGAACATTTTGGTTTAGTAGTCATAAATGGGTCATACTCATATATGGAAGGATGGGAAGATACACGTTTGTCACCGGCCTGAGTTGGATTGTTTGGACGATTTATTGAATTTCAAGGTGCTGACTGCGAGCTTCTCTGTAGCAACCTTTTTAAAATGTTCAATTAGAGCCCTTCTGGTGGTCGAAAAACTACGAAATTCGAATTAAATCTTAAACAGCTCCTAATTTTATAAGCGTAGTTTAAATTTATTTTTATTTATTCATTTATTATTTTCTTTATTTCATTAGTATGATCAAATAATACATTTCCCGAGCTTCAACGTTACTTGAGCAAAGAGATAATAACGAGCTATTTTAAATGCATTTTATTTTGTTTGTCTTGAATCAGGGATGGTTTGGGAAAAATTAAAATTCGGAGCATCCGAGAGCTTCGCAATTCAGCCGCTCGGACTCGGCATTTAGGTCCCTTCATTTGTCACAACAATAAAAGCCCACACAAAACGAAAGGTTGTGAGAAGCTAGGCCTTAGAGTACCTACCCATGCGGACCTGTTGCGCCAACAATTAGTCCATTTACATATTTTAGCGTGTAGTTTAAAGACAAACATCTAAAAACTTAAAAACACCCAAGCTTAAACTGGGTTTGTGTCAGTATAGTTAGAAGGTGAGGTCATATCGCTGTTGCAATATTCCCGCCATTGGCGGAACCCTTAATGACTTTTTGACAGGTTACTAAAATAAATCACAGCCTTTGGGAAACTCCCTGGACCACCTGTTGGTTACTTTGGAATTTCCCAACTATTTTCTGTAAAGCGGTATTCGTTTCTAAGCCCGCATGACGGAATTGTGAAGCAACCTTCAGCGCGCCTGTGCTGCTCCCTTCTGTATCATGTAATTTATATTTTGATAAAGATAACAGCTTGGCGCCAAATCGCTACATCTGTGAATGTTTATGTTCCTTTCCTTTTTGAATGCGTACCCATTGTCGACTTTAAAACGAGAACGGATTCAGCGATTTGGAATGTACCTTAGTGTGAATACGAATCGGAATCTTGCAGAAACAAGAATCAGTTCCAACTAAAAATAGGTGTTGATCTATAAAAAATTAAAAAAAAAAAATTTACGCTCCTGATCAACCTTTGTCGACCACCTCAATACCCTGCGGACCGTCGCGTCGCCTCATGACATAATGAGCTTAAAAAACACCGATTTTCAAAAGGTGTTTCCCAGCGACACGTATCCTCCTCGCGGTTTATTCTTTGTACGGCCTCCAGCTCCTCAATTTCAGTCCAAAAGCGTCTATAAACAAAATTTAGTGGCATTCATCTAAAACCCCGTTTATATCCGCCTTCAGTCTTAAATACTCCCGAATGCAATTTGTTAAACAAGAAACGAAAATCCACTGCCCACTCCATACCCAAACCAAAGGGGCAACAAAAAAAATGTTTTAAATTGTTAAAAACTATTTTTCAACTTTATTCGGCCAACAACAAAAAGAAGAGAAACGGCGAAAAGCAGCATTAAAACCTCATGAGATTAATGAATGCGAAAAAGGGGCAACACAACGAAACTAGAGACGACCGACGACCGACGACCGTCGAGCGATGGAGCATACCACACAGTTTGCCCCCATCCTCAGCAGCCGTTGCTGTTCTGTGCCTGCATTCCGTAGACGAAACACGGGGAAAAGAAACTCCACGATAGGGTTTATTACTCCTCCGTTTCATATACATTCTGCTGGTATAGTGTCGCAAGCCGTGTCTACGTCGCGGTCCCCACAGCGCGCCCCGTCCAAGACGGTTAACTAAAGTTAATAATGTTGAGCTTGAAAATCGATGACCTGCTAAAGCTTGCGGACGTAAATTGTATCATGAATTTGAATAATTACAGTGCTAATGGTTGTTAAGTGGATTTTTTGTTGTTGCATTTTTTTTTCTTTTTATGGAGTCTTCGTCCATCTCACTGGCACAGGGGCGGCGGTGTGGTCGGTGTCGGTGGTATGTGTGTTTTGGGTCATTTTTATACCGAGGGACCGCCGCGTCGCTGGCCACCGCGCACCGTTTTGTTAACAGAGCATGAAAGTTGATTGAGAGAGAATTTTGACGCGCGTGGAACGATGCTGCTTGGTTTGGCTGCCGGATAAGGTGAACGTGAAGTGTGATTTGGGTTTATGACACACAAACACACGTGTGAGTGAGTCAGTGAGTGAGTGGAACTCTGTTTTGCTTAATTAATTTACCTGGAAAGCAATTAGTTGTGTAATTAGATGGGCACGCATAATAGGGTCGGTCGTCGGGGGAGTGCTTGCCATTTGCAGGAGTGCTGGGTGAATTTTGTGGTTGCTCTCTATTAAATGGGACTTGTTAGTTGGGTGTTTGAAGACGCAAGTTCTTCCTAATAGGAGGTCGAACAATAAACTCGAATATACCACGGCATGGAAGACTAGTTCTGAGTGAGTGAGGTTTAGCGGGTCTCCATAAAGTTAGTCCTCGAAAAGTGGGGTTTAAACGAGAGAGGACTTTATTTAGGAAAAATTAGCAAATTTTGGAACTCTTTTTCTGTGAATGGAAGGGTTGTTGAGTTGGTAGGGTGGCTGCCGACGAATCGCAGCATAACTTGGACCATTGGTTGGTCTTTTTACCACGTGGAACTATTGGCAAAAGGTGGTTTAGTCACTCAGTGTCGAAAGGAGATGGTGCTGTTAATAAAGTAACGAAGGTGATTGGGCTTGTAACTGCCAACTCGACGAAGTTGTCAAAGAAAAAGGCAGGACAGTTACAGAGGCATAGAATGATCCTGCGCTTCATCGCGAGGTGTACTACTGAAGTAATTTTAAGGAAGGTTTAACCGTCTGGTGGCTTCAGTGTGTTGGACTTACTAACCGAGGGGTTCCAGGTTTGAGTCCCAAACAAACCCAAATTCCAACTTAATTCATCCTCAAAATCACACAAAAAGAATGGTTGTGAGGAGCTAGGCCTAGGATCCCTACGGACCTTTTGCACCAACTATTTTTGACCGTTTGGCATGTTGATATATAAGGTATAGTTCCCAGCTATGCGGAGCCAAATAAGGTGCTTGTTTGAGATCTTTTGAGCGGAAGTTAGACTTGGATTCGAACTTGGCAAAAGTTGTGAAGTTTTGCAGCTTCAATGCAGCGGTTTGTTTTGGGAACGCATCCAGCATTCTGCAGGTAGCTGTTGGCATACCCAGTGACAGCTTCTCTGGCGAGATGGCCAGGATTGAGGAAAGTCTAGCGAGTATGTCGTCCAACGAGCGGGTATCCAGCACAGAAGTTTGTTGAGCTGCCATCCCTGTGAAACACGACTGATGTGTTTGTTTTCTGATTCGGTTTAGGTAGGATACCTGGTTAACATCGAGCCTTTGGGGATGCTCTTTAATCGCCATCAATTTCGCCTCGAAAACGCTGCAGTATTGAGAAGCCTGAGGCTTTAGAGTTTTCGAGAATACACCTCCATCGACTTCTTCAAGAATTTTGAGCCATCGGTGACAGAAATTGATATAGAGCTCTTTATTTCGCCCGAAGGATAGTGATGTCTCGAAGCTAGAAATGGTTTCCACGATTATCGAGAAGAGGCTTTCATCTTACAAGCTGTAGCGGCAGCCGACTTATGCTGAAGGGAACAGACAATCCGAAAGGTTCATAACAAATATCTCCCACACAAGAACAAGGCAACCTAGGTTAGGTTAGGTTAGGTTGAAGTGGCTGTCGGCTAGCTGACACAATTAGACCATTAAAAGGTCCCTTGCGATACCACGTTGAACCAACCTAACTGGGAGTCAGATTCGTACAGTCACAGGGTTCCTCTCTGGACCTTGTCAAGTCAAAAAACACCTTATGACTATCGGATTAACCCGAGATAGCTCTTGCAGCTTGTGCAACGACGACGAAGAATCAGCAGAACGCGCATTCTGTGTCACTGTAGCTGCCTATAGAGGACTTTCTGACAGCCCGCTCAAAGTCTAATACGATCATCAAGTCCGGCATCATGAGCGAGCTCAAATTGGAGGAAATTGCAATAGGCCCACTTGTGGCTACGGGGATATGGTAACCTGCTCCCAGCTCCCCAGTTTTTTTGAATAATTTTTTTTACAACTATTATGTAAGTCCACGTTGTTTGTTTACCCATCTTCTGTTAATTCCCTTCCTTGCTATCTACTAGATAAGACTGAGAAACTTCGGTCTTTCGCGAAAGGCGAAGGTACCATGGAATGGGGAAGGTTCTATTAAGTGAAATTTGATCGTCCTACAAGATCCTACAAGCGATCATGATGGACAGTTAAAAAGAAAAGCTAATTAGCAGGCATGGCAATGACTTGTTATTGCTAAATTTGAGCATCTGATTAAATAGATATAAGCAAATATCGTCTACTTTGTTGTATGGGAAGTGCCACGCCCCGTTTTCCAATCCTGCGCAGGTCTTTGTTTCGGCAATGCGCGTCAATGCTCCAATCTACATACAATCTAGAACATTATGCCTCACGAGTGTCGCGAAATAGCGTTTGTAATGGGAGGTGCCATGCCCCCTTGGCCAATTCTCCCATATTTTGTTAAATGCTTTAAAACAGATTTTACGTCACAAATTTCAAGGCTATAGCTCCTGCAGAAGTCAAGATATAGTGTTTTAAAAAAAAATGTTGCATGGGAAGTAGGCCTGCAGGTGTCCCGATTTTAGGGTCCTGGTGTTCCGACTTTAATTAAATTTCATCTGGCAGCCCTAATGGGGAGTGCCATGCCCCGTTTTTCTATCCCCCCAATGTGTGTGTTAAGATATTTTTTGTTAAATATGTTTTTAATGGAAAGTTGGGAGCTGAGTGAATGCCTAGGCCAAGACTGTCTTCAAGCGCTTCTGAGTGGGTCTACCAACATGTTGTGGACCTTAGGGATTCGCTTTGAAGGACATGGTAAGTGATATGCAACTATTTACTGTTCGCTATGATTTTTTGTCACCGGATTTGTTTAGCTTAATTAATTAATTAACATTGTATTAACTTTTGCTATATATATGGACTTCAAGTCTCATGTAAAAGATATTTTCCGAGTCAATAAATGTAAATTGTAAATGGATATTAAGGATGTGTCGCAGGCGGCGGATTTCGAATGTCTTTAGCCTTCTCAAGATGATGGTTGAGACTTTTCAGGTTCTACAGCTAGTACAGTTTAACATTGGATTCGCAGACCCTTAGTTTGGTGTGCAGGACAATTTGATGGGTGTTCCATATTGAAGACAGTCGGCCGACACGATATCCCCAATGAACTATTTGCTGATGTGGTGGGACGCTCAGTCTTGTTGCAATCGATTCTCACACCTCCTCGACTTGATGAGGAGGTGTTTCTTGTCTACGAATTTAGCTGACTGTTTCAGTATAAGACGATGGACAAAATATCGATCACAGCGAAAACCCGAGTATGATGCCTCTGTAGGCAATTTTTTTGATTTCGTCCTTAGTCCCTTCGAGTTAGAGCCATTATTTTTGGGAAAACGGATCAATCGGTTACACCACGACGGTTATTGCTTTTCCTTCTCGGTTTCCCAAATACCCTGTAAAAGTGGTAACAGGATAAAGGCCGTTGTGATAGAATCTGCTACCAGGAATTCGCCTCTTGTTGTCCTTTAGAAGGTTGATTGCAGTTTTGATTTCTAGAACTGTTGGGATCTACTGTCAATAAAGCTGCAAGAGGTATGTAACAGTTCGCTCATCTTAACAGGGCTCAAACTGTTCCCTCCATACCATACCTCCGCTGTTGATCTTCGATTGATATACTAGTAGAGTGCCCATCGCATCTGAAGTTGCTTATTCGGTGATTTTTTTAACAGCTCTCTCTTCTTGTAGCGCTTTTCTAAAGCTCGTCCGTTCTTTTATTCTATCGCGCCCTACATAGCATTAAACTGAGTTACTCGGTTCTTGGTAAGTTGAACTCCTCTACGTCGATGATGGTTCCTCCGGCTTACTAACTGGTTCTTGTTTGATTCGTCTTCTCCAGTCATTAACCGCCTTCCATGCCGAGTGAGTTACGTTTTTAGGGACCAACGAGTTAACCAGATATTTGCCCAAGGGCACTTCTTTAACAGTTCAGTTTATTCATGGCATTGTCAAAGTCTTCGAGTCTAGCCCGGAGAGATAAAGCAGTAGAGGTAGACCGCTCAGAGCCCCCACGAAGCTCCTTCCAAAGAGCAATCTATCGCCAGGCAACTAGTCCACTTCCGACAACTTCTATCGATGGTTCACGTCGCCCCAGCTCGTGCACATGACCCCGTTTAAAGGTGTGAGAACTTGGTCCCATTAATTACCCACCATGCGTCCCACCTTCGAGCATACACACACACACACCGTGTCCAAGTCCATTTCTGGAAGTGGTACCGTGCTGTGTTTTACCACACACAAATTACCCTCATCAAAGACTCTCCTGTGAACGACGATTTCTATTTAACCGCGGAACTTGCACAAGTCGAGTGGATTTTCTTTCCACCGAGTGAAGCGACCAGTTTAGGCCAAATGTCGTCCAATAAAAATGCGCACACTCACATCGCGCGCACAGGCAAATAGCGTTGTTACAACTCACTAACCATCATCGGGCCACAGGGAGACACTGTGCACTGTGGCAGTAATATTATGCGTTATGAATTCGCAATTCAAATTGCCATCGCCGACGACAATCATATACAGATAGATACAAATGCGACAGCAACGACGACGACAACGCACTCGGTTCGGTGTACGCGCGACGTTTCACAATCTATTATAACACAATCGCTCGCCTGGTCGTTGTTGTTGGTGTGGTCGTGGTGTTGCCTCTTCAAGTTGAAACTCTATCTATATGATGATATAGGTGCATATGCACAGATCCACGCTCCCAGAGCGAGTACAGTCAAACGAGAGACCGTCATCCACGATTGCTGTGCGAATGCTAATTCCGAATACGAGTTTTCAGGTGAGTGCCGGTATCGGCTTTGCGCCCGTATACCTACGTATCGACCACTGGACGACCCTGGGTGTTGGTGCTGCTGCTGCCGCTGCTTCTTGTTCGCGCTACAAGTGCAAGAAGGCGCACAGTTTGGAGTGCGCTAATGCAAATGTAATCGAAATGAAGCAGAAGGGCGGTGGGGCAAAGGGGCAAAGGGGCGAAGGGGGCGGCGGCTCGCAAAGAAGAATTAAACTCGGACGCGATGTGTGCGCGCGAGTTTTTGAAATACGATTAGGTAACGGACGTGGAGAAGTAGTGGTCGGGTTTTTTTTCGACTGAAAATAATGAACTTTGTTTGTTTTGTTTGAGGAAAGAAAGGCAAAGAGGTGCGGCGCGGGGAGTTGTGGTCAAATAAATTTGACTTTCAATTTTCATGTTCTACTTTGGCTGTGTGTGTTGCTGTTCTGGTTATGCAGTCCGACAGCTACTGACAGAGATTGAATCTAAAGTCTAAACTGGGTTGGAAATAAGGAAATTGATTCGTCTTCCACGGCCCTATTAAAATGACAGACTTCTAACTTCTTTCCGTCTAAACAGGCTAAATGGTTCTCAAAGATTTAAACGACCTGTGGCCCCTGATGATAGCACGGTCAATCATGAGGAAGTGGTTGGGACATCTTCGTATTAGTAAAGAGATGAGTTTAGAACTAGCTGACCAAGTCCCGCTCATAGGTTTTACGATGGACCTAACCAGGGCTAAACGCACTTCACCTTCACCGAACCAAATTTAGTAGTCATATTGATAAAAAAGCATGTAGATTTGAAGAAACGGTGATAAATATAAGGTCAAGAACTCCTGTCCGTTGTTTTAATGAAAATTTTGTTCTATATAAGAAATATTGTCATTTTGATGAAATGCATAACATTTTTCTTTGTGGTGTTAATTCCACATTTTTCACATTAAATAAGACTAATTATTCTTTCGTAAAATTCAGTGGATACTGATTCTTCAATTTAACTTAAAATGTTCTTCAATTTGAGAGAAATATTTTTCAAAATGAAGAAAATTCTTCAATTCGATGTTTAGTTTATTGAACGCTTTTTCAATATAACGCATTTTTTTCAAATTGAAGAACAAATATTCCTTTCAACTGCTTAATTTATTCAAGCTGAATAATTTGTTTAGCAATTCTACGTCTATTTCTTCAATAATGCATCGTTTTCTTTAAATGAATGATTTTTCTTTGGTTTAACGTTTACTTTTTTTTTGTCAATCTGACAAATATTTGTTTATTCCACAAATAAGTTTTTGTTAAAATTGATGAAATATTCTCAAATTTCATGTTTTTTTTCTGCTTCAAATAAAATCTTCAAGGCCCATTGAAACAAATAAATATGTTTAAGTTAAAGTTTTTTATTTATATTTATTATGTATAATAATATTAAAGTATTTAATGAATTTATAAGAATAATAAGGTAATTGTAATAAAATAAATAATTAATAAAATTAAACTTATAATAATTATAATAACAAAAGAGTAATTAAGATAATAATAAATAATTTAAAGTTTTTAATCGATTTATATTTATTAATTACACAGCAGCGACCATCTGAAATAAAAGAAAATCATTAGGTATTACATATTAAGTAAAACGCATTCGTTTTTGGACAAACATTTTTTACTTATCTATTTATTTGTTGGCTTGACACGAACACGATACTATTAATCCGCACTGCACCACTTCACTTACAAGAATAAAAGTTTTCACTTCGAACACAACAATAAACACTTACATTTTAATAAAACTTCTTCAAATTGATTAACTTTTTCAATTTGAAGAAAACGTTTTCCTCAATTAAAAGAAATTTATTCAAATTGAACAGATTTGATAAACAATTGCTAATTTGAATAACTGATTCTTCAAAAATACCTAAACTATTTTTGCCTTAAAAATGTCGGTTTTGTCAATTTGAAAATAAATTCTCTTCTTTTACTACGATCTTTCCTTAACACCTTGGTGGATGGCAAGCCTCTTACCGTTCTCTAACATTCACTAATTTATTTGTTTTCAAAAAAGACCCGCATATCCAATATAAAGGTCGAGGGCGTAAAATGCTGAAGTAGCTTTTAATCTTCCGTGACCATTTCTAAACTCTTAGGATCGATTCCCAGATGGGTATAGATGACCGATGTCGGACCCGATCTAACCATCTCAGCCTGGGTCTATACCTACAGCACCTCTGACTGATGTGAAGGATTAAATTGCACGTTTTGAAGTCCGATTTGGGTATGACGAAGACACGGAGGCTTGAAACGCTCCGTAAAGATAGGAAGCTTCTTGACAGTAGGTACTTGGCGTATTCCGGATTTCTATATATTTATAATCGATGCGAGTCAGCCCAGGAATACGACGAAGGAACCTCATTTCGGAAGCTTTTACCGGCGATCTTCGGTAAGAACCGGCGATTTTTATTTTTTTATTTTTATAGTGTTCCAGCTCCAGCATTTCCAGCAGGGTGTGACAAATCTCTGTCCCTCTTGTCGCTGGTATATATATATATATCACCGGTGACCTCCAGAAAGTCGGGCGCCTCTGACAGCGGTTCACTTGATTCTCCTCGTGATGTTTTATAAGTATTGCTGTTGGGCTCCATTTAAAAGCTGTTTGGATAGAAAAGCTATCTAAAAAAGAAGTGTGGACATGCAAGGGTAGTCCCAAAATAATAATAAGGTGGTCCGAAATGTTACAATACCGGTCCTTTGAGACCTGCCAAAGGTTTCAATGGAACTGAGGCGATTTTTCCATCAATCTGGAAGCTTTTTTCACTTCTGCTTACATGTTTACAGCCCGAGGCATTGTTGCCAGTACCTCGTCCAATTACGACTTTACAGGGCCTTTTGGAGCGGCGGTGATACTCGAACTCAAGTTATAACCTTTAAAAGGTTGGTTTGGTGGCAAATACGGTTTTTTCCATTGAGCCACCTCGCAACTTGGAGGGCATACCTAGTGCACCTCAGCTTTAACCATATGAGCAGCTTATTGAAAACCCACTAAACCATGGTCGCTGACTTGAAAAGAAGGCAGGTGACCATTGAAAGCATTCCAGCTTTAAAATAAATTAGTAAGGAGCGCGTTAAACTAATTTTTAAATGCGGAAAATTGGAGGCACTCTCTCCAATCATAATGCTCTCACACACCCAGTTATTCGTAAGACTGAGAAACCCGAGTGACGAAAAACGCCTTAGACTGTCGAATGGGAAAGAGCGTCTTCGATTGAAAGTAAAATGCCAGCTAAATTTTTTGTGTTACTTATTCGGAAGTCAATGCATCACTCTTTTGATAAAATCTCTCTACAACTTCCCCCATGTATCCGTGGCATACTTCTACGTATCCGTATCTATGTCGCACCCTATTATAGAAACAACTGCTACCACTCACCCTCGCGCTAAGTGACGCTACATTAGGTTGACTGTATAAAATCTGTCCCCTCAAAGTCGAAGCCAAACGAAATATGAAAACCGAAACTTCATTGTTTTCTTTTTTTCTTCTTCTCTTTCGGAGTAGAAAAGCCACCGCCACGATTGAATTCTTGTCGACAATACGGGTACACATTTTATTTCCTTGCGCCTTTGTAGTCTTTTTCCTATTTAAACAGTGAAAATGAATTTTCAGCACCCTCCGCGCTGATGGCTGTCACTTTATGGACAACTTTCCCCTCGGCCGACCGCGCTTCCTTTTGGGTAATTATACAATCAACAAACGGAACTAAGTCAATTCAGTGTGGGATCAGACGAAGCTGCATCGCTTGTAATTCTAATTTCAATCGGGTGATGGGTGTTCGTCGGATAGCTTTAAAAATACTACGCACAAATTGGCATTGGTGGCCTGGCCTGCATCTTGGGAGTGGGGTTTTTCTTTGGATGAGATTCGATAATTGAACTCGAAGTGGTGTTTATATTTGGAGTGGTGTCGTATGCAAAGGATAAATATCTTGTGATGGGCTTTTGAGTAGGGGTGGGGTTAAAGACCCGGAAAGTGGACTTAAGTTGACAAACTGTGAGATTTTAGAAGGTTTTTGTGAGGTCAACTTGTCATAATTTTAGACTTTAAAGAAGGATAACGGAAGAGATGATTCTCTCATTTGGGACGGAGTTTGGTCTGAGGAGTCATAATGGCTAGAAGAAGTAATAGTTCCCGTGCAGAGAACGAAAGAAAAATATCAACAGAGTGGGTCCAGTGCCAACAATTGTTGCAGGTCCTCGTTTAGTCATACGTATAAGTAGCTCTAAAGGAGGTTCTCAGAACTAAGACCCTTCCCTCATATCCCATTCAGAAAAAGAACGGCAAAAGTGGAGGCAAATACAAAGATGACTGTGGAGCAGCGACCTTTGCCGCCATTCTATCCTACACGGATGCTATGGCCCAATGGAAGGTCAGTATAAAACATTCTACGCTCCTAAAGCTTTTATTTCGGACCACTATAAATCAAACTAGTGAAGAAGATCCTACTGGAAAATATGGACAAAAAAAAAGCTATCCCCTTCGGAGATTTGTAGCCACCTGCTACAAAAAAAGCAAAAAAAAAAAAATGCTTCACTGTTGTAGGAAGAATTAAGATCAGTTAAACACATCCGGGGCACGAGAAGTCCAGGATACACAGGGTGGTTAAGCTGAGGCGAAACTATCACACTTGCCGTGGATGAGGTTTCTTAGAATCATACAGCCTAACCCATAGAAATGTATGCGATTTTCATCAACTCCTCACCGGTTCTCAATAGAATAATCACTTCGATTACCGTTGTCGTTTCCGACTCAAAAATACACAAATCTTCCAAATCTGTATTACGCTTGTCGTTTTTACACGACAAAGGTAGGATGAAAATGTTAAGTGCCTTTTTGTACTAGTTTTGTAGTCGTCGCACGACTGTTCTTTTATTACCTAAGAAAGAGCGACACGACTAATAACCTGAAAAACGATCTTTTTTGTCGTTTGCAATTTCGCTTCCGACAGGTAGTCGGTTGGTTCATAAGGCTGTGTTAGAGCGTTTGTATTCGGTTTTTTTTAAACAGAATTCATTTCTTTTTAATTTGTCTTTACTGGAAAATTTGTCGTTTCCATTTTCACTTTCGCAGGCAGTTTCCACATCAATCCCATCATAATGGGGTGATTTCCCTGAAACGTCAGCCGTCAAACGTCGATCTCCTCGCAAGCTCGCCAACACCATCCACTTCCTTGTACCATCAAACTGGACATAATCCTGGACAAAAAAAAAGAAGGATAATTTGGACTCCCCAATTTCTTCTTCGGTCATGGTGTGGCACATATCCATTGACGGCATATGTCTATGGTTTGTGCAAAGTATTTGCGTACCGATGGTTGAGCAAGTCCCAAATTGAAATCATTTCCAGCACCGTTTTGGCATCCTCCTTCCGTAAGAATTCTTAAACTTGCTTATATCCTCAACACAGACGGCACTGATGACGACCGGAATGCGTCGGGAATGTCGCCTTCATCTAGCAAAAAGTAATTAAACGTTTCCTCACTATCTGAACTGTAAAACATTTCAATGCTCATCTTATAAATGTTTTGAAAACTGAAATCTTTCAAGATATAAAGTCATTTCCACAACCATTTATTTTCAAAATGAAAAATAAACAGTCTTTTTGACATTTTCATACAAGTGCCAGATTGAGGGATTTTTCCCGTTTTTCGGGATTATTTCACCATAAAGGGAAAAAGGGAAAACTAACCCAGAAAACGGGAAAATAAGTCACAGCGAAAACTTTCACGTTTCAATACCAAAACTTATTTTTACAACGTTCAGAAACCAGACACATTATGATAAATTCAATAAAAAAACACTTGATGAACATAGATAGGCCCTTATTCTTGACATGCGCTTCCAACTTAATTTTTACACTGGGTGGAAACCTCTCCCCCTGGTTATAATTTTTTTTTCCAGTTTCCACTCTATTTGCCTTTAAGTTGAACAGATTTGTCATTTGTGGGTGGAAAAAAGTCGAAAGTAAAACCTTGTCTCTTGTTTGTGGTTCTAAATATTTTTGATATTTTTCAAAATTATTAATTAAATACATAATTGTCATGCGAAATGGGTAAGTATACATGGATTTTTATGTTGTATGTATGTGTTCGTATCATAAAAGTTGTTTTACTTTTTCCTTTCTGAGAACAAAAAAAAAGGGAATAAAAACGGGAAAAACAGGTATCAAAAAACGGATAAAGAATAATTTTGGATGAAAAAAAGGGAATCCACATGCTAAAAGTCTGGCAACGCTGGCGCTACTCATCCTTCGAAATGATTTTACTACATTCTAGTCGTCTACAAATTTGGCGGGTCGTCTGTGTTAGGTAATGAGGATTGAAAAACGACACGACTCAAGAAACGACAAAAGTCGTTTTCGACGGCAATCGAGGTGAAAAGGTCCATCGAGACCAGCTAAAGAAACCAAGATCTTGGAACTTCTTTTCAGGAAACATATTTTCAGAGGACTCAACTCACAACAATTTATTTACAGAAGTAACACCTCTGGAAGTATCTCATGAGAGTTTCGAAGTCTTTCATTAGAGAAGCATTCACAAAAAAAAAAAAACGGGACAAGTGAGTCTCAGTATGAACAAACGTTTGGACGGACATCTTACTAAAAGGTATACAGTGCGGCATGTATTACGGTAGCTCAAGTTGCTATAATGAAGCGCAATAGACTTCGAATTTAAGTGCGGGTTTTTAGATCGTTTAGATTGTTGTAGGAGAAGACTCTCAGATGGAGGTTTCTACTCGCCCATAAAACTTCTATAAAAATCCTTTGAAAAGACGCCAAACGTTGCTGCATGCTTGTCTGACACTCTTCGTCTTCAGTGACGCGAGGGTGAGAGGTAGCAGTGACGCCTACTCCTATTGTAGTCTGTCGAAAGACATCAAACCCTTAGTACGTTTCAGAGTTTTGGCTAAATTTTGTTGCAGTTCTTGTCCAGGTTTATTCTTTCTAGGTAGCATCCAGCTTTATCAATAGTTTGATTGGAATGCCGAAGCCATTTTACATGATAAAGGCATTTTGTAATGTAGGCAATGCTTCAAAAGGTCGTAAGCCCTACAATTTCCATTGAGTCCTCTTTACCCAGGTACTCCGGAAGGAGAGGTCCCTCTATGGGAAACGTGAGACAGTCTACGAGTAGGACTAGGGCTACAATAGAATTTATGGAGGCCGACTTCAAGCCTTTGACTATCCCAGAAGATGTGCCAATGGATAGCAATGGAAAACATATTTCACTCAAGAAAAGACTGCTTTTATCGCCATGAGAAATGCTACAGTGATCGGGAAGACGGAAGAGGCTTAGTCTATCAAAGAAAACACGCCCCACAATGTCACCTTCGAAGATCCAATGATACATCCTCCTCCCAGAACGATGGAGTTCTACTAGAATTTCAGACTTGGAAGCTTTAATTAAACTATAGCTGGAGCATAGGGTAGCCAGAGTTTGTTGGAAGAGTAGCCAGTTTATTGGTCTACTGTAAAAAATCTTTAAGACGAAAAGCTTCAAGGCGAACAGCTTCAAAGGCCGCCGGAAGGAGTATTGCGAAGTGCTCAACTGAAAAAGGTAATCCACAACGATTTCCCTTTTTTATAAGCTGGTGTTAAGAGCGTACTGTAGGAGTTCGTTTAAGACAGCTTTACTCAACCTGCGGCCCGCCAAGCCTTTAAAACTGGCCCATCTGACACAGTTAAATAATTTCCCTTGTCAAACATTTTAAGTTTCGCGCGAATCCAGAGAATGTGTGGTAAAATATACCCCTACTACACTACACGCCAGCATCGAACAACTACATCGATAAAGAAATCCGATTCTATGCATTGATGCCATTGACCCATCTCTTTCACACTCCCATGTGCGTTCCGTTCATGTCACCTTGCGAGCCGGTCGCGATCGCGATGTGTTTTGAATTTGTTTGTTACAGCGTGCTTGACTTCTAATAAGAACCAAAACATTTATGTGAATCTCGCTCGGTGGTAATAGTTAATTTTTGATTGGTGCTTTTTTTTTAAGTTAAAAACTGTTATTTTAATTTACAAATTATGTCAGGAGTGTCATCTAAGTTCAAACGAAAGATATCTGATGAAAATCGATTGTTTCAAGAGGATTGGGAAACAGAATATTTTGTTTTGCCTAACAAAAACAACGCAGCTTACGGAAAGAATTTTAGGATCAAATCAAGAAAAATAAGCGCAGAATCACGAAAAGTTTGTCTAGTTTTAGAGCTTAGCTAAGGATTTACTAATTTACGACTTTTTATTCGCAATTCGAGTAATTGTACGAAGTGAAGATATTGACTTTCAAAAGTCAAACGAGAAATACATATTGCCATAACCGATCGCAATTTGACACAAATAGTTATCAATTTGATATTACATGGATTGTAAATTGCAAAAACAATTCGTAAATTACCACTTTTCTGTTGCCAATCACGATTTCCTCCCTTAGCAAATTACAACCATTTAGTCTTGAATTGCAACTCAATAGTGTTGAATTGCGAACTAACAGGGTTGGATTTACTTCTTCAGTAGTTGCAATTTACAAATTCTTAATCGTAAATTGAAACTTCTTGAGTCGTGATTTGAGCCATCACCGTATTAAATTGAAAATGTTTTATCGTGAAATTAGAAAACTTTATTCTCAATTTGCAACTTATATCTTGTGATTTACAAATCAAAATTCATAGTTTCATTAATTTGGTTATTTTCGAATACATATTTAGAGTCATATTTTAAGATTCTTTTTCCTCCTGATATCCAAGAAAATCTTACGGCGCCATATCATTCGGAGACGCCATATGCCATATCATTCGGAGTCTGGGATGTTTTTTTTTGGTCTATGCTGAAATTTAAAATGCAAACAAAATATTTAGATCACCTTGACATTGATACGAACCTTTACAATTCTTCTCGATTACATATTTTAGAATCCATTCCAATTTATACTTCCTTCCTAATTGCGAGATGTACATTCTGAAAAAAATACAGATCTATATGCATACTTCGGCGTTTTTGGAATTATTCAATAGGTACTTACAAAATCTATTCCAGAATGACTTATAATTAAAAGTACACAACCTATCAATACGAATTAGTTATACTTAAACAACTTTAACTCGACTGCTTTAAGCAAAGATTGAATACCGACTACGCAATGTGCACAATGAAGATTTGGCTTCATGACATTCATCCATAAAGAAAAAGGATTTAAAAGGATTTCGATAGGTACATGGACTATGAACTGTGAATAAAAAGATTCCACACATCAGGTAGTTGATTCCATGGAAATTACAAAAAATATTTTGCAATTTACGACTTCTCTACGTCAATATACGTTTTCAGTTTCAAATTTTTATTGATTCATCATTCAGTGTTGGTAAATCAACAAATATGTTTCGCAATTTGAGATTGTGAAGTGGTGTTTGAGAAATTGACCTATTAGAGTGGTAAATTGCGCCAACAATCTCGCAAATCACTACAAATAAAAGAAGTTCGAATTGATACTTCTAATCGTAAATTTCAACAAAGAGAATTTGGTATTCTCCGCCGTTTTCAATGTCAAATTATCAATTTTTGTATCAATCCATGAAAACTTCGTTGTGATTTGCGAGAAATATTATAATTCGTAAATTGCAACTCAAAATTTTGCAATTGGTGATTTTCAATTCTTTCCGTGTACTTGCTTAAAATGCCGTGAAAGTAAAGAAATATAATATTTCACGTCATTTTACCATAAAACACAAATCTTTCAACGAAACTTATCCTCCTGGATCACCCTTAAGAAGTGAGAAATTGACTTTTTTTAAAAGGTCATTGCAACAGCAGCAAAATGTTATGTCCGTGGCATTATCACAAGACACCGCAGTAACTAAGGCATCCTTTGAAATTTGTTACATTGTTGAATGTAGCATATGAAACCGTTTACCGATGCAGAAATGGTAAAGGAATGTTTTGTTCGTACTTTTTGATAAATTAAGCAACAAAAATCAAATATTGTCTGAAATAAAAACACCACAGCTGCCTGATTCAACCTGTGTGAGACGTATTGAAGACATTTCTAAATATATTCGTGATAACATAATAGATATCCTAAGGAACTGCAAGTTTTTTTAGTTTGGCTTTCGGTTCCAGCAACATCACAATGCTCGGTGTTTGTTAGATATTGCACAGAACAGAATTCAATATTTGAAGACTTTTTGAAATTCATTCCAATAAAAGGTCAAACCCGAGATGATCTTGATACTGTTTGCAATTTTCTAGACCTGAATGAAATTGACATACAAAAAACCGTTTGTGTGTGCACGGATGGCTGTCCTTCAATGACTGGATCCGAAAATGGATTTATTGCGTTGTTTAAAAAAAATATATAATTTCACAAATTTAATTACATTTCACTGCATTATCCATCAAGAAAACTTGGCGGCTCGTACTGTCAATCCAGAATTAGACGCTGTTATAAAGACTGTTATGATTATAGTGAATTTTATACGAGCGAGGGAACTGAACCACCTTTTGGAAGAACTGGGAAGTGATCATAGCGACGTTCTTTTGCATACCTCAGTGCGTTGGCTAGCAGGGGAAAGGTTTTGGAAATGTTTTTTTCTTAACGCCACGAAATAATCGTTTTCTGCATTTGAAGAAAAGCTAAGTATTTATCATGGAGAAATACAAAACAAACAGCTGCAACATTTTCCGACTATGATAAAGGCTACAGCGGACCGTATTGACATTTCTAAAGAAAACTGCTCGACAATTTCAAATTATATGACTGCACTGTCAGACGAGTTTCAAAATAGGTTTCAAGATTTAAGAAAAATGAAAAATGTTTAATGCTTGTTGAGAACCCCTGGCATCTGGAAACAATGACCATCTCACAACTGGCTTCAGTTTTAAATTGTAACTACGCAAATTTGTTCGATGAGTTGATCGATTTCAAAAAACGACATAAACCTTGAAGTTATTTTTAAAGAAAAAAGAGAAAAAGGGGGAATATGTGGAATTTTGGAGCATTGTCCCTAAAAAGTACTGTTCAAAGAAGTGCCCAAATCATATAAACATTGTTTGGATCGACATAAGTTTGCGAATCGTCGTTTTCGAAAAATACACAAAAAATGTGTACAAAAATAAACATTCGGACTCCCATCTGGATGATGTGATAAGGTTAGCATGCAACAACAAGCCAGATCTTGACAAAGTTTTGAAAAAGTTGTCGCAATTTCAGACATCTCATTAAAACTAAAGAATAACAATAAATAAACCATGAAATTTAAGTTACGTTTTTTTATTAAAAACTGAGTAAATATATTAATGTTGCGTTGCGGCCCGGGGCGCCACACAGCTAAAACGCCATTGTGGCCCCTATCGAAAAAAGGTTGAGTATGGCTGGTTTAAGGTATTCGCGACACGGCAAAAGCAACCCCATCCGCATAAGCATTCACCTAGTACAGAGATTCGCTTTCATTGACCTCCAGAGAAGGGAAGTAAGCACGCTTTCTTGTGGGCTTCTTCTACTGAAACATCTTCTAAAATGATTAGTACCACTCTCGCGGCCCCAAATAAATTGCGTGCGAAAAAGCAAACGCCCTTCATCACTACGGCACAAGTTGAACCAATTCAGGGCGCCACAGCTACCTATCGAGTTCATGTAATCCATTGACTCGCACCCACATCTGCCGAAATCCCCTGTAACAACTGTTTGTATAAGTGCAAGTGAGTTGGACAATTTTGTTCCGTTTCTCGCTGGCAATTTCACTTAAATTGTCGCACCCGCCGCCGCCTCCGCTGCCAATTAAGAGCGAAATACGTGAAATTCCGGCCGTGTGTACACTCTATACCGGATCATCAAGTAATGAGCTTAAAAATCAAGTTTATTCCCCACACGAGGCAAAGAGAAAAAAAATGAAAATGAAAAATACGAACGAATGAATTTATAATCACACGCATTCGACTTCAGCGAGTTGCATCCGCAAAAAACAACAACACGTCTCACGAATTAATTAAACTGACATTGAGCGCCGCGCAAATCAGCGTACGTTTGCCAGTGTGTGCGATTGTGTGGTGGAGCGTTTATCGCATCGCAAACTCAGCGCATGTGAGCGCAAACACAAAGTCGACCTGGGAAACTGTTGTCGCCACCCCAAGCCGCGCGCAAGGTAAATTGAATTTTCCGAGCGCAAAGACCAATAAGCCGTGGAAATTATGTTAATCACTAGAAATATTGTTCGCCGAATGCGGGTCACATTAAGTAACCATTTTCATTCAATATGACGGCGGCGTTGAACGCTGTGCTTCTATATTTGACCTCCTGCCAAGGCAACACAGCCGAATATACTTTATATATATATCATTCATTCACCCGAAGGTTCAATCAACCTCTGTATTTGTGTCTCTGGCTTTGTGTATGGATTGGATGGATGTTTGCAGAGCGCTCTGCTTGCTGTAGCGTTTGACTGACTCCATTGTTCGTTTGATGTACTTTCGTTTCGGGTTTGGGTCTGATTTTGGTGTGCGTGTGCTACCCTTAAAATTGGATTGAAAGGGCATCGACTACAGAAGACGACGACGAAAAAGGTTGGCGCAAAGAGAAGGAGAAAAAAAAAAGAAAAAGTAAAACCGTTTTTGTTGAAGGCCTTCTGTGTGGCAAATGTATTTGGCACTTGGCATTCGCATAATAGGCATTTTCCACTAAATCGATTGGCAGTGTTTAACCACTTGAGTCTACGGTTATGATCAAAACACTTTGGCCATATATCCTTTCGTTCGTCGCTCGCTCGCTTGACAAGGGATACTTCATGTGAAAAGACAAACGAATGGATGGGGGCCTCTACCTCTGCTGCTCTGTGTTCTGTGGATTGTAATTGAAAGTAGACCTATTTATAGCTAATCGATTGCGGTTTTGCGGGGCAGATCAGGGAGGATAAAAATGTACGCCTATTTTGACAACGAATTAAATTTGGTCGATGTAACGAAATTATTTGTACAAAGGGAAGTTGCAAAAGAATGAAATATTGTTATTATTTTGATTCGGATGCCATTGATCAGCAAACTCATCGGCCAAAACTTGTTTTCAAAGAAACCACTGTTTGGGCTACTCAGCACTCATTTTGGAAATAAGTTTTCAATATTTCCCAAAGTTGTTCAAGCGTAAAGCGACTCATTTCGTTCCGCGGAGGTATGATACAGACTTTCTGTCAAGATTTCGAGCAGGAAACAGCTGTCAGTGTCAAAAAAAACTATGATTTAAAAAGAAACCACTAGATGGCCCACCCTTTATTTAAAGTACAAAAGTTGTTATTCATTGAACGAATATGTTTGTTTTATGTGTCAACAGGCACGTGGCCAGGAGAGGAGGCTTGAAAAGTTCTGAATTCCCTTAAGAACATCAGAGAAAAAGCCGAAGATTTTTTCAGAGAGGCTTTTCAATCCGCATTCCAACTTGCGGAGGACTTATTTGAAGTTGAATTAAGAACTTCAAGAACTTCATTGAAACAAAAAACGCGGTCCAACACTGAAAATAAAATACCAGGTAATATTGACAAAATTCGATGCTAGATTTCAACAAAAATAGTTTTGTTGAACTGAAAAAAAATTGTTGTAATATCAATATCACCCTTATTGCGAAGATCGACTATTAACCGATTGACGTTTGATAGAATTTATCAATTCAAATAAAAATCGGTATTGCGAAAATGAATTGATAAAATATTGTGCTATTGTGAAGCCTTCAAAATAATTATATTATCGGGAATGGGAATGTGCGTCTGACAGATGTTTTTTTCTTTTTTTTCTGAGGAACAAAATTAGAAAAATTAAAAACAGAATATAAAATGACTTCAACTGAACTATATTTTGATGAAGACGAGGAGTTGGATAATCCTACCATCCTGATAAAATTTATCACTTATTTTATTCGAAAGTCACTTTTTTAGTTATTTCTTTAGGTAGCACAAACTCATCAACTGCAAATTTACGATTGAAAGAAAATTTGACAGCTGACAACAAAATCGATGAAAATTGTTGTTCGCAATACCGATTTTTTTCATTCACAATAGGTTTAAAAAAATAGCTCACAATGTAACAACAATATTGACAGTTGACAGTCACAATACCATTTAACAAAATTGATTGATAAATTTCAATTGTTAATTATTCATAGTTGATCTTCGCAATAAGGGTGTATAACTCAAGTTTTATCAATTTGAACGATGTTTTGTCAAACGGATACAACTACAAAACTACTTTGTCAGATTAACAAAACAAAACTTTCAGTTATATTGCATCAATTGAACAATTTTATTGTTGAATTAACTAAGGTTTTGTCATAAGTGTCCATTAAAACAGAACCAAAAATCACTTTTGTTAAATCGACAAAAAATTATTGTTGAATTAACAAAGTTTTTGTTAAATATCCATTAAAACAGAACCAAAAATCACTTTTATTAAATTGGCAAAAATTATTGTTGAATTAACAAAGTTTTTGTTAAATATCCATTAAAACAGAACCAAAAATCGCTTTTTGTTAAATTGACAAAACTTATGCAAAATGTTTGTTAGCCAAACAAAATACAGATTATAAATACTACAAACATTCTGTTGAAATTTGCATTTTTGCTTCCAGATTTGACATAGATTTTGTTGAATTAATAACACAAGTGTTGAAAAATACAATTCAAGCAGGGTAATTTTTTCAATGCAATGCTTTTGATGGCTTATTTGACACGCGAAGTAAAGTAGTGCATAAAAATTCCCTAATAAAGTGAGTTCAACATTTTAAAAGTAAACAAATCCGTTTCAAATCTCCCCTTTTTCCCCAAGTGAAATTTGCCCTTATTTTTATATGAAATTTGAGTTTGAAATGATTTTCTTTTCTATCAGACAAAGCGTAAAATCTAGTGAATGCATTCAGATACACAAAAACTCTTACGTAGACGTTCGATGGGCTGTTTTCTTTCATATTCAGTATGAACATTTCTTTCTGAGTAAACTTTGAAATTTATTTTTAAATTTTAAACAATTTAGGTTTCAAAGAGATTTCTGATTTTTTACCCTTTTTTAAGATAAGCTTTCCCCTCGTCTTCCCCTTTTTCATTGAAATGGAAATTCCCCTCAATCTGGGACCACTGCTGTAGAGGCGTCCGTCGCAAACTAGCCAAATCAGTCAATTTTACGGCGTTCTCATGAATTGCACCTCTCCCAGGCCACATTATGGCGAATTTTGCGTAAGGATCTTGTCCTTCACCCTTACAAGATCAAGCTGACTCAAGAACTAAAGCCACTTGATCATTTCAAACGACGTTCGTTCTCGAATTGGGCTCTGGATATGGTGGAAGAAAATTTCATCGCCAAATCTTCTTCAGCCAAGGAGCGCATTTTTGGTTAAACGGCTTCGTCAATAAGCTAAATATGCGTTACTGGGCAGGTGAGAACCCTCATGTGCTTAATGAAACAGCACTTCATCCGCAAAAAGTCACTTTTTGGTGCGGTTTTCATGCCGGTGCCGTCATTGGGCCGTTTTTTCGTCCATGAAAATGACCGTCACGTTGCGGTAAATGGTATTCGCTACAGAGACATGTTGGAACATTTTTTCTTTGAGCAATTACATGAAGTGGACATCAGTAGTTCCAACAAGACGGTGCCACAAGCCACACATCGGGTGCAACAATCGAGTTATTGCAGTTTCAGTTCGGTGAACGTGTTACCTCGAGAAACGGACCCGACTATTGGCCGACGAGATCGTGCGATTTAAAGCCTCTATAACTTTTTTATGGGGCTACAGAGGGGCTATATTAAGTAATCGGTCTATGCCAACAAGCCGGTGACATTAGAGAAGCTCAGAGCCAATATTGAACGAGAAATAGCGGCCGTATCGGTCGAAATGTGCGCCCGAGTCATCGAAAATTGGGTTCACCGTATCGATCGCTGCATACGTTCCCGTGGTGGACATATGAACGAAGTCGAATTCCATTCATAAATGTTTTGATAGTAATTCAAGCCAACAAAATATTTTTTTGAGATATCTCAAGTAGTTTAGATTTTATTTAAAAAATAAGTTTTCAAGGCCTTAATGAAAGACAGTTTACTGCCAACCAGAAGTCCTTCTAACCATTTCAAACTTCACCACTAAGCTATCATCAGACTCCTTGAAGTGCTTTGTTTGAACACTTGTAACTCTGACAGTCAATTCGCCGCACGTTGGTACTTTACTAGATCTAATAAGAGTTTCGTTTACAAAAAAAAAAGGAAAGGAAAACAAGTCTTCTACTGCATTCTACTGCACAATATTCAACTCACTTAGACCACAGACGTCAACTATGATGTTTGAAAAACCTCACTTAACCAAACTTCGCCTCTCGCCTTTGAAAATAAAAAAAAACTCTCCCTTTCACAACTTCTTCACTTCACTTTCTCGGCGGCTGAGAAACAAAAGCCAGTTGCATCACCCTCACTTTACACCTTCTATTTATAATTCAACGAATTACTAAGCCCAGTGTACTTCAGACATGTCGTTGCCCTCACGCCAGTCGAAAATTTCAATTCCAAAGTGGCTATGATTCAGCCGAATTTGTTTATCAGCAGCGGGTAGAGTGCGCCTATCGTCGTGCTTTATCTCATGAATCATTGTGCCGCGGGAGGTCATCAGTTCCAAATCGTCGTCGGGTTCAATCAATTTGTTCGAGGCTTACAGCGACAGCCTACTCTACCTCAACCACTGAACGCGTGTCTAGCCGTAAGTACAAGCACCGTCAAGGAGCAGCAAAACGAAGCCGATTCCAAGGGCATTGCTTCCACACAGCGCCACAAAAAAAAAAAAAAAACAAGCACACCGCTCTCTTTCCTAAATACGAATTTCATGGTCGCATCAAATGAGCGTTATATTTTTGTTGACACAAAAGTGCGCTCCTCGAAAAGTTAAAAACTCTCCGTGTACTACGTCTCGATGGCAGCGGCACCTATCGAACAGCCGCAGAGGGGGGAAATGAACTTGTGCGAAACAGAAATGACCTTAGCCAGAGTTCATTATCGGTCATTGCGCGATTACGCGCTCCGCTAGTGTAATATGTGCACAGCTGAGTGGCGGGGTTGTCTTAGCTGTTAGCTCTCAGCCTCTCATCCTCTCAGCCTCTCAGCCCCTCCGTGTTCAGTTCACACTCAGTGTAATACGGCAAACGCGAAAGAAAACAAAAAAAAAAACAGACAACAGGTGTAGTGTATGGGGTATACTCGATTACTCGTTCGTAGTAAGCGAGAAAGCTCTTTGCCAGCAGCTGCTGCTGTTGTTGCTGCTCTCGCTCTCTCTCTGGCATATGGTCTCGGCCTCATATCGTCATATGTGCGGTTTAGCGGATAGGTGTGTGCGTGGCAGCACACTATGTCGTAACAGTTGATTGTGGAATTTTTGGTTTCTCGCTGCTGCTATCGGTGGCAAGTGTTTTCGTATCTCAATTTCATTGTTGGTGGAGTTTTCAAGGCCGTTTAGAGGGAAAAGTCGCTTCTATCTGGAGTGTGGGTGTCAACGAAATTACCAACCAAAGTAGGTATCGTCGAAGAAAAGATTTGCCTTCTCTCCGGCGGTGGTTGTGGTGGTGTTTTCGTGATTTTCGTTTGTCTGCTTCGGGTTTGCTGCCAAACCGGTATCAGTTGTAGAAAGGGAGGTCGCTGAGCTGCTTCTTTGTTTGGACCTGGATTAGGAGTCTATAGTTAGTCTTTTGGACAGTTTTTGGCATCGACAGGTAAATTGGGTCGCATACAGACACAGAGTGAATGCCAGGCGCACGTGTGGCAGAAGAGATCTAGCGAGAGAATTCGCGTCGCGTGTCTGTCGGACATTCGAGTTCACACCTTTTTCTCATAGATTACCCATTACATCAGACATCAACGTCAACTCTCATATCTGAGTACACGTGTCGCGGTTGTCACGAGCGCACTATATAGAGAGCGAACGACTCAAAAACGAAACCGAATCAAATAAATTGCAAGGCATTAGGCGATTGTGGGTAATTGTAAGTTGGTGGCTAATTTGCATGCCGCGAATAAATAATCGTTTAGCTTTGTTCGCCTGGCCTATTGAAGCGTGTGGATATATGGTTAAGGCGTTAAGTTATGGCGGCATATATCAGCAGATGACAGGCACGGCAAAGGAAGAGATTAACATGATTAAATGGGTTGGGATGACGTCTTCTATGTGCGATGTGGTCTCGATTCAAACTTGTGTTAAAGATGACTGGTGAGAGAGTGCAGGCCAGTTTTTGGGGCTATTTGCGGACAACCCGCTATGACCTAATGGACAGATAACAGATTTGGTTACTGATTGTCAGCTTTCAGCGGTCAGCAGTTTTGTGCCGTCTTACATAGCTTCCTGGAAACGATGCCAGTGGTTTCCTGGACTTGCATCTGATCCCAATATCGAGTGAAAGGCGGTCCCCTAAGTCAGTCTTCTGCGATTGCAGCCATCAGAAATCGAACTAGGTATCTCACAATGGTTTAAACTCACTAGTCTGTTCAAGATGTACGCAGGTATGCTTCGCCTTCTTCGAGGTTGAGGTTGGAGTCAATGCTTGCAGTTTGCGGGGACGCTTGAAATCCTTCGATCCCAATGCAATTTGTAGACAGTCTCTTTTGCATGTGTATTTCGAGATGTCGACAAGTTTATGAATTTAAGGCCATTCTTTGGAAACAGGTCATAGGTCCTGTCCACAAGCTTTACAAAAATCCTTGGCACTGAGACTTATGTTGCCAAACTCAGTATTATGTTGCCAAACTCAGACTTATGCTGACAAACTCAGACTTATGTTGCCAAACTCAGACTTATTGCGGTTTGGCACACGAAGTTTGCCCAGGGTCAAGTTAATGGTCCAATAGAACACACCAACCGAGTACAAAATATTTTTTTAAGCAGCATTTTAATCTCATCGAAACAGTGGTTAGTGTGGTCGACTTCTGAGTGAGGGGTAGAAGGTTAAACGCCCGTAAGTCTGACAAATACGCGATAGCAACTGTCCTGACAAAGCTTCCCAATATATTGGGATACGATACAAAATTGTAGGTCCAACAATGCAAGACTCCAACAAACAACTAGATAGGCTTAGGCTTGGTAGAAACTTGGCTTAGGGTCCAATCTCGACCTTTTACGAGAACTATTTTCATTTGTGTTAATTTGAAGCTCTTTAAAATACACCCACCTCGACCTAGTTTGACAGGAAACAAAATGTTAGACCTCTGTTCTTTATCGTACCATGAAATGTACGCTGTCTTCTAAAGGGTATCCCATAATTCATGCAAAATTAGATTTTCGCGCCATTTAATAGTACAGTGATGCCAACGGGAAAAAGAGATAACAATGTGACAGCTGACAGTTCGGGGTTAGTAAAAATGGAGCTCTATACGAAAGAGCAACGCATTTTCATTGTTCAGCAATATTTTAAAAATAATGAAGGTTTGTCAGCTACAGTCCGTAATTTTCGTACAAAATATGAAAGTGATTTAAAACCATCAACTGTGAAGAGAATAATTGAAAAATTGAGGGAGACTGGATCAATTAGTGACAGGATGTCCTGTCACAAGTCGTTCAACAGAAAACATAGAAGCAGTTCGCGAGAGTATTGCTGACAGTCCAGGACAGGAACATCAATCCGGCGCCCTAGTCAAGAATTGGCCATTTCGAGAGGCGCTCTACAGCGAATTCTAAAGAATGTCTTGAAACTTCATGCTTACAAAGTTCAATTGACTTAAGAACTGAAGACTACTGACCGTGACGATGCCACATGCCATACAGCCAGAGAAACAATTCAATTACTGCATGAGTCATTTCCTAATCGTGTAATCGGCCGTTTTTGCGATCAGAATTGGCCATCCAGATCTTGCTATTTGCCATTGGACTTTTTTCTTTGGGGCTTTTTTAAGTCAAAGGTCTATGCAAACAAGCCCACGACCACCAACGCATTGAAAGAGGAAATTGGAGGTTTAATTCAACTCATTCAGCCATATTTATGCGATACGGTCATAGAAAATTTCAACAAAAGAGTACGTTGATTTATCCGATCTGCTATTCCAAACATAACCCCAATCTGTATGCTCTATGAATCACTAAAAAATTTAAGCTTTCACATTAAAAATCTGTATTTTCGATCAAAATTACATTTTGCTTGAATTATGGGACACCCTTTATATAAAGGTTGAAATGGGTTCAGCCTCTGTAGTCAAAATCGGTCTAGTTTTTTCCCCGAAAGACATACGTACAATACATAAAATAAAGCCAAGCGACGTCAAATCGAACACACAGAAAAATAAATTGTAATGCCAACAATTTTTGTTGGTTAAAATGAACCCAAAAATCAAAATCTTTGATTTAAGAATGAAATTGTTGGCGATGATGTAATAAAATTCTTATGGAGAGTATATATTGTTCTTACGCTGAATACCTGATTCTTGAAAACTTAAAAACGAGCTCTTGTTAACAGAAATAATATTTGAACCAAGAACTTTTAACTTACAATTTTTTAAGAATCTGAAAATTCTTCGCTTAACAACCTTTTTTCTTCTGAGTGAAGAACTAACCAACTTATTGGACCGTAATTGACATTTGCTATCAAAATGTGCACTTTTTCGTCAATAAGTCATTCAGCTTATGCAGATAGGCTTTAAAATGATCAGCATGGCTTGAGCCATTTGACAGTGTCTCAGCTTACAGTTTATAGTTTCAATTGTTGACAGAACCTTTTGTTTGTCCATGTTTATCTCATGTCATCAAAAGACAAGGCTCGCATAACAGAAGCTTCTTGCTACAAGTTCAAAAGCTGCACACTTTTCCCGTGGAAGTTGCTCCTTTAGGGGATACTTGCTGTAGCTTCAACGGACTATCAGAAGACGGGTGCCAAAAACCTTCAGACCATTGAAAGCTGCGCCACAATAAAATGGGACAACAAGTTGACCGCGAATGTGAACTATTACACAACTTCGTTCATAAGAATTCAAAATCTCGACCCTTCATGCAACTGCGATGACGTACATCTCTCACTGAAGTCGTAAGTTCCTCGAAACGTGACCTAATTTCAGTTGTAACTTTACAGTCCATATAAATGTATAGGTAACCTACTACTACAAAACTACAATTCGTCGCTGAATATTCATTGCAATGTACGCGCGCCGCTTTGAAGGTATCAACTTCATTTGCTAATGCAACACATGTGACACTTTTCACGTACGCCAGCTACATTTGCCTGCGCCTTATCTGCCAATGCTTTGATGACAGATATATTCCACTCGACTCGTTTCGAACTCTTTATGCTTTCCGTTTGTTCGATCCATTGGCATTGGAGGGCAAAAATCAATACCCAAAACGAGGGTTACAAAGTAACATTTAATCAGTGGCACATTTGTCGCATCCACATTTATCATCGCATACTTTGCCGCTGGCCGCCGCCATCACCGGCACCATCAGCAGGCAGAAGTGACGCGACGATGACAGCGTACAGCGACAACAACCGGCCAAACAAACAAAAGTTAAATGGCATTAATTAGCATTATTTATTCATTTCAGAAGTTCTCTCATTACGTTGCGCGTCCGTTTACTATAATATATCGTCGCTCGTCGCCCACCATCGTCATCGTCGTTGTCGTCGTTTTGTCGTATGTATGATGTATTCAGTTATTCAGACAGAGTTTGTTTGTAGCCATCCAATCCACCTATTTAGCCATACATGTGGATGTTGGATGGATGTGTTTGTTTTCACAAAATAGCAAAGAGAAACAGTGCTCAGCTCATTTGTAGCCGTCGCACTGACTGAGTGTAGGTGGCTGGTGAACTTTGATTATGTTAGGGTAGCGGTAGGGTATCAAGGGATCGTTTATGTGCTTCCATTTGGATTCTCTGCTCTTTTGTTCTTCTTTTTTTTTTGTGATTTTTTGATAGCCACTGTTTGTTTTGAGTTGTGACTTGTGAGCTGTGACTGCGAGTGCGACTGCGATTGTTTGCGAAGGATGCAAAGTGAACTGAAAAGTTATTCCTCGGATATAGGGAGGCGGACTTTTATTGATTCAGACAAATTGCAGTTCAAAGGGTTGGATTTTTCGGCCGAAGGTTGTTTAGGCGCAGGAGGATCTACTTCCGGTTTTGTGTGGCTCATTTTTGTGTTGCAGTTAACTGCGGGGTCTAAATATTTGCTGACACTAAGCTGAGATGAGATTTTATTGTTTTATTTCAAAGGGGATTTGAAGAGATCATGAGATGAGGAGCAGGACAAAACGTCGAATACCCAATATCGGGGAGCTACTTCTGCGAACAAAACGGTCCATATTTTGACCACGCACTACCGACTCGCCTTACAATATTTTATTTTGAGACTCAATTTGAGGGAAGTTCTCATTTGGGGGATTGTGGAACGCATTGCAAATTTGTGGAGTGTGAATAATGTCTGACACTTAATTATTCAAACAAAAAGGGATAAAGTCCATCGAAAAGCGATTTTTTAGCAACACTGGTTGGTCCTGAATGGAACTATGATTTCCTCTATGGGATTCGTCTTCTGCTTGAACCATGAGCTGGTGGCTTGAACCGATTTATTTCGACAGCTTCCACTTTCTAAATGCGCCTTAGGTAGGAACTCCTTTCTATAAATACCCTAGACCTAGCTTCAGTCTGCTTACGTGAGTTGTAATAGTTTGGGGCGAATAGTTACCCAAACAGAATTTTAAAGACGTAATTTTTGTTTTCCCAGGGGTTCAACCGGAGAACCGTGCAACATAGAAAATTAAGAAAGTTCGAGTTATTTCGACCGGACCTCTATAGGGGTCCCTAAGACTTCGTTTGGGTAATGGAAAATTTCTTGGCGGATGAACCTTTTACAAGCCACGGCTCATATTCCAAAGTAGGTGCGATAACTCGGCTCTGGAATACGAAATAGAACTTGTCCTTCATGTAGCGGATTGTGCGCCAAAGTAGCTTCCCTAGCACAAACAAAAAAATAAAAAAAAAAAACAATTTAAAGGCAACAAGACTCGTAAAAGGAGCTATCTACCTTTGGATCGACAGGTCAATTGTTTTTTTTGTTTTTTTTTATGTTTAATTATTCCCTCTTGTTCGTGCACTGAACAGACAAAGTTCAGCCGAGCAACTTGCAGGTACCTTAGGCTGTTTGGAAGCAAACTGTCAGCCAAGAACTGCGATTTGATGGGCCGGGCAAAAATTCAATCGAACGCTGGCATATACCGAGATGTTTGTTATATAAAGAGCAGGACCGGTCTATATGTATGTGGATTTGTCATACAGGGAATGCTTGAACTTTCGTCATTTCTGACAGTCCTAATTCGCCAACATAAGCTTAATGTCGGCTCTTGGCTACATAGAGAAAAAGTATAAAGCTACCAAAAATAGTTTCTACCCCAAAGGCCTGACTATATAGACCGCGTTTCGCTAAGAAGTTCCGTGTCGACGAATGCAAGTCCAGAAAACTACTGACAACTTTGCCCGACAGCCATCAGAATAGTTCGATGACGAATGCAGGCGAGCTCATGCTCATGTAAAAGGCCATATCACGAAACACTTCACACACGTGTGAGGGCCGATAGAAAAGTTTCAAGTTTGAAATGAGGAGAAAAAAGAGCACAGACTTTGGAATATAAGAGTATAGGGACAGCTCCCTACAGGGCAAGTTTGACCAAAAGTTGGAAAAAATGCAACAAACCAGAACCGAAGCCCGAAAAGAAAATTCCCAGGCGGTGCGCTAAGACCTTTTCATCGATTTTAAGGTTGCCTTTGACAGCGTATAAGGACATCTCATGCATGTCTATAGCTCTGGCATCATCCCCTTCAAAAAGGTCGGTCCATCTGTTATTAGAAAAGGACTTAGGCGCTGTAAGAAACATACAAGCCAATTTCAGAGGCGTACAATCCTTCAAAAGTTTCAGAAGTGTACGCCGAAGACATTTGGCATCATTTGAAGAAGTAAGCGAGCCGTAAAAAACTACGGCTGGAATTTTCCAAGATCAAACAATGAACTACCTGAAAAGCGTATAAAAAGATGTGCCACTAGGATGAGGCCATTGCGAATACTTCGTTGCATGAGTGCACATCAGCAATTTTTTTCAAAGTTTTGTTAGGAATATTAAAAAAAAACCGTTGAAAAGAGCTGTTTTTATTTAGTTCAAATAATAAATGGGTTCCGGAAAGACTTTGACAGCGACAGAAAGAGGAAAAATAGATGCTTTCAAGGAGTTAGGACTTTCAGGCCGAGAAATTGCAAGGAGGCTTAATAAAAGTAAGACTGTTGTAAACAGTTATCTTGCGAATCTACAACACTATGGGAAAAATCAAAAAGGACGCACGGCAGAAGCAACAACATTGCGAGAAAAGCGGTCAATTCTACGGCTTGCCTCAAATTGTACTCTACCCGCGACTTAAATAAGGGCCAAGAGTGGAGTATCAGCCAGCATAGCAACGGTCCGAAGGATAATACGAAAAAGTGGTACTATACAGAGAAGAAAACTTAAAAAGAAACCTGTTTGAGGCAAGTACACAAGGAGCATCGAATGAATTTTACAAGAGAACATGTCGCTTGGAGCAATGAATAGAAACGGGTTGTCTTTTCGGATGAAAAAAAGTTTAACCTTGACAGACCCGATGGTTAAAACTTTTATTTCCATGATCTAAGAAAGGAGTAGCTTATTTTGGCAAGACATCACAGCCGTACATCAGGTGGAATGGTGTGGGGAGCTATTATTTGATATTCCAACAAGATAATACCCCTGTTCACACTTCCAGGGCTGTTAGAAGTTGGATTCGATCAGAAGACGTGGAACTTTTGCCATGGCCGCCCTATTCAACGGACTTAAACATAATCGAAAATGTTTTAAGGCGGCAGACAATTTGAAGACGAGGACGCTTCAATCGAAGCTATTCGTGATGCCTGGGCCCAAATTTCTCTTAATTATTTAAAAAAAAAACTCTATGATTCTAAAAATTGCGGGCATACTCATTATTAATGTAGAAAAACATAATAAATAAATGTTTTAAAACCATAAAATTTAAACATTTTATTAATTTTTTGCTTTCTTTCGAAGATTTTGCATCGGCTGCAGAGACTCTTGCTCGTTGAGGACCAGGTCCACCGCGGACTACAGCGCAGACAAAATTAGGGTAAGTAACAGTCTACTTTTGACATCAAGGGTTGAATGTTGGGGCAGTATAAATTTAGAAATCACTTCGAAAGGACCTCTCTAGTTCAGTTGTCAGATTAATTGGAAGCTTGGATACAACGAAGCACCCAGATCCTATTGCTTGTTGCTGGTATCATCGGAAAGCTCTTTAAAAAATACTCTCTTCCAAGGCAGTTTTCGACTTCTATCTAACTCGGTTTCCTGCGCTCGTCGTTTGGTCTCCAACCGCGTGGTAAGGGTTCACTTTTACATCACCATTCAGGCAAAAATAGCGCACCTGACAGTCGCCTGAGATGTTTGTTTCCATTTCTAAAACAAGTCGATCCCTTCATTGCTGCTGTCCCTAGATATGTGCTCTTCCTAGCAATTATTCAAAAACCTTTCCACAGTCAGATCTAAACAACGATTTGTCGAATGAAAGGCGTCTCCCTCTCTCTGCGAACCAAACATTCCGCTGCCTGGTCGTTTCCCTTTTTCAATAATCAAATCCATTCCTTCCCGTCCACAGCTTGCAACTCACTCAAAACTTTCAACATCGTGTTAAAGAAAAAAAACCCCAAGACAAATAACAAACCGCCAAAACTGAGGAGAGACGTCGACTAATTTTTCGTCCTAATTACTTTTTTCATCAAATCGCTTAAATGCAAATGAGAAACAATTGTTTGCAGCGAAATTCCTCCATTCCCCCCTGCTGGGGAACACAGTCGCGCAACTATTTGTCATCCAGAAAATGTTCCATTTAAGCGAATGGTATCGCTATCAATCCGAAAAGCACAACACAAGAACGCGAGTACATTTAAAGCCGCCATAAATGACAACAACGACAAACCAGCCAAACAAATGATAACAAGTGGCACGGGTTCGGGGTGGCATGGCGGTCGGTGGTATGTACACCGTACAGCTGGAGGCCGGGGTTGGAAAAGTTGAAAACACTACCAGCAACAGCGCTCCGCACACCAACATAGCACACCAAAGCTAAAACTACCTACGACTACGATGTTCCGAGCGAGGGAACGTCTGCTTCTAGTTCGCTCATCTACTTTATATATATGTGGACGAGTATACGTTACGACCGACCAACAGTGTTGAAACGTAGGCAGCGGCGCAACACCGAGGGGGAGATTTAAATTTAAATTAAAAACTATGTACAGAGCCAGCGATAGGTATGTGTGTATAGCTCTATAGATACGCAACTAGCTTCCGAGAAAATTTATGACAGAAGGGCGATAGATATAAATGGTTGCTGTAAATTTAAGCATACTTTTTCGTGGCAATTGTAGCCGATGGGCTTTGCTGGGGATGAAAAGGGTGCTAAGCACTGCAACACAAAAACAGTTGGAGAGATCTCCCGATGCACCATAGACAGACTTTCGCTGATAAATGCTAGAGTGAGAGTTTGCAGTTTATGTGCATCTGCAGTGTGTTGCTATGACGACGACGACGACGACGACGACGACGAAGAGGCGACGAATAAATAGTTAGCAAGAAAAGCCTTTGTTCATCGATTGTTACGGGCAAGCAGCAAATGGCTTTGATTGTGTGTGCGCGAGGAAGTATTGAAGCTTTGATTTTTGAGAATTGCCAGCTACATAGTTAGGTTTGGTTGGCAGTTTGATTAATGTCCGCCTTTAGAGGGGAATTCGTGGGATTTCTTGAAAACAAGTTCCTCGGTCGTCGAATTTACATTCGCTTTTGGTTTTGCTTAGAGTTTCGCGGTACTAGTTGTATGTCTCCATTTTGGAATGCCAACGCGGAAAAGTCAGTTATTTGAGAGATTTTTTCATAAACCGTCCGTCTAGCTTGGAGATTCTATTTTATAACCGGTATCGTAGGGGTGGGTATGTAAGATATTTAATAATATTAATATTAATAATTAATTTAAGGGAACTCTACTACAATCGAGCATTTAAATAATTAATTTAAGAAAACTCTACGAAGACTCCGAGGGTCTGTTGAAAGCTAGAAAGAGGTAATAAACTGACGCAAAGGTACCCAGAAATTATGGGAGAAGAACAATCCTTGCGAACCTCTGTTAAACACAAAACAGCCTTCTGGTAAAGTGGATAAGATCATCATTTCCAAAGCCTTTAGGCCTACCCCTAGGTCGAACTAAGGAATTTTGTACGTATATAAGTCCGATTTCTTGGAGTTTGAAAGTTCCAAAGCTTTGGAAATCTATGTAGCTTTGCAAAGCTATAAACTTCAGACAACTTGCTTTAGAAATGAGAGCAATTATTATCATCAATCAACACAACACCAACGTTCGCGGATCTTCTCGCCGATTGATTTTGATGAATCGAATAAAAATAAAGTGCATGACTGGGTCGAACGTAACTTTCTCGTTCATCAACATTTATCAACAAATATGTGAAAACAGATCGGAGTTTGGGTATAGTCATTTTTGAGAAATATTTAAGAAATTGATTTGTTTGAATTTTTTTTGGGAAAAACTAAGTACGGGATCTTATTAAGAATACTTATATTACCTTTAGTATGTGTATTGGTCAAAATCGTAAGAGTGGTTTTTGTAAAATTTCGCAGACAAAACAGTACGAAATATTGCAATGTTTAGTTTGAGAAATACTATTGCTTAACTATTCAGCAGAAAACCGAGTACAAGTTATTGTTGTAAGCATTACTTGGGTTTTTAAATCTGTATCGAAATCGAAAATGGGGTTTTCGAAATATGAGCAGTTTTTAAAATTGGCCTTTTCGGTTATTCGAATTAAAAATAAAGGACGCAATAATTTTGAAAACATCAATTTTACTCCAAGTTTGCCGTTTTCACGGAAATTAAAGAAAACTAAATTTTTCAAAAATTGCTTCTTTCAAAAATCCATTTTACGATAATACAGAGAAAAACTGAGTTTGCCATTAAGTTAGAAATGACTATATTACCTTAGAAATGAATTTTTGTTACAATCGTATGTACCGTTTTCGAGATATGTCCAAATTTCAAAAGTATCGTTACTCGATTTTTTAACGGAAAACTGAGCCGTTTTCGAACAAATCAAACTGGTATGAACATTTTGAATGGGAAGTACCATTAATATTGAGGTTATCATGCAAAAAAAACGGCGCCGAACTGTAAGCCCCTAAACTTTAAATCCGATGTTTGAACGAAATACGTTCAGCGGCTTAGGCTGTAGGCTTCGGGACATACAGACAGACAGACAGACGGACAGCATTTTGCGTTCGCCTATCATCGTAATGTCAGAATTGATTAACATCTCGAGTTCGAAACTTTGTACGAATACAAAATCTTTCTCTTAATACGTAATCGAGAAAGTTAAAAAGAAACGAGGTCCATTCTGAAACAACGAGAGGGTGAGTGAATTACATGGTCCATCCTTCTTTGGTTGATATAGGTTCTGACCAAGCCTACCTGTATCTCAAGGGCAATGGAGATGTGCCTCGCAGTCAACGGGACTACCGCCTTTTTTTCTGTGTATAATCCAAGTCTACAATAGTCTCGCATAAAAGATTGGTCTATAGATTCAGTCACTTTTAGGTATATTCAGTGCCTTGTTCGATGATCGCCGTACGATTTTTTTGCCATCAGTTCCATTTCTCAAAACCCATCGCAGGAAATAGTTCAGGTCCTAAAACTCAACCCTGAGCGACCCCAAAAGTCATTTTCTTCAATCAGGTTACAGCTATGTGGAGTCATGAATTTACTCTCTGCCTCTGGAGGTAACTTCTCATAATCCACACGACAAAGTGACACGTCAAAAATGGTCTTAAAAGCTGTCAGAATACCCGCCCATCTTGCGGAGCTAAAAGTGTCTTGCGTTTGGAGTTGCTGTCGTGAAGATTTTCTTAAAAAGCGATTAATGCGATGGGCCTCTTTGATAGTCGCTATAACCTTCCACTGCTGTTTTTGATCAGAGAAGGCGGTCGCCTGCTCTCAGAACTGCGTCTTTGAGTCTTACAACCACATCAAGAAAAGCTGAAATTTAGACCTGCAGGCTGATGGGGCATCCGGGTCTTCTCTTCCCTAGCCCCTGTTCTTGTGGAAAACCCCTCCCTGATGAAAGGTATACCTCGCATATGTTGAGTAGAAGTCGAGTAGAGGATTTGGAGATTTTAAGATCCCATTTGATCCGAGAACCTTCCATAGAGCTTGTAGTTAGTACTTGCTCTTCTTCATTAAATAAATGGGGTGACACATCACAGCTCTGGGAACGTCGGAAGGAGTTCATGATATTCTTTATATTTGTCGCGTTCAGGGTTGGTCCTGTGGCATTGAACCGCCTTATAATCCATTTTCCAGGGATCACTCTTCAGGCTAAGAAAAATATTTTACAATTTTTAGCTATAGCTTACGTTGAAGTCTTCCCTTGTTTCAGTTTCCGACGATGGGTCGATGAGTCACTTTCGTGACTGGTGGCACAGTTGAAAATACTTTGTGGAGTGTGAATTGTTTTTTGGGGATTCAACTTAAAACCTTTTCATGTATAATTGAGCCAAAGCTTACTCCCTGCTATAAATAAATGGCAAATATTTTACAGTATTGCAAAGTTTTACAGTCCTGAAAAGTTTTAAAGTCTTGCAAAGTTTTATAGCCTTGCAAGGTTATACAGTATTGCAAAGTTTTACAGTCTTGCAAAGAACCTTTTCCAAAAAAATCAAGATAAAGTCCATTTCGAAGGTTTTAAGATACAAATGGGAGGGTTGTTGACAGACTTAAGACCTTTGCTCTGATATTACCTTTCTCTCTGTGATGTTCTTATAAGGCGAAAGTGCACATGTTCTAACTCTACCCCTCTTAAACTAACTTTTAATTGCCCGACTTCTCCTGATTTAATTTGCGCGAAGTAAAAAATATAAAGGAGTAATGGCTTGAGATAGGGTTTTCTGCACAAGCACCTAGCTTTCACCACAATGTGGCCAGTGCAAAAAACCTCCACAATGTGGACAGGTCCATCGCATTAAGGACTATGGGACACCTTCTGCCAATTTCGACACAACGCCTACCTCCAGAATCTATTTGACTGCACCAGAAGAAGTCAAACAGACTTCAGAGGTACCCACCAGCCCGTCAAATTTCTACGACCATTCCCAGTAATGAACCGAAAACAATGGCCAACACTCGATAAGTTCTCAACTAAAATATTTAAGGCCTCAATCATCTGCTAATCGAACAAAATTATAACTTCATTAGACTGAGTGGCACATTCACACAGCAGCAACGCGCGTTTGCCATAGCCAACGTTCTAGCAGTAGTTATCGGGTAAATTGGACAATTGATTCCACTACAAGTTGCATATAGCCGTAGAGCCAAGCCAGACACTTAACTTCCTGTACACCACACTCGGAGAGAAAATAGTTCACAGCGCCGCACAGATACTTTGTATAGTCGGCTGCCCCTGCCACTGCCGCCACTGCCACAGTGCCACATCGCCAGAAGCTTTTTAATCAAAGCACTTGCCCGCTGCCCCACTGGTTCGATGAAAGTACAGTGCACGCCTTCGATAGTGCCAGTCGACCAGCAGCAGCTGCCAAGTGAATTCGTCTCATCTGACTTCGGTGCCGTTCTCTGCAATTGGTCAATCGATCGACCCTTCCCTCCCCAGCCCTGTTTGCAGTGTGTTTGGCGGCGTCTAAAAGTGCTCAGTGATTGACGGAGTTGTCCCAGCGGGTAGTTGTGGTAGCCCAACTTTATTCGCTCCGTTCATGGAATTGATAAAAATAATTGCCGTAGTAGGAACGAGCCGAACTACATTCTGAGGGAAAAATGTGTGTTTATGACACAACCTTGACATTTAAAAAAAAAAGTTGCCTCTCCCGGAATGCGATATATATTTTATTTTGTAGTCACCACGACTGTTGAAGAGCTAGTTATGAATAAAGATGAAGCAGCGACGTTTACAGTTGTTATAGACACTGCAAATGTCATCCATGTTTTGACAGGCGAGAGTCGAGAGACACAAGCTGAGATTTTGTTACTTTGCCAGGCATAAATATTACGCAACGCTTATGGGGATGCACTGCATGTGCCTGTTACAAAGATGTGCATAGTTGTGGCAGATATAGCTTTACGGTTGGATGAGTTTTGAGATGACAGTTGGGGAGGGAGATATGTCGAAATCTGGCGATGAAAAGTCTGTAGAGTGGGAGTTCTTTTGAATGTTCTTGAAGTTGTTCTGCAGTTGTAACAGATGTTGAAATTCACAGCTGAAGATGAAGACAGTCAAAAATACGTTTTCCCGTGACAAACTTGACAACTTTTGAAACTGAGCCAGTATTTGAAGACTCTTTCAATGATTTTTAAATTTCGTAGCAAAGATTTTTCCTCGAAAGATGAGCTGAAGCCGACTCTATAACAAATAAACCACATAACGTATATGGACTTGGAGCTAGTTTTTTTTTTGTCAGGACACTTGCTCCTAAAAAAAATACGTCAAAAGACTTACACTGACAAAGGGCGGATAAGGCAAAACAAATACTTCTGAAATAATAAGCCTGCTTTAAGGATTTAGGAAGAATAGCGAACTTGAACTGCAGGGGACTGCTAAGGTTCTGCAGGGAAACTTATGGCTATCGAGGAAAAGAAGAATCCGACAAATTGCGTCATTTCGACGAAGATTCGACTTCCAACAGGGAACAAAGCTCTATCCAGACAGACATAAGTGGAAGAGGAGAGACTTCAATAGGAAAAAGGTTTTTTTTTTATAAATGACTGTATCCAGAAAAGTAATAAAAAGGGGTTCGAAAAAACTTTCTACACCTTGACTTGCTATGTTAAAGCAGCTACTGCTAATGTAACTTCTCTGAAATGGTGCCAAGCTGTTCAGTAGACCAAATATTTACATGCGAACAAGAACGGTCAGAAAATATAATGTCAGTTAGCTTAGTAGAGCGTCCAAAAAATTCCAAAATGGCTAAGGCAAGGCGACGCGCTGTCGTGCCGATATAAATAGGTGCGATCTTTCAAGCCTGTTCAAATAATTGCATAATCCGACGTTTGGAAGACTCTAAATAAGGTCTTAATCAAACCACCACGCTTTACGGGTCTTAAGCATGGACCGATCCCGAAAAGGGGATGAAGACGGATTCTTGAAAAGGCAGCCTACACATTCACAGCGTCCTATTCAAAAAAATAATTCAATGGTGTTTGCCATGGCTACGACAAGTAGAGCCATTGGACATTAACCGGAGCTCTCAGGGCCTTCGATTTTACCACACCAGGGTAAACGCAGGAAAGGAAGACCTCTCAGCTCTCAAGTTTAAAGGAAACCAAGCACCTTGCAGAGCGCATCTGAAAGCAATTGATGAAGCCTTGGTTCAACATGAACACATGAACTGCAGAACCTAAGTAAGTAACATTTGCTGCCCTTTCTTGTTCACAGTAAATGTTTGGTGCACGGAACAGTTTTGCACCGTTCCAGAGTAGGTCCTCTTAGGAGCAGCTTATTTTACATAGCAAGTCCAGGTCTGGAAAACTACTCGGCGCTCTTTACTGGGTTTTTCGCAAGCTCATACAAATGTTTTCCGAAGAACCTTGGTGGGGGCATAATGGTTCAGTGATTCGAGGGCGTGGGGTCTCTGGTTCGACCCCCCGAAAAACACAAATTATGCCTTAGGGCTGCGCTACTTCTATGCAAACGTCTGACAAATCTTTTCAATTCAGCTTTTTGGACTCGACATATTGTAGGTCCTTTTTAACAAAACAAAAAAACACAAACAAACGAATAAATGTGAAAAAGGAGGACATAAGCGCACCTGTTGCTATTTAATAAATAAATAAGGAACGTTCAAGTATCTAGTTTAGTAAGTCTGACAGCTGGATGACTTATTTTATTTTATTTTATTAATGAAGTGGTAGTCAAAGAAATTCGTGACAGTTCGTCCGCAAAAATGACGTCACCGACCAATCTAGGCTTTGCATACAGGCTACGTTGACCAAACCAATCTAGTCAACTAATTTTTTGAATGAGCCCATTGAAAACATCAACAGCAACTTTGCCAACGGTGGACAAAAATTATTCTTGTGATCTTACACTCATCAGATTAACGTAGAAAGCTATCAAATAGCTTGGCAGCACTGTCTCGAAAAAGTGTGCCGTGGCTGTAAAAGTTTCTGTTGATACGATCAACCTTCGAGTCATCCTCTGATTTATTAAATACACAGAAAATGTTCTAGTAGACACTATCGCCACTTTGCAAGTACAGTAAAAGCCCTTTAATTCGGAAAACTCGTTTATTCAGGAAAAACCATAAGAAAAATTGTATTTAAAAAACTATAACTTGCGAAAAGTGATTTACAACTTCACCTTGGCTGAAATAAAGACATAAACTTTAAAAAAAAATTGGAACATATTACTCACCCAAGATGAAATGTTGCACTATGACAGAGAAGAAGACATCAATTTGTCAGATTTGGCAAACATTATTCGTCAGGCATGTAAGACGGGCCATTTAGTTTTGAATGAGGAGGAAATATCAGCGTCATAATTGGATCAAAATTCAACGGAAATTTCTTCTTAGTCTGAAGATGACGTAGAAACAGAAACATGCAAGATAGCTCGAAAGGAAGTGCTACAATGTTTGGGCAAAACCAATAGTTATTCAGAAACAATATTCAGTGAACCGGAAATTCAAGGTTATTACACTTCTGTTAAAAACGTAAGAACTAATCTTTTACGCGAGCAAACAACTAACATTAAACAAAGTCACATTGAAACATTTTTGAAACTAATTGAAATGAATATTGATATTGATAGTAATATGTAGATAGTAACGATTAAAAATACATACTATGTATGTTGTATTAAATATGATGTTTTTTTATGTTTTTCATTTCTTGCGTTTGTTGATACGTTTATATAATTTATTTTTTATGTTTTTAGTTACAAAAATGAATTATAATACATTTTCTGTGTTATTTGCAATCTTTCGTGTTAATAAAATAATTTTTCGTTTAAAGTTCTTGCATTTTTTCATCAACAGGAAAGTTTTTTAGTGCATAAAAATAAATCTCTCATTAATTCGGAAATTTCGTTTATTAGGACTGACCTTTTCCCCAACCATTTCGAATTAACGAGCTTTCACTGTAGTTGCTATTACTTTTTCCCCTCTACTACATTTTCACGAGAAGTCACATTTAATAATGAATCATTATAAGGGTTTTCCAATAAGAGGTGTTATTGTGAATGACCCGCTATTTGTAGCTGTCACTTTTGAAGCTATTATTCTTTGACATTTGACAAGTAGAAACTACGCCATTACTAAACTAAATGGAACGATACACGCTTCAACAACGCATTGAAATTATTAAAATTCGCTACAAAAATGGTGAAAATCTTGCAGTCACAGTTCGCAAATTTTTGGTATTGATCTGGACAACGTTTACTTTCAACAAGACGGCGCTACGTGCCACACAAGCAACGAAACCATTGATCTTTTACGGGAAAAGTTTCCGGACCGTGTTATCTCTCGAAGAGGTGATCACAATTCGCCACCGAGATCTTGTGATTTAACACCTTGCGACTTCTTCCTTTGGGGCCACGTGAAAGATAAGGTCTACGCCAACAGCCCAGCGTCGATTCAAGACCTCAAAGATAAAATTCGTGAGGCTATCGAGGACATGGGGCAGACACTTTGCGATTTGGTTATGGAAAATTTGATGAAAAGGATATGGTCCTGTATGCGTGCTCGTGGTGGCAATTTGGCTGATGTTGTTTTTCATTATTAACGGCATACCTTCCCCTTTATTATGAAATAAACATCCGATCATTCATCTCAAAAAACGGCATTTTTCTTTGAATACCAAAATAACACCTCTTATTGGAAAACCCTTTATTAATACGACCTCCAAAGTTTGCGTACACTATTTTAGTATTTACTATAAAATGAGTGCCATATATGTGCACAAACAAAAAATTTTGCGTATTATATGTTATATCGCCAATAAGGCTGGTAAAATTAAATTAAGAACTCTCCATACAAAGCGCTTATCAGTTAACTGAAAGCATTTTTCTGACATTCAATTTTTCGCCGCATTGTTACCATAGTAACTCTTTTGAAAATATGTCATCTAAGATTAGAACCTTTTTTTCGATGAAGCGAATCATTTACCCATAAAGGAATGCAATTTACGTACGTCCCTAAAAATAAGCAATTGTTCAGGGGCATATAGAGTCGAAGTATCCGTTTCCGAACAAAAAAAAATTAAGCATATAGTTGACGAAGAGCTTCGGAAAAAATGTCCCGTCTAGCTGTCAAAAAATCGACAAAAATTACGTTTCGAACGGATTCCTCGATAGGGGTGATTATCTGCGAGGTCTATTTCGGTATAAATTATTTGAAAATCCAAACAGTAGTCAAATTATACTGAGACCACCTCGATTTTTTGTTTCTTCAAATTCCGTGTGACATGCAAAAACATACAAAAAATACAAAAAATAAATGCTGCCAACTGCGTGGGCAAATGTAATAGAGTTCGGGAATACCACATTTTACCATTACTGACTGAATGCTGTTGGTTAGTTATTATATAATTTTAAAATTGATTTGTGTGGTTAAATAAACTATCTAAAGGAGATGCTTTTTATATCAGAAACATACATATTAGGACAAACATGGTTGTGTATTTTCCGCTTTAGAATATCATTAACTTCGATTTCAAGTGTGAATTTTTCTTAAAAGAATGAATTTAATTTGCTGAAAATGTTTTCAGTTTTCCTCAACCAATGTAGATTGTTAATTTTTCATAAATATTTTAAGCAAATGTACATTTAGCTACTCCTAAAGAAAATTATTATCCATAATAAATTTAATAATTTCAAATTTAACGGATAAAATTCTATGAACACTGCCAGCAAATTTGCTCACATCGGAAGTGGCTCATATTTTTTGCGAGTCCGTTGGTGAGCCGGAATTTTTGAAGTTACGTCAATACGAATTTTAGTACTTACTATAAAAGAAAGGGAATGAAACCAATACTTATTCAATAATAAAGTATTATAGTCCTTCCAAAAGGAGGGAACTTCCCTAGATGTGCAGTGGCAATTTCCTGAAGTTGATATTTTCTCTGTTTGATCAAATGAAGTTGTTAAAGCTTGTTTCCACTTTATCTTTTATGCCATTTGAAATTAGTTGTTATAAATAAATATTTATGTTGTAGTTTTTTTTTTTTGTGTTGCTATATACATAAATATTTTATGTGGGGGCCCGTTTTTCGGTTCAGGTCCCTTTTCATTCCCATTTTCTTTTTAATTTTAGCGGCAACGTTGCTGTGTTCATTTTTTTGCTTGAGTTTTTGTTTCAAAACTCTTTCGTGTGTCGCAAAGAGAGTAGGATATCTGATGTAAAGGGACCTGTGCGTGAAATTTACAATTAACTCTGGACAGACTATACATTCTAATAAAAGTTATGGCCGATTTTCGACCACAAGCGAAACTAGTTTAAACAAAACTTTAAATCTACAATTACGTCCAAAACAAGACCTAAAAAGATTTTTATCTTCGCGCGAATGCCTCGCAAAAAACGCCCCCAATTGGAACATTTGATGTATCATTATTTCATTATAAAAGACATCAATCGTTCGTAGCACGAACTAGCATCGCACCTAATGTACCCGTACGCAGTCAATGGATCCAAACAAAAATATTGACACCAAAACAGACCAAAACAGAAAACACCCTTTATGCGTCTTAACACTTGAAACAAATTTGTAAACAACACAACAACCTATTTGTGACATAAAAAGTATTTCGTTGGCTGAGGCAGTTCCAACGGCGTCACATGAAAAAGATACACAAACAAGGTATCCGCGAACAATAATTATAATAATACCGAACGTCAGGCCATCTCCCTCCTTCTGCCGCGCACATTCCCCGGCCTTCACTTGTTGACTTCTCACGCGATATTTACACGAACTGAAGGTCCATTCGATAGAAAACAATTTGCTGTTTGCTGAACTCGAATCGTTTTGAGGAAGTGCAGTGCGAAATGATTTTTTTAGCGATTGACTAGAGCGTGGCGAATTGCTTTTCTTTTCAATTCAAATCGCACGCATATGGAAAATGGATATCGCTGCGGAGATAGTTTCACTCAAAAGTAGCTCGTTCTCGTACATAGGTCAAGAAAGTTGGTGGTATAAAAACATTCATTCGACGTTTGGAGAGAAATTCTGGTTTTTGTGGCGCGTTCGAAACATACGCCAGTTTTGACCTTCACCACAAACGTTGGCAATGCAGTTTTTTTTTTTCTTCTGGCTCATATTTTGTGAAGGTCTTGCCGAATGTGTATGGAGAGAAACAAGAGGAAGACCGAGAATAGAAAAACCAAATGAAATTAAATAATTTGGTGAACGTATTAAAATTGCGAGTATTAAGAAAACTGACTGGCCAATGTTTTGCTATGAGCTATGCAAGACAAAGGCACCGACGGGGAGGAACAAGTCGAAGTTGTTTTCGTTTTTGTTCATAATAACTTGGTTGGGGTGGGAGTGAAGTTTCGACGAAATTTCGTTTTCTATGGCGTATGTAATGGAAAAAAATTGCTGTGATGGGTGGGAATACCATAAAAACATGTCCAGAAGTCAGACAAAGATACAAATTATAACAAAGAAAGCGAGATAAGTGCGTCTTCTATCAAAACAACGCAAAAGATGCTCTATCGTTTACTAAGGTTTGAAAGCTGGTACAGAGATCTCCGGATAAGTGACCCTCGCTTAATTGCGTTCCTCGTTTAATCTGTTCGAAAACTGAGCAAATAAAGTATTCCCTAAGAAATGTACAGAACTTTTCCCGTTTAAGGCGCACCGCTTACATGCGTTACTCGGTTATTTGCGCTACTAAAAGTAAAGCTTCTCGTAAAACTTCATACAAAATCTCCCGGTTATATGCGCACATACAACAATTTTGTTGTGCTTACAGCTTTAATAAAATCAAAGACAGTTGTCAAATCAACTGTCAAATTGACATGCCAGATATATTTACAGTGCGCCAAAATAAACAACGTTTCGTGATTTAGTGCATATAATGAGCTTTATTGGGTTTTCAAGGCTATAAAGCAGCGTTTTTTTCTAATTTCGTCGACAACTGACATATGCGGGATTCTCGTAATTGCGTTTCTCGGATAAATGCGTTGAAAAGTGTACCTTTTTTCCCGACGCAACAATTCGGGGATTGCTTTACATTTTTTGACTAGGCCCTTTCTACCAGAAATATTTACCTTCCTGCTTAAGTCTTTGATTTTTGGAGCCATGAGTTGCTGTGAGAAGAATTTGACAAATCTGCAGGACTGAAAGAAGAAGCTTTTTAGGCTCGAATGGTTGTCAGATGTTTGCAAGAAAGTGCGCAGTCCTAAGGCGTAGTTTGTGTTTTGGGGGTCGAACCGGAGACGCCTTGCTCACTAACCACTGAACCATTGCGCCCCCACCAAGGTTCTTCGGAAAACATTTGTATGAGCTTGCGAAAAACCCAGTAAAGAGCGCCGAGTAGTTTTCCAGACCTGGACTTGCTATGTAAAATAAGCTGCTCCTAAGAGGACCTCCTCTGGAACGGTGCAAAACTGTTCCGTGCACCAAATATTTACTGGGAACAAGAAAGGGCAGCAAATGTAACTTACTTAGGTTCTGCAGTTCATGTGTTCTTCTCTGGTGTTTCAGACTACACAAGGTTGTCTTCTTAACCCTAAAAAAACTGTTTTTTCTTCGTTTTATTTTTAATGAGATGTTTTTTGCAGCATTAATAACCTCAATTGGTTTGTTTTTTTTTTTGATTGGGTCCATATTGCTGTACAGCTCGTAAAATTGGTCCTGGAATGGTCTAAAGTCCAGAATCCGCCATATCTTGAAATGGTTAATGCTTCAGGTACTGGGATTGTTAAGGACTTATAAAGAGTCTTCTCAGTCGTCCTATACTAGGCAAAGGGCCTTCTCAGCACAACGACACTTCGACTGATCTCTGTGTCAATGTCAAAAGCAAAGCTCGTCAGTCAGATCGACTAAATTTCTCAACTCTTCTCCGATGTTATATATGGATATGTGTTCATAGCGACTTTTAAGTGCAGACTCTTTTGCAAGACTTTCCATCGAAATGACGCTATAAATGCCACTGCCACGGACAAATTAAGGAAAAGGTAAACGAATAAGTAAAACTTGTCCCTTTAAATGGTTAAACTAATTGAGACTTCCCTAAGTTTAACGTACGACAATCTCAAGCCCTATGAACGAGGGTCTGAAATAATTATAAATCGCTAAACTAAAAATTTATTTCTATAGAAAACAGCAGGATGGTTAAGTGGAAGCATGTAGTCCTATTTAAACACCATTAAGTGAGACTTGGTCACCCTAAGTCACCCGTCGTCTTGTCGACCTTTGAAACGATTAGATCTTCCTAGGTAGATAAATGGGCTTTGGGTCAAATCTCCAACAAATCCTACCAACAAATGGGAAATCCAAGTTAGAAGAGTCTCAGTTTCAAACAGAGCTTTGGTGTGCACCATTTAATCAAAAGGTATCTGTGGCACTTTGAAGCCAAAAAACACAGTCGCACTCAAGACTTTCAAGTCATAACTACCCACTCTCACTTGTACTCTTATTCCCGATATCTTGGTGCAAATTTACATTTCGAACGCGCTCTATGTTTATCTGCAGCAGAGGCATTGAAAATTCCATTTAAAGCCCCCCATATACAGGTGTGCCCTGTGCACACACATCGCACGTAATCATCCATGTAGCTGAACTCATTTTCAAAAATGTATCACTGCATTTGGACGAGATCCCTCACAGCCTTCTCAATTCCATCATTCACTACAGGAAAAAGAAAAACAGCACCCACCATACAACACCCCATCCCAGATGGAAGATTGCAGATGCATCCTGCATCGCATCCATACGAAGCATGGGCTCATACATCGCAGGCACCTACGATACTATGATATGCTTATGATAAACATCCGATGACGTTGTGTCCTCGGTCTTCGTACTCCTCGTGTCATTATCGTCATCGTCCTCGTCGCCGGATGATGGCGATGAATAAATTGTGAAACAATTCCATCCAACAACGTTGTTCGCCCTCAGAAGTTGACGTGCGGATAGCGATGCTGCTGTTGCAACTGCAGATTTCTATTCAGCACTATACCCAAAGTGTCGTGCACACGAACACATTGTTGTAACAGAGAATGGTGCAGAGCCAGAGCCAGCCAGCAGCTTATAGTGTTTACTCACAGAGAGGAGTCTCTATTGTTTTTGGGGCAATATACGCCGAGTGCTGGCATGAATGAGAAGATGAAATCGAAAACCTCCTATGCAACTCTACACATCCTGATAATCTTTTCAAATAAAACTGAAACAATCATCAATAAAGTGATTGCAGATTGGGATTGAGTTTTAGCAGCTTAATCATCGTTTCAGATGGGATGAGCTTAAGTGATATGTATGCCAAGTGAATTGAACCGTGCTTTGGCAGACCAATCGCCCATTGACCAAGATATTCAGTTCACGGGCGTTGATTTTTCTGACAATAGATATGGAGGCAGGTCTTTCTTTCTGTTTAATTGCAACACTCCATTCAACGATTGCCGGAAATACATTTGACGTCAGTAAAAATAGTTCAGGACATCTCCAAATATTTCCGCTTCCCCAACGCAGCCAGCGTCTTTCAAGCAGAAGTACCTACTTGCAATCAAGGAAGCGTGTAGACCGCTCCTTAACATAACAACACCCAGAAAAAAAAATAGGCATCTTTGTCGACAGTCAGGCCCCGATAAAGGCTGTCGGTTCAACTAAATCAACGTCAAAGCTTGTTGCGGATTGCAGGGAGACATTGACTTGGGCTTGTCATCGGTTTGAAATCATTCTTGTCTGGATTCCCGGCCAAAGGAACATAGAGGGGAATGAGTAAGCCTAGGTCATCCCTTTTATGATGACCTTTCGGCCATAGAAAGTATCCATTTCAATAGGATCAATAAAATTCTCAACTCCTCAGGCTGGTTGTGAACTCCCTTAAGGTCCTTCTCGTCCTTTATCTTCAGGTTTCCGTGAGTTGTGGTCTCAAAACGGGGCTCTTGCTCAATGCGTTATTTGTGCTTTTCCCTCGTCCAGGAAACGGGAAATACAGCCACTTAAACCAACCAACCAACCAACCAACCAAAATAGGTTCAAAGCTTTCCCTCTATCAACAGAGAGCTTTCGTGCTTTACTGCGAAGTCTCAATTTGTTTAACCATTTGATGTGTAAGTTTTACTTATTCGTATACCTCTTCCTTAATTGGTCCGTGGCATTGGCATTTATAGCATTATTTCGATGGAGAGCCTTGCAAAAAAGTTTACAAAGTGTGCCGCAACTTAAGAGTCGCTATGGACACACAAACACACATCCATATTATAACATCGGAGAAGAGTAGAGAAATTTGTCGGCTTGGCCTTTGACATTGGCATACAGATCAGTCGAAGTTTCTCTAAGAAGACTCTTTATAAGACCTTACTTAACAATCCCAGTACCTGAAGCATTCACCATTTTGAACTGCAAAGTAGGGAGCTTTTTCCCATTGCAAGGGTCTTACAAAGAACTTTCATATTTTGAAATGCGGCTCATTCACTTCGTGGTTTCAAGTTGGTAGCGCTGGCATTTGACACCTGTCAAACTCAGCTGTCATTTGAAGCATCATAATATTAGTTGAATGTTTGCCATTTATGATAATGGATCGCTTAACAATCGAACAACGCGTTAAAATTATTAATACTTACTACAAAGACGGGGCAACAATCCACACAAAACGACCAATTATTGCTTTGTTGCGTGAGAAGTTTCCTGGTCAATTGGCCCCCAAGATCATGCGATTTCACACAGTTAGATGTTTTTCTGTGGGGATACTCAAAAGACCGTGTCTACGCGAATAATCCCCGAACTCTAGACGCATTAAAAACCAACATTACTCAAGATATGGCCGAGATACCGCCGGAAATGTTCGAAAAAGAGGTTAAAAATTACTTCAAAATCAGAATCTTCCCGAGGCGGCCCTTCGAATGATATTGTATTTCACACTTTATGGCAAAGTCCAAACTTTATAATGAAATAAAATGTTCATCAAAAATATATCACTGCGTGTTTTATTTAGCTTCACTTTCGAAACCGAAAAAATTAATGACCCTTTATGTTCGATACAGGCTGTTCTCTCGGCGTCAATAGAAAAGGTTCAGGAGTTTACTGCGACATAGAAGGCTAGAATAAGTTTGAAACTTTGCTGTGCAAAAGAGGGATTTTTCTTGGGATCCGGTTTTTCTGCTTACAAAATTCTGATTCTCAAATTTAAAGCAATAAAATTCTGCTTATTATGCTTCTTTCCAACTAGCAAATGTAAACGACGAGAAAAAAAAACAGATATAAAAAAAAACAAAAAAATTTATAAAACATTAAAAATTATTTAAAATAAATAAATAAATAAATAGTTGGCGCAACAGGTCTGTAGAGACCCAAGGCCTAGCTTCTCACAACCATTCGTTTGTGTGCGTTTTTCATTTTTGGGACGAATGGAAGGGATCTACAATTTTATGCCGGGTCCAAACGGCTAATTGAGAAGCCCTTCATGAAAGTTATACTCTCGGATGTTTGTCAGACGTTCGCGAGAGGCGGCGCACCGGAAAAAAACCATAAGTTGGAATTTGGGTTTTTTCGGGATTCGAACCTGGGACCCCTCGCTTAGTAGTCCAACACACTAACCACTAAGCCACTGCGCCTACAAAATTATTTACTTTTAATTTTTAAATAAAAATAAAATTAAAATTAAAAAGAAACAAGAAAAAATTGATTAAACATTGGCAAACAATTTGAATAAAAAGAAAATATAAAATAATGCGAAATTTAAATAAAAAAAAAAATTAAATTACAACTTTTATTTTTATAAAATTTCATTTGTTTTCTTTTTATACTTCATTTCGGCAGTATAAAAGGACAGCCGAAATGATGTTTAATCAAAATTCCTTCGACAATCGAGTCGGTAGGATCTTCGAATACTCTAAGACCATTTTCCTATGAGGTTCGTTGTAATTACTGTTACGCTGCGATTCATGGTTTAGTGGACAGACAAGGACTTTTCCTCAGTCTTCCTAAAAAAATATCGATAGCAGAGTCGCTACTTTTGTTTGTTATAATAAAAATATCATAAAATCGTATTTTTAAAAAAATACGCACGACATTTTTTCCCAGGAGGAAATAAAAGGCTACAAATAAAAATTAGAAAAAGAGGAGCTAAAATTAGAAAAGAAAAATGTTCTCTCCATCTCTGCTTTACAAAATACTGCAAACAATAAAAAAAGGTTTGGAAAATGTTAAAAAGTGCGGGCTTTAGAAAAGCAGAATTTTGTAAAAAGAATTTTGACCCCAACCCATTTACCTTTATAGAGATGTACAAAGAACTTTCGTGGGTCAATAGAATTGGTTTAGGACTTTCCACCAAAACAAGCGCTTTCCTGCAAAATATAAACTGCGATGTAAAGGGCTTTACAAAGAGCTGAAAGGGTAAGTACGCTAATACGACCAAGGCTAGACCAGTAAAGGTCCAACGGGGGATTTAAACAGAAGAGAGATGGTCAGATCTAAGATGTTTTAGGTCTTCTTGCGAAGATGGAACAATCTATGGCAGTGCACATATGCGAGAACTAAAAAAATTGTCGTGGTCTTCCAATGTTTGCCAAAAGCTTTGCTGTGCGAGTTCAAAACTACTAGGATGACAACCAGACAGCTGGTAGTCAAAGACAAAGTACAACTGTGAAGCCATGAAAGGGTAAGTACTTCGTACATAGCATCAGCTCAGTTTTACTTGGGTTAATCACGGCCAAAAGTCCTGATCCAAATACCAAAATAACATCGTTTGCGTGACTGACTGGTCAAGAGTCAAGTCGTGCTCTGCTGTGATAGAATTCTTCCAATAACATGACTGCTGTGCTGATCGTCTTTTTTTATAGAAAAGCTCTGTGGATTGCTTCATAGAACAGGGCTCGCGCGAAGCACAATATTGTTAGCGGGTGAGATATGAACCATAAATCGAAGCCACCTTCAGATGAAGATAACATTTTCGAATGTATAGTTCGGCTATCATTGAGGTTGCACGTTTGGTTCTATGTGCTCAACGAGCACGCTGCAGCAAATTGTACGAGCTCCAGTATCATCTTCGCAAGGCACAGGTTTTAAGTCCGTTAAGAAATTGCAAAAAGCGCAAACAAAAAATAAATGGTTGGCAAATATTTTTCTCTGCGATCACCATACCATAGGAAGGAGCAACATGGCAATGGAAACACATGTGGTGCATGAGTTTTAAAATTCATTAAAGTGAAAATATGCTCGATACTAAAGAAGCACAAGAGCTGCTTGCGAATTTTGCTCGATCATCACCATCGAAGAGCACAAGGCATCAAAAAAATGTATGCTTTAGGAATTGGCTAGATTCAAAGAGTCAAGTCTTAAGCACATTTGATGCGACCTTAAAAAATACCTAAGATTATAGCTATGCAACCATGATGAAGTGATGAAGGCTTGCTCGACCATCATCATCGAAGAGCACAGGACAATAAATGTATGCCCTAGGAATCAATTTCAAAGGCCCAAGTCTGAAGTACGTCTTATGCGACCTTGAGAAATATCTAAGATTATAGTCATGTAATTATGATGACGGCTTGCTCGTTCATCATCGTCGCAGGGCACAAGGCATCATGCCTTAAAAATCGTCAAATTAAAGGAATGAAGCGCACATTTGATGTGTGCGTTTTGAAATGCCAAAGATTGTAGTCATGCTCGGTGATAACGTTTGCTCGACCATCATCCTCGCCGAGCACAGGCGATGATTAGATGAGACGTATGGTTTCGGAATCGTACAAATTCAAAGAGTTGAGTCTAGACAAAATATTTTGCTCTCCGGTCATCATGCTCGTAGAGCACAGCATCAAACAAATTGGTAAAAATTGTTCTATGGCAGGAATACTTGCATCACTTTGCTTTGGAAACAGAGGAGATAAACTTGTACCTTTAACCCGAGCGCGCTGGACCTTTTGTGGATCGAAAAAACGCAAACTTTACACCCTTCTACAGATGCAGGGATAAATAGGAAATCCCCGACATCAGTGCATCTGCATAGAGCTACTCGCAATATTCAGTTCTACGCAGATAAATCCCAAGCTGTTTTCAAAAAAAAACCCATCTCCGTATCGCAATTACCCCACGGCCATATGACTTTCAAGCTAAAAATATCCACTCCATCTACCTGTTTACAACGCCGCGTCTGTGTGATGCGATAACAATCTGTGTGAATCGCCTTCTGGGCAGCGAACCTTAAACGGATCAAGGTAGTTCCGCCAAGATAATTCCACACTCTTTACGAGTAAGCTCATGCCCATTAAGTGATCTCAAATCGTTGGTACCAACTCAAAACGCGAGCGCGCTCGAACTCGCCTGTCGTACATCTACACTTGCGTTTGACCCCAGAAAGCTCGCTCGTTCGAGGCATAGTTTAAAAATAAACACCAGCAAAGCTTTCCCACAACAAATCAACAAACATTCAGAGATGTCAAAATATAAACGATCAACCGATATTATGAACCCCAGTCGCAACGAACAAGCCAGCTGAATGTCTAAAATTAGATTTTTCCAAAAATACCCGCCTTGGGGTATCTCAAAACCGGAATAACAATTGCTGCCATTGTATCTTCGTGTGCAATCGTGCCTGGATCTGCATCTGCATAGCTACAGATTCTGCATACATTGTGCGATATTTAGTCGACAACCGATGCACGGTTGGGGTGTTTTCAAAAATAAAAAATAAATAAAAGGAGCGCCACCTTAGAGTGTCATCTTATCAAGGAATGTTTTTAATTTTTCGTTCTAGTTTCTTTTTTCTTTGTATCCAAAACCACATTATGACTGACGTTCGCTTGAAAAAGACTCAAGCCCAAAGCCGAAGGCACAGCGATAAGAATGTAAATTTTATTTGTATTTTCATTCGACAGGCTCTCCATCAGTGAGACCGGGCAGAGAAGACCTTGTTGTATCGGGTCGGGTGGTTTTAATTTTTTTTTTTTTTTTAGGTTGTAGTCATGTAGTTGTTGCGGTGTGGCAGTGGTTCGTTACCGCATTCGCAGCGATTGAGTTGTTTATAAAACGTTTTCATGGGCTTTTATGTAAATGCCTGCGATAAGCAATTAAATGCCTGGGCCTGGGACTCGGCACGATGGTGATAGCGATAGTTGTCCAAATAATTAATTGAATATGTATCTATCTACATATTTTGTTTTTATATAGATTAATGGAACAGGCGTTGTGGGTTGTGCGAAGCGTTTTATATGTAAATTTGCGGGAATCGCTGTTCAGAGTTGACCTCTTAGGGGGTTTTCTTATCACGGTTGGCCGCCACCTCCGTTGCGTGGGTGCGATCTGTGAGAGTAACAAAGGGTGAGTCACCATATTTTGAAATGGGCAGCAAAATATGTTTTCGTAGCTACTGGAGGGGTGTCAGAAATACGCGCAAACTTCCGAAACCTCTTCATTCCCAGAAACAGTGCGAAGATCACAGAAACTTCTTCGAAGGTTTTATACCTTAAGCTAAAAATCCTCGTTAAGACAGCAGCAAAACAGTTCGTAATATATCGGTGTGTTCTCCAAAAGGTTCATGTTTGGTTAGAAGAATGTCAAAGACATGAGGCCGTACATCTCGACGGTATTGTTATTAAGCTTTTTCTAAATATAGCGTTTCTACTACTATTGTATTAAATTGAATGCAATTAGTTTGTCTGTCTGTTTTATATAAATCGTGTTTTATTTTATTTCTATTTGACAGAACTGTTTTCAAGTGACAAACAATTTGACAGCTGACTTGAGCTCATTTTGGGTTTCCATTTTTTATTATAAACAGATAACTTCGTCATTATCATAGACATCGATACTTGACTCAAGCTACTCAGAAAGCTTTTCAAAAACTAGATTTCTAAGGCTATGAAGGTTTTTCGGATTAGGGGGCGTGGCACCTTCCGTACAAAAATATTATATATTAGCAAATTCGGCAGCTTTAGCTAGGCAACTGGATGTGTATTGCTTGTTGAAAGAATTTTGGCAAATGTGGACGGGATTAGACTAAGGAGCGTGTCACCTTCTACAAGACAAAATCATTTAAAACGCTAAATAGCTAAATATATGTGGCAGTTAAGGTAACAATTACTTAGTTACTACAGACTCATTTTCCGGGTTGTACCACAAACCAAACGTACCAGGCAAGAGATAATACCGTAATAACGACAATTCCAGTAGAACTCATAACTGAGGAAAAACTAATCTGGGCAATTGATTCATTCTCCCCGTTCAAATCCCCTGGATGCGACGGGATTTTTCCAATCATGCTCCAGAAAGCCAAGACCACAATTATACCGGTCCTTAAAAGAATTTTTATTCGCAGTCTAGAGAGCGGCTATATTCCCAGAGCCTGGCGAGAAGTCAAGGTTGTCTTCATTCCGAAGGCGGGAAAATCCAGCCACACCACTGCCAAAGACTTCAGGCCTATAAGCCTGACATCGTTTATTCTTAAAACCTTTGAAAAACTAATAAACGTCTTTATACGTAGTCGGCTAGATGACAATGTAATATCCACTGCTCAACATGCTTATACTAAAGGCAAAGGGGTGGAAACTGCACTGCATGAGGTCGTTAGTACTATTGAGAAGTCATTAAAGGACAAAGAATATACATTAGCTGCGTTCCTTGACATTGAGGGAGCCTTCAATAATGTAAAAATTTGCGCAGTGAAGAGTGCACTTCAGAACTTGAATGTTGATCAATCTCTCACTAATGTGATCTTGAGCTTGCTCAGGGAAAGGTATATCAACGCGAAATTAGGCGACACTGACCTCCGAGTAACCGCTTCGAGAGGCACTCCACAAGGAGGTGTCATCTCCCCCTTACTCTGGGTCCTTGTCATCAATGAAATACTTATGAAATTTAACAACTTGGGAGTCAAAGTAACTGCATATGCAGATGATGTAGTTATACTTACTAAGGGAAGGTTTTTACCTACCTTAAGCGATTTGTTAGGAAGCTCACTTAGGGTGTTAAGTACGTGGACAAAACAATGCGGCCTTGGGGTCAATCCGCAGAAAACCGAACTTGTCCTGTTCACGAACAAAAGAATAATTCCGCAGTTCGAGCCACCAACTCTTGGTGGAGTACCCCTAAGGGTAACGGACAGTGCGAGATATTTGGGAATCATCCTTGATAGGAAACTTAATTGGAAGCCGAATGTCAATGAAAGGATCAAGAAGGCAGCGAATGCTTTCTACGCATGCAACCGCATCTTTGGCAGGAGTTGGGGACCAAACCCCAAAATTATCCTCTGGATGTATACTGCGATCGTGCGACCAATACTGACATACGGCAGTGTAGTCTGGTGGCAAGCCGCCAGCAAAGCAACCAATCTTAAGTCAATGACTAAAATACAAAGAATAGCATGTATAGGGACAACCAGCGCATTAAGAACCACGCCTACAGCTGGACTAGAGGCTATTCTTAATCTGACACCTCTGGACCTATACATGGAAGAATCTGCTGCTAAAAGTGCACTAAGGATCAGCCAAACTAAAACTTGGAACCCTTGCAATTTTGGGCATGCACAGATATTAGGTAAATACATGGGGAACATTGTCGCTTCTGACTATATGGCTCCCCATCTGGACTTTGATAGACCATTCACCTGCTCCTTTCCGAGTAGGGAAGAATGGAACACCAATGAACCCACAAAAAGGAAATCAATATCCATCTACACAGATGGTTCAAAGATGGACTGTGGAACCGGTGCCGGCATATTCTCTGAAGAATTAAATATACATTGCTCCATCAGACTACCTGATAGCAGTAGTGTCTTCCAGGCGGAGGTTCTGGCTATCGCTGAAGCGGCCCGTAAGGCGTCAATATTGGCAATACCCCGCAGCGATATTACCATCTTCATTGACAGTCAGGCGGCTATAAAGGCAGTCTCTGCTAATGAAATAAAATCCAAACTAGTTCACCGCTGCCGCGAAGAGCTCAAGGTTCTTTGCTCGCAGCATATCACGAATCTCTGCTGGGTCCCTGGACACAGAGACAAAACCGGTAATGAGAGGGCGGATGAGCTGGCGAGAACGGGGTCCGCAATGGATCTTGATAGAGCACTTCAATCGATCAAGCCACCACTTTGCAATCTCAGAGAGCGGGTGGAAAACAAAATTCGAATGAAAACCAACAACAGGTGGAAAGAACTCACTACCTGTGAAATATCACGGAAGCTTTGGCCAGAATATAACAGAAGCCGGACCAAAAATCTATTACAGTTTGACAGGTCATCACTATCTAAGTTAGTAGGGGCTCTAACTGGTCACAACTTCCTAAGAAACCACGCAATGAAACTAAATCTCAAAGATGACGACATATGTAGAGGCTGCGGGGACGAGGAGGTCCACGAGGACACACCTCACTTCCTCTGTCATTGCCCGAGTCTATGTCACTTGAGGAACAGAACACTTGGAAGTTATTACTTCCATGACTTACAAGAACTTTCTGATGTCTCACTGTCTGATCTTTACAGGTTTTTGAGGACATCGGGATGGCTAGACAGCGTCTATTAACCACAAGGAGGAGGGATAAAGAGCACCGATGCAACACCAACGGTCGACCCCAACAAGGGCATCACAAAGGGTCCACAGGGACCTAAGTGGGCTAGCGCAGGGTTCTCCCTGCTCTGCCCACCCATTCACCTAACCTAACCTAAGGTAACAATTCCTAAAAAGAAAGTACAAGTACTTAGGAAAAGTTCGACAAATTTAATACAGAACGTGACATCTTTCACCACGCACAAAAAGTTACACAGATAAGGCTATTCTTACAATCCTACTATTGGCAGCCTTTCGAAAAGAGCAATAGATGGCACATGTCTATCACCTGGGACAGCCGCGGCGCCTTAAGAAGAAGGAGGAACAGTGAAATCGGCCTTTAAACTGCCATCAAATCTCGAAGCTTCCAATGTTCTGAAAGTACAGATTTATTAAAACCTATATGGAGGTAATTTTTTGGAACCTGTGTACCTATCGACCGTATGCAAAAAAAAAGCAAACCCGTTCAGCGGGAGTTACTCGTATTTGACAAAAGTAGAAATAATTGTCAGCCATAGACAGATAAAAGACCTATCAAGTCTTAGACTATCAAGAATTTAAGGAATCAAGAACCAAGAAGCAGCCTATTTAAATCTTGAGCCGAGTCTAGCTTGACAAAACGATCACTGGTAGAAAATATCTACACCGAAACCACCTTCTGAATTAGGAAACATCAACCACGCTCAGGAAGGGAAAGACTGTATCTGTATCGAGAACTGTTGGCTACATTCCCGAAATATATTGCCCGAAATAAGTTCCAATATCGTCAAGGAAGAGGTTTCTGCTCGATCAGAATCCTCACGGTAGACAAAGCAGTACGAGTATGTCGGCCCATCTTCAAAAATGATGAACCCTTTTTGTTTATAACAGAGAAGTGGTTCGGGGGATATTGAAATTGAGCAGTAATGGGTTTTTAGGATAGGTTAGGTTCAGATGGATTCAGAATAGGCCCATCGCCATGCGAGAAGAATCTTATGATGTCAAAACTACCCTATGAGCTAACAGGGTCTTAAAATAAAATGATGGGAGGCAGGCTGTGCTCATAGCGACCTCGGCAATATTGTTGAAGAAGTATTCTAAGTCTTCTCAGAGTAGAGAAGTAGATGACAGGTAACGAACCACCTCCTCGTTCATACAGGTCCTGCAGAAATTGTTTGCAGGGATACCCAGTTTGAAGGCATGCCTCCAAATTCGTAACACAAAACTGCCTTTTAAGACACACCGGAGATTAAGCTGCCTATCGAACTTCTGAAGCCATTCTACGCCACCGGGGAATTTTAAGCACCGATCCGCTTTGACATCTTTCAGAGCTCAATACTGCTGAGTTCGACTGATGGGTTCCTTTACCGGATAGTTATGCCAAAAACAGATTCAAACGAAATTAGTTCTCCCTTTAGGTAACTTCCTACCAAAAGGTCTCGAATAGTTGTAAGTTCAAACGAAGTAACATTATCGCCTGATTTCTGGTGGATGGACTAATTTCAAAAGCAAATATTGGATTTAAAAAACTGACGAAAGGAATAAATACATAAAAAAAAATACTTTCCAATGGGCCCGGCGATATCTTACTTAAGGTGGTGCTACAGTCCGGGGCGGAACTCGGCTTAGTCGATATCAGGGACTTATAATACAACGCGACTAGTACTCGTAGAACAAGTGAATTTCGACAAAAGCACTGTACCACCTGTGGACAAATTCAACAGGCACTTGGAAAACTTGTCGCGCTGTCTTCCAGGCCGCAGATTCCATTAAAACAAAAATATAAGAAGAAAAATACCTGTTGGACGGACAATATGTGCTTTCTTGTGTTACAAACTTCTGACAGTATTAATGAGCGCCTTTTCGTATGGTAAGTCAAGATAGTCAAATTTCCAGCCTTCAAAGGGGCGTGGCATAAGCAAGCCGCGAGTGCAGGAAAGCAGGGATCAATCAAATGGACAGGAGACAAAACTAAAGTGTCCCTTTCGAAGGCAGTAATATACCCAAATTCGAGAATGGTTCGAACCTCTTTTATGTTGGACTGACTTTAGCAATAATTATTTTTATAAGACAAGTTAGCTTAGAATATAAAAACGTAGAGGTGAAAATCACTTACCATTTTCAAAACGATCATTCGCAGCCTTTTTTGCACGGGTTGTGTTGAGAAGCCACAATTGAACACATGAATCGGCACTTTTTATTAAACGAGGGAAATAAGAGAGACGAATTTTCATACAATCAAACAGTGCCAAAAAGGAGGGAGTTTGGAAAAACATACTTTCGAAAAAAAGGGGTCGCGATTTGCTACTGGACTACAAAATTTAAACTAAATTTACCTTTCTTGGCACACAGACAAAAACACTATCATACCGAACATGATTGAAACAAAAGACAACACGGCGGAAACACTTTTTTTCAAACAGATTTGTTAGACGGGACAAGGGCGGATGAGACTTTTAGGAAGATTTGAATATTATAGACTGACTGGAACACAATTAACCGAGGGTAATCTAATCAGACTTTTTTGAAGACCGAACAGCACTTTATATATAGAAAAGCCAGCTTTAAAAGGACTACGCGCACTATTTTTAATTATATCCTCTTTAATGTGATGCAGAGGCGCACAGCGAATGCTCTGAAATGGGAAATAAAATAATATTTCAGACAAAAATTGATTTTGTTTAAATAGCGAGTAATATAGCGTATTTAAAATTCTGAAAATTACATTTCTGAGGTGTTTTTACCAAATCAATTTAGAATTGAGTGGTTTGGATAGCGCCTCACCCACAATATTTGGGCGAAGGACACATTTTGGCAGCTTTCCAATTCGCATTTTCTTAAGAAAGACAGCAATAACCCTAGCGCTAACATGGTTTTAAATAAAAAAATATGTTAATGAGTACCTAATTCTAATTATAATTATTATAATAATTGTAAGTATAATCATAAGATTAACAACCTTGCACTTTTTTGCATCAGTCTATTACCTTTTTAAGAGTTTACTGTTTGGTATCATTGTTTGTACACTGAGTCACGGTAGAAACAAATAGAATCTGTATTAAATAATAGAAGTTTTCTTTTTATTAGCATGGCGTTTATTTTAAGTGCATTTTAATATATATATAATAGGTGGTCCATCCGCATATTCAAAATACAACAATTTCTTGAACATTTTATAGTCTTATGATAATAAACAATTCATTTTGTTTGGGAAAATGTTTCCGAAATCAATATCAATCTGTAGGTAGATAAAGGGTCATTCATTTTTCGGTTTCGAAAGTAAAGCTAAATAAAACACACACAGCTATACATTTTTGATGAACATTATAAAGCTTAGACTTTGCCATTAAGTGTGAAATATGGTGTAAGATGTCAACTTGAAACAACGAAATGAATGACCCTGTACATTAAAACGGACCGTATAATTCATTATATGCATAAAAATATATAAATTACCAACGAATATCCTAGGTCAGCATTATAACGATACCGATCCTTTAACAACTAGCTTAATGTTTCGTCCTGATCCTTAAAATGCTTTAGACAAAGGTGGCTCACTCAGAAAAATAAATGGTAAAGCGAACAATTTTGAGATTTTTAAAAAAATTTTAAGTTAAAAGTTATTGGTTCAAATATTATTTTTGTTAACAAGAACTCGTTTTTAAGTTTTCAAGAATCAGGTATTCAGCGTAAGAATAATATACTCTCCATAAGTATTTTATTACATCATTGCCAACAATTTCATTCTTAAATGAAAGATTTTGATATTTGGGCTCATTTTAACCAACGAAAATTGTTGGCATTACAATTTTTTTTTTCCGAGTGCTTGTCTTCCTCCAACAATCCAGAACTTTTTCCCAGGGAGCCGCGTGATTTGGCAACCAAATAACGTATTGGTCTAATTCGTCTCTTAAAAAAGAAGTCCATCACTCTACTTTTCTAGTACTTAAATTTGAAAAATATCTACCCTCTTCATCACAACTGAATTCTGAAGTGTGACCTTCATTGTGGGAGTGTGCTGCCGCTTGTACCGTTCATGAAATGTCTTGCAAAAACACAATTCCAACCAGCAAAGGTTTTTGGTTTAAGCTTAATTTAAAATGATTCTCACTTTAAAACAAATCTTCCTATTTTAATAAGTCAGCACTTAGAATTATTGAGAATTCAGTTCATGTTACACAGATAAAGACGGGTAAATTTCAAAAGTAATTTCTTATGGAAATAAAATGAAGTTCATTTTGAATTTAACATTTTTTAAACGGAATCCATTTATTTTTATATGAAATCTTGTTGTTTTAAGTAGGTTGGTAGGTTGGTTGGTCAAAGATGACTACCATCTTAATTTAAAGTGGCCGATTTTTCTCCGTGTATGTATTCGAAATTCAACGTCAAAATACCTGAAATGTCAAAATCAGTTCTTTGTGTATAAAAATATATCAAAAATATCATTAAAAAGGTGCATTTAGGCGTTTTTTCGGACTATTTTTGATGATTTTTTACGTTTTTTTAGCACGTTTTAAAATGCGTTTTTCCGGGCGTTTCTAGACACGAACGATTTTGGACGCGTTTTTTCGGGCTATTTTTGACGTTTTATAATGCGTGTTTCGGGTTTTTTTTTTGACACGCTATTTGGAACGTGTTTCCACGCGTTATTTAAAGCGTTTTTTGCGCGTTTTTCGAACGATTTTGGACGCGTTTTTCGGGCTATTTTTGACGTTTTATAATGCGTGTTTCGGGTTTTTTTTGACACGCTATTTGGAACGTTTTTCCTCGCGTTGTTTAAAGCGTTTTTCGAAAGATTTGCCTTTTCGGGCGATTTTTAACGCGTTTTTTCGTGGGTTTTTTGGAGCGTTCTCCGCCCGTTATTTAAAGCGTTTTTTTCACTCGATTTTGGACCGGTTTTTTCAGCTTTTTTCGTCCGTTTTTTTTACGGTTTTTTTCGTGCTTTTTTGGGCAATTTTTAATGCGATTTTTCACCCGTTTCTTCGCTCGTTTTAACGCGCTTCGACGCATTTTTTGACGGTTTTTTTTCATGTGTTTTCCACGCGTTTTTTCGTCCGTTTTTTGACGCGTTTTTATACGCTTTTTTCGACGACAAAAAGCAGTAGTAAACAAGTCATATAAGTTTCATAAACAAATGAGATTGATCAGGTAATGCTCGGTTATCAGAACATGCGCGACAACTTTCGAGCTTCGTTCAGTGTTCTACTCTGAACCAGAGAAAAGTTTTTATGAAGTAGAAGAATAATTTAATTTTAAAACTTTCCGCGAATTTGTAGCAAACAAAATTAAATACCGATCTTATTTTTAAATGTTGTTAACAGTAGTCCAAACATTGTCGATGATACTGTTTTCTATGATTATACCTACAGTAAAATTATCCAAGCGAATTGAATAGTTAAAAATCAAAATTTGTTTATGCGTTACTTTTAAGTTAATTAAGCTAATATTGTTAGTGGACATTGGAATAGCACAAACCGCTATTTTCTCGATTAATTTTCGTTAAGTTGTATTTTCTTTTATTAAATTTTGTACGCAGAAAACAATGAATCGTGGTGGAGGCAGTTTGGCAGGTTTGGGGTTAATTTTCCTCAATCTCAAGATGCCTCAATCTTGCTAGTTAATGTCTGACAACTATGTACTTTAGGTTGAAGACTTTGCTGCGAGATAAACGAGTCACGAGGCCTAAACAAGAATATGTAAGATATGACAGATTGGTTAGTCGAAGTGCAGTCATTTTGTCGATGAATTGAATGGTTATGAATGAGTTGTTCGGTCACTAGAGGGATGTATATGAATTTGAGCTTAATATCTGACCCAACGCTCTCAGGACATTATATAATAAAATTCCTACGACCAAGACAACATTTAATTTTCGGGCAACATGTTTGGGTTCCGATATATTTTCTTAAGGGTCTAGTCTTTCTCAAACAATTTAAGGCAAGGAGGTGGAGGAGTTTATTTTTACATTTGCTTTAAAAAAAAAAAAAGACCACAGCACCTGGAGTAATAATCGCCACATGTTTCAAGCCAGCATTTCTCAGTTGTACTACACTTCTTCAGTTGGACGTCTTAGGCGAGGTCTTTCTCTACCGCTTTGTCCCTTTAGGTTGAAGAAGACGACAAAGAAAGAGATAGAAGCTTTCAGTACCTCGTTGTCTTTATTCACGAGTGATGAACGGAGCAATGATGAGTTTTTCTGTTCGATCTGGGCCGATTTTGAGGCAACTACATCAATCTGTTATCAGGGGGACCGAACTTGTATCAAAGCTTAGTTATCGGTCTTTGATTCGGTGTTTTTTCCACCTGTGGTTTGATCACGTCTCCAACTCGCATCCCAAGATGTGATATAGTACTTCCCGTAAGGCCCAGGATGAGTGGTTTAGTTCGGATCCGACTACTCTCATCTGTTTGTATAAGGGACTTCCACTGAAGGCTAAGAGTCAAAAGCGGAAGCTTTTGTGAACTGTGTGGAGTCCAATTAAGCATCCCACACCCATGAGAAGTACAACCAATTCCTGTTGAGTCCAAGTCGGGTAAGTCAAAAAGCGAAAATCAAAAGAAACTAAAATCAAATCGAAGAAGGAATGACAGGTCGTTGACCTCTTTGTTGCTAACGAAATGAGTTTAGGTACGTGACAGCCTCAAGCGCCAATTCCAGTATATTTTTCTAAAAGGTTTAACCCCATATGAACTTTCCAAGCTGGTACAATCAATAAATGTCCAACGTAGGACAATCGTGTTCTTGTCGAAATTCAATACCCTCTCCCAGCACAGATCCCACGCAGAACTGCAAAGCCTTTTGTACATCCAGGACATTAACCTCGAAGAAGCCGCCATATTCGACTGAGATCACATTTAACCCTTACAGCAAATGCGCCTCGACGGAATTCATGCATCCCGATACAATACGCACCCCCAAATCGAATGCAACCCAATTAGCTGATTATTTTCGCCAGTATGTCATGGAAATCATTGCGCCAACCCCAAATGTCATCAAATTGTTGCCAAAGGGCTTTCAATTGATTGCGGCACTTCTCTAATCGCATAGTCGCTCCCGCGCTCCTACTCTGATTGCAATTGCCATACTTTCATAATGTTATTAAAATCGGAAATCCATTCGCCATGAGTCCTAAGCCGAAAACTCATAAAACCCGATGCACAGCAACAGTCGACTCGAGAGTGCGAGTGCGAGTGCGAGTGCGAGTACGAACGACGTACCTACTCACACAATAGTGTGTCGCACGCAGAGTGTCTGTGGATCTATGCCCGCGCGCACATCCATTCAATTATCATTATTGGGGGAGAACTATAAATTAATTATTTTCAAACCCTCCATTATTTAATAGCAGTTTAGTTTTTCGTGTGCGCCCCAGAAGGGGTGAAGGACTCAACTCAACTATCCGCCACAGTAATGTGTATCTGATGTACACACAACACACGTGTAAGCTGATTCGAAAAATTCCCCAGACAACAATGTAAACGCTTGAACTGTGTGTGCAGAGTGTATGCCTTTGCCGGACCGTACCGTGCCGAACCGAACCGAATTGAACGGCGCGATGGCGGTGGCGGGGTTGTCGCCCATATTGTAAATGGTAATGAATTCAAAATAATTTCATGATTATGCGGTTTCAGCGGTGCGGTGCGGTGCGGTGCGGTGTGCTGGTGCTGCTCCTCCTGGTCGTGTTCGCTGCCAGAGACATCGAACCTATATCCATGGATGGGCCCGCTGTAACTGTTTCTGTATCGCACTTTCAGCTGGAGGTGTTGGAAAATCGATTCTTTCGATTAGGGGTGGATTTATCGACCTACAACCTGGAATCATTCCCATTTTCATCACTGAACAAACAACATGCACACACATTGAACGCCCCAAAGTAAATCAGGTCGATACACGGTGGGGGCTGGGGATGGGATGCACAGATTATACAGAGGGATACGAGCAGATTTCTCATCGTCGTTGTAGTTGTCGTTCCGCAAAAGAGGTCATATACAGAGCGATATGGGTGGAGGAGTTTCGAACTTTTATTATTTAGAAATAATTTTTGGCTATCGCCGTAGGTGGAGGAAGAGATTTTGGATTTCCGTTTTGTTTTCTTCTTCCATATTTTTTTTTTTTTTCTCTTTGCCCCCGCACCAGCACCCGCACCCGCACCCTCACCCTCGCCAAGTGGCCGAAACATTGGGAAGTGCCTTGAGCAGTAGATGCGATGCGATATGATACAGCGAAGCGACGATGACGATGTTATGTGTGCCAAGGATAGTTGGATAAATGCGATAATGAGGTCATGAGAATTTCTTTATCCACGCCGCAGATGTATGGATACTTTGTGTACACACAGTCGGAAGGCAAGTGGTGACACGTTTTTTTTTTTTTTAATTTGTTCTTGCTTTGGCTGGTTAATATTTCCGTCTCTTAACTGGGTGTCAACAGGCAATCATTTTGAAATGGGTAAAGTGAGCGCGCAATTTTTTTTTCCACCCGAGGAGAGCGTTTGGTATGGATTTAGTTGGGTTTTTCACTTGGAGGGGTAGGTGTGCATTCTTTTGAGGGCTTCCAAAGGATGTGGACTCAACTGGGCCTTTGCAAGACTAAAATCATACCCATCAAGGTCCGAAGTGTTTTCGAACCAAGTAGGTGGAGGCAGTAACCTCCCGCTCCGCAATGCTGCATAAATGTCGGTACCAACGACAATAGGATTAGGGTAGCCGTTGCAGAAAAGTAGTTTTAAAGACTCGAACTGCAACTTTGAACTCATTCGACGTCGGTACAGAGTCAATCCTCTGCATCATGCTTACTCCCAAGTCCATCCGATACTACTTTAAAGAAATTCTAACAAGAAAGTCCGCCATGCAAAGGGTCTAAGCACGAATTGGAGCTTTGAAACGAAGTCGCTGATGGTAGATCTCCGGGTTTTCGGTTGGAAGCAGCTAATTTCGCATGCACTCCAAAGTTCCAAGCTAGAGCTACCTTTTCGGTCGGAATTTAGAAAAATTTATCAGAAATAAGGAAAAGAGTGCAAACCCTCAGCGTACAAGAACTTTGTATTCTACGAGCGGAACTTATCACAACGGGACTGTCAGTGGATCGTGACGATTTCGCTCTGACGGACCTTCAAAACTTTGAATATTCACTGCAGGGCTTTGCTGCTTCTTCAGTCATAGACCGGCGACACCTTTGAATGTCGGAGGGTGGATTGCAACTTTGATTTGACTGATGCCATGAAATCACCTTTGCAAACTGTTAAACGGAGAGATGTCGCAAACTCCGTTCCCTGGTTGAAAGAAGCACAGAACTTGGATGATGAAAACAAAGTCTTCCCCGTCCATAGCACGAAAATTCAGTCGACCTGTCTAAATGTCCCATTTATACCGAGAAAGGCAAAGAACGATGGGATGTGTTTAACGGTAAGAACGAAATTTAAAAGGGAAATCTGCAAGCCAAACGAGGGACATCAAGTTTGGACATTTAAAACGAATGGACTCCAACACTTCGGACCACAGATTCTTCTGAAAAATTAGCTGGCGGGACATTTTAGCATTTGAAGTGAAAAAAAAAACTTTTTTATTTTATTTTACATTTTTTTTATAGTAATAAGTAATATTTGGTTTAAGCATAAGTCTTTTAATTCATATTTGTACATTTTATATAACATTTTCAAAGCAACGCATTATCCCGATAAGGTACATGTTTACAAAGTAAAAATTCAAGAAGGAACATAACTTAATATAAATAGTAATAAATATTTTATATGAAAATTATATATAGGGTTTTCCAATAAAAGATGTTATTTTGGTATTTAAAGAAAAATTTGTTGAGATAAATGATCGGATGTTTATTTCATAATAAAGAGGAAGGTATGCCGTTAATAATGAAAAACAACATCAGCCAAATGGCCACCACGAGCACGCATACAGGACCATATCCTTTTCATGAAATTTTCCATAACCAAATCGCAAAGTGGCTGCCCTATGTCCTCGATAGCCTAACGAATTTTATCTTTGAGGACTTGAATCGACGCTGGGCTGTTGGCGTATACCTTATCTTTCACGTGGCCCCAAAGGAAGAAGTCGGAAGGTGTTAAATCACAAGATCTCGGTGGCCAATTGTGATCACCTCTTCGAGAGATAACACGGTCCGGAAACTTTTCCCGTAAAAGATCAATGGTTTCGTTGCTTGTGTGGCACGTAGCGCCGTCTTGTTGAAAGTAAACGTTGTCCAGATCAATACCAAAAATTTGCGAACTGTGACTGCAAGATTTTCACCATTTTTGTGGTGAATTTGAATAATTTGAATGCGTTGTTGAAGCGTGTATCGTTTCATTTTTAGTAATGGCGTAGTTTCTACTTGTCAAATGTCAAAGAATAAAAGCTTCAAAAGTGACAGCTACCGAAATAGCGGGTCATTCACAATAACACCTCTTATTGGAAAACCCTTTATTAAGATAATATTTTAACAGCCATTTTTATATAAAAATATAAACAAAAATTAATTCTACAAAAGGAACAGTAGAAACTAACGATTCATATCACGAAACTAACAAGTTAAAATTAACGAAGAACTATCTCATTTACTATAAAATTACTTTTAATTTATATTAACAGTCATCGTTTTAATTGCAATTAAAAGGTGAGTTAAGTTATACCCATCCAATTTTTTTATATAAAAAAAGATGCAATTCTCTAAATTTTAGTACTTATCGGTTGATGTTATTTTCGAACGAATTTTTTTCCCAGTCAGTTTCGCAAAAATCCTTAAATTCCCTGCAACTCATCGAAAAATGAAAGAAACTAAATATTTTTGCAGAGCTTGCATTAGAAATAGGTAACGAAAATATAAAATTGCAAAGTATTTCGAAATTTGGTGCCTCAGCTATTTTGAAAAAAAATAACCCAATTTTTCACATCTTTTTTTTTCATCCAAATCTCTAAGCTCACATTAAAAAAAACTCTTTAATGCAATAAATTCTTTCAAGAAGTATATATCATCATTTATATATTTTTTTTTTAAAAGCTCAATAATTTTGATGTAATTTTCAAAATTTGGATTATTTCGTAAATTTATTCTTGATAAGTTCATAATATAAAATAAATTAACAGCTGAAGTGTCCTCGGATTCTAGCAACAATACTGCATTTTGGAAAATTTCCTCAGCATTTATTTTGTTTAAAAATGGAGAAATAATAGGGCGACATGTTGAAAGGCGGGACATTTTAGGGGACAAATCTTCAAGCGGGACATTTCGCGAGACACTTTTCATTGCGTGACACTTGCGGGATAAAAGCCTTAAAGTGGGACGTCTGGCGTCCCTAACTCCAACCCATAGAAAGTACAAAACGGTAGAGGCAGACTAAGCAGTAACTAAGGTGACTATCAAAGGAAACCTCCATCGTCTAGCGGGTCAGGAAGTGTATGGCTCCGTGCAGAGGCTCGCACAATAATTGTGTTGAGGAATATCGTTCATCTCGGTCGATCCAGAAGGTTCATGGAGAACTGACGAGTTGGATGAGAGAAAACTGCCAGTAGTTTTGACACCATCATTTTTGAACAACTTCCACACTTTAATGACAGAGTATCATCTGTTGTGTTGTAATTTTACGATTATTTTTTATTGGATTTGGGAGTTTTTTGAGTAAATAAAGCTCGCGCGATTCAATAAATGGACTGTACCTACAGTCACTCAAAATCGCATTAAGCTCTCAATCATCGCTCGCAAAAAGTTCGCAACCGCAGACGTATTTTTCAAAAGTATTAAAGCATTTTTCTTTAGTCACAGGCACAGCTAAAGCTTGCTCATTCAATCTCAATCATCAAAGTACAACCACGGTCTGTTGAAAATCACAAAAAATTCCACACCTCAGATGGCAAATCGGTTTCGGACAAGCGAGGTAGCCGAGCGAATTTAAAAGAAGCTTCAAGCGCAAGCTGTACCGAGGAATGGATTTAAACCCAAAGGTCAACAATAGATTGACGCGGCCACATTGAGCAAATGGATACTAAACCCAGTCTGCGGAAAATTGCCAGCAGCTCAGAAAAGGGCCGAAAACACCTTTAAAGACGCACTTCGAACAACACCTACGGACTCCTTTTTCAACTAACTGCCAATTTATTTTCCCAAGTTTAGCTAGCAACTAAAAAGAATGGTCTTAGGCTCACAAAACTCAGGCACCTTTTGCAAAAGTAATATATAGGACACTGCTCAATGACATTCAAGCCTTTGCCATAAGGAAGATCGACCCTTAGCTTTTAAAACCAAGGTATCACAGACGCCACAGAGCCTGTTTGGAAAAGCTGACAACAGAGAGCCTGTACAGTTTCTAAGGCAAAAATCTTAGGTTTCATAAAGTTAAGAGTGTCCTTCTTCAACTTCCGATCGAATACACTGGAAAAAGGCGGACGTGGGTAAGGTTAGGTTAAGTGTCTGTCTTGAAAAACAAATCTAAACCCGACTTGTAGGTAAGATATGATGTCCCATGAGTAAGGAGTGGTGAAGGTAGCCAGTCTAGACCGGGACAAATATACTTATCAACCCGCACTCATCGCACCTGCCTTCCAAATTACACCCAGCTATCTGTGACAACTGACAACAGACGATCCACGTTTAATATTTACAACACAATTTATTACCCACTTCCACATAACTCTTCCCACGAGTATCCCTGATTTACTGCATTCAAAACGTCATTCACACAGTCAACTCGGCTCACTTACGCCACAATAGCAAATAATTGAGACATACATTTAAATACTCAGTGCCATATATCTCGTACCTTTGGTCTCAATAATGCCACACCTCAGCCCTAATCACCCTAATGCCTTTTATTATCCACAAATAAAAAGGAATTCCACCGGATACCATTAACCAGATAAGAATAGAATTATTTGCCTCGATTCACCATCCATACACGTATACCAGCCGAAGCAGTAAAATATCCTTTCCTTGGAAAATGCAAAATATTTACTATTTACATTCCTGCTGCTGAAGCCAAACATAACCATGGAAATGTGCAGGGTTTCCTCTACCTGGTCTAGAGACAGAGAGAGAATTTTCCAAAAGGAACCCCTTTCTGTTCCACAGTAGTCCGCTTCCGTACCTACTCCGTCGGTACGAGTACATAAAATATTGCAAAGGAAGTGTCGACTGATGGTCGCCCTCATCTCTATTCATCCCCTGAAAATATTGTACACATCTTATTTTTAAGGTGTATACAGACCGACAAAGGTTGTTCTTGTTTTGTTGTATGAAAAAAATGTTTTCGTGTGTAATTTATCAACCTGTAGGCCAACAATAGGAATTCAATTTTTGCGCAAATTATAAAATAAAATAAAAATTCAGGGACAGAAACAACGTAATTTGTGTATCTGTCAAACTGAAAATTGACATCGTTCGGCGATGTCCATATATTGACAAGTTTCAAATGACGACTGAGTGTTGTGCCGGAAAAGTGCGGTTTGCGGCTTGCAGCGACGGCGATGCACACATCACGCGTTTTCTGATTGATGTCGAACCCCACTCCGTTGAAAGTGGGGCTATGCACGAACATTGAATGCAAAGCGCAGAATGGTTCACGCAATTTGGAAGTAAAAATAAGTACGTTTTATATAAGAACTCATAAAAGGGCCATAGTGGATTTGAAACCATAGACCCTGCGGTATAAGAGGTAAGGCAATCGGGGTCATACAAAGGAACGAAACTTTTCAGACGATTTTCGATAGAGATCGCAAAAAAGATCAGATCAGATAAGATAATACACTGAAATTAAAATACCAGGTATCTAATATTGACAAAACTTCATTGTAAAAGTTCAGCAAAATTGGTTTTGTTGAACTGAAAAAAAATTGTTGTAATGATAAATGAAATTTATCAATAACTTAAGTTTCATCAATTTGAATAATATTTTGTCAAACGGATAAAACATTTACTACAAAACTACTTTGTCAGATTAACAAAACACAATTTTCAGTTTAATAAATCGATATTGTATCAATTGAACAATTTTGTTGTTGAATTAACATAGTTTTTGTTATATCCATGGAATTAGAACCAAAATTCACTTCTGTGAAATTGACAAAAATTATTGATGAATTAACAAAGTTTTTGTTAAATATCCATTAAACTAGACACAAAATTCACTTTTGTGAAATTGACAAAACTTATGCAAAATGTTTGTTCGCCAAACAAAACACAGATTATCAATATAACAAACAATTTGTTGAAATGAAAAAAAATGTCTGTAGAAACGACAAACGTTTGGTAGAATTGATAATACACGTGTTGAATCAATAAAAATACATTTTGAACATTTTTATCCTTTGAATGCAATGCTATTGATGGCGTCATTTATATTTCACACTCGAGTTTGTTAGTGCACATACATATAACCGGTAAAAGTGAATAAAAAAGACAACCTTTTAAAACTATAATTAATGAACTAAACCTCTCTTCAGTAAAAGAAAGCCGCATATGGAAATTATGGGAATATTTAAAAGCTAAGTGAAACAACAAGTTAGTGCGATAATATACAGGTATATGTACATTGAAGACAAAACAGCTGAACTTACAGCCAAGGAAAAACATGTCCAGCCAAGCAAGACCAAGTTGTGCATAAACGATTTTAGCTGTTTTTTATTATCAAGGGTTCGGATTTTCACGCACTAAAGATCTCAAAATATGCGCTTAAAAATGCAAAATATGCATTTAAAATATGCACTTAAAATTAGTTAAACTTAATTTCGGTTCAATTTAAAAACACATTTTCTTCAGTCTATAAGAATACGTTAAATTTTTTATTTTTATTATTTAATAAAATAATAACTTAAAACGAGATCAACATTTAATAAAAAAAACAAAAACACAGTTAACGTAAACATAACCATCTTCCTTTGTTTAATACGAATAAATAATTCAAAATAAATTCCTTAATTCATTTTGAAAAGTTTTATTTGCATAGATCATGAAATTTTTTGTAAAATTTTCGAATTCAAAACGTGAAAACGTGAAATGAACAAAAGAAAAAGATAATAGTTTTAAGCTTCGTTTGCACTGACATAAAGGGGATATATTTTGACTGTCTAGTTAAATTTTTGAACAATATGCTCCAAAAATATGAATTAATATTATAAAAAATATGCAAAATATGCAAATATAGTAAAATATGCACAAAAATTGCAAAATACACATTTATAGTAAAATATGCAAAAATATGCACTAAGGGTTAAATGTAATTTTAAAGGAAATTTCATGATACGTATACATAATAAGTTGCCTTGCATCCAAGGTGCTCATAAAAAAACATGCATTTGCATGGAAATCCGATCCCTAATTATCAGCTATGATCCATATAGATCATCGATTTACATGCACCTACAACAACAGCACATGATCCTGCATCTGAAAATTATTTCTACTATTTCCGACTAGGTGGGTTGTTTTATTTTTAAATGTTGCCGTAAACGATAGCCACACAATCACGTTGCCAGACTAAAAAATGGAGCACAAAAAATCAATTGATTTTTTTCGCATTCGAATAAACTCCCTGTCCGTCTTCCGAGTTATTTTGTTTTTTCTCGTTTTATAAAGGTATGTCCAGACCAGACAAACATTTGATAAGCAATTAAATACATACATGTTCCATATTTATTTCTAAAACACTTATTAAACAAAACAATTTTTATGAAATGTATAGAAAAGTTTTGCTGGTTTGGATCTGGACACCAAAAAAACATTTATGAAGTTTCACAGTTAACCAATCGTGATGGGAAATCATTTTTGTTTTACAAGTATCCCTGCAGAAAGTGAGCGCTGTTAATGAGAAAGTGATTCATTTAATACGATTATTTGAATTAAATCGCGTGGCGCGTGATTGCCAAGACCAAAATTGCAAAAATAAAAACTCCCACCACATTATTTTCTTCTAGTCCAAAACAGGATAAAGTTGAAACATTTCACAAACATTTACCTCCGTATTAATGAACAAATAAGTATACAAAAATTAGACGTAACTGCTGAGTAACGAGTTGATAACTTTTACGCAGTGTTTATTAATACGGTTAGTAAATAAATTTCAGAAATTTTTTATAAATGTTATAAACGTTTATAAAATCTGGCCGATTTGCTTCAGACACATTTCATAACCATTTCTGAAATGTTTCGGTGGTCTGGACACACCTTAATATGCCAAGATAAGCTCAAGCGGTAGCAGCAAATATTGTTCATGTGTTACATATTTGAGCATAAAATACTAAATTACAAAAATATATTTGAAAAGAAAAATTATGCAAATTTGATTCAAATATGGTAACACCCCCGACATTGCAAGTGAAATCACATGTGCCTTGTGTGACGTCACGTTGAGAAGAATATTTGCAATATGGCTGGAGGCAATATCAAGTTTGAAATACCCTGTATTATCTGTTTTGTTTTTGAAAGCAACTGTTGCCACAATTCCAAAATTAAACTTTTCAATGATCCGTTCTGTTTTATTTTCGTGATCTGATTCGGATCAGACCACGCTGATAATAAAAAAACAGCTTGTATTGAAGAAAGTAGGATTGTGTAATGTGCACATCCTGGGATCGCTTGGCTGGACTCTGGACATTTTCTTTCTTGTCTGTAAGTGCAGCTACACACAAGCAATTTTAATTTATCTTGAGACTGTTGTGTTGTTAATCCTTCGAAAAATTGAGTGCATTTTGATTAGGTTTGCCTGATAAAATACATTTACCTTACATTTACACAATACATATAAGAAAGAATTCCCAAATTTTAACAAGATTTATTAGTTAGTTCAAGAAATATATATAAGAGTAGTTAACGCAAGATTAATAATATATGTTGGCACTTGTACTATCGTCCACGGTCTTCTACGGTCAAACAAGTACTGCCTTTGGTCTCATCTGTCGCGCATCCAACATCACCACATACATATATATTATTTTATCTAAAAGTTCAATCCTCTTACTTTTCAACGTACTAAATACAAATTGGGAATATTTTTTTAGATTGTGAAATCGATCAAGAAGCCCTGGCTTATATTTACAACACCTAAACATTTGGCAACATAAGGAAGTACCCTTGGGAGTGCAGTTTTAGTATAAGTGAATGAGTTTAATAATTATTCCTTTTTTAATAAATCTGATTATTAAATTTATTTGTTTTGCGTTTCATTTATTAATATATAAATTATTTTACGAGGGTATTGTAAACATATTTTGGATATAATTTCTTTATTTAGATAAATACTTACTTCGTACCTTTAAAATGAAGTTGAAGGATAACTGCAAATGAGTATTAATCATATCGACAAAAGAGTTCATTTAATTCAACAGATTGACAGACTTAACAATTCTGCTGATGAATCAACAAATTAAAATGCTAGAGATGACAAAATGTTGCCACATAACCAATAATCTGTTTATAGATTCAACAAAACACAACGGCAGTAATTAGAAATTGTTTCTGTACAATCAACAATATTTGCTGTTGATTTAACAAAATACAATTTCAGCTAGAATTGACAAACTAATTTTGTTAATTTTATAAAGAGACAAAGACCAAATTGATAAATTTAATTGTTGATTTGACAAACCAGCAAAGGTATAAATGACAAATCTCTTTTGTAAAATGAAGAACATTATGATTAATTTAACAAATTATTTTTATACGCACAAACAAACGATTTTTGTTAAAACAACCTTTTTTTTATCATCACAACAAAAGTTTGAAAACAAGATAAAACTTATTAAAATTTTGTCAATTTGATAGAAACATTTTGTTGGATATTGTATATTGACAAAAAAATTATTGAATGAAGCCTCATTTTTATCAAACATAGCAAGGTTTTATTTTCAGTGATATAATCTACGTATCTGCCGTTTAAGGAGAGAAAAAAGAAGAAAGGTGGTAGACTTTTTGTTGTCCATCACACTCCTATTCCTACTGTACGTTTGGTTAGCTTTTCCGATAGCTTGCACAATTTTTGTTCTGAATTTCTTTATAGAAAGGTAGGTCAAGGTAATTTTCCTTTGGGAAAATGTCTACTTGTGTCACTGAAAATAGAACCTTGGTACCTATATTTGATAAAAAATTATGGTTAATTATATTTTTTTTTTGTCAATATACTTGTTTTGTCAGCTCCAGATCTAGTACTGACATTTGAAACTGGGTAGAAATGTCACTTTCTTATTTCTCCCAGGTATAAGCAAAGCTTTTGAAAAGCCTGTAAAAAGAGAGTAAGTAAGTTATCCCTCAGAGGATAATTTTGCATTACATCGGCCTATAAAAGGTCAGCTCATCTGAAAATGCACTTATGCAGTTGAGGCACAATTGGGTCAAATATATAGACTGTAACAAGTAATTTAAACCACCAAATCGTTTGATGTGTTTGATTGTCAATTTCTACTGAAAAAAAACTTGAAAACGCTTGGATTATTAGCTTTATATGAAACTTTTTTAGATCCTACCTTAAAAATTGGTATCAAAGTGTGAAAGTTTATCATATATGTAAGGAGCGATTTCATGATTCTTTGTGAATGATGTAGGCTTCTAATATGGCCAAAAATTTACCGTGGTTATGAGCTGTTAGACTAAGATTTTGATTTTCAGTTTGTAGTCTATTTCGGAGTTTGATGTGAATGTGCTTACCTCAGCTCAAATTCTAACTTTGTATGTTGAAACTGTGGCTTTCGTTCCTCTTCTCCTAGAACAGTGCGCCTGTACAAACAAAGATTGGAGCAAATTGTTTCTCTAAATCAAAATCTGCAAAAAGTCTCGAGTAGAGGCTGACCTGTTCCTATTTGACAGTTATGCACTATAATGACCTATGTGAGTCACATATCTACAAGACAGACAAACAATGCAGATAACCTTTATCAGTAGACTGGGTTCTATCTTCACAAAGACGGCATTTGCAATGTTGAACTTGTGGAGCTACTATAGGAAAAGCTTCAATGTTCTGTTTTCAATTGGAAGCTTACGAAGCCTTCGTTGCCAATCTTTCGAAGTTCGTCAGCAATTTATATGTTTTTTGAGGTTTTACACAGCCATTGGCAATTTCCCCAGGCAGTTTTTCGTATGGCTCTTCACGACTTCGAATGGTTGAGCTGTCAATTGTGCTTAATGTCAGAAGTTTAGCAAAACTGAAGAGCTGGAGTTCTTTAAAGAAACCCATTTTTCGTCTTGTAAGCGATGAGGTCGAATGAAACCGTGAACTCCAACAGCTATATAAAGATCTAGACATAGTCAAAAAAGGAGACATTGCCGCAATGATGGTTCAGCCAAAAGGATCGACAAATCAAGACTGAACTTTCGACTTAAAAACGAACCCTTTGATGGTGCCAGACCAGACGTCTTGTCTGGGATCAAGGAATATGGAAGGTTCCATAGTTTCGCAGGCAATGGCACCCTATGGTATTGTAAACAAGTTCGCCCTTCTGTTTAAAACGTCCAAATAAAGAATATAAAGATCTATTCAATCATTTAAATCGACCATGTGGACGGTTGAAAATCTCGCGCTTCAAAGGTTGACCACATTCCTTAATTGTGGGCAAAATGAGAGAATAAACCCTTAGCGGTAAACAAATGATGAGAGTGAATTCATATTAAGTTGTGTAACCAAATCGAGCATGTCAAGCAAGCTGAGAAGAGTTGAACGCCCAAGAAGCCCAAGTTGCAAATACAGGCGTCATGTCAACAGCCTAAATAACCTCACCTAATGACAGTTTAATGACAGTTCTGCTGTTTTACAATCTTGCCACCTATACACCTTTGAAACTTAAAATGTCCAGACAAAGCTTAATCCTGTACATGGACCTTAATATCTCGTCCAGTTTCACATTGTCAAACTTTTTAAAAAATGTATTCTTTTGATTTGTTTGTCTAGTCCATGTTTCCAGAGTCCATCCGGAAGAAACAGACGAGCTGGGTGAGTGAGTCTAGTCCTTTAAATGTCCCCTTCACTACTTTTTTTATGAAAAAACTCTAAAACTTCTGGGCTATTGCAGTCTGAACGAAATAGACCGTTTTTAAGATATTCAACGTCGGTGGCCAGCTAGCCCTCGCTGCATAAAAAAAATTTAGCAACTGCGGCAACTCTTGTTAATTGTACGCTGAAGTCTAATCAAGCACCTACCTACCTAGTGGTTGAGGTCCAGGGCAACCCCGCCTTTTTGCCTAACCGGCTGTCTCGAATTGGGCCCCAAAACGTTGAAGAGTCAACTTTGAAGGGCCACCGCGTCTGCCGTAAAATGGACTCAACGTTTTCACTGACGAACACTTATTTTGATACTAAAGTCAGTGACTGATTACCCAGATTTGGCAGACGCTACCAAAACAACATGGCCGCCACAGGCTTCCAACATCGAAACCATCGCAATTGAAAAACGCTTAGCTGAAAATAAATTTCTAAACTTTCGTTCTGAATACTGCCCGCTATTTTCCAAAAAACTTATATAATACTCCACAAGGAAATTATGAAATGTCTGCCCTAGTCAGTAGATACATATCAAATGATTGATTGATCAATGTGGACATTTGGCGAAGATGCTCTCCGAATAGGGTTAGAGAGGTTCTTAAATAATACATTGTTTAAACGTAAAAGTGCAAGCTCCTTAGGTACACCAAGAGTTAGGACTTATTTTCAGAGGGGCATAAAAGTACTCGTAGTAGACACAATAGGTTCGTTCGGGTACTTTTTTACAAACGTAAAATTATTAAAAATTTGCCAAGAAACTGTACGAATGCGACCACGTACTCAGAAAATTGAAAAAAATGAGAGAGAAATACATTTCCCCTCTTTTAATTTTTTCTTAATTTTCTACTCGCCGAATTTAGACTTACCGAATGAAAACCTACAACTAAGTGACAGCTCAAAAGTTTGACATGTAAAACTCTATTTATTTTCGGGTTCAACGATGTCGGAGGAAAAAGTTGTAATTTAATGTTCTCCTAGAACATATCAGCGCATTCAAAATGGTAAGCTTAATAGGTATTTAGGTTATAAAAAATTCAATTCCAACTTATTTTGTAGATTTTACGATAATGTCAAATTGACATTTCTTAAACTTTTTTTATGAAAACCGGTCACGTACTTCTCTTGAAATTGATAGATTTCTCTCTCGATTTTTGATATTTGACATTTTTCATTTTTCTATACCCAATATTTGCCAAAGGCTGCACAAAAATACATCCCGAAGTTGGTTCCTATTGTAATCAGAGATTCGGCCCATGACGTCTGTGGTTTAATCAAATTTTGAAAAATACACCCCCAGCAGTAGCGACAGCGCCGACACAACATTGTTTCATATTTTAGCCTTTAATTTGTAACGAAGCCCAAATATCAGCAAAAAAAAAAAAAAAACAATACCTCCTCTTCCACTCAACGATCCATAAATGTCGCCTTCCATTAGCGCACGTTTTAATGAAAATCGTCATCACATGCGATACGACCCAACGACACACTCGCTCTCACATACGTTACACAGCTATGTGGCTGCTGCTGCTGCGGCTGCCCTCTGCTTAGCGCGTATGCGACGCCTCTCCTGTCTGCTTATATTTCTACAATAAAATTCATAAATTTATTGGGATTCCATGCCGCACTGAGCGCTCCGTCTGCGTCGCACACTTTACGCTGAGATGTCATAATTTATGAGCGGCATAAACACTGGTGTGTGATGTATACACACATGTGCATATGCATTCAAGAAGGAGAATAATAGTAGCCCCCGAACCACCAACCAACGTTTATTGTTGGTGTTTTGGTAGACTTGAGAGGTTGAGACGGATGGCGGCGAGAGGAAGGCAAGGGTTTGCTTCTTCGGCTTCCACTTCCACGGATTGAGGTTGATTTTGTGTTCGTTTTGCGTTCATCTTTTCATTCAGCTACACTACATCACAGCCCCTATCATTCTTTGTGTAAACAATGGACATGCGACGACGACCGGAGGGAGAAGAGCAACGCAAAAAGAGAATCGGAAGAGTTCAGCTCAGCAATACAAGCACAGGGGACAAAAAAAACATTCATTCGAAGCGACTACGTGAGAGGAATGGAAAGCAGTGATAAGTGACAGCAATTAATGGATTTAAACAATTTAATCATAATTCGGATCAACGGCGCGTTGGAGTTTTTAAGTTGCCTGAACTTTGGGGTCTCCCGGTTGAAGTTGCTCTGAGAATTTCGGAAAACGACTGCAAATTTATTGATTTTTCAATTGGCGGCGCACTTGAGAAGGTTCTTCGGGGGTTTCAGTTTTTTTTTTCAAGTCTTGGGAAATATGCGGTTAAGTCCCGGTTGTCCGTGGACTTAAATGTTATAGGAGTTTAAAATGCCCAGAGGGCCCAGCCAAAATGTGAGACTTGTGCGATGACAGTAAAGGGAAGGAAACTAATTTTTTAGATGTATGATCTAGTGGAAGTAATGAGCAGAAACCAACCTTAACTTGAAACTTCTCGGCAGCTAAGACGGAATTCTCACGACGAAAAATAGAGTGGGAATGATAAAGAGGTCGTTAAAAGCTTCAGGAACAACTCTCCAGTCTCCACTTTTCAAGAAGCAACGGTGGAGGTAAACAAAATGACAACGTAGCAAGATTTTGGTGTCTCGCAGGCTTAATATGTTTGTTAGGCAAGGACAATACAGATTAACCCTCTGCTAGATGCCGGGTCAGATGTATGCATCGTCGGCAACGAATCTTTGTTAAGGCAGGGTCTAAGCCGTTCTATGAAAAAGACGAACACAAACGTTGTGAAAAAAGTTCAGAAGAAAAGAGGATGGGAAGGACTGCAACTTTTAAAAATGCCAAGGCCTCTCTGGTGGACTTTCTTAACTCTTATGGAACTTAAAAAAGTTTCAGATCATGCATTGGCCTAAGTACCAATAGTAAAAGGCTCCATTAAGGCTCATGGGCTGAATCGCGCCATGCATGGACGAGTAATATGTGAAGAAGTTCGTTATCATCAATATCATTTCTCGAATAGACCCTCTATAACTCTCGATCTACCGCCGGCGACGTTTTAGTCAGAGACAATGACCATCCTGGGTAGAGGAGAGACGTCGGACTTAGTTAAACATCACAATGGGTACACATGGACCTAAGTGGGGTGCTGCAGGGCTTGCTCTGCCGCATCCACCCATAAACCATAAACCTAAAGTTAAACTATCTCGAACACATTGCTTCAAACGTCGGTTAAATATTCTCTGGTTGTAGGCTAATGTACAGCTTAAACCATTTTTAGGTTAAGGACATTTTCCGACAACTTTCTAGGCTTATCCTAAGCTTTGGAGGTATCAATATTTGTTTCATTCATTTTTCTGAACCCTTACCAAGCAGAATAGATCAATAGATCTGCAGGGCAATGAAACCAAGCCTCGGAAGTTGGAAAAAGCGAAAAATAAAATAGAACAGGGCTTGTTTGGAGTTAACAACAAAAAAAAATTCAGAATTCTAAAGGAATAAAAGCGGTTTCAGTCCATCAAAAATGGAAGAGGGCCCTCTGCAGTGGAATAGGCTCTCATGCAGATGTGTTGTTGTCCCTTTTGTGCTAAATTTTAAGAAACATTTGCCTCATAAGCTGTTTAGAAAATTTTGGGTTTGATAAGTTCACTTTTCTTTAACACATTGCATTTAAGACCCTGGTTAACACCTTGCCTACTTCGAAGATGCAGTTTGAGCCTAAGATCTGCATAAACTTCGTCTCAGGAATATATATACCTACTTCAAGACTGGTGTGGGTCTTAGGACAGATGGTATCCAGGGAAACGATTTTTCCGACTAACTTGCATCAAGACAAGCTTTAAGAGACGTTTTCAGAGGCCCTGAACTCATATATGGACCTGCATCGCTGGTTGGGTGTTCCATTGACAAATGGATTTCCCATGAATAGAGCCGTTAATGGCAGGACACAGTCGGGCGTAGACAATCAAATGATATCTGGATGACTGTAAAAAATCTGCAGCTTGCCTTCTGTATAGGAAGGAGTGTAGCCTAACATCCCGACTTCAAGTACTGGGCTTGAGTGAATTTTCAAACTGGGAATCCTTCAGAGAATGGATCATTTCTTTTGCTAATATTTCTGATACCATGAACAAAATAAATAAACAGTTGGCACAAAAGGTTCAAAGGTATCCTAAACCTAGCTCCCCAAAACCATTCGTTGTGTGATTTATTTTTTTATTATTTGGAACCAATGAAAGGGACCTACTTTTTGATGCGACAAAATGGAGCAGTTGAAAAATACCTCAAAATGTTTTTTTTTCCAGGTTTCGAACTCAACCCCTTGTTTCTTGTTAAAGAAAAATGAACAAAAGAGTGAGGTGTGGGGTCTTTCAGGTAGAACAATGGACCAGTAGTTACAAGCAATTTCCAAGAACAAAAATTAGACAGAGGCTTGAAATTCGATGGTTAACAGTATCGCACAAGAATCCTTTAGTCTTCGTTAGGTTGCTGTGTGAAGAAAACCTCCCAAATCCTAGGGATGTCCGACGCTTCTGACGCCTTGAGGCCTTCTAAAGGATTCTTCCCTTTTCGTCAATCTTGCTCTTGTTGTTGGTTGACAAAATTCTCAGTAGTTTGACATGTGCAAACTTCGTATTCTATATCCCAGATATACAAGTAGTTTCTACAACAATTCTCCATTACCGACGGCTCACGAGCTACACCAACTGACACATTCACAACTATAACCCAACTCCTACATGCAAGTGGTGAATTTTAAACCCCAATCCATCCCCCACACTGTTCTGATGCAAGTTCAAACCAAATCATCTCATCGGCACTTGCCACAGATTGCATAACCACCGTAATAACCTCAAGGGGCCGTAAAAATGCAAACGACTATTAAAAACAAACAGAGCGTCGTCGCCGAGAAAGAACTCCCATTTACGAACGTTCTAAATCAATTCCCTTCATTTATAAACAAAAACAACATCGAATCTTGAGCACAATCCCATTTGTTACTGTCGAGTGTCGAGATGAGACTTGAGAGAGCAGCATTTTGTAAGTTAGCGCCCTCAAAATGCTGCAAATCGCTCGAGAGTGCACTTATTATTTCACTTCTTCAAATCTAATTCGGAAAATGAAGACACAAAAGACGGAGAAACCAACTGCGCGCGATGACTCTTCTTCGCTCGGGCTGACCCATTAACCGAATTCCCTGAAACGAAATACACGAGTGTTTCTCATTTTTTCGGTGGTTCGTTTTGGTTTTCTTCTCTCGAATTGAAATGAACATGAATGGGAGGAGGTGTAGCGTATAGGACTGCCGAACGGAGGAGGAGTAGGTGAGTGTACAATGCCAAGACGAGCGGCGGTGTCGGGCAATTGGGAAAAATTAATGTTTCAGCGGAGGTTGGGGTAATGAAAATGATGCGCTGAGGAGGCTTCTATTTATAATTTCTTATGTTGCTGCTACTCTCGGTGTGTGATGATAATTTGAACAAAGTATATTGTATACATGCGTCTTTGGTTATGAGAATGTGTGGCATATTTACAGAAAGTGGAGTAGTAGGTAAGGCATGCTCGGCTGGCAAAAGAGCTTCGAAAATAAGAAGAATGCGCCTTCAGCTGTGGGGATTTTGTCTTTCATCGAAGGGAAGTGGGTATACCGAAGAGGGTCCTTAGGTGGAGGGAAATAACTTCACATGGGAAACAAACACTTTTTTTATGTGAAGTTATTTCCCACTAAAAGTGGGCAATTACTTCACCACAAATTTTGTGAAATTATTGAAGCCAAATCGAATTATTTGTAAGGATTTAAGTAGAGTTTAAACTTTGCACCTACTTCCTCCCACAAACAGTGACCCCAAGCAGGGGGGGGTGGCCCATACATTTCCCACTTTTTATGAATTGTGAGCTTACATAAAATGTCGGCGCGTGTTAAGAGAAATTACTTCCCACAAAAAAGTGAAGTTATTGCTCACTTTCAGTGGGAAATAACTTCAGATAAAATAAGTGAAATTATTTCCCACTCGATGTGAGTTGGTTCCCATGTGAAGTTATTGCCCGTGGAGTTATTTCTTTGCACCGGGTCCTTACAGATGCTTTGCAAATATTTAAAAATGAAACGGAAACCTTTAGAAAATAGCTCATTACGGTCGCCAAAAATTAAGGATCTTGGTGTCGAGCAAGTGGAAGACTAATCGCCACCAAGAACTCGTTAAAAAGGTGTCAGGGTTGGAGGAACTGGCTCTCTTATAGGGTCCACAGCTGCACAATTAGACAAAATTTGTACCTTGTGATACCACGAAAGTGGCGCCAATTTTATCAAAAACTATGACCTCACTGCGGTACCGATCAAATTTTATTCCTTTCTGAGCTAGAATGTCCCACTCCAGAGTAGACTCCGTGTAGGAATTACTTCCACCCCTTATGGTGACCTAATGTACCTCAGTTGTGCGTTTTAAGCGTTTTCCGCTTCACACTTTTGGACCCACACCCCACACACGCGTACTTGGGCCGCAGTTTGCCGACCATTGATGGAAATCCAGTTTGTAGGATGAGCTGCCAACACCCGACTTTAAAGAGAGGCTTGTTTTTTAGTTGGGCAAAAGTGGAGGGCGAACTATGTCACTGATGGACCTGAGCTAAGGTGGAATTTTTTACTACGAAACGAAACGTTTTGCCATACAAAGCCTTAACCGAATACAGCAACCAAATCTACACAACCCAGAGTGCAGACCCACCACTGGATTGGATATACAATGATATAGTTCCCGGTGGGAAATATCAATCAAAGCCGACTGAGACTGTCATTCAAGTAAGATCCTCAGAGTGAATCAGATAAGACTTCTCGAATCGTAACAAATTTTATTCAAATTCCAGCCTACTCAACACAGATATTCGTTGGATTGGGACCTCTCCGAGCCAGTGATGCCAGATCGTGGGTAATTACCCGTTTTCGTGGGCATTTTGCCTTTCAAAATAAGCTTAAAGGTCGAAAAGGGTATTTCTGAGTATTTTTTTGATAATCGTCGTGGGCAATTCCGTCCGAAAAGTCTGGCATAACTGCTTCGGGGTCGGCATTCTGTAAGGCGAAACGTTCAAACGTTTTCGTGAGCACGATGAAATTTGCTTGTGTAACATAGGGCAAATCATTCGTGCGCACGAAAACGTTTGATCGTTTCGCCTTACAGAATCAAGCCCCGGGCTACGATCTTCGTTGTACTGCTTTTTGTCACTCTCACGTCTCATATTCAGCCACGCTTGGCCGGGGGGCTCTCTTAGAGAACCACGAGAACGAGCTTGGGCCGTTTTCTGTCAGCCTTCCACAGGAGCCTGGTCGTGAAATGTCCTCTCGGTAAGGTTCGTCACTGAGCTGCTTTATTGAACAAGGTTCTGTCTGAAAACATGTAAGCCTATAACAAAAACGGGGTATAATTGGCACAAAGAACTTTCAAAAAGGCTATCGCGGATGACAAAGCAACTGCCCCGTACCGGAAAATACTGAAAATGATTTAACCAAACTTTCATCATAGCAAAGCAATGATGAGAATGACTTTGAGATGAATAGCTCTGATGCAAGAGCTTTGGATCTTTAAAAATTTGTTTAGAGGACATACAAAAAGCGTAGCTGAATTGCGGAAAAATAAGGAAGCATGGAGTTCAAGCCTATAAATTGCTGGATCTGATCCAGACCTTGCAGCTATCTTAAACAAGCGAACAGAGCTTGGTGAATGCAAAGGGCAGACACGTGGTTAATGTGACCCTGGCAGCAGCAAGACACTTGAAAGAATTCCAAACTGGAGGGCAATGGATCAGGCTAGATTATCGGATCGTAGAACTCTTTGATTATAAATCTGAAAGAAGATCGCAAATACATGCGTTAGGTTTCCAAATAATATGGAGAGGATAAAATGCCAAAAACTGAAAAATACTTGGAATGCAGCTAAGCAATCAGCTGCGTTCGAGTTGAGGACTTGAAGCGCTGAAGAGGGATGCGAAAATCATGCTACGAGAAGGGATTAACCCCAGGCATATGAATATAGGGCGAAAGCTGAAAGAGCTTCAAGTTACTCTGCGACGAAGTCATGAAGGGACCTTTGCTTGACTCTATGAAGTCAGTAGACTACAGAAGACTGTCTCCATAGACTGAGCTCATTCGTAACAGAACGAGATCACACAAACGAGGTCCTAATGGAGGCAGAAAGCTATACATCAGTTCAGCCCTGGGATCCAAGAAAACGTAGAACGGATTGTAACGCCAAAAGTGGTTAAGGGTGCGATTTTTAAAATTACCGCGGGGTTTTTTTCCAGCTCTAATGCAAAAGTGGGTAGACGTAATTGCACCAAAGCTCAGAAATATATATTTATTGCCCAGCAATAGGCTATAGGTATACCGCAGGCGTGTGGGCGAAACCGGGAAAAAGATTAAGCCCAAGCGCAGTCCTTCGTACCTAACATCTTTTCTATTCAAATCGATGCAATGGAGGGACAGGTGGTGACGCTTGAGACGAATCCTAAGAATAGTAGACCGCACGTCAAAAAAGCAGGCTTGCCTACACACACAGCGTTCCATCAAGTCGTTCACATTGCGAAGGAAGAGCTAAATATCAGCGGTGTTGCAAAGACTGCTTCAATGGACTTTGAAAGGAAGGTGCCGTGCATACGAGTAAGTTATGCTTTAATAGTCTGAAACCAGCCTTGGAAGAAGGTACGATTAGGTGGGCAATGTGTGGATGACTCAGAGGAAGAATTATAGCAGAAGTTCCCCATTAAATTTAATAAAAAAAATCCGGCTAGGATATATCTTGATGCACTGCTCATCATTTGGCAACATTTGGTCAAACTAAGCTGGGGCCCTCCAGGTATATCAATGTCGAAAGATTAAAAAAAAAAAAATGCCAAGGTTTGACAAGAGTGAGATCGGACATGGATATCAGCAAAGCGAAGACGCTCATACATCCGCTGACTAGAAAATTGTAGGACATAATGAAGACGTCTTCCATTTTGATGTTTTGTAAACTGATGAGGATGAGGATAATGAAATAAATAAAATAAAAAACAAATAAAATAAAGAGCCCAAATCGTCCCGGCTATCTAGGTAGGCGGTGTCACCTCATCGTTCATCATAGGCCGAAATTTCAAAAGAAACAACAACAAAGAACCTTCTGGATTCTACCACTAAATCGACTGAACCGTCAAATTAATGCTAAGCAAAAGAAAGTGTAGAGTTTCAAGTTTCCTTTTAAAATTGCAAAAAAATTAACAAAATTAATTTTTTTCCATGTATTATAGCTTCAATTAGTAAGAGCAAACATTCCCAAACATAATTATGGAACACAACTTCGTTCAATTGGCTGCCTCGGCTGGCTTCGCAGTAGCGCATTCTGTCACCCGAACTTTCCAAGACCTTGTTGATGGTTTCGGGCTGTAATCTCAAGGATTGCTTGGATGATATTGACCTTGAGTGCTCGAATCGTTTCCGAATTGTTGGCATAACATCGGCCCTTCACGGTTGCCCACAAAAAAGTCCAAATTGGTCAAATCGCAGCTCCGAGGCGGCCAATTGATATCGCCAAGACGGCTGATAACACGATTTGGGAATTTAGTGTCCAAAAGATCGACCGTGGCATGGGCTGTGTGGCATGGCGCGCCATCCTGCGTGAACCAGAGGTTGTCCAAATCCATGTCTTCAATTTCAGTAAAAAAAAAAGTCGGTTAACATGGCCGAAATTTTGTTCCCAGCCTCATTTTCGAAGAAAAATGGTCCAATGTTGCCACCACTCCACAATCCGCAAAATGTCACTCTCTGTGAATGCATTGGCTTCTCGACGACGGAGACCATGAGTGTTGTCCACTATCATACCAATCTCACGAACTTTTTGAACAAACTTGCGTACAGCAGGCGCCGTGGGTGCTTCATTTCGGCCCAAACTTCTTTTCAAAAACCGCACTGTTTGGGCTACACAGCACTCACTTTGGAAATAAGTTTTCAATATTTCCCAACGTTGTCCAAACGTAAAGTGCCTCATTTCGTTCCGCGGAGGTATGATACTGACTTTCTGTCAAGATTTCGAGCGTGAAACAGCTGTCAGTGTCAAAATAACCTATGATCTGAAAAGAAACCACTAGATGGCCCACCCTTTACCTCCATCAAAAACGCTTCCTACCCTAATCGAACACACCTTGTTCAAAGCGTCATTTAATGAGGCCATAGGCTACCCATCAGTTTCTTTGTGTCCCTGTATATTTTTGGATCGTACGCGGACTCTTTTCCATCTCTGCCAGGGTTCTATCTCTGGTGGAGGTAGAACTAAAAGCAAGGAGACTAGCTGTATCCCTAAATTGATGCAATTTTATAGTTTTTCTATTTTAAAATTAATTTTGTTACTAAAAGTAATGCAAGTCAGCAGTAAATTTGGTGATAAGAAGACTGAAGACAGGCTGGCACCCTGTTCGACATCCACTGCTGTTCCACCTTGAATTATGAGTTTTTGCTGCGAGTTTGTCTCCCCTTTGCAATATTCTAAACGGGTAGTTTCAGCACTCACCTGAAAGAAATAGTAGCCCCACTGTCCTAGTAGATCTTACAGCCAAACGAACCCCATGACAAATTTCACCACATAATATCCAATGGCAACGACGAACACGCGCCATCTTCCCTCAAATGAATAATTCGACAGATCTTCCGAAATGACAAACACTTGTCTGCCCAAAGCACAACACTCGTGACTCAAACTGCCTAAATCTGTTTTCCAAATTCCATTCGGACACACTAAATAATTATTTTTAACTCAATTCCATTTTTAACTCGCAAAATTCTATCCAAATCCCACCAGCGTTCGCTATATAGTTTGACGTCTCGCCCTCCTCGCACTTGTGTTTTCCTATCCCCCACGCCCATGTAATTCTCGTGATCGAAAACACCGCACGTGTGCCTGTGCAGGCCAACGAAAATACCACCCGAGATGCCCAAAATAGCTTGCATTGTTCAAAAGCACTCAAAAGAAATACGTTTTTAGATTATTGACATTTAACAGTCGTCAAGAATAGCCAACTTTTGCATAATAATGGCAACGTGATGCCGTCTCGGCTGCGTCATCATTACGACAGCTCAATTCAGCAGCAGATAAGCAGCAAATATGTATATTTAAAAATTAAATTCATCGCGTCGTTCCGGCGAGGCGGCCGGCGGTGACTAAGTGAGTTCGTGTGTTCGCCTAAAAATAGCCGCGCCGTCGATATCAAATCAGAGCAGTGCAAGGCGAACGGACTAGGGTACCTAAACCCAACATACAGCTACACTTACACCCTGGCTGAGGCAGCGAGAAAAATTAAATAAAATCACTTTACGACACACTGACAGCGATAAAATAATTAAAAACTTTTTAAACTCGTGAATCTACATCCAGCGGGAGAAAGAGAGCCAAAAACAGATGAAGACCGAACGGCCGAATGACAAAATGTTGATGTGCCATAAATCATTTGGAAAATAAATACAAAAACGCATTCGACGGCAGGGCCAGAGCTAGACCATTCAATTTTAATACCGAATCGAAGTGGAAAAGAGAATTTCAGATAAAAAAAACCCCAACCAAACAAAGAATCCAGCACGCGGAGGGTATCCGTATACCCAAGAACGAGATACGAGAAAAACCTATGAAAGGAATGAAAAGCAGGACTGGCATGTTAGCAGCTCGTCTTCGGTACAATATATATAGATACTTTTGAACGGCAGTCGGGTTGAAAGATATTTCGTAACTCCGAGCAGAGGAGCAGAGTTACTCGTATCTGCATGAAATTAAACAGCACTCGTGCTGTTCGTCGTCGTTTATTCTACTGCGTTGTGTTGTACTACTTCTGGTTTGTTGCTGACTGGGATTCCACATGGGCGCGGAATTGTCTTCTTCTTTTTGGGTCGTATATACTGTGTATACACTGCGACTATGCGATGAAGTGTCATTTGAAACACAAAACGTATCGGGGACCACCCGATATGTTGAGTGTGTGTGATTTAATGGACTCCGTTTTACTTAATTGCCTTCAAATCGGAGTGGATTGCCGACGGACCTACAACGGCGGGATCGCAGCAAAAACAAGGGGTTAACCGAATTTCGGGAGTCAGCTATTTCGTCTACCTCTATTTGTGAGGCTGCGGGTGGGAGTGGGAGTCTATTGACAGGCAATTCGTTGTGTGGTGGGGTCTTATCCGAGTGTCGGCTGACGCCTATTACTCAATGTGGGCGGAGGTGCCACTGATTTGAACTGAATGGATAGACAAATATGAAAGGAATTTGTGTGGGACTCTAGGCATAGCTTATCTGAAGTAGAAGGCTCCTTAAAACCAACCAAGAGCAGACTTCGAAACGACTCTTAAGCCGCTCCGCTAATCAGGGACAGGACATTTGCAATTTAAGGACTTTTAAAATATCGACTTCTTGGGAAAGTAGATAGGCGTCCACTTTGTTACAAATAGTAAAATCGGTTAAAAATATTTGTGAAGCTACTTTTACTCAACCGGTTAGTGGAAATTCCAAGCCCGAGGGTTGACCTGTTTTAGCTTGAAACCTTTTACCAGGAAGGGTGCTTATTTCTTCTTTTTACTAGATTTTTCCAAATGTTATCCCTGGCAAACATTTAACTCGTTCAAGGGACATTTTTGTGAGTCACTTGGGCGACAGTCGGTCTAGGGTAGGTCTTGGCTTTTCAGCTTGTGCGGTATTTGAACAGCTTTTGAGTAACAAGTATGGTATGGTACACTGAACCAAATCGCGTTGTCATATTGACGGAAATATTATGTTAATCATTGAAGAATCAAATATTCAGATCGAAAATTTTTCATAATATTTTTCGTGTTATTGAATATATAATAATCAAATTAAATAACATTTCTTTAGCTGCTGTCCGATTTCAAATTGTATTCAAACCAATGAAATTTTGCCATATTAACAAACTGAAGTAGTTAACAAAACGGTATCCTGTACGTGATATTGACGAAAATATGTTGATAATTTTTAGACGAATCGGTCTCCATAAAATATGTCTTCATATTGAAGATTTAATATTCAATATCAGTAAAGTTTCTTCAAATGCTGCTCCTTTTATTATATTATTCAAGCGGATGAATTTATTTCCAAATTGACAAAACCGACAATTTTAAGGCAAAAATAGTTTAGGTATTTTTGAAGAATCAGTTATTCAAATTAACAATTGTTTATCAAATCTGTTTAATTTGAATAAATTTCTTTTAATTGAGGAAAACGTTTTCTTCAAATTGAAAAAGTCAATCAATTTGAAGAAGTTTTATTAAAATGTAAGTGTTTATTGTTGTGTTCGAAGTGAAAACGTTTATTCTTGTAAGTGAAGTGGTGCAGTGCGGATTCATAGTATCGTGTTCGTGTCAAGCCAACAAATAAATAGGTAAGTAAAAAATGTTTGTCCAAAAACGAATGTGTTTTACCTATTGAAAACTTTAAATTATAAATTATTTATTATTATCTTAATTGCTCTTTTATTATTATAATTATTATAAGTTGTTTGTAAGCTTTAAATTTATTAATTATTTATTTTATTACAATTACCTTATTATTCTTATAAATCTATTAAATACTTTAATATTATTAGATAATAAATATAAATAAAAAACTTTAACTTAAACATATTTATTTGTTTCAATGGGCCTTAAAGATTTTATTTGAAGCAAAAAAAAAACATGACATTTGAGAATATTTCATCAATGTCAACAAAAACTTATTTGTGGAATAAACAAATATTTGTCAGATTGACAAAAAAAAAGTAAGCGTTAAACCAAAGAAAAATCATTCATTTAAAGAAAACGATGCATCATATGGAAGAAATAGACGTAGAATTGCTGAAAAATTATTCAGCTTGAAAAAAAATTAAAAAAAAAAAACGTTATAATAAAGTAAACATCGAATTGAAGAATTTTCTTCATTTTGAAAAATATTTCTCTCAAATTGAAGAACATTTTAAGTTAAATTGAAGAATCAGTATCCACTGAATTTTACGAAAGAATAATTAGTCTTATTCAATGTGAAAAATGTGGAATTAACACCACAAAGAAAAATGTTATGGTACTGGTTGTTTTTAAAAAGAACGCACTGAAGACTGAGGAGGCTACAGAGGGTGAGGGATAATCTGATTTCAATGGCGAGGAGTTTGTGCTGCAACCCTTTAGGACTTCGTAAAGGACTTCTTTACCAAGATAACCTTCTCGAAACTGGTACCAAGTCTCATCATGTTCGACACAAAATTTATGTAAATTAGGGCAAGGATGACGTAATCGGGGGCAGAATTACCTCTAATAAAATGTGTCTCATATGGTTAATCAAAGCTGCGCTGCGAATCGCTACATTTTTGAAGGATCGATCTATACCAACACTTTAAGGACAAATACCAATTACGGGCGGAGCATTATTTGCCAGGAAGTACTCAAATCCCTAGTACCAGAACATAGCACACGATATCTCTTTCGTCATTATAAAGCAGACACCTTAAACCCGCTGGCTCTTTCATAAGCAGGAATTATTTTGCTTCACGGTGGCCTTGAAGGGTTCTACTATTCAGAGTTCAGTTTAAACTTTTCATTAATTTTCTACGCATAGTTCAAAATTTTCAAAGTCCAAGTCACTTTCTTCGCTAGAAGTCGAACGATCTGATAAAAACCTATATAGCATATTGCCGATCCATTGCTGATGCCAAAGTTTACTGAAAACCCGTCTAGGATCAAGTCAAAACCTCATATAATCTTCCATTAGGAGTGTATAAATGTGAAGCCCAACTGTCTCTTGTCTTTAATACGTTTCCAGACTCTTTACCCCATCTGATATCAATGAACTGTCAAACTTTCGTGAATGTTGTGAGAGTGTTTCTAACTCTATATGAAGAATTTCGGATGAGGGGGCGTGGCACATCCAACCCAACAAATATCAACGATATAAATTAAAACCTGTTGTGAAAATTGGTATAGGGTTTATATGGACCGTCTAAAGCATTTTGCAAAATGTGGGCGGCATAAAACAACGGGGCGTGGCACATTCCACAACACAAGCCCATTGGAAACTTTTTTTTTTATGGCAGCTCAGCCTTTAGCTTTGGTAAATGGAGGTAGGCATATCGCCTGTCGGGAGCATTTTGCAAAATTTAGGCGGTTTTGGGCATAGGGGCGTTTATTAAAAATGGGGGAATGCCACCTTATTTAGGGAAAAATGTTTACACGGAAATAGTAAAAGATTGCTGTGTTCTATCACCTGAAAAAGCGGCCACCCTTCAGTGGGAAAAATCATGTAAACAGCCTTAAAACGCTTATAAAACCTCGTTCCGATACTATCCTGTATTGCAGTATTGATTAATAAGATCTCTAGATCTCTAGGTCCAATTATTGCCTCTGCAGAAAATATTTGTCTAAAAGCTGCTACAAATGTTCCGCAATCTTCAAGACCCAACCTGTCTTGAAGATTGCGTTTGTTTTTTTAGTTGCTGACAGAAGTCTTTAATTCGCTCTTAACTTTGGACTGTCATAGCTGAGCTAGGCTTTACTTTAAGTTTAGGACAGAGTTAGTGTCCGGACACTATGTTACTTATCTGAGAAAAATAGGTACATCACACACATGTAGTCTCAAATATCACAATAATACAATATAAAGGCTTTCCCTTTGGATACCTCGATTCCGGTCTAAGCTGAATAAGATAGGATTGCAGATGTCTTTTAAAGGGTTTTCCAATAAGAGGTGTTATTGCGAATGACCCGCTATTTCGGTAGCTGTCACTTCCGAAGCTTTTATTCTTTGACATTTGACAAGTAGAAACTACGCCATTACTAAAAATGGAACGATACACGCTTCAACAACGCATTGAAATTATTCAAATTCACTACAAAAATGGTGAAAATCTTGCAGTCAAAGTTCGCAAAACTAAAGCATTTTTTGGTCGTCGTGAATTTTTTATTGATTTTTGATTCTTTATGGTCGGAGTTGATCTGATCGGTAAAAGTTGATCGGAGTTGATCTGAACGGGAAAAGTTTCCGGACCGTGTTATCTCTCGAAGAGGTGATCTCAATTGGCCACCGAGATCTTGTGATTTAACACCTTCCGACTTCTTCCTTTGGGGCCACGTGAAAGATAAGGTATACGCCAACAGCCCAGCGTCGATTCAAGATCTCAAAGATAAAATTCGTGAGGCTATCGAGGACATAGGGCAGCCACTTTGCGATTTGGTTATGGAAAATTTCATGAAAAGGATATGGTCCTGTATGCGTGCTCGTGGTGGCCATATGGCTGATGTTGTTTTTCATTATTAACGGCATACCTTCCTCTTTATTATGAAATAAACATCCGATTATTTATCTCAAAAAAATGGCATTTTTCTTTGAATACCAAAATAACACCTCTTATTGGAAAACCCTTTATCTTAAGATTCTGGCGTTGTATTTTTGGGACTTATCCACTTACCGAAAGCTCTAGAGAGAAACCTCTGCGTAAATAAATTGGACCACCTTTGGGCAACATCTATAAATGCTGTTTACCCAACTTATGTTTAAGGAGATACTCCACATGCTGCGACTGCCGCATTTTTCCTACGGGCTACTGCCGAAATAGCCCCTGGCATTCGGAGAGCACATCTATAAGACAGGTCACGCAGTTCACCATAACACATTCAGACGGCAGTCTTTCTATAATGAGAACATAAGGTTTGTACTGCGTTAAATATGCGTCAACCTATGGCGTCTTTCGCTTCGCATGTACTTCTATGTCAAGCCAAGTATCCAGTCAATAAGCCGCTGCCCCACTCAGTTTATTCTAGACATCCCCCCACCAACCACATTCGAGCACTCCAAGGAAGGTCGCCATCAACTCTGCGAGCACACTGTGTGTTAACCCTATTATTACACAATCATCGTGAATTCAAAATTTATTATCAAATTACAGGGTAAAAGCACTCCCATAACTCCCGCCAAAGATAAGAATTCCATATACCCGCACTCTCGCGTCGCTTGATCCCCCTTCAAGCGGCGCAAAAGAAAGCAAATTCCCAACTTCAACTGGTTGTAGTCGGGTTTTTGTTATTTTTTTTTTTTTTGATGAGAGAACTGAAAGAAATACTCATACCCAAACGAAACCAACCCGTTCCCGACCTCGCAAATAGAATTTCACATTTTCAGCATGACGCCCCGATGAGTTATATCGCCTCCTTTTGCCGAATAATATTCCCTTAGGCAAAATAATAATAAATAAGTCGGCCATGGGCGCTTCTCATGCACACACAAACACAGGCCATCCACACAGATTCACAACCGACTCAAACATTCATGGCGAGCGCACGACTCCTGCTCCTGCCTGCCAGCAGCTATTCAAGTACTCACACGTACAGAGAAAAATGTTACCCCCAATTTCCGTGTCAAAATCATTCCTCTAATCACTGAAATAAGTATGTTTACTGCTATCGAGGGGGATGGCTGACTTTCTAAGGATTCGCCGCTGTCGCACCAATACAATGGGAAAGCGTTTCCTCTTTTTGCACAGCTCAGTGTCGTGTTTTTTTTTTTTTTTTTTTTTCTGAAATACAGGATACAGGACGCATCGGCAAAAGAGGAAACTGAAAATCATTACTAAACACACACACACACACAGTCAGGGAGAGCATGGTAGGAACACAGTCAGAGGGGAGAACGAGGACAATCAATATGTTCATGGCATTCTTCTGGTGCTCTTTTCTCGGAGGATATACGTTAATTCTTCCTTTTTGTGTGTCGCCTGTCGAGCAATGTGGGCACACACAAAGTACGCGCACACAAAGAGCGCATTTAAAGACGTCTTCTCGATTTTTAAGACAGATCCCATGATTAGTCTCCGGCTGTTGGTTGTCCTTCCTCAGAGGTATCATTGATCACAACCACCCTTGGTGTTGGTAGTAGTATTACGTGAAAAAAGGGGGAAAAGTAAATTGAAATCGTCGTCATTCCCACACACAAATTGTCCTTTTTCCCTGCTCCTTTGGTCAGCGTTCACATTTTCCCGCCTCGTTGAGGTTAAGTTTATGCGCGTTTTAGCTCTCGTGATTGAGACTCATTTGGAAGCGAAGGTTTTGAGGGCGCGATTTTTAAATTAATTATGCATAAACGTTTGTTGTATGTCGGAAGCGCAAAGCGGGACATATTTGGTAGGAAATGTGTGCCGGCATGCGGCCCTCGGGGATTGTGCTTGTCTTCGAGGAAAATATTCGCTGCCGTCGGCGTGGGCAACTGTTGTTTAAAGAGCGAATATTTTGGCGACAATTTTCTGTCATTTGTGGTAAATGATAACAAACACTTGAGTTATTTTCAACCAATGTTGCCACCATCTGTCGGTGAGTCTTTGAATTATGCAATGAGAGACAATTTTTGGGCAAAAATTTTGTTGTTCAAAAGTTTCCCAAGTCGGCAATTAAAAGTTGCTGGTGATATTTTTGTTAAATCTTCCATTAAGCGCGTTGTTTCTTATTTCTTAAGAGAGCAACAGAAAGCTTCCCACTTCCGGGTTCCGGCACTTAGGGGGCTATGAAATCGACTTATTTCTTAATAATTTAAAGGGCAGCAGACTACAGACTACCTGTGAAGTGACAGTTTTAGATATAACTGCAACCTATCTGACATTTTGTAAATAAGAAGGGGTCGTGGATCATCAGAATTGACTCAAAAACGTTGGTATTGCCCAACTTCCATTCACAGCTCACAATTGAAACTTGTCCAATGTCAAGACTTTCAGTGGGAGCCAGCCGCCCATTTTTACACGGGCTGCTCGTTCACGGATGTGACGATTCCGTGAATGGTCAACAAAGTTGGTTGCCAGGAAATTTATTGCAATGAACAAAGGCTGGCAACTTTTTTACTTGAAATGCAAATAGATAGACAAGGATCCGCCTCAAAGGGGCTTGAAAGTTGACTGTAATGCTACGTGGAAGAAGTTACTTAAGTTCGTTCCGACTTAAAAATTATTTCTAATCTAGCTAACTGCAAAAGTAAGACATACTCAAAGCAGACGCAGCCTTAAATTAAAAATCCCTGGATTTTATAGAGCAATATTCAAGGGTTAAGATCAGACATAGAAGAAGCTCAACGAAGAAGTCGTATTTATAGTAAAAAAAAAAACATTTTGAAGACATTATTCGTTCTTAACGTCAACACCATCTAGGAAAACCTTACCTTGAATCGGAGGACATATCTGACAGCCCCCTCAAAGATCTACTAGGATTCATCACCAGGTCCGGTATCACGAGAGAGCTTTAAATGGAGGAAATTGCAATAGGCCCACTTGTGGTCGCAGTAATTGGCAACTTCCTTCCACCTCCCCCAAACAATCAAATCTAATCTGATCTTCTTTACAAATACAGCCAAGGAAGCGCGCAAAGACGGTTTTAAGGTCAATACTCCGACTATAAGAACTCGTGCATTGCCTCATCTCACATCTTAAGTAGAAGGCTCACTAAATGAACTTGTCAAGGCAGCTCAAACCAATCAAAACCCAATTCGCAGTTTTTCCAGTAGGTAGATGTCGCTGTACAGTTCGTCATTGTATAGTATTTTTCAGAAGCCGTCACCGCAAATGGGACCGCATATTTTCAAAATAATTTTGATCTCAAATCAAAGCGGTCGATGAAATCTTCTGTTGGTTTTGAAAAATGTTATGCCTTTCGTCAGTAGAGCAGGACCGGGATCATTGAGGCTGTGTACAAGGTCCTGAAGAGGACTTAATGTACTAAAAATAACTCCCTGATCAGTTCAAAGAAACACTTTTTGGCAAGAGATATTTGTGGGGGTATGGTGACCCTCTTAGGGTGTTTAAACGGACCTCTACAACTTGAAGCACATTTCATTGAAATATTATTATTATTATTTATTTATTATAAATAAGGTAATTACAAATTACAAGATATTAGAAATTAAAGAGCCTAGCTGCGGAGACTATTGGCTCAATTTCATTGAAATAGTCGCCTTGCAGCCCACTTAGTTGAAGCTGTGTGGGCCACATCCTACAGACGCAACGCCGAAGGAAAGTTTAAGACGCTAAACAAAACCTAAATACTAAACAACAAGCAGGCTGTTATCGAGCCTTCTCAGATTTAAAGGACAGCCCCAAATGTAATCCCCACACACGCGCTTGTTAAGCACCGCAAATATACACTAATCAGGTCACACAGGCTCTTAGAGAAGCCGTCAACCATAACCGAGGTAACAATCATCAATAAGAGGTCGTAACATTTACGACTGCTACTTTATAATGCGCCGACATCGTTCAAAAACTCCATCGTGTCAAAAATACCCGTACACTGTCTGTGTGTGTGTGTGTGTGTGTGCGATGATAAATTAATAAAAGATCCTTCGAGTCACAAAATGCTCACTTCATAAAGTTTTCATCGTTTTGCCACCCTTCAACGATGTCTGCCTTAACGTGGCGTGGCTCTGGCTCTGGCTCTTGCTTTCGCTCTGGTTGCAACGGCAAACTCACTTGTATTTATGAGCTTACAAGCAGACAGCACAGCCGGAGCCAGCACATCACGAAAATCAACTTAAGTGCGAGCTGCGAACACACATTTCCTCATATGCGATGATGACGACGATGACGACGACGACCGGCTGTGTGTGCATGCAGCGCCATTTAAACCAAATAGAAGTCTCGTACTCGTTCGCATGACGAACTGTGAACAACCCGACACCGTCCCCCTCTAGATGCAGGCAGCACAGCAAACCTGACATCCCCGAGTATAGATTACAATATATTCCAAGATAATTATAATTTTTTTTTTTTTGTTTTTTTTATTACACTGCGTGTACACATATTTAACTGTGCCGACGACCGTGTTGTGTACATTATTTCAGCCCTCGTCCTTTCCAGTGCGAGTACGACGCGAGTACTCGCGTCTTTTTGTGGTATGGGCAACAGGAGACAGGACCACGAGTGTATGTGGAGGGAAAATAATATTTCTCTCTTCGAAGAGAAGCCACACATAATACAGTTGAGAGAAACAAGCCGGCATCCATTTCCATTCCTTTGGAAGGATAGCGGTGTAACATCCAAGAAAATGCACCCTCCTTCGGCGGAGAAGAGAACTGCCAACTGCCTGGCTGGCGCTGTGCCTAGCCCCAGCCTAAGAACATTTTTGATAGAGTAGTCGGTTCGGTTGTCAGTCGGCCTCTTCGGTGCTCGATTTTGCTTCTTTTCCACAAAATAGATCCATAGCCTGTCTTATAGATACCGTTTTGTGTCACACAGGTAAGCACAGCATACAGCACACAGGACACGGGACACGGGACACGGGACACAGCGATGTGCTCTACTAAAAAAGACGGGAAATTCTGTCGACTTTGGCAAAGTGGAGTGGCACTGAACTGAGCCGAGATATATACGTTGTAGGCGACAGCGACGAGGACGAAAGGAAGGACGACCCACCAAAAGGGGAGGACGGGGGGCCGGCTATGCTCTGAAATGTTAATATAAAGCTTCGACTAAAGTTGTTCGTTTGTTCAAAGGACCGACACAACGTTACGGCTGCGAATAAAATTACGACAACGACGAGGAGGAAGACGGGCAGGACGATGAATAAACGAGGAGAAATACAAAACGATACGAGTACGAGAAGCAGGCGGCGCACATCGAACCGAAGGACGAGGAACAAGAAAATTTGTTATGAGCGGAGGACTACGTTCGTATACAAATGTTTGCACACTGTGAACGTGAAGTCCTTGGCTTCCTTGTGCTACGAGCTCTCTTCATTGCTATATAGATTTTGTATTTCAAATATTTTTTCCTTCGTTTTTTTTTTTTTTCATTTTTTTCGGAACCATTACTCCGTGCATCGGTTTCATCAGGATCGTCGGCCTCGAAGAGAATTTCCTTTTGTTTGCTTCTTCATTTTTTTCTTTTCTTTTTTTCTGTGTTTATCTGAAGTAAGTAGGTGCACACACACACGTGCGGTTGTAGTTGGGCTTACCTACCTACATAGATGCGAATATTCATGGCATTGTTGGTTAATTTAGCTTTTGAATGGGAAAGAGATGATTAATCCATTCAGAAAGTAGTTTCGGGGGTAATTTTGTAATAATGGCGAGGGGAGAAGTGCCAGCAGCAACAGAGTGGCTGGTTTTTCATTTTTCAATCTTGGACAAAGGGGAAGTTTCTGATTATCTTTGGAATGTGTGACACGGTTTTATTAGTGATATAATAATTATGCGGTGTATGTTGGAGCTGGAGGAATTTTGACAAAAAGGAAAGTTGCACAGCATCGCAAAGGGTCGTTCATTAGCGACTTGACAACTTCAGAATTTCAGTGTGAACGCACCCTTAAACCGATTACCGAACTGTCAATGTCATAATGTTCAGTGAAATCAGCATTTTCATCACGGTGAAGTATACGAAGGAACAACGTTTACAAATATTTATAATTTACTGCCGAAATTCCGAGTTGGAGGTCGCAACTTTAAGAGCGTTAACGACAATTTTCGGCTGTAATATTCGTCCCAGTAGACAAGCAATTCAGAGTCTAGTGAAAAAATTTGAGCCAGAATATTCGCTGCCTAATGTTGCCGTGCCAGTGAGACAACGTTTCGCCCGAAATATGGAGAATATTGCTGCTGTAGAGCAGTGATCCCAGACTGTGAAGGCGTCTTTCCCCTTTTTTTATCAGCAAAGGCAATCATTTTCCCCTAAACTCGAAAAGAGTTCCCCTTTTTCCCATAAGTGAAATTTGTCCTTTGAATTTGAAATGATTTTCTTTTCTATTAGACAAAACGTCAAATCGAGTGAATGCATTCAGATACACAAAAACTCTTACGTAGACGTTCGATGGGCTGTTTTCTTTCATATTTAGTATGAACATTTCTTTTTGAGTAAACGATGAAATTTATTTATAATGGAAATACGTTTAAGTTTCAATTTTAAACAATTTAAGTTTCAAAGACATTTTTGATTTTTTCCCCTCCTTCGTTTTCCCCTTTTTAATTGAAATGGAAATTCCCCTCAATCTGGGACCACTGCTGTAGAGGCGTCCGTCGCAAACGAGCCAAATCAGTCAATTTTACGGCGTTCTCAAGAATTGCACCTCTCCCAGGCCACATTATGGCGAATTTTGCCTAAGGATCTCGGCCTAAACCCTTACAAGATAAAGCTGACTCAAGAACTAAAGCCACTTTATCATTTGAAGCGACATATAGTCTCTAATTGGGCTCTGGACATGATGGAAGAAAATGAAGAATTTCATCGCAAAATCATCTTCACCGATGGAGCGCATTTTTGGTTAAACGGCTTCGTCAATAAGCGAAATATACGTTACTGGACAGGAGAACCCTCATGCGCTTCATCAAACAGCAACTTCATCCGAAAAAGGTCACTTTTCGGTGCGATTTTTATGCCGGTCTTTGGGCCGTTTTTTTTCGTCGATGAAAATGACCGTCACGTTGCTGTAAATGGTATTCGCTACAGAGACATGTTCGAACGTTCTTTCTTTGAGCAATTGCATGAAGTGGACATCAATGATCAGTGGTTCCAACAAGACGCCACAATCCACACAGCGAGTGCAAAAATCGAGTTATTGAAGTCTCAGTTCGGTGAACGTGTTATCTCGAGAAACGAACCAGTCCTGCCAACAAGCCGGCGATGTTAGAGGAGTTTAGAGCCAATATTGAACGAGAAATAGCGGTGGAAATGTGCGGCAGAGTCTTCGAAAATTGGGTTAAACGCTGCATACGTTCCCGTGGTGGACATATGAACGAAGTCGAATTCCATTCATATATGTTTTGATAGTAATTCAAGCCGATCATTTTTTTTTCTTGAGATATCTCAAGTAGTTTGCATTTTATTTAAAAAAAAAAGTTGTCAAGTCGTTAATGAACGACCCTTGATTCATTTCAATACAAAAATATACCTAAAAATGACCCCCAAAGCCCAACAAGTGATTCAATTTATTCCTAAATGAATCCCAACTAAGATGAAAATCAAATATACAACAATATTTATTGGATTAGGCAACTAGCGCCCTCTGAAAGCGGCGCCCTAGGTGGCTCAATATGTTTGGTTATATTGGGCGAAGGGTTCGTTTGGTCTGCTTTGAAGTAACCAGTCACTGAAGCCTAGCTTCTTTCAAGCCATCGTATACGTCTTTGCAAAGTATGACAACACAGATACCCATTTAGTGCTTACAGCGACTTGAACTTTAATCGGCTTATGACAGCCCGCGTTCGAAGCATCAGTCCACGACTTTAAACCATGTCAACGCGCTATTATCGTGCAGCTTCACATTCAAAATTATGTTCTTAACGGTGCAAAAGCTGAAAAGGTTTTGAAAGGGACCGCAAATAAACAAAATTGTCAGTTCCACGCCAATAAAGAACCCCTCAAGTCTCAACAGCCAACTTGTCAGGGTTTAGACTCCAATCTGTGCGAAAAGAATTATTGGACCGTTCTTCTTCGAAGTGTTAGCTGGAGCAAACCTCAAGCCTTGTTGGGTTTTTTTTATGACAATTGTGAAATGGACAACTTTTGGGTCCAACAGGTCGGCGCCGCAGCTCATACAATCCGAGCCAAGATCGGTTTACGATCGCCTAAAACGATCGTTTCACTGCGTTCTTTGTTTCTCGGATGGGAAATATTTAGAAAAATTGCCTTCGCTATTATTTGACGTCCAAAGTTAACTTAAGCAAGCCGGACGAACCCTAGAAGATTTGAAGGACAATATATGACAGAAAACGGTCGCAAGTCTGACCGAAAAACTTCGAAAAGTGATAGGAAATGTCGAAAAATGAGCAGGTTGCGCTATATACTCTGGTGGCGACCAATGGACCTCTGGCCCTCTGCGAACACAATCCATCAAAGGAAGACAGCACCTTCGACGGCGTTTACAAGTGGATGTTAACTTCAACCAACTAGTCGCTCTGGCTGTGGAGGCTTGTAAAGTTTGGCACAAAAATATATGTTTTTTTTAAATTTTTCTATGAATTCCTAACCCAGGGGATGGTTGATGCCTTCGCAAAAAAAAAAGTGCACGACTAGGTCGAACGTAACTTTCTCGTTCGCCAAGAGTTCTAATGTAAATGAGTTGGGAGTTGCTGATTGTGTAAGACCCAAGTTGTTGGAAATGTTTTTAGGGTGCATATTAAATGTGGTTGAAAGAAAATTAGAAGTTGGTAAAATTTGCTAAAAAGAAGTTCTACGTAGCCTTTATTGGATTTTCACTGGAAGTTGGGGCATTGTTATTATTTCAAAATTATACGGAAAATATGTGAATACAGATCGGAATTTGGGTAGTCATTTTTGAGAAATATTTAAGAAATTGATTTGTTCGAATTTTTGAGAAAAACTAAGTACGGGATCATGTTAAGAATACGTATATTATCTTTAATATGTATTTTGATCAAAATCGTTAGAGTGGTTTTTGTAAAATTTGTCAGACAAAACAGTAACAAATATTGCCATGTTTGGTTTGAAAAATACTATTGCTTAACTATTTAGCTGAAAACCGAGTACAAGTTATTGTTGTAAGCATTACTTGGGTTATTAAATCTGTATCGAAATCGAAAATGGAGTTTTCGAAATATGAGAAGTTTTTAAAAATAAGCGTTTTCGGTGATTCGAATTAAAAATGACGGACGCAATAATTTTGAAAACATCAATTTAACTCAAAGTTTGCATTTTGGTCAAAATCGTTATTGCCGTTTTCAGGTAAATTAAAGAAAACAAAATTTTTCAAAAATGACATTTTTCATTTATCGATTTTACGATAATACAGAGAAAAACTGAGTTTGCCATTAAGTTAGAAATGACCATATTACCTTAGAAATGAATTTTTGTTACAATCGTATGGACCGTTTTCGAGATACATATGTCCAAATTTCAAAAGTACCTTTATTCGATTTTTTAGCTGAAAACTGAGTATGCAGTTATGTTAACCTCACCTTCTTTAGCTTAAATATAAATTTTGGTTGAAATCGTTAGAGCCGTTCTCGAACAAATCAAGCTGGTATGTTTTTTTTTGTATGGGGATGGATGTTTTTGTATTTTTCCACCGCAAAAATATGCCTTCGCTTTTACTACGCAGCCTAGCTTGTTAAACCTGACTAATTGTGGATTTTCACGACTCTAAGGTTGCCCGATAACTCTAAGGTCGCCGAAAAGAACCTCACAATTAACCGAAAGTACCATTTGAGTGCAAACCCAGCATTTCTAAAGCCCGAGTTCAACTAGAAAGACGGCTATGCAACAAATGACTGTTTCCAGAATTTTTCCCTTGATTTAACTCATTCCGTAGGTGTGGAGGCAACCCCTAACAAACCGATTCAGTTATGACCCAGACATGTCGTCATTTTCGTCGAACCAATTTTTTTTTTTAAACCTTCTCAATGCAAACAAACTCCAACAAAACTTCCCGAAGCCACTCGTTTTTAACCCATACCCTTTGTGTGCGCGCGGGCAAAAGAATTTTCCGGTTGACCGCGGTTGTTAACAAAACGACCGCACACATCTTAACTTGATAGATACTCCATTGACATTCCCAAATCCAAGCCCAATAAAATCCATTTAGCAAACATTTCGAATACAAAAGCGGTGTGCGGCAGGCCAGTCAGAAGTCAGCTGTCAGCATATAAGTATCGAAGCAATAAAACAGTTCTCCCGCGTCCAATGTCAAATTAAACAGCGAGCTGACCTCAACTTGTGTGTTTTCTGTTTTCGAATTGAAATATAAATCGTCATGCGGCAGTAGCTGTACTCCGCCGGCCGTCTGTAGATACAGATATACGTGTTTTTGTTTACCCTGTACTACCTCGCAACATCGGTCAGCCGAAAAGTTAATGCTCGGTCATTGTTTTACAACAGCCTTGGCGCGCGGGGAATTCGTAAAATTTTCCATTAAAGTGCGCAAAGTTTTGCTTCGGTTTCTTTTCTAGGTGTAGATACATTTTTCGCCGCCGATGACACACAGTCTCGTCGGTTGGTTCTCGAAGTCCACAATCATTCGGATTATGTGTGTGCGGCGCAGCAATACTCGTATATAGTAATTCGAGGCAATTTTGTTGGGCAACACACCATGGGAATCGGATGCATGTCGGCCTGTGAAATCGCATCATCTCTGGTGTGTAAATGAACTTAGAAATGTTCCTCGCTAATCCACTTCCAGTGGCGAGCGTAGAGTAGAAGATGCCAAAGATGCGACTACCAGCGAGAGGGGAATTTACTTTAACACTTTTCATTGGCATTCTATACATTGTTCAGACGAAGAGCTGCATTGTGGTTCGCATGAGATACGCTGCAAATGAGTGTATGACGACTGCTGCGAGTGTGTACATTGGGATGAAAGTGGCCACTTAACGTAGTCTGGATGCGTTTTCTCATCCACTGTTGTGAGCCGTATTGGACGGTTGACCGGAATCACAGCGACTGACGAAAAATTGTGCGGATGCGGTCATTCACCTGGCGTCTAGTGAATCATATGTTCGAAGGCAAATTTTGTTTCGAATGACTTTGAGATGGAATTCCGTTGTGTGGTGTTGGCCATTTAATTGATAATAATTGTCGGAGCCAAGGCAGTTCGTTAAAGTTGCCCTTGTGGACTGTTGTTGTTTTGCTTAGGGGGGGATTGTTGTCTGTTTGGATTGTTTGACGCAGTTGATCGGACTTTGACGGCGGGAAATGTCAGTCGATTTGAGGCAGGAGAGGGGAAAGTCAACACTATGCCTCCAAAGGCTACTGAAACTGAATTGGGTTCGATTGGCTGACCGGGAACGACCCTCATCTTGGGCAGATCAGTTGAAATAAATCGAACGCCCTAGGCCGGCTCAAGCCAAAGCAGATCACAACCCTACAGATCAAACGGGACAGATTTAATTGAAGTCAGTGCGAAACTTAGTAGGAAATAGTTATACTTGGTCACTTTGAGAACCGGATTTTTGGATGTGACAGCCCCTAATTGGATCGTTACAATTTCGGCCAAAAAATCATCTTCACCTATTTTGGTATCGGGCCATTATAACCGAGTTTGCTTGGCCGAATATTAAGCGACATATGGTTACAAAAGAGCGGAGCAACGTGGCATACTATTAAAGGCGAAGTTTGTGGGTCGCGCAGAGCCCCGCCATATCAATTGATTGTCAAGATCCGTGCGATTCGACGCCTTTAGACCTTTTTGTATATATTTTGTATATATATCGGGTTTTCCAATGAGAGGTGTTATTGTGAATGACCCGCTATTTCGGTAGCTGTCACTTTTAATGCTTTTATTCTTTGACATTTGACAAGTAGAAACTACGCCATTTCTAAAAATGGAACAATACACGCTTTAACAACGCATTGAAATTATTAAAATTCACTACAAAAATGGTGAAAATCTTGCAGTCGCAGTTCGCAAAACTAAAGCATTTTTTGATTAATGATTTTTTATGGTCGGAGTTGGATGGTATTGATCTAGACAACGTTAACTTTCAACAAGACGGCGCTACGTGCCACACAAGCAACGAAACCATTGATCTTTTACGGGAAAAGTTTCCGGACCGTGTTATCTCTCGAAGAGGTGATCACAATTGGCCACCGAGATCTTGTGATTTAACACCTTGCGACTTCTTCCTTTGAGGCCGCGTGAAAGATACGGTCTACGCCAACAGCCCAGCGTCGATTCAAGATCTCAAAGATAAAATTCGTGAGGCTATCGAGGACATAGGGCAGCCACATTGCGGTTTGGTTATGGAAAATTTCATGAAAAGGATATGGTCCTGTATGCGTGCTCGTGGTGGCCATTTGGCTGATGTTGTTTTTCATTATTAACGGCATACCTTCCCCTTTATTATGAAATAAACATCCGATCATTCATCTCAAAAAATGACATTTTTCTTTGAATACCAAAATAACACCTCTTATTGGGAAGCCCTTTATATTAAGGTTACGTAACAATTTTGGTCTTTCCCAATAAACCGGCAACAACAGCGGACCTTGTGGACATAGTTGCTCGAGTCATTGTCAAGATTGAGCCCATCTTATGTGCCCGAATCAAATCAAATCAAGCAAAGTCGTTGAGACCGAGAATTTTTTAAAGAAAATTCCCCAAAGTTCCCTTATGACGGGTAGCAACACAAACTTCCATATATTCCTTTTATACCATCGCAATCTATACCGAACTAGAGTTTTTCTACGCTTCAGTCTGTAACTGTTTCAATTTGGTATAATAATTAAGAATTGCAAGCACGTTTCGAGTCGCGGCGAACTCCTTTAATTTTCCGGGTTTCCACTCTCTGGCAGGGTTGAAAAACGTGTTACAATCGTAACTTTTAAGTTACAATGGACTTTGAAATAATACACAATACAATCGCCTCGAAAAAGTTACACTCTGAGCCTTATTTATTAAAATTTTCTATACACGCCTAAACACCTGTATAGTTATGCACCCCCGCATTAATAAACACTGCGTAAAAGTTATCAACTCGTTACTCAGCAGTTGCGTAAAATTGTTGTATGCTATCTGACGTCTAGTAGCTAACTTACATGTGAACATTTGTTTATTAATACGGGGGGCAGTGTATAAGTAAAGGGTGATTTTTTAGCTGGTTTGGATTTGGCAACACTGGTTTTGACAGCTGACGTGTGTTTAGTACCTTGTGTCACTGTCAAACAGCTTCAGTTTGGTTTGCAATTTAACCATGGATCGTCTTACAAATGAACAACGCTTGCAAATTATTGAATTTTACTATCAAAATTCGTGCTCGGTTCGAAATGTTCATCGCGCGCTGCTTCCATTTTATGATCGGCATTCTCGACCTTCTGAGCAGTCTATTCGGAAGATTGTGACCAAATTTCGCACCAAATTTACTTTGTTGGACATTAAACCACCAACACGTTTACGTACTGTGCGTAGTGAAGAAAAAATTGCGGCCGTATCAGCTAGTGTGACAGAAGACCGCGAAATGTCGATTCGGCGCCGTTCCCAGCAGTTAGGCCTTTGTTACAGCACTACGTGGAAAATTTTGCGGAAGGATTTGGGCGTAAAGCCTTTTAAGATACAGCTCGTGCAAGAACTAAAGCCAGCCGACCTACCACAACGCCGAATTTTTGGTGAATGGGCTCTTGGAAAGCTGGCCGAGGATCCGCTTTTTTATCGAAAAATTGTGTTCAGCGATGAGGCTCATTTTTGGTTGAATGGATACGTAAATAAGCAAAATTGCCGCATTTGGAGTAAAGATCAGCCAGAAGCATTGCAACAGCTACCAATGCATCCCGAAAAAGCCACTGTTTGGTGCGGTTTATGGGCCGGCGGCATTATTGGGCCATATTTCTTCAAAGATGATGCGAATCGCAGCGTTACTGTCAATGGTGAACGCTACCGAGCGATGATAACAAACTTTTTTTTTGCCCGAAATGGAAGTTCTTGACTTGCATGATATGTGGTTTCAACAAGACGGTGCCACATGCCACACAGCACGCGAAACAATGGCGCAATTGCGAGGCGAGTTTGGTGAACAGTTAATTTCACGTTTCGGGCCGGTCAATTGGCTGCCTAGATCGTGCGATTTGACACCATTAGATTATTTTTTGTGGGGGTATGCCAAGGCTAATGTGTATAGGGACAAGCCCGCTTCGATTGACGCACTGGAAGCCAACATCCATGCATTCATCCGTGAGATACCGGCCGATATGTGTGAAAGAGTATGCCAAAATTGGACTCAGCGGATGGGCTACCTGAGACGCAGCCGCGGTCAACATTTGCATGAAATTATCTTTAAACATTAAATTGCAAGGTTCAAACTATCGATTCAAATAAATATTTCATTCATTTTTTCGAATTTTTTGTGTTTTTTTTTTTAAAACAAGTTCTAAGCCTCTTAAAAAATCACCCTTTATTTATACAGCCTTTCTACACCCTTCCACAAAATTCTTATTTATAAAACATTTTTCCATGCATACTTGTTAACAGGGCTTGCGTCAAAAAAGGTACTGAAAAGGAGAAATCTATTACATTTATCTGTCCGAAAAAATAAAAAAAAAAACTAAGCAGCTTGTGAGAAATCCAAAATACAAATACAAATAGGAAAAGGAATTAAAAAATTGAAAAGTAAAAACAAAAAAGAATGATTTGGTACTCTTAAGAAACGGTAGTCTTATGCAAATTAAAACGAATTTTTAAAACAATTTGAAATATTTCATTTCTGCACATATTTCTTATCGAGGAAATTCTTGTAGAATCTTGAAAATTGGAAATAAAAATGTCGATACAATCAATCCAATTTATTTTTGATTCCATTTAAAACACAATGTGACAGATTGTTTAAGTCAAAATGACATTTCGATACTATTCCACCTCTATACAAGCTCTAAACAAAGTCCAAGCTTATAAAAGCTCTATACAACGTCGACAAATTTTTATAAATAAGGTTTTTGCGTAGAGGCATTTTAGGGGGTGCATAACTTTATACACTCTTTATAATACGTTTATAAATAAGGCTGTAAGGGAGTATTTTTTGTATTTTGAAAAAATGTATATTTATACTCATTGGCTCTTAGTAACAACAAATTTTAGATACGGAAAACATCAATATCTGAAATACCAACTCGAAATCCACACAAGTCAGTTCTAAAGTGACATCTGTCAAATCCAATTATAGCTGAAATTCACACTGGGACGAGTTCCCAATAGGTTATTGTTAGATAAATTAGTAAAGTAAAGTAAGTTTTACATGCTTGCATGGATATGAATTTTTCCTGAATGTAGAAAGTGTGGCGCGTTCATTTATTAGGCCAGTCGAATATTGGTACGGTTGTAGGTATTAACAGTTACACAAATTTCAAACCTTTTTACTTTTTGAAATCTCTCATTTGGTTCACATCAAAACGACAACTTGAAGATTGAAGCTCGCCTCTGGTAGAACAACAAAATTGAGTCATAATAGCTAGCAGAAGTTGACTTTTGTTAAATTTATTTCATTTCTATGCAATTCTAGGTGGGATTTCGAGTTCACTATCTATCAAAAGAATTTTATTTTTTTTATTTCTAAGGCCTTTTTTTATTTGTGTATCCATAAATAGAGCTTTTATCTAATATTCGGAAGATTCGGTTAGAATGTTTTCAGTTTCTGTTCAGCCCTAGCTTTAATTCCCAGTTATAATACTTAGTTTTTATTTCTTGTATTGTAAGTTTGTTTTTCTAGCTTGTACTAAGCCTAATAAATGGGGACATTTTGCCCCCACCAAATTACAAATTACAAATTAAACTATATACAATTTTTTTAGCTTTTGCATCTTTCAAGATTGTTGAGTGAAATTGTTAATCCTTTCGGAAATGTTTTTAAAGTATATAATTGGAATTGACTTGGAGATCGTGAAAGTTCATTATTATACAGATAAACAAGTTGAAAGGCAAATTCAGGGCTTTTAGTGAACTTACAAAAAAGTACAATATAAGAAATCCAAATTTTAAAAATGCAGTGCAAAATAAAAAATTACCCAGACGGAATTGGAATCGGAAACATCTCGAAATCATTTGAAATTTTGTACGAAAACTATATCATTTTCCTATTCGTATACAAAATTAATAAAAAATACAATTGAGCCCGAAAAAATACAATCGGAACTAAGATTTGCTTACAGTCCACACAGTTCATTTTTCATCCCCGCGTCTCTGGAACTATATTTCTCTCGAACGCCTTAAAAGAATGCAATTCAGTCTAAACTCAACCCCAAAGCGGTCAATTTATTAATTTAAATGATAAATCTGATGACTTCTCCTTCAACACCTCATCGGCAGACCCTAAAATATTCCTAAACCTATTTAGGTCCCTCTTCAGCCTTCGTCTGACCAAATTCACGAACCCAGCATCGAGAAAGTACTTCTGCTTGACTTGAATAACAGCGCACAGACTGAAATGAAATGATATGGTACAAAAAAATATTAGCAAACTCAAGGGGGCTACTTTCCCGGTTCCGATAGCTAACACACTATCTTTTCTAAATTATGAAATCATTTGTTTATTTGCGCAGCCCTTTAAGTAAGGAAGCCAGTAAGACCGACGTATAAAACTACTAACATATAGCTAACCTTTCAACTATCCTCAAGCTTCGAAAGCATTTTCCACGAGTCAGTATATTTTCACTGCAAAGCGGATTTGTCTCCACAACTTCTTGACGGGCAGATCTAAATACAACAACATACCAAGTCGAGACTTCCTATGCTTTATAAGGTGACGAAGCTAACATTATTACCATCACTGACTAAAGTGAGGCTTCTGACAAAATCGGTCGCCCAACTTATGATGTTAAGCTGCAAGCCCTCAACACTCATTCAAACATTCCGTTTCTGAACACATCGAACGCAGAAGTCATCTTGGTCCACTTTGCTTTGTTTCAACTTAAAAAAATTATGTTGGAAAAAATCCTCATATCTGTGTCGTTCTACTCTTGGGGTAACAAAAACATTTGAATGTTGGTAAATGTCCAGCCATAATCTACTATTTCCGCAACAGTCCTGTCAGCAGAATTCCAACATGGATCAATCAAATAAGCATTTCTGATTCTCTTCTCGGCTTTGTAACTTAATTTCCTGCTCTTCTTAAAGTCTATTTAGAATTTCACAGTTTTAATTTAAGCACCTATTTCGTTCCATCTTGCCAAAAGGTTTTTTAAAGCTGACAATCTATGATTTGTCGAAATTGATAGCAAACCTGTTATTCGCCTTGTAACCTTGAATTTAATGGATTTCTGCTCAAGCTTCTTTAACAGACTGCGTAGTAATTTTCCCAAATCCTGTACACAATAACTTTTGCGAAGAAAGCCAAAATAAGTAAATAAAAAATAAATTATAATCTGTCTAATTGCGTAAAGAGGCGAAGCTTTGAATGTTGGTTGGAGCTGCCAGAGCCTCTGCCCTGACCGTGGGTCGATTTTCACTTTCGCGGGGACCTACCAACTGCAGTAATACCCTCTGGCATGCTTTTATTTGACAGGTTTTACGTCAAATTCAAAGCGTGAATTTGAGCACCCTATACGATAGTCAGGTATACGGCGGGTCAAACATAAACCCGAAGGGTGCGAAAATTAAAATCAGAAATCTCTAATCTATTCAAAGACGGAATGTCATTACGGCGTGTCCAATGTTTTAACATCAATGACGCGGTGTATTTTTAATGAATTGCTAGATAAGAGCATATTTTGCTTATATGTTGTCGAAATAAATTTAACACCAACAAATATGTCCTCGGTTTTGGCTTATCATATAGACACCGAGGTCTCTATGTTAAATATGACTCCAAAGTATTTCGTTGGACTTAATGAACAGAGGCTACGACACGAAAAGACATTTTTGAGGTGAAGGACATTCTTATGACAGCACGTAAACCGTCTTCAAAGCTATTCTTGTAAAAGAGCAATCATGGTCAGAAAATGTTTTTAAGTCATCGCTAAAAGCCATTGGGGACGTTCAAGTATCTGGTTTAGTAAGTCTGACAGCTCTCTAGTTTTTGCGTTCAGGTTACATCTCATCCAGAGCAATGTAGTCGACTAAAGATAACTAGATTCTAGAATGTGGCCATTGAGATTTCGAGACCCAATCAGAAATGTACGCAATAAATAAATATAAGGAATAGCCGAGGCCCCAGATAACTACCCTGAGGTTGCCATAAAATGCTGATGAAAGTACGCACTTTCATCAATGCGAAAGTACCTACTGAATTCAATCTGTAAAACAGAAGCGAATTCACTGTATGAAGTAGAAGCGAAAAACAAACCAAGCTTATCAAAAGCTTTAAGTCAATACCAATGACATCACACCATAAATCTTTCACAAGGTCGCTCAAGACAAAGTGTAAGTGACAAAAGATTGACAGATTTTTAGAGATATATCTTCCAACCAAAAAGCGATGTTAAAGTGGAGAGATATAAATCCCTATCAAGAGAGGCAAAAGTTTCTCATGAATATAGGTTTATCGGACAGCTTGAGTGCACGGTTGCCACTTTGGTAATTTTTTACCAATTTTTGTAATTTTTTGGTAATTTTTATCTGGTTTTGGTAACTTTTTGATAAAATACGAACTCGATATCAATTCATTCAAATGCTGCCTTACTGTTTCTGAGTGAAAGCACATCCCATGTAAACCTATTTTGTTCAAAAAATTACTGAATGCACTCATTTTCTTCTTTTGACAGATGGTGGACTTCGAAATATTTTCTGTTTATAACTACATTTAGATGTGGATAGGTTATTATTTATTTGCAGACATACAACTCTAATTTGTTAAAGTTATAAGGAAAAAGGCTCGGAAATGGTAGATGATCCCATGCCTTCTAAAAGCTGGTAATTTTGTGCACAGCGTTGTTTAATTGCTTAGACTGACAAAGTTCCTACTACGTTCCTTACTGAGTCTTATGTTTTATAAATGTTTGTTAAAAACTACCAATTTTTTAAATCAAATAAAATAATTTGAGTTTAGAAAATCATGCTTTAGGTCAGCAAAAGTATTTAAAGTAGATATTACTTTTACATTAGGAAGTTAAGTCTTATTTTATTTTATTTTATAGTATAAAATATATACCTAGTAGTTTTTTAACTACAGACTGACTAAGTTCCTACAAGCCTAATGTACCAAATTGAATATTTTAAAAGACATGTTTTTTTATGTTTTGAAAATTATCAACGTCTCCAGATTTTTGGTAAATTTTATCGTGGTTTGGTAACTTTTTATCCAATTTTGGTACCTAGCTAATTTTTTATGCAAGTGGCCAAAATTTTACAAATTTGACGACAACAGACGTAAATACAAACGAATTCTTCCAAAGAGTCAGAACAGTTTTCGGTCTTCAAAAATAAATCAAAGACTAAGCACAGAGCCACAGAAAACGCGCAAAATGTAGCTTACGCTTTGCCAAATTTTATTCAACTTCAATGAAGGGTACAACAACAATAAAAATCGATGTCCGAGGTTCTGATATATTTCTTATAAATATCGTGGTAAAAATATCTCACCCGTAAGTGATGTCTAAGCCACTCCTAAGGACGTTTACACTTAAATACAAGAGATAGTGGAAACCAAAACCCACCAACTTGTCAATGCGCCACAACATTGCGAAACTTGTCCTCTTAATTGATTGAAAAAAAAACTCCCTCCCTCCCTGATAGCCATCGGGAATATCAAAGGCTATTTGAATTTGCATTAAACGCGCGCGCAAAAACACACACACACACACACAAACAACTGGCACTTGTCTACGAAATTCCAACAGCAAATTATGAAAAATTCATCGTAATACCTATTTTCTGTGTAAAATCTAAAGCACTATAAGCAGTTAACACAGAAAATGAAAATAAAGAAAACAAGACGAGCGACGAGGAGACGTCAAGTAACAGATAACAAATGCATCGAAATGTTTTGCATTTTTAATGAGGTGAAAATTGAATGCGAAATGAAAACGAAATGAACTTTCTTCGGAGAATGCTTGCCGTAGTTAGTTGTACGGGTGGGTGCGCGCAGGCAGCCAATAAATAGAAATACACACGCCAACGCCATACAACAGACACCGAAAGGTCCCGAACGATATTTTTGGCACAAATGGGTAGTCATTTAGAAATTATTTATATTAACAGCAGTTTTGCCTTTTGAGTGAATGTGCAGCGCTGCTGTCAGCTTTAAGGTTGAACCTTAGGTGGAGGGCCTTTGGCTTTTCCTTTTTATGATTCAAAGTAGGGCTGGGGGCTCCGTAGATACCGCGCTCCAATCCAACCCATTATCAAATACCGATTTTTGACATTCCATCAGAAGTAGGGGCATTTTCTCACGCACCCGTCACCCGCACACACCTTCACTTGTGTGAATTACATAAGAACCATTCGTTGGCTCTGTGGCTGGCGAAACAACAACGTGTTGGCGGGTAACGCCAGGTGCTTTGCTTTTGCCGCGTCGTTCGATAATCGTTGTCATCAGGTTCAGGTAGCGAGCATCACCTCACACTGCACTCACATCCCCAGATGCAATTCCGAGTTTTTCCTCCTCCACTGTTCATCGGCATCGTGCTGTGTCGTTGGTAGGTATTTTTCCTCCATTTACTGTGTGTGTGCGTGCGGATCTGTTGCCTTTTCAAGAACTGTGTGTTTACATGAAAAGGCATACAAATTACAGATTAAAGTAATGCTCGACGACGACGAGTAGCACAGGTTAAACTCGTACGTCGAGTGCAAGGATTTCGTTTCGTTTCGTTTCTGTTTTCGGTATAAAAATTTATCGGTCTTCTTGGCTCATATTTGTTTGTCGTTGCGTTGTGTGCCACGGTGGGAAAGAGAGGTGTGCAGAGCATCGGCATCGGCACTAAGCAGCTGTTGCCACATGCAGAGGAGAAAAATGCCGACAAGGGTTCCCCTCGGTTAGCGTGAATCTTTTTTATTTTTTTTTAGTATTCATTTCCTTCCTGATTTTTGGTGTGCGGTTGTTCCCCCTTTTTGCCTTTCTGTTTCCGGACTTCCTTCGGATGCGGATCGAAGTTGGATGTTTTTTTTTAAGGACAATCGAAACGGACTCGTTATCAAGTGAGAGAGGAGGTATACAACTTCGTCGCGTTGCGACTTTTAATGAGAAGTGAGAAGATCGGTGGCATGGGTAGGTAAATATTCGGATTAGGCGATTCCCCTCGTCGGTTTTTTAGGGGTGTAGTAATGGGGGCTTTGACCCGAGCGGGGATATCAGTGGTTTATCTACATCCGGATACCCTCTTTGTATGGAAAAGACGAAATTCGGCTTTGATGTGCAGAGGAAAAATAACCTCATTTAGGGACATGTGGCTCAAGATTGAGAGAACTACCTATCTTCCCCGATGGAAAAGCTCGCTAACCAAAATCGCGAGTGAACGCCTTTGGCCCAAGAAATATTCTCACATATTTTCCAGCTGCAGGAGTTTATTGACAATTTGACTGTCGGAAATGGAGTAAGATACCTATACAAGGGGCAATAATAAGTTCAGAAGCTTAGCGGTCGACTGGAACTACAATATGTACAGAAACAATTTTGACTCTCCGCTGTATTTAAACTAAAAATAAATAAAAAAAAGCTTTCGGAGCACTATTTCCCTCTTGACAAATTATGCAACAAAACTGAATAAAAAAGAAATCTTTGCCCGAATGCCAAACGCTCTTTTTGTAGGCTTAAAATATTTTTCTAAGTAGTAAAAACCTGAAAAACTGCGCTCGGCGCCGTCCTCGATTAGAAAGCAAAGTCTGGCAGGATAATTCTTTGAGGAACTTGCCGAAGCGTATATCAGTAAAATACGGAAGTTCCCTTTAGAATTAAAAATGGGTCCAAGAGCAGCTTAGACTCTGTCTCTATGTGGTTGTTCAATAGATCTTTCAGGTCGCAGTGTCGGCCAACGGGGCATGGGATTTAAATTTAATTTTTTTTTTGTACAATGGGCTACTCCGCACTGTGATCCAAAAAGACAGATCTTGTGGCAAAAATACTAAATCCGATGTTTTATTTTTTATTTCTAATAAAAATATAAACGGAGTTTCAAAAACAATAAACAAAATAATTTTCTGCTAACTAGTTAGACTCTTAATAGCTTTTCAAAGTTGGTCAATTTTGTTTTAGAGTAAAAAAAAAAACTGAATTTATTTTCTTTATTGCAATTTTGACATATTAAACGAAAAATCTTAGTTTTCTTGAATGTAGTCTAGTTGTTTTATATATAACTAAATTAAAATTTTTATAAAAAAAAAAAAAAAAATACGGCCACTAGAAAAAAAAAAGAACATTTTTTTGAAAAGTAACCGTACATAAGTTATATGTTTACTACTTTTCAACATTTATTTATTTTTATATATTGAGAACGTCTTATAAACTTATAAAAAGACATATTTTTAATAAAAAAAGGGCAATGAAAAAATTAAAAAAATATATTTTGTTACCCCTCCCATTGCAGATTATACGCCTTGATGACTCTCTTGGGCACACTTTTAATGAATTTCCTACAATACGTATTTTTAATATTTTCGCTTCTGTCCGCCATACTTAAATTAATTTTTCTTTAATTGTAGCTTATTTGTTAATTTTTCTTTGCATATTTTGCATATTGTTTTTTTAATTGGCTCCCAAAGATTTTCTATGGGGTTAAGATCTTGGGAGCTTCCGGCCTTTTAAGGACTTTTTTCCACCAAAAAAAAGTTACTCCATTTGCCTGTGTTTGCGTGCAGAGTCCGGCATAAACAAATAATTGCCGTTTGGAAACCATTCCTCCACTTGTGGCGTTATCTTCGTTGCATTAAATCCTCAAAACAAATATTTTTTAAGGCGACCACAATAATTTGATATAAATAAAACAAAAAGCACTTTTTTTGGCTTGAGTAGAGCTACAAAGGAATTCTCGCGAGTTCCCGCGGAAAATTGACCGCGATAGTTGACCCTAACTATTTGTTAAGCCATATGCAAAATTGTGGTTCCAAGTATTCGAAATGTTTGGAGAAATTGTAATTTGCTTAAAAAAAAAGTCGTGTTCCCAGTGCTGACATTTTGGCCTTAAAAGCAAATTTCCTTATGAAATATTTCAATAATTTTGTTAATTAAAAGAGCTGAGAGCGTGAAATTTTCTTCTTTTATCAATTAAAATAGTTTTGTTATTATTTTGAACGTTAAAAAATATACCCACTTCCACGCCTCTTTTTATATGAATGCCAATTGGTTTTTGTGATACGCGCACTTTAACGATTCTTTTTGAATAAATTCCCCTATACCAAAAGGTTTCTGATTGAGTTTCTAACTGAGTTTGTTCGAATAACTTAAATTATCGTAAATCATTATTGTTCTCATTCTTAAAGTATGCGTAAGCATGGATTATCTTTGCCGAAAGAAAGGGATTAACTGATTTATTGCCTAAACATTTCAAAAAAATTAAAGAAGTATTTAATTGTGGATTACCTATTATTTTATGATCTTATAAATCAGGTAGAATTTTTAATTTTCCTCTGTTACCCCACATTGGGAAGCTTAAACAATCCTTGTGCATGTACTGTTCATTGGTAGGTACATAAACCATGACAATGGATAAATGGTGTTGGTTTTCAAAAGGCTTTACTGAAGATTGGAGCCTGAAAGTTAAATTTCAATATGAATATTCCAAACAGAACCATTTTAGAACCTTTGATCAATGTTTCGAATTCTCAAGAACTTGTAAATTTGATCCAAAACAAATACGAAGATATAATTGACAACGATGATCGATATACAAGGTGGCGCAAAAATAACCTTCCGATGTTTTTTGGCTGTAATTTAAAAAAAAAAATTAAAAACTTTGATTCTTCTTGTGGAATATTTTTATTTGGTCTTTTGTTTTTTTTTAACATCAAGTCGAGAATATGATGTCATGTAAATGGCCGCCGCCACAGTTGATTGTCATTTGAGCCCTTTTTATGGCATTTTCCATCACTTTGGCCAAAACTTCCGGCGATAGGTCCTCACATTCTTGACGGATATTGTCTTTAAGAGCTGCAGCGAAAACAGCACCCCATACAGTGACTTTGAGCGGGTGTAATGGCTCTTCGTGGGTTACACGCGGATTTTTAGTGCCCCAGAAGCGTAAATTTTGCTTATTTACGTACCCGCTAAGATGGAAATGGGCCTCATCACTCATAATTCACGTTGTGCCAAAGTCACCGACCGATTATTGCTCAAATAAATAGTCACCAATATTCCGCGTTCTGGAGCAGTGTGGCGTAACATTGTTTATTAACGTGTATCTCGAATGTGTTTACTACACAAATGTCAAAACAGAACTGACATTAGGGGCCAATCGCAAAATTTATAGCATTTTCTGATAGGAGGATTACTTTTGCGCCACCTTGTAGTAATAGTACAAAAAATGTATTATGTATTCTATTTTATTTTGTATTCTATTTGGTTTTATTGTATAATTTTATTTCGTCCGTTCACTGTTTTCCTTCACTGTTTCATATAAAATATATCACTCAAACAGTTTATAGGATGTACCTACTGATGCACCACAAAATAAAAAAATACTGTTTAAATGCTTCCTAAAAACATTAAAAATTGGTTCGTTAATTTAATGCATCCACTGTTGTAAAAAAAATATTTTGGTTCACCCTGTGAACAATTAAATAGCCGCAGACCCTTTTTTACAAGATTCGTAAAATTTTACCTGTTTTTAACGTTTTTCCTTCATTCCTTTCTCTGTTAATTCCTTTTTCAAAGAAAATCTTACTTCAGGCTAAGATTTAGAAACACCCTGTGAAGCAATTTTATATAAGAATCACTATTTCGATAGGCTTGGAAATTTCCTTTAAAAAGAAAAAAAGTTGTAGCAAAATCTTCACGCGTTCAAAAGTTATGATTTTTGCAACGAAAAAAGTCATTTCGGACCACAGCGCTCCGTAATTGGCAGCTACAAACATCAACAACATCATACAAATAACCCAACAAGATGTGGATTTGTTGCAGAATTTCAACAATAAACCTGCTCTAGGGAAGGAGAGATTGTTGAGTCTCTTCAGAGTTGAGACGCTACAGAAGACCCGATAGAAAAGATCGTACTTCTATTTGTAACGAAAGCAAATGTCAAAACCAGTGGCAACTTTATACCAACCGACAATTTTCGAACGACCAAGCCTTTCAAGTTCCTAAATTTCAGTTACAGAGGGCCTAAGCAATAAACGTTTTTAGTCTCGACTCTAAATTAAAGTTCACTGTGGCTATATTCTTCATACAAATTTTGCAATTGTGAGCTTTTGTAAATTTAAAGTCGAGACTAAAAAAGTTTATTGCTAAGGCCCAGAGTCCTTAAAATTTCGCTAATGCAATGGCCCAACTTAAGGGATACAGTGCGGTCTTTGAATAATGCATCTAAAAAAAAAAGCATTGAATGTAGAAGATGGAACCCTGCCTCGGCATTTTCGTTTGAACTAGTCATTTACTTCTGGAAGTTAGAGTAAATCATTCGTGCGCACGAAATCGTTTCAACTTTTCGCCTTACAGAACTTGACCCCTGATTTGTAGTCTTCAGGTAAATTCCCTGAATAGTCCTCTTCAAGCCAAGAGTTGCTAGCCATACGAGCTTGGTGTAGTGCGCTCATAGAACTGTGTAAGTCTTTCCTTATAAATCGATCCAAAGGTTAAACTAGCTTCGTGGAAAATATGCCCACCCAATTTGTTAACGTCTTTTTATATACTTCCCTGTTGGCGTAAAATCCTATTAGCATATTCTGTCAGCATAAATTAACGTATATAGTTGACAAATGTTCAAATTGCACCTGACACTAGTTCAAGCGGTCTATGGGACCACGCACAGTCAGATCTCCACTTGCTATATGGGGTGACACACAGAAAAGGTTAATTGATTTCTTTGCAACTAAACTCGGCTCGTTATTCACTCTTTGCGTGTGTGTGCGTGCCGCACAATTTTTAACGGTCATTTTGGAAAATTCAGAAAAAGTGCTTGTGCAATAGCCGACCTCGGGCTATCTGCTTTCGACTTTTACTTCTTATACGCGGCCTATACGGCAACATCAACTCATCGGCAACTTGGTTTACATAACTATAACACTTTCCATTTGATCGGTGCGTTTCTAGCTCTCAATTGGTATAGCGAGTTGGTTTCCATTGCTCTTTAGAACGGGGTTACCAAGAGGTTTATCTACTTTCGGGCATTAATTTGATCTTCGTGGTAATAATTTGAACGACAGATCCATTCAGGCACTGAGACAGGTTCAATGTTGGTATGACTTGATTGAGGAGCTCTTTAGCAGGGTGTAGACTTGTTGCAACTGTAACTTTGTCACCTAAAAGTCGCACTGACGCACCCTCTACTCGATGTTTACTGAGACTTGTGCAATTACAGTCGAAAGCTTAGCGTGAATCATAAACCTAAGCGCCAGGTCACGGGCCAGTCAACCCTCCAAAGATCAGTTTTATTATTCACCGTCAGTTTTTTTTTATTGTAATTTCACAAGTCTCGGTAACAATCGCGTATAGGTGGATTCTAAAGAAAATGTCAGGTCGTATACGAGTAAGGTATACTTTTCGGAGCAACATTTCGGAGTAGAGGGCTAAGTATAAGATAAGTTCTTAATTTCCTCATTCATGTGTCCAGTAATTTTCTAGTGTCTATGACCATTGCACATAGCTTTGGCAAGCGGTTAGGAAGTCATGGACACAATTGCGTAATCTAAAACCATAAGTCTTAGCTAAGGCTACTGTGAAGACTCTAGATGGCAGAATAAACAATAAAAAGTCACAGAAACAGAGCATCAGGGAAGGGCGCGATAATAAACAAAAGGGTCCCCTAAAACCTTTCTACATAAAGACTAGTTAACTTCGCGTCTTCCTCAATTATGTGCAACTTTGCTTCTAAATTTCGACTCGTGAATGAGTTCCGAGAGAAAAACTTATATAGCTCAAGTTTAAATATTATCACCGCTCTCGGAAATTAGCTAAAGAATTTTTTTTGTGATCCATTTTCCTGGCACCTTTTCTGCTATTTACTCGATTAACATTTTGCAACGCCAACATTCATGATCATCATGACCTTTAGAAGGGAAGTGCAACATCCAGAAGGTCAACAAATCTTCTGCAATAATTTGAGTGATTCCCTGATACTTTGTTTGTCGTATAATGTACACTCCCGTCTATTTTTTAATTGTCCAACTTCGACAATCCACGAAATTACACCCCCAACGCTGGCGCTGGTATCTCCGCAAAGGCTCCGTGGTTACGGTTTTGGACTACAGCTAAGGGCCCGGTTCGACCCCCGAAAAATTCAAATTGCATTGACAATTCAACCTGATTGTCCCCTCCCTATGGCATTTCCACAAAGGTTCAGTGGTTACGGTGTTGGACTACTGAACGAACTGGCCCGGTTCGACCCCCGAAAAATTCAAATTGCATCGAAAGATTTTTTTCTTTCATCTTCCCAACGTCGGACAAACGTCCAAGAGTAAAGGTTCAATTATGTACAAAAAAAATGGTTATGCTTTCGCACCATTTCACCTCAATTTAGATTCTTCTCGAATATGAGGACTTTTTGGAAAATAGAGAGCACGTATTTGAGGAAATTTTGTTGCTTATTGTCAAAGAAAAGGAATACATCTTCCAAAAGAAAAATATTTGAGCTGTTTCAAGGTCCTTCAGATACATTTAAGTTGTAACCAAATATTTGGTTAGAGGTCACAGTTAGCCGATTATCATCGAAAAGCCTAAAATTATAAGAGGGACCTGCTTCTGCAGTTGAAGGTCTACCTAGAAGCTTCTACTTGACAAGAGAAAACCCAAATAATTCAGGTGTTAAACTACCTCCACTGGATCCTTTTCTAAAGCCCAATGCTCACGAGAGCTCCTTCAAGACGTTTAAATATAAAAAGCATAACTTTCCAAATTTAAAATATGCTAATTTGCAAATTCCAAAGGTCTCATTTGCTATTCAGTTTGTTGATGATAAGTTGCAGAGTCACAAGTTTATTTGCGAGACTTACAAGATCATCTTCTTACAGTAGAGGTTTCTGCCAGATCCCCCAAACTGTTAACCGTCAACTTGAAAATATTCCCATAGATCATCAATGAACAGCGCAAAAAGCATAGGACCTCAGAAACAACCTTGAGAAACACCAGTTTCTGCCTTAAACAAACAAATTGACGAGGCGCTAGCTTCACAATCGGGAGCTAAAGTGTTCGACAGAAAGTGCTTGTAAAGCCTGAAAGACTTAAGAGAAAAAAAGCTCATGATTTCTAAAGGACCGCTGGGCAGCCGGGGCCGATCGGACTGTAAAACCAGCGGTATAAAATCTGAGCAAAAGTCTTGGTTAGCTGAAAAAAGGAGGTTAGAAATCCCTCTATCACTTGGGAGTCTACTATCCCGTTCCTAATGATTCGTTGAATGGGCCGAACTAATAATCATTTCTAACCTTCATACTAAATATTTTGTAGGTCACAATATGCAGTTTTGAATGAAAAAATTCACCACTGTGAGTTCGGAAAATTTAGCCTGGACACGAAAAATGATTACTAGTATCGCGGAATGACTTTAAAAGTGGCTCAGATTTTAGTCAACACCAAGGGTCGTTCTGCGCATGTTTTTCTATGGAAAAGTTCGGTTCTCCTCGACACATCCGCGTGCACGCTATTTCTATAACTTTATTGAAAAGGATCACAATAGTTTCAATGACAAGTGTCCAATCCCCCTTGTTATGTACGATGTGCTGACACAACTCTCACGACAGTCTAATATTCGACATGAGTACGTTTTAGGAGTCTTAAAACCGTTAATAACGATTAAAAAATTGCCATCACTGTTCTTGTCCCAGTCTTGGGATCGATATAGGCACTCCAAACAGAAAACTAACTCGCTCTGAGCCACGTACCTTTTCATCTCCGGATTTTTGCCTCTAAAGGACGTTAACAACGACAACTATAGTAGAAACGGATATGTGACTAGTGCCCTGAAATTAATTGCGGACCTCTGAACAACTGGCCAAGGGACTCGCAGCCCTAAAAGAGAATCTGAAAAGTATACAAGCGTATAGCCATAGCCAACAAACCATCGATATAACTTCCCTAATTAAATGAACTGATTATCCCCGCACTCGCCCGAGAAGGATACTCGGCACCGGCACACTTAGCAAAACTTATTAAAATGAGATATTCCTCTTGAGTCATTCCGAAAGGGACAATCGATCGATTATCGCAAAACCAAAACATTCCACTTACTAATCATGGGATATCCTTAAAAGGCATTGAAATCGATTATTGCAGAGGCTTCACCCTTACACCCATAACATTGAACTTTAAGCTTGTTGTTGTTGTTGTTCTTATAAAGATGGTGGTGGTGGTGGTGGTTGTGGTTGTTGTTCGTCCTCTACTTCTGTACACATTTCTGCCTTTCGCAAAGAAAAAAAAAAACAAAAAAGCAAATAACTCGGGCAGAGCGTCCGCCACGTCCTGCATCTCCTTTGCTCTCCATGTCGCTCTCTCCCTCTCTCTGCGAGTCTATCGCATTCAATCGACTTTTGAGGGAAGTAAACATTGATTTCTGCACTTTCTAAGGTGGTGGACACGAAAGCCGTTCATGAATAGAACACACGACGAAAAATCCCTAAAGTTTCTTAACGACAACACAACGTGCCCCGCGTGCACACTCCGCATCCCCGCACCTCCCCTCTGCTGGCGAGTTTACGCTGCTCGACGACGACTACTACTTTCCTTCAAGGAGACGAAGGAGACGAAGGAGACGAAGGAGACGAAGGAGACGAGGGAGACGCAGCAGACGGTAGAAGGAGAAGAAGAAATTCATAAACCCTAAACAAGCAACAGAGGACTGCTGGAGCAGAGTACCTACAGCAACAGACGGTTAGTGGGGTGTGTTCGCCATTTCTTTGGGTCTTTTGTTTCTGCAAACGTTTCCTCATTCAAGGAATGTATTTCTATGGATATGGATACAGATACACCGTTGGGCGCACCACCCTCTCCTCTTCAGATACACCATTTCCATGATGGCTGAGTGAAACTAGCAGCAAAGCGGCGACATAGACAAAAGCTACCGAACCAAGCAAAAACCAAACCATCCACCTACTCTCCGATGGCAGTAGTGTGTGGCGGGTAGCGTGTAGGTCGCCGAGAAAAATATATATTACACCAGGATACACACAGGGACTCACAAACAACGTCGTTCGTTCGTTCGTTTCACATCTATCTATCTGCTGCTGCTGCTGTTGCAAGAGAGAAGTACTTAAAAAGTTGGAAACTTTTCTTCAATTCCACAGACACACACGTGGTATACATTTGTAGGCAGCAGGAGAAGCAGAGACAGAGGCAGAAGCACAGTCAGAGGCAAAGGAGAAGTGGTCGAGACTTATGGAGTATAGGGACTCTCGACAGAGTTCTTCTATGCAGCATACAATACACGCAGCAGGATCCTTAGCCGTCGCACATACAATGGAGCGAAATCCTTCTTCTTATGGTTTGCAGAAATGATTGAATTAAGCTGTGAATAATTTGCATCCCGAATTGAGGTCAGGCTCACTTGTTGTCGGTTGGTGTGTGCGAAACGTGATGATTACGAGATGTTGCCCTGACAATGCCGCCCGTCCGTTGTAAATGAACAAATCTCTTGTAAGTTTGCGCAGACAAAGGGGATAATGGCTTAAGATGGCCCCATATGTCAGTTATAGTCCATAAACAGTCGAGAGCCATCAAAATTAATTCCAAACAACAAAACTGTTCCCTCCCATAAGAACGTCATCCTCATCATTCACGCGCTCTCTGCCACTGCGGCTATTGCTCAATAGAGTGTTTAACGAATACGAAAAAATAAAACTGGGTTAAGTACTTGGTCGTTTGGGGATTTCCTAGAATAAGCTACCGTCGTTGTGTACTTTTTGATCCGATCTTTCCCGCACTTTAAGTGCAATTACGAGTGGCGTTTCGGAAGTTATCTTGTGGCGACTTTTCCATCAAGTCGCGGGTACAGAAACAGTGAGTGTGTGTGTGCGTTTGAAAGTGCGAGCAATTGTGGAAACGAAAGTGGCACATTGCAGAGCGAGTATGTGGTCGGCGGATAAAACCATCTGCGATCTATATCAGAAAACGCCTCGTTGAGAAAGAAAGGCCTTTATAACCCTTGTTGGAAGGCGCTTATGGGAGATTTAGGGAGCCCAAACGAAGATCACAAAGAAAAATTGTCCATTTGATTTAAAGGCACCTAATGAAGACATGCAGGATCGATGGGTCTCATGACAGTTATGAGATCCGACTTGCAAGTGGCTGTGGGCAGTTCCGAACTGGGTATGAGCTGTAGAAAATAGTCGCGTCGCCTCGAAAAGCCGGCCATTAGTGAAGATATTTTCAGTTGATCGGAGGGAGGACACAGTCTTGGGTTTCAGAAGACTAATAGAAGACTAATACTCCATCTATATATATAAAAATGAATTTTTGTCTGCATGTCCTTTATGGAATCGTAAACTATGCCTTTGATCATGTGATGATCTTTACCAAAGTTGTTGTGCATGAGCCCACGAAGGTTTCTGAGTTGGTACGACCAATTTTCAACAGATGGCGCCACTGTCATTCCATTGAATTTCATACATTGCCGTGATAGATCATGCTGATTTCAATTGAAACGAAAACAGCGAACGAATGATGACGTTTCGAGTTGTGGGTGACATAAGAATTTATGTAAATTGTGAAATTCATGTCCGGCTCACATTGAACAGACAATATTGTCGTTTTTCGAATAGTTTTGTGCATTTCATTGTGAGTTAAATTAATTTAGATAAATAATTCAATCGAATTGAATTTTCGTACTTTTAGTGAGTTGATTTTATTCATTCTCTACAGTGAACTCATACGAAGATACTTCACATCTTCGAATGTGTATGTGAAGGATCTGACTGCTGATTGACGTTCCGAACGCATTTGCTGTGCAGTTTTTTTTTTCGGATATCATCGTGAGTGGAATTAAAATCGATTTCAACAATTCTCGAATGCTGATTTTCATCAGTCAATTTTAACATTTTCATGCGTATGTGAACAGCCGGTTCAATTGGATTGGATACATTGTGAGATTCGGATTGCTGATGGACATCTAATAAATTCAAACGCATTTTTCACCTCGTTCCCGTACAATTGTGCCTCCAAAGCGACAAGCAATTGGCCGATCTACACCTCAGGCACGGAAGAAAAGAGCATCACGAGCCTCAGAATCAGACGAGCAACGAGCATTAAGGCTGGAAAATCTTCGAGTACATATCGCTGAGACCCGTTCGTCTGAGACAACTGAACGACGGGAAAGAAGGCTGCAAAATGTTCGAATAAGCACCGCTCGATCAAGACGAACACTGCACGCTGTTTTAAATCTTGCTGCATTCCATTATGACAGTAATATTGATTACAGTCTTCATCCAAGTGTCGTCATTGGAAAAATGAATAAAATTTGCATGTATTGTAGCGCTCTCAAATTTAAGAACGAAACACCAGGAATGTGCTGCGCCAGTGGAAAAGTTAAACTGCCACAATTACATCCACCATTCAAACGTTTGCAGTTTCCGGTGTGACTCGCTTTCGCAATGACTATCAACATAGCACAAGGACAATCGTTGCAAGTGTGTGGATTAAATTTGGAGAATCCATGCTTCCCACATGGGCAGCTCTATGTGGCCTGCTCACGCGTCGCAAAACCTTCTGATTTATTCCTTTACAATTAATATTGTGTATCCCACAGCACTTCAATAAATATCGAATTGAAACGAAACGCTGCAATGTCGCAATTTTTTCCAAATGAACAAAATCAATAAAATGACTAGAAATGAATTGAATATTTGTGTAATGTCTTTCCTTCAAATTTATTTTAGTTGGTGGCGTTGCAACGCGCTCAGGGTGCAGCTAGTCAGCTATATCAGCGAATTTTAACGAGCGATATAACAAATGCAACACCATCTAAGACCTGGGGTCGAATCGCGTCGTCCGTGAACGAGCATTACGTTACGGAATTTGTTTTTGTTTCACATGTATCAATCAACTAAATTCCGTGAACATAATAGCTCGTACATAGAAGTGACGATTTGACCCCTGGCTTTGGAAGCAACAGCGAACAGTTGTGACAGCAGAACCGTTTACGAAATTGTTAAAGACCTTCAAAGTCCTAAACCTCCAGAGAATAACTCATGAAATGCTTAAGCCGATTGTCGGAAAGTCTTTTATTTTCTCTAAACAAGGCAAATAAACAACCACTAACATCCAATCTGTCCCCTCTTTCACTTTCAAAATGATTGCAATGGCTGTAAAACCAAATTAAAAGCATTTCCTCTTCTATTTATCTAGTTTACATTATGTATTTAAAAAACAAATGAAGTTTCGAGTTTCAATGATACAAAAATAAACTTTTTTTTTGTTGATAGTGGTGGGATCCATGAGAATCAGAAAGCGGTCATTTGCCTGCCATATGCCTTTCATTGGGTAGGGGCACAGGGTGCATATAAATTAATTGAGAAATTTTATTTTTATTTATTAAATTATTCATTGTATTGATTTTAATGATTTTAATACTTATGTATGAGAACATTCAACAAAAGTTTGGTTCAAATAATAAGAAATGGATTATGGAAATTTTAAAATGTGTTCGCCTTTAACTTTTGGTACTGCTAGTCTGGTTTGTTCAAAGCGACATAATAAACTTAATAAATATAACGTTCGTAGTTCATATTGCAATGTGTACCAAATCGGTGGTAATTCTAGAATTAATTCAGTTATATATTTATGTTAGTTGCTATGAATTAAAAAATACTGATAAATTATTGATGTAATGGGAATAATCGAATTTTGGTGTAAAATTAGTGGACATTAAATTTTTGCTTAAATTTCTCCTATTTTTACGTAAAAATGTTATCATTAATTGGTATTTATATTTACTTCAATGCGTCTTGTTCATATATTTTTTTATCCTTTTTTTTACAGTCAGTCGGGTTTTTTGTTTTTTAAATTAACTCTTTTTTATTTTTATATTTTTAGCCTATGACACTCCGGGGAAGAATACGAATATTATGATACCTCACTCTTCAAAATCGGTCAAGCCGTTTAGTATACAGGGCGTCCCGTAGGAACGTACATATGATACGCGCGAAACACATAACTCTCCCTGTGTCCAGTCGGGTAAAAAACGCCAAACCGTAAAAAGATAGAAAACGCCTCGTTGAGAAAGAAAGGCCTTTAAAACCCTTGTTGGAAGTCACTTATGGGAGATTTAGGGAGCCCAAACATAGATCACATTGTCTATTTGATTTAAAAGCGCCTAATGAGGACATGCAGGATCGATGGGTCTCATGACAGTCATGAGATCCGACCTGCAAGTGGCTGTGTCAGTTCCGAATTGGGTATGCGCCGTAAATAAAAGCCGTAATAAGAGCCGCCCATTAGTGACGATTTTTTCAGTCGATCTTCGGAGGGTACAGTCTTGGGTTTCAGAAGACTCATACTCAATCAGCTATACTAAAGAGTGGAGCCGTAGCTGCCTTGTACAAAAATGTAGCTCTCTTTCACAAGAATCAGCGAATTTCAACGAGCAAAAACAAATGCAAGAACATCTACTGTCTTTGGAAGCATCAACAGGTGTGACAGTAGAACCGTTTACGAAATTGTTAAAGACCTTCAAAGTCCTAAACCTCCAGAGAATAACTCATGAAATGCTTAAGCCGATTGTCGGAAAGTCTTTTATTTTCTCTAAACAAGGCAAATAAACAACCACTAACATCCAATCTGTCCCCTCTGCAGTCCCACAAGTCGACGTTATTACAACTGGTTTCAATAAAGCTTTTGATAGAATGTTCGTTCGAAATAGGCCTATAGAACGGATGTGTACATTTCTTTCCCATTTATGGTGTACCAGAAGGGCGTCAGCTTAGTCCCCTTCCCTTTATCGGAAGTACTAACGACCTTGAAAAGGTTCTTAAACACTCCGCGCCTTTTCTTTCGTACCCTACGTTACCTCTTTTATTTTAACAATTATATCATCTTAAACGCTGTACCTCGTAGCCCACGTTACCTCCGTTCATTCTACCGCCCACGCGTCGTGCGTCGTTCTCCCGGATGCTTAACTGAAATTTCACTGTTTTCGACTTTACCTATTAACTCGCTCCCCTTAACCATCCCTAGATTTACGACCTGGGCACTCATTCCGTAACTTTTCAGACGATTCTCGTGGAAACGATAGACCTCCAAAACTAGCAACTGAGTGCTAAAATTAAAAAAGTTTGAGAACTTAATACAGTTCACTGTCCAAAAATACAATGAAAGCTGACGTTTGTGAAAAAACTCGAGCAGAATTTGATTGATTATTTTGGTGATCAAAGTTTCAAGAACGACCGTTGATATACGGAAATAAATAAGTAAATAAATAAATAAGCTCTAGATTCAAGTTTTGTTGAGTCATTGTCATAGCTTTTATTAAGCTTTCCCCACGACATTTTAAATTGAATTTCCCTATTTCTAACAATGAGAAATCGTCATTTTAGAAGCAGCAGTTCAGTGGTTAGCAAGCTGGACTACTTAGCGAAGGGTCTTAGGTTCAATTCCTGGAATGATACAAATTTAAAATGGAGATTTTGAAACAAGGCCTAAATCGATAGAAGAGCTTCTCAGATATTTCCTTAAAAGAATAACCATCCGCCAAATTTTGCTAATATGCTGGAAATGGGACGCATTTTTTTAAGGCTGCAGTTGGATTATGTTTCAAAAGTCATGAAAATGGCAAACAAAAGAGCAAGAGAAAAGCCTCACCAGAAGCTACAAGGCCCAAACCTGGTTTGTAGGTACAGAGAATAGTTGGAGCTAGCTCCAATGGGGAATGAAAAATCTACGAGTGGAGTTAAATTATGCCCACAGTTAAACTCAAGGAGACCAATTTTGTAAAAGATGACTGCCAGCGTGGAGAGAAGCTTATGTGCAGTGGGCAAAAAGTTCGGTATAAGGATCAACGTACAGATATTATATTTATGGTGGACTACACCATTAAAGGCAGGTTAAATAAGACATTGAACAAATTAATTTTATAGTAAGGCTAAGAGTGAAATTGCTTGTACTTACCGTTTGGGAAAGACCTTCAAATTTTTCAGGTACAATCTGTAAGAAAAAATAAAGAAAAGATTTTATTCATTTTGTAGGAATATTCCTTTCCTGTGAGTCAAATCAAAAACACTTTGAACGATATGAAAGTTGCGCTACTTTTTAACTTTGGTAAATTAGAATAAGGATGTAAAAATAGTTCCCACACCCGTTTCAGTCATGTGAAGATGACGGATCGATTCACAGCTAAAAAGCATTCCAAAAAAATGCAACAAGGCATTAATACCAAAACGGAACCCAGGGTTTGACTTAGTTTTAGGGAAATTTAAAAAAAAAAATTCGAAAAAGGCATTAAAAAAACTAGATGAGATCATAAATGCTGCATTATTGGGTTAAGGTATGTAGAGAGCTTTGAAAATGTTGCCCATTGAAGTTAGAGATCAATATCGGTACTCCCGATCTTGTCAAAGTTTTTTGAAAACTTTGCTATTCTGGGAGTGTGAAGCTTCTGCGAAAAACAAGTCGTTTCACTTTCATACTGACGGATCAAAAACTGGGTGCATGGAAGTCCCTTCTCTGAAAAACTTTCACTACATCGAGTTCCGGGCGGAACTAATGACGATTAAAGAAGTCTTATCTTCGTTGACGAAAAATGATACCCACTAATGACGCCCGCATCTTCTCAAATAGCCAAGCAGCATCAAGTTAAGGGAATCGTTCTTCAATACTTCAAAAGTAGGTCTAATTTGTCATTCGTCTATCTTTGAAAATTCCTCTTTAGTGGGTGCCGGGGCATTGGGATATTACAACCTTTTTTGGAGGCACAAAGATTAGGAGCAGAACTTGGGCCATACTAATAATAATTTTTTTTTAAATTTGGAAATTTGTATGGAAAATTTTGCCATTGTGACTTCGAAAATGTCACGTGGGGACTTTCTACTTTAATGGTCCCGACGATCTTGTTAATACCGACATAAGAAGGCTGCTACGCTTTATTAGAAGCTCATGTTTACGAATGGGGACCTACTTCCTGCCACTTAAACCAAACCTAGCCCAATCATGAGCAGTCGAAACAAGCTCCCACAAACATAACCTCGATGCAAAACATAGAAATAGTGATTGACAGCCAGACGTACGTCAAAGCCATCCCCTCAACCAATATGACCTCAAAATTAGGGGTAGAACGTCGAAATGAGCGACTTCGCTTCATCAGTTGATTCAGTCTTGGAACCCGGTTGATTTTTGTTCTAAAACAAGAACAAATATGCTGACGAACAGGTTCGGAAAAGCGCTCTCCATTATTCACTTGCGTGTGGAATCAGTTCCCATTTTGTTCGGGGGTGTCAAGACAAAAATCGTCTCTGAATTTACAGTGAAGGACAACCTCAGATGAAGAAGACGGAGACGGGACTAGAAGGATGAGGCCCAACTTCATCAAGGAAAGAATAATCCACCTTCTCCGAAAAACGAGAAAAGATATCGCAAGACTTACAGGGATCATCACAGGCCACTGTCATAAATGAGGCCATATAGTTAGCCTATTAGGTATTCAGGTTACACACTTGCCGTAGTTATAATGACGCAACAAAAAGACAAACTCGTTCACTATTCAGGCCCCTCTCAGGCCCGGTCAAGTGCCAGACAGCAAGCTCTGCAAAAACCCTACTTCAAGTCTTAAGAAATTATTTTAGAGGTGGTAGCTCTTCTTCTCTACAAACTTCAACTTTCTGTTAAACTGAGCTGTGGTAACAAACTGGCAGACCGGATTTTCCAAAGCCTACCTAGTCAAGGTAAGAGAGAGGCACCTTCACACCTCCGACAAGAAGCAATATTTCCATCAGAGAATGCATTTCTATACAACTCTAAGTTAGAGCGGTCTTTGGCCAACTACCTCTTAATAAGAACTTTAAGTTGGTTGAGATTCCCTTCCCTTCCATTTGCACGCGCCACATAAGTCGAAGTCGGGCTCTAATCAGTCGAATGCCTTGGTAAAATGGAAGACTCACGTTCCCTTTGAATATCCGAACCACATTAAAGGATTAAATTGAACTTTTCACTGTGCAACTCTTAAAGAGTGCGCTTCAAAGTCTCTTCCTCCTAAAAGCGGCCGAAAATCATTTAAACGACCAAGAAGACCTTCATCCGCCTTCACTAACTGGGATGCTTTTAGGACAAAGAGTCAATTTGAAACCATCAGTATAGTTCCTTTGACAGAAACCTTCTATGACGGCTACAAACAAAAAGTTACAGACAAAGCAAATCTAAGGAAGATTGAGATTTCCACAGAACTGCATCTAAAAATAACCAGTCCTAGTGCCAAACCGGACCATTTCCCAACGCCCACAAATATGTCCATGTCCAAACGTACCCCCAGCGACAATTTAACACCGACGACAATTAAACTCGCCGAGAGCGGTAAGCGTGCGCACGCGTGAGTGACTTTTTCGGATCGACAAATGTATCTACTGACAGAAGACGCGCGCAATTCATTTTCATTGTCGTACGTAACCACGAACAGCGATATTTTACGCTTTAAATGTTAAGCCGCAGCGCGCGCGTTGGCCTCAAATGATGATGGTTACTAAGCCATCCCCCCCCGCCAATCTTAAGCAATGCAATTACTAAATGTGCATCGCCGAGTGCAACAAGTAAAAACCAAATCAATGCTCCTTAACAGCTTTTTGCGGTTATGACCATCGCCATCGAGTTTCAGTTTATGTCTTATGTGTCGTCTTCGTCGTCGCTATAGTGGTGTCGGTGGTCGGTGGTCGGTGGTCGGTGTCCGTGTGCAAGTGCAGTCGTCTTCATTCGCACGAAAGGATGGGTTTCCAATTATTTGCAATTTATCAACTCGAGAAAGGACACAAGACACGATTACAAGAACCGACCAACCAACCGACCGACGGACGGCCGAACACACAACAAACAGCAACAGCAACAGAATGGAAAGGCATTAATTTATTTCAGGTAATTACCAAGAGTTGTATCTACATCTGTGCGAGCGGTCTGTGTGCTGAACTGCTGAGTGGCTCTGCGGAGGGACGACCTCTAATGGCTTCATGCGCGCGCTTTGTTGTGCAGACCAATTTGGTCGACACAAAGAACAAGCAGAGGAGCGGTCCGGTCATTACCGGCGATAGCCCTACTTCTGAATGCACCGCACAATTGTGGTGGATACTACCTTCAATTTTACAAAGTGTGCGACGATCACATATATTTTGTCGCGCAGAGTCTTCACCGCAACACCAGAAGCGGTGGCATTAAAAATCTAATTCCACATAGAGTTCAACTTGATTAGTTTGAAGCACCAACTCAACCGATAAATTTAAACAAGTTTCAATCTAAATATAGACACAGCGGCAGCAGATACAAAAAAGTTACCCAAGAGCTGAAAACTGTGCTCGCCGAGTGCGCCCCACTCTGCACATATGACCGACCGACCGACCGACAGGCCCGCTGTGCTGGTGCTGGTCGTCATGTTTACTCAGTTTAACTGTTTTCTATATTCCTCCTCCGTGCGTTGTTCCCCTCGTGACGACGACTTAATTTTTGTGTCGAATTCAATTGTTCGAGTGTACACAAGCGATTAACGATGGGGTGACAATTAATTGAGGAAAATACGCGCTCTTAGCGTTTTTTATATATGCATCGTTTTCGTATCTAGATTCGTTACACTTTCGAGATCGAATCGAACTTGACAATAATTTAGAGGGGCAAAGGTGGAAGGGTGACACGAGTGGGGCGAGTGTTATGTGGGAAAGGAAATGCGACTGAAGTTGTGGTCATATTTGTTGAACACTCAGTGGGAATGAATTTCGGTAAATGGGAGTAGAGGGCGCAACTAGATATTTACGAACAAGTGGCAAGCCAATTTCGGATAAATATTGCGAAAAGTATGTGACTCTCTGGGATACGTTGTGGAAGCTGAAACGATACGACCGGTTGTAGAAAAAAAGGGAGCTGTCTATGAATTCACAAAGCCCATGGATAACAAATCTTAGAAGCGGATCTTTAGACTTACCGGGTATTTCCGGAAGTTTTCTAGCCAACTTAGCTACGATTGCTAAACTGCTACGCTTTTTTACTAAAGAAGGGATCAAGTTGTGCTGTGGGTTTGGGTGCGAGCCAAAAAGTTCCCTGTGAGTTGTTGAAGTCACCAGCCCTAAAACTGATTTGACAGGCAAGCCGTTACAAATGTGCAGGCAGATACAAATGCATGCCAGATAGCCTGTGGGAGCGATAATGTTGCTACAAGACGACAACGACGGTCAGCACTTTCATGTTTCATCCCGTGCAAAAATATGTACAGAGAGACAACGCCACAGTGAGAGAAGAATGACTCATGCGAGCTATAAGTGCAGGCTGCAATCGGGGTTAGCCCCCCGATAGAAAATAGGACGGTTTTCTGTGATTCGAGTTCGTATCGATTTCGACTGCGTTCCGCATGTTTACAAGTACTCTTCAGAAATAGGTTCCATTCCGAGTGTCGCTTTGGGCTATGTTCCTTCAAGACTTAAACTGCCAAGTGGTTCATGGACCACAAACGCTGATGGAGCTTGTTGATGCATTAAGTAGAGTGATATAAATACAATGACTCTCCGGATAGCAGAGGCCCACGTACAAGAAGTCCAGGGTTCGGACTTTACTCCTATCGGAGTAGATCTACTTCGCTTTTCTCAACATCTCTTAAATCTACTTCGTCACTCCGCTTGGCTAACAAACTACTTCGATTTGTTTCCTAGATATAGATCAATCAGAGAATAATTATGTGGCAGCACTGATTATTGAAGATTTGTTTTTGAAATAAACTTAAACCTTGCAGGTTATCTTTTTCACGCTACTTAACAAAAGTTCGTCTTTCTCTCCATTTTAAGACTAGTTGCAGCATTTGCAGATGAGTTGAGATTAATTTTTAATCTATGATTTTTTAATTTATGATTTAAACAAAATGGATCAAAATTAAAGTTGTAGCATAAAAATACTGTCGAAGAATTCATGTTTAAGAATTTATTAGAGAACATGTTAACCTTAGCTATTTTACCGCCCAGTAGTGCAGCGGCCAAAAGAAAATGATCCGAAATGAATTTAGTAAAAAAGAAATTCCGAAACAGATTAAATGTAAAAAAAGTTTAAAATCGAATGTTCTCAAGATGTTTATCGGAAAATTGGAAAGATGTTTATGTTCAACCGCTTAATTTAATAAAATTTTTAAAGAAATTTAAATTTGTTAATGGTTAATTTGTTTTAAATACATAATTTTTAACGTTTATTTGAATCATAAAGCAATCTACATGTTTTCGCTACATAAAAAAAAAATATTTAAGAAATGCAATGGAGTCTAAAGCACATATTAAAAATCCCAATGTAAATGTACATATAGATTTATTTTTTGTCTTAACAATTTTTGTTCCTCCCAATTTGTTTTTTAGTTGAAGTACAAATTTCTTTTTAAAAATTAAAAAAAATAGTCATTAGGGGTATCCACGATCCGACGCAACTGGTCTAGTATCATTGCAAAATTGCGAAAGCGCAACTTTTTTCGCACTCCAACAACAAAATATACTGACTAAAATTTCGCTGCACTTTTGCACTTTATCGATACCCTGGCCCTATTGCAACAGAAAAATACAACGGAGTAAAGTGTACCCTCGTCCTTTTGCCAGTTCGCCAAATGTCAGTGTTACTGGCTGTCCGTACCTTTGCTTCGTTGTTGCTAGAGATTAGAAAAAGAGTGTTCACGATCTGATAAAATAAAATAAAATTTCGGAATTTTGCTAGACCTATTGTTTTTAATAAATCTAAGAATCTACTTCAAAAAATGTAGTTCTACTTCGCTTTTTCTTTTCATCTGTTTCGAAATACGATTTCAAAAGTCCGAACCCTGACAAGAACTATGTGTGGTAGCAGTGCTAAAACTTCTGGACTAACTAAGCTGGGTATGACGATTTCTTTCTTAAGAGCGGTATCACCTTTAAGGAAGATACCAAGAAGCTGGTCATCATACCAACTGCTATGTGGAGAAGGAGGATCATTGATTTTGCTCACAAAGATTCGCAAAGCAAAGATTGCCAAGATCTATTACATTCCGGAATTGCCAACAAAGGTTGGAAGTGTCGTGTGAGTACCTGCCTTGGATGCATTTAATGACGGAGCTTAAGGCAGGGAAACCAGAAGGTTTTCTGTGAACTACCGGCAAAGAGGATCGCCCACTGCAGACGTAGCAAATTGATCAAGTTGGAGCGATGGTTTTACGAAAACGAAATCGTTGTTGAGGATGCTTTTTCCAAGTTCGTCTCTGCGCGTCATCAGATTAGCGCCCTTAAATGCAATTTTAGTTATCTCGCTTATTTTGGAAAGCACAGTTATCAATTTTTTTTTTTTTTGTGTAATTGATTAAAATTCTTTAATTTAAACTCAATATGGGAAGAGGAAAAATCGTGTCTTTAGAGGAAAGGTCAAAAATTGAAGCATACTTCGACTCTGGGCTATCTATACATAAAATTGCTGAAAAAAACGGGCAGACATAGAAAAACGATTGCCAGTTTTCTTCGAAATAAGGAAAAGTATGGAAAAAACTTCAAGGGCGGTAATAATCAAGTGGTTTCCCAAGCGGACAGAAGAGGCATCAAATTCAAAAGACTCGTCCTCCAAAATCAAAGAAAAAACGGGTGTTAAAGCGAGTTCTTCAACTGTGCAAAGAGTGATTGAGAGAGCTACACACTAACGAAGAAAAAATGGAAAACAAAAAAAAAACACACACACACTCAATATGGCGCGTAAAGAAATGCAGTTAAGTTTTGCTCGCACGTACATGTCCTGGTCTTCTGAGCGGCGATACGTTGTCTTTTCAGATGAAAAGAAATTTAATTTGGAAGGACCCGATGCCTACAATTTTTATTTCCATGATATTCGCAAAGAGAAGCATCAATTGAACCGCCTGCAGAGCCGGGTGGGGAGTGTAATGGTGTGGGGAGCCATATTTTAGTACGGCACCTGCGAGTTGAAGTTTTTAACGCCGAAAATGAATGCGGAGAACTACAAAAGCGTTTTAAAAACAGCATTTCCCCATTTTCAAAATTTATTTGGAAATCACCAACAAGTTGATGTCCTTGAGTGGCCACCATACTCGCCTGATCTCAATATCATCGAGAACGTGTGGGGGGTGGTTAGCTAGAAAAGTGTATGAGTCCGGAAAACAATACAACACGCAAACGGAGTTAATCGAAGGCATTAAACACGCTTGGTCAACCATTTCCCTGAATTACATTGAAAAGCTTTATGATTCAATTCCCAACCGAATCTACGAAGTCATTGTGAACAAAGGCGGGACCACACATTACTAATTTTGCTAAAAAAACATTTAAAATATTAAATGAAATTATGAATAAACAGTAATGTTGCTTTAAAAATTAAAAAAAATTTAATTAGCGCAGGTGGCGCTATCCTGATGACCAATTTTATTTTCTGTTTTTTTTTTTTTGTATACTTCTACTTAAACATTTATTAGAATATTCCTATAAATGCTACAGTAGTCATTGTTAATTCATTTTAAGCAGAATTGATAAGAGTTTAATGGGTAAAAATTGTAAAACTCTACTTCAAATAGTTTGGATAATATTGAACATTATACGAGAATGTATAGGGGGGGGGGGCGCTAATCTGATGACGCGCAGTGTATATCCAAAGTTCATGGGTTGTTTTTTTTAAATGTTGCAATAAGTTTTATTTATTTATTTTTTTAAATAAATCTCAATGCTGGAACAATATAATTTTTTTTATTTTTTACCAATGAGATAACAATTTAATTGCGTTACCGGCAGTGTTGTTTTCCTAATATTTTTGACGATATAACTGAAAATGTCGTCCAAACTCTTTAATCCTGTCATTTTTGTAACGGACTTAAGAATTGGAAAAACATTCAATAAACGTGTAACTTTTAATGAGATTTATTACATACTCTCTTTATCAGATAAAATGCAACTTGGGTCTAATTAAATTTGGAAACGATTAGGATAATTTTTGGATTTTTTTCTGATTTGAATGTCTTTTGCGTCACAAAACCCAGTTTAGAACATTATTTAAAAAAAAATGCTAGTTGAAGAATGTGTTATTTCCACCTAAAATAATTTCATTGGTAAGTCGATCCTGATTTCAAGAAAAATTATATAATATTGGGCCTTAGCAATAAACACTTTTGGCTATATTTTCCATAAAAATTTTGCAATTGTGAGATTTTGTAAATTTAAAGTCGAGACTAAAAATGTTTATTGCTAAGGCCCATTGTAGTTAAAAGCAAAATGAAATCCTTTGTTTCTTTTTTGGGGGATAAAGTGTGACGAAAATGGCAGTAGACAATATTTGCCAAAACTAATTTATTTTGCAATAAAAACTTAAAGAATATTTTTAAAACCATCTGAATCATTTAACAAAAGAATACAAAAACGGAAGCATTTAAAAGGCGACTTTTTACGTCCAAACAATGTCCATTTATAAGTTTTGAAAAAAAAAAAAACCGAGTTCCTTTAATTTTTATGTTGGGATTTGGAAGCTTTGCAACTATGTTATTACAATTTACATCAACTAACTCATCATCATCAACATCAACTTTTTCTGAAATACTTCTAAACAGATTTTTTAATGATTTGATTTAAAGAACATCGTGACACTAATGACTTGCAATAAACATACCGACAGTGCCGGCTCCAGCCAAACTAGCGCCCTGTTCAAGATTTACAGAAAGCGCCCTTTTTGGGCAAATGGCAGTATTTGTTCGCGCAAGATAAAATAAATTTTTCTTTCCTGGCAATGCGCCCCCAGAACACATCTGGCACATATGGTTGGTTTGGCCCTGTATACGGACCATATTCATTCAACACCTTTGATTTAACTGACTGTTTTCCTCCGCTTGAGTTTTTTCTAGCTACCTTACTTACTACCTTTTCTGAGACATCTGTGGTCACAAAGAAAAACCGCTAAAGTCTGTTTTCATTACATTTTTCAGGAGAGCAGTTTAAAGTTTTTGACAAACGCGTGAAATTCCAAATGATTTTATTGACTTTAGTGACTTAAGCTGTTAGGTTTTTTTGAATTGGAGCCACTTTTTTAAAGATATAAAGCTGAAAAAAAATTTACAAAATAGATTAGAGTACGCTGAATCTAATGGCATAAAAATCTCAATTTCGTCTAAAGAGGACTTAAGCGGTTATGCTTTGTGGCCACAGAAATATTGAGCAGGTACCATTTGCCACAAAATGCGAATTTCTAATTCAAAATTTTAACGGAAAGCAGTTGCAAGACGTGAATGACAAAATGTGGGGACAGGTTTTTCTTGAATAAAAAAAAAAATACAAGATAATACTATTCTTAAATATTGATTAATATTACTATTAAAGAACACATAAATCTTGTTTTTTAGCTGTGCCAGAGATTTTAAACTCATCCAGGAGCTATTGATATTCATTGAAATTCAAATTACTGCGTTGGAGACAAAAGCCATTTTACAAAACTATTTAAAGTGCCGGACGATATTTGAAAATTTGTAAAATGAATGTAAAATAAATCTGTTTCAAGCTATGCTAATTTATTGCCAATAAATACAGGTTCTAAGTAGTGTTTCAGACATAAAAAATGTTGAAGAAATGTGGTTTTATAAAGCAAATAAACTTGGGGGACATCTTATTGCAACATTTAAAAAATAACAGTCCGGCACAAGGAGGTAGGTTCTCCCCACTGCTTTGGCTGCTTTTAAATTCAACAAAATTTTGTAAATCTGTACGCAGACGTCTGTTTGGAATCCATCAGGGGAATTAATGAAATTCGTTCCAAATAAGTTCGCAAAACTGTCAGTCCACAGAAAAGTAAGCGCGTTCTGTTCATACCCGACTTTGGACTACCAAAGCTATATGACACCACAATAGATCTATCATCTGATGCGATTTATATCGGTGTCATTTTAGCCTTCAAGTTCTTCTAAAAGAAGGAATGTTGAAGAAAAGACAGAGAAAGGTCTGACTGCTTGCTAAACCTGTAAGAGGGCCTTTCAGCGAAGATGGGGACTGCAGTACTGAATTATCAGATCAATCATCTTATATGGGTCTTTAGTCTTCAAAAACTGGACAGAGCTACAGGCAAAATCTCAGCAAAGTGCAAAGGGGTGTAGTACTCAGACTTCGCAGAGAGTAAAGCTCGCCGCAAGCTGTACATGGTTCTTCATAGCGTTCCCCTGAAATTCTTTTTTAAAGGTTCAAAGAGAGCTTTTATCATCATATATGGAAACAGACCACCTAAATGGAAATGCGGTGGTATTAAACACAACAGAGACAATAGCCTTGAAAGCCCAGGTCCTACTTTCTTCAACCTTGATATTACTCTTATCCTATATTCTTAAGCCGGGCAGAGTCTTAAATCAATTATCTGGGGATCACATTCTACAAACATCGCTCAAACAGGTACGGGTTTGTTTTCTACCCAAAAGAACTGGAAATACCACAATCTTTTAAAAGCGTACAGCTGAAATCGTGACATTGAAAAAAAGTTGCAAGAAACATATAAAAGACAGTCGCAGTCCTCGTTGGCAGTCCAAAAACGCCTGAAACACTTTAAATCTTAATCAAAGGCGATTAGGGACTGCCATTACGTACTGATCTTCATTAGGGATCACAGGGTCGAACTCGTCTGGTTTCTTGGACACAGCTCAATATAAAAGACAATTGTCACGAATTGGGCTAAAATATAAACACCATCGGATGGATGGAAAATTGTAAGTCGCAGTGTTTAGTGTCCTGGACTACTGATCGAGGGGTCTCTGGATCGATCTCTGAATGAGCATTAATTACATCTCGAGGTATTGTACCTCCCTCTGAACGTCTGGCAAACATCCGACAGCACTACTGTCTTTCAAAAAGCCTCTCAAGTCAGCCATGAAATTACATTCGTCCTATAAATGAAAGAAAAAAAGAAAAAATGAGTGGCGCCCTATACCCAAGTCTCTTGATTTGGTATAGAGAAAGATGCCAAATTGGGATGGTTTTCTATAAGAAGAACTGTGCCAACTCCGATATAAGAAAAAAGCAAAAAAGCAGCCTTCTGGCACTTTGTCGATCCTCTGCCTGCATCATACTGGAAAAGTCAGAGGACATTGCACCATTAGAGTCTTGCTTCGTAATTGGACAGTTGATTTGGTTGGCGGTCACGAGATCAAAAATTTCACTCAGGTTTCAAGGTACCAAAAGACGGTTTGGAAATGCACGCCCTCGGAATGCTATCAAGCTGCCTGCAAGGTTGCTGTCCGTTTTAAAGTTATTCAACTGGCAACTAGCAAGAATTGCACCTCGGTAGGACCTCATTGGTTACAATATCGCCTCTGCGCAAAGCTAGTCTAGTTGTTTGTAAGGTGAAGTGCCTCTCTTGTAATTACTTTTCGAGGAATGATCTGTAGTTTGGGTACATGAAGCCGATCTCGCAACACAAATTCGATTTCTATTACACGCAGCAGCCTCTTACGGCAGCTGCAATAAACATCTCAAACTGTACTCCTCATCATACCCTATAATATCCCGTTCCAGTTGCATGCCCTCATGTCATAGTTCGTATATGAGTCTGGTTGTTCATTGTACCCATTTTTTACAGCTCTCTCGTTTGAAAAACCCCGTTTGATGACCCAACCAAGAGTGAGTTGTAAAAATGCACGCATGGTGGACTGCCAGACAATTTGTGGCATAATTAGCACGGTTGTCCATGTCCATAAACAAAGCAATTGTTGAAACCCAAATATCGAGCACAAGGACTTATTGTTCCCAGGAAATCTTCAAACACATGTTCCTGGAAAGGCTCAATATACTTATAACCAATAAAATCAACTGTTCGCACAATTTATGTGGCCAATTAAACCCCTGCCACTGCGTTCAACCGCAAAAATCCTCTGAAAAGTAATTAAACTCAATAGTACCATCAAATGGGAGAGAGAGGGAGAGAGAAAACGACCATTTAGAGGCGACGACACTCAATCAGACTAATTATGGGAAAGCATCCCATTAAATGGGACTTAGCGCACACATCCGGTTATGCAATGTGTCCGACAAAATCTGCTCATATACATACACACTGGAAAAACTGTCTAATCCCCCGATTATCCTGCCAAAGTAATCAATGTAATTTAATCAGACATCTTAGCGCGTATTTTACCTGTAATTTCATGGCAAACAAAGGGAAAAATACCATAAAACAAAAACACACACGTGCAACGGCAGGTATCTGACGTCGTCGCACCCCTAAGCCAACCACCAAAGCGAACCCTCGCCAAATGTGTGCCATCGCAAATCAGGGAGAAACAACAGCAAGACGATAGGGATATTACCCTGAAAAGGCAACTATCCGCTTATAGTTGGGTAAATTAACAGTCACCACCGTAATACCCTTGACAGGATTATTTCGCACAGCAGAGTACTCACTGCAGAGTGCCACTGTGTGTGTGCGTGTGTGTATGTGTTATGTGCTCCTTCAATATTTGCCGATATGACCCGTATCTCTTATCATCTAAACTTTATGGCACATCTGTGGATGTAGTCCTTCCCTGTGTATGGATGGACTCCTTTTATCCTGTCGTCAATATTGTTTTGTTGTGAAGTCTTTTTTTTCGTCCTTTCGCTTCCTCCTTTGCCTTATTTTATCGGTGGACTGAGGGCAGGAAAAAAAAAGAGAGGAAATCGAAATGAATTCCAAAGAAAGTTACCCCTTCAAGGATCCAGTACAACAGCTCACAGGAGGCCGATACGACTACACCGACTGAGAGTACCTATATACGGTATTACATTATCGAATTATAAAACAAGGAAAATTAAAGGACGTATCGTACGGAGAGCAGGACCGAGCTGAAGAACAAAGGCAACCACAGGATAACAATGCAACGAGAGCTCCGCCGATATGGGATCGGATCGGAGGCGAGGCAATCGTTAACCGAGTTTATGGAGTGAGAGCATGACTTTTCACAGAGGTCCATTCAGAATCTATTAGCATTCAGGTGGCCATAACTTGGCACCATCCGATAACGAAAATGGGTTAAGTTAAGCTTCCAGTGCAGGGATGATTGGTTTATCCTTGCAAATAGTTGTTGCCACTTTGACGATAAGAGAAAGTACATTATAAGGAGACTGGAAAATTACCCAAAAAACACAATCCACTCACACACACACACAGCAGCCAAAAACAAACAGCCAGCTAAAGAAGGGCGCAAACATTTCTGCCAAACAACTGACGTAAGCAGCGACAGTCTCTGTCCCATATGCCCAGAATATATAGGTTTTCACTGAAAGCAGCATTAATCCTTTTTATTGCCATTCCTCTGCACACAGGCCCATACGTCAGAGAGATGGAAAAATTTGCTTCTTTTCGTGTCACTTGTCACATGGCTATACCCAAGCCATACCTACCTACATTTTGTGTCTCGCACAGAAACGGGCTAAATTGTCGATTTTATTTTGAGTGGATTTGTAAACCATAAATTCAGGTCAACATAGAGAAGCACGCACACACACAGGCACACAGGCACAGAGGCACACAGGGAGCGAAGGAATATTTCCCAATGTCGCATATAATTGGATTATCCACAATGTTGTGGCATTTACGTTGACGGGAATTGTAATTAACACGCTGGCAGGGATACCGTATATACACAAGGACAAGGACGACACAGAGAAATAGACATGGCGTGAACTATGCGGACGAATCGATGTATGACAGTTGGAGAATATTTTTGAATTATTTAAGTGTCGGTCGGTGACATTTTTGCTTGGGATGGCAGTTTTCATAATCGTTGAGGAGAATTTGTTTATAGAGTCACTTGTGTCCTTGAACGTTGACTAAGGCGAGCTGAAAATGATCCTAGAGGTAATTCGAACTCGAAAATTGCCTAACAAAAAATTTAATATGGGTTGAGTGGTGCAACAGTCTCTGCGGAAATTAAAAAAAGAAAACCCTATCCCGCTGTTGAGATCAAGTCGCCCCGAGATGACTTTGTTCATCTTTGATAAGCTGTCTCTCTTCGTTCTACTGCGGAACTTGATTTAAAGCCAAAGATAGACAAGCAGTACCTTTGGGAATGTATTAGAGAGCTTAAGACTTTAGCCCGTATGCCATTACATTTTTTCCTCATTTTTATAATGTTGAAAAGTCAGCGGTGTGTGTCACAACAGATTTCAAGGCTATATAATATTTTGGACTTGTCAGAATAATCATGAACTTCTGCCTAATGCAGAACCTTTTGAGGCCAGATTTTTAAGGGACAATTTGCCTGTGCCAAGAAAATAAGAGCTTTCGAAGTACCTATTGCCTGTTTCCTTCTGAGAGGGCTCTAGCTTGGGATTTTTAACTCCAAAGCCGATCTTTTGGGACCGACATTAGGTACTTAGAGAGATTATGAAAGACCTGGTATGCGAAGAAATTGCACGTCCATAGGAATGTTGTCAAAACTGTATTATCCACTGGCGAGATATTGGGGAACTATCTCGTGCCACCGGTTACATTTTGCAAAAGTCGAAGGCTAAATTGTTTCGGGCCTTCGTTTCAACACGGACGATGATGCACATTTTGGCAAGTTGTCGAACTAAAGGCTCTGCAAAGTAGGTTATGTGTTTTCTCACCGATATACTCGTGGTATAGTCCTTCTACATGTGGCTTCAAAAATGTAGGCTCTTTCGTTACTGAATGCATCTTTGGAGCTTGACTCTCACCTCTAGGCTTTGAGCTATATTTTTATTGTGATGTGTTGCGTTTTGGCAAGCTCAGCTCTTAGTTGACAAATGCGATGCGACCAATAGCTTGCAATAGACTCTTGACAGTCTCTAGGGACTACGAAGAAGCGTGGTTTCAAAAGGCCCAATGAAAAAGCATGGTTCCTGGTTTCGTGTAGCAAAAACACCTTAAGCAGTGAGACTTCAGCTACTTGAGCATATAAATTTAGGCCAATGAGACACTGATGGGAGTATGGTAAACGAAAAGAAGGCTCGCTAAAGACTACCAAATAAAATGTTCAGAATTTAGGCGTAAATCTATTCAGAGGAATGACTGTAACCAAGAGGAACATTTGATAGCCACCCCCACAAGTCACCCGTGGAACGATTTTGTAATTGCACAGTGAATGTCCAGACACTTTTCGTCGAATATCTTTCGAGTTTTAACCCCCAAAGGGCATCACAATGGGTCCACAAGGACCTAAGTGTGGTATAGTAGAGTTTACTATGCTCTACCAACCCGTAAACTGAAGCTAACCTTCCGACTTAAAGCTAAATCTGGTCTCATCAGTGAATAGCACTCGTTTCCAGTCATCCTTTAGATCAGTTTTAAGGGATTTTCGGCAAAGGCACCGTGCACATATCTATATAGCGTCTGCCGAGAAAGACAGCCTTTATAAGTCTGAGGAGTCTTTATCCAGCTTTTGCAGCTGCCTCACTGTTTTTGGAACTTCAAGTTATCAATGTCTGACAACAATATGACAAGCAGGAGCTGTCTTCCCTGGGTTCCCTGTGCGTATATCTAACCGGCGGTTACAGGCCCAAAAGTTGTTTGGTCGCAATAATTGATGTAGTCCCATATAGCAGAGCTCGAAAGTTGAACCATCACTACCCAAACCGTAAAACTTGTAGACAACATTCGTAGTGTTCAATTTGTCGGCAGTCGATTTAAGCTGGGTAAATACTAAAGACAAGGTTCTATAGGACTTGTAGGTTAACGTCTTTGGAACTGTTCGAAGCTACATCCTTCAACTTTTCAGCTAGTTTTTCTGTTTCTGTTTCTGTTTCTGTTTCTCATTTTTGTCTGTAGAAGTCTTTGATACATCTTTGTCTGTAGAAATGTTCTGTTTTTGGCGCGTATTCTTTAGGCTTCTTATGACTTGGATTTTCAAAGTCCGTGCCTTTGGAGGGTTCTCCATCGTTTTACACTTTTCAAATTCCGTGCCTTTGGAGGGTTCTCGATCGTTTTATACTTTTCAAAGTCCGCGCCTTTGGAGGGGTCTCGATCGTTTTATACTTGTCAAAGTCCGTGCCTTTGGAGGGTTCTCCATCGTTTTACACTTTTCAAAGTCCGTGCCTTTCGAGGGTTCTCGATCGTTATATACTTTTCAAAGTCCGTGCCTTTGGAGGGTTCTCCATCGTTTTGCACTTTTCAAAGTCCGCGCCTTTGGAGGGGTCTCGATCGTTTTATACTTGTCAAAGTCCGTGCCTTTGGAGGGTTCTCGATCGTTTTACACTTTTCAAAGTCCGTGCCTTTGGAGGGGTCTCGATCGTTTTATACTTTTCAAAGTCCGCGCCTTTGGAGGGGTCTCGATCGTTTTATACTTGTCAAAGTCCGTGCCTTTGGAGGGTTCTCCATCGTTTTACACCTTTCAAAGTCCGCGCCTTTGGAGGGGTCTCGATCGTTTTACACTTTTCAAAGTCCGCGCCTTTGGAGGGTTCTCGATCGTTTTATACTTTTCAAAGTCCGTGCCTTTGGAGGGTTCTCCATCGTTTTGCACTTTTCAAAGTCCGCGCCTTTGGAGGGGTCTCGATCGTTTTACACTTTTCAAATTCCGTGGCTTTGGAGGGTTCTCGATCGTTTTATACTTTTCAAAGTCCGCGCCTTTGGAGGGGTCTCGATCGTTTTATACTTTTCAAAGTCCGTGCCTTTGGAGGGTTCTCCATCATTTTACACTTTTCAAAGTTCTTATGACATTTATGTCCTTACGCACGTCTTTTTCCGTTTTGACATTTTCTTCAACCTTTCTTTTCAAAGAACCTCGCCCTCCTTATCCTTTAACTTTTAATTTCGATCCGTTTAGCAGCAAAACTCACTTCTTATCCCAGCACGGACGTCCATTGCCGAAACGACACCAGCTGCCTGAACTCCACTTCAGTCTGTCATTTTCTCTTAAACTAAATGACTTTTCGATTATAAACAATATTTTTAAAAACAATTTGCTGCGAAATAATCGAAAGAAAACCAAGAAATTTAAGTAAAATCTGACAGCTACTTGCCATGACAATACTTTGACACATTAAAGATGTCAGTTTATATTAAACCGTCAAAGAATACAGTAAACATCTCTCCTCAATGACAGGCCTTGTCAATGGGATACTCTGGCGCGCATAGCATCTATTCAAACTAACGCACGTCCGATGAATCACCCAAGTCAAGAACTTTATAATGCCTGACATTGGATTTACCAATAACAATAACAAATTACCAACCAATTACACAAATACCTCCTCCCTGTCATTTCGAAATGCAAACATATCACAATCCCGATCACAATAGTTGGTGGCGTTTTTTTCGCGCTTGTTACTTGCTTATCGGTTTCAACAAACAAAATGAATCATTTAACGTGCTAAGTATCATTTTATGCATTTTAATTATTTCCCAAACAAAACAACACACACAAGTCCCCAGCCCCACGGACGGACGGCAGCAAAACCCACAGAGCCGTCAGAAAAACAAGCGAGAAACAAAAACAACACAACAACAACAAAAAAGAAAGATACAAAAGAATCTATGAAATCGCGCTCTATAAAAAGTATTAAACTGGCAGTGTGTGCGAGAGTGAAGAGAATTCATCTCAATGGCGGAGGATGAGGACAAGTTAAGAGAGTTGAGAGACTCTTGCCTTCGGCTTTCGGCATCGGATACGGCATACGGTATACGGATTCCCCTTTCAAAGGTTAATTGACCCAAAATCATGAACCCAAACAAAACGAAGAGACTCTCAGTTCAGCAGCAGATACACTTTGGTTTCGGTTTTCAAATGGTTTTGTGCATTTCAACAGTTATAGAGCGGCGAATACACAGCGATACGGAATTGCATGTGTGTGCCACATCCTACACCGTGTTAACTGGAGTTGCCTGGAATCCAGAGGAGGGTAGCGGCGGCGGCGGGTCGAACTCTGTGCTCTGTGGCCGTGCGCTTATGTTTTGCTAAGGTTTATGGAAATTATGTTGATTTGTGTTGTTGGGATTGGGATACGAAAGTCGAAGTCGTCGTCGTCGTCGTCGTCGCATATTCGCTACAGATGCACAGTTACTTACACATGTACAGTATCTTTTAGGTGGTTTTATTTTGTATTTTTTTTTTTTTGTTTTTGTTATTTTTTGTTTTATGGGATATAATGATGTTATGCTACTTTGTGGATTTGTAAATTAATCGTATGCTGTAACAATATCAAGTCGCGTTTGGGGGAATGGGGAGGGAAGAAAGGGAGACAGACGGGACGGGCATGGGGCTATGCGTGGGCGGAAGATTAAGTAATTAATTTTAATTTTAATGGGCGAGCAGCAAATGCCTAGGTGAAATTGTTAAATTGACTTGAGAGCGGAGGGTAAGTGCAGTTGTTGTTGGACGAGGGCGATTTATTGGAATTATTTCGCTCCAGAGTTTGCAATGTGTGCCAGGGAACAGTACAAAGGCGGAGGCGGCGTCGTATGGGGAAGTTGGCTTCGGCTTCTAGTTTATTACATAAATATTAGAGGTGGATTTACATGTGTATATGGGTTTGGGGTGGATTGATATCCATTTATGCCAAGCATTCTTTTGAGATAAAGAAAAAAGAACTACTGTGGGTAGAGACGTATTTTGAACAGCGATAAGACGGAATGTGTCACAGTTTCCAAAGCGCTATGACGAGGTGTAGTGTCTTTGTACAGTGGGAGGTAGAAAATTCCCCTTATAACGTGTGTGTGCGGCGCTGGCGATGTGCGAAAATGTTGAGACGGACACGTCAGCAGTAGGAGCAATCATATCTGGTTGGAATTTTAATGGAATTAAGAGTGCGAGCTATCTTTGAATGGTGACGGGGTTAGTTACGTATCAAATCAGAGAGGCATCTCTATGAGGGAGCAGTATGGGACTGAAAAGGTTATAGATCAACTCGAGAGGAGTGATGTCTGATGCAAGTCGGATGGAACACCACGCAATGTTGATAAAAGAAGTGAGGGACAGATGTTCGAAATCCCTTGGGGACCTACCTAACACACTTTTGTTACCAACAAGTTGGGTATCGTAAAAAAGGGATTGGGGTGCTTATTTCGGGATTATGAAGTTCATTACAAAAACGCACACAACTCGTGTTGGTGGGGACCTAAAAAATAAGTTTGGCCATTTCTTTTCTGTGGTGTTCTTTTTAAAGACCATTTTTAACCTCAAATTCAATACGAACTGTCCAAAAATGACCTCAAATTCAATACGAACTGTCCAAAAATGACTGACTTATGAAGGAAACTACGAAACTGTGGAAAGATGCAGTTTTGCGAGGGAAGATTTGTTGGGAAAATATTTAGATTTTCAGGATCTTCTTTTGGAAGAAGAACTGCCTTTATATGAGTAGGACCTTGTCGTAGGTTGGTAGCTGTTCTCGGTTCTCGGTTTTATAAATGTGAGACCGTTTCATTCTTCATTTGAACAATTCAACAATTTATTTCAATGGTTTTTTAAATAAATATAAATTGTTTACAATAAATGTAAGAAAGACTCAAACTTTGGGGCTTTGGAGTTTTCCAAGACCACGTCCGACTTCGATAGAGATGTTGAAGAAAAAAGCAGCTTATGAGAGCGAGAAAATGATCCGCAAATTGCATTTGGCGCTGCTGCGCCACCCAGGCCTCAACGGGTGGACACTGAACAGTAGCTGATAGTAGCTAATAGAAGGCTTAGAGCTGTTTCACTCCAGATGAGGCTGGAGTGAAAATCTGCCTCAAATTGCGGCATTACTCGAACCACTTGGGAGTAAACGAAACGAAAACCACTTTCGCTTTAAACAAAAAAAAACACGAAAGCGAATACTTGCTTCTTGTGACTTTTTTCGAAGTCTTCATCCTTTGTAGTCTAAAAAGCAAAGCCTTAAATAAAACGAAACGAAAACCACTTCCGCTTAGAAAAAAAACGAAAGAAATCATCCGAAAGCGAGTACTTGCTTCTTGTGACTTTTTTCGAAGTCTTCATCCTTTGAAGTCTAAAAAGCAAAGCTGTAAGAAAACGAAACGAAAACCACTTGCGTTATGAAAAAAAAAACGAAAGCAATCATGCGAAAGCGAGTACTTATTTGGATGTCTTCATCCTTTGTAGCTTAAATTGCAAAGCTTAAGGATTATTTCCATAGTTCGTTTTCGTTTTTAGAATTACACAATGAAGCAAAAAGTTCGTGCAAGCAAAAACGATTGAAAGTATTCATCCCACCTGCGGTTAAATGCGATTCCAGCTCTGACACGTTTCACTGCCAAAGGTGGAAGGTGCCCTTTTACCTACTCCTGCAACACATTTTATCACATGTAAAAACTGCGCTCTATTCTTCTGGAGACTTCTGAAAAACAGCTTAGATAACCCTATTGCACGAACTACTGACCCAATTGTCACCTATTTCATCGTGAAAATCTATAGTTGCAACCGTAGCTGATTCAGTTCTCTATGTTCACAAATTGTTGTGATGCACGCTTTTTATGGCTAGCTTGTCCTAAAATGTAAATACGTTCGGCGTTATTTCTCCATTGGTCCACTGGGTACCCCAAAAATCTTGCCAGCAGAGGATAAACTTAAGAAAACATCTCACAAAAGATGTGCCCGCAAACCGAAACATTCGTTGCAAGGAAATTCCAATCCAAAAAATCCACGTGCTATTGTTCTAAAATTACTGAGAACACACCTAAAGCCGACTCTACAAGAAGAATCCAATTTTTAAATAACACGCCGGCGCATTTCAAGTGATCTACGCGCATCAAACCATGTTCCAAACTTCGCCGCGTAAAACTGTGTGTGCCTCCATAATAACCCTCACCGGCTTCAAAACTATTTGTCTGAGAACGCGTTCCGCTCAATCATCATTATTCATCCTCCGCCGATACTGATCTGAATAAACAATCATTCAACCGTCAAGTTCCCCACTAATCACCCATAATACATCACATTCCGATGGGTATTGGCGGATGCCGACACGACGCCCCGAGCGGGACCCAAATCCAATTTTTCTAATTTTTAAATGACACTCTCCTGGCCCTAGGCGGCCCTCGAACTTCTCCAATCTCAACATTGTTTACACTTTTCACAACAAAAGTCCGACCGATTCCCTCTCTGGCCGTCTCCCTCTCCCAGCAAAGCACGCATCACATCACTCTTCTGCTGATCGATTGATGGTGATCGGCCGTCAAGCAGCACCACTAGCTGCGATCAATCTCTCTTTCGCGTGTCGATCGTGGAAAACTCGACGACAAGCCAACTCTGAGAGAGCCACACAGAACGAGAGAATTGCCTAGTGTTTTGAGTCTCAGTCTAGTCCGCTGCTGCTGGCTCAACCTGTGATCAACGACAATGGCTTTGGCTGCCATTGCTATTCACTTTGGAATTTATACTCCGAATTGCATAATTGTTCACTTTTACTTCTTCGATGGTGGCGGTGGCGGTGGCGGTGGCGGTGGCGGTTGCTGGTACATTGCCATGGAGTATGGCTGCGGACCTCTGCGGCCGCGAAAACTTTTACTTTTTAGGGATCCCGATGATTCGCAGTAAGACTCCGGCCCTCAGCCAAAATAATTTTCCCCGATAGAAAATCCAAATCGGGGGACAAACGATGTTAGAAGAGGAGAAGACGGCAGCAAACAAGAAAACTGGAAACTGAACGAATCTGCTGTGAATGCCGAATAGAGGTTAAGTAACTTATTGCTCGGTGGTGGTATACTGTCACTTTGACAAGACGTTTTGGGGGAGTGTGAAAAATATCGAACAGTACTCGTACACGGCGTGTGTTTTCTGTTTCTTATTTTTGTTGTCTTCTCCTCCGTTTTTGTGGGTTTTGTCTTTGCCGGATCTTTCGGTTTTCAGGTTCGGGGGAACCCATTAATTAAGGCCGTCGAGTATGCTGCGACGTAACAAATTAAGTTAGAACGGTTGCTGGGGAAGGGGGCGACGACTGGGGTTCGGCGTCCAAAAATAGGCTGTTATTGGTATGATGACGATGACGATGTGTTTCAAATTCAATTTAATGTTATGCGGATGGATGATGTTGATGTTTTGCTTTTGATAAATTTGCTGTTATTTCTTGTCTCTTGTTGTTGTTGTTGTTGTTGTTGTTTAAGACGCAACGCTATAGGCAGCCGCGTGGAAAAATAATTTCATTTATTGAAGTTGTTCAAGTGGGTTTGCCGCTCGCAAGCGAGGGGGGGGGGAATTTAACGGCAGTGCGAGCAGAGATTCCTGAGTCGCATTACATCAACATTAAGTTATGCAGGTAGTACTGGTGGCATAGCAACTATTTGCTGGAAAGGTTCCCGCCATTTAAGACACGGAGACGTTTGTTTGGTCAAGGTTAACCCATCACCGCATCATTTTAAATGTACCGCCAATTCAATACAAGGCTCGCCGGGTGTAGGATACTCAAGTGGACCCACCATAGTTGTCATTCTTGCGTCGTCGACTCCCAGAGGTAAATTCATCTGATGAGAGACGTCAGAGCTGATCAGTCCTAGCTGATTTCGATAGCTTCGATTGGAAACATATCATAAATGACAAAGATTGATGATTTTTCTCTAACAGTTTTGTGTCATAAATTATTCCTATACCTGGGGTAAGCTTCCTTTCATTTTGGGCTGAATTTATATAGCGCACCGGTTTCGTAAAAAAATAAACACGTCCCACAAATAAAATGGTATCATGCTAGATATGGAGGAGGCTCGATATATACCTTACCTACTTAGGTGCTGCTACAGCGGTGAACTGAGGTCTCAACTGAGAAGCCTGATCGTTAGCTAAACGCCTCCAGTTGCGCACTCCAAGTTCGAAGATTCGCCGTAGATTTCGTCATAAAATCCGACTCCTCCAAGATCCGTCAATGCAAACGGGACTAAATGATGAATTTGTTCGCCATTGGTAATAACGAGTATCCTTAGATATTGCATACTTTTGTGTGCTGAGCCTACTCCATCGACATCCTACACAGTCCGATGAGTTTTACTGGGATGACAAGAATATACATGACTGCGCATAGCTCGTCTCAATAGATGCTGTCTTATGCGGCTTTGGAATGAATGAAGATCGACATTTTACGTTTCTAAGTGTGAACATTTTGGTGGACGGTGGAAAGGGACAGAAACTAAGAAGGCTACCAAAGAGGTTGCATTTCTAGTATCAGCCCTAGATTTGGAACAGCGTCTTTTAAATATCGAATGAGTGATCCCATCCACAAACTTCTGCCCTCGTTTTGTCATAAAATCCAGATTAAATTAAAGAAATTGCATTTTCGTTCTAAAGCAAATCAGTTCCATTTTCCAATCGAAGACGTGCTGGTTTCACAGTAAATTCGGAGCCAGAGCCTTAAAATGCTCTTTGATCCAATCTACAAGTCTTCAACCATCAAACACCTTTTGCATTTGACTTACAACTTCTAAAACTAAACATTTGTCGTCGGCGAAGCTTCACCCATATTTTCGACTTAGATTCCATAAATAGGCCAATCGATGGAACCGAGACAAGTCACAACTTTCGAACACCCATTTACTTGAGAAGAGATCGAAAACGCGACACTGAGAGCAGATGGCCAGACGCCACTTTACAAAAGGAACAGCCCAAGATGTGGTTACAGCTGCCCACCTACCAAAATTTATTCTTACATCGAGTCGGTACACCCCGAAGACCCAAAAAAAAACCCTTTAAACACTGACGAAAACAAGATAAGCTCCACGGAGCGAAAGCAGTCTGAAAATAGATGTTCAAGGCCACAGATGACTCGTAAAAGGCGTCCCTATAGGAACGTAAAAACAGCTACAACCTGATGCAAGGTCAAGAGCGGTTCTAAGGAGGTTTTGAGGCCCTAAATGGGGAGAGTTTTGTCCGCGGTAGTTATCACTTACAACCACTGTGAGTGATAATGACCTGGCATTTTAAGGTGGAATGCGTACGCTCTCCTTTAACAAAACCATTAATTTTAATTCATTCTTGAAGAATTTTCAAAACTTATGCAAGCTGTTTTATTGTCCACATTTGTGAAAATGCACAAATGTGGACAATAAAACATACTTCAGGTTGAGACTTTAGAAAGTAAAGAGGTTTTTAATCATTTCTCGCCCAAAAAGACTCGGCGCAGCTTGTCACAAGTTAGCGCAAACCAAGTTTTAACTTTTAGTAGGTATATGTTGGAGCTATGGACGAGTGTCAACCATCTTTTACCTTTAAATGGTAAAAAGGAGGCACAAGAGAGACCGTTTGATTGCACATTATAGCGCCCTAAATTCATTCACAACTTCAGATGCTTAGCCTATGCTTCCTCATATATAAATATGTCCCCATTCCCATTAATATTAATGGATTTCGAAGAATAATTTACAACAGACCCTACCACCTTTTGCTACAAAAAACGTTTACAAAACTGCGCTTTAATATATGCAGTCAGTCAGTTTCAAACTTCTATGGAAATTTTAAGCTGTGCAAGGGAAGCATTAAACAACCTATTTCCCTCAATCCTATTAAAATATTCTCAGACAGACAATTTGATTATAAACGAACTATTTCAACTCCTTTTGGTTTGTTTAAGCTCTGGTAAACGCCCTTTAGCCGGAATGACGCACTTTAGATATATCTCTTTGCAATTTTGGCAATAGTAAAGTACCTATACATACGTCTACAGAGCTCGCTAAATGCTTCAGCTGAAGGCTTTATCGAGGCTTGTAGATGTTTCTCAAGTAAAAGCCTTTACCGAGGCTAGAGACGTTTCTTAAGTCAAAGTCTTTAGAGACACTTGTAGACAGTTCTTAAGTTAAAGCCTTTAGCGAGGCTTTAAAATATTTCTCAAGTAAAAGTCTTTACCGAGGCTAGGAGACGTTTCTTAAGTCAAAGTCTTTAGAGACACTTGTAGACAGTTCTTAAGTTAAAGCCTTTAGCAAGGATTGTAGATGTTTTTCAAGTAAAAGCCTTTAGCGAGCTTTTTAGACGTTTCTCCTTTACCGAGGCTTTAAAATATTTCTCAAGTAAAAGTCTTTACCGAGGCTAGGAGACGTTTCTTAAGTCAAAGTCTTTAGAGACACTTGTAGACAGTTCTTAAGTTAAAGCCTTTAGCAAGGATTGTAGATGTTTTTCAAGTAAAAGCCTTTAGCGAGCTTTTTAGACGTTTCTCCTTTACCGAGGCTTTAAAATATTTCTCAAGTAAAAGTCTTTACCGAGGCTAGGAGACGTTTCTTAAGTCAAAGTCTTTAGAGACACTTGTAGACAGTTCTTAAGTTAAAGCCTTTAGCGAGGATTGTAGATGTTTTTCACGTAAAAGCCTTTAGCGAGCTTTTTAGACGTTTCTCCTTTACCGAGGCTTTAAAATATTTCTCAAGTAAAAGTCTTTACCGAGGCTAGGAGACGTTTCTTAAGTCAAAGTCTTTAGAGACACTTGTAGACAGTTCTTAAGTTAAAGCCTTTAGCGAGGATTGTAGATGTTTTTCACGTAAAAGCCTTTAGCGAGCTTTGTAGGGGTTTCTCAAGCAAAAGTCTTTATCCAGGCTAGGAGACGTTTATGAAATAAAAGCCTTTAGCGAGCTTTGTAGACGTTTCTCCTTTAACGAGACTTGTAGATGTTTCTCAAGTAAAGGCCTTTAGCGAGGCTAATAGACGTTGCTAAAGTCAAAGTCTTTAGAGACACTTGTAGACAGTTCTTAAGTTAAAGCCTTTAGCGAGGATTGTAGATGTTTTTCAAGTAAAAGCCTTTAGCGAGCTTTGTAGGGGTTTCTCAAGCAAAAGTCTTTATCCAGGCTAGGAGACGTTTCTGAAATAAAAGCCTTTAGCGAGGCTCGTAAACTTTTCTAAAGTCAAAGCATTTAGCGAGCCTTGTAGAAGTTTCAAACCGCCAAAAATTTAGCAAGTGCCAAGTTTCCAGATAAAAAGCCTTACGTATAAAAGAATATTTTGCGCATGCAATATTACATAGTAAAAAATATCCTTTTACATAACAAAAAAAAAATCATGCGTAAACTTCAAAACCTCAAAACTAAAGTTCGACCATCGTGTTACCAAAGAAGTCCCACTTCATAATGTCAGTCCATTTAAAAATGCGTTGCCCGCCACCTCGTGTAACAAATTTATTCTCACCCAACAACCGTCGTTGGGAAAGTTAATGGACTCACACTCACAACTGGCTAATTGGCCACCATCAGCCGGCGGGCAAATCATTCTCAATCCAACACGATTGCCGAGAAAATCTCATCAACTTTACCGATTATGACAAATTCGCCTATATAAGCGATTGGTATCCACTTTCGGACTGTCCTGTTAGATAACCTCGACCCATCTTGAAAACAAAATACTAATTCATGGGAAAATAGATACGTTCCCAAAAACTGTTTGTCTCGATAAACTGCTGCACGGTATCCCAAAGGCTTTGCAAAAACACACTCGATTAGAAACAGAAAAATAGGTAGTAAATTAGTAAACATCGTCACATCACATTATCGCACACTTGCTCCACACACAGAGCTGCACATAGCAACATACGACAAACAGCCAGTATCTGGTGCGCGCTGGACTGGTAAACGCGTACATTCGGCGAGGGGAAATACACACAAGCGCTCTAAACTGAATAAAAAAAGAAAAAAAAAAAACATAAAGGTCTCAAGTAAGTACCTACCGCTACCATTCAAATACAAGATACAAGCCAATCTACGCTGAAAAATAGCGGAATACATCAACTCCACCAGAGATAGAGATACATGCTTCAATTCAATAATGATTATACTACTTCTTGGTTCGTGTGTTGTTGTCCCCCGTTTTCACCTACTTCTGGCCTTTGTTTTGCTCTTTGCAACTATCCACAAACTTCATATATACGTGAATACCGTACGCAATGAAATCGAGTGTTTGAGAAAACAGAAAACGTATCTTTTGGGTTGTTTATTGTTTTCTTTTCTGCCTCTAACTTCAGTATAATTTCTGTACTCACTATTGTTGTTGTTGTTGCGCGCCTATGTTCGTCATTTGCATTTGCGATAAATCATGAAAATTTATTGTAGATTAAAAAATATTCAACACACATGCGAGCGTGGCTGTGGGTATTAACAACAAATGATGACATAAAAATCGAGTGAAGGAAAAAACCCAAAAGAAGAGAGAATGACGATGAAATTTGAAAAGCGAGCGAATTTCTGTGCCGCAACAGAATACACAATCAGGCCGGAGAAAGAGCGAACAGAAATAGTCAGAGGCAGAGATACTGCTCTTAGGCAGGAAGGACTTTAGCGGTTTGCTGCTGCTGGAGTGGATGTCCTAAAACTAGCGAAGGGCGAGGGGTATTGTGATAAAAAGTCATATTTAAACAATTACGAGTGCATATGCGATGTCCATTGCCACAGTTGGGTTTCGGATTGGGACACTGACTCCTGGCGAACCAAGAACTGAAACTGCATCTGTTGCAAGTTGCAGAGGCGATTTTGCAACTTGCAACCGTCTACTGTGTGGCACATCTACCTGTCGGTTGCATTCAGTTTTTACTTCAAATTTTCCCTCCGCAGAGAAATTGTTGTTACACAGTTTTTTTTTTTTTTTTTTTCTCTCATTCATTCGTTCGTTCTTTCTTTTCGGTTTAATATTGAATTTGAGTTGAGTTGAGTTTGAGTTGGGTTGAGAATTACTCTCGCTTGGCAATGGCACTCTCTCTCTATTGCTCTTCTACTGTGATCGAGAGTGGAAGTGGAGTGCCTGCTGCCTCTGAGCACTTTAAGGTGAAGCCGATTATGCAAAATTATGTAAAATCGTATGTCCGCTGCTTTGTTACACGCTCCCCTCTGCCATGCCACTGTGCACTGTACACTGTACACTGTACACTCAACAGTACAAGCGTTTAAGGGAGGTGTATTAAATTTTTGATATTCCATGAACTTGCCACAGAGTTATACGTACAGCACACAAATCCAAACAGAAAAAAAGAAAAAGCTACACGCTACCATATGGTGGTTGCAAATCCAAAACGAATTTTTCTTGTTTTCTTCTCCATGGACAATCGGTTCGGTGTATCTAAATGGTGTTAATAGATACATATTTAGGTACTAGATTTATATTTGTTTTACTTGTTCCGCCCCGCACGATAAATACAGTTCTCGTCAGCTTGGGGTCGCTTCGCTCATACCAAATACTCGTTGGAAAATATACGGAATAATGTGGATTTGTTTGTGCGCTTCTTCCCTCCATCTACCTACATCTGTATCTATGTATCTTTTCCTATTCATTATTATTATTATTGAGCCAGAGATACAGAACACTCACTTATTCATAGCGCATTTGCCTTTTTGTATGATGATGATGATGACGATGATGAGGACGTAGATAAGCGGGAGAAGAAAGACGAAGAATATGAAAATCAAGAGACAAAGCCAACAACGACGACGACGACGACGACAATTTTGATGACGACACAGCTCGAAGAGGAAGGCTTGTTGCTTTCAATTAGACACACACGTATCAAATGAACGTATAAATAAATATATTTTCATTTTCTCTCCTCCACGACCATGAATTTACTTGTTGTGTTTCCAATTTTTTTTGAATAAAATTGAAAAGAAAATTCCCACTTCCGGGGGTGAAAATTCTCCAATCGCCCGAAGATACACTCGAAGACTCCTTGAAAACACCTTCTGGATTTATGGAAACCGTTTCAGTTGCCTTCTATTTACACAGTGCAATTGTTTTACTCGGATTGGGTTATATGTGTGTCATAACAATCGCTTGCAGTTGTACCTGAGAGCGCGCGATAATCGCTTGTGACACTGAACATACACGTTCGGCACATGGTCAACGAAAAGAAACCATGCGATTGGTACGAGGTAGGTATGTGTCTCTAGAGAGATAGAAAATTATGACCTGCTTCTGTTTTCTCGGTCTTTTTGAAGAGAAAACCTTTCTGTTGTTGTTGCGCGTTTGTGTGGCTGTGCATGGATAACAATTTTATTTTATTTTTTGCACGAGCAGCGACAGCGAGATTGATGTGGACTTTGGATGGAATTCGTGTTGTTATCGCGGTTTTGCCTCTGCATATCTTCTGAAACGGCGATAGCTGAAATTTTGTTATGAATGAAATACGGTTTATTGATAGGCGAATACTAGATAGACCGCTTGGCAAAGATAGGGAATTATGAAGTTAAATCGAGAAATTGCTTTCCCATCGATATGCACAGTTCAATGGATTGAATTCCAAATGTAGGATATTTTTGTAATTAGAGGGACAGGAGTTTATCAGGGTGTAGCCTGAATTTGAGGTATACTCCATAGAATTGTGGAAACTTGCAGAAATCCACGATTTTTTAGTGAATTACTTTAAAAATTATCGGACTCGACACAATGGAAAACTGCAGCTGTTGCATCAACAGAACTTTAGCTGTCAAAATGTGTCGCACACAATATGCAACTTTGACATTTGAGTGTTGGCATCGGCACCGGTGACAGCAGAGTGAAATCTTTTGTAAACTTGTGTTTGTTTTGTGGAAAGTATTCGGAAAATTTTAAAATTGAAATCGATTAGGAACGAAAGGGAGAGGAAGTTGCGCCCGTGAATCGAAGTTAAGCAAATGAAGGTTTACATTTCTTCTAAGGGGAAGGGGTTTTGGTGGATGCGACATTTTGAGACGAGTTTCAACTTTCAAGTTTATGGAGGAGCAGGAGGAATGACCCTAACCTTTTTAGATCCACTCGGGTGAATGTATAATGCAGTATAAGACTTGCTACTAAGATTGGTGCGAAACGGATTGAAGAAGTCATTTTGAAAGACAGGAAATCGAAAAAGCCGCGCGTTCTTAACACTAAAGTACGTATCAGTAAATTTTTCTTGAAACTTAACATCGACGACTTGGACAGAACGTGACCAAAGACAGATAAAACTTTGAGGTGGTTAGGGACTTTTTGGACAGGCTGAGGTTTAACGTAGAATAACTCTTTCCAATCGCTGACTCTTTGGGTTAAGAAGACAATTGAAAGTCCCCACTCTCGAGCAACTAAAGTGACCCATTATAAGACTCTTATCATCCCAGTCCTGCTTTAGAGAAGGACTCTATCAAAAGCAGAAGAGGTTAGCCTCGGTTGTTTCGAGAGGAACATTTTTTGAGTAAATTTTGGTCACGTTTGCATAGAATTCGGCGGTGTCGGCAGCAACATCGAACTAGCCAGAAGAGCGAAGGTGCAAAGCCTGAGATGGCTGGTTCATGGAGTGAAAATGGATACGAAGGCTCCAGGCCGGAAGGGATCATACCCAGCTTCCCATCAAATCAACTTTCGTCCTACATTTCTTTGATTTACATTTTGTCATAATGACTTGCATCGTGATTTGCAGATTGATCTTGTAACGGAAGTAATTAAAAAGTACGCAATTCGTCATAATGTGCGTCTGCAGATGCATATTAACCCTGAAATAGAAGACGTCTTAAATGTACGAAACAACATTCGTAGATTAAGAAGAATTAAACCTCACGACCTTATAATCTAAAAAAATAATGAGAACCCGTATTCAAATTGTAATACCTTCTCCAACACAACTGAACGTTGAAACTAAAATCATTTGTCGATCTTTCTTGGATTGGTCATGATCAAGGAGGTGTTTTTAGTGCGGTTAGAGTCCCACACTACTCTGGGTTTCTAGCCCCATTGTGTCTTTCGAGATTTTCACCTTCAATAACAAAAAAAAAATGTTCCTATCATCCGAGACTCACTACCTACCTTTTAAGCCGCAAATGTTAGCATTCATCGTCAGGAGCTATATAAGTACCCCGGACCCCGGCGAAATTGATTCAGCTATAAAACCAGCGATACAACGTGCAGTTTGGAAGTAGCTCCCCCAACTATTTCAAACATAAGCCGAATCTCGCCCAGGAGATATTTTATCATGCGACTTCTTCAAAATTCTTCTGGAGCAGATAGATAGTGCGCAGAGGAGGTGTCTACATATAAGTCGCACTATGTTTCTTCAATAGGTCTGTCTCTCCTTTGATCGAAAAATTCTTCGACGGATTTTCGGTCCTATGTTCGAGGAGGGCCAGTGAAGGAGAAGATAAAACCTCTATGAGATTCGGATGATAAATATTTTGTACGCACATTTTTCACATAAAACAATCTAAGCATTGTGAATTATCGATGTTTAATTTATAAATAGTTAAATTAGGCTTTGTCCGTGCAGGAAAACCAAACAAAACATGGATGCGATAAGTTTTCAAATTATACCTGTTTTACCTCTTGTTGTTAACGTTCGTGCTAATAAAAAAAAAAACAGTATAAACAAAGAAAAATTGGCGACGATAATAACGTCAAGCAATTGCTTCGATTCACGCGTGAAAATGTGGACATTTTGGCTAATACTTTTTTAAATGATGATTTTGAGACGCGAGGTGGTGCACTTTCAAATATCCAGAAAATTAGGTAAATCTTTCATTTAGGAGATCCGGGCTTCAAGTAAACATATTAAAATTCATGGCTTAACAAGTGAAAAATTGATGTGCTTAGGTTGGTGTTGGAGAAGATCTTAGTGTTCATCAATCATCAGTCAACCGTTTCGTTAACTAATTGGTATGTGTGTTAAAAATTAGTTCAACAAGCCGATGATTGTATACATTTTTCGACAACTGAGGAAGAAATCAAACATCACCAAGCGATTTGGCAAATCAAATTTATGTTTCCTGCTTTTGAAAATTTTCCCACAAAAGTTTGAAAATAAATTCAAAGTAAACAAACCATCGGGCAGTTGTCACTTGTCAAGTTTGACAGAAATTACAAGGCAAGGACATGTACAGCGAAGTAAATGCTATTTGCTAGTTGGAATTTTCGAACTTACTTTAGCAAACTAGGTTTTTATTCATACCGATTCAAAGCATTTGCTAAGGGCTTTTACTTTGTTAAAACCTTTTACTCAAAGCAAATGCTAGTTTTTATTCATACGACCCAGTGCTGGTTCCTTCAAATCCACGGTCAGGTTCGAGGCGACAAAGAAGAAGTCCAAATCTAGATGATTGTGCCCGAGCTGGATCAAAAGCTATACAAAATAGACCGTCAGCTAGGACCAAAAACGGGAAATCTGCCTCCAACTGAACGTCAGAGGTCTATCATCAAAAATTGGCAGCGAGCACAGAAATTGACGGTCTAAATTTGTATAGTTTATATAGTTTTTTTTGGTCTGAATACCTGGATGCAGTGTCTCAGGCAGAAACCCTTCACAGGTTGGTAGTTCGTTAAGTATAAGTCTTACTCCTTATCGTCCACGAAAATGACTTTTTCTCGAATATTGTGTCGTCAAGTTCCGTTTCCAGTTCGCTGACACTAAATTTGGTAAAATTGAACATCTTCTTCTTCAGAATACGCAGAAGAAACAGCACTGAGTTCGGACAGCAACGCAAGTAAATAAGGTTCGTTTTTTTTTTTTTTTTTCAATCTCAATCACCCAATTTTTATGATCGTTTCAAATCCATACAAGTCCGTCTACAAAAAAAAAACACGAGCTACAGGCCAACTTATCCATGGTAAGGCGCGAATTGTTCTAAGTACAAAGATCGTGTTTTGAAGATGTCCTTTTCCAAAAGTTCTGAAGGATGAAATGCCCAGTTCAGTTGTTTTGTAGATGGGTTGGGATGGTTTTGAGTTAACCATGGATAGGTCGCATGAATTTGTTCTTAACCCGGCTCTAAAAACTCCTTCGAAGTCTTGTTTTTAAAAAAGTTCTCCATCAAGGAACAAGGGCCGTATATCGTAAGTCTATACTCAGAGTAAAATGTGAAACCTAGGTGAGCACAAATCAATTGTCAGCTGTCAAATTGGTTGTGACTTAGCTTTAAAAAAAAATTACTAATGACAGGTCAACATGGTTTACGACCTCACTTAAGCAAACCGAAACTTCCCGACTCTTTACAGCGCCAGATGAGTCTTGAAGAAGACGAAACCACGCAAGACATTACATATGTGAATATTTGACACTCTGCGAAAGATTTCATTCAGCGGACAGCTTCGTGAAAAAAAGAAAAAATCCCCTGCTAGAAGCCTAAGGATTTTTAGTCAGAATGGTTCAATAGATCTATTCTTTCTCTAAGCTATAGTCAAAAGCTAAAACAAAGTTCTACCACGTTAGAGGTAACTGAGCTCTTCGTAACTTTGTTGACCCTATGTAAAAGAGTGAAAGCTCTATTAAAGACTAAAGCTCTATGTCAGCCCCGTATATCTTGTCCGAATGATTTGCATCGTCTTGATAAGGCCTATATAACTAATCTACAACCCGACTTTAAGAGAGATTAGCAAAGACAAAGTCCTTCACTAGCTAATCTCAATGATGGAGTTCACCACAGAGCCTCGAAAAGGTCATCAACTACCTAAATATTGTATCTGGCCGAAGTTACGACAAATTATGGATATGAAATAAAGGCAACAAATATTCCTTCCGTATGTGGAATATTTGAACAATAAACGCGCGGAACAAACAGTTCAAAAACCCTATGGGTACCTATATAAAGCTGACCTAAAAGCCATCCAGGAAGGGCACATGTTAGATCAAGACCACTGACTGCTAGAAAGAATAGGGGCTTTATTAGCGATATTAAAAAAAATTAGCGATCCTTTAAAAAAAAAATAGAACCTGCAATAAATTTAGGATTTATGCTTAAAGCGGTTTTAACTAGGGCCCTTTGTCTATCTGAGCTACACTACTTCCTTGAAAAATTACATCGGCGCCGCAAATCGCTGTTTTGCGGAGCTAATAAGGCATTAAAAAAGTGATGACAGCTCTCTCATCTACTGTATTTTTAAGAAGGATGTTTTGACAACGAATCAAACCCTCTTAGAACGTTTTGAGCGAAAGATTCTTCGAGTGATGATTTTTGGACCAGTGTGAATCGATAGAAGAGAGAATTCCACGACGAACGTCAAAAATAGTCATCTCTATATGTCAGCGTGTATAAGAACCGAACGTGCATAACCAACGAGTCCAACTCTAAACAAAAACCGCAGCAGACGAAGGCCCACAGAATTTTGTGCCTAGCCCCTAAAATCCCAAGCGCCATCTAACGTCGAGTAAAGTTATCACTGCTAAGTTTGCACACAGCTAATTTGAAAAGGTTCTATTCGAACATCATTGGACACAAAGTTCCATTACTCGAACTGATCCCGAACCCGACGTGCCAGTGCAACTACCACTTACTGTCAAACTCGACAATACACAGGTAATCCCTTGTCAAACTCGAGAATTACTTTTCAATTTCCAACAATCATAAAAACGTCGCATTCCATGGACACCGGCACATCCCAATAGATCACACCGAAAACAAACACGAAATACCCTCTCACTCTTCAAAACAATGTTAACTATGTACGAAATGTCAAAAAAACTACACGAACTATACGTTCATACGAGTATATGTCAAACAACCACCCTTTCCCTGGCTCGATTACCTATTATTGTTTGAATTTATTTTTACTTCCATTTCTTCATATTCAACCGAATTAGCTTATTGTGTTTGCTATTTCGAATCGAAAACTAACCTAAAAATACCACAGAATGACAGAAACAGAACCAATTTGAAAGCAGAGAGGGCATGAGTGGAGCAGAGTGTGTTCGGTGTTCGCCACCTTACGGCCGCGTACAGGTGGTGTGTGGCGGCTGTAAACTAATTTGTTTATACCTATGCTCTGCGTTGTCATTTTTCGCTAAACAATTTAGTAGTAGATGATAATTTTATAGTGGAAGCTTCATTTTTTTTTTGTTTTTAAGCTACCCACTTAGGCGCATATCAACATTATGGGTGTCGGTTGGCGTTGCGTTGCGTTGGGTCGGTTCGGTAGGTATGCAAGTTGATTTGTTTGGTTTTCTCTCTGTCGTCGTTGTAGTTGTTGTACTTTTTCCCGTTCGTTTTTCTTTTAATATTTATTTTCGTGTTTATTTCTCTTTAGCCACTCATGGGTCTATAAATAGTTGCGGCAAGAGGGAGATCCGAACGCCGTGTTTAGTAGTTCTGCTATTTAAATGGAATTTAATGGTGTTATGATTTTATTGGAATATTTTTTTTCTTATTCTCTATAAATGTTAAGTTCTCCAAATTGCTTGTAGATTGTTATAGTCGTATTATAATAAAAGATATGCTGATTAATTAGGCAAAGGGGTTGCCCGTTGAATATAATCTGTCATTTATAAATTTGTTTTTCATGGCTAGTAAACGTAATTTAATTGTATGCCCCCGTTGCCAGTGCCAGATGTCGCCTAAAGGGTGGTTGACAGTCAATTTTCCCTGAACAACGAGGAGTTCGTTAAAGTTTGACATGTATAGGGCTCTTAATGTCGGTGGGTTTTTTATCCCTCCCTGGCAGAGTTTGGATGCTCTTTGTTTTGTGTGTCCCTGTTTGCATATAATCCTAAATGGACTGAATAAAGGCGTAGGAATAGAAGGATACAAGTACAGCGATTAATGAGCTATAAACTTCTCACAAATTGTAGTTGGGTTAGAGACGTGAGATGGCGCAAAGCAGCAGAGCTGTGAGATCTCACGTAGAGGTCTATGTGGAGGCATTTTATGGCACAATTGGGGAGAAGTGCACAACTTTTTAGTTTAAATTTAAGCTTTTCAAACGCTTTTCCTTTTCCATAATCGTAGGCAGGCATGACAGCGCAAATGAAAAGTCATTGTCTCGTAGTACGACTTGAAGAAGTGAAATACCCCCCTACCAAATGGTGATAGGGAAGTTTGTGGACATGGTTTCCAGACAACGGCTTGGAAGGGAAGTACATTTGCCAAATGTCAAACTGGAAAAGTAAGCTGTAAGCCTATATTGACAGATAGGCGATGATTGTCAAGCTTGGTAACTAGAAAAAGCATTTTGAAAAATGTTCTAGTCGAAAATTTGTCAAGATGTTTCTGTCTGAGACCTTCGTGCGACATTTTCTTCTCTTTATTTCTTGTGTGAACAATATTAGTGCTCATCTTCCGACACAGTTAACAGGGCGATTCATATTTCGTTCGCATCGAATTCTCCGGGGAAGATTATGTTCGCCAGCGAATTCATCTGATTACCCAGGTCAATTTGTGTAATAAAGTTCATTTTAAGACTACAGTCGAAGAAAAGAATCGGCTGAGATTCGCCAAACCCCAAGCGGAAGAACAAAATGCGAACATTTAGCGAAAACTTGGGCAAATGTCAAAGAGGAAAATTGTGCAAAGTTCCCAGGAAAGTATTTGAAAATGTACGAGAGTGAATTATCTGCGTGCTACAACAATCGGCATAAAATTGTAGGTCTATTCCGTCCCAAAAAATTATAAAGAAAACTTACACACAAAACGAAAGGTTGTGTGAAGCTAGACCTACTAAGGTACACGAACATGTTGCGCTAACTTTTTATTTATTTTTTAAGAAGAAGCGGCCTAAAATGTAACTTAAAGCAATGTATAGATCGATCTTCTGAACATAAGGACTTCCATGGAAGCCTATAAGAACTGGAGGGTATCTCGGAAGGTCCTGAAATTCAGTATGAAGGGTCTGAAAGTTTTACCTAAATGTATAAAAATAGGTCAGGACTTCAAAAAAAACCTGTTTGCAACGAAGGACAGGCGAATATTTCAATGGGATATGGACTGATATCCATAGGTCGCTGGTTCATATCCGGCTCGAAGAACCATGGAAATCTGAGTAACTTCGTAATGATTTACCCGAGGTAAGGGGTCAAAAAAATCATTAAGAAGTTACTCAGATTTTCAGAAGTTATCAACAAGAAAGCCATCAAGATAAAGTTAGAAAGGTCTTATCTATAAACGAAACTTTAACAAAGTTTAAGATTGCGCCGCGAAACTTTTAAGGCTGAGGAAGATGCCTGCTGGGAAGTCGTAAAATTTCTAGAGAGGAAAGAATTTCAATGTCCGTTTAAAGAGATTGCCTTTTGATCGTCTGACAGATGTTCATCTTAGACCCAACCGTTCTGTACGCGAAAGTGCAGCCGAAAAGACAGAAATATTACAGCAACTTGGTCCCATGTAAGAGCTTATACATAGTCGCTGGCCTTGGAAGTACAAAGAATGTTTAACAAATATTTGGTTAAGTTATAAAATAGGCGCAGGCCTTTTTCTGATGAAAGTTCTTCTTTTGGTGTTCTTCGTTTTGGCATAGCTGACACTCGGTTTCTATCGAAAGAAAAATTATTTGACACATTTGTAAACCAGTGAGCGGGGCGGACGACTGCAGAAGATGTGAAACCTATGCGCTGCATAAAGGTCACCATACATCAAACAAATGGACAATAATACTCCAGTAAAAAGAATAAGCCGAATCTCAGTCACCTGGGACTGAATTCCGTTTTCCAAAAACGCCCGAATACGTTACTGGCTCGTCCGCATTGAGTGACCGGACAATAACTTTGTAGCCAAGTGCATCGTCGAATCACAGCCCCCAGGACCGAGTCGAGTTCCCCAGTAAACGAACAATACATGTTCCGTTTGTGAAATTGTTTCGTTTGCAAAACTAACTCAATTCCATGAAAACGCAAAGTACAGTTCGATCAAATATGTGCCTTTTTGAGCCGAGGTTCGAGACGAAATTAAGGGACAAACCCGTTCCGTTTTGAAGGCCGAAGCCATCGGGAAATTGCCAGGGCAACAATCGGAATTGGAAGCAGCATGCCCGAAATAGCAGAGTATGGAAAGCTTTGCATGGGTCGCAAGCCGTTGAATTTGGCAAATGGACTCATATCGTCTGTTAAAAGCTGTTTGATGCAAAGTATGTGATGTGCTTTTTCGCTGGCCGAGGTTTTGCTCGCCGGATCCAGGATTTACCAGAGAAACACAAAACTCTGGTTTAGAGGTACAATTTATTCACCGTGTGCTTTAAATCTATGTATACAATTTTATATTATGTTCTATCAATAATCGGATAATGTGTACATCGTTTGGTAAATACTTAAACGACCTATGGCTTAACAATATTTAGATAACTCTATAATGCTTTGATAGCGCTTACCCTAGGTTTTGTCTTTGCTATACAAACTACTGTGATCTTAACGATAATTCAACAATATACGTCTAACTACGTGGCCCGACTACTGCGTGGATCCTTAGTGGCCCGACTACAGCGTGGTTCCAGGGGAAAGGAGGGGGTGAGGCCCGACTGTAGCGTGGTTCCTTATAGGCCCGACTACTACGTGGATCCTAGTGGCCCGACTACTGCGTGGATCCTTAGTGGCCCGACTACAGCGTGGTTCCAGGGGAAAGGAGGGGGTGAGGCCCGACTGCAGCGTGGTTCCTTAGAGGCCCGACTACTACGTGGATCCTAGTGGCCCGACTACTGCGTGGATCCTTAGTGGCCCGACTACAGCGTGGTTCCAGGGGAAAGGAGGGGTGAGGCCCGACTGCAGCGTGGTTCCTTAGAGGCCCGACTACTACGTGGATCCTAGTGGCCCGACTACTGCGTGGATCCTTAGTGGCCCGACTACAGCGTGGTTCCAGGGAAAAAAAGGGGGGGGGGAAGGCAGGTCAGCTGGGATTGCTGACACTGTTAATATAAGGCCGATTTCCCAGAGGGAATTCAGCCGCCAAAAATTTAGAACAGAGACCCGGGAGTCGCTTTCTATACGGGAGTCTTGTCTGGTACACTAGATTGGTACAAATCACACTTAGACAGATCTCCCCGAATGACACTTTCCTACGGGTACTCATTGGTTTTATACCAGTAAGACAGTGTGAATCCTACGAGCGAGTGCAAATTTGGTATGCCACGTAATGGTTAATGCTGGCAGTGGGGTATCTGTGACTGGCTGTGCACTGTGAGAATGTGACGAACGGGGACGTTTCGTTACATCCCCCTCTCTCTTCGACAGACGAGCACTTTCTCGTCGAAAGTTCGTCGGATTTGTTTATTTATCCAGTATTTCTCTTAACCTAATTTACATAGTATTTTTTTTTTTGTAACATTAATAACTACACACTATCTTATTCTACGCTTGGTCTCGGCTCTCCTATCTCGGTTATTCCAAGTCTTCTGTACGGTTACTCGGCCAAGTGAAGAAACAGTCCCAGTTTTTCTGACGAAGGGAGGAGTTTTGATCTGTAGGAATGAGAGAACCACAAGTTTATTAGCTTCTTCATATATATCTTTATTGTTATATTTTTTTTTTTTTTTTTTTTTTTTTTTTTTTTTTTTTTTTTTTTCCATTCAGGGATTTTGTGTCAACTTAAAATATATATTTTTTTTTTTTTTTTTTTTTTTTTTTTTTTTTTTTCTCCAATTCATTACAAAATTATAGTATATTTACAATTCAGAAATACTTAATTCATTACAAACTTAACTTAAAAAAATGTTCACAATTCAGAAATACTTCGGTGCTGAGTTCCTTAGGTGCTGAGTACCTTGGTCTGTCCGCGTATGGACAAGGTGGCCCTAGCTCCTCCCGTTAGTTCGGCCCGTACTGCTCCCCAGGGTCTGGGTATGTATGTTACCCTTTTTCCGAGGGCGAGGAGGTCCGCCAGGAGGATGCCCTCAAATGGATCCTCCGGCATTCCTACCGCGGTTCTCGCTAGGGCCCGCCGATGATTCCTCCTGGCGGTTCGGGCCCGCCGGACCAACTGCTGTTCGGTAGCATCTGTTCCCTTACGTATTGCTGCCACCGGTGAGATGTCCGAGCGCTCATCGGTTGGGGCCATGGTGGCTAGGGTCGGTCCGGGTTTTGGTCTTGGTCCCATCGTGACCTTCCGGGTCACTACCCGTACCGTTGCCGGCCTGGGTGGTGGTCCCGCCTCTATTGTGGCGGGGGTTGCGGGGTGTCGGCTTTGCCAGCGTTCTTCGGCCCTCTTCCGGGCGTCCCGTGCGTTGGCCAGTAGTTGTTGATCGGTGGTCCTCGGTTGCACGGGTACCGCGTCCTTCTTGGCAGGTATTAGGGTTTGCACCGCGATGATGGTGGCCTTCTGTTTCCGTGGTGGGGGTGTCGGCTTCATGGGTCGTGTCCGCCGGTGGCTGGTCGGTCCCTCCGTACCTTTGACTGCTGCGTTGGTCCGTTGGTCGTTGGTCTGTTGATCCATGTTGGTTGTGTCTTTGCCGGCGATCGTTGCACTACTGATGATTGCTCGAGCTGTGTCGTCCCTTTTATAGGGTTTTAGATCTTGGACATGGGCGCGAGTTAACTTATTCTTTCTGTCCCCCTTTACTCGTAGCACCGTTATGACTGGGGAGTCGAACCTTATGACTTCGTAGGGCCCGTCAAATCGTGGTGCGAGTTTCGCTGTGAACGCGTCGGCCGCGGAAGACAGAGCCCTGACTTTCCGATATACCAGGTCCCCGATGCTAGGACGCCAGCTGCGCCGTCGCAAATTGTAATACTTCCCTTGTGTGTGTGCCGCTTTTTCTAAATTTTCCTTCGCCATGCGGTATAGTGCGGTCATCCTTTCCCTCAGTATGGAGATCGGTGCAGGGCGAGAGGGGCCGGGGAGATGATTAGAGACATAGTCGGTACTGATGCCCGGTCTACGTATTTCCCGTCCAAAGTTGAGGAAGGCTGGCGAGTATCCTGTTGACTCGTGCTTGCTGGAATTAATCGCCAGCATGAGTTCGGGAAGGTGGCTGTCCCAGTGTCGGTGGTTCTCCTCCACATATTGGGCGATCATGGTCTTCAGGACTCTATTCACCCGTTCGGTGGGATTCTCCTGAGGTGTGTACGGCGCCGTTAAACGCTGTTGTATGCCTGCCTCGGCCAGGAATTCTCTGAACTGGGTACTGGTGAACTGGGCTCCGTTATCTGATAGGAAGACCTTCGGGCACCCAAATCTGGAGATCACTCTCTCTCGAAGGGCTTTGACTAAAGCTGGGGTTGTTGCGGCTCGTAAGGGGATGGCTTCGGTCCATTTCGTAAATTTGTCCACTATGACGAGTAGCGTGGTATTCCCTTTTGTGGAGCGCGGAAGTGGTCCTACGAAATCGGCGGTTATAAGTTCCCATGGTTCGCTGCAGATGGTAGTGTGCATCATCCCGCTGGGCCTCTGCTGGGAGACCTTGTAGCGGTTGCAGGTGTCACAATTTCGTACGTACGTCGCAATGGTTCGTGTCATTCCCGGCCAGTAATATTTGTCCATTATCCGTGCCGTGGTCTTAGTTATCCCTAAGTGCCCTGCGGTTACCACATCGTGATGTTCGCGGAGGACGCGCTCTTGCTCTAGGGTTGGGACACACCATTTCCACGTTGTTTGTGGGCTATCGGACATGGGGGTGTGCTCCAAGAACTTTCGGTATAGTTTATCCCCGAGGACTTGGAAGTCCGGACTTTTTTCGGGTTTTTCCCATACCTCTTGTATTTTCCGTTGGACCCAGTCCGGGGTGCGATGGCAGCTGTACAGGGTGTGGTCCGTATTTGGTAGTGGATCCCGTGACAGTGCATCGGCGACGACATTCATGGTCCCTTTTCGATACTTTATATCGAAGTCATACTGTTGTAATTCGATCGCCCACCTGGCTAGTCGTCCAGAGGGATTTTGTAGGGAGTGCAGCCATTTCAGCGAGTGGTGGTCGGTTATTACGGTAAATCGGTACCCTTCCAAATACGGGCGCATTTTCCGTATGCCCCATAATATAGCCAGACATTCCTTTTCCGTGACCGAATATTTTGTTTCTAATTCTGTGAGTGCGCGACTAGCATAGGCGACGACGTTCTCCTCCCCTCCGTTGTCCTGTGATAGTACCACTCCTATTCCCACTTGACTCGCATCGGTTTGCAGGGTAAACGGTATTTCGAAATTTGGACACGTCAATATGGGTGCCTCCGTCAATCTTCCCTTCAGCTGTTCGAACGCGGTTTCTTGGCTGGTTCCCCACCGCCATGGTGCGTTTTTCTTAAGTAGGCTTGTTAATGGGGCTGCTACTGTCGCGAAGTCCTGGATGAACCTTCGGTACCAGGACATTATGCCCAAAACGCGGCGGAGTTGTCGTACGTTTGTGGGGGGTACTAACCCTTGTACTGCGGTGACCTTATCCGGATCCGTGTGGATACCTTGATCACTGACAACGTGACCCAAGTACTTAAGTTTGTTTTGACAGAACTCACATTTGTCAGGATTGATTCTCAGGTTGGCTTTCCTCAGTCGTTGCAGCACCGTTTTTAAGTGCAGGAGATGCTGTTCGAACGTCTCGCTGATTACAATGATATCGTCCAAATAGGCGAAGGCGTAGGGTTCCATTTCCGGGCCAATAATGCTATCTAGCGCCCTTTGAAACGTTGCGGGCGCGGAGTGCAACCCGAAGGGCATAACCTTCCATTGGAACAGACCCCGGCCGGGTACTGTGAACGCGGTATAGGCCCGGGAGCCTGTTTCCATGGGTATCTGCCAATATCCTTGTCGTAGGTCGATGGTGGAAATAAAGACGGCCCCCCTTAGCTTATCGAGTATTGCGTTGATTTGGGGCAGCGGGTATGCGTCTTTGATCGAGATCTCGTTCAGTTGGCGATAGTCCACGCACAGTCGCCAGGATCCGCCCTTTTTCTTTACCAGTACGATAGGAGAACTGTATGGACTACGGGAGGGTTCGATTTTCCCCAACCTCAGTAGTTCATCGATTTCCTCATTTATAACCTTCTGCATCGCTGGGTTGCGGGGGTAGTACCGCTGTTTAAACGGTTGGTCCGTGGTGAGTCGAATTCGATGTTGGGTGATCGTGGTAGTTCCGGTGGTCCCCGGCTGTTCACTCACTTCCTCTCTTAGCAGGTGTCTGAGTTGTTGCTGCTGTCCCTCTGTCAGGTGCTCCTGACTTTTGAGAGCGCATGTAGCTGGTCCCGGAGTTGAGGTGGGTGAAGGGGATCTAATCTCTTCCCCGGCGATGGTCATTCGGAAGTCGGCGCTATCCAAGAAGTCTATCCCCAGGATCGCGTCTTCGCTCAATCCAGCGAGATACGATACCTCTCCAGTAACTTGTTTCTTTCCCACATGGAAGGCGATGGGGTAGTTCTCAGTTGTATTGACGGACTTACCGTCTGCCAATTGGATCTGTCGGGATTGGTACCGTACGGGGGTTCGTGCTTGCTGGAGTGCCCGTCTCATGTTAGGGCCGATGAATGACAGAGACGCGCCGGTGTCTACAAGGGCTCTAAACTCCTTGCCTCCGATCAGTACAGGTAAGAAGTAGCGTCGGTCCGTCCATGCAGCCCCCGAGATCATGGCAGTTCGGTGACGCTGACAGGGGCAGTCTCGTGTTGAAATACCGTCCGTACCGCAATAGCTACAAAATACCCGCATCGGCCGTCGGCAGTCCGGTTGCTGATGTCCACGTTGCTTGCAGTTCCAGCAGTGAGTCCTTCGGTCATAGCCCGCCGGATCTGGCAGTATCGCGGGTACATTTTGTGGAGCTACCACGGAGGGAGTTCTGGAGACGGTAGCATATCGAGTTGGCGTGGTGTTGGTTGACGCTCGCGTACCCCTTTCTTCGGCTCGTACGTACTCGTATTCCTCTGCCATTGTCATTAACTCCTCCACAGTCTCGAAGTCCCTTCTACGGATATAGAGGCGGTATTCCGGCCGGAGGCTATCGTAGAACCGGTCTATTTGATCTTCGTTTCGCATTCGAGGATGTTGACGGACCAGGTACTGGAGGGACCTTATGAAATCTTTTGCCTTCTCTCGGGGTCCCTGTCTTCTCCTGTTTATTTCCTCCTCCAGTTTGTTTATGTAACGAGTGGGTAGGAAATGTTGTAGTAGGTGGGTACGGAATGACCCCCAGGACTGAAATTTCTCCCGATTGATCCGCAGCCATTCGAGAGCCGGTCCCCGGAATATCTCGGGTAGCGTCCGTACCAGGTAGTCGTGGGGTATGTCGTAACACAGTGCTAGTTCTTCCATTCGCTCAAGAAATTCTAGCACGTTCCCGGCCCCGTCGAACCTTAGTCCCCACTTCCGGACGGTATTAGTTACCTCGGCCTCGTAACTGAGGCCCGGTCGGGTCCTCTGTTGGGGTGGTCCCGGACTGTAATGGGCTTCGATGGCCTCGCTCGGAATAGTCGTGGGGGGTGCCGCCAGAGGGGTCGTTTGGGGGACTGGTCTGGAGGGCCCCGGCTGGGGAACAGTAGTCGGTACGGGGACACTGGTCTCGGTAAACAGGGGGGATTTTTCTTCTTCACTAGGGTTTTGGTCAGGAGGACCCGGTACCTCGGAGGTATTAGCGTACTCGCGTTCTTCCATCTTCTCTTCCCATTCTTGGCACAAGTTCTGGGTTGACTGTCGAGTCCGAGCCTCCTTGATGTAGCTACTCAACCGCTTCCGTAGCTGGCTGACGGCTCCCGTTGTGTCTAAGCCCTTCTCGTGCATGAGTTGTATCAGTTCCGGTTTCTGCAGTAGGTATATCCAACCCAGATTGCGGGTGACATCTAAGTAGTCACGACTGTCGGCGGTGGGGAGACCCATGATGGCGTCTTCCGCAGGCTCTTTGTCTTTTGAATCGGTCATGGTGAATTTGAAGACGGGATTATGTCTTTCTTGTCGTTACGGGATAACTGCTTAGGGCACCTCTATTGAAGTCCCTGCTCGGGCGCCATTTGTGATGTGCTTTTTCGCTGGCCGAGGTTTTGCTCGCCGGATCCAGGATTTACCAGAGAAACACAAAACTCTGGTTTAGAGGTACAATTTATTCACCGTGTGCTTTAAATCTATGTATACAATTTTATATTATGTTCTATCAATAATCGGATAATGTGTACATCGTTTGGTAAATACTTAAACGACCTATGGCTTAACAATATTTAGATAACTCTATAATGCTTTGATAGCGCTTACCCTAGGTTTTGTCTTTGCTATACAAACTACTGTGATCTTAACGATAATTCAACAATATACGTCTAACTACGTGGCCCGACTACTGCGTGGATCCTTAGTGGCCCGACTACAGCGTGGTTCCAGGGGAAAGGAGGGGGTGAGGCCCGACTGTAGCGTGGTTCCTTATAGGCCCGACTACTACGTGGATCCTAGTGGCCCGACTACTGCGTGGATCCTTAGTGGCCCGACTACAGCGTGGTTCCAGGGGAAAGGAGGGGGTGAGGCCCGACTGCAGCGTGGTTCCTTAGAGGCCCGACTACTACGTGGATCCTAGTGGCCCGACTACTGCGTGGATCCTTAGTGGCCCGACTACAGCGTGGTTCCAGGGGAAAGGAGGGGTGAGGCCCGACTGCAGCGTGGTTCCTTAGAGGCCCGACTACTACGTGGATCCTAGTGGCCCGACTACTGCGTGGATCCTTAGTGGCCCGACTACAGCGTGGTTCCAGGGAAAAAAAGGGGGGGGGGAAGGCAGGTCAGCTGGGATTGCTGACACTGTTAATATAAGGCCGATTTCCCAGAGGGAATTCAGCCGCCAAAAATTTAGAACAGAGACCCGGGAGTCGCTTTCTATACGGGAGTCTTGTCTGGTACACTAGATTGGTACAAATCACACTTAGACAGATCTCCCCGAATGACACTTTCCTACGGGTACTCATTGGTTTTATACCAGTAAGACAGTGTGAATCCTACGAGCGAGTGCAAATTTGGTATGCCACGTAATGGTTAATGCTGGCAGTGGGGTATCTGTGACTGGCTGTGCACTGTGAGAATGTGACGAACGGGGACGTTTCGTTACAAGTATGCGGGCGGGAATTGACAAAGATATTTTAAAAACTTACAACTTGACATTTATGACAGAATTTGATCTGAAGTTTGGTAAATGGACGTATATTGCCTTTTTGGAACCAATTTAAAAAAAAACGTGGGCGGTAATGGATAACGGGGCGTGGTAGTATTTGTAGTCCAAAATCATAAAACGAGAAAAGCAGTGGGATTCCTGTGGCTTGACGTCTGGAAAAGCCGGTACGCTTACAGAGAGCCAGGGCTGCCTTTCTTTATTTCAAAATAGGATGATCGAAAAGTCTACTTAGAAAGTTTGATCCACAAGCTCGGAAATGGACTTGAAAAATAGTAAATAAAAATAATTGAAACAGCTTCGTGTGACTATCCTAGGTCTACCTTCTCGCAACAATTCGTTTTGCGTCAGTTTTTCTTATTTTTCAGACAATCAAATGGAAATGGAAGGAAGTAATACGTATCCACCAACAGAAGCGGCTAAGCAAGAGTCCTTTTTATCCCCAAAACATTCCGAAAGCCCCTACCCTGATTTCTATGCGAAGCCCTTAGTTTTCCCATTAATAAGAAGCAAGCACAGCCTCTAAAGCTACGTACATTCAAGCGATGTTTGACCAAAAAGAGCAGCTCTTGTCACAATAAGTTCTTCCCATCTGTAGGAACGTACAGCTCCAAGATTCGGGAGCTTGTAAAACGTAATGCCTGGGGAAATCCAAGAACACTCATCGAATCTGGCTCCGAGGACCCGTTTTTGTACGCGCATTTGCCGGCTTACGTCACGTCTACTTATCTTGATTTTCTAGCCGAAGATTTGTCGACTACCTAACTGAAAACCATTTTTATTTGGGTTCGACCAACGACTAAAAGGGACCACAGGTACCTGTATGTGGCGGAAATGGAATAGATTATAATTTCTACAGAATACAGCTACAGATTTTTTACCCTGAATTGGACTTGCTCTATTTTAAAGGTATCTGAGTCCAACATACATTTAGGGACTTACTAAGAATCATTTTTAACCTCCACAATAAATATTTTGTAGGTCACAATATGCAATTTTGTATGGAAAAATTTAGACTGGACACCAAAAGTGATTATTGGTACCGCAGTCGCAGATAGTGGGGACCTATGCCACGGGCAGTTCCCAAAGTTTACGTTGACGAGATAAAGTGTGAAACGCGCTTTCAAATTGACGTAAGTGGTTTGAAATTAATTACGCTGCTCCAAACAAGCTGAGCCAACAAATTCCCAGTGGAATCAGCTCCGCAACCACTTGAGAATAAAACGCATTTTCCAACACCAGCCCGAAACGTCATTAATGAGTTAATCGCTTTCGATGAATGCCTACAACAACTATCAGCAAACACAGAATAATTCACAGTGACGGATGCTAAAAACAAAGACGACATCCCAGCAGTGAACGACTGAAAGAGAGAGTGCACCCGCGAACAGGGCAGAGGAAAGGTGTCATAATAGCATCCGTTTAGTCATCACGTCACCTCGCTTCTAACGTGAAAACGTCAGAATTAGGTGTGTTACCCTTGACACACACACGTCGATACACATAATTCTCGCTGTCACCCGAGCAGATCCTCACCGCCAACTAGCTTAGCAAAAGTATCTCGAAAAAAGTACCTCATTCTGAATTCTAATCTTTCGTGCGAAAATGGCAAAAAAAAAATCCCCCGAATGGCATAGAACTACAATTTTCTTGTTTTTTACTTGATTTTCATTTCTCTCTCTCTATCGGAACATTATGCAGTAGAGGTAGAGATACGACCGACGATGTAGAGATATAGACTGACCGGAGGGATGGTGGTGGTTTCGGAAAATCCCTCGTTCTTTTTTTTTGTATTTCTCCGTTTTCCAGCTGTTTATACGTTGATTGTCTTTCGCATTCGTTTACGTAGTCGTCGTGTCGTTTGTTGCTTTTCGGATTCGTCGTATTCCCTCATACGGATAATGAATTACGAACGGTTACCCCGTGAGATGGTGGAAGAGTGACACGAAACGGGGCAACAGACGCGTAACACACTAGCAACATGCAAACGGCGAAACATCCACCAAGCACCAAGGCGAATAAAATTGAATAAATAACTGGCACTCGCAGTGGCACTACTAGCAGTAGGCATCATAGGCATAGGCACACGGCAGAGAGACGGCAGACGCGCAGAGCGGCAGCCACACCAACTTATTATGAAAATGAAAATTGCTGTAATGGGCAAATGTGGAAAATGTTATAAATACAGTGTGGCCAGAGCCGCAGCCAAGTATGCGAATGAGAGTGTGAGGTGAGGCCGAGGCGATTAAGCGGAATGTTTGATATGGTTTTTCGAATATTTGTCTGTTTTCATTTTTTTCTTTTTTTATTATTTTTCTTTGTGTGTGCTTTATTTATTTCTCTTTGAAAATATGTACTTGACGTGTAATGAAATTCCCTAGCGGTTCGTATGGGTACCTGTGGTGTATTTACATTTTTAAGACCGTGTGTCGTCGGGCTTAAGTCTATTGAACTTGAGTGATCTAAATTGGTAGGTCTAATTTGGAAATCTGTTTTATTGAACCATTCCCAGAGGCTCCTCATTCGACTGCCAAAGGCTGCGATGTTCATAATAGGGAGGTCGCAGTTTTAAATGTGCAAACAGGAGTTTTGACAGATCGTGCGCTGTCAAGAGTAGGTAGGTACCTAGAGATATTTTGCTAATGAGTTAGAGAAGACACCGAAATGAGTTCAACTTGAAGGGCTGACGACGAGTTGAGAGTCCGCGGTGAGGAGCTAAGCTATGGGTGCCTTGGTCAGTCGTGTGTACACCCTAAGGGAACATTCTCGCTGTCTCTCAATGGCGGAGCTATGGCAAAGCAGAGCGTGCTCTACATATTCATTAGCTTTCGACACTTTGGCAGGTATCTTTGAGCTGCACTTTGGTGATTTTACCCAACAGATGGCGTTCCCTGTCAGTCTTTTAGCTGTTGTTAAAAAAGAGATCTTAGAGCTACTTGAATGTGACTACAAGTCAGGGGTTGGGTCATCAATTTGTTGGACTTTATGTTTGAGATTACAGATTGTGAAGTCAGTCTTCGGGGCCTTATCAAATGGCCTTGAGCTTATGAGAAACATAAACACTGGTAGAGTAAAATGATGGCCCGTCAACCTTTTGGTTTGACTTTCCCCGTTTACCAGCTTTTGGTGGCAAGATCTTTGAGCTGACGTCGAAAGCAGGGCTGAAAGTGTTTTGTAACTTTTCTGACATCACACTTAAGAATATGGCGTGAAACTCACAAGCCAGCCAGTTACATAGTTGGATATGACGACAGATTTGACATCATTGGAAGAACTTATCGAGCCCTCACTGGAGCGATAGCAGATATAAGGAGAAAGGAGGTCAAAAATGGGATCAATACTGTGAATAAGGGCGGCAAAAACTACAACTCGGAAAATGACATCACATTTAAAATCAAGTGGAGACTTACACTTGCCAGTCGGTGTTTCGATGGCCTTAGAACGGTCTTCTGACTCTATCTATGTATCTAAGTCAAGGTTTAGGGCGACACATGGAGACGAGAAAAAGTGGTTAAGTTGTTCTGAACGCAAAAAGAACGGAAGTCGGTTCCGTGTGTGCGTTGACGGACTTTGGAGAGAACTCTAAAAGCTGCATACAGCGACATCGACCTAATTAGGAAGGACGTTCAGGTATATTGCTAGAACAGCACTTTAGCCACAACGCAGTAGAAGAAGACCGACTTTAGATGATGATTGTAGTAAAAAATCTAGCCAATTACAGAGGAGTATTGGTTTTGGATCACCTGGAACGGTAGCGCCACATAGGTAGGTAACTAAATTTAGTCAGTGGTCAGTTCTACACCTGCAAAAGCCTTAACGATTGCATGGGTCCTTGCCATAAGAAGAAATGCTGATGAGACAACGCTACCCACGTAACAAAAAAACTAGGGGTTTGCCGAAAAGTCAATTCTGCAGGCTTTGGTAAGATAGAAATCGTCAAATTCAATACTCAAAAGCTGGCTCTAAATCAATACCACTTACAACTTGAACCGACCGGACGTTTGTGGTAGCTAATAACGAGGTGAAGGTTTTTTTTTGTCCAATTGGATCGCTCTTAAATCTTTTTGTTTAAAAGGTACTTTTTGAATCTTTGATAGATATAAGGTTAGGTAAAGAAGAACTGCCTTTACTATTGCACTCTAAAATACTTTAGGAAACATTGTTATAACCATTTTTGAGTGCGAGTCGCATCTCAAGCTTAAGTTCATTAATTTTTGACGCTTCCCTCTAGACATTTTAAAAAGTTCCGTCGTCTTTTGCTGGGCACTCAACTCAGTCGTTAATAATCGCCATAAGGTTGTAGGTCTCTTCCAATTGTCAAGCAAAATAAAACTTCACACAAACGATTGGCTTCGAGAAGCTTAGCGTCCTAGAGATGAGTGGCTAGAGGAAATCTCAATACAAAGTGTACCTTAGCCGACCTACAACGAAGTATTCAAGAAAGTCTTGAGAAAATAGCTTCGGTTGATTATAGAAAGCAACCTCGACACAAGTTATCCACTCAGTAGCTTACCTTTTCGACTCCACTGAGGTTGTCCTTAAAATCTTCCGTCCCGCAGTCTCTATACCCTTTTCGTCTTTCTGCAGGGAAAAAGCTTGTCGACAGATGAGCCTGGTATAATAGTCGGGTGTGAAACAAAAAAAAAAACAAACAGAACTCTATCCATCGAGACAAATACCACAAACTGCAGCTTCCCCTCAAGGCTCACACTCTATACCCCTCAATCGGTCCTCTGTCATCGACGTCCGGCTTTGTAGGTCCCTAAAATCATAGGTACCCCACAGTGCTTTAAAAAAATGGTTACCTGCGACTATAAAACTCATACATGACTTCCTTGGGTTCCGTTGAAACAGCAGTCACTAATTCCACTCATCCAGCCTATTATTTTTGAGAAACCAATTTTAAAAATAGAAACTCGAAACACAAGTCTTAAACTAAAATCCACGTGCATCACCCAAACGTGGCAACGACGTCAACGAGTCTAGAACCACTCTCGTCACCCTTATTATCGGGGAGTTAGATTGTGCTGTATGTCAATTAGTTTATGGAGCCAGATAACGCGCGCTCGGATATGATTCAGCCTCGATGACGCGCCTGAGAAAAGCAAAAAAAAAACACACATTTCAAAGCAACTTTGTGACCAAAAGTTTTAAATAGTCCGCCCCGTTCGGGACTGGCATCTCCAAAGTGACAACATGCTCCCGTCTAACCTGCTACAGGCGAACAGAACAAAGCATAATGTGTGCTACGAGTATCCGAGTTGAACTCGCACTACGTCATGTTAATAACGTGATACTGCGATACAGCGATATCATTCAACGGGGGTCTGGTTGTAGGTAAACGCTCCGCCTCACTCCGCACACCCGGGTTGCAGCTTCAATGTTCATTTCCTTTTATTCCCGGTCTGGTGTCTGTTTTATTTTCTTTGCCTCTTCCATACCATCGGATTCAGATTGTACAGTATTTCGCCTTCTTGCAGATATGCTCGCAAACGTACGTGTGGAATCGCATCTAGATACTTTTTTCACTAACTTGGTTCGGCTGTCGTTTGGCAAGAGTCGGACGGCGGCGGGGGGATATGCATAGCTTCAAATCCTAGTGATGGTGGCTCACTGCGGCTCTGGCTCTACGGCACTGGCTTTGATGGCACAAAGAAGAGCTGCAAGTGGCGCGGGCAAAGTGTGCATTGTTGCTCATTGTTGTTGAGTCGACGTCGATTTCAATTCGATTATCGTCGTCGGTCGTCGGAGTCGTAGTCGCCACTCGCCGCATACATCATTGTCGGCCGAAGGGGAATACGCGTGTGTGAGTGAGTGTGTAAGAGAGCGAAGCCCATTAATTTCATGTTGAAATGCACAGAGGAAGAGGGAGTAGGAGACTCGTCGGAGTAGCTTAGGCACACACCAACCAGCGGCGGCAGCGGTGGCGGTGTGGGGCTCATCTCCGTGTTCAGCGTGCATAGCATTCTTTAACCGTTTAATCAGCAGTTTATCGCTTCCGATATGTTGATCAGGGCGCGATAATAGTGGGATATATGTGCGCATCGTAACAATGTGATTCGGTTGGTCTGTCGCCCTGCAAAGTGGAAGTAGATTGATTGTGGACTCAAGGCAAGATGGGTGGGATTTTTTCTTCTTGGATTAGAACACGTTTCGCACTTCAACAGCTGAGGGAATCAAATGTCAAAGCGGCTTAGCCTATACCACAAAAGGTATGGCTCAATCAATTACATTGAGAATGGGGATAGTCCATGTACAAATTTAGGTAGCCCCGGTGACAGATTTCAAGATTCTTATAGTGGGATGACTACGGAAATCATTTTTAGGGTCCATGTTGCCGTTTATAAACTATCGCAATAGCAATGGAATTTACTCATTGTGACCTACAAAATTAGCTGAAGGTTAAAAACGATTGTTAGGAAGACCGAAAGCTACAAACTTATCGAAGCAAAATAGACGAAATGTGACGACTTCTGTAAGGAAGCTGTCAAACTGACTGTCAAAAGATGTTGCCTATTCTCTTACCATCGCTACTTTGTTACTTAACCTCCATCAAATTGCTAAAGACCATTATATTCGACGAATATTTCAGCCTGGGTTTGTTTGCCCACGAAATGCCTACTTCAGATGACTCATTGATTGACTTAAAAAACTTTTACATTCAAATACGCGCGTGTTTTAAAAGAAAATCATTGCAAACGCCATCTAACGACCGTCGGGAGCGGAAGTAGCTAGTTACATTAAGAACATTGATTTACATCAACAAGCACTTCGCGAATAGGAAATAGGGACAGAAGAAAGGGGCGTGGCACCTCCCACACAACAAACTTATTTAAAACACTGCATCTTGACATTTCTGACACCTTCAGCCTTAACATTTTAAAAATTGAGACACATATTGCCTGTTAGCAGCATTATACAAAATGTGCGAGATATTGCAGAAAGGGGCGTGTCACTTTACATACAAAAAAAAAACACAAAGCAAACGCTATTTCTCCACACTCATGGGAGCTAAAGCTGGACTTTCATCAGCATTGTCGTAATATAGCGAGATGTGGGCGGGATTGGGTAAAGGGGCGTGGCACTCCCCTTACAATAAAATAGGCAAACGCATGCATTTGGAAATAGCAAAGCTTGTAAATCATAAAACTAAATGTCACTTAAAATGGATTACAAAAAAGACCAGCAGCATACAAAGCACCCTGAATTTAACGGCCTTGTTTGGAGTTTCGGGATTTTGTGTTTTCGGGATTTAGAATTCTCTTAAATAGAGGCAAATGTCAAATTTATAAATACAAGTGCTGAAATTTGGAAATAGCAAAGCTCGTAAATCATAAAACTAAATGTCACTTAAAATGTGCTACAAAAAAGACCAGCAACATACAAAGCACCCTGAATTTAACGGCCTTGTTTGGAGTTTCGGGATTTTGGGTTTTCGGGATTTAGAATTCTCTTAAATAGAGGCAAATGTCAAATTTATAAATACAAGTGCTGAAATTTGGAAATAGCAAAGCTCGTAAATCATAAAACTAAATGTCACTTAAAATGTGCTACAAAAAAGACCAGCAGCATACAAAGCACCCTGAATTTAACGGCCTTGTTTGGAGTTTCGGGATTTAGAATTCTCTTAAATAGAGGCAAATGTCAAATTTATAAATACAAGTGCTTAAATTTGGAAATAGCAAAGCTTGTAAATCATAAAACTAAATGTCACTTAAAATGTGCTACAAAAAAGACCAGCAACATACAAAGCACCCTGAATTTAACGGCCTTGTTTGGAGTTTCGGGATTTTGGGTTTTCGGGATTTAGAATTCTCTTAAATAGAGGCAAATGTCAAATTTATAAATACAAGTGCTGAAATTTGGAAATAGCAAAGCTCGTAAATCATAAAACTAAATGTCACTTAAAATGTGCTACAAAAAAGACCAGCAACATACAAAGCACCCTGAATTGGAGGGCCTTGTTTGGAGTTTCGAGATTTTAGGTTTTCGGGATTTAGAATTCTCTTAAATAGAGGCAAATGTCAAATTTATAAATACAAGTGCTTAAATTTGGAAATAACAAAGCTTGTAAATCATAAAACTAAATGTCACTTAAAATGGATTACAAACAAAAACTGCAATATACAAAGCACCCTGTATTTGATGGCCTTGTTTGGAGTTTCGCAATTTTGGGTTTTCGGGATTTAGAATTCTCTTAAATAGAGGCAAATGTCAAATTTATAAATACAAGTGCTGAAATTTGGAAATAGCAAAGCTCGTAAATCATAAAACTAAATGTCACTTAAAATGTGCTACAAAAAAGACCAGCAGCATACAAAGCACCCTGAATTTAACGGCCTTGTTTGGAGTTTCGGGATTTAGAATTCTCTTAAATAGAGGCAAATGTCAAATTTATAAATACAAGTGCTTAAATTTGGAAATAGCAAAGCTTGTAAATCATAAAACTAAATGTCACTTAAAATGTGCTACAAAAAAGACCAGCAACATACAAAGCACCCTGAATTTAACGGCCTTGTTTGGAGTTTCGGGATTTTGGGTTTTCGGGATTTAGAATTCTCTTAAATAGAGGCAAATGTCAAATTTATAAATACAAGTGCTGAAATTTGGAAATAGCAAAGCTCGTAAATCATAAAACTAAATGTCACTTAAAATGTGCTACAAAAAAGACCAGCAACATACAAAGCACCCTGAATTGGAGGGCCTTGTTTGGAGTTTCGAGATTTTAGGTTTTCGGGATTTAGAATTCTCTTAAATAGAGGCAAATGTCAAATTTATAAATACAAGTGCTTAAATTTGGAAATAACAAAGCTTGTAAATCATAAAACTAAATGTCACTTAAAATGGATTACAAACAAAAACTGCAATATACAAAGCACCCTGTATTTGATGGCCTTGTTTGGAGTTTCGCAATTTTGGGTTTTCGGGATTTAGAATTCTCTTAAATAGAGGCAAATGTCAAATTTATAAATACAAGTGCTGAAATTTGGAAATAGCAAAGCTCGTAAATCATAAAACTAAATGTCACTTAAAATGTGCTACAAAAAAGACCAGCAACATACAAAGCACCCTGAATTTAACGGCCTTGATTGGAGTTTCGGGATTTTGGGTTTTCGGGATTTAGAATTCTCTTAAATAGAGGCAAATGTCAAATTTATAAATACAAGTGCTCAAATTTGGAAATAGCAAAGCTCGTAAATCATAAAACCAAATGTCACTTAAAATGGATTACAAAAAAGACCAGCAGCATACAAAGCACCCTGAATTTAACGGCCTTGTTTGGAGTTTCGGGATTTTGTGTTTTCGGGATTTAGAGTTCTCTTAAATAGAGGCAAATGTCAAATTTATAAATACAAGTGCTCAAATTTGGAAATAGCAAAGCTCGTAAATCATAAAACTAAATGTCACTTAAAATGGATTACAAAAAAAAACTCCAATATACAAAGCACCCTGTATTTGATGGCCTTGTTTGCAGTTTCGGGATTTTGAGTTTTGGGGATTTAAAATTTTGTGGATTTTCGACATTTCTTCGGGACTCTGTCCAACTCGCCAATGAAAAGCACACATTATACGACCTACGAATGATTACTACGATTGACAAATGACAACTGACAGTAGACAAAACCTACTACTAAAACCCTCCCTAAAAACGACACCGATTTCAATATCAAAAAAATAATTACAGCGCTAATTGTATTCCTTTGGATCTTTTTATAGCTTCCGCCGGACCGTTGCGTGTTGAAAATCAAATCTTACGACCTGTCTCTGAATTTGAAGTGTAAATAAACATATTTTCGCTGCTCGAAACGTTAAACAATAACAAAGCAAATATATCCAAGCTGAATGTCAGTGGCGCGTTTTGTTTGCCATTCCGATCTTCTTCGATTACACACCGATCCACATGAACCTGTTCTCCACAGTCTTTCTCAATGTGATCCAATAAAACTACCGACGTAATCAATTTGTTTACACATAAAGCTATCGGTTTTGCGCGGGCTTTTTGTTTATCAATCCCCTCACACACACACGCAGACTAGGTGTCAAACTTGACAAACTAGACTTTGAAAACCGATATTCGATATCAATTAAACTGTTCGTATTCGACTTCAGTTCTTTCGGCGTTTGTTTGGTTTTTCCAGCGCCTTCTTCTACAAGTACGAGTATATGTTTGGCAACAGTCGAATGTCGGTAAATGACATGTAGAACTATTCATACACGTGATTCATCGGATCGGGTACAATGCAAGCCAATTTGAGCGTCGTCGTCGTCGTCGTCGTCGTTGGTGGTTGTGGTGGTGGTGGTGTGTTTTTCGCGTTGTTTTGTTTGTAGCGCGACCACGTAACTTTCAACTTGTTGTCTTGCAATGCGAGATAAAAGAACGCTTGTGGGTGATAAGTACATATTTGGATGTTCGTTCGACTCGCAACAGATGGGCATTATACACAGTCACACGCAGATGTAGTGAGCGAGCACGGCGGCCAGGAAATGACGTGTATCGACAGAGTTTGCGAAACCAAACACAAGTGTGACACTGACAATGCATTGAGCTGTCAGATGATTACCCAACAATGTTGCGCTGAATGTGGCGATCTTGACATATAAAAAAATATTTTCCTTGCGACTGATGGGAAGCACACAAATGGCGCGTGTTCTATTATTGTCGCCAGCGAAAGTGTGAATTATGAATCATAGTTGGATCAGAAGCTGGCCAACGCACGGCAAAAATTAGCACCAGCGTTTTTTGGATTTTATTGAGGCGCGGCGAGCTTGGTTAGCTTCTTTTACCTGACTGTGTGTTTGAACTGTTAGGTCGTTCAAAGGGGTTGACGCGACTTCATCAAGTTTTTCCAAGCAAAAAGGGATTAAATAAAGAAAAGAGCGGTATTTGGCCCTAGGTTGGAAGTATCTTGGTCCTAAGGACGGGTAAATGGGCTCAAGAAAGCTCCATAATGTCAATTATTCGAATTGCGTAAGAAATAAACCTTTTTTGAGCAAGGATTTGACCCTGAACCTTTTGAAACTTTGATTTCGACTCAAGAGCTGAAGCCAAACAATCAGAGATTGCGACGGGAGTTTGCTAATTTTACCTGATCCCAATTTAGCCCAAAGAGTAAACATTTTCGACAAGCCCCATCTACGGATGAACGACTTTGACCCTTGTCGTTATTGCTGCAAGAACAAACCAGCTGCTTGGCGAAAAATGCACTATGTTATGTGGATTATCGCATGGCGGCGTCTTTGGGCCTTATTTCATTCGAAAAGTATAGATAAAAGAGTCGTAACCGCTTTAGAGTCATTAAAACTCGACTTTCTGTAGCCAGAACGTGTGAACATCAATATCGAAGAGATGTTTGCTCCTTGTCACACACCAAATGTGCTACGATCTATTTACGGAAGCATCAATTTGGCGAAATTAGCCGCCTAGTCATTCGATTTGACAGTCCTCTTTTTATTGCTTCCTAAGGGCTAAACACAAGTCCATGCCGACAATTTACAGACTTTGGATCTTTTGGAAGCCAACATTCGTCAAGCTATTACCGGCTGCAAATGCTAGACAGGGTAACCAACAATTGTAGGTCAGGTCCGCCTATTAAAGCCGTGGCGGACACTTACACAATATCTTGTACAGATGGTCTCTTATGCATCGTCTAAGTTTAGAATGAAGGCAAAAACGAAATGCAAACGTCTCCCGTTGAGGTTTCTATGCAATTTATTTAATTTTCTTACTTTTGAGCTGAAAATACGGACCTCTATGGCGACAAGTACCAGTTGCACTCCATAATCCATTAAGTCGTTCTTAAGCCAGGGCTTGATGTAAATAGATGTTACAAGACCACAGTCCCAAGTGGAGACCGTATTCAAATTCGTTCAGTAGTTCTAGAGATTATTACAGATTGATGCTAAAAAATGGAAAACTCTGTAAAAAGAACAGCGCCACCTATCGGAATTCTTTCGAAACACTGCCAGCACTTATAGGAACAAACTGGTAAGTTTTCAGCAAAATCTGTTGAGTAGGTTTTGAGTCTAAGAGTGACGGACAGGGTTTTATTTATACTGAAGATCCCATCACTTATAAGAGACCTCAAAATTGTGCGCAAAAGATCCCTATACGACTGCTGTAGACCTTCTCAAGACCATTCGCTTACGATAGCTCTTATTTCTGAGATGAATGGAAGCGATCTACGATTGTGTGCCATTTGTGAACGATGAGGAGGCTTTTTATGGCAGTTGCTTTACGCTGCCGAAGCTTGGACCCTATCCAAGACAGAAGAAATTAGCCTCTGTCGCCTCGAGAGAAGATCCGTAGTAGAAAGTTCACCTCCGGTCGCGTTGAAGGGCATTAAAGAAGAAGATTCAACGACGAACCGTACGAGCTGTATGACGGCATTTACGCAATTAAAAATAACTGGCCACCTGTCGTCTTAGATGTTTAGGTCATCTAAAGCGTATTGACAAAAGTGCCCCTGCAATTAGAGTCTTCGAATCTAACCCAAAGGAAAATGGCAGTAGAAGAAGACCTCACACAAGTAGAAGGGGACCTCTACCGACTTAAAGTGCGAAACTGGAGGCAGTTAGCTAAAGACCGGACTAGTGGAAGAGGCTTCTAATTTGAAGCTTAACCTTCGAACGATTGCCAGACTTTTACACGAAGTGGGACAGTTGAATAAGACGCTTAAGGTGCAAATTTTGTGTTTCCAGGGTCTCAATTTGGCAGCACACACACTGCCCCCATAAAAATTAAAACCCAGTGTAAATCAAAAACGTCGATTTGACCGCCAAAACATGTAGAACTGTCCGTAAAATAAGGCTCTGAAGTCCGATTTGCCTCAATAAACAGTGATATGTAATTTGAAAACATGCCTAGAGAGTACCGGTAGAAAAAAAGGTTCTGCAAGATCAACAGAAACAACAACGCCCGTTGAAGACTGCCTGTAAAACCTTGACATCGATGCAAAACTTCAGTGGACATTGGGAGCTACGGACTTTGAGGAGCTACAGGAAAATAGCTTTTGCAAGTACAAATTATATAGTGTGCGTGCCTGCATTTAAATTAGTACCTACAGAAGCTTAATTATCTTCCATTTACTCAAAGCTCAAAGCTCGTTTCGTTGGCTCAAGAACTGTGGAAAAATAAAAATTTGTTCATGAGTGAAGTTGCATCTCGGAGATGGAACATCAAACAACATCCGAAGTCGTACGTAGAGCACCTAGAAAAAGTTCAACGATAAATGGGGCGTTCTGTAGATGGCCAGGGGTCTGTTAGAAAAAACACGAAGCTTTTACATTTTTCAACATTCTTATAAAAAGGATGTTTAGACTGATGGATTTCTCATCCGTAAAAGAAGAACTTTGAAAGCTGAGTTACTTGGCGTAAACAAGACCTTAGGTTGAAAGAAATTCAATTTTCATCTCGTGTCTCTAAAGGGGCTATATGGGAACGCGGAGAAACAATTGAAATTTAGCAAAATCTGAGATCTGTTTTAATTTATGAATTTTCTAAGGTGTAGCAGGGAAACAAGTGATGATAAAGTTTTTATTTTAGAAAGAAGTAAAAAAAATATGTACAGGGCACAATAGGTCCATAGAGGACCTTTGAATTCTCACAGAAAAAAGTATAAAAATAAACTAATTGAGAACTATAGATTTTCTATTTCAAAATCTGTACTATAACAAAATGAAACAAAAACTCTTATTATTTAAAGAAAAAACATTTTCACTCACCCTCTTTTGAATTTTCAGCTCCTGGTGCTTTAAATTTGAAGACGATCACTAAAAATTGGTGGCGAACACTTGGCACTATTGATTTAGCACTTGGCACTACTGCCTTGACAAGTGGCTTCACACACTTGGCACTACTGATTTAGCACTTGCCTAGGAACACTTTTTAGAAAGATATATGAGGGACAGGGTATTTAATTTTTTTCGCGAGGGGCAACACTTTTACACAAAACACGATAAATCGGGAGAAGAAATCTCGTTTCACACAGAATCAGAAGAAATTACTTTTTTTAAACACTAGGGGGCCGCGTATAACCCTTTTGGTTATTAGTACTATACCGATACCGATACCGATACTTTTCGCAATCGAATTAAATAAAACCGGACAAAAAAAAACACAACCGATAAAAACACGAAACACCGCGACGGAAACACGTGTGGTATTTGTAGATGAACACATCTATCGTCACATTTGACGCGCGGAGTGACCTGAAACGAGAAAAAGAATTTGACATTAGTAACATTTCAAGGTTAGGTAGTATTTGTTGAAATAATTTGTGTAATAAAGTGCTTAACGCTTGGTTTTTTTGAATTAAAGGGGATATGGTTGGAAAAAATAAAGGTACATCTCAAGGACAGTTTTAAATTTGTAAAATCGACAAAAACCTTTAAAGTTTTTTGATAGACGTGTTTGTACAGCAAATATTGAATAAGTCTCAGTAACTATTTCAAAGAAATTTGAATTCAGAATGAATGCAGTTTAAAAAGCGAAATATTTTATGCCTTTGGCACTTTTTGCGCAACTGTTTTAATGATAAATTTCAATTTTTCGTTTTGAAATGTACAATAAGACTTGGTCTTTTATAGTACAAACATTAATTGCATCTATGTAAATTGAATAAATATTAATAAAAAAATAGAAAAAAAATAACAAATGAGAATGATTATCATCAAAAATTACAGTCTCGTTGAGAAAAAGGTAAACAAATAGAGTTTAAGGAGAATTTTAAGAAAAACAAAAATATTCCGACCAATTTCAGCCTCATAGTCATACATTTGGTTCAAGATGTCAGCCTTTTAAAAAATTAGTGAGGGTGTTTCGTCAGAGGCAATCTCGTTCAAAGTGGCAACACTCAGTTAAACTGGGCATTTTTTTTATACAGCTCTAGATGAGCGCACGACTTTGTACGTTCAGACCAGTGAAACATGCACCGATGACTTTTTTTTTGTTCGTGCACCACTTGTCCTTCATAAATATCGACAAAAAATGGTGCGTCGATAGGGCGATAAAACTAGATTAATAGGCTAGTTGGGAATGCCCGCTCTGGATCACAAGTACTTTTAACACTCAGTGGAAGATGAAAATAATATTCACAATATTTGGCAGTGTCAATTCTTTATAACCTAAATAACCTAAATCACATGACAGTCGATTTACCTACTTGAACTCGATATGTAACAAAAGCTGCACGACTGATGACAAGTGCTAGGAATAGTTATACGACAAAGCTCCCCTTCTATTCCCCTCTTATAAGTTGTGTTTCCTGTCGCTTTTTCGTTTCATTTGAGATTGGAAGGAAATACTGCCCAAAGATTGTTTTTTTTTTGGTTTCATCGGCGTTTGAAATTACGGCCGGTTTGAAGTCAATCCATTTTTTACCTTTGACTTTTGACCAGTGAAGAGGTTCGCTTCTGTCTCGGTGGTTTTGGCATTTGAACTGGGCCCTAATCGTCGAAACGATAGAACTCTAAAACTAGCAGCTAAGTGCAAAAAGGACGCGCTAAGACTTCTAATTCATTCCCCACAAATATTTTAAAAACTTGATATAATCAACAAAAAATATTGTCCTGGGGCAGATTCCGTATAACAATAATCGTCGGGACGATATCGTTTTTGAAACTTTGCTGACCATAAGAAGTTATATTCTGCCCGAATTTGTTTCACTATCGTCAGCTTTCATCACATTTGTGGAAAATGAACTGGTTTAAGGTCTCAAACTCGTAATTTTGGCACTTAGTTGCTACTTTTGGAGGGGTATCGTATAACGGAATGAGTGCCCTGAACAAAATTTGTTTTGATCATCAAAGTTTCAACAACGAGATCGTCTTTCGTGATCTGCCCCTGATGATCAAACAGCTCCCGATGCACCCTGAAAATGGACTGTTTTGGCGCGGTTTACGGGCTGCCGGCATCATTGGGCGCTTCCTTCTCAAAAAAATAAAAAGAATCTCGAAAAGGCCCCCGGTACAGAGGGTGAGCTTGTTCTGAAGGACATTTAGCTACAGATGGATAGTTCTGCATGTCATACTGCCGGAGAAGTTAGCGAGCCAACCAGCTCAATGGCAAAACCGAACTTAATCGGTTTTGACTTCGCTGCGCCTCTTTGCTGTGGTTGTAAATGAAGTCATTGATCCATGCGATCAAGCTTACAAGATCCCAGCCTCGGGAGCCTACATCGAGCTATCTATATGTCGAACATAAAGAAGCAGTTGGAGCATTTGGAAGAGACACATCTTCACCAAGTGCAGCGAACAATAGAAAAGCCCAAAAAATACACCTTAGCCCCTGTCTAGATTTAGGCAGAGCTTCACACTGAAGTATAGTTCTAGATAGTACCTCATGGAGCTAGGGATTTGGAAAGCCACCTCGTTGGTCATTGAATTGTTTCCATGATTAAAAATCCTTTAAGCAAAACTAGGAAGCAGCGACATAAACCAATTTGCCTGCAGAATACACCACATAGTAGGCTATCGACAAAATGCTCTTTAGTTTAGACTGAAGCCTCAAGGTAGCCCAATTGAGGTCGTTTCCTACTTGTGCGCCACACCTTCTCCCACTTCTGGCCAAAGAAACGAACAACAAGAAATATTCTTTCCTTGCTTTCTAATGAAGATGTCAATGTGAGACGTTACTAAGCAGAGCCGCCCTTTCTACCTCAAACTCTACTGTGACAATTCGTCGATCTTCAATTTCTCTTTTTGCTTACAACGTATACTCGGTTTTTCCTTCGTTAACTGCTTGACCCACTTTATAGACTCAAACGCACCATTGACAGCTCGCAAGTAATGGAAAAGCCTTTCGAAAGATCGTATAGCTTTCATGTGTTCGGCTTTACGTTTCGCACAATTTTTCCTAAGTGTGCATAAAAAGGTCCCAAGACTGCCAATATTGGCAATATCCTTCTTTGACATCAAAGATCTAGGATAGTTTAGGTTTACGACCTTTCTCCATCATCATTCCCAACAGACGGATGAGTTTTACAGGGATGCCAAGCCTCCATATGACTGTGTATAGCTGGTCTCTAAAGATGATGATATTTGCGGCTTTGAAATCGATAAAGAGATGGTAACTTTTGATTTTTGTTTCCGAAACCTGTCTAAGTTCGAAAATTTGATCGACAGTGGAGTTTTCTGGATGGATGGAACCGCACGGATAGCGACCATTGACAAGGTTTTTAGGCTTTCACATAATTTGACATGTGACGATCTTGTACTTCGTCTTAAAAAGACTGATGCACCTGCAGAGCTAGTAAAAAAGTTGTATGCAGCTCTCTATTAAGTCATCTTCAAGTTCTCTAAATATCTCGGCGGGCAAGCCTTCCCAGCAACCTTGTTGGGATCGTTTTCACCGATTGAAACCAAGTTTTGTCCATTGTCGCCCAAATTTAATGGTTCGCTTTGCTAAACAGCGGGATGCTTTCATCTTTTGCACGCTTCTCGTGCTTGGTCTTTCTGAACAGCAGATGATCTGCCACACTAGCTTCGGCGTAGAGTTCGCTGGCAAAATTATCCCTCTTTCACAGAGCCGCTTCTTCCTTTGCTGCGATTGCGATTGTTCACTAAACGGAGGACTGGATGAAAGCCTTTTATAGTTCCTTCGCATCTCTTTTGGAGGTCTAAATGTCAAGACTTTGGCAATTGAAACAAGTGCAGCGTATGTTTCCCGACGGAAATCTTATCCAGCGACTAACTTCTTCATGTTTGGCTTTCCATTAACAGACAGCTTGGCCTCCTTTATCTCGGTATCAGCGACAGCGACTAACCGCCAGTGAATTGTCCTGAATTGTCCTCCCCTCTCATTCCGAGCTATGCCAAAATTGTTGTGACTCGTCGCATCCATCGCAGATCCACCAAATACCACATCCCACTCATCATTGACTCAACATTAAGTGGTCAATTTGTTCCGAGGCTATAGATACCTGCTATCGGACACCAAATTCAATTACAAAAACAAAACCAAAAAAAAATAAAAAAAAATCAGCAAACAATCGACACACACACGCAGCCGATCAACGCTATGCACGATAATCTTATTTTTAAACATTCTCCCCTGTGTGCTCAGCCATCAACCCCTGTTTGTAGATATGCATTTATAATAACCTAACCTCATAATGATTATGCCCTACAGCAGCCCGGAGAAAACACATAGAACAACCCAGGACAAGTTGTACCTAACGCTCTGCCACCCTAACAGCTTACGTGCATTCCCCGGCTCGTAGTCTTTCCTTTTCAATTTTGTTCCAACACCAAAGAGATAATAGCCGAGGTGCGATAACCCCATGCTGCTGCTTAGCACAGAAAAGTGGAGGAACAACGGCCGCAAAAAAACATATAAAGAAAACAACAACAAAAAACTGTGACGCACTCCGAGCGAGCAGCAGTGTCAACCCTGTTCTCTTCAACTTTTGATTGTCCGTGTTCGGTGTTCAGTGTTCGGTGGTGTCCCCTCACTCCACATCCTAAATATAGAATTTCACTATCGAATATTTTAACATATGCATCGCGGGGAAATTCCTTATTTCGATTTACAGATATCTCGGCGCGTATCTGAAAAACAAAAGCAACAGAAAAAAAAAAAGAAGAAAAACAGAAAAAAAAAACTCGCTTTTCTATTTCGCCAAACAACTTGGACGTACATCGAAGGGTAAGCCACAAGTACAACACTCGGGAAAACGAAAAACGAAATAAAAACGAACGTACCACCATAAAAAGAAGAAGATAAAGGCAAAGTAGGCAGAGAAAACACACATAATTTTAGAAAATAACAGAAAAATCACAAAATGAAGAGACGAGGAGCAGCGACAAAGGCGAAGAAAGAAATCAAAATCCAACAACGGCAACAACGGCAACAACTGGGCAGAAATCGTTGTCGCTATTCTGTGAGCTGTGAGCTGTGTTCTGTGTATGTGTGCTGCTGCTGCGCTTCCTCTGCCTCTGCTGCTGCTGCTGGTGGCTGGTGGCTGGTTGCTTTGCTGCTCAATTAATGCGGCCATGGTCATAAATTATTTCGTTTTTTGTACTATTCTCTTTTTGTTGTTGCGGTGTTTTTCTTCTTTTTTTCTGTATTTTTTTTTGTTTTTGCTAGCCGTCTCATTTCAGTTCCTATGGCCAGTACGACGACGACGACGACGACGAGTTGGAAATTAAATCACCAGTAATTGTTGTATTAACGAAATGATTTCGAAAGAGTAGGTATCGCGCAGCCATCCATCTCGCTATGCAACTGTTGTGAGTTGAGATGAGTGTCGAGATAGATGTTTACAGATGGATAGATACTCCTTGGATGTTGGTACTTGTCAAAAGGTTACCCACATAAAAAATGAGGAATTTTATATCGCATCACTGCAACTGCAACTGATTGATTTTTGGTAGAGGATGGTGTCCCGCAAGGGAGCACTTTCGAACCGTTGCTCTTTCTGTGGGTGGTGGAGGCAGTGCTGCAAATACCAACTCCCCCTTGTAAGTTATTAATAAGGGATGGAAAGTGAAATCGATTGAATTATCAAAGAGCTGAATCTGGCTGGCAGCCACTAGAGCACTCGAACTGAAAATGGTACGATATAAATTGGGCAGGCACTCGTGGTAAATCTTTAAAAGACATACATTTATTGAAAAAGTGAACGGTAATAATGTAAGTAGGCCAGTTTCAAAAATTAAATAGTTCCCGATGAAACTACCTCGAAAACTTTACAGACATTCGTTGGACTCAGACCTGAGGGGGATTCGCCTTGGCCAATGCAACATCTCAAACCTAAAATCTCCACAACTAGACTAGGATCCGCGAGGCTTCTAAGACAGAAGAATACGTCTCTTGCCAAACAAACAAAACGTCATAATCGGATCATTTGCGATTGGTAGGATATCCCAAACAAAGTTTTCAACAGGAGCTAAAAATACGAGAAGAAAGACCAACAGGCGAACTTCTCTGTCCACAATATTCAAAAGTCAAATCCTTTATGAAAATCTCAACGATGTTAACGATGCCCTACTCTGTATATCTCGTTCCAAAAGTAACATTTTTCGAAAACAAACCTTTTCTACTCTGTATTTCGAAAGTGTGAAATGTATTTATGTCGCATTTAGAATTCCGAAAATATTACAGAGTACATACTAGAAAGCGGAAGGGGAAAGCTATTTCGAATGGGACGAAATAGAGAGTAGGGCCCCAGTATGGCGAACATTTAAAAGCTTCAATAAATGAAGGAATTTGTCCCAGAAGCAGAAGAGCTCTTTTTTTCAACACTTTGGGCCAATTTTGACGAAAGTGCACCTTACTGAGGACCTTAAACCAACAATCGTCCAAGATACGCCTTTTGGAGTATTCAGCGAATTCAGCAAAACTGCTGAGAAGGCTTCGGAGGGTTTTCGAAAGCTTGTTGTCGGTAACTATGTTAATGGGTAGTTTTTTTAAAGAGCTTTAAGATGTGAATTATCATAAAACACACGCAAGATGAGCAAGGTTAGCCAGGAAGGTACGTAGATAGGTAGGTAAGTGGGTTGTAACAGTTGTGAAAGACTTAAGTAGCATTTTGTGCTGTTTATCTACCACAACTCAATGGACATCGATTTTGAAGAGCAGAGTCTAGATCAAACCTCTGTAATCCAGGTTGAATTCCAAAATTCTAAGAGACTTCCTTAACGGAGTCGAATAGGGACTTTTCTAAAACTCGCTGTCTGATCCGAGCCTAGCTGGACTAGCACAATAGTTCCTAGTGAATGAGGTTGTGTTTTTTCTCTGCGTCACTGTTACCGCGACTATGAGTGTTTTACGCGGTACTCAGTCCGACTTCTATAATCTAAGGGCCTGTGAGGCCTGGTAAAACATTTCTCTTGTTTACAAGGTGGGTGGTTTCTTTTTTTCTTTGCTAGAGTTTGGCCACATCCTTCTATATAAAATACAGTTTGTCAGCCTTTTAAGTCTGAGAATGGAGCTGATCCAAGCCTGGCCAGCTCTTCAGCGTGTTTTCCCATTAACTTTACTACACAATTCAGTCGGAGCAACATTAAACGGATCAAGCTGGGCTCGCTCACTTCGTCAATCTAGTACGCATTTTGAGGTTATATTGAGTGAAGCTATAACCCTGATTGCAGCTTGATTGTCAATGAGTCAGTCTATATTTTCAGTTTCGGGACCGAGAGTATGTTTGAGTCAAGTTTGATTTGACGGCAAGCCTCGCGGAAAGCAACTACTTTCGTTTGGAGCACATCGGCGATATCCAGAAGCTTATAGGTGATTCACACCTTCTTCACAAGTCATTTTCGAGCCATATCTATGTTGATTGTAACTTGTGGGTCCCTAGTCACCCTTCCGTCTTGTAAATTTAATCTTGTGGGGGATTGTTCTTTCAAATCTGTCAAGTATCTAACTAAGACAATCCGTTTAAGGCTCTGCGGAGTGGTCTTGGATCCCAAGCTCAACTGGAAACATAACAAAACGCTACCCATCGAAATCGTGTACAGCTTTCTATGTTTGTTGTAAATCCTTTGACATAAGGTGGACCCTGCAACCCTAGTTGGAGGTACGCAGCCATGGAGAACCTGCGAGTCGCTCTGAGTCTAACCGCTCTAGGTGCCCTCATGTTTGTTTTGTAAAAATCTACAGATAGATAATGAAAAAGGAGGTTTGAATGTGCCGTTCTTTTGGACCTCTTTCAGTTTGGTTATGTTGTAGGCCTTTCTTAGAGCCGGCCACAAAAATACTGACCTTGAAGCGAGATTTCAAAGGTTTTTAACAGACATAGGAAGCTTTACAAAATTTTGATGAGCAACGTTCACTATTAAGCTTCCAGCTTAGCTTGCGAACTATAGCCGCTCCCTTGAAAATGTTTACTTTACAATAGGAAGACTGGTTGGCTCTTTAAAGTATCAGATCGGACCACACAGTTCTACAAAACGGTTGAAGTGAGCTCGGTAGGAGCGGGTCAAATGATTGATCTCGATTATGCTGTACGAACTTCATTTAGTTTTTTTTTTTTTTTACTAAAACGCACATTAAACTTTTTTTTAAAAAATAGGTTTGAAAATAATGGAAAATTAGTTTTAAAATTCGCATAGTTACAAAAAAACGTTTGGAAAATAATGGAATATTAGTTTTATTATTCGCATTTTGAGAAGAATCGACCAAAACGCCAAAAAAAAAAAGACATACACAAAATTATACAAAAATTGTTTTATTGACAAAAGAGAAAATACTTTTAGTTCAAAAATATTCACAAATTGAAATGAGACCTTCCCCCAATCTAAAACAAAAAAAAAAATCTCCAAGGTAGCTACGTATTCTTTAACAAGAAGGACACCATTTGCGAGCCCCTAAACGAAAAATAAAAAGAAAGTAAACCACCTTCCCACATCGAAAAATTTCCCATTTCCGGGTAATTCGAACGCAAAAAAGATACGACTACAAAAATGTTCGAGGTCATTCGGTCGCCATTTGTAATGGAAATGATTGTGTTTCCAAATACACATGCACACGCTTTGTATGGATTTCCATTCAACTAAACTGTTTCAATTTAAATTCACCTCCCAAATGTCCTCTGGCACTCTCGAATTGCTGTGGGTCGTTTCCCTGTAGGCTTTGTGATGCCTTCAACCCCCACCCGACCCCCCAAAACAACTTGATATTGATATTGATACTGTGGTGCGTCTCTTAAGCCTTCTCATCTTCTCAATCGCATTCATATGCTCGCACGAAACATACGTACACTTTCGTCATCAAGAGCACATCACTGCGAGCCGTAATCGGATTTCCAATGCCTTCTTAATCTACCAAATTACCATCAAAGATTAAATTAATGAACCTTCAATTATTTAATCGTTCGTTGCTGGCTCGAGTGTTGTCCATTGAGAATGAGTTTGACCAGCTCAACACCGTAAGACCTTAGTCCATCGTAGTTCGTACTTCGTAACATATTCGTCGAAGAGAAAATCACTGCTCTCTCTCTCTCTCGCTCTTTTAGTAATGGGTGTCCCGTGTCCCGTCCCTGTCCCTGTCCCTTATTCATCAAGCACCCAATTTCCATCCATTTTACGTCACTTTGGTGCGCCTTGCACGTTCAATGTTCCATCCCTCGGGTCTGTCGTCATTCATCTTTTTACACAATCTTTTGCCCCAGCTCGTTCACTCGTTCGTTCGTTCGTTTGATACTTTCGTTTTGCTTTAGTTTTCTGCTTCTCTATATCGAATTTGTACATATGCTTTTTATTCGTTTTTGCGTTTTTATTCTATATCGCTTCCATATGTCTCTTTTATGAAGAAGTAGGTGATTTTTATCTGCTTCACATCAACTATGTAGTGGTCTTGTTGTTCTCTACTTGTTTTCTTTTATTACTTTGCATACGGGACTGGGTTCAGTTTTCCTTCTACCTACCCGGGCCCGATTGTCTTCGGTTTGGAAATTTTGCTACTGCCGCTACTGTGACTGTCGTCTGTCGTCTGTCGTCTGTCGTGTGTGTGTGTCTGTGTTGTAAGAAGGGATCATGTTTACTTTACTCTGTTGAATTTATAATCATTCTCAGGTCGTAATCGTTTGAATTTCTTTTTAGTGTCCACCTAATTCGCAAAGAGACAAAGACGATCAACTTTATTGATTAGAGAACGCGTGTGACACATGGATACACTTATTTGGACATATTAAAAAATACTGACCGTGAATTTGTGCACACTCGACTGTTTTGTTTCCACTCATTGGTTTTAGCAAACATTATTCTCATACACACAGTCTGATGAGGGGAAAGGGGGGAAGAAACCAAGTGAGAAACTGATGAATGAAATTAATGAAAAGTATCTCTGCTGACTCTGACCCATTTTTTTAATGAAGAAACAAAAATATTAATAAACGGTTTAATGGTATCTGATGCGTAAATTTGTTGTGAAGATACGTCCACCGTACACGTACAGTGTACACACAAGTCACTTTTTAAAATTACTACTTAGCCAAAGTAGCCACCATTCCATTTCAACGGCACCGAGCACAATCGCATGGAGCTCGCGCTAGCTGTACGTAGGTGTGTAGGTTCGCTCCTATCGCTATGTACACTTGATTTGGAATTATAACATCCAAGTTATGTGTGCTTTCTTCGGTGATTTGATTTTATTGAAATTTATTCGCTCGGCTTAGGGAGTCTGCGATGTATCGAAGGTAGGTATGTATCTGTGCAACTTTGATGGGGCTTGTTATCGATTTTGAATTTTTTTTTTCTTCTTCTAGGCAATTACGTTTACCTACAGAAGTTGAAGATGTTTGCTCTTACAATTAGTTCTCGTTCGAGATAAATGTTTGCGGGGCGCGGAGGACTCTCGTACAAATTTGATGGATTAAAGGAGCAGGGTGTCGGGTGTTTTTTTTTTTTTGTAAGAAGGCAGAAGCGGAATGTGCGATCTTATGAGACGTCGCTGGAGAATGCGATCAAGTTGGATTGTTAGTAAACTTTAGCTAAGACACAACCGAATTTTGGGGTCCCGTGCTAGAAGCTTGCGCCCATAGAAGAACTCGGCAGACCCGCCACCATTTTCGGTCCTAAATTCAACAGAGTATTAAGATAAACATGATCCCTTCTTACAAGAAACAAGCAAGCACACACACGACAGGGGTGCAGGCATACCCCGACATGACAGACGACAGTTACAGTAGCGGCAGCAGAAATTCCAGCTTAGAAACACTGCTTATGCCCAGCGAGACCGTTGTGCGACTGAAGTTGACACTTTTTTCGAGAGTCTGCCACAAGTTCTGCTATTTTGGCCTTTTTATAGTTGGAAAAGGTGCTTCAAAATTTTTTCAAATGCTGTTACTTCCAAATAATAAATTAAAAATAAATATAAATATAACGCAGTTGCTTATCACAAAACTATTATAGTTTTGAGCGAGCTAATGATTGTTAAATATCGTTAGAAAGATCAAATTTTTTAGAAATTACACTTTTTTCTCGTTCATATTATTTCTTGCGACTTTTCAGAACTCCACAGCGGTCACCCTGCATATGCCTATGCTGTTGGCAACAGGTAAATTTCTCTTAAAACTCGTGGGACCCTTTGAGACCATCGACACTTAGACCAGGAACTTCTGCAGGCGAGTTGAAGACGATAAGCAGAAATAAGAGAGATTCGAGAGAAGAATTCTTCGACGGAATTTAGGTTTGGTTGCACCGCGGATGAGCGTAGGTCGAATTGGGGAGACGTACTCTATGAGCTGTCAAAAAAGACCGAAACTCCGCTTCGAATACTCAATGAACTGGGCAGGAGGAATGAAATGACCGACTCCCAAGAAGCAAGAATGGAAGCATCAGTAACTTTCATGGGCCCCGAACCATTCTGCGGAATAGCGGATGATACTCTCAAAGAAGCGGATGATACTCAGGGCAAGAACCTTTGTCGTATTGTGGGCTTAAAAAACGATAGAAATGAAAAAATGAGTGCCCAACACTATTTTGGGCTACATATCGTTTTACAAATTATGTGTTAATTTTGTTTGTTTTATTCCTTCACAAAACTCAAAAAAAAAAAGTATTTTCGAACAATCCCGCACTTTTAAACTTGGTAGCACTCTTGCAGTCAAGTGACATCAAAAGGTCGTTCAACTTGCAGGCACACCAATTTATTTTTCTGACCTTTTGATTTGACAAAAGCCAATTGCAATAGGTAGAGGTCAAATAAAATCCGCGGCACGCATAAGTGAGATGGGTAAATGGGAAAAATACCAAAAATAAAAGTACTCAAGAAATTGGGAAAATTTTCAACGGTTTTTGGACTTATTTCTGGGCAACGATTTTAGGGTAATTTTTTTTTTAAGATTTGGACGCTTAAAGCAACACAATTCTCGCAATCCTGTTCAGGACATGAGGCAGGCCAAAAAACTTCTTCGGCAATACAACCGGAAAAGATTCCAAGCTTGCATCGGCTTGAGCAAAAATAACCTTCGTGTCCTTACGGCCTTCCTAATGGGGTATTGTGTAGTCAAGGAACACCTGCGGCAATTGGGTATATCCGAAGAAGGTCCCTGCAGATTCTGCGATGAGTTCAGTGAATCATGTGGGGCATTGACCCACAATTATCTGATGAGGACATACCTAATGTCACTGGGCCAGCTCTCGTCATTAAATTCTTTAAGGAAACTGGACTAGAGAGAGTGATATAGGATTGATTTCTTTCGCCAATGAGAAGCAGGAATACAAAACCCTCTAAAATGATTCCGAAAGGAATTATAATGTGAGCGGAACTCTTAAGAGGAGTCGGAGGCGTTAGCAGGGGGTATAATAGACAAAAAGGTCGCAGTGCAACAAATCCTTTCAAATAATAATAACTGTTCCTTTGATTTTTATTCAATTGACAGAGGTCGTCAAAATACGAGGCTTACTGTCGACATTTAGACCATTTTGGACTTGAAGTTCTAGCCTATATATGAAAAAAGGGTTTAAAAAATATCGTTCCCAGCTAGGGTTTTCAGTCACTAAATCCGATCTTGTCGCACAAAGCTCTGGGCATTATTTTCATAGAAAGGAATTTGTTGGATATCTAGAGCCTGGGCCTTACTAATAATAATTTTTAAGTCTAGACGCTAAATAAATATTTTCTAGGTCACAATGGGTGATTTTGCATAGAAAATTTCGCCATTGCGAGTTCGTTAAATCATACATACGATTATTCGGATGGCGCACTGTGTTTTAGAGATCGAGGAAGAATTATTCTCGAAAAGCATGCATATGGCCGACCTAAGGTGGCCAAGGAGAGGTTTTGGAAGGCCTTCTGTCCGGAGTTAGGTATATCGACAAAAACCTGAAGAACTGATTAAACTTAGCAGAGCAAACTTAAGAATAGACGTGTTTTTTCAGCTTCGATCTCAGCAAAGCATAGTAAAGTAGGATTTTCAGCGCTGTGGTCCCAGATTGAGGGGAAAAGCGTTTTTTTTCAATGAAAAAGGGAAAAGCGAGGGGAAGCTTATACAAAAAGGGGACAAAATCTAAAATCTCTTTAAAACTTAAATTGCTAAAAAGAAAGATTTAAACGCTTTTCCATTACAAATAAATTTCAAAGTTTACTCAGCATGAAATGTTCACACTAAATATGAAAAAAAAAAACAGCCCATCGAACGCCTACGTAAGAATTTTTTGTGTATCTGAATGCATTCACTCGATTTGACGTTTTGTCTAATAGAAAAGATAATCATTTCAAATTCAAATTTCAAAAATAAAGGCAAATTTCACTTAGGGGAAAAAGGGGAACTTTTTTCGAGTTTAGGGGAAAATTATTGACTTTGCTGAAAAAAGTCTGGGACCACTGACTGTGAGTCCTCGAAGTGTCAAGAAGTACTGAGTTGTTGTAATTGCGTGCTGAAAATCCTACTTTACTTTGTTTTACTGAGATCGAAGCTAAAAAAAAAAACAGGCCTCTCTGGTTATTGTCTTTTGAGGACACACAAACACACTACGAGATTACGTTGTACGAACACGGATACATCCAGGACGACCTATATGTCGCAGAGGACATCTACCATCGACTTTGTGATGTCAAGCCATCGCTCGGAGTAAAATAAAGCACCTTGGAAGATATTTCTTCAACTATTTAGAGGATTTAGTTAGTTAGTTAGCCCCCTGATCAAAATTGAGACAAACCAGAGGTCCTGAATGGAAATTAAGACTTTGTGCGAATTTGCTTGGTTTTCTGACCTAGAGATCGTGATTGGCCTATGCTTTAGAATAAACTGATAGATATTTTAACCTCGAGACACCAAATCGCAGCCACAGGCTGTTGTCGGCTCTTCATTGAGTAATCCCCACCAGGCTCCGCGGGCTTAAAATGCTAACTAAGGCCCATTGAAACAAATTTCCAAAGCTCAACGAGGCACACCCCAACTCCATCACATCTTTGTCCCATAAATAAAATTCCTCGAATGACAAAAATCTGCGGAACTACAAACAAAGGCAGCAAAATCTGCCTGCAAATCTCTAGATCAATACCAGTGAAATGGGGGAACTTACCCCGAAAAATGACAAACTTGCTCAAAGAACAAAATTACCAGGAATAGGTACCTAATCGAACGAAAAACAAATAAACCATATAAAACGACGACATACTAAACACAATTTAAGCAAACATGATAAGAAGAATCGAGTCTGTCTAGAGCTTTGTTTTTTGTTCCACTAGTTCTGTTCGGAGAGACCTCAAACCTCAGGGCGAGTCACAGAGTGACAGAGTTACGCACTTTTCCTCGTCGTCAATCGCTTTAGTGTATAGCTCAGGTATTTCGATTCATTTGTCCGAAAACCTCACATAAATTGCATACTGCACAAGGCACCATCACCAGCAACAGCCCCAGACATAAGGACAGATGGACTGGGGCACTGCAAAAGACCACAGGTAGCACCAAACACAACAGAGAGATCTTGAATGTTTCTCACTGAAAATGAAAACCAAAACCAACAAAACACAAAAGAGTAAAGTTATCGAAGCGTATCTTATCTTCCGTTGGCGTTGATTTTTCATTTAAATTTTGTTCTTCTTCTTCTGTTTTTTTTTTTTTTTTTTCATTTCGTGTGTAGTTTTATTTTCGGTACGGGTTTCGTTGTACTTGGCCGCAGATATGACGGCGTGTGTGCCGTAATCGGCACTTTGCTTAGACAAGTTCGCATGTGTGAATATAGGAGTAGTGTGTGTTGCTGCTAAATTAGTAGAATGGAGAAATCATGATGGGCACGTGTACAATGGCAAGCATGTAAAACATTTGTCTTTGATTCTTCTTCTACTTCTGGTTTGTTTTGCTATATACATAGATACAATCGGAGCCATAGCCACAGCCAGAAGTACAGTGCAATGACGTTGATTGTCCCAAATATGTTAATGAAATTTCCTTATCTACTTCGGATGTTTGGACAAAGCGGAGAGCAGTTGTTGCCAGTCCGAGAGCAGCTCACTTTAATCCGTCCAAGGGAACATCACACAAATATTGATTGTTCTTTGTTTTTGACATTTTGCAATTAGATGGCCGTCACACACTGAGCCGGAGTTCGTCTTGGGACTGTGTCTGCATTTGAAGAGCGTTATGTAACTGTATACGGTGTTGTAGGTACTTTCTTTTATCAAGTGTATTGTCGATCAATTGAAAATGAGAGTTTCCAATATCGGTGAAGACTTTGAACGGGCTTTTAGGGTCAGACCTAATTCTGTCTGTTAGGGCAGGCGATGTTTTGTTTCCGGGACCTTAGTGCCAAATGCAAGCTACGTAGAACTGTGGTAGTTTCTGTATGATCTCTGTTTCGATTGGGAGTGGAGGTAGCTATACATATCTATGTATGTTTTTGGCTACTGAACCTAGTCCCGATCCGCAAAGCATCTCTGCCGGAGGCACTGAAGGCTTTGATATACACTCAAAAGCCTCTACGGCAACGATAGCTCTACTTGAGTAAGTTGTGATGCCAAAAGTATGTTTTGACACTGATCCCAACCCCAACCTTCAGACTTCCACAGGGAGTTCTGGGAGAAAGTTCGACATCGAGTGGAAGCTTTCACGGAGACCAACCTATACCCTCTAATCAAGTATTGAAGGACTGATATGCAAGAGCATAAGACCAACGGCACCGGTGGCCCGGAGGGCATCAGAGGCCAAGAGTTTGACGAAAGGCACATCAGGCTTCAAACAAAGAGCTGTTTCTGACGGACACCTCTCGTGGACAGATGCGGAAAAGAAGATCATAAATCTCATGGGGGAAAAAAGAGGAAGACGAGTGGACCTTTTTTAAAAATCAGTCACGAAAGTCCTACCAAAGGTATCAAGAACTTGTCAAGGCTACAAAGTCAAGCAACCGAAGCCTGTAATGAAAAGGCGAACAAGGGAACGTTGTACTTAATATAGGTATAGTTGCAGTCGGTGCTGGGAATTCAGAAGGACGACCCAGATCCCGCTGTGCAGGCAGTATAAACCATTCAGTGTTGAACCGATGATTGGTCAAAATGGCGCAAAGTTAGATAAGCTATTCAACAAAGCTGCAGGAGCTGACGGCATCGTGTTTTAGAAGGGACCATCTACCAACTCATGTGAACATTTTTTCGCGTGCAATTTATGCCCGGATGAATGAAATCTCAGCAACGTTTGCACGGGCTTGCAGTACGATAGGGCTTACTGTATAGGGGCACAAGTTTCCTCAACAAGACAGTCTCTCAGCGTACCCAAGCCCAACATAATCCCCCACGGTTTCTATGAAAATAATGCCTTAAGCTTCGTGCGACAACTCCTTCACATTAAGTGACATAATCTGTAGCGGAACCTCGGCCTTGGATACACTGTATTTGCCCAAACCTCTTTGAGAGTACATAATGTGCCTGCTAAGGTAGCCTCGCTATTTTTTGAAATATGCGCGAATAGTTCGAAATATATGTGACAGAGAGGGACAACTAATACAGAAAGAAGCAAGTTTCCTCAACATCGGGCTCACAAAATTCCTTCTTCAACGAACTATGTGCAACTAAAGCCGACCGCCATCGAACAAATATTCACCCTTCGTCAGATCTTATGGCAAGATATAAAAATTTCAAATCAGCGGTCGAATCGCCGCCACTTATTTCGATTTAAATGTGTGAAAAAAAACACAAATTCCGCACGTAATGCTCGTTCACGGGCGACGCGATTCGACCTCAGCACTTACCACCCATTCGTCGATTTGAAGGTAGCCCTTGATAGGATATATGAAAACGGGCTCTAACGGAGGTATACCTAGACTTTTCCGTTTGTAGCTGGATGGAGTGTAAGAACACCATCGACATCGAGTCTTTTTGAGGAAGACTTCTGATACTGGGTGGTGGATCAAATCCAAATAAATAAATAAATAGTTGGCGCAACAGGTCCGTAGGGATCCTACGCCTAGCTTCTTACAACCATTCGTTTTGTGTGAGTTTTTCATTCGAAACTGGGACAAATCGCTTAGTAGTCCGACACACTAACCACTAAGCCACTGTGCCTACCTACGTTTGAAAAAATCCGTGCAACTACTAGCATGCGCCGATGACTGTAACAGAATTAGAAGAACCCAGCGTGTGCCAGCCCGCTTAAGAATTTTACAGCAAGAGCGTTTGATTCCACTATTTCCTAGCCCGAAATGGGTCGATGTTGCTTGGTCTCAATGACCGCCAAGGCGGGTTGTGTTGAGCTCAAGCTCAGAAAGTCCTCAACTTACAGGATGGGGGAGACCAGATATTGTAGATAAACCCACAAGATCAACCCTAAAATGACAATTGCCTCGTTAGTCTTCGAGCTTTTATGATTTACTTAGTTGAGGACGACCGCAAGACTGACTCAATGTACCCCCAAGTACCCCAAAGGTCTTCGAGTGAGCCGTCTCCTTTGAAACCCGTCAAAGTAAACGTAACCCAGTATCCCACGAAAAAATATTCCTCCCGAAACGACAAAGAACCTCTTCCCCTGCTATATTAAAAGAGCTTGACATCTGTAGAGCAGAGCTGGGATTATTGAGGCGCCTGTTTAAAAAGCGAAACAAAACGCAATCAGTTGATCTGACCCCTCTTCTTCGCTCTTCGCTCAGTATAGTTTTCACGAAAGCAGTTGCGAGAGCAATGATGACCTGTACGGGCCTAGTCAAAAAGAACGAACGAAAATAGACGACGATGGGTATTTAGAGACTATGACCATCAGTGCTTCCGAGCGTAGAATGTTCAGTTCTACTAGAAAGACCTTTTCTGACTTCCATAAGACGGACAAAATGCCACACTGGCGCTTCAAGTTGGAAGGCGACCTTTACTAACATATCATGCGTATCTAGAGTGTTCCTTTGAGACCCAAGGCTGCCAGTTTTCAAAAAATAAACTATCCATCGTTCGAAAAATGCAATGACAACTCCAGTTCGCCATGTTAACATACAGAAGTCTATTAACCACAGGGAGAGGGGACGAAGACCACCGATACAACACCAACGGTCAACCCCAACAAGGGCATCACAATAGGTCCACGATGACCTAAGTGGGGTGCCGCAGGGTTCTCCCTGCTCTACCTAACCTAACCTAACATTCAGAACAACAATTAACCAAAAAATATTCACTTAAACAATTCTCTGCCTGTCGTTCACAGTTCTCTCTCACGAGTGACTGCAAAATGTGTGTCAAAACATAAAAATATCGTTGCGCGTCATAAAAAAAAATCAAAAATTAATCAAATCGTTCTCCCTACCTACTTCGAAAGACTCGCACACAACAGCGCACGCATTGAATTGTCGCAATTAACACAGGGACAAAAGCGAAAAGAAAACTCCTTCCCTAAAGCGCATGCAACAGCACCTGTCAGCCAAGGAGCCATGTAAAATATTCTCATGTGTGTGTGTGTGTGTGTGTGTGTGTGTGTGTGTGTGAGGAGGCAACCATCAACTACCGCCTGTGTTTTCGTTTTGGAGGGAGTTCTGGAGAACAATAAAATGTTGACAAGCACGATAGCCTGAGAGACGGAAAAGCAATAAATGCAAGTAAATATGTAGTAACGTGAATATAACTGTAATTCGAAACATAAAAACAGAGAGATCGATACCCTAAAGGGCGGAATTGCTAAAGGCGATAGGTGACAGCTATTTTTTGTTAATAATCTTATCCGATCAATCATAGTTTTTGCCATCTGTACAGTGATCACAAAATGTCTGATTGCAATTTGGTAGCATTTATAGGTTATCTCATGCGAAATATCATCGTGGCTGTCAATTGTCAAGTGACAAGTTTCCTATTTTTGGTTACTACTGTGGTACAACAATTTGTAGAGCCAATTATTGAATTTAACTCATTCGTCAATTGCATCAGATAGGTAATCATTATCATTTTTGACAGTTAAGTAAACTGTCAAAACTTCACCTGATACGGAAGTCAAATAAGAAATTAGCCCGTTTTTAATGTTGTGGTGTTTATTTTTGGTTGGGATTTGTTGTGGGTGGACGTATAGATAACACTGACTTCGAGCGGGAACTTGGGGACGTTCAAAACTATATTTTGGCAAGTTTGACAGCTGACTGACTTTTAGTTTTAATCGACCCAGATTGGTCACGTGAACAATTGACGTTTATGAAGGGATGCGACAAATCTAGTCAAGAATTCCATAACTGAATACTCAGTTGACATTTCGCCTGACGTCTGTCTTAATGACATTAACGTCCATTTTGGTATTTGCGTTCGGGGTCCAGTTAAATCTATAGTCCACTTAAAAGTACCAAATGATTTCTCGAGAATACTGTCACTTTAAATGGTTGCCAGGGTGTTGGGTGTCTGATGTATAATTTTGAGAATTTTCAACCGCCTATACTTAGTTTATGGACGCATTCCTTAGCTGTTTAAATTTTCTATTTCTAAAAATTAGATTTATCATGAACAATTATTGTTGAAACTCGTTGCTTTAGTTGTCACGTGCGTAGTTTGCAACTGCCAAGCATTTTGACTATATTTTGACAGCGAAAATTGGTACAAATGTCCATCATTTGACCACCGACATATTTCCAACAGTATCCTCCATGGTCCTATCAGACCCCAAACCTTTTCCACAAAAATTGAAACAACTTACAAACAATGTCACATAAACGTCATGCTATTTCGTTCATTTTACAATATTCACGGATACGGCGAACCAATGATATCATCTGTGAACTGGAATCCCCCGTCGAAGTGTTTCATTATATTTTTTTTTTTTTTTTGTATAAAGCAACAACAACCAGAGAAAGTGTGACGTGAATATGTGAAATGATTACGCTCTTCAAGAACATAAACAGAAGATTAGCAATATTCATTTATTTATTTGCCGGACATTGCAGCCGGGTTGTAGTTTTATGCATGTGTGGGTAGGTTAAGTGCGAGGTTTTTTATTTGCAATGAATTGCGTGTAGCAAGTGTCAATGCAGCGAAGAAGTTTATAAATATTTCTTGTCTGGAAATTGTCTGTGTCATTTGGCATTTGTGGTTGCTCAGTTAGGTTTTATAAGAGGTTGCATTTATACAGAATATATTTGCACATTTGGGTCTGGAAAACGTTATTTTAAAGCACATATGAAATTCGTGTTGAGCTGTGTTGAATACAACAAAGTGGCCATAAGTTTCGAAGACTGATTGTCAACTAGAGGATAGTGGCTTTTATTGGCAACTTAGGATTGTAAAATTGCAATCTATATTCTAGAAAACCATGCAGTTCGCTTTTCGTTCGCTTTTCGCTTGCTTTAAGTTCCCTCGGAGAAGATTTTGTTGGCCGGCGAACTTTTGCATTTCGATACACATTTTTAAAACGAAGTGGTTGAAAAAGTTGTCTTGGACAATGCTTGGGCAGGTGATGGAAGAACCGCCGGCGATTTGTCAAAACCTTCGCGGAATCTTCTTCCGAATATTAACGTGAATTTTATTGGAACTTCGAAATGATATGCAATAAAACGCGTAGTGGTACAGTCCGAGAAGAATGCTCTTTAAATGTAACTGCTCGGAAAAAATGGCTTTGCTTGGTTTTATGTTTTAAATACTTTTGTACAGGAAACTCATTTTATTTCGAACAGCGTACTGGTTTAATTTAGGGTCTACTTTTATAAAAACTTAACAATAAGGTTATAAACGTTCGAGTTGCAGATTTAAAAGTTGCGGACGGTAAGTTAGTTTCAGAAGGACTTATTGCTGCTGCCCTTGGTTAGGTTAGATTAGGTGATTGTTGTGGAAGACGCACTTAGATCTGCGGAATACGAATAGTTCCATCGTGATATTGGCTAGGTTAGGTTCGGTTAGGTAACTGTCATGTCAGGTTAAGTGGCGGTCTTGAAATGCACACTTTAGAGGAAAAGGAGTATTTCCATTGTGATATTTTATATGATTGCTACATATTGAGGGTGAAGGGACCCACCAAATTGGGTCAGTTATACAGCTGCGAGCCTTGTAGTTGGGTAAACTGTCAAAAGCTGTGGAAAAGGCCAGCAGGGTGACTGAAAAAAATCTGTCTTATCTAGCTATCTGCTTTTAGATAAGTAAGACTCTTTAATTAAGGAGGTGACTGGTTCGCCTCCTCCTCCCGGGGAAGATTTTCCTTTGCAAAGACGAAGAAGGGTGACTGAGACAGTCTTCCCACGCTTTTAGTCTCTGACAAGGACAGTCCGTCGGTGGATGGTCTGGGGAATTAGTATACTGCCGCCCTAAAGGTAGGGATTTCTGAAAAACTGTCCCAGACACACAGGTCTAGCCATTGGACTTATGGACAAGGACATGTATAGTCGTCGATTTCAAACTAAAGTGTCCACGCAGTAGAAGATCGACTAAGGTGGAAACAAAAAATGCTCGCATAACTGTGGGGGCAATAAGCCTCTGGGCTAAGTGCAGTTTACTGCGAGAACTCAGAAATAAATAAACAGACAAAGTAAGAGGTTCATAGATGACCATAGGCCTAGCTTCCCACAGCCATTCCCAATGGGAGAGGAATTATGAGGATTCTACGACGAGTTCGAAAGCATTCTCAGGACACTCTTTTACTCTCTGGCAAGCAAACATTTTGGTCAAAATTTCCCGAGAGGTGAGGCTGCAGCTAAAATTGTGTTATTCGTGTTTTTCCGCTCCAGCACACTAATCACTATGAGCTGGGCGGCAGCTAAACAACTTGTTGTTGCGAATTTTCTGATTAAGACTTGAAAGTCGACCTGTGGATCAGAAATTACACAAAATTTATCAAAATTATGGATTGCACTGCGTATTTTCGAAGTTCTAAATTGATTTCCCTCTTGCATTCAAAAAAGCCCGCCATCTGACTTGTTCTATGCACAATTCTGCTTAATATAGGTAGGTACTCGATGTGGTTAGAAAAACCTTACGAAGAGTTCCACGTGGGGCAATTTTTGGCATTTTAAATCTCTCCTAACGCAAAGCAGGTATCTACCTATACCTAAATACGACAAATTCAAGCCAGTTGCAATGACATCCAGTACAACGGTCGCGCTCAGTAACAAATCATCAATCCAAAAGAAATTAGCAAAGGTAAAACAGACAAAGAACTTGTGACATAATTAGTCGTGCAAGTCATTTGCAAATATGTATGTATGTACATACACAAAGCCAGTGCAACGCAAACGAATCATGTCCAAAAGCACCGACCTGTGTGCATTAAAATGTCATCAAATCGAATCGACAACGATAAACATTTCTTTTAAATACTAATTAACTGCCCAAAAACTGTCCCAAAGTGGTTTTCCGAAAACCACCGCACACACACGTACACGGCACAAAACATCCGTATACGTATACGACCGCAACAATTCTAAACAAAAGTTTATCTTATCCATATACGAATACGAAATTGAAAATCTTTTTCTCGCTCCTTCGCACTCTTTAGTGTACTTAAAAAACTCTTCTAGTGCTCGGTTGCCCATCTCCTCTGTCCTCTTCCACTGCTCTTCAAACGGGATACCGTCCAAGAGAGTTTTCTGTGCTGCTTTTGGTTTAACAACCTACTTGTTCTTAAAACAAATTAGTACTCTCTTAAATCCACCCCCTAGCGCCTAACCCCTTCCGCAAATGACAATAACAGTTTGAATTGTTTTTCTAATTTTTTTTTGACAGCTGTCAAGACTAAGTTTGAGGTTAAACTTAACCAGTTCGGAGGGTACTTATCTACTGTCTAATTTTTCCAAGATTGCATGCTGATTTTGAGAGCCTGCCTTCCTTCATCAACTTCATTCACTCGTTCGCATAAAAGTGAAATCGAATATACATCCATGCAGCTATAGCAAACAAAACATGTACTTATCTTTGATTATCAATCGTCGCCGTTCGCGTACGAGTGTACGTGTGATTTTACAAGGTACACCGTGTACACAGTGTGCATCTGTACATGGGAACAAAATTTACACGGATACACTTTATGCTCTTTGTGGTTCACAGATGGGTAGCAATGCTCTTGGGTGTTTTTTTTTTTATTGGGGGTTTGGGAAATCCCAATCCCACCCAAATCAAAATCACTCCTCTCTCCACTCTAAGAGCTAAGAGCATCGAACGCCAAAGAGAGTCAGAGACAGAGTCCCATTGAAATTCTGAGAGCTTAACTGAGGAGAATAAAATACTCAACCGAATCGCCATAGTAGGTAGCAAAGATAGTCGGTTTAGATACATCGAACCGAAACATATGAACTAGGTACAGGAGGTATTTCAAGTCAGTTCATTGCGAACGTGAGAACCGTGAAGACGTGTTTTGTAGCGGTCATAAACTTAGCATACTAACACGGTTTTCTTTATTATTTTTTTCTCTCCTTCTTATAAATCATATCTATCACACATAATTTGTTGCCAATAACAGGATTACATCATATCTGGTCTACCTGTGGATTACTTATATACAAAGAATAAAACAAATTCTCAAGTGAAATAATTCGAAAAATAATCTCCAAGTGCTTATGGTTATCTGTAATCTCATGCAAGTCCTTACATCTCTGTGAAAACAATAAATCTGCCAAAAAAAAAAAAAAAAATCATACAGGAAATTAATTTTGTTTTTTTTTTGGGAAACAGCTGATTTGTGTACAGAAAGCAAGTGCGAACAACCAACACAAAACAGTTGAAACAAATCATATTCACGGTCCAGACAAAGGATAACATACTGTCTCCGAGACCGACATTCAAATTCCAAACACCCTCTGTGCGCCCCCCCAAAACAAAGGATTAAAATCTCTCTGTGCCTCAAAGGATCGAGTGTGAATTTTGACAAAATACAAAAAGGATATATACAACAAAACGATTAGCAAAAAAAAAAAACAAAAACCAAAAAAAGTGTCAGCTTAATTAAAAATTACAAGAAAGAGAGAGTGTGTGAATGTGAATCCCACTTAAATCATATGTGGTTTACCTTGCAATAAAAAAAAAAAAAAAGGAAAAAGAAAACTAGTTTTCTTTTATAGTGAATTTTCCCCGCTCTTTGCCACTCTTTGCGGTAGTCTCTTCTTCTCCTGTGAACGTGAAAACTTGTTGGTGTAACCCTTAAGAGAGCAAGAAGAGCATCCCGTGTCCCATTTGTAGTCCAACAACAGAAAGAAAGAAAAGAGCACACATCTTTGTGAAATTAATGCATAAACAATTAACTAATCGAGATCAAGTGGATTAAAACAAAAGTGAAAAAAAAGAAAACAAAAAAAAAGAAATTATTACAAAGGAAACAATGACCTTGCCAACAACAACTCCAATTAACGGCACAGACGACGATTCGGACATGTTCGGACCCCCCAGGTCATCACCACCGATTGGCTATCATCATCATCGGTCACGCGTTCCAATGATTTCGCCCAAGCTGCGGCAACGTGAGGAACGTAAGCGTATCCTACAGCTGTGCGCTCACAAGTTGGAACGGATTAAGGACTCCGAGACGAATCTACGTCGGAGCGTGTGCATCAACAACACATACTCGAGGCTGACCGATGAATTGCGTCGGGAGAAGCAGTCGCGTTACTTGGCTAATTTACCAAAGTGAGTACAATTTTCTTCTGGTTTCTTTTATTCTCGTCTTCGAATTCGAATTGTAATAGTTTTCCGATGAATTTTGAAATAAGACAAGTGATTCATAGAAGATTACGAAATCCCGTGTGTGCAATATGGATTGATTGGGGGGAGTGAGTTTTAACAAAATCGACAAAGTGATTGTCAGGAAGTGTGTTTTGATTCGAAATTGGGTTGTAATGTGAAATGAGTTGATTGTGCGAATTTTTGAAAGAAAGTTGCTAAGAGAGTCATGGGAAATAGATCAAGAATTGTGTAAAATGTTACAGTGTCCTGCGTTCGACTAAAAATGCAAATATCGTGTAAATCAATTTTTCGAAATTTCTATTAACCCAGATTTTACAAGAGATATGTGTACTACGACACTTGGTGCAATATGGGAAGTAAAAATCAAATTTCATCAAAAGTCCAAAGTCTTCGAAAAATTCTCCGAAAATTCGAAAATCTCAAAAATCGTTTAAAATTATTCAAATGGCATAATCGAAAAAAAAAACCTGTAAAAATATTTGCTTGTGGAATTTTTCACGAGAACGATGCAAATTCGACCTTGAATTTTTGCAAAAGATTACGAAATTAAGCCGCCCTGTTTAAAAAGAGAATTCTCGGGATTATCTTCCAACTTAGGTCATTTCAACACTAAAACTTACTCACAACCTGTTCGAAATTGTTGGAAAAATCTCTACATACCCGAAAAGCTCAAATGAAAGAGGAAGCAAATTTATACAAGATCGCAGAGACGGTGCAAAAAGCTCGAAAATAATTCAAAGTGGTCAGTGCTCTGTAAAAAAAAGGCGTAAACTCCATTGAATTGTATAGTTTTCCGTTCAAATTGAAATCTATTTCGAAATTCACACAAGCTAATATGACAGATGACGTAAAACCACTAACAACATCTGTCTTACTAATTAGAGAGAATTTCGAAATTATTTTCAGTTGCAAGTAGTAACACCTTTCTCACTAAAATTAAATTAGTATAGTTTCTGAAATCATTTCCTGTTTGAAAATATCTATTTCTATTCACTTTGATCCAACAATTTATTTCGAACAAAAAATTTCTTCAAAATTTGCAACCGTTTGAAGGACGCCTCTGACGTCACAAGTGTTTTGTAGGCAGTTTTCCGAACCAGTCAGTGTTTAATGGTCGGGAAATGTAATGCAATTCGGGAAATTCTCCTTCATTTGGCACCTCGTTTCTCAAGATTGGGGGATGTAAACTACCATGTTTTATTTTTTAATTGATCTACTTGTATTTTGTGCGAACTGTACGCAGAAGTTCGATAGACGTCAAAGCTTTGAGCTTCGCTACATCGATATTCTATTAAAAACGGTTATCAGTTTGTAAAGCGCATTACTTATCTGTTTTTACTATCAGCAGAAGAAATGTTAGCTCAATTCGTAAAGAGCTGTCAAAATACGACGTTTTCACCGCTCATTTAAGTGGGAATGCAAAGGAGTAGCAAATAAATTATGAATAGCATAGTTCAGGTTGAATGTCTTTCAATAAATTCAGTTCAACTCAAAAGTACCCAGCGCCATCTATTAAATGAGTCCCACTATGCGACTGAAATGTCAAAGCATTGTTTCATTAAGCCCTATAAATTAAAATAACGCAGTTCTCAAGCTGTTTAATGTTTATTTATCTTTCAACCGAAGTAACGAGTTTATTTATCAATCCAGCAGGTGCCTATCTATTGATTCTAAAAAGAACACACCTACATTTATTCAAAGTGATAGTCAAATTTGAGGTTAAGAAAACAATTCTTATCTTGCTTTCTACAAATCGAATCAGAGCGCTAATTCAACAAAAAGAACAACAAAATCGAAATGAATTCAGATGATTGCGTCGTTTGCATCAAACATAACATCTGTTCGAGTAGCACACACATCGAAATCAGACATAGGCCCGTGTGCAGAGATGTTGTTTGTTGCAGAGATGATTATTTAAAAATAAATCCTAGTAACCCCCTTTGCAACTGATTAGATGGCTGTTACGTCAAATTTGTGATGGCGTGCGATCTGACGTTTACTAACTAACCAACTGCAACCTGCCGACAGAAGTCACTCAAAGTTCCCACAACCTCCCCAAATTGAAAAAAAAAATAAAAATAAATAAGGATATCCCAAAACAATAATCCGACGATTAACCCCATCCAGCCAGTAATCACTTTACATACAACAAGCGCACATCACCTTGTTCAGCAATCAAAAAAAAAAAAAAAGCAACAGTCCATCCGAAAACAGATACGTGCCATTTATTTCATTATTCCATCCTCATTCATTGCTAAGTTGGTTAGACTCCACTCCCCTCCACTCCACTTTACCCCTCGTTGTTCCAGCAGATAGATAGTCCATCGTTGGAACACCACTCCACTCATGTTATCTGTTTGTCATTTCGTTAATTGTCGCAAAACGACTTTGAAATTCCAGCAGACTCGCCAACAAAATTTCAATCCGAATCCGAACCCGAACCAAAAGAAAACACACACAAAAAAAAAAATCTCCCAAAAAACAAAACAAATTAACGAAAAGTATCAAAAACCAAAAACAACAACCACACATCGTGTGTGTAGGTACACAGAGCATAACGAAATTTCCGAGCAACACAGTCACGATTTCTGTGAAAATGCCCCATCAACTCTCCACACATATTTATAACAAGTGAGGCAGGCATAACGCTATATATCGTATATTAATCTCTTTCACTTCTTCACGTCGTCGTCGTCTTCTTCTTTCATCGTCGTCGTCGTCGTGTCGTTTATTTCCACTTCTCTCCAACCCCGCGAAAACCCATTGCATATTATGCACAATCTGTACGACCGAGCAGCAGTAGAGTGCTGTTATGCACAAAGAATGAGCAGAAAACAATAAATAAAAAAAAATTGTATAAAATGTATCTGCTTCTAGCTCCTGCTGCTGGTTGATGCCACCACTAGAAAAAGTTACAGATCGAAGATACGCCATACCCATACGCTACGGCTACGCACAAAGTGAGAGAATAAAAGAGCATGGGCAGGGATAGGGATAGGGAACGGCAACGGCAACGGCAACGGACAACCAACCGACGACGTGCGATTTCAAAATACATGCCTGTGTCGCGCGCTCCTGGGTGAAACTCACTTCACGTTCACCTAGTGCTCGCGCGCTTGAGGTCACAGATACGACGAGAGCGTCAATAACAGCAAAACAACAGAAGAAACAAATAAAAACAAAGAAAAAACAAAACATAATTAGAGAATCAATTTTGTTTTCTTTGCAAAATCACCACGAATGACCCTCACACGGGCTGCGAAGTAATCGCTTCTCGGTGTAGTCAAACGCGTTGAATGATTGCTTTGAGGAGCTTTGCTTAGACATGGGCTTCCGGATATTAGTTGAGATGCGAGTATCCCTTTGTATTGAAGTTTGGGTTTCACCCATGACGACAGACGATGTCAGTGAGGCAGCTGAATTTTTACAATTAATTCAAAATACTCCCAAATCCCAATACAACAGCGGGGGTCGGCGGAAAAGCCCAACAGCATCATAATAATTACCAACAAATTGCCCAATATTATAACAAGTGTATTGGCCGTTTAATGCGTCTTTTAGGCCAATTTAAAATGTACCTCAACCGGCGGAAAGCTTTTTCTAATCAAACAGCGCACGGGCTACAACCTACAACCTACAACAATGGGGAAATTCAATTCGTTAATGGACAAGGTGTGGTGATTTTTAGAGCTTTTTACCCGTTTTATAAGACCATTTGTCAGCACTTGTAACTTTCCAAACAAACAGACCTAATTCGCACGGAAAGCAAAAACAACATCAACTTCTACCGCCGGCTTATGTGACTGGGTTTGAAAAAAAAAAAAAAAAATGATGCAAATTGCGGTTTTTGGTCATTGTGCACCACGGCGAAGGTCAGTTTCGTTCCTTTTCAGCCCGCAAATTCATTAGTAAACTACAATCAAAGTATATCCACTCGAAAAGGGAATGGGGAGGAAAAATGCAAGCGATTCCCCGCACGAAATAAGTTATGCTGATGATAATAATAGCCCCGTAATAATAATCCCTAGTTTCACCCTCAAGATACGAGTAGAAAAACAAACACACACGCTGTGTGTGTGTGTGTAGTGAGCGCACATCACAGAGCACATAAAAATACCCACCATATCCGGAAGTGCGGTGAGGTGCCATAGTGAGCAAACAGCGTTCGGAATATACATGTAAAACGATTTTACCGACGCTAAGCCCCCCCTCTGTTCAGACATTTATTGGTTGAAGAATGAACAGACGACTACAACGACGACGACGACGATGACGACGAGAGCATGAGGAGGAGGAGGAGGAGGAGGAGGAGGATGACATTTGTAATTGAGAAAGTGTAAAGGGGGTGTAGCAAGTGTACCACAGCAGTAGTGTGTTAGAAAGCTTTTGTTTATCTCGTTCTACTGTCGTGTGTCGCTGTCGAGTGCTGCTGCTGCTGCTGCTGCTTAGAGTATTGTGTGTGCCGTGTGAGCTGTGATGATGGAGCTTTTCTTGTGTTGAGTGTTACCACATTATTAGGTGGACATGTTTACATGGTAATGACCGATATTTATCGGAAGTGTCATTTAAATTATCTTCCAATTCGATTAGAGACACAATTTTGAGTAGAACTCGGACGAGTGGGCATGAAGTTGTTTCGTGGCTTTGACACTTGTGTTATTTTGCAACGAGTGGAGTGTTTTATGGCCAATTATGTGGTGGGATTAATGGCTGGTGCATTGCTGCAATTTGTTCAGTAAATTTGCGTCTAATCGACCAATTGCGCAAGTAGTTGTTGAATGTTGGGATCGATTTTTGACAGGCAATTGACATTTCGCTTAGACGTCATTCAATTGGTTATTTAGTCGAGTTGCTGGCAAACAGCTTTGCTGTCAATTCAATTTATCACAGGCGATAAAAAAATATTTGACGAAAAATGAAAATGGCTACAATGTCTTCGTTGAATTATGACTTACGTCAGTCAGTGTGTTTCTATTCGCTAATTTTGATAGATCGTTAAGTTCACATAATCATAATTTGTTTCTTTGTTGAACAGGCACACAAATATTATTACGTGTGACGGGCTTCATATATTTTGGCATATTTCTTCGTCAAATTAACTTGTCAATTGCGTCTAACTGCCTTAAAAAAAAATGAATTGTGCCACTAATCCAGTAGAGCGACCAGCTGTTATGAAAGTTTTGTGACATCTTTGTGTTTTTTATTCGCTGATTTTAATGGATCGTAAAGTTGGCAATAGTAACATGTTTTTCGTTGAACGCATCCATAAATAGATGGGTGACAGGTTTTTTTTTTTATTATTATTTCTTTGTCGAATTGATGTTGGATTGTATAATCGTCTTCAGTCTTCAATAAACCCAAGGCAGAGTAACGATTAATCCAGCTTTCCAGTTTTATTTGCAAATTAGATTAGTAAAGTCTAAAATGGCTGATATTCTCTCTAAAAAGAGAACGCGCCAGGAAACCGTAACAAAATAGAATGTTTGGAATAATCTGCAATACGAAATATAAAAATTATCTCATATCGGAATTTCAGAGTCGCTGTCATGAAAATGACAGAAACACGCAAACATTTTGACAATGATGAACTAAAATAAACTGTCGTTATATTTCCGGCGTTAATGAGAATTAATCGTCACTCAAATGTTTCTTTGAACCTTAACAAACAAATTTCCACAAGATAAGCCATAATGACTTCTCGTATGACCTGTCAAAAATCACAAATCTAATGGCCTGAACGCATACGTAGAACTGCGGCTATTCCGTTTAAGAAGTCATATGGAAAGTGTGCGCTTGTCTTCATCGCTCTCACCAACACGTTATTCATTTTTTGAACGTTTTTTTTTTAAACAGAAAAAGCCATGATCTGTCAATCGATTTGATAAATCGTCTGCAAAATCATGTGGAAGGTCACATGACTTGTGTAAAATGGCTAACGTCAGATATCAACAGCAATTTGACGGTACTACCGCGTAAGTTTACTTGGCACGTGGAATTTTTTTACGGACAATAAGAAAAAAAAATGTTATCAAACCGTTTGTATTGACACTTGCCTTATGTCAGTTTCTACTTAGTACCGCTGATAGCTGGCTGGTCCCACGCACTGTTTAAACTACATTCCAATTAATACAACCGATTAGATTATGTCATTTTCTATGTCAACGTACGACATTGACAGACTTCCATATCGTTTTGATTTTTTTTCGGAGACAAACCAACACACAGAGCTGTTTCTTTGTGCCCCAACTACTGCATCATACGTCAACCGATCCCAACAAGCTTATCAATGTTCAAGGTGTTTTCTTTTTAATTGAAATCAGCCGAAACGAAAGAAATGAAAAAAAAATAGGTCTGATTTGCGGGGGCCTAGTTTTTAGTGAGCGATATATAGACAGAGCAGAGAGTACACAGCCATAAAGAGAAACACTAAAAGCTATCCTCAAACCTCAATCTATAGCGCGCAGCATAAATCCGATTTTATTTCATTTTTTTTTTCTTCTTCTACTTCTGTGTTGTTTCTTTTGTTCGGTGTACTACGTTGTGTATTGATTTAACCTCAATTTTCGTGTTGTGGGAAATTGGCGATAAACAATGCACAGAGAGAAGACCACAAGAGAGAGAGAGAAGCACTCACTTTCGCTTTTACAGTTGACAAACTAAATACCGACAGCTATTTCTTCTTTTAAACTAAATTTCATTGTTAAGAATTTGACATATAGGTAGAACGTTTTTTTTTTTAAGCCGATAGGACATGCAGACAGAGACAGAACGAGAGAATGGAAGCAAGCACTAATTATGTAAGCATCACGATAGAATGTAGATTAAAATCTGCGAAAGAGGTGCTGTACGTGTACAACGGTATAACTCGTCGATTGATTTAAAGGCCTGTTTTCATCACTGCTTTGCCTTTGCTACTTGTTGTGCATGCTTCGTCTTCTTTTGGTTTTGTTTCTGTATGATGTACGTAGTTCGTAAGTACGTACGGGTATTATGTTCATGTTATGAGATAAAGTAACCCATTTGGGTAGTAAAGTAGTAATGTAGAAAAATATAAATGATGCGGAGGAAGGGGGAGGAGGACGGCAGCTGTGAAAGAGAATAGGGAAAGACATTTAAGTTTTTTTTGTTTTAGTTTTCAGTGAAAGTTTTTCCTTTTTTTCTTCTGTGTTTTGCTGTTTCGAGTAATTGTGGCATTTGTAACGGAATCAAAAAAGTTGACAATATTAATGAAGCATTAGATGATGGCTAACACTATTTGCCCGGATGCGAAATATTGGCAGGCAGTTAGATTTTCGAAAAAGTGGTTGGCTACATTTTGGTCGATTTGGGCCAAAAATAGACATAGCTTCACTGACATGTTGTGTCAATGTCAAACGGCATGTCATCGACTCATCGACAAGGTGAATGTCATTGTAATGTTGTTTTTCGTTTCGTTTGCCGATTTGACACGGTCTTCATTTTAATATTCAACAAACTAGGAAATGAATGAGAAGTTTTTTAGGCTACGATGGGGTCATTGTCGAAACTTTAAATGGTCGTCTATTGTTCGTAATGGCTGTGGTGAGTCACCAGTTAATTGATTTCGAAAGATAGGTGAGTTTGCTAGGGTATGGACAAATTTCGAAGTAACTTGTTTAGATGCGTTTCACTGCTGAATTGGTGACTGACACTCACCGAATTACAACTGCCAACAGTTTTGGAGTAACTTTGACAAAGAAAATGAAGTAGTTTCGACAGTTTCTTGAAAAAAAATTATCAAGCTGTCAAATCTAATAGGCATACGAACTGCAACACACTTCACGTGGGTTCAATGACTACCTTTTTTGATACAAATTAGCGACAGTCAACCTGTACAAAAAGCAGTTAAAACAAATTTAATTTTGACTCAAGAAGAGTTAAACAAAAGACAAATACATAACAATAAAGCGTGTGGAGTATCAGTTTCGGGGTTTTCGCAATGGATGGCGCTGTCTAATATGTAAGATTACTGTTTTCTCGCAATGGGTCCGTAAAAAGCCAAACTTTCGGCAGAGGGATTTAGTTTAATACCACGGATGCGGCTTAAAATGATTTTGAGAAGGATTGACGCGCTTCTAATACTAGACTAGCTAGGGCAGTTGTTTTCACCAATTCGAATCAAGAAAAAGAACTTCCCGCTAAGTATTCCTCACCCTAAGTTCGTGCAAAAGTTGTTGCCTACTTTAAGGTGCAATTTTCGATTCATCAACTCCAAATTCAAACCACACTTGACTACGTTCCCTTCAAAATTCATCGACTTTTTTATATACGAATCTAAAACCCTGCCCAACTTTACATTCAACAAACGATTTTGTTTTCTTCTCTTATTATTGCAGATCTGAAACCAAACCCGAGTCAGCTCGCGACAATGGCTTTAGCTCCTACAACAGTTGCGGCGGCAACAACAATTCCGAGAACTCGACAAAAGACTCAACCCGCACCACAAGCTCCATTGATGCCACGCAACCGCACAATTTGACTGCAATGACCAATTCCTCGTGCTCCAACCAAACAAACTTAAACTGCTCATCGGCGGCGCGTCAATCCAACTCGAACACAGCCTGCTCTCAGAAACGTGACCGTAAACGTTCCCTATCCAGCAACAGTGTCGACGCCGACTTGGAGAAACTTGACCGCGAACTGAACGCTATCAATGCATCAATGCCGCTCATTGATCCGGAAATCACACAAGGTGCTGAACAACTCGAAAAGGCTGTGTCCTCCCGCAAGCGACTACGCAGCGAAGACGAAAGCGATCGCCTGGTGCGCGAGGCCCTCTCACAATTCTACATCCCACCACAGAGACTTATATCGGCCATTGACGACTGTCCCTTGGATAGCAAGCGAGTCAAGCTATCCGGCGATCTGGACATCGACTTGGCCCTCGACATGAATCAAAACCAAAAGGAGTTCGAAGTCATCATGGACGCCCTCAGGTTGGGCACATCCAGTCCAACGGCCAACAGTGACTCGTGCGGCCAGGCCGCCATGATGAGCGAATCGGGCGTCTTCCACAATTTGGTCGTCACATCGCTGGAGACATGAAAGTATCAGTAAGAGAACACAAAAGTCCTTAGAAAAATCTTTAAAAAAAAAAAAAAAAACTTCGACCTTGCAAGTGTATATTCCTTTTCTAATTTTTAATCACATGTACTTGTGCTAAGAAACAGCATCAGATAAACCAAAACTCCATCCCTACCTACGCATGACGCTAGTCATCAGATTATTTGTTTTCTCCTCACACGGTTTCACATATAGAGACAGAATGAAAGAAGTATTTCAAAATTCCATTTAAAATTAATGTACAGCAGTATTTTTCTCTTTTTTTTTTTAATTTTGTGTGCGTTTCCTGTTGCAAAGTGCAATTAGTATTCCTTTTCTTTGGTCCAGAATCCAGAGCAAACATCAACAAAGAATCATTTAAAAACAAAATAAAATAAATAAAAAATTTAAAACACTAATCAATTAATATTAATTATCAATTAGATTATTGATTATTATTATTATTATTATCAAGTGCTGTGATATAAATCAGTAAGAAAAATAAATAAAACAAACAACAAAAAAAAAAAGAACAAAAAAATGTTTAATCCAAAAAAGAAATGAAAAAAAAAAAAACTTTGTAAGCTTAAGCATATAACATGTACCCGAAACAAAATTTAGTACAGAATTTTTTAGAATAAGTGCAGAAACAAAAAATATTAACTTAGTGAATATAATTTAAAATTTATGTATACATACAAAAAATAAAAAAACAGAGGAAAACATTTTTTTGTTAAATGATGACAATTTTTTTTATAAAAAAAAAAAAAAAAACAGAAAATTCTAAAAAAAGGAAAAAAAAAAACAAATGTTTAGTATAATGTTGCCAGCATTTTAAAAGTTTAAGTTTTTTTTACGTAATTTCTTTTGTTCTGTTTAATTTTATGTCTTGTTCTCTTTGTTTTTCTTTTTATTGTTTAAAAGTTAATATTGTATCAATGAATGACTTTGGCGGAGAGAAAAAGTTTATGAAATACAAACATTTTGTTGACAAAAAAGAGAATTAATAAATTTTATGTTGCCTCTATGCCTATTGAATTTGTGTAGTCCTTTTTTATTATTATTTTAGTTAATTACAAGCAAAACCATATGAGTTAAATAAAAAGTATTTAAAGTTGCAAAAAAAAAAGAAAAAAGTGCTTTTGTTTTTTTTTTTATTATTTCTGTTTCAGATTTGGTTTTTGATTTTTGTGTTGCATTTGGTTTGCTTTGCGTATTTTTTGGTGCATGATTTGGCTTGGGTGGTAATTTGGATTGCTAGACTTGCAGTCGATGCAAAGTGGCAGCACTAAAACTTTGGACAGGGTTGTATGGAAGACCATTGCCGGAGGAGATTTATGAAATCACGACTAGATGTGTTTTTTTTTTTTTTTTTAATGTGGTATGTGTCGCATTTGTGTCTAACCACAGCTCATTTGGCCTATACCCGAATCGGCTCATCAGTGAGCGAGCTATACATTCATGGAATCAAGTCGATTTTTATGCGGCAACAAAAACAAACGTTCACGGATAACACAATTCGAGCCCTGGGGGGTTATTCCCAAATGCGCGGCGGATCGCTTTTGATGGCGGATTTGAATTTTTGTATTTCCAATCGACCATATGGAAAGCGAAAGCACTTTCCAAGGTCATTTTATGATTGCATTGAAAGCGATAGGTGTTTAGGTGACGGATTGTTTGCGGACCTAATAAAAATGTGGTCGAATGGAAATACAAAAATTCCAATCCGCCATCAAAAGCGATCCGCCGCGCATTTTGGAATAACCCCCCAGAATGTCAAAGCTAGCTAAAAAGGAGTGTAACGATGATTTCGACTAATTTTGAGGTTATTCTTACTGAGGCGATAGCCTTGATGGCAGCTTGGCTGTCACTGAGTTCCTGCCTAGAGGTTATGTGTGTGTGAAGCTTAATTTGACGGCAGGCCTCGCGGATAGCAAGTCTGAAATGCCCACACCTACCCCACAGTTCATTTTCGAACCTACAAAGACGTTCGAAATCGAAACTAATAAAGAGACTTGTCAATCTAATCTTGTCGGGAATTGAACTTGTTTTGTGAAAAGCATTCTAGAAGTAACATAATCAGTTGAAAGTTGTACGAATTCTCTTGATAAAAAAAGCAACACATTGGTATGGCCACACTCTTTGGAGTCATATACAGCTTGTGTAAAGGTCTTAAGCTAATATATACAGAAGGACTGTTGTATAGACGACTAATGCAGTTAACTGTAGAGCGACTGTCCTACTTATCCTACCGTTTTTTAATTGCTAAGTTTTTGCGACGTTAAGCCTTCAGTTGAGCGTAGGATTTAACACTGGACAGAGAGTTTTTGACACTTAAAAAAGATGGGTTAAGTCGGATATTGTGAATCAGTTCGGTTTTATTCGGGTTTATACCTTCTGGACCAGGGGCCCTACTCTGTATCTCGTTTCACAAGTAAAATTCTTCGAAAACGAATTTTTTCTATTCTGTATTTCGAAAGGGGAATGAAATGTACTTATGTCGCACTTAAAATTCCGAAACTATTACAGAGTACCTACTTAAAAGCGGAAGGGGAAAGTTATTTCGAATGGGACGAAATAGAGAATAGGGCCCCAGGTGCCCCAAGTGGCTCCCAACCGCATTCATGTTCCCAAACATAGAATGTCATAGAAAGAACTACCTATATATGTGACGAACGCAACGGGTACAGCCAGAAATGATCAGCCTCCGAATCAGCCCGCAAATATGCAACCATTTGTGACAAATTTCTACAATGTGGTTATTTTGGTGCAATCGACCTCGACTTTTGGTTTTATTCATTGTAGGAGGACAATCCTACCTATCCAAGTGATTGGCACTTGCTCATAAATTGGACAGCTGTTTTAGCTTGTCGAAACGCCAGGATGTGATTTCAATAAAAGGGGCACAGTTTCTCTTCCCAATTTTGATTGTTGCTTAAGCTGAATTAGAAACACAAGAAAACACAGTAAAAATATTCTGGGCAAGTGAAAAACTGGACAAAACGTAAGGGAGCAGACACGCAGTGAGCGATTGAGCGACCTCGCCTATAATAAAATCGCTAACCGCTCAGTGGTTAGGTGGCCACCACCACACCATACGATTTCATAATGTTTTAATTTTGTTCGTTGCTCAATCGCTCAGTCGGTAGTCTTGAAAGTCATCGGGACTTTTTCCCATGGAAACTTTGAGTCCCGGCTTCTTGTTTTGTGTTTGCCACTTCTTAGCTTTGCTACTTACTATGGGGCTTTGCAAGGCCCATGATTCGATCCATATAATCAATCTATTTTTTTACAGAAGTCAGCGGGGGGTTGCTATTAGGTAAAAAGGTTCAATCTATTTCGCTTGTGCGTATACATTTTGCTTCATGCAGCTTTGAAAGTGAAAGCAATATTCGTTTTTGCCCGAAAGCTGTTGCATTGACGTTTTCGTTTATTCTTTTGCCTTAAATTGCTTTAAAGAACAAAAGACATTTTCGTTCCTAGAACTGTCAAAATGATCACTATAAAAAAGGCAATTTAGGCTGCACCACTTCTTTAATGTTTTCAAAGTAGAAGAAGCAAAACGAAAGTAAGTTTTCGTTTTCGCATGATTTCGTTTCGTTTTGTTTTTTTTTTTCAAAGTGCGAAAGTGATTTTCGTTTCGTTTTTTTACAGAATTATAGCCAAAATGGCCTTATTTCACTTTCAAAAATGAAATAATGCCAAATTTTAAATTTGGTCTTGTTTCGTTTGGCTTTATTTCACGTCACCTATTTTAAGTGGCGTTAGTTCTCGTTTATAGCAGAACACTGAACGGAGCTCGAGCATAACGAGCATTTTTTGATCAAAACGATCAGATTTCCGTTTTTTTAAATATATTGAGCAATAAGTTCGTTTTTTGTAGATCTGGTACTATTTTTTTAAAAGAAATCGCATGGTTAGCTATCAAAATAAGCTGTGTGATCTGTTTTTTTAAATATTGAGCAATAAGTTCGTTTTTTGTAGATCTGGTACTATTTTTTTAAAAGAAATCGCATGGTTAGCTATCAAAATAAGCTGTGTGATCTGTTTTTTTAAATATTGAGCAATAAGTTCGCTTTTTGTAGATCTGGTACTATTTTTTTAAAAGAAATCGCATGGTTAGCTATCAAAATAAGCTGTGTGATCTGTTTTTTTAAATATTGAGCAATAAGTTCGTTTTTTGTAGATCTGGTACTATTTTTTTAAAAGAAATCGCATGGTTAGCTATCAAAATAAGCTGTGTGATCTGTTTTTTTAAATATTGAGCAATAAGTTCGTTTTTTGTAGATCTGGTACTATTTTTTTAAAAGAAATCGCATGGTTAGCTATCAAAATAAGCTGTGTGATCTGTTTTTTTAAATATTGAGCAATAAGTTCGCTTTTTGTAGATCTGGTACTATTTTTTTTTAAAGAAATCGCATGGTTAGCTATCAAAATAAGCTGTGCTCAGATTTTTCCTCAGACTGCGCTCAGATGACGCTCTGCACAGAAAAGAGAACATGAATTCAGAGGTCTGATGTGTCTGAACTAGAAATTTGTTTTGACAGATTATTCTCTGCTCTTAAGTAAAAACGAAAATATCCTTATGACAGCTGTGGGGCCAGTTACGAATGCAACTAGAGATGCCGATGCATGGAAGTTTACAGCCCCTGTAGCTTAGAAATTACGGTTTTTTTTTTAAATTTTTGTTAGGCACTAAAAAGATTGAGAAACAATCACAAACCATGTCACAACTTTAATGATGATGGCGTCAAATTGGTCGATGCACAAATGTGCCCTTGACTCACTTTTATTCCCGTGAAAGGGATGACTTAAGTATATGTGGTTTGAATGGGTTTTCAAATTCCGAATGGAAAAGTTCATAAAATGATCATCTGGTAAATATTGAAGCTACTGTAGTGCTCTAATTTCGGGAGTGCGTTCGCTGTCCCAAACAAGGTTAAGATTGTGACGATTGTCGTTTCAAATTTCATTTCTACGGGGATCTCAAACTGTAATTTAATACCAGATCGACGCGACGACGCAACGGCTCCCTTGTTGCAACACAAAAACCAAAACAGACCTATAACAACAAAAGTGCAGTCGACTTTGAATGGGTATTTTCCTTCATACCCATTCAAACCCTATTACTCAAATATTGATACGCGTTTATAACTGATAACCTGACACGCTTTACGAGGCACGTATTACAACAAAGCTCAATAAATATACCACACATAAAGTTTGCCGACACAAAAAGACGCTTCGAATAGCCCCATTTCAGCTGCTCGCCTAAACAAGTCCAAATACACATTCGCCAATCACTGGCTCCTCCAATTGTTTTGGAATTACAAGGCTTCCAGCACTCATACTCCCGTCGAAATCGAGTTCGCAATCTAACAAGTCCGTACAGAGTGTAATCGGTGAGATTGAGATGGTTTTTTTTTACCCGACTGGTTTTATTTATAAGTTGGGGGCATATACCACCTGAGTAGTTAGACAATCTATTTATTAAACGATTTTATTTTTAAGCGATAACCTAGTCAGCGTCATTGCTTGGGCTCTTTTCCAAAGAATTTCTCCTTTTTCTAGTTCATGAATGAACGACGAAAGGAGGAATTCTTTCTCTCTCTCTCTCCGAGGTTTTGGCATTGAACTACTTTTTGTGTTATGTTCACAGCGTGTGGCACATTTTTAGTGTATATGCGACGCATATTTGTTTCATACAAACAAGAAACAGAAACAACAACAAAAAATACAAAAAAAAACTCTTTGATCTAACACCAACGATTCGGTGGGAAAGCTTCTTCACAAAAACGAAAACAAAAACTAAAAATGAAGGCACAACACAAACTGTCTGCAAAGAGAGCAATCGGAAAATGATTTCTTATTGAATCGTGACTAACGGTAGACTAAATGAATGGGGGACCGTCTGTATTAGGACATTTGTGGCAACAAAAACAACAACGACGACGACGATGACTTCCGCAGTATCAATTAAAATCGAAAGCTTACTGTGAACGATGGAATGTTGGCAAATGGCAATCGACTGAGGGCAGGATTAAGAGGTATTATGACAGTTTTTCGGTTATTCACGACACCCGTGACGAAGGGGGTGGAGGATTGGTGTCGAATTGGATTTGAGGAATGTAATGTAATTGCGGGGGTTTCTTTGTACATGCAAATTTTTTCGATATAGGAAGTGTGTGGGGGGGGTGTAATTGGTTAAGGGAAATATTTGGATTAACCATTGAATGTGGGATTTTTTAGTGGAGGCTTGAACGAGTGATGATGATGAGTATGCTCTCTTTTGTGTCTGTGAAGTTGTTGAGATGGCGGTTGCAGTCCAGGGTGGACCACGGCCTCAAACTAGGAGCCTCTCCAGCGAGGTTGCTACCTAGCTAGCTGCCGTTCAATACCGCACAACAAGGTGGTTTCAATCGCTCTCGAATTCCGCGAGCCACTTAAAGTGGGGTCTTCCTCTACAATCACCCCCAATGGTGGGCTTGAAGACTCGTTGTTTTCGATCCGGTTCATCCAAACTTGGCCCTTGTATTTTAAGCGAGAAGTTCGTCGTTAAATCTCCACCTCGGCATACTCCATCGATATAAACTGGAACCGATAATCACCCAAAGAATCTTTCCCTCAAAGAATTTCTTATCCGCATGTACCTTATTTCCTTCTGCGCCACTCAGCATTGCCCGATGAGTTATTGGGCTTGGTAAAACATCTGCCTCGTTCTATGGTGTCTTCTTAGTTCAAATAAACTTCCTTTGACAAGACTGGTTCCCCGCTTGATCTCTTCGACTTCGTTTGGCGAGCTAAATGTAGATACCTCGTAGACAAAGACCTTAACACGAGTCACCGATAGTGAAAGCCTTTTCTAGATGAGAGCATGTACTTCGTTAACAGCTCGACCTCGCTTTCCAACAATTGCAAATGCGCCACTGACACCTTCTTGCACCTTCTTTTAAACCTTGTTCAACATCAAACGGTTTGATGGTGGTCTTGCAGTCTTTGTCGGTGCAGCGAGGTTTCTTCATCGTCGTCCTGGCGATTGAGTTTAGCAGGGAGTGCCGACAAAATCTTTTAAGCGACATTCAGAAGACTCTGTAGTTGGCACTGTTAAGCGTATCCCGTAAATATGTAAAGTTCGCGGTCCGTTTGAGGTCCATAAACCTCGTATACAGATCCAAAGCTCGGTGTCTTCTTATTCAGTTGGCTAGGGCCCACACCCACTAAGGGGATGCGAGCACTGAAACTGTTGCGTTGATTCAGCGTAGTCAATTAATCCGTTGTACCGCTGTACGAACTCTTTCTGAGAAGTTCGTGATGGACATCTTAAGCTTATTTAGACAGTCAATTCCGACAATTTTCTGTTAAATACTCTCGCGTATAAGTTTAGCTAATCAAGAAGGACAGGTCCAGGGCCCTATCGATACCACATAAATAAACACAGTTGACAGTTGAAACCAGTCTACCCTATTCAAGCAAACACCCATTCTCCACATTTCCCCCACACAATGCAAAAAAAAACCCAATTCCCGGGAGATTGACATCGCACTTGCAATGTTTGACCAAAAGACAAGCCCGACTTTAAAAAAAAAAAAGATCAAAATCCAAATTCCATACATATCTAGTCTAGAGCAGTTTTGTATATTTAAAAAATAAATTGACACCCAAACACCCTTCAGAGAACCTTCAGCCCAATCAATACGTACACCCACTGTCCCGCAGCCAAATCTAGTCTTATCTAGCACTCAGAAAAAAAAATGTTTAATGCCAACAATCTTCGTTGGTTAAAATGAACCCGAATGAAGAATGAGCATATTATTCTTACGCTGAATACCTAATTCATGAATACTCAAAAACGAGTTCTTGTTAACAAAAATAATATTTGAACCAAGAACTTTTAACCTACAATTTTTTTTTAAATCTCAAAATTCAACGCTTACAATCTTACTTTTTTTTTCTAAGTGAACCTTGAACTAAAAATGCCAGCAACTCATTTAAATAATATTATTCATGTATAATAACTAAACAAAAAAAAATTAAATAAAATACCTCTACCAATAAGTTATAAAAAATAAAAAAAAAAATATTTATATATATGAAACTAAGTGCTTTTTACAATGAAACAAAATAAAATTAACAAAAACAAAGAAAAAAAAGTCAAAACAACTAACTATAAGTAACGAGAAATTTACAAAATATTTTTCATTTGTTTTTACAAGAAGAGAATCAAAGCAAACTTGCTAGAGACCCAAAATTTTCATATTATTTGCATCTGTGTGATAAGTATTTAGTACTTAATATTGAGTTTGAATTATTTTCTTAAAAACAATATTTATATTTAAGTGGATAATCGTGTAAACTTGAAGGGAGAACAAAATACAAGGAATCCAAATGAAAAAAAAAAAAAGAAAAACTTTGTAGCGAGCGATTTTAATATAAAAATATACATTTGCCAAAACAAAGTTATCGTATAAATATATACAAAAATATATTATATAATTTAAAAATTATACATACATACATATTCTTCCTCTATCGAGCGTATAATAGGACCAAACACACAAACTAACAAAACAAGCGAAATTTGTTATACTAGATTAGATTTTCTTCCCCAACCAAAGATAATTTCCACAACAAATCTCGATGTAAAGTAGATTAAAAACGAAAAAAAAATTGTTAACGAGACAATTGAAAATTGTTTAGTTATAAATAGGTAACAACAAAATAAAGTGGCTTCGATGTAAATGGTAGTCTCCCTTATTTAATTGTTTAGTTATATGTATATTTTTTTTTTTTTTTTAAGACAAAAGAGAATACAAATTTACTAACAAGATAATACTCATGAGCAGCATGTATAACCAATAAATTATAGCTGTCTGCGGAATAACTAATAAGAGAAAATATAACAAATTGACAAATTTAGGGCCTTCTTGGAATTTTTAGAACAAAAAAAAAACCTTAAAATAAAAATAAAAAGAAATACAGATATTTGACAATTGGTTGCGGATTTTATTATTAAATTATATATATATATAGTTAATATTTTTCAATTATTGTTTTAGTTATAACAAGTAACTGAAGTAAACAAAAACATTGTAGAGCCATAGTGAATAGTAGTAATATTAATATTAAACAATAAAAATCATTGAAATACATAAAACTAAACTCGAATACACACTGGCAGTTGTTTTTCATTCTGTGGTTGCTCTGTGGCCCTACTCTGAATTTCGTTCCGAAAGTAATATTTTTCGAAAACGAATTTTTTCTACTCTGTATTTTGAGAGTGGAATGAAATGTACTTATGTCGCATTTAGATTTCCGAAATTATTACAGAGTACCTTCTTAAAAGCGAAAGGGGAAAGCTATTTCGAATGCGACGAAATAGAGAGTAGGGCCCCTGCTCACGGTACGTTTAGAAAGGTAATAGGTCTGTTCCCTTACTTTTGTAGTAAGAATGGAAAAGACTGTCAAAATAGCAGTGGTGGGGATAAATTCTCTCACAGAGAGAGACACTTACGAAAAAGTTAGCGAACGCTTTTGTAGTAATATATGAAAAACGACAGATATAGAATTAAAAAATTCAAAAAATTGGTACGAAAAGTCGTTAAAATATCTGATAAACTCGAAGAATTTGCTAATTTACGAACCACATTAGTTGATTTATCTACCTAGCGATGAAATTGATTTGGAATTAATCGAATTCATGAATCCGAGTATTTGGAAGAGTTTGTACTGATTGAACTCCAAGCATTCGAGAAGAGAAAAAAGCGGCACAGCATTAAAAATTACGTGGAGGAGATTGTCCTTTCTTACTCCTTACAGCGAGGAAGAATTTCGTCGCCACCAATAGAATCTAAGGAGAACATTCAATTTTATATTTCCGCCTGTTGATACCATTTTAATATACAAGAAATCAAAACAAATGTCAAATAGGACAACAAATTTCGAATCAGCTGTTAATTGACAGCTTTTTCAATTCTTACACCAAGAAATTTGTTGAGTAAAAATTCGTAAGATTCTCAGTGGAGGGGTAATATCTTGCTCTCTCGATGCCGCTCTCTTTTACGAATTTTTCGAGTTAAGGAACGTCATTGAGTAAAAATTCGTAAAAATTCGTAAGATTTAAAAGTAAAGGAACAGACCTAATGCGAACAATTTTGAGAGAGAGAGGTAACAGTATGAGACGAACTTGGTGTCAAAAGTAAGCTGTTGTCAGTTTTTAAGTCGGTGTTTGTTCTAATTCTTAACTATGGTCATACTGCCGCTATAACTTTACTTAGAGCTAGTTACAACACAGCCAAGGATCGCTCTATCTGGGGCCCTACTATGAAACTCGATTCTACTATTGATTCTTTTCGAAAGATATTTGCGATTCTACTTTCAAATGGCACTCTCTATGAATATAGAGAGTAGAATCGAGTAGAACCGAATGCCGGTAATGCCAAACTATTTGCCAACAAATTTGCGATTTTCGAACGATTCTGGCAATATGTTTGACATAAACCAAATGAGTCTCGCATTATGTTTGGAATTTCCCAAAAAATTGATCGTAAAACAATTAAATAATAATAAATAAACATGGACTGTGTCGCAATTAGGTTGGAATCTGAAGAAAATCCGGAACAAATTCAACAAGCTGAACGAAGGCGGATTAGAGATAAATCTAACATAATGGAGCTTGGCAAGAAAAAATTTTTCTATTCAGTATTTATTTAAAGACATTTTTAATCCAAAAATAAAATAAACTAAAATAACTTTATTCTATACTATAACTTTGTTAAAAACTACCGCCTTTCGAAAGATGCCTTTATGTACTTGTTGAACGGAAAGGCTGTTTTTAAATACCCCTTGGACAAATCTGGATGTCAGGGTCATATATTCCGCCTTTTCAAACTGTGACACTTTTGTGTTTGGATTTGGACTTTTAGATGATTCCCTGGGACAAAAAAAAAACAAACATACATATTAATATGTTTATAAAATATGTATTCATGAATTATTAATTTATAAAATTTATTTACTTACATTCTGAGAAAAAAACTTCTTAAATCGACCTTCTCCGCAAGCACATTTGATGTTGAATGATTATTTGCAAATTCGAACGAATTTGACATTAACTTTCGGAAAAGTTAAAAGTTAGTTAGTTAAGTACCAATTTTGTACCAAGAAAACAAAAAAAGTTGGCAGTACTAGAGCTGTTCGAATTTCGATTTCATAACTTACTTATAGAATTACAGAGTTGCGATTTTGGGAATTCGAACAGTTTCAATTTAGAATCGAGTTTCATAGTAGGGCCCCTGAAGAGGAGCGACTGTAGCGCCACCTAAGTAAGTAAGTAAGTACAACTGGAGGCAACTGAACGTAATCTTTATCCCCAAAAATGGCAACAGGCCAAGTGAACTGCCTAAATCAAAGAGAGACCCATCAGTTTAACATCCTTTGTTCTTAAATTACTGGAAAGAGTGATAATTAAAGACATTCGGCGGAGTGGCGTAGTGTGGGGGGTTCCCAGTTTCGATCGCCGGAAAAATACAAATTGCAGCGTAAAAGATTTTTCTAACGTCTGACAAACATGCGAGTAGGTATTACTGTCATGAAAGAGCTTCTCAATTAGCCGTTTGGATTGTAGATCCTTTCCTTTCGACCGAAAAATTAAAAATTCACACAAAACGAATGGTTATGAGAAGCTTTGACATAGGCTCCTTACGGAACTGTTGCACCAGCAATTTATTTTTATTTAATTGTGGCTGCGACTGACCCGAACTTTATTGGTTAAGAAGCGCTTCTTTAACACAGAGAGAGAGAGAGAGAGAGAGAGAGAGAGAGAGAGAGAGAGAGAGAGGGAGAGGGGGGAGATAGAGAGAGAGAGAGAGATTAACTATCAAATTTAGTGACCTCTGTTACTTATGACGTATTGGCCTTAACGAGGGCGGTCCCTCGTCTAATTAAACCAACTCCCTTCCCCCGTGATATAATAGATCTCTTAGCTCGCAGGGTCAGCCAAGAGGACATAAACCTACTTTAATAAATAAAAATAAAGCGAATGGTTATGACTTATGACTCTGAGTTTTGGAAACTGATCGAAAGAATAAGATGTCGGATGCAAGCTGTCGAAATGAGTCTTCTTCGCTGTATTGTTAGGGTTATAGTCATAGAAGTTGTATGGGTTAGGTTTGATTAAGTTTGTCACAAATGCTCAGGAACAATAGCGGGAACGTTGCCATTCCTAGGGACCCTTTACGGTCAAAAACGTAAAACAACTCGCCCTACGGAACCAAATCTTCGTTTAAGAAACTAACCTCCTATAGATTGTCGAGGAAATACCTTCTGATGTGGTTCCTTTTACTCTGGGAAACTTCTTGTCACAGAGAAGGTGGGTGACGCACAAAATGCGATAAATCACGAATTTCATATATCCAAAACGACGATTCTAAGCAAAATGAGTTTGTAAAGGGTCTTTCATTAGCGACTTGACGACTTCAAACTTTCAGTGTGAACACACTCTTAAACCGATTACCGAACTCTCAATGTTAAAATATTCAGTAAAATCCACGTTTTCATCACGGTGAAGTACACGAAGGAACAACGTTTAGAAATAATTTGAATTTACTACTTTTTTGGCGCATTTTTGGTTAAACGGCTTCGTCAATCAGTGAAATATGCGTTACTAGACAGGTGAGAACTCTCATCTACTTCATGAAACAGCACTTTATCCGCAAAGTCACTGGTGAGGTTTTCATGCCTGTGGCGTCATTGGGCCCTTTTTTTTCGTCGATGAAAATGACCGTCACGTTGCGGTTAATGGACATGTTGGAAGGTTATTTCTTTAAGCAAGTGCATAAATTGGACATCAGCGATAAGTCCCAAGAATACGGTGCCATAAGCCACACATCGGGTGCGACAATCGAGTTATTGAAGACTCAGTTCGGTGAACGTGCTATCTCGAAAAACGGACCCGACTATTGGCCGCCGAGATGGTGCGATTTAACGCCTCTAGACCTTTTTTATGGTGCTACATTAAAACATTGGTCTATGCCAACAAGCCGGTGACGTTAGAGGAGCTCAGAGCCAATATCGAACGAGAAATAGCGGCCGAATCGGTCAAAATGTACGGCCGAGTCATCGAAAATTGGGTTGGACCGCTGCATAGGTTCCCGTAGTGGACATATGAAGGAAGTCGAATTCCATTCATAAATCTTTTGGTAGTAATTCAAGCCAATCATTGTTTTTTGTAGATATCTCAACTAGTTTGCATTTTAATTAAAAAAGAAGTTGTCAAGTCCTTAATGAAAGACCCTTTAGTTACATTAAATTCACTCATAGTCTTATAAAGTTTAAGACACATCCGGTCTGGAACAACAAACGCCGCCGTTGAAACACCTCTTCAGCGTCCAGTCGAGAAAATCAGGGGACCAAACCACAGAATCAGTCGTGTACACGCTCATGGAAGGCACGCTCACAAGCAACGCAGTTTACTCTCTACTGTTGTCTCCGATGAGTCCACTCATCCGTTGACAGCCTTCGACAAGTCCCTTTCACTATGGTGGAATCATTGAAAAGCCGATGACAGCTCAACTGTCTGCAGAATTGTTCTTCAAAAATTATTCCACATTCGACGGATTTTACCAAATACTCTCTTTCGCAAATTTTGACTTATCCCCCGATGCAACGGCTACACGACGGATTCTGTGGGTGGGACCTTTCAGCATCTAGCTAAAATGATAAAAGCTGTCTTCCTACAATCGACAGAAAGACAGCATCAAACAGTTTGTATAAAAGATAGGTTGGCTCTTCGCCATACGTTTCTTTGTATAATATTGGAATTCATTTTTATTATTGCTTTCATTTTTTTGTTTTTCTGTATGTTTACACAACTACATATTTACAATACTTTGAGTTCATAACTTGATTTATTTTATATATAATATTCGCTTTATTAGTAATACTGCAATAGTATTGCCCAAAATTTTCGCATAATAACAAAACATCTTAACGAGAAAGAATGACGATAAAAAAAAATAAAAAAAAAACGAGAGAACGCATAACATTTCAATGATCTACCGGCGAGTGTTATAAACAAATCGCACGACTACTTGTTTTATGGGATAAATTAATTAATATTTGAATGTGTGTTTGGGTTGCTTGTTTTTTTGTTTGTTTGTTTAACTTTAGGCCGAATGTTTGTTATCACAGAGTTATTAGTATATTTAAGACTTTTTGTTTGTTTATTCAGTTTGTTCTTATTCGCTAGTATTATTATAACTTTTCGCCATTCTCTTCATAAGATTGTTAATATATATATAATGTACTTAGATTGCTAGAGATTCATATTTGTTTAGCCCTTAAAGCCTAAGTATTGTTCGTCGTTTTGTTTATAAACTTAATTGAACTGTCTTTTTTTTCTTTTTTAATAAACATAATGGCACCTTTTCTAGGATTAACTTAGTCTATAGCTATTAGCTTATATACCCTTACCATTAATATTAACATTTTAACAAGTTTCCTGATCGAATTTCGAGTTAAGAGTGACCGTCGCGGATTTTTGGGAACCAATGGAATTTCGTTTGTGAGTATGGAAGAGTCGGTAAGCTTAATCTGGTTTTAAGTACAAAAATACAGTTAGAAGTGAAGAAGGACGTGATATTAGGTAAGAGCAAAGACAGAGATAGAATGGTAACTTGTGTTCCTACATAAATTCTTGGGGTAGCAAACTGGCTCTGGTGCGCACAAGAAAAATGCAAATCGAGAAGTAGGCATTTCCCCTCGGCAAAAATATCTCCGAATTGTAGTCAGCAAGTGTATGGGGGCCTATAACACTCGCAAAACTTGTACGTCTTCCAAATTTCCTTCCACATGTGGAATAAGCTTCGGTAACACAGAGTTACAAGTTTCGTACAGATGCCGACTTCGTCTCGTATGTAAAATCAATTAAATCGGTGACCATATTCACCTTCTTAACAAATGCACCTCGTTATGGACCTCAGATCGCAGTCAAAACGCTCCAACTGGGAGTATTTCCGCACACATTTCAATCAATCTATTCATGAAGAAAACTGCGAATTTGTCATTCAAAGCGCTCTAGTACTTTTTTTCACAGACTGACAGAATGAAATCATTTGTCAAATACTAACTAAAGTTTGGAATGCATTAGCAACGTCGCTCAAATAAACGACTTTTGTCCCGCCTATAGATAAATTGGTACAGAAACGGAAAAATGTATTCGTGAATGAGGCACATACTGTCAACAAAAATGTTAGACGTTACGTTATATAATAGGCAGCTAATGCGTTGAGATAGTTATAGACTTTGTCTTCCTCGGTTTCACATCACTTCTGAACTCAAGCAAAGAATGAGGACGTTCAAGAATCTAGTTTAGTAAGTTTCTGACAGCTGACTGACTTGCTGTGTCTCAGTTTTGATGTTTTGTGTTAGGGTACCCGCGAATCTAGTCAAGAAATTCGTGACTGAGTACTAAGTTGACAGTTCGCATATGTGACTGACGTAAAAAAAGCGACGTTCGAGACCAATCTAGTTTTTGCGTTCAATTTAAATCTTATCCAGACCAAACTAGTCGACTTAAGATAATTAGATTCTTGAATGTGCCGAGTTACGCTTGCCAAACACAGTTTCTCTTACCACAGTAGGCAATTGAGGTTAAGACCAATTATATGTCGCAGAAGCGTGGACAAAGGCAGCCCCTTCTCGTTTTGAATGTAACGCAACGAGTGATTTTCGGTACCGTTTGCAGTAACGAGATTCAGAGAGGGAGACCTAACAGACTCGTCCTGTACAGCGAAACAGACGCTTGGGCAGATAAATTAAGAACCAGTCGTCGCCAACCATGCGAGACAACGCAGGTGGAGCCGTTTGGAGGATGTATGTACGTATGTTACCCATACGCAGTGGACGGTTAGCATACTTGAAGTAAGACACTTAGTACCCGTCCCTGGGGGTTCCGGGAGAGAAGCCAATGCCTTCAAAGGTGTCTATATTTCTCCACTTATCTAAATAAAGCGGCGCTCCTGCAGTTTCGAAAAATTATCGGCAGGAACTTTGCTTATACCGATGAAGTTCTTCTGTTGGCAACGCTGAATTGATCGACCAACAGGCGACGTACCCTTTACGACCTTCGATACTTGAACGAAGTGCTCAAGGCAAACTAAAGAAAGACAGAACTCCTTTTGTGACACATTCAGGTGGAGAATCTCTCGCCAATATATATAAGACTTGTACGTGACAAGAAACATTTAGAGGTGAATCAAAAAAAACCAAAACAGCCTGCAGCAACATTTTTGTGAAAATTCCTAAATAATCTCCCAAAAACTCGGAATCTACACGGCTGTAGTAAAACCCATACTGTCCTGTGACAGTCTTTTATGGTGGCGAGCAGTCAACAAGAGCACTTGATTAATGGAAATGACAAAAGCTCAAAGAAAAGCGAGCATCGGCGCCACCAGTGCAATGAGGACAACCTCAGCCGATCGTCGGTGCACCTATCCGATGCTACATTATATCATAGCCACATTTGTAAAGGTTTTGAAGTTCCTATCCAAGCTGCGAAGGAGAAAGAAGTCGACACATGTCTTTTACGGAATCGAACGAACATGAATCAAAAACGGACACCGGCACAGAGTCTGGCAGCTTCTCTGAAAACGGCTACCGGATAATAGCCGGAAAATGTCCTCCAGGCTGAGCTCTTTGCAGTCCGTATGCCTGCAATGGGGCAACGCCGCCGAAAGGTATCGCCGTTTCAGCGACAGCCAACCAGCTCACCAGCTCACCAGCTGTACAAGCAATAACTGAAATAGAAATTAAATTGAAGCTTGTAGAGGGTCTAAGGTTATGTCCTTGATGAATTAGATAAAAAAGGTGGCCTTCCAGCTCCTATTGGGTCTTGACTTGCACGCTGGAAAAAAAAACCAAAGGCCACAAAAAAGTTAAACAACCGGTAGAGCTGTATGGAGGCTTGTATCATCACAACAAAGCAATGACTCGTCAGGTTAGGTTGAGTTAGGTTAAGTTGCTGTCAAGAAAGACACACTTAGACTAGATTTAGAGCCAGACCGTGAGCCTTACATGGAAAGATCGGATATTCATTTCCATCCTCGAAAAAATTGTAGCAGTGCACAGTACATTTAGGGAATACATATGAGAAAAATGCAAAAAGAGCTGCAGAGACTGCCGTGACGAGGGAGACACAACAAATGCCCCCAAACGGCGCTCAAGCGCTAATTGCCTTTTTCCCTTGACAGGAGACCGGGAAAACAGTCAGTCACACAACACGACTTCCTGTGTATTTGTGGCATCCGTTTAATAGTTACTTGGTTCATTCTCTAATTGTTCTTTTGACCACTCTAAGGCCCGTAACCATACCCTTTTCTTGGCGTGTGCCGGGCATTGACACAGTACATGTGCCGTCAAATAAAGGTCTTTAAAGCAACCATGCCCCAAAAATGGCAACTTCTTTCAAAGAGGGTACCCTGTTAACCATGTCAGCTACCCAATTGTTTGTTCCTCGCTCCATTTTTACAACTTTTCGCTTGGAAGAGCATACTGGAAATGTCACCGCCATTTATGCTTTCGAAATTTGTTTGCATAATTAATATTAAGTAAGTTCAAACAGCTCCTAAAATTCAATCTCATACAACATGTGTTCGAAGACCCTACTTTTGAGGCAGAATGCTTTAGATAGATAGACTCACTAGCTAAAGAATCATCCTTTAGTTTGTGGATAATTAACAGAGTGGCACCAATCAGCGTCTCAATGGCAACCAAAAATCGTAGGATCGTGGGAAAACAACGTTCTTTAGATCTCGATGTAGACACAACATTTTTGTGGTGGCAAATTTGAAGTAGCTCGCTTCGGAGTTACCCCTTTAATAGCCAGAAACATTTTGTCCTAAGATTGTACTTTGTTCATAATCATTCGAATGTTAAGACCAATATACAAATGCGACCTGTCCTCCACGCACTAGCCACCGAAACAAAAGTAGAAGCGAGCTAAATAGTTTAAAAAAAAACACCAACGGATTGACAGATTGGTATCACTCTAGGGAACACTCATAAAAGACTTCTTTTTGATGGAAATGTACTCAATGTTTAAAGAAATGTTTTGCTACTGTTCTGTTCTCAGCTGTGTATTCGTCACCACCTATTTCAGACTGAGCTACCCGAGATAACTCAAAATTTATAGAGAAGATGATGAGAAACCCTTTGCTATCAATTCTTTCAGAAAAACATGGAGACATTCCCATACATCTGACTTGTAAAGGCAGCTCACAGTAATCTGATTATCGAGTGGAAAATGAGATCAATAACAATAGCTATCGTTGCAGCAGAGCGAACCAAGTCGACATTTATTTGTTTCGTGTCGCAATGGGCATGAAAAGCTTGGAGGATTCTTATGCTAATGGAGTTTATGCACTAAAAGTGAGCAACTCATTGAAACTTTCACAAATCACTCCCTTTGACGTGACTTAAGCTTTGCAAATCAGCGCAAAGTTATTGCTCAAGTCCCTTTAAATAAAAATTTACAAGTCTGAATCTTGTTTTCTGTGAACGAGCAAGTTGTGGCGGAATTGCTTACTCTTAACGCTCGCCAACAGATGCGGCGATTCGACCCTTGCTCTGTGACTACAATCACGCAATGGATAATGATATACCAGCCATCATAAGCCAAGGCGCATCTTTTGGCTCTTTTTCAAAAACAATTTGAGAAAATTCATTCAAAAACAAACTTCTTCGTGGACCGATTGCTGTTAAAAATAAAATTCAAATATGTGCACTACTCACGTGACAATCTTGATAAGATGTGTCTTGAATTCTTGAAGCGTTTTGCTGAATTGCTTTCTTGAATTTTTCTTGAATTTTCTTGATTTCATTTGCGTGACACTTTTTCTCAAAGCACTCTGCTTTTTGTTTGGAAAACAATTACACACAGTGTGAGTAGGGAAAGACTGTTTTTGGTTTTATGATATTTAGACTAATAATGGCTGTGGAAGGCATGTTAGTGGATGTGCAATGAAATGATTCCCCTTGACTCTAGAGTCTAGAGTCACAACCTGTGGGATAGAATTACCAGTTATTAAGCACCTACAAACCACACATCGGGTCACTCTTACATAAGCCAATTGGAAGCATCACTCGTCGTTCTTTGTCTGGACGGTTTTCTTGCGACTCTGGTGAATCGACGGAATATCCTTCTTCGAGTACTTGCTCCTACTCAAGTGGGAGAGTAGGCCGCCGGCACTGCCGCTACTCCCACTGTTCGGCAATCTCTTGGCATCTGGCTGCTGTTGCTGCTGCTTCTTGCCACTGTCCAATGGAATGTTGTTGTAGTTCTGCCGTTGTGTCTTTTGTTCGATTAGCTTCACGTTTAGTTGGCGCACATTCTCCGGCGACAGAATGGACACGCGGTTTGTGGTACGCGTCGCATTGGTCTTTGGGAGATTTTCATTCTTCTTCGGATCCGACGATTTTCGCAAGCCAAATCGACTGCTGAATGTCAGCTCTTTTGTGGGCGACGCCGATCGGTTCTCTGTCTTCTTCCACAGCGAACGACCGCTCTTCACCTCCTGCGGATTACTGGCAGCGGCTGGCGTCATCTTCTTGCGCAAGTAACTGAAGCGCTTCTCAGTCGTCTTCTCTGGAATGGCAGTTGTTGCTTTTTGTGTGTACTCTGTTGGCGATGACAGATTCTCATCCGAATCGGCTGGCTTCAGGGCTGTTTGGGTGGAGAATTTGTGCCTCCCAAAGATGGGAGTCTCATTCACCCGATAGACTTTCGAGTCTGCCTTGTGCCTGTTGTACATTTTGAGCGGTGACTTGTCTCTGGCCTCGCGATCTGTGAAGAACGTTTTCATGGAGTTTTGCGATTTTGTGATATTATGTCGACTGGCTTCGTCTAGTGTCTCAAATTTGGACTTGCACAGGTTCAGCTTGGCACGGATGTCGTCCAGCGCCGATTGGTATGACTTGTGCGCGGTAGACTTTTGTACTTGAACTTTTGTGGGAATTGGTGGGTCAGCGTTGTCGTTGCCATTCTCTTCTAATGGTTCCAACTGATGGCATATCGGTTCGCTCTGAATGGCCTCTGTATTGTTGTTGAACGATTGAGCGGCATAAGGAGCTGGTACCCAGCAGTTCGCCTCGATGTAATCCAAACTCGTGTCACAACTGGTCTCATAACTATCCGAGCACTCAGTTAAGTCCTTGACATTGTTCAGGGTCAGACTGCCGTCGTCTTCGTTGCGAATCAGAAATCCCTTCTCACCGATCATCTGGCTCTTGTATTTCGATCGCTTGAGCAGGGTCTTGTCGTCTTCCAGTGCACACCTCACCGCCTCCAGCACCTTGTCTGTCATGGGGCTGACGGTGATTTGTGGAGCAGACTTCTTCTCGCGGTCTTCCTCAACGTCGGAGTCCCGCTGCGAGATTCTTTGCGGTTGTACATAGTGCTGCCCTTGGAGCAACTTTTGCTGGCGTCGCGCACGAATGCTGCCGCGAATTCGTTCGCCGTTGGGTGAGAAATCCTTTCCCAAGTGCGGCGATTTGGGTATATCTTTTGGCAAGAACATCGGCTGGGGTGTGGCGGTGTCTCGTTCGCACAAGTCCGCCATGGTTCTGTCACTAATCTCGTGATTTTTCTTTTCGGCAAGTAAATTGTCACTGCTGCGGTTGTATTTGGGGGACAGCAGTCCATCGGGCGTTGATGTTTGACTGGAGTCGCGTGAGGCGTGCATTTTGAAGTGGTCTACTTCGTATTCCAGGTCGGTAGGTATCGGGTGGCCTGTGGAAGTGTGTCGGTACAAACTCTGAAGCCAAACTTCGAGAACCTCAAATGGTGGGCTAGGGGGGAAAGAAACTAAATTAGGAACCGAGGTGTTGTGCATTGAATTGTATACAAACCGTTTATCTGGGTTCAGGTCACAACACGAGAAGGCAATCTTGTAGAACGTCTCCGGGCACTGGTGGCAGAATTTTTCTCTAAAGAGCTGTGTGTTCAGCCCAAAGTCCGACGTTCTCGGCAGGTAGTCCGGATCGGCTTGAACACGTCCAATTATCTGTGAATAGAAATTGAATACTTCTCCACACGGGGGGATTTTCTCATCACAACACTCACCTCACACAATATAATTCCAAATGAGAAGATGTCGACTCTCTCATCATACTTATTGCCCTTCATCATCTCGGGAGCCATCCAATAGGGATTCCCCACCACAGTGTACCTCTGCCTTCTCTGCCGGCTGCGATTCCTTCCGATTGTGCCACTCTTTCCGGCGCATCTGTCCAACGTGCTGTACATTGGCGACGTGATTATGCGCGCCAGCCCAAAGTCCGCCACAATCACCGACTTGTCCTCCCGGACCAAACAATTCAGCGAATTCAAGTCGCGATGGATTATATTCATCGAGTGCAGGTAACTCATGCCGCACGCAATGTCCTTGGCAAACGATATTCTCTGCTCCCAGCGCAGTGGACACCCCGAGTCATGTATCAGCTCCTTCAGCGATCCGCCGGCAATGAACTCGGTCACCAAATGCAACTTCTTCTCTTTGTACAGAACGCCAATGAATTTTAAGACGTTCTGATGGTTCAACGATCGCAGGACGGCTACTTCCTTCAAGAAATTACGCTGCGCCTCCTCGTCCACTCGATAGAGTTCCTTCAACACCATCACCTCCTTGGTCACGCGGTGGGTAACCTTGAAAACCTGCCCGAAGAAGCCTTTTCCCAGCAGTTCGCCCTGCACCAAGTCCGATGCCCGGAAAATGCGCTGCGGATTCGGTTCAATTCGAAAGGATTTGGTTCGCGCCAGGTCGTACAGTTCATTGTTGGGGGGATGGTTTTCGTCCAGTAGCTTGGACATGCTCGAGCTCCGCTCTTTCTGATTCAAACTGCACGAAGTTGCGATGGCTGCGACGCCTCCTGGACTAGCAGCATGACACGCTGCTTGCAGATTTGGCTTCTTGTTGCGCAATAAACGGGTCTTCAGCCCACTCATGTAGCCCTCATCCTTCTTTTGGAAGAGACGTTCCTTGTCCTCCTTGGTGAAGCGTGGCGAATCCGACAATTTGCTCTGTGACTGCAGGTAGTTTTGTCGTTGTGCCTCGTAGTCGCTGTTGCTGCGACTCAAGTCCTGGGGATCATGCTCCACAGTCAACTGAAGTATTTTGTCTGTGCTGCGAATTAGATTGTCGATGTGCTCGATCGAGGTGTTGCGTACTGGGGTGCCATTCACCTCAAGGATACGATCGCCAATTTGTACGTTTGCTACTTCCGGATGCAGATCGATTCTAAAAGAGGAAGACATATTCATTTAGACAAAGCTGATGGATGCTGTTGAGATGCAAATCATAGGATGAACATGAAGGGAACCAAAAATCGAACCGAAAATCATAAGGCACAACGAAAGCAATTAGAATGATTAGCATGATTAGCAATGTACCTATAGAGTCCGTAGCAAGAGTCTCTCGCCGATGTTATCAAGGAGAAAACATATTTGCCCACTTGGCCCAATATCCTACAAATAAAACTTAACATCAAAGAGAAAAGAAAAATGTATTTATTCAAGCACTTGTAGTAGTTGTTGCTGTAGTTTTGTGTACGCGTCAAAGATGTGTTGCTTTTGTGTTGGTGTGAGTGTGTGTGTTTTTGTAAAATTGTCGAACTGCGAGTCCTTGTGAGGTTGCTGACAATCTGGCGTGTACTGTAGAATTGCGCTTCATATCCAAGCCGTGCGAATTTACTGGCAGTCATTGCTCTTACCATTCCAACTCAGTCTTCTTCATTTGGGTTGGAATCGTAAGAGCGATGTCAGACGAGCTGCTTTTTCTGCACTAGAAAAACGAAGAACTGAGCGTGGGCGCTCGTTTGATCAGTTGTTTTGACATTTTGCTATACTCGTGGCATGAGTTCAAATTGGGAGGTGGAACGAAGGAGCTCGTGTGGTTTTATCCTGAACGCTGAACTTCGTTACATCCATTAGACGATCTAAGGAGATTTTTCCAACTCCTCCATAGTGTTGTTGCATAGAAGTTGGATCCAAATGAGTCAAGTTGAATAGTACAGTTTACGTTTTGAATATAATGAATGAGTAAGGTTGACCTGCCTGTGCCTGTAGTAAAAAAAACCTCATAAAACAGAAAGAGTGATCCAGAACGATCTTCCACATCGACTAAGGAGCAGAGTTAGTTCGAAAAGAACAAGCCAGTCTTGTTCATCAAACATTTAGGGCACCAAATCAGTATTACCGAAGATAACCATTCGAATAAACCTGCGCACTGGCACCGACAACGTAGCAATTAAATTTATAAGCGGCTTGCTTAGCAGGTTTTAGTTTCGGGTAAGAGAAGATTGAATGTACAAAGGTTCAATTGCCAGTGGTGTTCATGTTGCAGTCAATGGAGGACAATATTTGAGTACCTACGTATGCAATTTTATGTCCGAGCTGTCAAAATAGACCCGGAACGCTATGCGCTTGTTGTAGCCGAGGTATGATTGAGTATATCTCTGACGACACAGCAACTGCGACGAGATTTAATATTAAGTGACTCAATCGCAACAAACTGCCAGAAATTAAATCGATCGCTTATCCTTCGTCAGCATCAAGTGCCGAGAACAAGTGGAATCGAATCGATGCCAAGAATCCATCTGAAGCGCCGCAACTGATGTGCCAGCCTTTGCCCGACCACCTCCATGAAACCCTTGGTTTGATTGATGAGAAGAGCTGGCATCCACAAGCAACCAAACAACTCGCTTATAAAACCGCGCTGTGGAGAGGATGAGAGGGAACAACATCAGCTTCTAAAAAGCAAAAAGAAAGCGTGCGATCGGAGAAATAGAGAGATGCTACGCCGGAAGCAATTTTAGCGAGAAGATTTTTAAAAGATTTAAAAAAAAGAGCTCGTCAATACAACGAGAATCAATTTGAACGATGAAAGGTTTCCGTCCAGCCGACCAAAGTGAGGTTAGCAACATCTAAATCAATTCCACAAGGTTACTGGAACAAACCGACTCCTGGCCTTACTATTTCCCGCACTCAACGAATGAAACCCGAGCATTGTTTGCCTGATTCACAAGAAAGGAACCGCTCTTAACTTGATTGTCTCAACTAGAGAGCCATCAGTCTTGTGACGTACTGTGTAAGCCCCTGCAACCATTTGTCAACAAACTGATTGGTCTCTGTGACCAGAGTTTTAGTTTACCACTGAACAAATATTCACAGTGCGGCAGGTCCTGGTCCTAGTCACAGCTAAAACGGTCCAGATCGATGCCCACCATCTCGATTTTATGGCCGCACACGACAACGTTTATAAAAAAATGTACAGTGTTGGCCTGTCTTTCAAAACTCGTCAGGTTGTGCAGAAAAACAATGGAAAATGCTCGCAGCTACATTCGGAAGCAGTCTCAAATAGACTTTTAAAGATAGAAAAAACAAAGTGATCGACTTCTTCGGCATAGTAACTGATAAAACTGCACAAAACTCTTAAGCCCATGCCAGAGACAAACACTTTTAACAGTCTGTACAATTAATTGCAGCAAACTTTCGCAATTATTGGGACCGATGCCACGAAAATTGGTTTAGTTGTGAATGAGGGCAAAACCAGGTATATCCTGTCAACAAGAAGGAACACACCACATCCAAGTATGAGACGGGACCTCCTAAAAGACTGCTATAATTCGGCTCCGCTATAAGCTCCGAAATCATGCGAAGAAATACGCCTGCTTATCGCGGCTTCTTCGGCCTTTTTATGACATTGGAGTAATAAAGCTTTGGCAAGAAGCACTCTCCAAAAAATCAATATCATTCCCGCCCTGCTCTATGGCGCAGCAATGAACACGATCGAAGGCGACAAAGATTAACGCAAAACTTATCAAATTTCTCCTTTTGGAGAAGAAGATCTATAAGCGAACTGTACAGTGACAGCGACCTGTCAAATCTGTCGTCCGTGTCATATAACGACGGTTAGAGTCTACCAAAATGGATATCAAATTATACGTTGAGTTCTTTAAAATGTAGACTTATCTGTTGTTAGTACAATGATGACATTTGATCAACTTCCAAAGCATGTTAGTTCACAGCGCAATAAGTTGTCTTACATTAGGATACACATTTCCCCCGAGTTAGTAAGAGGAAACACAACGGATACTTGGTCCTTTTCTAAAGACCCGTACACATCATGCGATGATTATTCTCTCCATCTCTTCTTCTTTTTATGGGACGTGCAGATCTGTCTTTGTTGACTTCCCTTATCAATTGTGGCTTCAAAATATTGCAATTTACATCTTCCCTCCTCGGTCAGATAAGTCCGCCTGTTTTTACAGCCCATTATAATCTTAATACTGTTCAAGGTGAACATGCATAGTTAAAAATATACCAAACAAATGTAAAAATAAAATGAAGAGCAGCGCACGCAATCAATTCGTGGGATGGTTAAGTCTGCGCATTCATCATTAATAGCTGACTATTAATAGTATTCAGAAGTTTGCACAATGTCCAACCACTAGATGTGGCTCATTAAGCGCGGTATACCATCACAACGTTGACATCATTTCGGAGTTCCCATGTTTATCCATGTTACCCTTAGCAAATAGCATGTAGTCTTGCACCAACTTGCGATGTGTCCAACCGCTGTAGACTTTATCCTCTCGCGCATTCAAATTCCAATCAAAACCAAACTGTCGACACTCGAAACCAATTTAAATTGCACCACCCACTCATCGACTCGGCATGTGTCATAATAGTACATTCCGCAGCGTACTACTAAATTGTCGATCGAAAGCGTCTATAAACCATATCACTGCACAGTCCGCGTTTTTTTTTTTTTTTTGTATTTGCCCTACACCATCCGTAGCAGTGATGTCACTCGACGACCATTTTTATGTTAGTTATGTTAGTCATGTGTGTTTATGCGGAAAACAAAACAAAAACTTTTTCTTTAACCAACTTACTCTGATATCCGGACGGCGCGACAACACACTCCATCGCCGCTGAGAAACTCCTCACTTATGTTCTCATCGTCGGCAGTCAGTCGCAGCATCGACTTGGATGCATTCGTCCAGGGGATTTTTATCAAACGAATCGAGTGCAGCGGCTGACTTGTACATGAATCAGCTAGATATTGCTGCTGCTGAGGCTGGGTGCACTGACCATGAACCCGATTCTTGTAGCATTGTCCACAGAACAGCTTCGATCGCTCAATCAATGCATATGTATCGCCGTCCCCTATATAAGTTCCACAGGATTCACACGAAAAACACTCGGGGTGGAACTTATGATCGCCAGCCACCATCACCGGGCCAGTTATTATGGTGCTACACTGCTGGCAAGACTGTCCAAACTGCGTCAAATAGTCGTCCTTGCAGAAGAGCAGGCCATTCCTCTCGAAATACCAACTAGATAGCTGATCATCGCATACCGAACAGCGAAAGCACTCACAGTGCCATTGCTGGCCCAAGGCCGTCTTGTGTTCGTTCTCATTGATCTGATTGAGGCAGCCCGAACATAGAATCTCCCCTGCAGAAGACTTATCTGCAATCGACAATGATAAACACCAATTAGCTTCATTAACTGACACACTTGTCGCAGTGGTTGTGTCTTGCAATTCTCAGAAGCGCATTTATATATAAAAGTGAAGCCAGCAGCAGCTGCTGCGGTCACCCCGTCTCACACGCATGTTAGGAAAAAGTCCCATTTGAAACACAATCACTTCACAAACTATTTCGATTTGTTGCCAATTAGAAGCCCCGCACGAGAAATATTGTAGTTTTTCGGTTTCCCGAGGGTTTTGGGACGTTTTACTTACCACACTTTGGGATTCCTTCCATCGCTACATTATTTGGTATGCAGAATGTCTAATAAATATTTTCAGACTGGTTGCTGGTTGCTGCTACTGCCAATGATGTTGATGATGACAGTAACGATTGCAGTGGTAGGAGTAAACACTTGGAAAACCAATGAATTTATGTACATTGAGCAAATTTGAATGAGCACTAAGTGGAGGAATGTATAGGCGAGTACTGATTGTATGTTTTTAAAGAATTAGATCACGAGAATTGTGGAATGCATCGTCACAAATTGTTGAAAACAATTTCTGTGTTTGGTTAGTGCATATTTATGCTATCGGAATTGATTGGAAATGAAACTGTGGCAGGTTGAGAGCATGTGACGTTGACGTAAAGTTGGTACTGCGTTTCGTGTAGGTAGGTACACCGCAAATAGAAAGAGCGCGTTCCCAGTTGAACGAATTTTACAAATTGATTTTAAGAAAGAATGTCAAAGACCTGAAGACAAGTTGGTCTGCAATAAATCTAGATTGGTCGGTAATGCCACTGGTCATGTGACCGATCTACGCCAATCATGACATACGTAAAGTCAGATAGCTGTCAGTCGTACTAAACGCAATGCTTAAACGCCAATCTAAGCAGCATTGAAAATGCGGCTTCCTACAGCATTTAAACGTGACACTGTCATTCGAGTGACAAAGATTAATGTCCGTATATTGGAAGTGTCATCAAATTTGTCAAAATTGCAACTACCAACAGATTACGGCCTTTGATCCGCGTTAAAGTTTACACCCGGATTAAGTGAGCCAAAAATTAAATCCAAGTCCATAATACTCAGTCGTTAAACCCAAACATTTTTTAAACTTGACGGCCGATTGAATTTAAAATGTACTCTGAAGACCAGTTTAACTCTGGTTAAAACCCGAAACTGGAAAACCCGTCATAAAATTGACATTTCTTTGTTCGCGGGGCGCAGGAAATAAGAAAATAAGAAATGGAATAGAAAATAGCAAGAAAATATGCAAATGGACTTCATTTCTGAATTGGGTGAAATGTTGATGTCTTCGTCGTCAGAAGATGAATTTGTCGGAGAGCTGTTGAAACGATGTGGTAGATTTTCGAAAACATTTCCGGCTAATAAAAAGAGGCATTTTGGTGGCTACATTCGAAGGGAATTTCGGTGTAATTAATGCAGCTAAAAATAAAACTGGGTTCACAACAGATCAAATCAATTTCCAAATGACAAACAAAAAAACAATTGTCACTTTGTGTGAATTTTGACTTTATGTAAGTTTTAAACGGGTTAAATCGGTTTTTGATTGAATATTATGGATATGGATTTAAGTTGTCGGGTTTAAAAAATGCGAATTAAATTGTCGGGTGTGAAATGAATTTATATTTACACCCGGATTGAATAATATGGCCGCATTGTTTAAAATCCACCCCATCCAATATGCCCGCCAAACATAAGTTCGCATTTCTTGTTGTTGAGGATTCATTTTCATACATTCATTCCAACATCAACTTCGCTTCACCATTCTGTCGGCAATACAGTTCGGTATGGACTCTACTTCGTTCCCCTTTGACAGCTGTCCGATTTGTTTGTGTGCGCAGTCTACCGTACTCGTACACGTCACATACACTACTTCGGCGCGGTGCTGGCTCCACTAGGAAAGAACACGTCAGTCATTTCTCTCAAATACCTGGCAAGTTTCATCGGTTTTTTTTTTGTCCAAGTTCGGTGTACAATTTAGATAAAATCAGGGAATATCTTTAATTCCTTCTCAACATCTATAAATTAGAATAAAAAACAATTGTTCGGGTCATCTAAAGCACAAGAATAAACCGGCAGTTAGGTAAGTTTGTCGGAAAAAACTCGCAAAAATTTGCAAACTAACCTGCAAATTGAAGGAAAAAAAAAAAAAGAGTCAAAGACCTCCAGTGGATTTTGTTTTAAAATGCGTTTTGTCTTTCCGCACAGATATGACGAGACTGAGATTGTCCCCTTCTGGGGCCTTTCAAGTCATTGGTCTACTGGCAATCATCGCCTGCAGTATTCCATCAATACAATCTGCAGCAGTAATGTCGGTTGATCTTGGCAATGAGTGGATGAAAGTGGGAGTCGTGTCACCAGGTGTACCAATGGAAATTGCTCTAAATAAGGAGTCGAAAAGGAAATCGCCTGCTGTTTTGGCATTCCGCGACGGTGTACGATCGTTTGGTGAGGACGCTCAGACGGTCGGCGTCAAAGAGCCATCTAGCGCATATGGATACTTATTGGACTTGCTGGGCAAACAAGTGGATAACCCTATTGTGGATTTATACCGGTAAGACAGGGGGATTTGAGGGTAGGCTTTCGGTTTGTCCATGACTGTTAGATGTATGCGAGCATCGCATGAGATGGGTCGAGGAAATGTTGGACACGCAGGCACTTTGATATCTTTTTAGATTAGCTACGACTTTTACTAGGGAAAATAATACAGTTGATGGCGATATTGAGTTTTTGATTCACTGAGAGGCTTCGGTGATTTAAGGGCATTTTTTACTTGCTGTTTTTTTCATCTCATAAATGTGCCACCAGTATTCCTTCAAAGAAGAAGTAAAACTGCATGCACGCAGATTTGTGTAAATTGTCCAAATCCGTTGGATGCAACCTCGGCTGATCCTTGGCCTCCTCTAGCTAATGCTTCTTATCTCTACAGAGTACAGCAGCAAAGAATCTCATTCACAATACACTTAGACGAAGTAAAAGCTAAACTTTCAAACAGAAACACTGACGTGGTGAAAAGTCAACTGGTCAAGATAGGATTGTAAAAAATGCCCCAGGCACTCAAATCAGCACAACAGGTCAAACTTAAATCCAGCAACAGCAACAGCAACGCAATTTGGAAAGATAACATGAGTCATGTCACAAAACTGACGACTGGTCTATTAAAGTTTCCCCAAACAAAGCACTGAAAACTGAGTTAATGGCTTGTCACAATAAACATTTATTTAGAACCGCAGACGCTTTCCGCTTCTGCAATTCGATTCTCCGTTTGTAATGGTATCCACAAAGTTAAAACTCGCAAAGTAATATATGCTGGGTCAGGATTTCTCTGTGGGTTAGCCCATAATTCTATTGTGAAATCACCCTAAGAATGGCGTGCAATGTTGTAGCCATTTGGCAACGCTAGGTCAGTTTGAAATGGGTTTTGGTTTCAAATTTTGTTCTGTTTTGCTGATGTCAGCTAAAAACAACCAATGCTCCTTAGAGTTTTCCCAATTTCGCTTCCAAATTCCCAAGTTGTTTGAACAATTCGTCCCCACAATATCAACAACGCACGTAACGACTTTCTGAGCTTCGCAAACAGAATACCTGTTCCTGTTTAGCGCCTGCACACACAAAATAAAATGCCACCTAAAGAGTCTTTTAGATCGACATATGCAAACGTCGTGGTAGCGATGGGAAAGATCCCCTTTAACCCGAATGGGCTTTGCTTAGCGAGTTTAATCGCATGTTGGGCTTTTTCTCCGTACGAATCGAAGTCACGCTGCAAAGGAAACTATAGCGCGTTCGACGCCACATCAGTTCGTGCAGCTCGATAAGAGAATAGATAGGGGCACAATGGACCCCACTGATTGTCCAAGTGAAATTGTCGCAAAGCATCCATTTGCCTGTATAGGCCTCGTCAGAGCTCGAATAAATTTCTGAAGATCCGCCCTCTACAAGTACCAGGAACGACTAGTGACCAACAAGACTCGACAAGCTCCTAGCCTCCGTCAGCAACTCATTAGTTATATTTGACAATCAAAGTATGAACGTAGAAACGCTTCTTTTTTGCAACAGTAGATCAGTAGGTCTTAAACTGTTGCTCTTTAATACCGGTTTTGATTCCAAACCTAACCCCTAACCTGCTTCATTGCAAAGTCACATGTTCCCTGATCAGAAAACCTTACAGCGACACAAGAACAACAAACTGTTCCAATCTAAACGAGTGGGCAAAGCAATGTAGGCTGGACATTAACCCACAGAACAAAAGAGCTGGTTCTCTTTACCAACAAGCGAACAATACCAAGTTTGAACCTTCCGGTTACTAATGGGATAACCCTCAAAATATCCGATTATGCGATGGTCCTCTGTCGATAGGAAACTCAGTAGGACATGTATGTAACGTATGTTCAAGAAAAACTAGGGTCCTATCCCAAGAGCTTCCTGTGGATGTTCACGACTATCGTAAGAATTATATTGACTGATCTCTGATATTCTTTCGACACTTTGAAGCATGACAAATGTACAAATGATAGCTTGTACGCACAACTAGAGAAATACCGGGGTTTGGAAGCATTCTCGACATTTAGACGATGCAAAAATGTACAGCGAATCGCGCTCGAAGAATCAGCCAACTAACCAGCTGGAGGACTTATTCCGCATGCGCACATTATAAACAGATACTTGGACATGGCGGTATTGACCGACTACATGTTGTCGCACTTGGACTGGCAGAGGCCGTTCCGATGCATATTTTTTAACAGAGAGACGGCTGACAGAAATGACTTCGTAATCGGATGGTTCTGGTTTGTTTTCCGAAGCATTAAAGCTAAAGAACATATTATTTCGACTCGTGGGTCACAGCAGTGTCTTTCAGCTGTAACAGAGGCGCTCAAGCAAGTCTCAATGGTGGCAATAGCACAAGTTGATATCACCATTCTTATTGACGTCCAGACTGCAAGTAAAGCGAAATAACCTCTAAACTTATGAATAAAAATTAAAACCCTGATGGGTCCCTGGCAACAATTGCTTGCAGCACCATGAAATGAACGATAACCTTGCAAAAGACGGGCTCTCTGTCAAACTGTCAATATGTCACGGGTGGGGCTCTATTTGGAACAGGATTCCCGAGTAGACGGAATAGGACACCTCGATGTTTCTTCAAAGAGCAGCCTCTAGTGCTGTATTCTTTTCTTCTTCGTTTGCAATTTTAAGTCGCCCTGCTGTTGCCAGACAGTTCGCACAACATTTTAAGGCAGTTCCACCCATCACCATCAACTACGAACTCTTCTCAGCTGCAGACTGACTATCGAATTTCATAACTGCATTTCATGCTAACTCTTTCGGTTTTATTTTTACAGGAAACGTTTCCCATATTACGAGATTGTTGGTGACGAGGAACGCAACACGGTTGTCTTCAAGAAGGGCGATGAACGCTTCTCTGTTGAAGAGCTGGTCGCTCAGATTCTCGTGAAAGCCAAGGAATTCGCCCAGGACTCCACGAACCAAGTGGTCACCGAGTGTGTCCTCATCGTTCCCGGATTCTTTGGTCAGGCAGAGCGATCTGCCCTTCTTTCCGCCGCTCAACTGGCCAATTTGAAGGTTCTCCAGCTCATCAATGACTACACGGCTGTGGCGCTAAACTACGGTGTCTTCCATCGGGCAGAGATCAATGAGACCACTCAGTATTACTTGTTCTACGACATGGGCGCCCAGAAAACATCGGCCGCGCTTGTGAGCTACCAGTTGGTCAAGGACAAACAGACGAAGGAGACAAATCCGGTCGTTCAAATCCTCGGTGTTGGCTACGATCGTACTCTGGGCGGTTTGGATGTTCAGTTGCGACTACGCGACTACCTTGCCAAGGAGTTCAACAACCTGAAGAAGACCAAGACCGATGTCTCGAAGAATCCACGTGCCATGGCCAAGTTATTCAAAGAAGCGGGCCGTTTGAAGAATGTTCTAAGTGCTAACTTGGATCACTACGCTCAGATCGAGAATCTAATCGAGGATCATGACTTTAAGCTGCAGGTGACCAGGGAGATTCTAGAGGAACTGTGTGTCGATATCTGGCCAAGGATTGTGAAGCCTCTGCAACAGGCGGTGAGGTCATCGGGACTCTCGTTGGACGTACTCAGTCAGGTGATCATCTTTGGCGGTGGTACCCGCGTGCCAAAGGTCCAGGAGATTCTCAAGGAGGAGATCAAGCAGGAGCTGGGTAAAAGCTTGAACGCTGATGAGGCCGCAACAATGGGTGCTGTGTACAAAGCAGCCGACCTGGCCACCGGTTTTAAGGTGAAGAAGTTCGTGATCAAGGACGCCGTACTCTTCCCCATTCAGGTTTCGTTTGAGCGTGACCCAGGCGATGGTGCCAGTGTTCGCCAGGTTAAACGGGTGCTCTTCGGACCAATGAACTCGTATCCGCAGAAGAAGGTGATCACCTTCAACAAGCACACCAGCGACTTTGATTTCTTCGTCCACTATGGCGATCTGAACTACCTGAGTGCTGAGGAAGTCTCCTATATTGGTGCGTTGAATCTGTCCCATGTGCAGCTGTCCAAAGTGAAGGAGGCTTTGGAGAAGAATGCAAACGAAATCGTTGATTCGAAGGGCATCAAGGCGTACTTCATGCTGGACGATTCTGGCATCTTCAGTTCGACTGGCGTAGAGTTTGTCTACGAGAAGCAGAAGTCAGAGGAGGAGGAAATCGATATTGAGGGAACCCTAGCCAAGCTGGGCAGCACCATCAGCAAGTTGTTCTCCAACAAGGACGACGATAAGAAGGAAGGCGCCGAAACCAAGGAAGAGGATCCTAAATCCGAACAGTCGGAGGGTGATAAACCTTCAGAAAATCAGGAAGAGAAGCCATCAAATGACGAACCGGCGAAGGCTGAAGCAAACAAAACTGACGAGAAAGGTAAGTTTGTTTCTTTTGAATGACTTTTGCTAATGCCCGCCGTTACAGCTTCCAAGAACAACACGGTGAAGATCGTCACAGTCAAGGAGCCAATCGAGTACAAACTGAGTGTTAAGTACACCATTCCGCTGGAGGGGAAGAGCTTTGATAAATCTATGGAAAAGCTGACCGCCATCAACACAGCTGAAGACGCACGTGTTCGTTTGGAGTCGGCATTCAACGCCCTGGAGTCGCATGTCATCGAAACTCAAGAGAAGCTAAGCCAGAGTGAATATGCCAACTGTGCCACAGATGAGGAAAAGGCGAAGATCCTCAGCGAATGCTCCGCCATCTCCGAATGGCTATACGAAGACGGTGCTGATGCCAATGCAGATGTTTTGGAGAACAAGCTGGAGGAGGTGAAAAAACTCACAAATGTCGTTCTCGGTCGCCACTGGGAGCACGAGGAACGCCCCGAAGCCGTCAAAGCTCTCGACGGCATGATCGATGGTGCTAGAGGCTTCCTAGAAAAGGCCATGAACCTCACAAAGGAAACCAATCCCGACAAAGATGTATTCACCGAAGTGGAAGTACTCACGTTGGCCAAAGTCATTCAGGAGACAGTCGCATGGCGAAAAACCGAGGTCGCTGCTCAAAAGAAACTCAAGCGCAACCAGGAACTCCGGCTAACCGTGAAAGACATCACCGATAAAATGGGCCTACTCGATCGTGAGGTGAAGTACTTGGTGAACAAGATCAAGATCTGGAAACCCAAGACAAAGCCTGCCAAGAAAGACACCAAGGAGAAGGTAAATGAGGCCGAAAAGGAGGAGCCCCTAGAAGAACCAGAAGAAGCACAGGAGGAGGAGCTAAAGACTGATGATGATCAAGAACCATCCACTGAGAATGTAATCAAGCCCAGTGCGACAGAAGAAGCTGATCCACCACCGCACAGCGAGCTGTAGAGACCTGAGTAGAGAGGCACACACGTATTTATTAGGCATTTATATACGAAATGTAAACAGATTCACTCTCTCTCTTCTCACACACAAACTCTATCATCTCGTCTACTCCTGTTTTCCATTCCGATTTTTTTTTTATTATTCAGTGATTATCAGAAAAATAATAGTAATATACAATAAAGCAGAACAAACCATCAAACATAGAGAAATTTACCACAAGGCGCTGTTTAGTTGTTCCGTTGTATTATTATTATTACTTGTTTGTACATTTTGTGGTATATAATCTGAGCATTAAGACAATTTTTTAAGTTATTTGTAAATCTATTGAAATTAAAACGAAATAAAAACGAAAGAAATTAAATGTAAACAAGAGCTACGATTGGTGGGTGTTTTCCCAAGTCAATGGCAGCGAGTACGAGAGGGCCGAACGTTTTGCAGTTGGTATAAAAATTGTCAACGAAAGTCTGATGCGCACGTATTTGTCAAAGAAATTAGCAGAAAACTCAAATCATAAGAAGGGTCCATAGAAAATTGAAACTGAACTCCGCTCTCGATCCATGGAAGATGGAAACAGATTTTAAATCAACCGAAACTTGCTGATAGGTGTATAAAATGGAAGACTATTCCCCATCTTCCATTTTACACGCCTCTTGAAGGAGGCTTTAAGCAAGTTGGTTATTCCACATAATGTATCATGCGGTATGGATCTTTCTAGAAATACTTTGCATACTCACAATTATGCCCCATAAATGTCCCACATTCTTGTGAAACCGAAATATTCGTACACCAGGAAAAAAATATATACAACCTTCAAGCTAATTTGGCCTATACTTAAGCTTTCGTATCAAAAAACTATTGAAATAAAGTAAAAAGACTCACCCTGCACATTTCTTCTAGACCAATCGTTGTTTGCCGTTACAACTGCACTGCAGTGAGAATTTATTCTACCTGAAAAAAAAGCAACGGTAAGTACTACTTGTGATAGAAATTGCTAGAAAAAAGAGATTTACCTTCCAGAAATCTATTATTTTATGTTGGAAAACAACGAACGTACCTTTCTACTATAGTTTGACATAGAAATTAATATTTCCTGGCACCTTCTTATTTATTTAATTTTTAAATTCCGATTTCAAGTTACCGCACGTTTCGAATACCACACTCGTTTAATTAGTCGGTTGGAGGTTGCTGACTTTACTGTATTGCCCTACAGCAAAACCCATGCAAACGCGACAGAGCTATGCCCACCATAGCAAGAACAATTGTTCGGTGTCGTGGGTAATGCAGTTTTTACCTTACTGCGATAAATACTTTTGATAGGCAAACTGGATATGGAAAATGATCATGATTATATTTTGTTTAAGTATTTAAATGCGAATATCTGTGAAGAGTCTTTTTCAATTTTTTTATTTATATTTATTACTTGGCTTCATAGTCCAGAAAATCGATCGTGAGAATCCATAGAACTGTTTGCTTGAGCAATCTATGGAATGCATGTTCACTACATAGAATGACTTTAAAATGATTGAAGTTCGCAATTTTACCATTATAATACGTATGTACACATTGATGAGAGAAAATCAAGAAAAGAAAACGATAAAAATCCGCACAAGTGGGATATTTTTACGTTTTAAGCGAGCCAGTTTAGCAGAGCAGTTTGGTACTCCGTTGTCGGTTTGCTTCAAAAGTATGCCCCACACAAAAATGTATATAAAGATAAAATTAAGCAAATCAGTTAAGTAGAGTAGTCCATTATAAATTTATTCCCACTGTACAAAAATAATCCACGAAATTTAAGCTAGCAAATATATGTAATATACACATTTTCCATAACTTAATCTTGACAGTTCAATCGGATTGAAATGTGATATAGAGAAAACAAGTTAAATAGGAACGAAATCACCAAACGTATTAAGTACCAGAGAATTTCGTTTATTTTGCGTCTGAACTGTGAACTGTCAAAATTAAGGGCGCTTAATTTCAGTTTTTCTTTCTTGGTATTTGTGTATAACATTAGGCGTGTTTTTTGGAGCTTCGATCTCAGCAAAGTAAAGTAGGATTTCCACCACGCGATTACAACAACTACAACCGAGTCTCGAAGTGTCAAGTAGAGCGTAGTTGTTATAATTATATGATGAAAATCCTACTTTACTTTGCTTTGCTTTGCTGAGATCGAAGCTCAAAAAAACACGGCTATTGATAAGCGTTATACGTTCTTCGTAAAATTGTATTCTAATCGGCCTATGGTATTTCTTCACTATTTTATAGTGTTCAATAAGTATATTGAATCAGCTCTAAATTTGAACATTTCCCGGACAGCACGAAGTTGGGACTGCATTTTTATGGAGAACTGTGAACTGTGAGCTACCATCAAAATATGTTTCCCTACGAAACTTCTGCTACTATAAAGCCTTGCTTTAGATCTCTTTTTTAATATTTATGTTCAAATTTACTAGATACTCATAAAAACAATTTTAAAATGCAATTTAAATAAGTCCAACCGAAAATGAATCAGCAACAGAACTATCTTATCATTATGCAAAACATATTTTGCGAATCCAATATCTGTCCCTAAACTAGGTACGTGCAAGTCGACGAAGTCAGTGCAAGTTGGTTATGAAAAACAGTTCAGCTGCGCCATCGCTGGTTCGTTCGCCTCTGCAAATTAAGTTTTTATAAAAAATAGATCCAGTGAATATGATATAAAACATCCAAGTATCGTGCAATTTTAAAGCTTTCGAACTGTCGCAGCTGCGAATATTTTGTTTGAAATAATTTAATTGTTTTAAAAGAAAAAAGAAAATCCAAAATTAATACGGAAAATAGAATTTGTGAATTTTTCCATCCAACCATCTGTGCTATAGGTCGTGCGTGCTCGCTTGCACGTATCATTTGCCAAAACAAAGGCCAACCTATATCTCCATCTCAAATGATGAAAATGTTGTCTTCCTCATTGGTTTCAGTTTAATCACTCGGTTCGCAGAACTCCAACTCCCTCATGTGGACTGAAAAAGGATGAACAACACCATTGCCTTATTGTCACTGTCGTAGTCTCCCTTGTGCACGTGAAAGAGTAAGCTGGTGTGCGTTTGTGTTGTTGTTTCACTAGAACAGAACAGCCGTGTCGTGATAGAAGTGTTGGCGAAAGTGTTTATTACGCGGAGTGAAATTAATTATCACCTACGAGGAAGTAAAGAAAAAAACATTTCTACATCACAAACTCGATAAATGTGCGAAAAGAAACAATTGCCCAGTGCATCCGGAGACATTCAAACTATTTTCTACCCCCAAATCCGTGTGTTCAATGTAAAAAGGCAAAGTGAATAAAAAAACAAAATAAAAAACGTCCAAACCAGGAAAATATAAATTTTCCACTTTGGGTGGTGGACAGCAGCAGCAGAGGAAAGACCCGTCGCTGAGAAAGAGAGCAGTCCACACATCAACCAGTAGTGCACTGTTGTAACATGGCGTGTTTAAACACTCTGAAGTTGGAAATCAAAACTCTCGAGAAGATCTTCACCAAAAATCATGAGCGTTTTCAAATTCTTAATTCCAGTGTAGACGAATTGACGTGCCGTTTTATCGGTAAAAATGGAAAACGCTACGATATTCATGCAAACATTACGGTAAGTCTGTGTAGTGATTTGTCATAGGTATTTGCGGGGGGTACCTACATTTTGCACGAACAACACATAAAAAAAAGCTTATAACAGGATTAAAAAAAAAAAAATTGTAGTAGAAAGGCCATTTTGTTTTTCTGCAGCAGAGGGAGACTGAAGAAAGACGACCAATTGACAACGACTGCCTGCCTACCTACCTTTGATGAATATTTTTCATGTGTTTTCCACCAACAACAACAACAACACCAACCACGGCGACTGTGGGTGGTGGGTGAGGAAAATCTTTGTGCACCGTCTTTTATTGCCTTTCGTAACAATTTCGCCTTTTTCACATTTGTGTCGCTGTGTGTGTGTGTGTGTGTGTTTTTTTTTTTTTCATTCTTTTTTGTCGATGTTGCCTGCTGTTTTCGCTGCACTTGACACAAAGGAATCGCTGCAGTTTGTTGTTGTTGGTTGGTCATCTTAAAAATTATTTTTTTTTCATCTCTTTCTGCTCCCTTGGCAGTGGGCATGTTTTTTCCTTTTCTTCTTTTTTTTTTTTTCCTAAAACTGACACCTTGTCAAAATTGTACATCTTTTTGGGGCGTCTGGGAATTTACATACACAGATGTGAGCCGAACATAAGTCTGGTGTCTAGAGATCAGATGGCCCGAAACGACAATTAGTCAGAGGATTTTTTTTTTTAAATTTTCCCATGCTCCGGCGAATCAATTGAAACGCAGAAGTGGTATACCTACACATCGCAATAATGGCCACGAAGGAAAGATTTACTTTACATGAGTATCTCCATCGAAGAATTACGAGTACATGACCTTCATGGGTTGCACTATCTATTATTTTTGTTTTGTTGTTTCCCCTATGAAAACAAAGCAAGCAGTATTGAATGATTGTGCTTACATATTCATACTGTATAATTATTTAAAGGTATGGTCTTGCCTTTTATTAGGAACTGTATCTTAAGGCAACAAATGGGACGTCATTGTTCCAGTTTAGGCCTTGCTTCTTCTTCAAAAAGTGCAATTTTTACAGCCGAAATATGTTTTCTCTTAGTTTACATTGGGGAGCATAAAATGTAGGGGGAGATTCACAACTACGTGTCTAGACTGGAGATACTAGTGGGAGCCTTTTTGCTGCGTGACGATTTATCTTCGAGTGGACGAGGGGGACCGAAACAGTTTACGCCTCGCATATAGTCCTCTGACATCTCGTCAAAAGAACGAGGAATAGGTCGGCATTCTGTAGGGCAAATCATTCGTGCGCACGAAAACGTTTGATCGTATCGCCTTACAGAATCTGACCCCTGATTCAGGGCAGAAGTATATTCAGTTGGTCAATGTGGAGGTGATCGGTTCACGATTTCTTAGTCTTTAGGTAGGCTAAGGCGAAGGGACCGAATCCGCCGCCAATATGTTCTGAGTTCTCGTTCGGAGAACGAAGATCGAGTGCGAAGGTGATTGGTACAATGAAACCTTACGGCTGCACCGGATGTTTTAATGTAGTTTATGTGAAGGTGACCAGTAGATGAGTGGTGACCGGAAGAGTCAAACCCTCGCCTGCATCCCCTGACAGCCCGTTTTTATTTTAGTAAAACAGCCATTCGCCGCACTTGAACGTCAAGCAAAAATTGCTACCTCTCTCCTTGCTTACATCTTTGAGAAAATCCTAATTTCCCTTCAAAAGTGATGCAGTAATAAGCATTCGACACTTCCCTCTCAGTGTTAAATTACTCATTACTCGTTTTTTTTTTTTTTATTGTCAGCCAACTCACGAAAGATTTTTATGAAGGTTTAGGTGACTGTCCGCAAAAGCCGACACATTATAGGGTCGATTGGGATACCGTATGAATCTAGGAAAAAGTTTTGTTAGTTGAACTAGTTTCAGAATCAAGCTCACCCAATGATGGCACTTTATGCAGAGCTGATATGCAGTCTTTTGAAACAGTCCAAACTCTTAGAGCACCATTTTTCCAATGAGGGTTTGTTCTTTCAACAGCATCCATCTCTATCACAAGTTAACATAGCAATCGGAATGTAACTAACTTCTGGAGGGTTCCAAGGGTTCAGTCTTACTTAAAGTCAAAAGCATGTCGGCACTGGCGTCCAACCGATTACGGTGCTTATTTTCAATTAGCAGAAGACCCGAAAACCCCTGCTCGCGAGTGAATTCACTTTTTAAGTTCTTCAAATGGAGTGGAATATTATTCTGTATTTCTCCGTATTCTCAAGGGCGCAACCCGTATGTGGTTTTCCATTGGTTTCACTCGGGGATCCACTCATTCTGAAATCCAATGGAACAACAAAACTGCTTCTGAAAGAATCCACAAAAGTATTGGTGAAATGCCAAAAAATAATCTACGGCTGCTGTCAGCTGACTTGTATAAAATACATAAATTACACTTGTGTGAGTGCTTCTTGAGTGTATTCTGAGTTCAAATCGAGAAGCGAAATTCTCTTCTGAGAATCACCAGAAGAGTATTTTTTGTGCCAATGGAACGGTTTCAGGAGTGATTTTTTCGATTCCGGACTCACCGGACCCTTCTTTTTGCCCAATGGAAAACGACTGTAGAATCCGTCGCATCCGTTGCGTCGATGGATCCGTCAATATTGAAAATTAAAGGCTTTTCGCACGTCGAAATTCTCACAAAAAGGAAGAAATTCCACCATCAGCGTTGCCACTTTGCTGCAATAGCAGTAGATCTACTGCACTTTTTGCAAAAAATAAATCTACTGCCACTAAATCCAATCTACTGCACTTTTTTTGTTTGATAAACATTCTCTTAAACAGCTGTACAAAAACCATGCATAAAAATAACCTCTGTAAAGAACCTCTAAACGAAGCCAACCAATTAAAGTGATGGATTATCCATATATAATAGTTTAAGCAATTGAACTTTGTTTTTTTTTGGTTTAACAAAAAGGTCGAATCTACTGCATTTTTTTTAATGATCTACGAAGTGGCAACGCTGCCCACCATATAAGAAAACTGGCGACAGCCAATGACAGTTTCTCTCGTGCTCTAAATATTTCCACCAATGAAAGTGCTGTCTCTCTCACTGTGATAACCGTCAGGGCGTCAACGGATGCAACTGACAGAAAATTAGAAAGTAAACCTATTTTGTCCGACGCATCCGGCACGTCTGCTGGTTATGGGTCAGCTTCCATAAGATGCTGTCATTGACTTATTATATATGGACTGCTAGTGAAATGTCACTTCCATACAATCTCTGCCCAGAAAATGACGCCAACATAACTAGCGCTCGTGGTTCTATGCGAAAAGTAAGTGAAACAAAATGGGGCTCTCTCACTAGATGAAACTCGGCTCTGGTTGGGGGAAATCGGTCGTGAGAGCAGATGTTTGAGTTGACGTTTATGGAGGGGTAGCCGACGAATCTAGTCAAGAAATTCGTGACTGAGTACTAAGTTGACAGTTCTCATATGTGGCTGACGTAGAAAACGTGACGTTCCCGACCAATCTAGTTTTTGCGTTCAGGTTACATCTCATCCAGACCAATCTAGTCGACTTAAGATGACTAGATTCCTGAATGTGGCCAATGACAACCATCTTGGATTTCTCCATAGAATGCTAGAGCCACCTATTGGGCGTGAGTGGATTTGCCAAGTGAAACGGTTGAAATTCAAATTGTTGCGGCAATGTTTACAATAGATGTCATCTCGAAATTGTGCTAGTTTAAATAATTAATAATAGATGAAACCAACAAAATTTGAATAAAAAATCGTTTTTCACTGCCCCATAAATTGCACAATTTTCGTATATTTATTGCGAATTACTTTTTTATGTTGTTTTTTATTATTAATTTTAGAAATATGATGCAATAACACTTAGGGTATATTTCAATCATATTTCTGATCAATAAATTGTCAAGAATTTCACATTCAAGTACATGAGAATTTAATTCATCATATAAATTACTTACATCTATATTTCTTAAAGTACAGTACAACTTCGACAGTCCGGACACTCCAATAATTCGGACGCTTCTACATTTCGGACAACTTACAATTTTTACCTCTACAATCCGGACAATTTTTTTTATGGAAGAAAAAATTAATTTCGGGGGTTTCCCGTTTTTATATTCTTACCTTTGTTTACATTTCGCACTATCATTACTTCAGTTTCGGTGCATTGTTTCGCAAGCGTGTTTGACTAATTTCATACCAAGCGCCATGTTTTTAAATAATAAACGCAAACATAAAACACTAACTTTAAAGGAAAAGTGTGATATTTTACAAAGTCTTGATGAGGGAAAAACTATTAGGCAGGTTGCCGAAAAATGTCATGTTCCTAAATCAACGATTTGCGTACATATATATGTATTTAATTCACTTAGATTATTTTAATAATTTTCACTACTATAGTCCGGACAACTCGATAATCCGAACGTGCCCAAAACTATATGTGTCCGGATTGTCGAAGTTGCACGCACTGTACTTATAATAATCAGGCTATAAATCTTATTGCACCCTAATTAATTTTGTAATTCATACAAAGACACAGTTTTCTGGACAGTTTTATAAATTTTGATTATGTCCTTCTCAGGAAACATTTAGATTTTATATTAATAAAATTTGATTTTTCTGTTCTACAAGAAATAGGAAAATTTGTCGGCACTGAACCGGGGAACAATTGCATTCCAAAGCCAATTTTTTTGTAGCAATTTGCTTCGAAATGTTTGGAGCAAATTCTTTTATTTTATTATCAGCTGATTCCGTGTCGCTGTACTGGTCATTAAGACAACCTATCGCTTCAAGCCAATCCTTGTTAAATCCCTTTTTAACGCAATCTAAACAAAACAAAATGAGTTTTCTGCCTCATGCATTTTGATTGAAAATCTTACCAGATTTGTCCCTTTTTAGAGAAACTTGAATCGTATTGCAAAATGCAACACTTCTCTTTTTAATTTTAAATCAATAACATAGTCTTATGCAAAACTATCTGCAACGAAATGGAAACGTCAGATGTGAGTTTCCAATTTATTCCGCTCCGAACCACGAGAGCTAGCGCTTATGTTGGTACCAACGCGAAGTTGTCTACTAGCAGTCCATATTTTATAATAAGTCAATGGTGCGCCCATTTTACGGCAGATGCGGTAGTCCTTCAAAGTAGATTCCTAAGCGCTTGGTGACCAAATTCGAGACAACCGGTTCGGTAAACAAACAGACAAGATCCGTACGTCAAAAGAAGGCCCAAGTTGACCGAACAAATGTTCGCGGTGCATGAAAGTGTACACGAGAACCCTAAGCAGTCAATTCCTCGTTAAGGACATGAAGCCGGCTTTTGCAGTCTTCAACTTGGCGAATTTGGCGTCACACGTACAATATCCAACTGACTCAGGAGCTTAAATTAAACGCCCATAGACAACGTCGGTTGTTCGCTGACTGGGCTTCGGGACGTTTGCAAGAGGACCCCAATGCGGCTATAGGCCTTTTTTATTATGCTCAAATGATCTATATAGATCATGGATTTCCATGGTTTACAACAACATTTGGATCACGTACTATTGTTGTAAACCGTGGAAATCAACATTTGGATCACGTACTATTGTTGTAAACCGTGGAAATCAATGATCTATATAGATCATGTGGGTAAAATAAAAAACGCCTTATGTTAAGAAGCAACATTTGATGATGTGGAACGATGCCAACCCACAGGAGGTACACCAGGTGGCAATGCATCCACAAAAATTGACTGTTGGGCCGGCGGCGTCATTGGTCCGTACTTTTTTCAAAATGATGTTGGTGGGGCCATCACCATCAACGACAAACGCTACAGAACGATGCTAACTGATTTCTTTTGGCTCAAATTAAACGATATGGATGAAGACAACATGTGTTTCCAGAGAAACGGGGCCACATGCCCCACTGCAGATGCCACGTTACTTCCAGTAGAGGTGACGGGAATTAGCCACCAAGATCGTGCAAGACTTTTTCTTGTGGGGTTTCCTGAAGTCACGGACCTATGCCAATCAACCGATGCCCTTAAAGCCAATATAACCAATGCCCATTGCTCAAATTAAGCTGGATGTATGCGGCAGAGACATTAAAAATTGAACCAATCGGATCCGTGTCACCGTGAGAAGCCGCGGCGGACTTAAGTTGATTCCATACCTGAACCTTTCAAATAAAAAATGAGTTTAATAGCTCACACACAGCTTGTTTCATTTCAACATCGACCCGTTCTTATTGCAAACCGCTTTACTTACAAACCTTGAATCACGTACGACAGCTGTGGTCAAGGATTACCAATTACAACGCGAAAGGTGTGAATGGCCACTGACTAACATTCAAAATTACCACCCTACTCAGCGACGGAGCATCGTCTCTACAAGAATCCGTAACGGATCCCAGTCTAGAGCTGGAGACACCAGGATATCCCAAAACACATCTGCCAATATCGCACATCATCGACTAATAAAGATGAAAGTACACGCCCAGAAAGAAGCTCGATGAAAAGTATAATTGGGAAGTGAATATCGAAAGGCTCATAGTAGTCATAGGGAGGTTTAATGACAGGAAGACAGGGTACGACAATTGGATCGCAGAAAGCTCTTAAAAATATCCAAATAAGTTGTCGACGAAAAAAGTAACATCAACTAGTCCTACACTCGGTGCGGACGACACTCTACTGATATAAATTGATATGAGCTCAGGGATGAAAAAGGAATTGTGAGCAAATCTTAGTTACAATTGTATTTTTTTCGGACTCAATTGTATTGTTTATTTTCGTATATACAAATAGGAGAAAGATATCGTTTTCGTACAAAATTTCGAATGATTTCGAGATGTTTATTAATTTTATGTAATATCACGCAATTCCGTCCGTCAGCTTCGGAGGCCTACAGCCAGGCGCATTTGTTTCAAACTTCGTTTTGAGAGTTGGGAAAGTGGATTTTTCTCCAAAACGATACATGCGATATGTTTGCAAAAATGTATTTTAAAGTTAATATGGTCAACTTAATGCAATTCAATTCAATTTGTTACATTGGTTTTGTAAGGGCTATCTTCATTAAAACGGGTACAACAGTTTTATCCAAAGTGCGTGAGCAATTTAAATGTTTAAAATTATTCCGTCTCTCATTTTCCACACGAATTTAACAATAACAATAGGTAGGTACAACAATTTCACTCAAAAATCTTGTAAGATGCAAAAGTTACAAAAATATGTACTCGTATAACGTTATTTATTTATACACAGATCAAATAACCGAAACTTCCGAATATTGGATACAAGCACTAATTATGGATACACATCATATAAAAAAAGTATATTAAATATGCATTGACCCTTAGAAATAAGAAAAAAATCGAATTGAAAGTCCTCTTTAGGTAGCCAGTGAGCTCTAGATCCCACCTAGAAGTAAAATAAATTTAACAAAACCAACTTTTGTTAGCTATCGTGACTAAATTTTGTTGTTCCACCAGATCCACCAGCAAGCTTCAACCTTCAAGTTGTCGCTGTTTGTTAACCATATGAACCAAAATTGGAATGAGAAATTTGAAAAGGGGAAAACTCATGTGCTTTGTGTTACTTTTAGTTGTTAATACATACAACCCTACCGCTATTCGACTGCCCTAATAAATGGTAAATTAGATATTAATTTACTTTACTAATTTGGAATTTGGAACACGCCCCAGTGTGAATTTCAACTAATTGGATTTGCCGGATGCGTGGTTTTCGAATTTTTCGTATTTCATATTTTGAGCTGAAATTTCAGATTTCTGCTGCTAAACCAAATCTTAAATCCGAATTTTATTGGTTCTTGTGTGTATTCAGTTGGCCACAAAAAACACTTTTTGTTTACTTGCACTTGTTACAAATCCATTGTAATTGAAACTGCTGTCCATACGCGTAAGTGTTGAGATTTTTGAAAGTTGCCCCGGATCGGTGACTCCAATCTAACAAGATTTCCTAACTTAAAGTCAAATTGAATGCTTTATTTCTTATTATTTCGACTAAGAGTTGATTTTTTCCAAGATGTATTATTGCTAACGGCCAAATAAAAATTCAAAATAAAAAAATACTCTTTGAGTGTAACTTTTTCGGGGCGATTGTAATGTGTATTTTTTCAAAGTCCATTGTAACTTAAAAGTTACGATAGTAACACATTTTTCAAACCTGTATGAGATACACTACGATAGGAGGAACATTTCTGCGATCCGCCTAAACTTGATTCAGGTGAGCAGAGCTCAGCATTGATCCCCCACTCGCTCGGCATGAATCTTCAAATGTATTGACATGGAGCCTCCAGAGGAATCCAATCTGCTGTCACTCCACTCAAGGTCAACACGCAGCAGTTAAATTTGACGTCATGCCAGCTCAGCTTCTGACAGCGGATCCCGCTACAATGCGTAGTACCTTACTTTCATTATTGCAGACCATTTGAAAGAAAGGGTGAGTTCATAATTGCAAACAATGTTGCCCAAACCATGCAACAAATATTCATTGAACACATTTATGAACGCAAAGGTAGCTGCATGAATGCGGTCATCATGCATTGACAAAAGTGAGTTCATAATTGCATATGTAAATAAAGACATAAATGACAGAATTAAAAACTGTTTCAATGACAACTCGTATCAGATATTTAATAAGTTTAAGGAATTTCCGGATAATTTCACTTTTGTCGTACGGAAATAAGGGACAATGCGTCTTTATCTCCGTTTTCCCCAGAGCACCGATATAAATTCGGCTTCCATTGCGAGCCGAAAGGATACAAGCAATTTCGTATCATCATCAGACCAGATTTTTTGCTCTTGTGCATTCCTATAGAATACAAATTATTCATTTAATGTTTTCAATGCGAAATAAACAGTTATTTCTACAAATCTGAGTGGAAAATTATATAAATTGCAAACATTTTACTTACTCCTTCTCTCCAGCCATTTTGCTGCAGCTCCGCAACAAAACAAAAACACATGCACAATTGACAGCATGCTGACTGTTAATTTTCTTTTATGAACGCAGGTGCTGCCAAACTGCTGCAATGACAATGCAGTACTTTTACAATAATGAACGCGAAATTTGCAGGCATGCAGCATTTTTACTATTATGAACTCACACAAACTTACCCCCAGGTATTAAAAGGACAGGGTTATGGAGAAGATACAAACAAACAAATTGTATTACCTGTCGGAGTAGGCATCACTGTTTTGTTTGTTTCTTGAAGGTAATGGCAACTTAATAGATCTTGAGAGGATAAAGTTTAGAACAGAAGACCAAAAACAAAAGGTACCATGCTGGTTTACGCAATGGTCGTTGGTGTGTCACTTTTTCTTGTGTTTGTCGACTTTAAGAAGACCTATGACCGGGTAAATTGAGAATCCTTCTGAAAATCTATTTTCAAGGGAGGGTCAAAAATAGTTGGCACTACAAAGGAGTCCTACAGTAAGGCAAGGTGTTTCGATTTGCACAATCGACAGCTCTCCGACTGTTTCGAAATGCAGAGTTTGAGAAAAGGGGATATTCTGTCGACAACGCTCATTCAACTGGTGATAGACGATGTACTGACTACCACCGTAGGAGTAGGTGCATCTTGGATCCAATGGACACTGTTGGATGTGTTAATGAGTACAAAGCGCAGCACACTTGGACGATAAGTTCCAAGTTTAAGTTTATTTAAAGTTCTCCGCAGCTGTTCGACATAAGTCAACACATTTAGTACTCTTTAAAGAAACATAGACTGCACCATACCCCAGACAACAAATGGCGAAGCAGTCCGACACCAAGCTTTGTTGGGTGCCCTGTCAGGCCACAGCGACATTCCTAAAAATTGCAAGGCTAATGAACTCGCCAAATATGGAAATAAGCAACCTAAACCACAAGATAAAGTTACTTTGACCAGTGATCAGTTCTGTGAGTCCAAATTTCAAATACCACCAATTTTTTTTTTTTACGATTTTTTCGCAAAACTAAATACATTTTGCCTTCAACTGCAAGGGTCAGGAAATTTTAAGTTGCAAGGCACCAGCAATATATTTTCATATGAAGATAAAATCGCATTTATTGCGAAAATTGAGCTATGGATCAATAAAGTCGAAAGAGATAGCTTTTCTACGTTTCATACCCTGAATCAAAATATTGACGGACAGTGTGCTGAAGGGCCCAAGCCCAACCCATAGAATCCGTCGCATCCGTTGCGGCAACGTATTCGACTGACAGGTTGTTAGAATACAGAGCACAGACTTATTATAATATGGACTGCTAGTAGAAAACTTCGCGTTGGTTCCAACATAAGCGCTAGCTCTCGTGGTTCGGAGCGTAATAAATTGGAAACTCACATCTGACGTTTCCATTTCGTTGCAGATAGTTTTGCATAAGACTAATTTATTGAGATTAATTGAATAAAGATTTAAAATTAAAAAGAGAAGTGTTGCACTTTGCAATACGATTCAAGTTTCTCTAAAAAGGGACAAATCTGGTAAGATTTTCAATCAAAATGCATGAGGCAGAAAACTCATTTTGTTTTGTTTAGATTGCGTTAAAAAGGGATTTAACAAGAATTTTGGAAAAAATACGTTTTCCTAATGACCAGTACAGCGACACGGAATCAGCTGATAATAAAATAAAAGAATTTGCTCCAAACATTTCGAAGCAAATTGCTACAAAAAAATTGGCTTTGGAATGCAATTGTTCCCCGGTTCAGTGCCGACAAATTTTCCTATTTCTTGTAGAACAGAAAAATCAAATTTTATTAATATAAAATCTAAATGTTTCCTGAGAAGGACATAATCAAAATTTATAAAACTGTCCAGAAAACTGTGTCTTTGTATGAATTACAAAATTAATTAGGGTGCAATAAGATTTATAGCCTGATTATTATAAGTACAGTGCGTGCAACTTCGACAATCCGGACACATATAGTTTTGGGCACGTTCGGATTATCGAGTTGTCCGGACTATAGTAGTGAAAATTATTAAAATAATCTAAGTGAATTAAATACATATATATGTACGCAAATCGTTGATTTAGGAACATGACATTTTTCGGCAACCTGCCTAATAGTTTTTCCCTCATCAAGACTTTGTAAAATATCACACTTTTCCTTTAAAGTTAGTGTTTTATGTTTGCGTTTATTATTTAAAAACATGGCGCTTGGTATGAAATTAGTCAAACACGCTTGCGAAACAATGCACCGAAACTGAAGTAATGATAGTGCGAAATGTAAACAAAGGTAAGAATATAAAAACGGGAAACCCCCGAAATTAATTTTTTCTTCCATAAAAAAAATTGTCCGGATTGTAGAGGTAAAAATTGTAAGTTGTCCGAAATGTAGAAGCGTCCGAATTATTGGAGTGTCCGGACTGTCGAAGTTGTACTGTACTTTAAGAAATATAGATGTAAGTAATTTATATGATGAATTAAATTCTCATGTACTTGAATGTGAAATTCTTGACAATTTATTGATCAGAAATATGATTGAAATATACCCTAAGTGTTATTGCATCATATTTCTAAAATTAATAATAAAAAACAACATAAAAAAGTAATTCGCAATAAATATACGAAAATTGTGCAATTTATGGGGCAGTGAAAAACGATTTTTTATTCAAATTTTGTTGGTTTCATCTATTATTAATTATTTAAACTAGCACAATTTCGAGATGACATCTATTGTAAACATTGCCGCAACAATTTGAATTTCAACCGTTTCACTTGGCAAATCCACTCACGCCCAATAGGTGGCTCTAGCATTCTATGGAGAAATCCAAGATGGTTGCCATTTTGTTTCACTTACTTTTCGCATAGAACCACGAGCGCAAGTTATGTTGGCGTCATTTTCTGGGCAGAGATTGTATGGAAGTGACATTTCACTTCCATATAATATTTATAACAAGTCAATGGGACGCACCGTTTGCACCAAAGAACACTTATTTTGACGCCACCAAACCAACATGGCCGCCACGACCCGTGACATTTGAAATGACAGGTTGTCCATCCGGAAATAAGGTTCCACGTAAGCCGATGTCCATCATAGAACTAATCATCAATTGATCATAGTTTTTTTGTACAAAATTGGGTCGGCATTCTGTAAGGCGAAACGTTCTTTAAACGTTTTCGTGTGCACGAAGAAATCTGCTTTTGTAACATAGGGCAAATCATTCGTGCGCACAAAAACTTCCAGTAAATAAGACTGCGCTTTTCTTACGCATTTAATGTAATGCCCGCACCATGTAAGCTCTTCTTCTTTGTTTCGCAAACTCTCAGTATCAAACATTTCACTCTCCGATTTCCGTGGGTTTGTTCTAGCTAAAAATGCCAATAGGCCACATGATTATCTACGGCAGTGGCTCTTGTGAAGATTCCTCTTTCAAAAGTTGCTAAAAGAATCAGCCATTGTTAGTCCAATAGCATGACGAATCGTTTCGCTGGAATATTTAAGATACTTGAATCCAAACGAGTTTGGTTATATTGACAAAAAGAGACGCATTTCCCATTAAATCTGACTCAGCCACAAAATTGACTATTAACACCAATCAAACGGTCATTTTAGTAATAATCTCCATGAATTAGAAATTTCATTAACAGACTGAGGTAAGGGGAGGTTTTTGTTTAAATAATAAAAAGCAATGCAGTAGGCCTCCCCTCCATCTGTTTTCGGAAATAAAACGAAGAAGGCAAATGATCAACACTTTGGGGTCACATTTGTGGAGAGTTCACTTCCTAGGTCTTAATTTTTGTTTAATTTTTATAAAACCAAAGCGAAACTTGAATCTGAATGCTGTTTTGGCACTAATTGCTGAGGGAAAAGGTCAATGACATTGAAATTACAAACAAATGTTATAAGGCAACTGTCAAGGCTATTTCTTTCGGGTTGTATTAGATCTGTTGAATTTATCAAGGACTACTTGACTGTATCTTTGAATTGTTATCGATGTCGGAACATTTCAACATTTCTGACGTTTTTATTGCAGTGCGAGTGCAAGATTTCTATGTGTGAATCTGTATTATTTAAATAAGGCCTTATTACAAAACAGCAGCATCTGTAAGTTGGTTCAGTTCAATTGACGTTTCTTATGAATAAGCGCGTCCAGCCAGTGATCCCAGATTGAGGGGAAAAGCGCCAATTTTGACGGTAATCAAGAATCTCTAATCCTTACTAATAATCATTTTTAACCTCCACACTAAATAGCAACCAGTTCGTTCTGGTCGCATGTAAGGTAAAACATGGGGAATCTCCCCAAAGATCATTGATTGGATCTATACAATGATGGTTAGACCAATCATTACTTAAGCTTCCATAGTATGGTAAAACAAAGTCACACAGAAAGCCGCCATTGTAGAGCTCAACAAGATTTTATTCTAAAAAAAGGAATATATGTATAAATTGCAATTTAATTTGCAAAACAAATATCTTTTAAAGGTATTTTAAAGTTTATTTTAAGCAAAAAACAATACACAAAATAGGAAATGCACAAAATATCAGCTGATCTGTCAAATATCATATGCGAATCAGTAATGCCCTATCGTTCGTTCGGACACAATTTTCGGTACTTTTTCTAGTACGCTTTCCTTTGTTTTCTAATACTACTTCACGATTGATATAAGGGTGCATTTGCGTCTTGTTTATTAGAATGCCTCTAATTATTAGTAGGCTTATGATGCAAATCTTATTGGTAGTTTAAAGATAACATTAGCAAGTGAATATTTTTGAAAGATGTAATGCTAATTCATTTCCGTTTGAATAACAATTTGCGAAGCAATGAAACAGAGGTATATGAAAATAAATATAAATTGATCTTTTAAAAATTTAAAGCCGTGGGCATTCTTCTACACAAAATCTGTCATTTGTTCTCCTCTATAGATTCACACAAAATAAAAAAAAGGGTTTACGTCCACGTAAGGTGATTATCAAACTCGCTTTTTTGCCATTAATTTCATGTGACAGCTATTTAGGTGTCGCTTTCATACATTTGTGTCATCTTCATAGGTATGCTTCAACTCCAAATAAATTAAATACTTTAGTGAAAAAAGAATATATATATTAAAAAAATCAAATAAATAACTTTATGTGAAATTTGAAAATTCGTGAAGTGCAATGTTTGTTTACTTCATTGGAACTTTTCTACACAAATGAAGAAAATAAAGCAAATATCTTGGAACTTCCAAGCCCGATGTAAGAATGCATATTTTTTAATATTCATTTTTGATTGGTAGCATTTGTTAGTGCGTATTTGTTTTAGATTTTTGAAAAACTTTCGCTTATCAAAAGATGTGTTTGTGTTAGTTTTGGGACTGCTTTTTTTCAGAGAATTTTTATTGTGCGTACACTTATTTTTTTACTGTAATTTGTGAACATATTATTGCTCTCAAATTCACTTATGGCGTTTTCGATTGAAGAAAAGAATGGCCGTTTCTATGAAAAGAGCAAAACTAGAAGTGCTATTTCGATGTATTCTATGTTTGATTGAAAAAAAAGGTGCACTTCCAGGTCAATTCTTAACACGACAGAAGTGTCGGGAATATTTTTACACAATTCCCCTGAACTCACCAACACATACTAACAAAATGTCAGATTGAAGTGTTTGTTGTGTTATTAGAAAAAACAATTTTGCTATGTGATCCGAAAATATACAATTATGCGTTCAAAATGTAAACTTAAATTGAAATTTATTGATTTGGCTGTATGTATCACTGCAGAAAACAAAAAAAAAGTAGCAACAGAAATCAAATTCTCTCATATGGTGTCTACCACGATTACAAAAGTGCTCCAACGAATTTCATTGAAAAGAGCAATTCTGAATTTCGGGGCAATTCTCTCGGATCTTCAATCGAAAACGCCATTACATTTTTCACAATAAAAAAGAAACACACAGCTGCTCGGAATGACAGCGTCGGCAAGGAAGTGACGTTTAAAACTCTAAGTACTGCCAATAATCAATCACTTTTTAGTGATCGCTTTACGCAGAGCAAAGAAGAGTTGATAATCAATAACGACAGTCAAAATATCAGCAACTATCACCTTAGCCGATTCCGGCCCAGAATTCTGTATATCTTGAAATCGCACACACTACCTGTTAGTTCTCCAGAAGTTCCTTAATATATTATTTCGCTTAAATTTTGCTGAATGCTGACAATTCTTGAATCTATATTTTCTGCGAAGTCAACCTTTTCACACCAACCATTCATTAGAGATTCTCATTCTCGGGGGAACAAACTTCTTTTTGAAAAAGGGTTTGGTTGCAGCCAAATATCTACCAGAACTGCCTAAGGTACTGACAACTGTAAACAAAAGTAGGTATTCAGGTCATAGCTGTCCAATATTAAGTGAACACTGAACATATATTTCTCTTTGCGACGACTCTTAAGAAAGTATTGGGAAGATCCCAAACTTATATCAAATTTATTTTTTACTAAGCATTCGCTACTCGGAATCTATTAAAAAAAGGAAAACCAATCAAAGAGCAAGCACAAGTTAAACAAGATAAAGCAGAGAAAAGCATTAACCTTTTCATTTAATCAAAATATTCGAAATATAGGTAGGAATGTTCGGAAATAAAACAAAAATGCAATATTTTTCAATTTTGTGCATATAATTCTACAAATTTGTGTTTGCTAGACCTAACAACTTGCATTGTTGTATTCTAACGAATAAAATGAGAAAACATTCAAAGCCGTATTAATAAAAAAAACTGCAACTACTCTCCAACTAGTATGTTACCTAGCACCTAGTTAAATAAATAACATATTAGTTAAAGTTTCTTATTAATAAATGAAAATAACTCATGTAATAACTAACTGATGTTTTCTCTAAAATAGGTACTTAGAGTTAGAGCTGACACCACCTAACCAAATTGTACTAAAAACTATAAAATATTGGCCGTCATCACTTTTGGCTAATAAATTTCAATAGAGTGTTTTGCAAAGCCCGTCCTTTCACAGATGGGCTATCTTTTTGGTTCAAACGTCAAAAAAACTTGTAGGATAACAAAGCCCTTTTGTAATGGCCAGAGTAGTGTTTTGTTCAAATATTGCCAAAAAGCGCACAATTCCCATTACTTTAACCTCTCTTCTTCTACCTAATACATGTGATAAACATCAGTTTTCGATTCTTAAATGTTTTTATTGTGTTTTTTGGACTTTATTATTAACTTTTCAGTAATTTTTTTCAACAAAATTATACTACAGCTATATAATTTATTTTTTGTTTTCCTACAAGTTTTTTTAGCTGTCACTTGGTTTTTTCTTCTTCATATTTGACACTGACGTTGTCGCGAACTACCCTATTGTGACAAGTGAAAAAGAAAAAAAAAGCAACAGAAAATAAAGGAGTTCAATTAATTTTTTCATAATTTTCTTTTGAAAATCTATATTTATTTTTGAATGTTTTATTTGTGAACATTGTCATAGGGTTTTTTCGTTTTTTGTACACTTTTTTTTCGAGTTGGGGCGATGGTAACCGAATCCTCCCCCCAACATATTCACATTATTTAAAAAACACTGACAAACGGTGAGCCATTTTTCAAATTAAATTTTAATTCATTTGTCATTTTGACGGGAACCATGTTTTTTAAGAGTTACTGAAGCTAAGATTAGACTGTATGCCAATTATGCATATGAATGGAAACAGGCAAATGACCAGATTAGCTGCTGTCAAATGACCAAAATGTCAGGATTATCAAAACTGTATATCATATTTGCCTTGATGGTCATTTAAGGCATTTGTTATTTATATATATCAAATAAATCAAAATATCACGAACTCAAACGCCGATGACAACAAAATAGTTCTTGTTCCATCAAAAATGCCAGCAATGCCATAACGAAATTTTAATTAAGTGCATATGGGCATATAGTGTTTTATGCTGGCATTCGTGCTTATTGTCCGATTACACTATATGCTATTTGGGCATTTTTATCAGTCAAAATGTGGCATTTAGGTCATTAGAGCATATGAGATATGCCCATTACATTGTATGACCATATTTTGACAGGAGAACTGTCAGGAATTGTCATTTTATGACCACTTGGCATACAGTCTAATCTTAGCTTGACTCGCTAACAGACCTCCTACCGTAAGTTAGTAGTGTGAAAGTGACGAAGCGTTAGTTTGAGTTTAACGAATGTGTTTGCCAATAGCTAGGCCTAACATGTAGTTACGCGTCAATTATTAATACGGCTGTCACAGTTTACTAAAATAAGTTTATAATTATAAACGCTCAGGCTGAACAACAGCGAATGTAAATTCACTCCTATTATGAAATTTGGGTGGTTGGGCAACACTCCTCTTGAAAATGACATTAAGGGGGATTTATTTAGCTAATGACCGAGATAAACACGGCTTTCTCAACATTAACATTTAACCCTACAGTTAGCGATATTCTGGCAACTATATTTCTTAATTGGTAAAGGTATTTTCGAAAGTGTGGAGTCTCTGCGTAAACTGCCAGACTAAAGTTTATTATTGGTAAGGCCGTATGTTTTAACAGAATATTCTCCACGGAGATCACTAATAGAGAGGCGTGGGTTAGCCGTAGCCCTCCAAACTGCCAAAAAGGCATAAAGTGGTATACCGTATACGGATGGTTCCAAAATGGACTCAGGGGTCGGAGCCGGCATATTCGGACCAAACCAACCTGTCTCGATACCAATGGGAAAAATCCCAAGCGTATTTCAAGCAGAGCTCCATGCCATTAAATAATGCGCAAGCCTCATTTACAAATCAGGTATCAAAGGCGCAAACATCCATATACTCGAGGATAGTCAAGCAGCCTCTTCAGATCGTAGGTGCACATATGTGCACCTTTGTTTAAACATTTCTTTGTCACACTACATCCATCTTTTGGCAAATAGCTGCAGTTAAATATCAAGTGTATATAATCCTTTTGCAGAATAAATTTTTAGATGGCGCTAGGCGTTCAGTAACTGTCATTATTTGAATTTTATAGTTGGCCAGTTTCCTTGGTTTTCAGGTTTCCGCAGAGTGAAAAAGTAATTATTCAGGTAAAAATGTTAAATTGTTGTTTCGCAGTATTATTTTTATTGTAGTGACGTGCTACTGAGTTGAATTTTTGTTTGTAGGTTCGAAGGTATATTTTTTCATGTTTTTTCTACCGAAACTGAGCTATATACTTTGGAATTACACATTATGTGTACTTCAGGACTATATACTTGTTCTATTTATTTAATGATAAATTTTCATCGAAATGCAGGTTTCCTGGAAGCAAATTTCTTAGCCGTACCATCTGCACAAAGCGGCAGGTTTATCTGTGCATTTAAAAAAACAGCTTTTTTGAACTGTATCACGTTTTAATAAAGTTAATTTAGGATGTTTTATGCTATGATAGACCTGAGGTACACATAATATGTGCACCAGAATTTTCACCATGAAGTTAATAAAAATATTTTTTTTTTTAAATGCAAATCTCTTATTTGATCTTACATAAGATCAGAAAAATCCACTAAAATCCAACATTTCGCTTCTTTTACTCGTCTGGGTCTGAAGAGGATAAATGCCCTTAGTTCACCCACACACTAAAAAATCAGTCCCACACTGCTTCAATACCCCCCAAGCACTATGCACCAGAAACAAAACCAAAATATGGTGGGTTCGTGCCCATGAAGGAATTGAAGGAATCGAAAAAGTCGACGAAGTGGCCAGAAGAGGTTCGGAAACACCTTTTACAGGACCTGAACCCCACTGTGCAATTTTCTAAATCAGCGGCAAACCCATCTATTTATAAGAAGCTGGGAACACAATAATAGTATTTCACATTGGGAGAGCATCCCAGGCCTAAGACAGGCCAAAAAAGTAATCAAACCTTTCAAAAATAATGCCAAAAAGATCCTAAATCTACGACGTAGGCACGATGTCAAAAATCTAGTTGGCTACCTAACAGGGCACCGTGGTTTGCGATATCACCTAAACAAAATACATGCAGCCGACTCTTCGGAGTATCGTCTATAGCCTGGTACGCACCTGTTCCGGAACGAAATTTTCCGGTGGTCTACAAATGGACAGCGAAAAGGCAGCAGAAAATAATTTGTGGAGAGTTCCATCAGTTGATACAGAAGTAGCAGTGTTACCAGCACTGGCTATTTATATCTGATTTGGCTATTCGAACTTTTCACTGGCTCCTTAAAATTGTCATTTGAGATTTTTCCTATTTTACGCTATTCACTTTAAAGTTTGGCGATTTTTAGGCTCCTTACTCTTTTCACATGTTTCTAAACAATTAAACAGATTTCTGCTGCCAAATCGAACATTAAATCCGAATTTTGGTTCTTGTTTGTATTGAGTTGGCCGCAAACAAATTTTTTTTTCACTTGCACTGGAAGTCCATTTCAATTGATTTTCACACATTTATACAAACCCATTTCGAAATAGTAATCATCATCATATAAATAAAATTGGTGTAGTTCTGTTCGACTAAGATTGAATTTGACTGCATGTCTTTAAATGCAAACATCTTAGAAACTGCTGAATATATTCTGATGCATTTTTCTCAGTCCTATAGAGGATAAATAGGCCTACAATATCCACTTTGTTTCAACTCTATATCTTTACAAATTCCGGATAAAATTGGACAAGAGTAATTAATTTTTTCGTTTCGTTTCGCTTTTTTCTTTGTCACGCTTTCCGTTCGAAAATACTGGGAGCATTTAAATATAGTAAACACCAGCTTATAGAGGACATCTGCGGTTACATTTTAGGATATCCATGAATTCAAATCCATGACTTAAAAAGTTTTTAAATAAATAGGCAAAATTTGAAACATTTGTACTATTTTCACCTGGGTGAGTGGATATGCATTTCATTCTCAAATCAAACACACTAACCGCGCAATATATTCACATCTCTTTTAACCTTATTTTATTCCTGTGGCGGAGAGGGAGACAGACAGAGGCAGTATGCTGTTTGGTTTGCTAAGAAAAAAAAAACAAATAAAAGAAATGTCAAATATGTAGGAAAATTATGTTTACCTCTGTTTTGCTTACAAAAAAAAATTCCATGAAAGAAATATCAGATAGGTATAGCTTTCAGTGATACCAGATCGTGGGTAATTACCCATTTCGTTTTTTATAGAGTAGAGTTTTTAAATAGCGTTTTTAACAGCCCATGGCCTCAATGCTCATAAAATGGTATTAAAAGTTGGAGTTCCCATAACATAAGCAACATAATGCTTGACATGAGGCTTTAATTTTAACTGGGTGTGGTAAAGGAGATGCGGTGTTTATACCAAGAATACAAATAATTCACAGTAATTATTCATTTCAGTTTAAACCGATTCGATTGCCTATTAATGTTTGTTTTGAAATGACAATCCATAAGTCACAGGATCAAACTTTAAGAAATGCGGGAGTTGATTTAAGCAAGAATTGCTTCAAGCACGGGCAGTTATATGTAAAGTGCTCCAGGGTAAGTAATGCAGCAAATATCACTATCTTAGTCGATAGAAACAAAACAGCCAACAAAATTTGTCCCCAACAAGACAGAAAATTTCTTAATTTTGTTTCCATCAACTGTTCTGAAACCACATTTTACACGGGCGAAGCCGGGTGGGTACAGCTAGTTTAATATAAAAACTCGTTTCCATAGGCGTTCCCTTTTTTTTTTTTTTAACATTGAAAAATGGAAACTAGAAAAGCCTCTCAATTATGTGTTGTTTTTATTTTAATTTAATATTGTCGTCTTTAAAAACAATGTAATCAGAATAAGTAGCTCCAAAGAATTGTAAAAAATGCGCACATTTGATCTTTACATTTGAATTTGTCTTTTTTGGCTCCACACCTCTTATAAAAGCTGGTAACACTGCAGTACAAATGTCAAATTTTCGCCAGCAAATAATGTCCCGGACAATAAACGTGTGCGAAAAAAGAGTGGAGAGTTGTACCAAGCAATCTACTACAATTACCCACTTTTCCGCCATCATTTCGCAGCAGCTGCGTACTGCAAAACGAAAAGGAGAGCGAAATTTTTCGTTCATGATTTCGTTGTCATTTTTGTATGTGATTTTTCGTTCCGGAATAGCTGCGTACCAGCCTTATGTCTTGAAGAAAACGAAACCACTGAGCATATCTTATGCGAATGCCTGGACATGATTATTAGTATCGCGGTCTGTGGAACGGTCATAATTTAAAAGTAAAATTGAAACGCACTACCATTACGTAAAAAAAAGTCCAAAGAATGAAAATATCATACTTAAAATGAAAGGAAAAACAGCCCGTCGAACGTCTTCGTAGGAATGTTTGTGTATCCGAATGCATTTACTCGTTTTGACTTTTAGGGCCGGTCTGTTTACAGCTGGTCAAATCCTTGGTTAGGTTAGCATCGAATTAGTTTAACCGATGATTACAAAACATTGATAACCGATGAGTGTTTGTTCCCCGTTTCTTCACTTCGGTCACCAAACCATAGATTTGCGACAAATCGTTCCATTTATCCAGTTCATTTGTCAACTCAATGATTATGGTTATTTTTTTTTTTTTATTTCTGGCTCCTTGTCTTTTTGTCTAGATAATTTATTAATGAATATATTTTCACTGTCGAGTACATAAATGTCAAAATCAAATGATACAGGAATTTTTTTAAAAACAGCAATAATAATTTTTTGCTGTGAGACATAACCTAATATTTGAGAACAAAACTGAATCGGTACAACAACCAATTAAAATTATTAGTCCATAAGTGAGCCTCATGTCAATTTCGTCCACGAACGTTGCAATAATTTTCTCAATTCCTCAATATTTTCTCAATTTATGAGAACTTTCAAAGGACAAAAATGTTGAAAGTACAGACGTATCCCTCTAAGTCGAATTTTCACGGGAGATACAAATTAGTTTGAGTTAGAGGGTGTTGGCAGTAAATGCCAACTTTGAAAAAAAGAAAATGTTGAAGAATTTCCAATTCGGTGTTTGAAAGCGTAAGCTTCAAATTCCCTGCAATATTTATTGGTTTATAAATTACTAAAAAAGGTGCAAATATTACTTTTAGTTTCTTCTCTATAAATCACAAAATTATTTTCCTCTATCTCCCCTTTTTGGCTTCGCATTTTATAATTACCCAAGAGTAGCATTATCCCCCCTCTTTTCCATCTGTCACCGGCAGATGGTCACTGCTTGTTGCAGGGATGTCGTTGGCTTGAGATAGGGTAACATCAGTGTTGCTGACAGAGGGATTTCTGGAAAAATTCGAGCTAGAGGGACTCACTATATTTTTTTTAAGCTAATTTATTTAAGGTAAAAAATAGGAAAGTAGGTACATTTTGAACAAAATTAATTAAAAAAATTAGTTATTTTTGATTGGGATGTGAAAGTAGCAGTGTTCACCCGTTTAATAAATGATTCTATTTGAAAAAGGCAATAACCAATAACACAAATGTTGGGCACCTTCAATTTTTTTAACTTTTTTTCCTATCACTCTAACTAGAACAACAACACAAGTGTTGCGCATTTAATTTTGTTAAGTAGAATATGTATATACTGTACATATCTAAATGCATATACAATACATATTGTATGTATTTAGAAACACAACGTATCGTCGCGACGCAACACTTGCGGGAGGGAGATCTGTTTTTTTGATTTTGTTTTCTTCAGACGAAAAATTTAAATTAGAGGAATATTGTAATAGATCAAGAATCAAAAAAAAATGTTCGAGTTAGAGGGATTTTGGACTAATAGGGATTTCGACTTAGAGGATGACTTTTTTATGCAAAATTGAAGGCAATGCAAAAATTGGGTTCGAGTTAAAGGAGGTTCGACTTAGAGGGAGGCTGTATCTAATCTTAATTCATCCGGATGATGTTGGGAACCAGTCTGTCCCCTCACCTTCCATAGAATGGCGTGCAATGTATCGTATACATCTGTCAGTTGAAAACGTTACCTTAACCAAATAGATTTTATTGGTGAGGGCCTTCTTGCGATATATATAATTTATATTTATTTTATTATTTGTATTTTTTTCCGCACAAGATTGCTCGCAATATTCTACAAAAAGTTGTTGCATATCAGATACGTCGAAACTAATACCTTCGAAGTCCTTACAAAATCTTGAATAAACGAAATTATAGAAAATCATTGGATAAATCTCGTAAACAGCGCAAATTCGACTGGTTAACGAGTTCGAGTTCGGCTGGTGGCTTAGTGGTTAGTGTGTTGGACTACTAAGCAAGGGGCCCCAGGTTCGAATCCCGCAAAAACCCAAAATTCCAACTTATGGTTTTTTTCCGCTGCGCCACCTCTGACAAACATCCGAGAGTAAAACTGTCATGGAGGAGCTTCTCAATTAGCCTTTTGGACCCGGCATAAAATTGTAGATCCCTTCCATTCGTCCCAAAAATGAAAAACTCACACAAACGAATGGTTGTGAGAAGCTAGGCCTAGGGTCCCTACAGACCGTAGTTGCGCCAACTATTTGTTTATTTATTAACCAAACCGTAGATTCTCTGTTTAATATTTTGCTGAATAAACACATTCGATGATTAACAGCTAAACCGATGATTAAAGATAACCAAGATTGAACAAACCGACCCTTAATATGATTCAGGTAACTGATCCTTGTAAAATATACGTATATTTTTATGTTGTATGTTTACTTTTATGCTTGTTAATAAAAACGTCTTACATTTTTTAAGTTAGAAAATAAATGCAAAATTTTACTTCGAAGGAAAAAGAGAAATTTTTTCGAATGTAGGGGAAAACTTTTGCTTTTGCTCATAAAAAAGGGGAAAACGTCCTTCGAAGTCTGAGAACACTGTCCAGCTACATCAAAGGCTGAGCTCATCTTATAAAAGTATCAGTGTCAGTCAAGAAGCAGACTCAAATGATGATTGCAAGTTCATAGACTAAACAATTATTTATAGCACTATTTGACGGATGTTTGCTGGAAAAGGTATACTTCTTAATTAAGTTCGCTAAGAAAGTACATTTTGTTGTTTAACACATTCTACTGCTATACTCATTGGTGAGAGTAAAATTTTGAAAACAAACAGGCCTCTCCAGTGAGTCCGGTCCTTGGACACCTCAAGTTGGTTTGGGTACTTTTCAAATAAAGTGTGGGACTTAAGACGAGGTCTTCTTCTACGGAATTTACCGTCAGGGTTGTAATCAAAGACTGGGAGGACACGAAATCGTGATGTTTGATTGTTTTTTTTTTATGTTCTATTCGTCTTAAACTCCCAATACGCAGTTTCATTGTTAGGTTTATCCTCCTCTGTTATATCGCTTTAATGCAGTTTAGGACCTCTGATAAATTGTTCGACAGCAGTGTCAAATATTTCACATACAAATTCGAACGTCGTTATAATCAGTATTATTTTATATACCTAGTTACAACGGTAACCCACTTCTGGGTCCCTCTCAGACCAAAATGTAGTCCTTTGTGATAAGAAATGGATCCATCACCAAAGCGTGGAAGTAACTCAATGTCTTAACCAGTCGGTGCTGTTAATATAAAATTCGGAGACAAAATCGGCTTGTGGTTGCCATTTATTCAAGATTTTCCAGGCATATTGGCCTACGATTCAACGCCCAGTCAGGGCACAAATAACATTCACAACTAACACCATAAAGCTAGTCGCGATCCACAAATCCTCGAATAAAAAATTCGATCGTACTTAACCTGCAATTTTAAATTGCTACTAGAAACTTGTGGCTGGAATTCGCCAGCTGCCGCGACCAAGAAATGTGTTCATGTGAATGAAATGTCAATGTACGTTCGCAATTTGCTTTTGTCTTGACATCAAATGTCTGTTCAATTGTGTAGTAGACATTTTCCAAGTACATTTTGACTACAGTTTGCCTTAAGAACTATTCACATGAGAGCGAATTGCGAACTAGCAAATATTCGTATACCTATTTTCATTCACATGAAAACATTTTCTGTAAATTGTAAATTTCGCTATTTAAATCAATCCAGACCCAGGGGTCAGATTCTGTAAGGCGAAACGATCAATCCTTTTCGTGCGCACGAATGATTTGCCCTATGTTACACAAGCAAATTTCTTCGTGCACACGAAAACGTTTGAACGTTTCGCCTTACAGAATGCCGACCCAGTTCTTTGTTTAGACTTGATGATAAGACAAATAGAAATTTTAAATTCATAAATATAAATAAATTGATTTGTTCTCAATTCGCCTATTCGCGATTCGCGCTCGTGTGAATAGTCCTCTAGAAAGCTTTTTACAACAATTAACTGTGGAACAGTTAAATCAAAACTTCAATTCGGAAAAATCAGTTGAGGAAGTGCTTACGACAACATGTCCTTGGGACATGATGATGATTCGCATTAACTTGGCGCTTGTTTCAATTTTTCTTTGTTTTTCCGTTCAAACATCTGGAAATGAATTCAGTTCGACACTCTACACCTGCGAAATTTATTGATTGCAAGCAAACTAGTAAATATTAGCGCCTTCAAGAGAACCAACTGTTTAAACTGTGACGGCATCAATTTCTCTGTCATTTCCCCATTTTTTGTATTATAGGACTCATGAAAAATAATTAACTGCAGCAATTAAGGTGCTACTGGCACCTGTCCTTTGTGGTTAAGGAATGTGAAAGTAAAACGATTCAAAGATGGAATAGGAAGAAAACGTTCAATAGAACCCATCCCCCAAAGTGACAGCCGCATTAATTAAAAAACGCTATCAGCTTTCTAATACATATTTAAACTGACAGGTGAATAGCAAACATGTCCGTTTGGTAACTTTACTTATTAAACATATTCAATCTCCATGTTAGCTATGCACAGAATTGTACTAAATTTATAGTAAAGGGATTGCGAACCTTTTTAGAGCTTCGTGCCACTTTAAAAAAAATTGAATAATTTGACGTGCCCTTGATGTGCCTTTGGCGTGCCATCATTTATTTGTAAAAATGTAATTCATTTTTGAAATTAACAGTTTTTAATTCATTTTAAATAAAAGAAACAAATTTCAGATTAACAAAGAAAAGAGAAACAAACAAAAGCAACAAACAATGAACGAACTATTTTGGCGTGCCTTTTGTTGCAAACTTCATGCCAAGTAAAGGGTCCGACATCAAATATTTTTTTTTCAACTAGTGCTTATTTCGCGAATGGTAACACTTAGCTCATGTCTGATTTGACAGATAATTAGTTTTATCCTTCCGCTGAACGAATATGGTTGTGTATACGCTTGAACAACGCTGGGAAATATTGCGACATTACTTTGAAAATCATGGTAATGTTGCAGAATGTGTGCGAAAATTGCGTACGGAATTTTGAAGAAGAGAAGCACCGTCAGCTCCGTATGTTCGTTATCTTGTGAAAAAAGTGAAAGAAACTGGCATCCTCATCGATAAACCAAAGCGTCAAAAGCCAAAAACAGTGCGTACACCCGAGAAAATTGCTGCCGTGGCAGAAAGTGTGCGTGAAGCAATTCACCGTCGTTCTCAACAATTGAACATTTCGGAGACATCATTGGGACGAATTTTGCATAAAGACCTTGGTATGACGCGATACAAAGTCCAATTGGTTCAGGAGTCAATGGCGATCGTTATCGGGCCATGTTGAACGAATTTTTGTTCACAAAAATTGCTTTCAACATGACGGCGCTACGTGCCACCATTGTATATAAACATTCTCTCTAGTCTCTATATACAATGGTGCCACACAGCCAAAGCTACACTCGATGTTTTGCGCCCTGTTTTTGAAGATCGCATTATCAGCCGCAGAGCTGATGTCGTTTGGCCACCTCGGAGCTGCGATTTGACACCGTTGGACTATTATTTGTGGGGTGCCGTAAAAGATAAGTGTTACGCCGACAAGCCAGAGACAATTAACGCTTTAAAGGACAATATTCGTGAAGCCATTGGTGAAATACAGCTGCCCACAATCGATAATGTGCTTAAAAATTGGACCGATCGTGTAGGCTACTGCATGGCCAGCCGAGGCAGCTATTTGAATGAAATTATTTTCCATTATTAAACGGAAGGATTGTACTTTCAAATAAAAAAAGAAATTTGAGAAAATATTCAGTAGTTTTTTTTTTAGCATTTTCAAAAAAAAAAAAAGTTATTTGGCGGACCCTGTAGTTTATATCAGGGCTGTATTTTGTCACTTTAAGCAAAATGCAGGCTGAACTGGAATCATCTAACAAACGGCTTCCAAGCGAATCTTTAATGTTATTCATTTCTGAAAATAAGGATTCGCACGCATACGTAGACGAAAATATTGTCAATACAGGAAACGCCAACTTTTTCAAGCAGCTATATGTGTCGAGAATTGAATTCCAAGTTTCCATTAATTTGGAATTGGCATTCTTCGTCGTATTGCCTAACAACCTTTCTAGCTCGATTAATTCCATGGCATATGAAATGCGCTGACCCCGGAGAACGCCACAAAGAGAGCTTAAAAATTCCAGAATTTGGTAATAAGATCGAAGGAGAGGCAAAAAAGAAAAAAAAACTTAACTCGTTGTAGACAGCTGATGCATGCTGTCGTTTCAAAGATGCAATCGGATTTCTCGATTAGTAACGTGCCAATAATATTTCGTCGCGTGCCACCAATGCCAGGCTTGCTATGGGTTCGCTATCGCTGTTCTAGTACATCTGTCATATTATTAATTAATGAGCACATTCAAAAATCTAGTTATCTTGACTAGATTGGTCTAGACTAGATGTAACCTGAACGCAAAACCAGTTTGGTTGATAACGTCACTTTTCCAACGTCAGCCACATAGACGAGCTGTCAACTTAGTACTTATGGCGTTTTCGATTGAAGAAAAGAATTGCCCTTTAGCATTAGTCACGAAATTCTTGACTATACTCGTCGGCTAACCTTCCACAAACGTCAACTGAAGAAACTGTTCATGTGACCGATAAAGGTCAATCAAAACTAAGACGCATCAAGTCAGCCAGCTGTCAAACTTACAAAACTAGCTACGACGAATATCTTCCGCCAAGGAGTTGTAAAATTACGGAACCTTCAAAATTGATATTTTAGTGTGAGGGAAACTCTTATGAGAGCTCAAAAGGTGTACGAATACGATAGATCAGTACAACATTCTCTTTTTCAAATAAGAATTCCCACATTCGTTACGTCAGCACATGCCCTTATCGCAAAAATGATGCATGTGGAATTCCTGATCTGTTTGTTCTGCACCAAAATACGTAAATGCCATTTGCATATGACAGAAATATATATGCCCAATTGTGAATGGTGGCAGAAATGCAAAAATGTTTACTAAAAACGAAGAGTTTCGTATTTTACAACTTTATCTATCATACATTAAATTGGTTGAAGCATTTTATAAGAATTGGGGAATTTGTGTGTCGCAAATAAAAACAATTATTGTTTATTCAACCTTGAGATATGTCTTTTTTGTGTAAATCTAATTATTTCGTGCAAAGTTTGCGTGCTAAGGCTCTATGGGCTTTTGCAGACGAACAAAGTCAAAGTCAATCAATTCTCACACAATCGGTTATAAATTAGTAAAAGCAAAAAAAAAAAAGCAATGCTAATCAATCAGTCACAGCTTATAGTATAAGAAAGATGCCATTGACCGTTAATGTTTATAATGTTCATTTGGGTTTTGTTTCAAACAATAGTAGGGTCAATGACAGTTTTGTGGCACCGGGAAGTTTTTTTGTTTACGATTTTTCAGGAGCAAGGTTTGAAGAGTTATCTTTGGTTTTTGTACTGCTCAGCCCCAACCAACAAAGCTTTGTAAAAATTCTTTTTTACAAAATAGCAAGTGTTTTTAGTTATTTAATTAAATGCCTCAAGATATAAAAAATTAAGGAAACTTTGGCAGTATTCAAAAGAAAAACTGTAAGCGTTATAAGATGTGATGTATAAAATTGACGTAACCTTAAATTTTTGAGTATAGAAAAGAAAAACCCACCGTTCGTTATAATCGTTCGTTATAATAATATCGCTTTCAGTGTAATTTTTAATATAATATGGCATTTTTTACAGTCAAAAAGAATTTATTCTGACATTTCTGGAATTATGACATTTAACTTCGAATACATATTTAAACAATGATACCAAACAATAAACTCTTAGAAAGGTAACAGACTGATACACAAAGTACTAGAAGATTGTAAATCTTATAATAATTATGCAATTATTATACCAACACTAGAATTATACTCTTTAACAAGTAATTCTACACATAGCACGTAAATAACTTATTTAGTATATTATAATATTCTTGGATTTTGTAAAATGAATTTTTAATAGGCATAGTAAATAATCCGCTTGATATATGAAACAAACAAAACATGTCCCAGCAAACTTAGCCGGGAGTAATTCGCAGTTTCTTGATTATGGTCACAGTTATTTGAGTTAACTTCCGCTTAAAGTCAGATAATAAACTTGCAGCTGGGTGAGTCGTCTGTCAGAAGGTCGGACAGCAGAGGCACGTCAAAAGAGGGCGCACTATTTTCGGTTATAACTTTTATTTGAAAAATTTAAGGTTTTATCTTTCTTTCATAGATAGATGACTCTAAAATTATGGGGGTCATGTCTAAGCTTGGTATGCGTTCAAAACATTTTTGTAGAAGCGCTGCAGAGATGAGGAGGAGGAGCAAACGGTGGTCCATCTTCTACTCATCTGGTCTCTCAAAAAAGAAAGCTTTTCGGTCCTAACGATCCTATTAATATCCGCATAAGAAGTCTACTAGGCTTCATTAGAATTTAATTTTGGTGGGGGCAATACCCCCATATATTTGGCTTAATACAAGCTAAGACTTAAAACTATGACACTTAAAACTAAGACATGGAAAACCTTAAAACTAAGACTTAAAGATAGGGAGAATGGTGGAGGAGATGCAGTTTGAGGTGGGCAGTGCTGCGGTTGAAATCGAAAACAGAAAGGTTCGAATTAACCTTTCGCAGCATACGGGAGATTGGTTCATTGGAGCCATATAAGGTATGATGGGTAGGTAGGTAAAAGAGACGTGTGCAACGTAAATTACGGAAGTTTGTGTTAAAGAAAAGAGAGTTATAGAGAGACGCACAAACAACGGAGCCAGAGAGAAGACGATAAATGAAAAGAATGTCTGCAGCGTCTCTGCGTTCCTCAAGGGTATTCAGGTTAATGAGATTGAGCCGGTCTATGTATGGTGGCAAAATAAAAGGATCGTCCCAAGGCAGACCTCGAAGAGCAAATCGGAGAAAGCGGCGTTGGACATTCTCAATTCTATGCTTATGAACTTGATGAAAGGGAGCCCACGCTTGACTAGCGTACTCAAGGAGGGGGCGAACAAAGGTGATATAGAGGGATCTGGTCACGTACGGGTTCGAGAATTCTTTAGACCATCGCTTAACAAAGCCGAGTGATGAGTTGGCCTTTAAGATTATATCCTCAATATGCGAACGAAAATTTAGCTCCCTGTCGTACAATATGCCAAGAAGTCTACTTGTCTATACTAAGTTCATTAGAAGCTCAAATTGGTTTTACGAGAAGGCACAAAAATTCATGTGTTGATCGTATAACAACAGGGGTCAGATTCTGTAAAGGGAAACGATCAAACGTTTTCGAGCGCAGAAATGATTTGCCCTATCTTAGCGTTAACTTTGAGCTACTATAATCTAACATATTGTAGGAATAATAACAAAATCAGTTAGATAGATGACTGTGGGATTTCTTGCTTTATATCAACACACATTTCAACGAAATCGGTTCGCAAACTTCACTGAAACCAACTTGTTGTAACCCACTTAATTCAAGTCCCGTTATATATATTGCTTAAAGATCTGCATGTCATGAACCTTACATCCAAGCAACTTCCGAGCATTAATATTAAGCTGTGCTTAGACGATTGCTAGATCTGACAATATTGTCAAATAGATTGTGGATTGGTGTAAAATGAGTAAATTAAATAGTTTCGAATACGTGGACAACGAAGAAGAGGAAAAACTCAATTCCACGAGCAATTTTGCCTAAAGTCGCTCCTGCTATCGGCGGGCCACCCAATTCTTTGTCCAGAAACGCTGACGTTTGTGTGGCAATTCATCCTCCTCGTTGCTTTTCAAAAGCTACGTACGCGACCAAAACAATCGCAAAACCATCTTTTTGTACCATTTCAAATACTTTTTTTTATTTCGCGTTTCTCAACAAAAACTTCGCCACCGAATGAAAAAAAAAAATGAATAAGTCCGACAATTCCTGCCTGATTGTAAACTGTCAATTTTCTACCTGACAACGTTGTCAGACAAACTATTGTCAGAGCTTGGGTCAAAACCTCGCAACCGTGTTAACTGACAATTTGGTATTGGGCACATTTAAAAATTGAGTTATCTTAAATCGAATAGATTGGTCTTACTAGGTCTGTTCCTTTACTTTTTAATCTTGCTGATTTTTGTCGTTCCTTAACCTTAAAATGCGTAAAAGAGTGCATCATCGGGAAAGGAACATTAAACCTCTCCACTGGGAATCTTGGGAGTTTGTACTCAAAAAATTTCTTGTTGTAAGAATTGAAAAGCTGTCAGTCTGACTAATAACAGCTGATTTTAAATAAGCTGTCCTATTTGGCATACGCGTGCCTATGCTTTCATTTCCTGCGTATTAAAATGGTATAAACAGGCGGCAAAATAAAACCGAATGTTCTCCTCAAGATTTTTTCGAAAGTGGCGACGAAATTTTTCCTTATTGTTAGAAGGGACAATCATCTCCACGTAATTTTAAATGCAGTGTCCCCTTATTCTCTTGTAGTCAGTTGTAGTTTATTATACCCTCCACAGGAAGGTATATTCACTTTGTCATTACATTTGTAACGCCAAGAAGGAGTCACCGGAGACCTCATAAAGTATATATATTCTGAATCAGGACCACATTCTGAATCGATTTAGCCATGTCCGTCTGTCTGTTTAAAGCACGATACATAGGCGAATGAAATTTGGTGAAATTCTTTTTATTGTCGTCAATTTGGTATTAAAAATGGGCTATGTCGGTCAAGTAGTTCTGGGCTCAGATTCTGTTAGGCGAAACGTTCAAACGTTTTCGTGCGCACGAATGATTTGCCCTATGTTACACAAGCAAATTTCTTCGTGCACACGAAAACGTTTGAACGTTTCGCCTTACAGAATGCCGACCCTGGTAATTCTGGTTGGTAGACAAAGCCAATATTAGACGATAACGTCTATTCAATTATTCGAATGAAATTTTGTGCAAAAATTTACGAAAGAGCTATAATAAATATCTAATAAAAAAATTTAAGAAAACCTAAAAAATTTTCTAAAAAGCTATAATGTTACCTTGAGCAGGTAACAACAGTTAGAATTGTATTTAGATTACTCAAAAGCTGATTTTTATTATTTGTTGACCTGAACCTATACCTGTTCAATGTAATTACGTAGTACCTCACATGGCTAAAATTGTGAATGACTTTTATGCAGTGGAGGGTATCAAAGCATCGACAAGGCCGATAATAACACTTTTACTTGTTACACACTCGGATTCATCAAAAAGAAGTTCGATTAATTCCGAATCACTTTCACAGATGAATCCACAAACCTATTAAGATGAGTATGCTTCTCCTTACAATTAAATAAAAAAAAAAAAACCAAACAAACATGCAGTTATTGGAAAAGTCTCGAGCGACCAAGGTGTTGGTGTTGTGGCTATACAGTCGTCATTCCTCAATTCGTCTCGTCAGTGGTCCCAGTCCGTGAAATTGGACCATCGGTTGGGTGGTTCCACAGAATTTCCGGGTCTAATTCATTTGAAAATCATGTGGGCCATTGTTACAGCCCGGGCATCTGTTGTCTGTGTAGGCGTCGAGGTAGGATAAGTTGCAGTCAAGTATAGGTAGCACCAGCTCGAGTGGAGTTGGGCTAGAGTTGCCCTACTTAAGCGTGGGAGTTGTCTCTCTGCATTCGCAATTATTGGAGGTCTGCCCCTGAGCACTACATATCCTTTGTAGCTAGCGATTGCGTTACCCAATAAACTAAACTTGTACTGTTCTGACTCGATACTGGGTGAACTTGGCTATGTCTTATTGGTAGTTTGTGACGCATCTTCGAATGATTCGAGGTGGTTTTGGTAACGTTTATAAATTGAGGTCTTCAGCTGATAGGAAAGGGACTGCTGTGAAGGCATAGTGTTGGCCTTTTTTTATTCGTAGCTTCATAGTTTTGGTTATTAAGGGATCTGTGTTGGCCATGAGATGACAACCTGTGATATGGGTCGCTTGGCTGTGTTGTGGCAAGTTTTAGGGTGTTTCCAATTTTGGTCGCTTTGTTCAGAGGTCCGAGTATTGGTGCAGAATAGAATAACATTGATATTCCGTTGTCGGATGCTGGTTGTTTGGTTGACTTAGCACAGCTTAGCTAAATTTTTGTTATGAACGTTTTGCTATTTATCTTCTTTGGCTTTAAGAATGCTTTCCCATGTTACTACTTCCGTGATATTTATTCATTTCGGTACACATGAAATAGACGTTTGATGCTATTGTTGAGTAGTTAAATGCTGGGGCTAGATGGGTCAGTTGTTCTCATGTCCACTTCTGGCTGCAGCTTGGAAATTCGGGCGTATTTGGGGTACTCTGCCTGCAGGTGCCAATCGTTGTATAGTTGATTGCAATGTTCTGCGAAAGGTTTTTCCATCTGTACTAACTGAGGCTTGAATGTTGAATGTATTAGAGCTATGATCTGATACTTCTAATTAGCAGCGCTTTTTCCTCGTGTTTAAATAGTTTTAGTCCATCCAGCCAGTACAGATTTGGCTATTTTACTAGTTCAGCAAATTCGCAACCACTGCTCCGGCTATGTCGTCAACAAAACCTATTACCTTAATAATAATAAAAGTAATATGTGAGGTATATTCCCTCATAAGACTTCCCCTCACGTTATAATTCCTCGGAGTCATTTTAGAGGGTCTTGTACTCTCGTTTCTCCTTGGCGGAAGGAATCCGTCCTATAGCACTCTCTCTAGTCCAGTATTCTTTAAGAATCTTAGGATGAGAGCTGGCTCCAGTGACAGTATTTCCACATCAGATAGTTGGTACTTGCCCAAGTATTTCAGTCTTTTGTGGGTCAGTGCCCCACTTGATCCCAGCACGTGTTCTGGGATTTCACTGGACTCATCGCAGAATCTGCAGAGACCTTCTTCAGATATACCCAGTTTCCTGAGGTGTTCCTTGAGTCTACAGTGCCCCGTTAGGATACGGAGGTTATTTTTACTTATACCAATGCAAGCTTTGAATATTTCCCTGTTGCATTGCCCCAGAAGTTTCTTGGCCAGCATCATGCCCTGAGTGTTATGCCAGGTTCTTGCCCTGTTTCCTTTCTCTAGTTTCCTAAATTCTTCTTTGAGGGTGTGATCCCCTATTCCGCAGAATGGTTCAGGACCTATGAAAGCTTCTGATGCTCTTGAACTTAAGCTTATGCTCCCATCCACGCGCCATTTCATCCACTAGAGACTAGAGTTCTCTAGAACCTATCACCTTAGTTTCTTCCATGATGTCTAGTCTACGAATGTCATCATATGTACCTTATTTTCTATGTGATCCTCGGCATCTGTGTCATACAACAAAATCCTCTGCTGCGTCCTGTACGCACGTAGTGACTTATTTTGTCTTGCAGATGGCACAGAAGTATCCATTCAAAAATCAATAACAAATTAAAAAAACCTGTACTTACGTTGTATTTCTTCTTTTCTTTTCAGGAAACATACCCGTCATCGCCGCCAGTTTGGTTTGCCGAAAGTGAGGAAACAAGTGTTACAAATGCCGTGCAAATACTAAGTAACACAAATGGCCGTGACAACCACGTTATTAATCAGGTAAGTATTTCTCTCCCGCCACCACACTGAAAGGAGAACTTACGCAGCAATTGTAGTTGTTTCTGAGGGATGTTTGGCAAACTCTTTGTCTTTGGGGCTTTTCCTAAAATTAAATTGACATGCAAATGAAAAAACTCTCTCTGAAGCAAGATTGCATTTAAACAGAGCTCTAACGTATGGATTTCTTTTATAGGTTGGGATCCTACTGCGAGAACTATGCCGCCTGCACAATGTCCCTCTGCCGCCAGACTTAGACAATTTAACAATACCGTTTCAATTGCCACCGCCCAGTGTATCGCCCCTACATCAAATGCAACAGCAACAAATCGAAGACATTGACTCCGATCCAGACGAAATCGAAGACCCAGTCGGCGACAGCGAACAAGAGAGCGAAGGCGACGAAGATATTCCATTAGAAATGGACGATGGCCGCAATACAAACAAGGTTTGACTTTGTCAAACAAATCTTAACTAACAGTCCAACTAAAAGCGTTGTCTGTCTTCTTGTCATTCAACAGAAAGATGAAATGGAAGTAGAACACCTTGCCACACTAGAAAGACTGCGACAGAGTCAACGACAGGACTACTTAAAGGTAAACTTGATGCCGAGTACTTATTTTTTGCTGTTATAGTTTGTTTCTACGTCTAAATGGTAATGCTTTCTGTCGCTTTCAATAGGGATCAGTGTCCGGTTCTGTGCAAGCGACCGATCGCCTAATGAAGGAGCTGCGAGATATATATCGTTCGGATTCCTTCAAGAGTAACATGTACTCAATAGAATTAGTTAATGACTCGATATACGAGTGGAATATACGTCTAAAGTCGGTCGATCCCGACAGTCCGCTACACAACGATTTAGTTATGTTAAAGGAGAAAGAGGGCAAAGACAGTATTCTACTGAATATCATATTTAAGGAGACGTATCCCTTTGAGCCACCCTTTGTTCGTGTTGTGCATCCAATTATCTCAGGTAAGGCAGTCCTCTGCGCATCTGCATTGGGAAGACACTCAATGTTTTATTGTTTGCAGGCGGCTATGTGCTGGTAGGCGGAGCAATTTGTATGGAGTTGCTTACAAAGCAAGGCTGGAGCTCTGCATACACAGTAGAGGCGGTTATAATGCAGATAGCAGCGACTCTAGTCAAGGGAAAGGCCCGCATACAATTCGGAGCGACAAAGGTAAGCGTTACATTCAACTGGAAGCAGAAAGACAGAATGCAAACTACGTGTTTTTCTTATTTTAGGCCTTATCACAGGGTCAGTACAGCCTTGCTCGTGCGCAGCAGAGTTTCAAATCATTAGTGCAGATACATGAGAAAAATGGTGAGTTTATTCAAAGAATTGCAGGTGTTACGGACTTTGGTCATATTCTGATTGTGATATTGAGCAACGATGATGGAGAAGATTAAGAACTCGACTAGCATTGACGTGTTTACATAAAGGAACGCTTCTTGAATGAGCGAGTGGACACATCCTTTTGTTTGTGAATGCAATGTGAAGTAGCAAAGTACAAAATAAGCATAAGCTACCGAGGTTGGCTAGTTTCGCGCCATCGCGACAACAAACTTAAACTAGAGGGTGGTAGATTATAAACCTTTCACGTTGTGTCGCTGCAGCTGATAGCAGATGATATAATATCGTCGTGCGTAACAGCCACGGATAGGGCAAAACAACTCGAACATTCAAGGACTTGCAAGTGATCAATACAGCAAATAAAAAAGAATAAGAATCTCCAGGTTATGATCGGGGATTGACAGAGTCCAACGCAACCACAAAGAACTTTACAAAAGGTCGTTACTGACCGATTGGAGCTAAAAGATGCTTCAGAGAAGATGGGAACAGAGAAGTTTCTTCAAACTGTGCATCAAAACCGACAACAACCAGTGGCGCAAGCCTATGCTGTAAATGCGGAGGGTTGGTTAAAAATCGCCCATATGCGCAACAGTTTTAAATAATATTAAGTGCTTTCTCAACAATTAATGCCTAGTATGCTGTTCCAGGAAAGCTAAAATTAAGCGCCACTCCAATTTTTTTGTGTTGAACTTACCATTCTTCATTTTGCTTTCATTTGAAATACCGATATTTTCCCTGATCTGTCAAAATAGCTTGGACTGCATACTGCTTGACTTTTAGCTTTGCCTAATTTTATCTTTGGAGACATTTTTGTATGGGGGCTTAAGACTTGGAAAAAAATAGAGAGAGAGAAAGAAGCGTCGCCATTATGATTACCGGGAAAACCTCCCAACCTTTTGAGATTTGATGTAATCGGCCTTCGCAATTGTGCTCGAATGAACTCATACATGCGACCTTGATCTACACCCCGTTAAAGCAGAGCTAATGGTATTCACAATTACTTTCCTTTTGCTTAAATCGCACCGCCTGAATTAAAAACCAGTTTCATTCTCCCTAAACCAGTTTTTTGGGCCACCAAAGAACTGTAGCCTGTTACAGGCAGAAGTTGTCTATTTGCGAAGCAGCTGAAGAAGAAATCGCTATCGAAATCAGACATCGTTATCTACACCGATATTCAGGCAGCCATAAAAGCATTCGAATCGCCAATAGTAAGATCTAAATTGTTTTGAGAGGTCCTGTGCTGGGTTCCCGGCCCTGGCCATAGAGACATACGAGGGATCTATACATGAGACGAACTAGAGAGTGGAACTCTTGAGCGTGTGTCCCTTATACAAAAATACAAAATCTCCTTTCCATTAGCGGTCCAACTGGGTAGCAAACGATGTTCAATCTTCACACTTGTAACTATGCGAATGACAGCAGATACCAACAGGCCAATACATGCCGCATGACGAGGAAGAGCAAACACGTTTGACGTGCTACGTAACTGCCCGGCGCTGTCCTCAATTAAAAAGCAAACTCTAAAGAAGCACTACTTCATGCAACTTGCAGATATTGCCGACAATATGAACAAACTATGAAAATTCCTCCAGCACTCAAAATGGTACCTAGAGAACCACACGTAATCGACCTTGTTTTTTTTTGTCTTAGCACAATGGACCACGGATAATTTCCACAAAACCTAACCTAACATCCTTTGCTAGCAACCAAATCCAAAAGCATGCCGTGGCATACAGACATCGAGTCTGTGTCCCTGCACGGTTCTTCCACAATCACATTCAAATAGATTCATCAACACGAACGGGCTGAATGGATTCGGCGCGTTAGCCTACCCTCCTACACCTTGTTATGGACATTAAACTTGCACCACTCCTACTACATAAATGTGTTTGTTTTCTCTCTCCACAGGTTGGTTTACTCCCCCCAAGGAAGATGGTTAAGGAGCATCGAGTCCGCGCATCCCCCCAATATTATAGTTTCTGTAATAACCATTTTATCTGTTATATTTTCGTTTAACGTTCGTTTTCATCAAACAACAATTTATTATACAAAAGAAAGAAAGAAAAGAAAAAAAAAAAACAAGAAATTAAAACCAATGAAACCAATTGTCTCGTTAATTTCTTCAAAACCCACAACAACAAACAAACAAATAAACATTCTCAACTATTAATTAAATAACCAATTAGCAACAGATAAAAAGAAACAAAAAAGATTATACGAAGTACATAATATACTATCTAAAAAAAAATATATAAAAATATATTATAACTATAAAACAAACAAGAAAAAGAAAAAAAAATATAAAACAACAAAAAAAAGAAAAATTAAACTACATACTTAAGTTTATTATTCAATTGAAACAAAAGCAAGCTAACGAAATAAACAAAACAAATATTTAAAATTAATATGTTAACCTCCAAACTTGTTGAATACAAAACAACAGCCAACAATAAACAGCAACAACAACCAATAGTAATAACAATGAAATAATAAAACTTCTCGATTTTAAATCTATATTATATATTATATAGATAGTTTTTTTTTATTATTATTTTAACATGTATATCAGACTGTGAATAGTTTTCTTATTCGTTTATATTTTTTTAAGTTCCGTCTCAGATTTGAGTTTGATTTTTAATTTTGTTACTTCATTCCTCATTACCCCCGGTCGCGCCCTACAGGAAACAGTTATATAGTTATGATAGCAAAATGAAGAAGTGTAAGGAGAAATTATAAGAAAATCAGAAGTAATGTTTAATAATAAGGATCCCATAGAATGTAATGATTTATGTTTTAAATAAATTGTAAGCAAAATACGAGAAGAGGTGAACAAATTGTTGATTCCCCAGATGAATCAGTGTAAAATATATAAAAATAAACAAAAAAAAAAACAAAAACAACAACATATGTAAGTGTATAATATTAAAAAGGATATGCAAACAGAAATGTTTTTATTAAAAGAACTAGTTTTATGTGTCACACACTTTGTATTTGTAAGATATTTTAATGTTCGAAGAGACCGGAGAATGGAACTAATTTTTTAGCGGGCGAATTGTCTTGGTCCTTCGTGCTGCATCTGCTTACTTGAATCGCTTTGCCTTTCCCAAGACAGTCGAAAAGAGGGTTTAGCAGCAGCTGGAAGAGTCAACTACAAATAAAATAAATGTAGTGAGACTGAGAAGTCTTCTTAAAGCGACTTGTAAAACCGCGATAAGACCGAAGGTACACATTAAATGTTTTTTTGCAAATGAGGGGGTTAATTTGGCCGTTTGCTGGAATAGTGCAAAACAAAAACCAACTCAGTTACGTTGTGCTCGTTCACGCATGTGGTAATTCAGGGTACGTTCAGAGTGCATCAGCTTCTCGCTTGAACGCCGCCAGCTCACGCTGGAAAAAATGTGAATGGGGGCGTCCATAACCATTTCGATGAATAAATATTCAGAAAATTGCAAATTTTACTATTCCAAGAGTAGCAATCCATTTAAATGTATTAAAAAAACAATTTTTTGTGCAAAACACCCTCGCCGCAAATTGTCAAAGTTTATTCACTATGCACAGCATTAAAACGCGTTTTACAAACAATCTTCACACACAAACCTACCACGTACGATAGGTTGACGATGGTAAGTGCGATCTGGAGGGCAAGTTGCAAGTTGTCCTCGTTGTGAACTAAACGAACGAACATTGTTACGATTTGAGAGATACAGAAGGGGAAGCTTGAAAAAAGTAAAAACGTTTGTGAGGTATGTAACTTTTCGTTGGTAACAACGTTTATCCAACCAATATATGACTACCCTAATAAATGTACGCCACACTGCACTCGCAGAGAAAAATTCATATTCATATTCATATTCATATAGAAATATAGAGCCCCAAGTTACGAAAATAACTAAATGAACAATTATTGCCCATTTAGTTAACAATTAAGAATAAATATTGAGAGAAAATAAAATCCTTGGAACTCGCTCCTAGTATGCAAAAATCGGTCGGCCAACTTCAGCATGTGCACAAAATAGGACGCGTGGGGCCTTACTTACAAGCAGAGACAATAATGGTTTGTCTATGCTTACAAGTAACCATTTTTAATTTCGTTTGCAATAGCTGAATTTTGGATACAAATTTCGTAATTGTCTGCTTCCGCAAATGCAGCTTTTGTGAACTCCTTTCATTTAAAGTCAGAACTCTTATGACCGAAAGAATAAGATCCTGGGATACAAGCTGCAGAGCTGAGATTCCCCCGATCGCGATTGAGGGATCGCCTGAATACGCAATGTTCTCAGTGTCGAGCAGCTATTTCTCCGGACGGAGCGGTGTATGCCTAGTTGTTAAACACTTGCCCCTAACTCAGTTTGTAAGACGTGGTTGCTGTACGTAAGGATAAGATGGCTATATCAAGTTCAAAATCGCCCATCTATATGAGGATTGCACTCGTTGAGTCGGTAGCAGAAGATTGAGAATCAAATACTTCATAATCAAAACTTACTCAGCTCGAAGAGTGTAGTGCATTGACCTATAAAAACGGAAACATTTCGTGAATTAAATAAAAAGCGGAATGCGGTGTAAAATAATAAATACGTCAATAGTTTTCGCAACAGCCATAAGAGCCCCAAGGTCTAGCTTCTCACAATCATGTTGTGGCAGGTTTTATTTTTGGACGAATAAAAGTTTATGCAAAATCCGAACGGCTGTATTGAGGAGCTTGCAGTTGCAATATAAAATTGCAGAAAATGTACCCCCGTATTAATAAATAAACAAATGTACACAAATAAGTAATGTAGTCAGATAGCTAAGAACAATTTCACGTTACTGCTGAGTTGATAACTTTTACGCGTTGTTTATCAATACGGGGGTTAGTCTTTAACTTTCAGCGCAAACTAAAAATACTGAGCGCTCCTAAAACGTAACATAAAATGAAAAAGCTTGTCTTTTTCCTACAAAAAAAAAATATGCTCGCCTGCTGTGGCCATTGGGAGTAGTGTAAATTATTACCGTTTGCCCAAAATGGATAACAATAAATAAATAAATTATAAAAGAAATTAAAATGTTACATCTTTTCCTCATAAACTACTGTAAGGCATGCCTAACTAGACCAAAGTAATGAGATAAAGTGCAACTCTTTTTGTGGCTTTCTATTCTTTTCTATTGCGACGAGAATTGACTTTGAATTTCTTAATTACGCGAACGGAAGTATTTAGTATATGACAACTAGTTAATGTGCTACTTGGGTATGTGTAAGAAAGCTAAAATATTTTAAAATTAATAACGACAAATCTGGATAGATTTTGATCTACTTCGTTTTTGTTCTTAGCATGCGATTTTTTTTTGGATTCATTAATAATTATAATGAAGAAACTATTGAGAGAAAATAAAATCTTTGTACATAATATAACAATAAAGTGTTTTTTTTATTATTTTTTCTTGAAATTTAGTGGTTTTCCATTAGGCAAACAAGTCAATTTATTTTTTAATTCGGATCACTTTGCAGATCTCGATATTTTATTCAGATTTACACATCCTGCCACAAATACCAATATACTTTACGCAAGGTTTCGTTGAAACCAAACTAAAGAAATACCTACGTAAACAGTCATGGATATAATTTTGAAGGAACTATTGTCTTCATCATCTGAAGACTACGAATCACCGAAACTACTTCATTTGTATCTACAACAGGGGAAACATTTTTCAATGCGATATCCATAGTTGATTTTTCCAAAAGCGAATGTAATTTGAACAGCTGATATTGCTGTCAAATAGCGTACCATTCACAAAAGCAGAGCGATTTCGTTGCATGTTCCATGAGCTGCGTAAAATCTGGGATCAGAAAAAAATATCTAGTGTTCCCAATGGAAAACGACATTATTTCACTTCTGTTGAGTGCATAGCTCTTGAAATGGACGCCTTAAATCCTCTGCTGCCAATTGCGAATTGTCACTTTTATACAAAACCTGCGCGGAAGATGATAACAATATAATGAGATAGAGCTGCTGGGGATCAGAGTTGATTTTCAACAACAATCTTCGTCTGCATTGCGTTGACAGTGTCTGCAATGCTGTCATGTTTCAGTCGTTGGCTATCTTGGGCGCTAGTTAAATGGACCACTGCGCAAAATCGAGGTGTGCGTCGACAAAGGTTGTTTTAAGAAAAAGGTCCCTCGCCGAGCACCTTCTTCTTAAAACCGAATATCTTCCAAATTTATGCCGCGTTTTTTTAGAAAGGAAAACTAGGTTTACGGGCGACGGTCACTCAGCGTTCTTCCCATTTAAAAAAAAAATATGAGGTTCACATTAATGCCGCTGACATTAAATACGCACCAAACTGTGCATTTTTTTAAGCGCAATGGCATCACATCACGCAAACCGACTGGCGAACGCGTTCTCCTGGAATAATTTTAGATCTTCCGCCATTGACTTAATACTCGTGGGAAATAGATGTCAGACTTGATCTAACCATTATCATTTTGGGCCTTAAGTTGGTTCGAAAATCCTTCATTATATTCTCAATAGGTACTCTGAATATAACGAGACATTGACTAACCACTAACCCATAGACTATAGCCGTGTATTTTTGAGCTTCGATCTCAGCAAAGCAAAGTAAAGTAGGATTTTTATCACGCAATTACAACAACTACGCTCTACTTGACACTTCGAGTCTCAGATACTGCTCACTTTTTTTCAATTAAATTTGTAGGTACACTAGCGAATTTATATAGGAAAAAAAATTCGTTTATACTATTATTCTACTACCGAATTTGGCAGCACTCGTTCTCGACTGTCTTACATGTCAAAAAAAAAACTGTTTCCCGTTTGGCAGTTGGCAGCTGCTTTTTCCCCAGTACCTATAATGTCAAAAAATTGTTTTCAAACAAAATCGAAATTACAAAGCAAAATCGTTTGGAAAAAAAACATTTTATCAGTAAAACGTTCAGGGTTTCAAGCCTTTAATAATGTCCGTGGCGAGTTTGACCAACACAAGTGATCACGCCACCAACTACGAGACTTTAGATTCAATAGACCTGCTCGAGAAATGCGGGGAAATATTCCTTCAACGACAACTGGGAAGTTTAATCTACCTCTGCTCCCTGTGCGATGATAAATTCGAAAATGTTGAAATCTTTTCAAAGCACTTGTCCGATGTGCATATATCGGTCGAAAGCTTTATCACATACGAGCCAAATGAATCCGATGAGGACGACCAGTTCGAGGAATCGATGGCTGCTGACCCAATTGATGAATTGGAAACGAATCCAATTGAAGAGCTAATCCTGAAAGAGGAAGTAAATGAAGAAAATCTTTCTGAAGAAAGTAACGTAAGTGCACTGTTCAAAAGCCATTCGAGGGGTATTAAAACTCTTTCCTTTTTAGATGAATGCTGACGATGTGGCCAACATTATTGGTTCGTCTAGCACAGCACTCGACATTCAAGTCTATGTGGATGAGCTACATCTAGATAGTGAAATCAAAGAAGAAGAGGAAGAAGAAGAAGAGACAGTATCAGTCATAGACGCACAACCTCTCGCAGAAACAACTCCCTCAGAGAAGGTCGTGTACCATAATGAAGCCGATACAACGGATCTTAGTGACAAAGAAATTCTCCATTCGAAATTTAAGTGCAAATTCTGTGGAGAACAGTTTGATTATGTAAAAGAGTTGCGAAAGCACGACTGTGGATTTAAAAAGATCGGAAAACTACACCACTGTTCTGTTTGCGGGAAGGTGTTCAAAAAGAAGTCTGGCTGCGATACCCATATGATGATACACATGGGCGAAAAGCCCTACAAATGTGACCTTTGCAAGGCGTCATATGCGTGCAAACAGAACCTAATTGTGCACATCCGTAGACACACCGGCGAGAAGCCATTCAAATGTACCTTTTGTGAGCGCACATTTGCCTCTTCCACCGAAAAGATCTCCCATATGCGTACGCACACCGGCGAGCGTCCCTACGTATGTGAAATGTGCGGCAAGGCGCACATATCATCGTCGCAACTAACCGAGCATATGTATCGGCATTTAGATATAAGAAACCATCCGTGCGACTTGTGTGATAAGCGATTCCGTAACTCGTACAACCTCCGAATGCATCGGCTAACACATATAGATGCACCGCGGAAGTTCAGCTGTGAGCATTGTCTGGCGGCATTCAAAACGCAAAACAATCTGCTGCAGCATCAAAAGATCCACCAGGAGAAGAACTACGTGTGCAAGATCTGTGGACGAGCTTTTGCCCAGCACCCCGGATTATACAGTCATATGAAGTCACACGCGATATCGAAGTGAGCGGGTTTTGTTAATAGAACTAATATACAAGTTAGAAGGTTAATATGTGTTGTTATTGCGATTATCCATTGAAATTTTCATTCACACAGACCCAACTTTGTTCGTCGACGTCATGGTCAAGGTTTGCGTGAGTGATACAAAGTCTTTGGGGTCCCGAGTGTCGATGAACTTTCGGGTGTGTTAATGTCTTACCAAGCCCTCTGGCAAAAACCTGCAACTTATTCGTAGGTTTGTGTCATAGGAAAAGTATATGTAGTTGTAGTTGCAGTTCTTCACTGTGTTCTTTTGTTTCTAAGTTCTGCTTGAGGTCGGCCTAGATGGAATAGGTAAAGGAGCGGATCGCTCCTTTGCTTATGGGGAATCCAACACAAACATAACTACCACTCTCACTTAAAATGAAACAGTTGACGAATATTTTGGTGCTACAATGTACATCTATCGATTGTACACGGTAGGGTATAAAATTTGTCATGCTTCATGTCGTCAAACGAACCGATTGTCTCCACGTTTTTGGTGTTCCCACACGGGTTACATATTCCACATCAATGACACAATCTCTTCAACTTATTTGTGACACCTGGGGGGTTATTCCCAAATGCGCGGCGGATCGCTTTTGATGGCGGATTTGAATTTTCGTATTTCCATTCGACCACATTTTTATTAGGTCCGCCAGCAATCCACCTATCGCTTTCAATGCAATCATAAAATGACGTTGGAAAGTGCTTTCGCTTTCCATATGGTCGAATGGAAATACAAAAATTAAAATCCGCCATCAAAAGCGATCCGCCGCGCATTTGGGAATAACCCCCCCTGGTAAGTGGATTCCATTATGTTACATTGGAATCGCCTTACCGCCGATTTTTGGTTTCCTTGTTAAAATAGACCTTGTAAAGTTGTGCCCTTTGTTGAGAACATTTTGTACAACAGTTTTCGAGGTACAGCTGTTTGTTTTAGATTCCTTATTTGCTAGTTGGACCGTTGCGTTATCTGTCTAACACCGACATACTTTGTACTTTCCATGTGCTGCCGGCTGCATGGATTAATTCAGAAACATCAGTAGCTGGTGATGACTACTCCACTCCTGTGTTTGACGTCCAAGAAACAACTTGTGGCGTAATGTGCTGAGTTGATTGTTCTCAAGCAATGTACACAAAAGAAGACGAGACCGGGAATTGCTTTCTCAAAGTAAGTACAACTTGCGTTTGAGGTGCTTCCTCTCAAGTTAAACTTTTATTGCAAAACACTTAATACACGAAAAATATAACAACACACATGCACATTAAATTTGCATCTGTAGTCGAATAAGCTACCCAGTTCCGTCCCCATTGATTAGCGTGAGTAATGCTCCTTTTTATGCCTCATGAATGCCCGCCTGCCGTTGATCTCCTCGCCGCAAATATCACAAGGCTGTGAAAAGTGCGTCAACATGTGCTGATCCAGCTGCGACTGAAAATGGAATGCCTTCACGCAGTAGCCACACTTGAACTCCCTTCTGGCGGCATGCAGACGCAGGTGTCTGGTTAGCTCGCTCTTCGATTTGTACTGATTTCCGCACTGATCGCAGACATTTGGCTTTTCGCCAGTGTGATCCAGCATATGGTTCTTCAGCTCCGTCGTCGTCCCGACTCGTTTCTTGCAAATTTTACACTCGTGCCGCAGCTCGCCCTTGTGCCGCCGCACGTGCACCCTGTAATTGGTTCGATCGGCGATCTTCATGCCACAATATTCGCAAGTGAACGCACGGTCATTGATATCCAAATGGGTGTCCTCGTGCGCCTTTAAGCTAAGCTTGTGCAGGAATTGTTTGTTGCATGTACCGCAGGCGTACGGCAGATCGCCCGTGTGCTTCAGATAGTGAAGTTTGTACTTGGAATTGGAGTAGAAGACCTCCTCACAGAAGGAGCATTGAATCTCCTGGCAGCCGCGTATTTTGCCCTTTAAGAAACTCAGTTTCTTCAGCAGCAACGGTCGCAGGGGGTTTGATTCATCATCGTTCTCCGGCTGCATTTCGCCTTCGGAGCGGAGTGACTGCGAATAGAGCGCCTGAAGCTTCTTAATTTGTAAAACAACCGACCGGCGTGTTGTTCGAATTGAGTATTTGATCTCTATTGTTGTGGCGATTGCGTCGTAGGCCGCATAGCGCACCCGGCGATTCCGGAAGTCGTGGTGGGTGTTGTCCCACAGACACTGGCATCTGTAGTAACCGTCGATGATGTCGAGAAGGATTTGCGATTTTGGAACCTAAAAGTGATAAACTGTGTCAATCCGGTTCAGAGAGCTTATGCGATGTGGGACTTACCTCGAGTAGAGCGCTGGTGTTGCCTTTGAGAAATGTTAGACGATCAAAATACCACAGATTGGGAACGAACTTTTCGTTGGCATTGTTGTTGTTCGACTGGAATGTTTTCATTTTGCGCAGTTCCCTGTAGAATGCATAGCGTAGTCTGTTGAACTTGTAGTTTAGTTCTTGAATGGTCAGCGTGCAGTGGAATTCCTCTTGCAGGGCATCGACCATCTTCTGAAAGACATCGTTGCGCTCGGCCCGGTTATGGTGGTCGGGGTGACCTTTGTTCCACAGGCATTCGTTCGATTTGTACAATTCGATTATGCGAATGGTGAAGGGATCGTCTGCTGTCAGCTGTGGAATGAGGGGGATGCGTTAGAACTACACTTAGAAGCGAATGAATACCTCGTTTAGATCTATGAATAAGTTTCTTTCTTTTTTGCTTGTAGGCACTTTGACCAAGCAAAAGAATGCGGCGAGGGAAGATCTCTGGATCAGGCTTACTGAATGGGGGAACAAAATAAGACGGGTGGAATCGTATGCAGTGGACGGGCACAGTCCAAATACACCGGGTAAGTCTTAGTTTTAATTTATAGGAACAGTCGATACTCCTAATAGTCTAAAGACGCAAATAATATTTAGGCAGCTTTACATTCTCTCCTCAAAAAGTATCAATCTTTCACTTTACTTTGGATATGAATATGAATTTCTTTCTTTGTCCAAGAATATTATTCGTTGCTAAAAGCGCAGCTTAAGCGCTAAAACATTCTTCTTTGATGCACATGCGACACAATCACTGCTCGTTCATTTCACTTTTGATGTTGAAAAAAATTCTAAAGCGTCCTCTGACAGATATAGGGCGTGTAGAGGGAAGATCTGCAGCCATAAAAGGCATAGAATGATATTCGGTTTGTGCAAACGAATCAGCAGTGTAACGAAGACCGCACATTTAAGTAGTATGAAGTGATAATAAGACATAAGCACCCACAGTGCAATTCACAAAACATTGAAAAGCAAACTGTTGCTTGTGCACTATTCCGATTGGGAAAAGTTATATCAAAAAAGAGAAACGATATTCAATTGGAATTCTCATCTCATGTTTCTACCTGCTGTGGTGTAGTGAACGCATTGATAAAGCGAGGGTCGGGTCACGCGATCGATCGTTAAAAAGTACTTTTGAATAAGTTGTGATAAATCACTATCCGTTGGTTGTCATGTCAAAAAAAAGTCCGCGAAACAGTGCAGGTGAGAAATGGGGCAATTCCTTCTATCCGCCATTGGTGCTTAAATGAATATACCACTCACAGGGGCATTATCAAGTGCGGCATCTTTTCTGCATGGGTCTGCGGTTCAGCCGAACAAGTCTGACAACCCAAAAGCTCCATTCGCCGTCTGAAACAAAAAACCCGTTTAATTGCCCACCACAACGTGCTAATCGAGCAATAAATTAGGCATTTCACATTCCGGTCCAGATCATTGACCCTGCTGCCCACGATGCAGTGCCAGAATGTGGTGCAAATTTAACATATTCATCCGGTTTTGTTTTCTTGTGTGAGCTTAACGAGGTGATTGACATACCGTGTGCGGTTACGACAAACCTACCTCATCTCCTTGATTCCTGCCCTTATTTGCAGCGCTGACATTTCCATGTGCTTGTTCTTCCTCATCCTCAGGCATTGACAGCTGAAGATACAAATAAAAACATTGAAACAGCGTTGCTTACAAAGTAGACCCAACTCACAAGTGTAGCTTCGATGCCGATGTTCTCCTCGTCGGGCAGTCCCACCTCCTCGAACAGCAGTCCTTCGATTTCTGGCAGCAAGTAGCTTTCACTAGCACTCTCCTCGCAGCTGCCCATGATATTTTCAATCTCAGTGTGAATCACATCGTCGCCAGTTGTGTACTCGATAAGTTCCTTGAATGCCTCTGCTCCGTCTTCAATGGCGGTCAAGTTTTGCTGTTCGACAATCGGTACAACGTCACATAAACTTTCACATTCCACAACGGGAAGGACGGCCTCGTTTATTGATGTCAGGGGTCCGCACGGCGCATGATTCACATGATCTATGAACTCGTTCAAAGCACAAAATCCCTTGCCGCACACCCCACAGTTGAGCAGGAAAAATTGCCTATCGGGCGTATGAAAGATTTCGCCACATTTGATTGTGAAAAAAGCAATTTGCTGATCCTCCTCGACTGGTGGCGACAATGAATTTATTGATATTTCACTCATTTCGCTGTCTCCGATTTATTGTTTTATGTATTTTTGTGCCGTGCCCTTTTATGTATTGTTTCTTTTGTTTTTATCCCCCCGACCGACGAACACGAACCAAAATACTGAACTTTTTCCGATACGTCACCAAAAGAATTCCAAATTTCAACGAGATACGAGACTTTTTTGTTTACTTTACTTTGTTTTCCTTCAATTCTCATTCGCTCATCGCTTTGTCGCGTAGTATGCGAGTAAAAGAGAAAGATTTTCTTATTAGATCGTCGTTGATCGTACTTACGATTACCATTCAACAGGTTGTCACAATTGTACTAGATTGACTAGATTTTCTAATAAAATTGCATAGTTCTTAGTTAAATTATTATTTTAATTTAAAAAACCACGATGTACACTAGCCGATGGACAGAAAGTGACTACACGAACTCGTGATCGGAGGAGTTGTATTTAAAGGGTTGGCCGAGTGTCCTTGGGACGCGAGGTGTGAGATCCTTGATGGCAGTGTGAAAAGAGAAATTCTCACCAATTTATGCAAATTACCCGTTGAGTAGGAAATGGGCATGTGCAATAGCCTTCATTCGATGAATGGTTACGCAATGACATTGAGAACAAGCATAACCCAATCCTATTGTAAAGGAAAGGAATATGGCAGGGATTAAACCGTGCACGCATCTCAAGGACACTGACATTGGCCTATTGAATTCAAATTTATTGTAGATTACATCAGTTGATGTATATGTAGATGTCTTTTGTTGAAAATATCACGCAGGAAAACAGTTCATAAATATTGACTGACCTATGGATATGACAACTTATGGTTAAGTCAGAAATTAAAGAAGCATTCTATAATGCATTCGATCATATTAGTGAAACTTTGTTCCTTTACTCAAAGGTTGGGTAGAAGGGAGCGAAGTTTGACTAAATTTGACTAAGTGTTCAAATGTATTATCGCTAGGGAACAGATCTGTAGTCTTTGTTGGCCCCTTTTTTCTTTATGAGTTGGTCCCTCGACTCGTTGCTTTAACTTTGTCGCACCTTTCACTAAATTATTTTCTGTATGTAGTTGTGATCGTTTGCGGGCAGTTGCTGGTGGAAGAGTTGGTGTTCAATAATTGCTTTATGTCGAAGGATATGTCTCTCAGCTGCAGCTTCTTTTGATTTGGGGGGCTGGCTTGCCTGGGTCTTGTATTTTTCTTTGGGGGCTCATGATCTCTGCGGGGTTCATTGACCCGGTATGTTTTTAGCGCAGGAGTGGGTTACTTATAAAGGTTATGGCTAGGACTCAAGATTTTTTTTAAATCCTTGTTCACCACGATTATGGACTTGCATCTGTGGTCCCGGTTTCCTCGCGTGTCAGCTACAATGTCACGCAGTTGCTGAAGGTATTTCGAGCTAGGTGTGAAGAATCTGTAGACGTGGACTCCATTTATCATAGATGTTAGTAGAATCTATCAACGAGATAGCTGGGCAGTATACAAATTCACCGCCTTGCTGGGTTCCGGGACACTGTGACATTCCAGGGCACTGTACCTTGTGCACTAACACATTCATGGGGACGCAACAGGCAAAGCAAGACGTTCAAGTATCTAGTTTAGTAAGTCTGACAGCTCTCTTACTAGATGAAACTCGGCTCTGATTGGGGGAAATCGGTCGTGAGAGCAGCAGTTTCAGTTGACGTTTATGGAGTGGTTGGGGTAGCCGACGAATCTAGTCAAGAAATCCGTGACTGAGTACTAAGTTGACAGTTCTCATATGTGGCTGACGTAGAAAAAGGTACGTTCCCGACCAATATAGTTTTTGCGTTCCGGTTACATCTCATCCAGACCAATCTAGTCGACTTAAGATAACTAGATTCTTGAATGTGGCTATAGATACTCCAACTGCTACCGCGAAGTTTCTAGTCACACGGCCAACCCTAAAAGATCCAAGGAGCTTCTGCGACTCATCTCGAAAGTTGTAAATGTCATTTCCATGCGTTGTATTCTGGACAGACACGCGTAAAGTCTTGGACTGCCATACAATGACCCTTTTAGAAGCCGTAGAGACGAGGAGGAGGATGAGTCCATCACCCACCTTCTCTGCAGCTGCCTTGTCCTATCCAACTTCATGTTGTCCTTGCCAGTGTGTCAACGAGTTCTACGCGGAAGTCTAACAAGTAATGTCTGACCAAACTTCTTCATATTTAACTAGACATGATCTTCTAGAATATCCCGCGCAGTATGTCATACTAGCCCACGTGGCTAGAAGCAGTCTCTGATGGCTTATTTCTTACACCAGATTCACAGAGTGGGTCCTCGGCACTTTTTTATGATGTGGTTATCTTCTAACCCGTGCTACCAACATGCACGATTCGCAAGCCCGAATAATCGATGCCAGGAATGCACCTACGTACTAATCCACACCCAACACACTTCAACCACTATCCCCGCGGGACTGCCGTTAGGTATTACTTCGCGGGGCTGGTTAGCATTCAAGCTTTTCGTGTTGTGTCACCTGTTTCTGGTGTTTCTGCGGCCTCTAAGGGTTCTACTGTGGCTTTTCTTTGCTTTTCAATTCTCCGTAGCTCATTTTGTATGATGGTTATAGAATTACATAATTCCGCCCAATTCTCCTGTGATTGCAACATGTGGTTGACGGTTTCTGACGGGTTGGGCAGAGTAGTCCTCCATGCCATGAAGCGGGGGCAATAAAATACTGCGTGCACGGTATCTTCATATTCATTTATGCATTCGGGGCAAGATGGTGAGCTGTCGTGCCCGAAACGGTGCAGATATTTCCGATAGCCACCGTGGCCCGATAAGAACTGCGTAAGGTTATAATTGCAGTCTCTATGGTCACGTTCTATTCATTCCTGGATTATCGGTATAAGTCGGTATGTCCATCTGCCTTTCGTTGTATTATTCCAGCGAGCTAGCCACATTGCTATTGACGCCTTTTCTTCAATTTTAATCTTCTTGATTTCACCACCATTGTATTGGTTTAAGGCTCTTCTACTATATATCCCCAACATTTCGTCAGCAAGAATATCGACAGGAACCATTCCAGCTATTACAAAGGCAGCCTCGTCCGATATGGTTCGAAAGCCGCTAAATGTTCGTAGCCCGGAGAGTCTGTATGTCGATAATAGTTTCCTTTTGGTCTCGTTGTAGTATTTTTCACCTTCATCTGTGTTATATCTCAACTTCCTGTTGTTGAAGTAACTTGTCAATATACGTAGCAAGTAGTACGGTGTATCCATTCTGGCGAGGGATCTTCTAATGAAAGACCAGTTCGCCGAGTTAAAAGCGTTTCTAACGTCCAACGTTACTATCGCACAGTACTCCTTTGTCCCGTGGAGCCATCTTTGGGGCTGTTCACAAATTACGTAACGCTTTTTTTGCCGTTTTTTAACCTTTTTTTAACGTAACTTTTAATAAATAGCTCCCCCCCTCCCCCGTAACAAACCGTAACAAATTTTCAAATCCCTCCCCCCCCCCCCCTAGGACTGTTATGTAATTTGTGAACAGCCCCTTTCCCCTTCGATGGCGCCTTTTGCAATGTCAACTACTGCTCTAATGGCATCAACAGTGGATCGCATTTTCCTAAAGCCAAATTGGTAGTCTGAGAGGGCTCCTTTCTCTTCTGCCACTGTGAGTAATCTATTGTAGATTATCTTCTCGAGGATCTTTCCCATGGTGTCCAATAGGCATATTGGGCGATAAGAAGATGGTTCTCCTGGAGGCTTCTTATCCCTTTTGGTAGCAGGCCCAAATGCTGCATTTTCCACTTTTCGGGAAACGTTCCTTCTTCAAGGCACTTTTGCATAGTAGGCGTGAACAGGTCTGGTCTCCTTTTTATAGCCACTTTTATTGCCTTGTTCGGGATGCCCGTCGGGTCCTGGGGCCTTCTTTTCGCCTATCTGGATGCATGCCTGAAACAGCTCATCCTGAGTAATTAGTGGAATGTCCACTGCCCTGACTTCTCTCACGATGGTGCACATAGTAGTTGGTATTCGTGGGAAAAGATGCTCCACTATGGATTTCAGTGTTTCTGGACATGTTGTTGGAGGGGTTCTGTAGCCCTTCAGTTTGGTCATAACCATTCTGTATGCCGATCCCCATGGGTTAATTTCAGTCTCTTCGCAGAGACGTTTAAAAAAATTGGTTTTGCTCTCCTTGATGGCTCTATTTAGACTTCGCCTTGCAGGTCTAAAAGTGTCCAGGCATTGTTGGAAGTCTGGCCTTCTTCTTGAACGCTGGATCTTGCGTCGAGCTTGTAGGCATCTTGCCCGAAGTACCTTTATTTCCTCGTACCACCAGTAACATGGTGGTGCCTTCCTGTCCGCACTGTCCTTGGCTTTATGTCACTTTTGTGCACATATTCTACACTCCGTGGATAGTTGCTCGCTTGCAGCAGCGATTACTTAAAGCTAGTGCCGCACGCGCGAGAAAACTATTTATTTTAGAGGTTTAACAAAAAAATATATTTATTTTATTATTAACTTCGGGGACTGAAGATGGAAAGTAGAATAGTTCTTCGCGGGTTGATCTACAACTGACTGAGTCAAAACTCTTCATCTAGAATGTTACCTCGGTATGTAACACAATCGTCGGTCCGAACATTGTGTTTGTTTACACAAGTGTTCGACAGAGCGACATCGAGGAATCTTTGTCATTGGTGACAAAGTATATTTAATTGCAGAAGGCATTTCAGATTGATAAATGTGTCGGTCCATAAAATGTTATGGATTGTTTAAACAAACATTCGACAGAGCGTCGCCGAATATTTCTAATGAGAGACCACAAAGTATTGTTTTACTTTGTGTCCCAAATATCAAAAGGTAATTATAATTTAATGGGGATTGAATGAATAAGCTCAAGTGGCCTATTATCGTTTGATATATCTCCCTCCTCCTTAAGTTTCAACTTCTCCGGAGTTGAAATATTAATTTTAAATTCTCTGTCCATCTTCTTTTTACATTTTACAAAAAGTATTACAATTATACATATTACACTTATTACTATTATTCCTACTGATACAAAGCCGAAAGAGTGTATTCTTCTGTGATATTCCAATATTCTTATTTGATCATTATTTGCGTATTGTTTCATTTGCAATTCTTCAAATGAGAGTGTTAGATTAGCATTAGTTATATTACTATAATTAGGGATTGTTATTATTTGTTTAAATATTTCAATTTTATTTTCGATTTCTATTTCATTCAAATTTATTGTACAATCTTCAAATTTAATTAAATAATTTCCATTTAGAATGTATGTTTGATTATTACATGTGTTTTTTTGAGTTACATCTTTATTGTTTTTAACTAGATATACACCAACATCTAGTTCAATCATTTTATTCTTATTACTATTTATTTTATTACAAGATATTTTTCCATCAAATAAGCTTTGTATACACTTGCTGGCCAATTTTAGATTTCTTTTATCAACATCATTTTTCATTTCATAATATTCATTCTTATATTCTACAACAGTTTGTGTTTCAAATTCTAATTCTTCAAACAATTTGTTTGTTAATGGTGTTATTATGTATTTATGTACCTTTACAATGGTTTTAGGTATTTTTAATATAAATGCCAAAGTACTCTTATATTTTCCTACTGCTATTTTAATATTTTTTAATTTTAAGATATCAATATCAAATTTTTCAATTTCTTCATTAGTTAGGATGCTTCTTATCATTTGACCTGTTTTTACATTAAGGATATTGTCTTGAATTTTACTTATTTCATCTTTCAAAATTCCTATTCTTATTAATTGTTGATTCATGTAGATATCTTTTAAATACTTTTGTTCATTGTTTTGTATATGATTTATAATTTCCAATATTTTGTTCCTGTCACTAGTAATCGTATTTTTCAAGCTTTCAATGTTCTGGTTTGTAATGTTGTTTATATATATTTGTTTATTGAGGTTTTCTGTGGTATAATATGTATTGTTTCCTAATGCGTTCAAATGTTCTTGAATGTCTTTCCTGTCATCGTTGTCCATTGTTCCAAATAATAATCTCATTACTGTTCCTCCTACATTAATTAAGCCTCGTCTATGTCTGTGTGGTATTATTGTTAGATAAATATGTTTTATCTTATTTATCTCTTTTGTTAATAAATATGATCTTTTGTCATTCCTAAACATTGTGGCTATATCAACTTCAATCTCGTATATTAATTTCTTTATCTCGTCTAGGTCAACTGTATGTAATAATATATTAAAGTCGTCTATAATGTCAGTGTCGTCAAGTCTTAGAGTCAAATGTCCACTTTCTGTTTCTAGTCTTTCTATATTAATATCCGCTTTAATCGGTATTATCATTATCATCATCATTGTTATTACTAGAATCTGAAGTATATTTATATTTTCGTTTAATGTTTATCGGGTGTACGTTAATTTTTTGTTTATATTTATATTTAGGTTCATGTTTATGTCGCAATGCTTTATAATTTTTTATTAATACTTTATCTTCATTTCTTTCTGGTTCCTCTTGCCTATTTTTATTTATTTTCTTTATTCTTATTTCCTTTTCAGCGATTAATCTTTCTTTGATTTTTTCTTTGTTTGACGAAATTTTTCCATTTACAAAGTCAATAGGTTTTTCTTTTGTTACAGAATGTATTGAGTTATTATAAAATTCTACTGCTTTAAAACATTTACTTTGCATATTCATGTCTTTAAATGCTGAATCAACTTCCATAATTCTAATCTGTTCATTTAAAGTATTATGTAACCTCTCAATGTCTGCACTTCCTGTATGACTGTTGGGTTTAGTTAAATGGAACTCTATCTTCTCTTTGTTTAAAAACTCTTTCATTACAAATCCATCGAATTCATTATCAGCAATGTATTTTTTCGGTTTTCCTAATATAGCGTGTCTATTTTTCAAAGATTCCAAAATTGTAACAAGATTTCTGTCATTTAAATGAAATATCATAGCATGTTTAGAAAATCTATCTATACTAGTTAAAAATCTTTGTCCTTTCATAGTCCAAGTATCTATGTTCACGATTTCATTTTGTGCTGAAGGTGTTTCTGTTATTTTGAATTTAACCTTAATCGGACTCCTATCGTATTTTGCTTGTTGACAAGTCTCGCAATTATTAATATATCTATTTATTATTTCCTTTAGTTTAGGATAATATATTTTATGTTTTAAGTATTCATAGTTTTCATCTATTCCTCTGTGATTGGATTCTTGTTCATGAACGTTTTTAATATATCTGATTGCTTCTTCTTCGCTTCGTAATTCTTCCGTAAGAATAGTGCATCTTCTAAACGTTATAGTTTTATCATTACTAAATAATTCTATTAGTTTTTGTTGAACTATGTTATACATGTGATCTTCCAATTCTGTATATATTCCCGTTCTCCCTTTCTTTATAAACCTTCTAAAAATATCATTTAGTCTGTTATTTTCAATATCTTCTCTTGATATGTATATTTTCCTATTTTTATTTATTACTTCAATATCAATGGTTTTTGTTTCCATTAATATTACTTGTGTTCTGTATTTGTTAACTATATTTTCGACAATAGGTATATGATCATCTAAATTTTCTTCTTGGCTATGGACGGTTGCCATATCAGTATCGTCTATAGCATTAATTTCATGGTTATCTGCATTTATTCTGCTTAAGAAATCTGCAACTCTATTATCCTTTCCTTTGATGTAATCTACTTTAAACGTATACTCCCCTAATTTTAAAATCCATTTTTGTAATCTAGGGCTTATATCTCTCCTCTCCTTCTTGGTCTGTAACCACTTTAAAGGTTGATGGTCGGTAAATATATCAAATTCTATTCCATACAAGTATGGCCGAAAATAGTTGGTCGACCAGACTATGGCTAACAACTCTTTTTCTATAGTACTGTACATTATCTCGTGTTGGTTCAATGTTCGACTTGCGTAACATACTGGGTGATTATCTTGACTTAACACGGCGCCCAGGGCGTAGTTACTTGCATCTGTTGTTAATCTAAATCTTTTATCAAAACTTGGATAATGTAGTATAGGATGATTCGTTATTAAATCTTTTAATTTCTCAAAAGCATTTATATACTGGGTATTCGTGATATCAATTCTATTTTCTTTTTTCAAAAACTTTGTCATGGGTTGGGCTACTTTAGCGTAATCTTTCATAAACTTCCTATAGTATCCTGTAATACCTAGGAAACTTTTTATTTGTTTTGTTGTCTTCGGTAATTTTAACTTTTTTATAACCTCTATTTTCTTTGGATTGGGCTTGATACCTTGGTCTGTTAATATATGCCCCAAATATTCGGTTTCTTTTGCAAAGAAGTTGCATTTATCCACTTGTATTTTTAAGTTGTTTTCCTTCAATCTCAGTAATACCTTATTAATACTGTCTTTATGTTCTTCCAAGCTGGTGCTAAATATTAATATATCATCCAGATACACAATACAAATTTTATTAATTAAACCTTTCAATACCTGATTCATCATTCTTTGGAACGTTGCAGGCGCATTTTTTAATCCAAATGGCATTCTTATGTATTCATAATGGCCTTGGGGTGTAGAAAAAGCAGTTTTCGATCTGTCTTTTTCATCTACCAAAATCTGATGAAACCCCTTTGCTAAATCTAAAGTTGTGAAATACTGTGCCTTTCCTAACTTATCGAATATATCATCGATATTCGGAATAGGGAATTTATCACTCACTGTTACTTCATTCAACTTTCTGTAATCAATTACTAATCTCCATTTTTTCTCACCGGAATTATCCATTTTCTTGGGTACTATCCATATAGGGCTGTTATATGGGGAATTACTTTCCTTAATGATGCCTTGCTTCAGCATCTCTTTAACCTGTTTCTCTACCTCTTTTTCGTGTATTGGCGGAAACCGATAAATTCTTGAATATACGGGTAAATCCGAAGTTGTAACAATTTGATGCTTAACATCACTGGCATTGGTTAACTTTTGTCCCTCCATAAAGAATAAATTCTTATTCAACTTTATAATTTGCTTTAACAAATAGAATTCTTCCGAATTAAGTTTTGTAGTATCTAATCTTTCTAGTATATTATTGTTTTCATCTGTGGGCCTAAGATTATTTATTTCTTCGTACGCATAAGGACAATTATATCCTTTGAATTTTATTGTTTCGTTGTTGATTTCTAACTTTTGCTGATCAAACTCTATCTTAGCTCTCATTGGTATTAGTAAATTTGTTCCGATTATTGCGTCAAACTTCTTCCTGTCTAAATTCATCAATTTCCAAGACATCGTCGCATTTATTTTAAATTCTCTTGGTACTTCTGTTATTTTTTCAAAATTTATTCTTGATGGTCCATTAACTGTGTTAATATCTACTGGGTAAATGCTGTTATTAATTATGTGTGGTAATAGATTCTGATCCAAAATTGATATGGACGATCCTGTATCAATTAGGCAATCTATCTTATTATTATTTATGGTTAGTTCTACTATGGGTAATGAGTTGTATTGGAGGCTGTTGCATGAAAATTTGCGAATTCTCCTGATTGTTGTCTATTAATGTTATCAACATCCATTGGTTCTACATGTCTGTGCTGTCGAAATTGTTGAGAATGTTGTCGATAGTTATTATTTCTAAAATTTCCTGAATTATTCCATGGTCTTTGCTGCCTAAAATTATTATTGTTCCTTTGTTGTGTAAAATTGTTATTATAATTATTACGAAAATTATTAGGATTGTGTTGGAACTGTGGTTGCATTCGTATTGGTTGTTGTGGTCTAATGTTCGGTCTTTGAAACGCATTATTATTTCTGTTATTGATTTGCATTCTACTTTCTATCTTTTCTTTCAATCCTGTTGCTAATAGGTTTTGGTATGCCTCTTCCAAATTATTAATACCCCTCGCTCTTAGATACATTTCCTCTTCTCTAGGAATTTTAAATAAAAACTTATTATATATACTTTGTTCATTATACTCAGGCTTGAAGTCCATAGGTGGATTTCCATCTAACCGATATTTTAAATTCATCTTATCTAATATTTCTTTAAGTTCCTGATAAAATTGACTTACATTACTAAATTTTATCCCATCTGCTTTTTCCTTTAGAGCTGCATATTCCTCGTGAACGCCATACGTCCTTTGTAGTTGAGTTTTCACCTGGCTCCAACTGCTGTCTGGGTGCAATCTCAATATTGTAGTTAACGCTTCTCCCTGGATCTTCGATATTATTATTCGCTGCAAGTATGCCAACTGTCCGGCATCCTGAATCATTGACATCATATAATCAGCTTCGTTTAAGAACGATGAGAGGGCGTACGAATCATCTCCCTTGAATACTGGGATAGACCGTGCCTCTTTAATTAAATCACTAAATGTGAAATTCATTTTATTTTGGTTTCTTGTCTCGTTTTCACTATCACTCACTTCTTCGTTTTGTCCCCTAGTACCTCTCACTTGTCTATCTTTTTCAACTTGTCTACTAAGTTGATCGATTGACATTAATATTAAATATGGTATTGTTTAATTTTTTTTTTTGCTACTTCGAGTTGTAACTCGCTATTTCACTTTTTATTTTAAACTGTACTCACACTTAATTATTTAAATCGCGATGATTGTTGCTTTGCAACGTTAGCACTATGAGTTCGAGTTTTTTTTGTTTGATACTACCGATTTTCGCTCGGTGTGTATTCACACTATTTATCACACAAAAAAATGATTCTCAAATCAATTCCGATATTAGTTCGGTGTACTAACTCGCGATCCTACCGACTGCGCCAGAAAACTATTTATTTTAGAGGTTTAACAAAAAAATATATTTATTTTATTATTAACTTCGGGGACTGAAGATGGAAAGTAGAATAGTTCTTCGCGGGTTGATCTACAACTGACTGAGTCAAAACTCTTCATCTAGAATGTTACCTCGGTATGTAACACAATCGTCGGTCCGAACATTGTGTTTGTTTACACAAGTGTTCGACAGAGCGACATCGAGGAATCTTTGTCATTGGTGACAAAGTATATTTAATTGCAGAAGGCATTTCAGATTGATAAATGTGTCGGTCCATAAAATGTTATGGATTGTTTAAACAAACATTCGACAGAGCGTCGCCGAATATTTCTAATGAGAGACCACAAAGTATTGTTTTACTTTGTGTCCCAAATATCAAAAGGTAATTATAATTTAATGGGGATTGAATGAATAAGCTCAAGTGGCCTATTATCGTTTGATATATCTCGCGCGCTAGTTTCCACCATACTCGACTGTAGCGTTCTGTTTGAGCTGTCTTTACATCAAGACCGTTTTGCATAAGCTTCGTATGTAGCTCGTTTAATTTGAACTGTGATTTAGTAACTCGTAATGGCTATGGATACAATTGCCGATCGCGACTCGGCATGTCAGCGTTCATACCTCCGAATTAGTGTCGAGGGTTTCGCCGATCAAGCCCCAGTACTACTCCGATTTTAAATATGTGAGGGAGCTCCTTTGCCTGCCCCCACATTTACATTTTGGGTCGCGTTTAGTCCTTAATTGAAATATCTTCTTTGTTCTTTTTTCTGAAAACTGTTTGAAGTAAAATGGTCTCTCAAAAACTCTCAACTTTATTATTTGTACTGTGAATATTTTCAAAAGTTTTGGCCACTGCAGCCCTCCATCCTTTGCAATCCTGGGCACTCTGCTTCCAGTTATTCATGCCAACCACTCTAGCATCCGCGATGGGTTGGTTTTTGAAACGGAATTTCGAAAGTTCCTTATCGTCTCGAACCTGAAACTGGATCATTATTGTCCGTTGGCTCGGTGTGACCGAGACGTACTTTGCCTTTTTGGACCACATCCATATCTTGGAAGCTTTCAGAGCTCGCTGTTGTTGTTTTCTCTTCTCTGTATACGAATAAAATCCGTCGAAGAATTTTTCTTTCAAAGGAGCCCAGGCGTAAGCTCTCCCTTCCTGCTTATATCGTCCAGCACTCGGCGCAATAAAGTAGAACTGTTAGGATAAGGGTTTTGTGGAGCATACATTTCGTCCTTAGAGTTAACAGTTTTCAACCCAATTGTTTTGCAACGGTTTCCACGGTTAATTCTTCGCCGGACCTCCACTAGGGTGTAACTCGTTTAGTTCATCTAAAAAGTCGAATTGCGCTATCTTCTTTAATTTTTGGAAATTCTTGTAAATCACTACGGCAACAGCTGCATGGGCAACGGCTGTGTATATGGAGTTCATTAATGATCCCACTTTAACCCCTGTCATATGGTCTGGGGAACTTTATATGATTTTCTCTGCCTTTTTGGAGAGTTATCGACGTTCGTCGTCTTTTCCATTACTTTTGTAGTAAGAATGGAAAAGACTGTCAAAATGGCAGTGGTGGGGATAAATTCTCTCACAGAGAGAGACACTTACGAAAAAGTTAGCGAACGCTTTTGTAGTAATATATATAAAACGACAGATATAGAATTCAAAAATTCAAAAAATTGGTACGAAAAGTCGGTAAAATATCTGATAAACTCGAAGAATTTGCTAATTTACGAACACCATTTGTTGATTTATCTACCTAGCGATGAAATTGATTTGGAATTAATCGAATTCATGAATCCGAGTATATGGAAGAGTTTGTACTGATTGAACTACAAGCATTCGAGAAGAGAAAAAAGCGGCACAGCATTAAAAATTACGTGGAGGAGATTGTCCTTTCTTACTCCTTACAGCGAGGAAGAATTTCGTCGCCACCAATAGAATCTAAGGAGAACATTCAATTTTATTTTTCCACCTGTTGATACCATTTTAATATACAAGAAATCAAAACAAATGTCAAATAGGACAACAAATTTCGAATCAGCTGTTAATTGACAGCGTTTTCAATCCTTACACCAAGAAATTTGTTGAGTCATGTCGTTTTCCATTGGGACAAAAAATCAATCTTTTTTTTGATCTAAATCACTTTTCATGTTCCATTGGGATTTTTCGATTCGGATCACTTTTTGCAGATCTCGATATTTTTTCACATTTACACACACTACCACAAATACCAATATACTTTGCACAGCTGTTTTACGTCATCTTAAGAAGTTTGCTTTCAAAACAAATGCGCAAAGTTTCGTGAAAAGTAAAATAAAGATAAACATAAATTGCCATGGATATAACTTTGTAGGAATTATTATCTTCATTGCCTTCCTCATCATCTGGAAACTACGAATCACCGAAACTACTCCATTTGTATCTACAACAGGAGAAACATTCTTCAAGTCGATATCCATAGTTGATTTTTCCAAAAACGAATGCAATTTGAACAGCTGACATTGCTGTCAAATAACGCACTAAGCCATTTACAAAATCAGATCAATTTCGTTGCACGTTCCATGAGCCGCGTTAAATCTGAGATCTAAAATAGATTTTTGGTGGTCCCAATGGAAAACGACATAAAAATTCGTAAGATTCTCAGTGGAGGGGTTCTTTTCTAAACAAGGTTATACATTTTTTCAACGAAAGTTGAATTTCATTCGAACCGAAACTGTATTCATCGTCTGTTTTTGTGAGTTTAGCTTGGCTTGAGGGTTTTCTACCAGTCTTTTTGTTCCAAGAAAGTCAATTCATTCGAAAATCCTACGTTAACACTTTTTTTTTTCTTTTTATTTCTTGCTTTCATTAATAAATTAAAGTTAGACAAAAGTTTAAAACAAATTCAAAGTTATAAACTGAAATAGTTATGTACTTTCTGTTGTCAAAATTAGACAAGAGACGAATGTAAAATTATTTTATCTATAACACTGCCTTGGCAGGAGGTTAGCAAAGCATTTAAGCAGCTTTATATAAGAACTGAATTTATTAGGCAAACGAGTACTTTTTTGGCGGCTTTTAATCCATAGGTTATATAAAACTGAATGGTAAAATTGTATGCCCGCAAATATCTCACGAACTTTTGAACCCATTTACAAATATCTTTTTTTTTAAAGTGTATAAAATAAATATGTGCAGGTTTTTGTTTCAAATATACAGCATTTTTCATTTAATAAAATTATGTATTTGCCTACCAAAACAGCCCGAAGTCCGCTTGTGGTTTATTAAAAAAGCAAAAGTCCACAACGAGCTGGCAACATTTATCACCCTCATAGCGGTAATTGCCAAGATAAATCCCAAACAAATAACCGCACAAACAAAACCATTTCTTATAAAAGTTTTATAACCTCTTCTATATGGCTAAGACAAATCTACCACGAACAACGTTTGAAACGCCTTCAGGGCGAAATCTTAAGGTTGAATAAATTTACAAATTTAACGATCACAATGAGCGTGTAATAAAGTTCTTGGAATTTAGAACTTTGTTTTCTATCTATTTAAAATTTGTTTGTGGTCGACTCCTTTTTTTCTATAAATTTTGTGAAAATAACTTGGTTCAGTCTTATTTTATAAAGAAAGTTTGCTATTGAACTAATGCTTTCATTCGTTGATAAGCTTGTCACTTATCCCTCCATGGGATTAGAAAATTCATTAAAATAGCAACACTTCCATGAAAATGCCGATTTAAGCGTCCTGTAACTTACACACACAAGTAAGCCAGTTGCGGGGCGTATACGTAACAAAAATGAATTGTCATTATACCGTTCCTAAACTTCGACTGTTGCATGGCTTCTCGTTGTTGTAGGATGCGAAATGTAACTTAAATGTATAAACTCCTAAATTCCATAGTAGCAACTTTCAATGGGCTCAATTTAAAGCTTCGTCATTTTTGCGCCTGTGAGTTCTTCGTCTTTAGAAATGTATTTATATTTGGTGGAAGGTGCAGATGAAAAATAAATTAAATTTCCAAGAGCCTCTTATTTCGTAAGGAGAATTTTTCAGTCGACTGCAAAAGCTTTTAAAAGCAAAAGGGCACAGAATGGCCAGGCATACAATATGTACGTCCTTATCCGCTTCAAGCGATAAAGATCATTCTTTTGCTCATATTGATTGATTGAATTAATAAAATCAATGTATTCCCAAAGGAATCTGCTTTTTAGAAGGAATTTTTGGGCTCTCCCCCAATCACCTAAGAGGTTAGCGATCACTTATTCATATCACTGGTGAACACAGGCACACAGAGTCACACAGAGTCACACAAAGTCACACAGAGTCACATTCGGTCACACAGAGAATGTCCTACATTGTTATTTGTTGCTAAAGCGAGTAAACAACGACAATTGACATACGAGTTACTCGCATTTCCCAATTGAATTAGGTCTATTTCTGGGATGTCCCGCCATAGCTTGAGTTCAGTCTCAACACCAAAAACTTTAATTTGTTTATCTGGTGTTTTCTTGCTCTCTCGATGACGCTCTCTTTTACGAATTTTTCGAGTTAAGGAACGCCATTGAGTAAAAATTCGTAAGATTTAATGTCGTTTTCGATTTGGCTTTTCAGATTTTGATCTGAGATTTCAGATTTCTGCTGCCAAATCGAACATAAAGTCCGAATTTTATTGGTTCTTGTGTGTATTCAGTTGGCCGCAAAAAATGTTTGTTTTCACTTGCACTGGAAATCCATTTGAATTGATTTGTACACATTTATAACAACGCATTTCGAAATAATTTAATATAAAAAATCGTTTCCATTTTCGAAAAATTAATAATTCAGTTAAAAAAAGCAATTCTTCCAACGATAAACAATTCGTAGCCGCCAGCTGTGTGTCGTACACATTGGTATTAGTGAAAGTATTTGTGAAATCGAGATTTCTCTAAAGAGTGTCAGATCAAAAAACAGATTGATTTTTTTGGCAAATCGAACATGAAAAGCAATCTCAATCAAAAAAAATCGATTTTTTCTCAAAAAAATTTATTTTTTTGCCAAATCGAAAACGACATAAAAGTAAAGGAACAGACCTATAGTCGTTTTCGTTGGCACATACAGGGTGGGCCAAAAACAAGCTACTTTTTAAAAATGCAATAAAATGAAGAAAACAATTTTTTTTCCATGGCTTTATTAAAAAGAGCAAACAATCCCATTAGTTATGGAATACAACGTCGTCCTCGTGGCTGCCTCGGCTGGCTTCGCAGTAGCGCATTCTGTCACTCAAATTTTCCAAGACCTTGGTGATGGTTTCGCGCTCTAGCTCACGGATTGCTTAGATGATATTGGCCTTAAGTGCTTAAATCGTTTCCGGGTTGTTGGCATAACATCGGTCCCTCACGGTTCCCCACAAAAAAAGTCCAAAGGGGTCAAATCGAAGCTCCGAGGCGGCCAATTGACATCGCCAAGACGGCTGATAACACGATCTGGGAATTTATTGCGCAAAAGATCGATTGTGGCATGGACTGTATGGCAAAGCGCGCCATCCTGCATTAAGCATAGGTCGTCCAAATCCATGTCTTCAGTTTCAGTAAAAAAAGTCGGTTAACATGACTCTGTACCGCCCACCGTTGACCGAAACGTTGCCAACTGTCACTCTCTGGCTATGACGGGGACCATGAGTGTTGTCCACCAGCATACCAGTCTCACGAACTTTTAGCCCAAACTTGCGTACAGCAGGCGCGGTGGGTGCTTCATTTCGGCCAAAACTTATTTTCAAAAAACGCACTGTTGGGGCTACACAGCACTCACTTTGGAAATAAGTTTTCAATATTTCCCAACGTTGTTCAAGCGTAAAGTGACTCATTTCGATCCGCGGAGATATGATACTGACTTTCTGTCAAGATTTCGAGCGGGAAACAGCTGTCAGTGTCAAAATAACCTATGATTTAAAAAGAAACCACTAGATGGCCCCCCTTTATTTGAGAATTTGTTGTGAGCATTGCTCAGCTTTAGGACTACACAGAGAAATAATGATTTCTAGGTCAAATGAATCTGGAAAAACTTCTTTAATTCCTCGGAACATTGAACCTATATAACAGGAATGGGTCCGCTATTCTAACCCCCTGTCTGCTAATGGGGGAAGATTTAATGTTGTAGTGTAGGATGTTCTATTTGTTGAACTGCTCGTCTCTCGAATAGGTTAAGTGATTGTTTTGGTGCTGAGCTCTATATATGAAAGCAATATGAAAGACCTCACCTAACCTGTGACTTATAGAGCAGGATTTGGGCTGAACCTCTTTGCTCTAAATAGGTAACTTCGAGGACGCTGCGTTGCGATATCGTATGAGTGGTCCTGCCATATCATATCTCATTCGTTGGAGCACTTTTGTAATAGTAAAGGGTGATTTTTTAAGAGGTTTAGAACTTTTTTTAAAAAAAAAACACAAAAAATTCGAAAAAATGAATGAAATATTTAGTTGAATCGATAGTTTGAACCTTGCAATTTAATTTTTAAAGATAATTTCATGCAAATGTTGACCGCGGCTGCGTCTCAGGTAGCCCATCCGCTGAGTCCAATTTTGGCATACTCTTTCACACATATCGGCCGGTATCTCACGAATGAATGCATGGATGTTGGCTTCCAGTGCGTCAATCGAAGCGGGCTTGTCCCTATACACATTAGCCTTGGCATACCCCCACAAAAAATAATCTAATGGTGTCAAATCGCACGATCTAGGCGGCCAATTGACCGGCCCGAGACGTGAAATTAACTGTTCACCAAACTCGCCTCGCAATTGCGCCATTGTTTCGCGTGCTGTGTGGCATGTGGCACCGTCTTGTTGAAACCACATATCATGCAAGTCAAGAACTTCCATTTCGGGCAAAAAAAAGTTTGTTATCATCGCTCGGTAGCGTTCACCATTGACAGTAACGCTGCGATTCGCATCATCTTTGAAGAAATATGGCCCAATAATGCCGCCGGCCCATAAACCGCACCAAACAGTGGCTTTTTCGGGATGCATTGGTAGCTGTTGCAATGCTTCTGGCTGATCTTCACTCCAAATGCGGCAATTTTGCTTATTTACGTACCCATTCAACCAAAAATGAGCCTCATCGCTGAACACAATTTTTCGATAAAAAAGCGGATCCTCGGCCAGCTTTCCAAGAGCCCATTCACCAAAAATTCGGCGTTGTGGTAGGTCGGCTGGCTTTAGTTCTTGCACCAGCTGTATCTTAAAAGGCTTTACGCCCAAATCCTTCCGCAAAATTTTCCACGTAGTGCTGTAACAAAGGCCTAACTGCTGGGAACGGCGCCGAATCGACATTTCGCGGTCTTCTGTCACACTAGCTGATACGGCCGCAATATTTTCTTCACTACGCACAGTACGTAAACGTGTTGGTGGTTTAATGTCCAACAAAGTAAATTTGGTGCGAAATTTGGTCACAATCTTCCGAATAGACTGCTCAGAAGGTCGAGAATGCCGATCATAAAATGGAAGCAGCGCGCGATGAACATTTCGAACCGAGCACGAATTTTGATAGTAAAATTCAATAATTTGCAAGCGTTGTTCATTTGTAAGACGATCCATGGTTAAATTGCAAACCAAACTGAAGCTGTTTGACAGTGACACAAGGTACTAAACACACGTCAGCTGTCAAAACCAGTGTTGCCAAAACCAAACCAGCTAAAAAATCACCCTTTATATGAGAGATTTGGTTTGCTGTTGCTACTTTTTTGTTGTTTTGTGCAATAATAAATACAGCCAAATCAATATATGTATTTCAATTTAAGTTTACATTTTGCACGCATAATTGAATATTTTCGGATCACATAGCGAAAAATTTTGTTAGTATGTGTTGGTGAGTTCAGGGCAATTCTCTAAAAATATTCCGGACACTTCTGTCGTGTTAAGAATTGACCTGGAAGTGCCCTTTTTTTACAATGAAACGGAATACATCGAAAGAGCACTTCTATAGATTTGCTCTTTTCATAGAAAGGGAAATTCTTTTCTTCAATCGAAAACGCCATAACAAGATGGCTCTATTCCTTGGTACATTTTAATCTGAGTTACGGTGGGTGCATTTTTCTCAAAATGAGCTGTGTATCGTCTTAGTATGTTTTGTTACCCGTAGATCCATTCGCCAAATGTCGGCCTACATTTACTTCGATTACAAATTGATGGTTGTTTTGCAAATAAAGATCACTACATCGGTTGAATGTCGGCATTATTTCCGCAATCTTCTGACGTGAAGTTACGTCCTTAGTGAGGCACTGTGGTTGTTATGTTAAAATGACCTTATCCCGCTGGAACAGCTGTCCACCATTACCAAAAAAAAAAAAGCAAAAACCAACGAACTTTGGAATAGAAATCTGACCGTGCGAATGAACCGCTTGAAACTGCGATTTGATCTTGAAAAACGAAAATTTGGTTGGAGCTTAGATGGAAGGAATTAAGTACAAATTGGACTGTCCGTGGGCCACTTGATATGGAGATATGGCAGTCTGTTTGGACCTTTAGCCGTTTTGAAAAAATTAACCTGACCTTTGACATATAAATCTGAAAATGGGGATTTGATGTGAATTGATTGCCTGAAAAGGAGACACGCGTCGCTTCGCAAAAGCGCATTCAGTTCAGTCATAGGAAATCAATGGAACCCATCACAAGGCTGCCTTGAGCTTTAGCTGACGGTCGTTTGAACGGCTGATTGGAGCTTCGATACTTTTCGACTAATCGCAACGATCAGTCTGACGTTTGAGACATAAATCTTACACCTTCGACCAACTAAAAAGGAAGTGGACATCTAACTGGACTGGCGACCGTCTCTCACTCTAAAATTGCATCCGGTATCTGATTTTTGAAATAAAAACCTGACCGTTGATCGTCGTTTAAATTGACAACGGAACTAAACACTATGCAGTTGAGGGATTTCTTTCTTCCTCGACGACAGTCGAATGTCTATGATCAAAGATTGCTTTCAAACGGTAGATGACTCAGATTGTTGACCAATCAACCAACCAGATAGTTGATAATCCAATCAACTGATTATCTCAAACGATAATGTTCAAAGGAGACAAATCAGTTTTGTTTCTGTCCGAAGACGGATACCTCGAATGCAATAAGAGTCTCCCACGGAGTGTGCGTTGCGTAGAATTTTCCGTTCCAACGCATACCTCGCCGAATTTCTGTTCTTTGTTGCTCTCCTTACCCATGGTTTCACCTTACAATCATCACTCTCATACTGCTTGGTTTTCTTATCACCGTCACTTTTACTGATTCCACGCTTTGTTACCGCTACGTACTACTCTGACAAACTATTGCAACATACATTCTCTGACAAGATACGTTCTCTGATCGCATGCTGAAAGAAAATAAATAAAACAACCTTTCACGACTTGGTCGGCCTGGTGAAACCATTTATATTTATATACAGCAAGAATAATCTTTCCCCTGTCACAGACAGACGACTTAACCTAATTTCAACTGACCAACTTTACGATTTTTAATCATTAGGCCGTGTGACTTCATGTGAGAGTAAACCCCCGCCTTTTGGGCAAACAATTGTCCACAGATCTTGCACTCGTGCATCTTTTTCTCCGCATGCAACGCCTCATGCTGGTACAGGGTCTTTTTCCGCTTGAACGCATCGCCGCAGGTTCCACATACGTGCTTTCGCTCCTCCGAATGCGAGGCCACATGATCGCGCAAACTTGTGTTCGTGAAAAACTCCTTGCCACAGATTTCACATTTGTGGTCTCGTTGGTTGCGATGTCGTTTCATGTGGCGACTGAACTCCGTACTCGATACGAGATTCTTGCCGCAAATGTCGCAAACGTACGGTTTCTCACCCGTGTGCGTCCGCAGATGTCGGTTCAGCTCGTTTGTCGTCACAAATCTCTTGTGGCAGTGTTCACACTCATGTGGCGTGACGCCTTGGTGACGTAACATGTGCACTTTGAAGTTTTGCTTACAGTGCGCCTGGAAGTCGCACTGATCACATTTGTACGGTTCCCTGTGCAATATCTTGTGGTAGTTGTATTTGGAACGGGACAGAAAACCCTCGCCGCATACTGGACACTTGAAGGGATAGTCACCTATTTGGATTTTGTGCTTCTCGAACGCGGCCACTGTCCGGAAGTACTGGTTGCAGTGGTTGCAGAATTTTTTGTTCGTCTGACGGATTTTGCCCAAGAATTTTAGGTGTTCATAGAACCAGACTGGTTCTGGATTTGACTCGTTCATGTCGAATGCCTCAGCGGCCTTTTGTGTACTCACAACGGTCGCGTGCAGGAAACTTATTGCCGACATGACTTGTTCCTTTGATAAAGTGATGCCATTTCCCTGGAACATTTTTATAATTTTGTCATAGGCATCCGTTCGCGCTGATGTGCTGTTCATGTCCTTGTGATTTTGATTCCACAAACATTCCGCTTCTTGGTACAGCTCTATGAAGCTCAGCATGAGTGCGTTGTTTTCGGTGAGAAACGTGTAGTCTTCGCTGGGATCCAGCTCACAATCGACCTGTAGCAAGGGAGCTGCTGTCGGTTTCGTGTTGGCGAACGGTTCCAGGAACGACAGCCGATCGGAGAAGTACGCCTTCAGTGCAAGTTTACTGAGATCACCTTCTTGGTGGGCCACTTCGTTCCGCAGCGAACGAAAGTAGGAGACTCTCAGGTAATGGATTTGGTACTTGAGTTCGTCATATGTTATGCGGTAGTTGTACTTTTCGCTTAGCGTTGCAACGATGTTGTTCAGGTGCTTCCTTCGCTCATTGCGTGACATATACCCGCTGTGATTGGTGTCCCACAAGATGGGCGCCGCCTTGTAAAGGTCGATAATTGCAAAGACTTGATCTTTCTAAAGAGAAGAGCAATCAGTCAGAGTTAATACGGATGAGAGAAGCACTTACCGTCTTGAACTTGGTTCGCTGCAAACACAAGAACACGACGTTAGACGTGACACAAAGCAAGTGGAATTACTTACCCCCACGCCGCTGAAGGTGGCATTCAGTTGTGAATCGTCTTCGGTGGCTTCATCAGGGGCTTGACTCTGCCCCTCGGTGAAGGACAGCATGTCGGCGTACCACATCTTGGTCTTATATTGCGGATTTTCCTCTTTTCCGCGCAGCATCCGCGAGTACGAATACCGCAGTCTCTTTATCTCATTCATGAGAGTGCTGTTCGTGAACGTTGTGCCGAACTTGTCGTTTATAGCCACAGCCATATTTGCGTAAGCACTCTTGCGCGATACAGAGCCATCTAAGGGATTTCCTTTCGACCACAGACAGGTATGCTTCTTGTACTCTTCTAAGATGAAAGTGAGGAGTTCCTTGTTTTTAGTGAGTGTTCCCTAAAATGATTCATTACAGCCGATGTGCACAGTCACTAAATAGAAAAAGCGTACTTTGAACGGTTTAGACTTATCCTCGGTCCTGACAACCTCCTCCTCCTCCTCGTCGCTACCGTCCGACATTTGGTTTTCATTTTCTTTCTCGCATCGCGGTTCACTCGAGCGTTCCTTTTGTCGTGTGATGAGTGCATCACTCTCGGTCGTTCCTAAAAACGACAAGTTGTCGAAATAGCCCACGCTTGTGTCGAAATTTTTATCCACATTCAAGGGATCTTTCTCAGAAGCGGCCATGCTGTAACCGCTGCGCAGCAACTTTATTTTCTTTCGAATGGCTTGTTTAGTAAATTCCTTATTGAATTTAACGTCCATGTTGTTTTTTATTGTCTGCAACGCACGGTAGCGGGCAGGTCGACTGCTATTCTCGTTATTCCAAAGACAGGGGTGTTTTTTGTATTCCTCGATGAGGTGCAGGACTGTGTCCCTATCGTTTAGGTCTCCGACAAAAGATGCCTGAAATTGCATATTCTGAGGTTAGTTAGAGAGACTTTTTTTTGTGGCTTTACCTCGTTGTCGTCAGTGTGATCGCTGGTAGCCCGTTCTCCTGGTATCTGTTTACAAAGAAAGATTTCGTCGTTAGTCATTGTTAGTAAACTATTCCGATCAACTGGGCTAATCGATGACTATGAGGAGGCCACCGAGATCGCCACCAAAACCACCCAACGGAAAGTCATGCAAATTAACACACACTATAGGCGACGTGAGTCTTTTCAGGCTCCGAATTGCCACTTCCGTGAACGAGCTATACGTTCGCGGAATTACATTCGAAATAAAAATAAAAATTCCGCCACGTATTAGGTACTCATTTTCGAATCACATTGTTCGACCTCCATTTTGATCGGTCCCATCGGATGTACTTTACCGCATTGGAAAATGAAATAGCAGTGGATTTGGGCATCCACAGAAAAAGTGTTTGACTGTTTCTTCTATCTCAGCGGCTTAGTTAATAAGACATCTTGTGTCTATCGTGTCATGAGTTAGTTGGCCGTCTGTACCGCCATGTGATTAAGCAATAGGCAACGCTAGGCGCAACTGCTTGCACAAATTAAGGTAGTTTTTTTTGCATATTCGCAAAATCAAGCACTCTTGCTGTTAAGATCAAATCCGTTCAACTCCTATTAGAGCAGAAAATTGGGCCGTAAATTATTACTAGCAAGTGCAAAATTGTGAACTTGTGTTGCCGCGCATAGAAAAATAAAGAATTCATCGGTGCTCACACGCCAATTTACGCAAACGCAGTGACTTACCTCGCCCTCTCCATTCGAGTTCCAAATAAACGAAAGCTTATCATAGTACCACAAAGAAACATGGCTACCAGAATTTGTTCGAAGCCTTTGTCGTCTGCAAGAAGAACGCAGCGTTTCAATTTTACTATTTATTTCCTTTGACGTGACCGTTCTCTTATATTTCCTTTGAATGACACTGGCAATGCTACACAAGGCAGCCGATCTTTTGCTTCTTTTCTTATAATCGGGTGATCTTGGATTCCACAGAACGGAATGTTTTTTATACAGATTTATGATGTCCAATATTACTTTACGTTCTCTTAGACGGGGGACTTTGTCAGGCTTATTTCTAGTCTCTTGTGTTGAAGATTCTGAATCTGACAGCTGTAAAAAAATGTCCTTTAAACAAGAATACAAATTTGAAGATAGTCGGACTCACCTCGTCGCCTTCGGAAACTTCTTCTTTAGGGAGCACAGCTTGATCAGGCCCCTCTTCTGCCCGAGTATCGGCAAACGTTCCATCGATAAAAGCAATCTTATCGAAATACCATAAAGTCGGCTGTGTATCGAGTGTGTCCTTTGTTCGAATCACTCGTATGTATCCGCATCTCAGGTTGTGAATTTGTTTACGAATTTCCGACTCAGTGAAGTTTGTTTTGAAATTAGAATTGATAACATCCCCAATTTGGTTAAAATGAACCTTCTTTTCAGCCGGGCCCACGGTCCTACGGAGATTTGCATCCCACAAAACCGGGTGTTTCCGATATTCGTTGATTATTTCTGCAACCATGGTCCGGTGGGCTACCTTGTTGATAGTCAGATCGTCTTCTTCTTTGTAGTCGGATAGGTTTTCCACGTCCTCTTCGGACTCCTCAGCAGAAAAACGGGTCGACTGTTGGCGAAATTTGCATTATACAATGAATTGGGGCTGTGTCCATTATCTTACCTCAACACTTTCCTTAACTTGGACTTTCATTTGTATTAAAGGGTCGAAATTCAATTCTTCTGCACAACCGTTATGGGTTTTGTCGTATTTCATCGTGGGGACATATGCATTTGCGACGGAAAAGTTCGAACTTGTGTGTTGTTCTAATGCCTGATTTGGAATGTCTGCACATAGGCATTCTTTGATGTGTTTAATGAACAAATTACAGCTAAGCAAGTTGAATTCCTGTGGACAGGACGTGCAGCTTATTATGAAGTCGTCCAAAGCGGCGGAACAATAAGCGATTCCACACTGGGTCGCACCAACTGGTGGATTGTAGGCGACGAAGGTCGATACGGCAGCGCTAGCCATTTAACTTCAACTGATCGAATTGATTAATGTTTACCAACTTGCTGTTGAACAATATTTTTGTACTGGCTGGCTTTTATCCTTGCATTGGGAGTAAAGGGTTCCACCTACTTAAAATAATCTGCACCGACTGACAACTGACAGTTTATGAAATGTCAACTTGGAGTAAACCGCAACAGTGCTACCAAACTGTAATTCATTTTCATCTGTTTGCTTGTTATTTCCTCCTAATTCAGGAGCATCCTTTAATTATTAGTATCGCCTAATATCAATATTCATTATTAACGTTCTTATTTCTTCTTAGGAACCATTTAACCCAATCACGAAGGGAACAACTTCATTGTAAATAGAAGATGATGGTAGACCTTCAACTCAGCTTGACCAAGAAGACCAAGGAAGACCTTCGCATGCGGCCACTATAATAAAATGTATTGATAATGATGAGGAATGAAAAAATAAACAAAAATTGGTGTTCTAGATAAGTGGATATCTTTTGTCGCCGGCTTCATCGGGCTTGGATGAATTGTCATCAACTAACCGTAACTAACCGGTTGGCTAAAACCCAAAGCGGATTTCTCTATAAATAACTGATAGTGGTGTGGACCAGTGTGTTTAACCAGTGCCTAACTTTGAACCACATTCCCTTCGATTGACAAGAAATGCGATGAATTCTCTCTTTAGCTGTATGATTTTATGTGATTATAATGAGTTTCCTACAAGTTCAATGAATAGACTTGTCCTGGCGGTGAACCACAAATGCATTGGATGTCAAGCACCCTGCACCCTCGTAGAATCACATAGCTTAGGCAGACAGAAGGCCTACGAATGTGAAAGAATGGCCCGATCAATGAAACTATTTCGTTTATAGCTGCTCCACGAACTTAGAAAATTCGCAAATTTTTACCGATCGGATTAGATTAGATGTTTACCCTTGGAATTGAATCATTTTACAAATTTTCCTGAAACTCCATGAAGTTTAGAAAGTGCTACAGACCAACCCTAATCACCCATGCACCTATCTCTTTCATGCCGCATTTAAAATAAAAATTAAAATTCTTAAGCCGCCTTTGCACAAACTCCCAAAGAAGAAAATTCTTCTACGTACCAGGCGCACAGCGTCAGCAGCAGGTATTCCAGATGAACATTTTTTTTCCGCACCAATGTCAAAATCATTAGAGATGTGAAAAAATTCTTTGCGTAGAGATGTGCATAAAATGAAAATCTAGTACGAAAATTCCCATTTGGTACACACAAAAACGTAGCCGCTAGCCACGCCAACTTACTAGAGATGTGCAGAAATTCATCCCACGAGGATGTGCATTATCTAGAAATCTAATCCATTTTATCAATCACAAATCTTATTCCAACTGTATAGGTATAATAGGAAATCCTTGTTTTATTTTTTTAACAATACAAATTTAAATATGTGTGTGCAAAAAAAGTTGGTTTATCTTTTAGTTTCCACCCATGGATGTCCTGTTCCCTTTTTTCAGAGCTGGTATGCTGTATTGTTTCTGACTTGTTTCTTTCGTTTAAATGATGAGTATTTTACGTTTTTCGGCGCATTTTTGACGCTTTTTTCAAAACTTTAACTTTAAAAAAAGTTAAAAAAATACTTGAGCTCGTTATATGACGCGTTTTTCGAAGCAGTTCTTGACCCATTTTGCGGCGAGTTTTTTGACGCTTTTATTTTTTAGTTCTTTAACGCGTTCTTCGAAAGGTTTTTCGACGCGTTTTTTTACTCATTATTTGACGCGTTTTTCAAAGCGTTACAAATAGTTTAAAAAAATACTTGAACTCGTTATATGACGCGTTTTTCGAAGCGTTTTTTGAAGCAGTTTTTGACGCGTTCTTTAGTGGGTTTTTCGAGGCGCGTTTTTTAATGCGTTTTTCGAAAGGTTTTCCGCCGCGTTTTTTACGACTTTTTTTAGTTGAGTTATTCATTTTACGCTTATGGAAACAAATTTTTATATTAAACTATGACGAAATGCGTTGATATAAATGCGTGCAAATCAATTGAAATGGATTTCCACTGCAAGTGAAGAAAGTGTTGTTTATTTTTTCGGAAAATTTAATACACACAAGAACCAATAAAATACAGATTTCATGTTCGATTTGACAGCAGAGATCTTAAGTCTCAGATCAAAATTTGAAAAGCCAAATCGAAAAAGACATAAAACAAATCGAAAACGACATAAAAAATAACTAGATTCTTGAATGTGCCCATTATCTTTGCTTACTTTTATTTCAATTTGACGTCAGGGAGAACCTGTCAGCTGCTGTCAGAATGTGCAATCAGCAAAATTTCTATTTGTGAAGTAGTAGTTATCTTTGTTTCTGACTTTTTTTTCAAACTGGAGTACCTAAAAAGATATTATAACTAATTTGTTTTGTGCACCTTAGTATATGATTTCAGCAAATAATTCCAGTTATCGCTTGAATTGCTTTATTAATGAATGATGTGCACATTACACAAGTTGTTCTAACATATCGCGTAACAGACGGCAACACAACAACACAACACAAACTGCATTACTTTTCAGATGAAAATATAAATAAATTAGTGCGATGAAAAAAAAGATATTCAAAGTGTTTTTGTGGAAAAACTTCCTGTTTCTAAAGTTCAGTTGGCTATCGACATCTATAATAACCGCAGCTTGTTTCTTTACTTTGTATATTTACTTGAAGTCTACCCACAATGTGACCACCACACCCAGCGTCGTATATGAACAAAAATCCACGGTACGTAAGCTAATTAGTTTGGTGTAACCTTTTATGAAAGAGCTGTTGGTGTTTGCAAGGGCGCAACCAAGTGTTGGGTCAAAATTAATTTTGTTTCTTCTTAGGAAACCCTTAAAACGTATTTTCCTGGCAACAGTGAGGACTATATATTATATAGTCCAGCAGCTCCTTTTCTGGACAAGTTGATGGATAATGTGCGGGTGGACTTATCCCTTCCAACCGAAAGTAAACATGCCACTGCTATTATTGATTCGTGATCAAGCAACTGTTATTTTATTTTTTGCAGGAATCAGGCCGTTTACCAATGCATCCACTATGATTGCCTATCTGGAAAGTAAACAGAAAGCTAATTGTTTCGCGGTTACTTTCGAAAAATGGCCAACCCTTGAATCCAAAGGCTTGTTGTTGCGGTATTCGATCAGTTCTTCGATGACAAAGGTATCATCAAAGAAGCGCTTTGTGAACGACGACGATGTAATTGGAATTATTGGTAAGCTCTTTATCGTTAGTGTGGAGTGGTTTGATAATTTAACAAATTTCATTAGACGACGATGAGTACACTCGCACTGGATTTCTAACGCTACAGCACATAATTGACTTGAACTTCATAAGGACTTCAAATAACATGGATTCGGGAATTGAAGTATGCATATACAACTGACCTATGCATGTGTACATGTACTGCGAACGTCAGTTGAAGTGAACTTAGCACAATGGTTTGTCTTTGAACAAAGATAAAGACACTAATCTTATCGAACACAAATACGAACGATAACATAAACGTTGGTTCAAAGTAAAAGCGTTGTGAGCCATTTTTATACGGTTTCCTCTATAGCCCGCCGAACTCATTCGCCTCGTTTCTACACTTATGGAAATTCCTTGGATGGCACATGATTGGAATTTTGCTTCTATATGGTGTTTTATTGTATTCACTGCAGCCCCACCTTTTGCACAGTTATGACGATGTGGGGAGTGATATAATTCATATCCTTGCAGTTTAAAGTTATAGTAATCGATTTAAAGTGAGTCTCTGCAATGAAACATATATCTATCTGGTGTATGTCAAGAGTCACTTGCATCTCGTCCTTGCGAGTAAATTAACCAAATATAATCAAACAAAGTCTCTTTTTTGATTCAACTATTCTGACTTTTAGTCCTACGACTCTTAATAGAGATCGCTCTTGTATCCTTAATACAGATGGCAGCACTGCCCATAGCGTCTGCGCGCCAGCAATGATCTTTGTTTTTTTTTTTTTTTCCACAAACAAAAGCGTTGTCGAGGTCGCCTTTGTTAGTTCACTTCAGCGGTCTTGTGAATTTCAATGGGGAAATACTCCATTAAACACGAGCCCATTCTCCGCAGGTTGAGATGTCACCTTTGCCGCGAATCGCTTTCCAAACTGTTGACGGACAGCGCGTCACAACATTTGGCTCACTGTTTGCTGTTCTCTTCAATGTGCTGCTGCTGAGCACAACTCTTATTCCACTTGTCGAGGAGAAACACGACGGCATTAAGGTGATTACAACATTTTAAACAAAAACCAACAAATTTTCTAAGTCTCGTTACAGGAATTTCTCGTTCTAGCGACACCGCTCAATTTTCTTAACGGACTGACCTTTTTCTGTATTCGTTTCTTGGCATATTTGCCCTTCATACTCGGATGCATTGCAGTAGCGTACGTCTATCAGGCAGTGGGACTCATTCCTTTAGTGTACTTCATTGCGCTATTCTTTTTATATTGTTCCGCTGCCATGTGTTACACATTCCTGATTTCGGTGTGCTTCAATACAGGTAAACCTCTTTCTTGAAAGTAAATCAAACCAATTGACTCCCGCAATGTTTTTGTCTTTTTTCAGTATTTTATGCGAAAATTGGAGGATTCCTGTTGCTGATAATCCCCTACTTGTTCTACTTGGTTGACGGAAAGCTGTCAAAGATCGCGACTATCTTCTTCAGCACTACGACGTTTTTGGAAGGCCTTAGTGTTTTCCAAATATTCACAAACAAATGTAAACGTTATTTTTACGCATTTATAGAATTTTGTTTAAAGGCGATATGCGATTTTTAGATCGGGACTTCTCAGCCGGGGAGCTGTTCTTCAACATTTCAAGCGACAAACCGAATGTATTTTCAACGCTGATGCTTTTACTATTCCAATGCGTACTGTACACGATTCTGTACAATTATTTGTCGAGAGTATTTCCGGGCAAGGGGGGTCTAAAGCAGCCTCCATTGTTTTTCTTAAAAGTAAGTTACTTCGAGAATAATTTCGCCTGCCAATTAATCGATCACGTCCCTTACAGCCTTCCTTTTATAGAAAGAAGGACCGGAATCAATTCATAGCTACTTGGCCAGAGTCGAAGGACACGGCTATTATCATCAAAGACCTGGTGAAAAAATTCAATGGAAAGCATCGGGTGATATCGATTGCTGACCATCTAAATATGGAGATCAAAGATCGCAGAATAACTGTCCTTCTTGGGCACAACGGGGCTGGAAAGACCACAACGCTGAACATGATAATTGGTAGGACTCCAATTGAAATGGTTTCACTGTATTCTGTTTCTCAAAACGTTTTTGTAGGTTGCATTCCAAAGGACTCGGGCAAAATCATTGTTTGCAGCGAACGTGACGTCACTTCGTACAGGCACCTGATTGGGTTTTGCCCTCAACACAGCGTTTTCATGCAATACATGACGTGCTACGAGCATTTACTGTTTTTCGCGCAGGTAAATGTGTCTACACGGATCTGTGCTTGCCTTGCTTTAAAATGTTTCCTCTTTTGCAGTTGAGAGGCAAGACGGAGGAGAAAGCTGCTTTGCTAGCATCCGACTTGCTGACACAACTTAAATTAGTGGAGAAGGGTAAGGAGACCGCTAAAAACTTGTCCGGTGGAATGAAGCGCCGTTTGTCCCTTGGAATAGCATTGTCTGGAGAAACAAAGTACACAATCTCGATATATATACAAGTTGTTTTTATTATGCCCACAAGATCTATATAGATTATTAATTTCATGGGCTTACAACAACAGTTGGATCTATTGTTGTAAACCGTGGAAATCAATGAGCTATATAGATCATGTGGGTAAAACGAAAAGCGCCTAATAAACAATTTTCACAGGGTCGTGATTTTGGACGAACCATCATCTGGACTAGACATCGAATCAAGACGTGAACTATGGGATATTCTACTGAAGTTACGGAAAACGAAAGCAGTTCTCATAACAACACATCACATGGAGGAGGCTGAGGTCCTTGGTGACACAATTTCAATACTTTCCAATGGAAAACTAGCAGAAACAGGCTCCCCATTGGAATTGAAGCGTAAATTTGGATGTGGCTACATTTTAAAACTGAGAACTGATGGCCATTTTCTCGACCAGAAAACATTGGATATTATTCGCGCAGGCATCCCTACTGCTGAGATAATAGTAAGCACTTTGCTTACCCTAACAAAGTTTATTTGTAATGTGCTGGGCATTTTCTTTCTGCAGAACACTGTTCCTCCCACTGTGCTGATAAGTATGCCGTATCTTTACAAGCACAAGTATTCGGAAGTCCTGAAAAAGCTTGAAGCGGAGAGAGAAAATCTTGGGATAAGTTCAATTGCGGTTACAGACACTTCGCTAGAGGACGTTTTTCTAAAGTAATTTTGTAGCACTTTTGTCGGCGTTTGCCAAATGTAATTTGTGGCTTCTTACAGTTGTCATAGCCAAGATGTCGTCGACTTGCCGAGCCTTCAGAAGGAGGAAATCGTTAATATTCAGTATAAAGAACTTTTGCCCGATACTGTCCATTGGACTCGGCAGGTATACGCGGTATTTTACAAGAAATTGGTGTTCTTGCAGAGTGAATGGATTTATTCGCTTGTTATGGTAAGTGTTAGGGTCCCTTAAGCTGCACGTGCAAACGAATAGGTAAGTTCGTCAATTGGTAGCTTTAAGTTGTTATTTTGTGAATCGGCCGAGAGAAGGAAAGAGTCGAAAACTTTCTACTGTGCACTCAACGGCTATGATCTCCTGACCGACACAACATCCAGATAATAGGCAACTAACTGCTGGTTTTTAGAACGAATGCTCTTCGAAACAGCGAACGAAGTGTCAGTAATAAAAAGGAAGCAGTCGATGGTCGAGCTGATGGGCAGTACTCCACACAAATACAGCAGACAACCGATCGGAGTCAGCACTTTTGAACTGGCATATGCAATATATAGTGATCGAGACCCTTAGTGCACCACAGATTGGAAAGCGTCTTGATAAAGGGGACATCACTGAATCTTTTCTGTTAGCTCAGCAATAGCTTACATACCGACCCCATGGCGATTGGTAAGCGATTTAGCTAAGATTGACAAAGATGACTGCACCCACGATAAGATTTTTCAAACCATCAGTCTGACCTCCTTCCTACTTCCTTCTCTTCGTTCAAGGCTATGCTCTAGACGCCCTGATAAATGGCTTTTAGCAATATTTGGTAGAATGGAACATCGCGGGAGGAAAATCCGACAACCTATATCTCGCGACGAACATGCACACTGATACGAAGACACCGAAAATGTGGTGTGACTGGCTCCGTCCGGAACCAGATACCGGAACCCTGGAGAAGGTGCGATTAATTTTTCTGTGCCACTCCAGAAGTTGACGGTTTGTCGAAAAGAAAACATCGTACTGCACTTTTCGCTAACAATGTATGCCATTTACCTTCCAGGCGGAGCAAAGTTGGGCAAAATATGTAGATGCAAAGTAGCACATGAGTCTGTAGCTACCCTCAAACTAATTTATCCTGTAACCATTTCGAAACTGGTATATAAGCTTGAAACCCGGATTGGATTGACCTCCAGTCTGGCGTCTATGGGAACGAATTCGCTGATTACCTGGAAAGGCAGATTCAAAGGAGGTCTTCGGAGACCCCAAACATGCGCTGGGCTTGCCAACATCTGATGGAGACCCATTGGCTACTGGGTTTCTCATTAGCATAGCTGTCGTCAGCTATATCGATTGTCAGCCAGCCATAAAAGAACTTTAATCACAGATAGTAAGATCTCAATTGGTCATGCACTTTCGTAAGTCTGACAAAAATGATGTCTGGAATGGGTGCATAGAGACATACTTACTAACTTTAGTACGGAAGTTGAACTCTCGACTTAGGAAGGTAAGCCCCATATATCAATAGAAACAGAAAGATACAATATCACGCAACAGGCTAACGAAAAATGGCGAGACCTTAAGGCACCAAGTGATAAAGAACAGAAACAGAATCCCTTGCACTTGCAACAGAGGACAATCGATTGAAATAAATTAGGTGCTGCCAGAGCTCGATTGTATCGACTGAACTCGATTGTATCAAGTACGTGCTGACACCCCTGTTGTAATCATGCGAAACAGATTAAGCCACGAATAAGTCGGCGCAAGATATGAGACTGCTTAATGTCGGAAAAGCACGCTTCGAAACTCTTATAGGGGTTCTAACAGGTCACTGTGTACTGTCCATTGGGAAGACATTAACGCAAATACCTTTTTGTAGCAGATGCATGAATGAGGAAGAGAAGGAAACACTTTTCCACTTGATATGTAACTGTCCGGAGCAGCTTAGAAAAAAATTACGGTGCCAATTTTTTTTTTTATGGGTGCCACAGAGTGCCAAACTTCCAAAACCAAACCATAAAAAAAATTCATATAAATATTTTCATTTCTCATTACATCATTAAAACAAATTTTAAGGTACATATTCAATATGATTGAAAAAAAAGAAGTTGGTAATATTAGCTAAAAAGAAATCGTAATTATTTGAAAAATATACCGTAGGAATATGAACACATATCGATATTTGGGTTCTCATTTTTGAGAAAAATTTATAGCACGTCACTTAGAATTTTTTGAGAAAACGTAAGTACGGGATCGTATTAAGAATACTTATATTATCTTTACAGCCCGATTCTGGCAAACCTCACTAATACCTCACTAGTCACAAAACCCTCACAAGTTGAGGTGAAATAGATTTTGTGAGGTTTTCGTATTCTGGCAGCGCACTCACAACTTGTGAGGCTCACAAAAACAATCGAAATTGTGATCTCTTCTGGAGCAGGTCACAAAATAGAATACCAGCCATAAGCGCTCACAAATGACAATATTTTTATTTGATGGCATTGTTTCCCTCTTTCCAAGCATTTAAAGACCCAAACCTGGCCTTTTACGCTATATTTATTAACTCTTCAGGGAAAATTGATATTATGTATGAAAAAAACTGATCAACCTAACAAAAGCTTGTGACTTGTGAGGCCTCACAACGGCAGAATCGAGCTGTTAATATGTACATATTTTGATCAAAATCGTAGGAGCGGTTTTTGCAAAATTCGGCAGGCGAAACAGTTTCAAATATTGCAATGTTTAGGTTGAAAAATACTATTGCTTAACTATTCAGCTGAAAACCGAGTACATGTTATTGTTCGGGATGTTGGCATTACTTGGTTTTTAAAGTTTTAAGGAAATCGAAAATGGGCTTTTCGAGATATGAGCAGTTTTTTTAAATTGGCATTTTCGGTGATTCGAATTGAAAATTAAGGACGCAATAATTTTGAAAACATCAATTTTACTCTAAGTTTGCGTTTTGGTCAAAATCGTTATTGCCGTTTTCAGGTAAACTAAAGAAAACTAAATTTTTCAAAATTTGGCTTTTTTTAAAAATCCATTTTGCGATAATACAGAGAAAAACTGAGTTTGCCATTAAGTGAGAAATGACCGTATTATCTTAGAAATTAATTTTTGTTACAATCGTATGGACCGTTTTCGAGATATGTCCAAATTTCAAAAGTACCGTTATTCGATTTTTCAGCGGAAAACTGAGTACGCAGTCACTTTAGAGCCGTTTTCGAACAAATCAAACTGGTATGAAAATCGTATATGGGAAGTACTACCATTAATATTGAGGTTACCGTGAAAAAAAATACGCCCCCCAAACTCCAAATCCGAAGTTTGAACAAAATCCGAGCAGCCATTTAGACTTACAGCCTCGGACATACGGACAGACAGACAGACGGACAGAATTTTGCGACCCATTTTTTTGAGTTCCTCTATCATCGTAATGTAAGAATTGACTAACATCTCGAGTTCGAAATCTTGTACGAATGCAACCGAGAAAGTTAACCAGCGGGGTTAGGTTAGGTAAGGTTGAAGTGGCTGTCGGTCCCTTGTGATACCACATGAATCTATGTGTGCTTCTGCAAACCAGTCGGGTAAAAATAAGGGATTCATTTATATGTGAAGAAATAAATGCCTTGCCAATAACTTAAAATGTCAAATTAAAATTTTTAAACAATGACTTCCATGGAGTTAAACAATTCTACATCTTTTTATTAACCCCCGTTATAATAAACAAGTTAAGTTAGCTAGTAGACGTAAGATAGCATACAAAAATTTGACGTAACTGCTGAGTAACGAGTTTAAAACTTTTACGCAGTGTTTATTAATACGGAGGTAACTGTTTTGTTATTAGCAAAGCATTAACTGTGCTAATTTTTAAACAATTTCGATTTTTCGCCATATATGTACCTATTGATGCTCTTATTAGCAGCATGCGACAATGGGTCATCAATTTCCGCCGAATTATCCGATGCCGATTCCAAATCGTATTTTTCTGCAAATTCCTTAGCTATTTTGAATTTGACATAAAAAGAAAGACTTTTTGTTTTAACCATCGAGCATAATGCGAATATCAGTTGCAAAATGGGGGGTTTACACAGGAGAGAAACAAATGTACCAATGTTGGAATTTTGTTTGGGAAGTTTAGTTTTTTTTTTTTTTAATTTATGAGTGCCAAATTTATAGATTTTAAGTGCCCATGAGTGCCTTCTGCCTAGCAGCGTTGCCACTTCAATAAAAGGGGAGCGCAGTAGATCATTAAAAAAAAAATGCAGTAGATTCGATCTTTCCGCAGTAGATTTTTTGTTATACAAAAAAAAAAAAAGATCAATTCATTGGTTAAAGCTTTATGTCAATTGATCATCATCACTTTAATGTTGTTTTATCAAGGCTTTTCCAATAAGAGGTGTTATTTTGGTATTTAAAGAAAAATGTAATTTTTTGAGATAAATGATCGGATGTTTATTTCATAATAAAGAGGAAGGTTTGCCGTTAATAATGAAAAACAACATCAGCCAAATGGCCACCACGAGCACGCATACAGGACCATATCATTTTCCATAACCAAATCGCAAAGTGGCTGCCCTATGTCCTCGATAGCCTCACGAATTTTATATTTGAGGTCTTGAATCGACGCTGGGCTGTTGGCGTAGACCTTATCTTTCACGTGGCCCCAAAGGAAAAAGTCGCAAGGTGTTAAATCACAAGATCTCGGTGGCCAATTGTGATCACCTCTTCGAGAGATAACACGGTCCGGAAACTTTTCCCGTAAAAGATCAATGGTTTCGTTGCTTGTGTGGCACGTAGCGCCGTCTTGTTGAAAGTAAACGTTGTCCAGATCAATACCATCCAACTCCGACCATAAAAAATCATTAATCAAAAAATGCTTTAGTTTTGCGAACTGCGACTGCAAGATTTTCACCATTTTTGTAGTGAATTTTAATAATTTCAATGCGTTGTTGAAGCGTGTATCGTTCCATTTATAGTAATGGCGTAGTTTCTACTTGTCAAATGTCAAAGAATAAAAGCTTCAAAAGTGACAGCTACCGAAATAGCGGGTCATTCACAATAACACCCCTTATTGGAAAACCCTTTACAATAAGTTCACAATAAGTTGGCTTCGTTCAGAGGTTCTTTACAGGGGTTGTTTTTTGGTTTTTGTACAGCTGTTTAAGAGAATGTTTATCAAACAAAAAAAAGTGCAGTAAATTGGATTTAGTGGCAGTAGATTTATTTTTTGCAAAAAGTGCAGTAGATCTATTGCAGCAGAGTGGCAACGCTGCTGCTAGGTGCCAAAAACATGTTTGAAAGTGCCTGATGCTGCAGCGCTGGCCCAGAGCTGTACTCGATTAGAAAGCAAACTCTGTGACAGTACTTCTTCGAGCACTTGCAAAAATTGTTGAAAGGGCTATCAGCAGAACGCGGAAGTGAATTACTTCGAGTCTATCGGATAACTGTCTCCTAACCTAAGCCTAGGCGTCGATAGTCAGAAATACACGACTTTCGTTTCCTTCGACAAGCACATAAACGTGCAAGTCTTAAGTGAATGCAGAATCTGAAATACTACAGGTTCTTCATTGATCCCGGCAATCTACAAGTCCGTTTTGCGACAGTCCCGGGACCGGCACTCTACACCGGTGTGGGGTAGACACGGCCAGAATGCTGCCCCTATTTGCGGTCACTGTTTAGTTGTTGGAGTAGGTGCATGTTTCGCATGCATTTAAGGAAACTTCGTATACCTATATATACATCCTTCAACAGTGACCCCAAGCAGAAGCAGGCGGGTTGCCCCCAATTCATATTTTACGCATTTTACGAATTAACTTTTCTGTTATTCATAGGTACATAAAGAAACGGAAATTATTTCCCGCTCGAGGTGGATTTATTTCCCTGCACCGTGAAAAGTGACATGAAGCCAAATTGGCCTTATGACGCTTTGTGAAAGCGTCATGTCTCATGTGCCGGGAGATATAAAAAATACTGTTCTCTAGGTCGAAGAATGCGTAACGGAGTGTATATACTAAACATTGATAATAAAAGCGAACAATCAATATTAGCGGTAATCACATCATCTGCCAAAAGTACAGAGTAATATGTTCTTCTTTTAGCAAGAGGTTTCAAGTTGATAAGCGCATATCTTGCTTCACAAGGAGGGAAATTATTATTCCAGTTTATTTTTCTGAGCGCGTATTTTGTGAACCGTTATTTGAATTTTTTCAATCCGAACTTCACCATTACGGTAGTAAGGACTCCAAATAACGCAAACATATTCTAACATAGAACGCCTTAATGAATTATAAAGGAATTTAAGCGTGTAGGGATCCCTAAAGTCCATAGAAATTTGACAAAGAAAGCCCAATATGCAATTAGCCCTGTGAATGATATTTAATCGATATGAAGGGCAAAATTTAATGCCGGGACAAAGATGTAACTCCTAAATCTTTTTGGTCAGTTACTCTTTTGAGAACTTTTCTTTGAATACTATAATCAAAGGTTATCGGAGACTTATTTCTATTGAAAGTCATAAGCGAGCATTTATTTATATTAAAATGAAACCCAATCAAAGTACACCAGTAATTAACTTGGTTAAGATGAGTGCAGTTTATTTATTATAAAGTCGGAAAACCTGCCCTAACCTAACTCGTCGTTTTTGTTAGTGCATTTGAACAACTCCACTGAAATCTAAGGGTAAGTTGCTAGCGATCTTGTTATTGTTATTCAATTTTGGCCAACAAATCGCCATTTCATAGTTGGGGTCAGATTCTGTAAGGCGAAAACCTTGACTCGTTTTTGTCAGCACAAACGATTTGCTGTAAGTTGCAGAAGTAAACCGTTCGTGCACACGAAAACGTTTGAACGTTTCGTCTTACAGAATGCCGACCCTGGGGCCCTACTCTGTATCTCGTTTCGAAAGTAAAAATTTTCGAAAACGAACCTTTTCTACTCTGTATTTCGAAAGTGGAATGAAATGTACTTATGTCGCATTTATAATTCCGAAATTATTACAAAGTACCTACTTTAAAGCGGAAGCTATTTCGTAGGGCCCCTGATTCCAACAGGCATTTACGCGAAAGGTTTGACGGCATAAATATTGAAACAAAAAGGTTCAAAATTGGTTGTCCCTACTCAAGCGACAGTAGAAATCGGTTATAACTATATAGAAGGGACCTTAGAATTTCATCGTTATATCCGGTACAATGAAAATAAAAATTAAAAAAAAGAAAACTTTATTAAAAAAATCACTTCAAATGCTCAAGAAAATTGTTGAGGAAAGAAATCACTAATTTGTGTATGTTTTGTACATGAAGCGGTTTAGTGTTGCCACTGCAGTAAATGCTTCGTTTTGCAGATGGAACGTGCATTTCTTTGGTCTCCTCATCTTCAGTGGCGTTATCGTCATCGTCGTCATCAGCATTATTCAATTGAATATCCGACACAATATTAACACTTAATGAACTCTTCAGAAATATGGAAATCGAACAGGGCATGCCATGAAATTACATGCACAGACCAATCACTACAGTGGCTACAGAAAATTTAACAATTGTCTATTTATAGTATGTGCATATGTAATATCGATACAGGCTGTAGGTATGTAAGAACACGTTTTTTACCACCGCTATAAACAGTTTTTAGACTTAAATATTGTAAATTTTCATCGCTATAAACGACTCCATCGTTATATCCGGCATCGTTGTAACCGATTGCAAATTACCTGGAGTTAGACGGAGTTTTGCCGGGACTTTGAAAATATATTGTTATATCCGGTTCATCGCTATATCAGGTACTAGCAGTTACCCGCGACTTCGTCCGCGCGGGACCTGTTGAAATGTACTTTTTTAGAAAAATTGTTACTGTACTATTTTTTTTTACAGGATTTCTTTATAGACAATGTTTCATGTTTTTTTATCGGGCGGTAGTAATATTACCAGACTTGCAGGTGAACTTACACGAGAGCAAGCTGCGTAAAACTGACCGTTCGTAAAGCAATCTTTCCTTAAATCTATACCAGCGTATTTCAATGATTGGCACTGAGACTTATTGATCGTCATGGCGAAGCACACTTTAAGGGTAAATTGTAATCTTTTAAAGTTAAAGGGGAGGTCATTAGGTATCAGAGGAATGCGCGGCACGAGTACTTTTTCCCCTTGAGCAATATAATGCTTCGATTAAATTTGTATGCAAAGCTTTGATTTACAGTCTAGTGCCATTACATAGTTTTGGTGGTTTTAAGTTCCGAAGGAGCATTACGGGTGTGCCCTTCCGAAGCGTTAGTCTATGGTGATTTAAGGGAATTTAAAAACTCTACCGGCTAGTTAACGGCTTCATCTTCATTGCAAACAGTGTCTACGTTTTGCAGAACGAAAAAGAAATACGAAGTACACACTAAACAGCATGAGGTCGCTCGCGCAAATGATACTTACGCTACATTCTACATATCCATAGCGATGAGATAAAACGATAAACACATTCTCACTCAGACTTCAACACACACGCATGGGTTGCTATGGACGTGGAGTAGACTGCGATTATTATTAATTTCAGTCATACTCGCATCTCGCATGCCCGCCGCACACAACCCAAAGTCCAAAACCGATACGGAATGGAATATGGAACGTCAAGTCGTAAGAATATGAAGATTAACGATTGTAAAGAAACCGAACTTCACTGTGGCTGAGGGTATGTCTATGTATGTGTATCCATCTATAATGCTTTCCATGGGTACGATCTACGATATATACTCAACCCACTCACCCGCAAGCATAGCTGGCAATCGGGAAATCAATCTAAATTTCTTGTTGATTAAATAACATCTGTCTTTAATTTCTTCTAGCTCAGCCTCTGGAAGGAGCAGAAAGATAAATGATGGCTTAGAATACTCGTGGAAGTATTTACTAAAGAGCATTTTAAGCTTTTTTGGATTGGCCAAGCCTTATGAATGTCATAACAGGTTGAGTGAAGTAAGGTTTTCATCCTCTTTTTCAACCTTTATAAGGCGAATTTTGAAAAAAAAAAAAAAAAGGAGAAATAGTTTTGTATTTTCTATAAACATACAAACTTTCAAGTTTATACGATAAACGTATCGCGAGTAACAGAAAAACCTCTCGAAAAATGTAGTGGAACATATCCTGAAAGTTTCATGAACCTACAATTAGCGGTTTGGCATGTACGATGTCTGTTAACTCAATCACGCTACTCTTTTATGAATGCAGATAGATTGTTATAACCGATTTCTACTGTATATTGTGTTTGTGGCGTTTTTCCAACGTAAAATACATTTATAATCGATTTAAGAATGAATTCTAAAATGCTCACTGTTTTATTGGTCCATTGGCGCTGTTTCCTCCACTTTTTATACTTCCATCGACGTGTAAATTGACGTGTTGCCCGTGTCTCTGTCAAAACAGGCAAGCGCTAGGTGATCTCCTTGCCCCTCCATCGGCTTGTGGCTATTACGTACCCCTGTAAATAAAATGAAAATATATTCTTTCTTTATAAATAACCTTTTGCATAAGCCTAGTATGCTGTTCCAGGAAAGCTAAAATTAAGCGCCTCTCCAATGTTTCTCTCCACCACTTCGCCTCATGTTCGCTTAATTTTGACAGTGTAACTCCGTGAAAAATTTTTTTTTTTTAAAGCTGATTGACTTGCTCTGTTAAGTCACTTGGTACATGTTTTCCCTTAAAATGTTTAAAAAAACAACAACCATGAATAGAAGAATTGTAATAAGTGCAGCTGTGTAAGTCATAGCGATAGCAACAAACTAGATAAACATAATTACATTAACAACAACGAATTTCTTTGTGTTGAACTAACCATTCTCCATACTGTTAATTTGCTTTCGTTTGAAATTTGGTTGTGAATACCGATATTTCCTCTGATCTGTCAAAATTTAACTGGGGAAAAATATATTTTGCATTAATACGCTTACTGAAATTCTGTAGAGATTTTTCGTACAGTGGCTAGCAAATTTAGCTTGAACTTCGTACTGCTTGGCTTAACTGCTTTGCCCAAATTTAACTTTGGAGACATTTTTGTATGGGGGCTTAATTTAAGCGCGAGCAGCATACTAGGCTATGAATTATAAATCAGAGGACAGATAGGTCGTGAACTATCTGTTCGAGTTCTTGTTCTACGTACAAATTGAACATGTCAAACCAACTTTATTCTACAGTGCTCCCTACCATTCTTCGCTATCGGCCTTGCTATCTTCGCTATGAACTCGTTGGCAGCCAACCCAACCGAAGGAGGAATGAAACTTAACCTTAACCACTTGAGTCATGGATACATCTACCTTAAAGTTGCCCCTGATTTGATCGCTATAAGGGATATTTTGAAGAATGAAATCGAAAGCAATGGGATCCAAATACGGAATTTCTCTGACACAGTGGTCAACGTAGAGGATGGTAATTTTATTTGTGTACATCTGAAATAAAAGGTTCATTACTAACTTTAAAAAAACCCACAGAATTACTACGTATACAGTCTGAAAATGTGTATGATTTTTATGAACATGTAATCGGCGCAATTGTCGTAGAAAATAATGAAAACATCCCAAGGATCAGTACTTTCTACTCGGGCAACATCATCCACAGTTCAGTGATAATGATTAATGTGATCGATAATTCTATTCTGAGGTTTAAGGGCGATGCTAAGGACAAAATCGAGGCAAGCTATGCACCCATTCGAACGTAAGTAATTGACAAATTGCGCCCACTCATTTACTAACCAGGCAGCCTGACTAGGTCATGTGTGCATAGGTTAATGTGTGCGTGGAGGTTTTTTCTCTTGCTGATCTGTAAGAAATAAATTTTCTTTGCAGTGTTGCCGATATCAATCCCAGCAGCCTGGAATATTTCGCAGCAATAGTCCCTATAGGTTAACAATACAGACCACAATTATTGATTTCGGTGCTATATATGATTTTCTGTTACAGGTTTCTTCTTCTACATGCTCTTCTATGTATCACTGCCTTTCCTCGAGAACAAAAGCGACTTCAAGAACCTTCAGGCAATACCCCGCCCAACATACTGGCTCTCATTCATTGCCTTCGACATGCTGCTGCATTGTCTGATCTGTATGGTTTGCTGCGTATTTCAAAACGCGATTATGCCAACCGCCTTGTACAGCAACCAAGATCAAGCTTTAATTACTTCCACATATCTTTTCTACGGATTCTCCTACCTACCAATTTTGTACTGCATGACGATCGGTTTCCGGTCGATATCGCCCCTCTCCACGTATTTGTTCTTCATGTTTATCGTGTCGGGTAAGTAATTTCATTACCATTGTTAAACGTAATAAAACCTTTTGATATCCATTGCAGCCATTGTGCCTTTCATAACGTCTGATAATATCCAGTCGATGCAGAATTTTGAAACAACAATCGCGATCATGTCTTTGCTGCCGGATTTCTCGTTAAATCATCAGTTGCGTGTAATAAACGAGGTCTTCTTCCTAAACCGTCGCAAAGCCTTGGGTCAGAAGTTGTCGCAAAAAAGTCAACAGGACCAGCCTAGCTCGGCTACGTTCTTCGTTTACGCTGTGTTTTTGTTCACCATTGTCACTGTATGACTTAAAATTTGTTGTCGGGGACATTTTGAACAAGATCTTTTGTTTTTAGATATTTTTGATATGCATTTGGGATAATCTACGAAGGAGACAGTATTTAAAGGAACTGATGATGTGTTACCGTTGCAAACGGAATGGCCAGCTGAACCAGTCGTCACGCGATGGGGGGGAAGAAGCACTTGTGCAAAATGAAAAGGAAAATGTCGAGGAGATTTTTCGCTGTAAGTAAATCTAACGCATTTGCTTTAATTTCACACAATTTTATAGACACAAACTAAATGACTTTGCTTGGTGATTCATTGAAGCTGCTGAAAGCGATGCAGCAAGCGTATTTTATGTCATTTTCTGTATGAGTTGTAGAGTGGATGAGTTTTCAATTTGAGACAATTGATATAAATCAGGTGTTTGTCTTGCGTGTTGCGAATGGCGAATTTATAACGCTTCAACAGCGCATGAGATCAGTGTGACCGTTGCAGAATTCTGAAAAGTCGCAAGGAAAATGCCCAATGAAAAAAAAGTGTCATTTCAGAATTTAGAATTTCTAATGATATTTAACAAGTATTGGTTCGCTAAGCCCTATAAGGGTCCAGCTACGCAGTGAGCGACGTCTCTTTAAAAAATTAAAACATGTGAAATCGTATGGTGTTGGGCACGTAAGCTCTGAGCTATTAGCGATGTTGTTATATGCAGAGCGACGTCGCTCAATCGCTCTGTCACTTAAAGGGTTTTTATTTGGAAAAAACAGCATTTGAAAAATCAATTTTTAAAGCTCCTTTTCCAACTGAAAAAAAAACCGGCCAAGTGCGAGTGTCACTCGCGCACCGTACTGACCAGGGGTTCAATTCTGGTTCTGTGAAAGAGTGAATCGAATAAAAACTACTAAAAAGCGATTCCCGTTCAATAAGTGAAAATATCGTGGTGAATTTACTATCGCACACTGTTTTGTACGAAATCAGGTTCTCAATTTTCAATTTCTCACTAAGAACATTCATTTGAAAATGAGTACGTGAAAAAAAATTATTCGTATGAAAACTTGGTTTCGTTTGGTTTCACATTTTCGTAGAACGAGAATCGAAATTGCGGTGAAAGGGTGAAAACATTTTCGTTCCACTTTTTCACAGAACGAGAATTGATCCCCAGGTGTTCTGCCGTGATCCATTTGTGAATCAGCTGTTCTACTATTCGCATATACCATAATGGGTAAGGGTCAACCTTCTTCCCCAAGGGCATCGCATTGGGTCAGTATTGACCTGAGTGTGGCACGGAATACTCCTCGCCAGCACACAAACCTTAGCCAACCTAAGGCCCGGGGACAAAACCGGCAATAAGATGGCTGATGAACTGGTCAGAAATCGATATGTAATGGATCAAGCCGAGCGCTAGAGTAAATTAATGCCGTTTTCCATTGGGCAAAAAAAATAAATCTTTTCTTCGATTCGGATCACATTTTGCAGGATCTCGATATTTTTTCACATTTATACCAATATACTTTGCACAGCTGTTTTACGTCATCTTAAGAAGTTTGCTTTCAAAACAAATGCGCAAAGTTTCGTGAAAAGTAAAATAAAGATAAACATAAATTGCCATGGATATAACTTTGTAGGAATTATTATCTTCATTGCATTCCTCATCATCTGGAAACTACGAATCACCGAAACTACTCCATTTGTATCTACAAACAGTGGTAGCATTTCTCAAGTCGATATCCAAGTTCATTTTTCCAAAAACAAAAGCAATTTGAACAGCTGATATTGCTGTCAAATAACGCACTAAGGCATTTACAAAATCAGATCAATTTCGTTGCACGTTCCATGAGCCGCGTTAAATCTGAGATCTGAAAAAGATTTTGACAGCCAACAACAGGTGGAAAGAATTAACTGCTTGCGAAATACCGCGAAAGCTATGGCCAGGAATAACAACTTTATGCGATTTGAATGAACGTCATAATATAAACTGGTTACTTCCTTTACACATTTTTTAATTACCATTAAATTAATTGTCATCTATGACGATATCAACCCTAACCTCTGATTTGTTCGAATTTGGAAAAACTCGTTCCGTTCCGTTTCAACTTTCGGAAAAATTCTCCGAATTCATTGCGTTGTACCGCGTTATATGTCACTTACTTTTGACAGCTACACGGCACAGTTTTTCGGAAGCTCTCCGACAACCAATTGCTGCGGAATATTTTAAGGTCAAATGAAAGTGTTATAATGTATGCTTCATTTATTTTCTTCCGAAACGGATACTTCGAACACAATCTGAGTTCCGAAAAGCGTTTTCTTTACACCCCGTCTCCATGAGCAATATTTCATAGCTTTCTATGTGTCAATTTTCATAGAAAGAAAGAACGATAATATGCAATAAAAAGTAGGGTGGGCATTTCATAGCTTACTATTTCATTCGTTCAAATGTCGCTGAGAAGAGCATGTCGTTGCATTCTCGCATTAGATGCCTTAATACTTCGTCCATTCGCCACTCAGCCATCGCGGAAAAAAAATCTCCAAGTGTCAAACAGAAACGACAGCCCATTCAGTGATGCCAGACTTTTCGGACTGAATTGCCCACGATACACGCGAAAAACACCCAAAAATGCCCTTTTTGTCCATGCCGACGTTAAAAAACAACAAAATACACTATTTTTTCTTGTTCCAAGAGATAAAAAAACGCCCTTTTGTGGTCTCCATTGGCAATTTTCATAGTATGATATATTGCATGCTATAAAATATTGCTCGCGGAGACACCGGGCTAGGTGTTGCTGGTAGCAATCTGCAATCTTTCACTAGAGATGAATAGGAAGAGCAACTGTTGTTGCAGCTCATTAGCTTCGCCATAGATCATACTACGGCAGGCAATAGGGGTTTTTCTTTTTTAGTTGAGCTTGAGCATTATGAGCGCGCTCTGAAGCGAGCGTGCTCAGATTGTTCTGAGGTATTTATGAAACACACTTGAGCACATAACCGTCATTTGTTGTAAATATATGTATAAATTGAATATTTATTAATTTTTTGTTTATATAATTTGTTAACATTTAGTTCCAGAACAACAAGGTTCGTCCGCCATTTTAACTATTTTGTTTATCCTTTTTTTTTTTCTGTGTGTAATCAGTTTTTCACTCAGGATTCTCAGTCAATTTATCCTGAGCTCATAGAGCGCGCTCTGATCGTGCTCTGAACGAAAAAAGAAAAACAAATTCTGAGCTCTGATGTATCTGAGCTAAAAAAGAAACACTAACGCAGTTCAGGTTGTGCTCTGAACTAAAAAAGAAAAACGCCTAATTAGTCAGTATGCGCCGTTCCCAGAATGCCTTGTTCTTTGCAGTAGTAACGTGCTCACATTCTTTGTTAAAACAGGGCCTTCTCGAGCCAGTTTTTTTTGTTAATAGACACGGCCATTTTGGTTTAGAAGTAGGAACCTTCAAGTACCAATAAGTAATCGTTTCGATCACGGACAATAACAAGCGAAATATTCTCAAGATCAACTAAATAAACACAGTTTAGGTTATGTTGGGTTAAGTGTTGGAGAGAATAATTTAAAATAATTTAGAAAACTCACCGTTAGTAAAACGTATCTCCAGGCAATTTTTATGGTATGATTTATATTGCATGCTATAAAATATTGCTCGTAGAGAAACCGGAAAAAAATTAATGACTTTTAAATAACTAGAAACACGGATATTGTAATACTTGCTCAGCTATCTCGAATATTCCCATTTTGTTTCCCATTAGCGTAAGCCTTCGAAAAAATCACCATCACTTCAGACACCGACCGATTGCCGCAAAAAGTACTCTTCTAATGATAAGATTATGCGACTGTGTCTTCGACTATCACAGCCGGTTAAAAACACCATAATTTATTTAGTGTTGTCCCTCTCAATAATACTTTTTTAATATGTCTTATCATTCGATATCAGTTGAAGGTGCAAAAACAAACAAAATAGAGATTTGCCACTATTTTTCGAAATAATTTTCCCTGACTATCCCTGACTTTCCCCGACCAATTTTTTTTTTGACTATTTTTTACAAATTTATATATATATAAAAATGGATCGTGGTGTGTTCGGATGTTTAAAACTTGAAAACGACTGTACCAAATCGGATACTTCCTTCTGTGGGTATGTTCATAATTGCTACGCGAAGGTTTAGGAAAAAATAAAAGTCGGAGATTTCTCAACAGGCGCTGTAGGCGCACATTTCGTTTTTTAGTTCAATTCAATTATTCTCCAGAATATGTATACATAATTCCTTCTGAGTGAAACTCTATGATTCTTTTTTTGTTTTGTTCTTATTGCTGTATTTAAGCAGACTTTTGCACAACAATATGTGTGCATGAGAATGAGTATTCATTGGAAAATTTCCAATTGAAACCGATTAAGAGAACAAGGAATGGAGAATGGGAGAGTGCAGATGAGCGAGAGCACAAGCACTAGTGTGGACTGTGGAGTCTTTATTGCTGTATTTAGGCAGACTTATAAGAAAGGATACTTTTTGACCCGACAGGTGAAACTTTGCAAAAGATAAGCTAAGATAAGATACATATCTATATAAGCGGGTTGTGGCACCTCTCATTTAAACAAAAAATTCAAACGCTATTTGTAAAGTTGTATAGGTAATTAAAATTATTAATGGACATTGTCCAAATAAAGCACTTTACGGAAGGCACGGGCAAAACCGAGTGTGTTCATCTATATATAAAAGAGACTGACGTCCGTATGTGCACTCATAACTCGGGGAAGGATCGTTCGATTTTTAGAATGATATAAGGCTACTTTTGTGGTGGGAAAAAAAAACTTTAAGGGGATGAGATTGGGCATAGAAGTTTATATGGTGAACCGCACTTTGAAAAAAATAGACTGGTTAGAAAAACGGGTAGAGTCGCTTCTAATAAAAATTTTGTTGCGCAACCTCAATGCACCGAAACTTTGTAACGGAACGCGTTTGATTTGATTGTGAAAATGGCCACATTCAAGAATCTAGTTATCTGAAGTCGACTAGATTGGCCTGGATGAGATGTAACCTGAACGCAAAAACTAGATTGGTCGGGAACGTCACTTTTTCTACGTCAGCCACATATGAGAACTATGAACTTAGTACTCAGTCACGAATATCTTGACTAGATTCGTCGGCTACCCCTCCATAAACGGCAACTGAAGCAGCTGCTCTCATGACCGCTTTTCCCCAATCAAAACCGAGATACATCTAGTGAGAGAGCTGTCAGACTTACTAAACTAGATACTTAAACGCCCTGTACGTCCCCAATCTCAAATCAAATGTCATGTATGCGACGATTTTGAAGGGAAATTCAAAGGAAAACATTCTCGTTCTGCGGATTCCGCTCATTCAGAACGAATTGCCATTCGTATTTAAGCCTCAGACAATCACTGGATATTTGTGACATCAATTTTGAATTCCCATGTTGCTCACAGGTCAATTGTTTGTGGCGTGCTCACGTGTGAGCAAACCTTCCGCTTTGTACGTCGTGTACCGTTAAGTACTAAAGTGAAAAAGCGGAAGGTTGGGCGACACGTCAATCATTGCTGTTTGATTGAAACACATCGACATTGCTATACGAACTTCAGTTATTTATATTCTATTTAATATAACTTTTGAATAAAGAATTTGAATTGACCAAATTACTAAAGCAGCATCTCCATTTTGCATGCTCGGAATTACTATTTTTATTACATAAACGAATTTGAGCGGAACGAATTTCGCCGAGTCAGCTAGTATAGCAATGAAAAAAATGTCTTATACATTATCGATTATATAGATATGTATTTTATTCACACTGGAGACTGGATCTAAAAACAAGTAAAAGTGTTATCATCGGCCTGGCCGATGCACCCTCCACTGCATACAAGTCATGCAAAAGAATAATTGAATAGACGCTATCGTCTAATATTGGTTTTGTCTACAAACAAGAATTACCAGAACTACTTGACCGACATAGCCCAATTTGAATATCAACCTGACGACGAAAAAAGTAAGTCCTCTCACAAAATATCACTTGCCTAGGTCGATTTTTCTTGACGCTATCCTGTCTTCAAGAGACAGAGAGACACATGGGCCTAATATTGATTTTGTATGGGAGGTACCAGAACTACTTGACCGACATAGCCCATTTTCAATACCAACCTGACGACGATAAAGAAGAAGTCCTTTCACCTAATTTCATTTCCCTATGTCAATTCCTTTGGGCGTTATCGTGCTTTCAACAGACAGACAGACGGACAGACAGACAGACAGACGGACATGACGATTCAAAATGTGATCCTGATTCAGAATATATATTTTTTATGAGGTCTCCGGTGACTCCTTCTTGGCGTTACAAATATAATGACAAAGCCAATATACCTTCCTGTGAAAGGTATAACAATAATGATCAGGCCCATCATAACATAAATATTCTTTTATAATAGGTATGATTGACTATAGCAAACCAAAAGGATAAAGCAAACATATATATTTTAACTGCAAAAAAATAATGCAATGAAATAATATATACCTTGGACATGAATTTACCACATTTACGGGACTAGATTATACACAAAAATGATAACTAATTTCAACAACTTACCCTTATTTCTATCTTCTTTGCTTTATTTAAATATTTCCATGATGGAAGTTAATAAAAAATGTTGTCCTATTTTACATACAATCCGGTTTTTATGGGACAAATCAGTTAGAACTCTTTGAAATAAAAGTGCTTGCTCAAAGCGAATAGGAACAAGAAGAGGTCAACGAATTCGCATCGATAAATCAGGCAGCTCTGTAAGAGACAAATTTTTTGGCAAACGTATCGGCACAGCTTTTGCTCTGAACAACAAAAATACAGTGGAAATTTTCCCTGACCAAATTTTCTTTCCCTGACTTTCCAGATTAGTGGCAACTATGCATTTTTAGTGTCCTGGCAACATTTTTTTAACTCCTAGTTGCGAAATTTTCCATACTTAATTGCATATTGTGACCAACAAAATATATAAGGTAAAGGTTAAAACTGATTAATTTATTGGTAAGGGCCAATTTTCCCTTGTGACAAGTGCACTTTATGCTAAATAGTTCTATTAGCAAATCTGTCAAATTAAAAATGGAGACCATTTTGTTTTTTAACCTTTACAGCTAAAACAGAGGAATCGTATCCTCTTCTCATCCAGAACTTGCACAAATTCTATGGGATAACTCACGCTGTCCGAGGAGTAAATTTTTCGGTGAAAAAACAAGAATGCTTTGGCCTGTTGGGTGTGAATGGAGCCGGAAAAACGTCAACTTTTCAAATGATCACCGCCAACTCACCTATATCGAACGGTCACATAATGATAGACGGAGTTAGTATACTCCAACATGAAAATTTGGTAAGGAATCGAAAGCCTCCTCTCATCATGCAGCCTGATTTATCTTCAATATTTTCATAGTACAAGTACCGGTTCGGCTATTGTCCCCAAGGGGACTGCCTAAACTGTTTCATGACATCGTACCAGATTCTTAAATATATGGCCTTGCTGCGGAACGTCCCGCAAGCAGAAGTTCGCTGCGAAGTAGAGTATTGGCTGTCACAGCTGGGCTTGGCAAAGTACCACAACATTCCTATTCGTTACTATTCAGGAGGGACAAAGAGAAAGTTAAACGCAGCTATTGCAATGGTAAATAACAAGGTCTTGTTGCTGTCAGAAATGATTTTCATTTAGAATTGCTTTAGATCGGAAATCCATCACTGGTTCTACTGGACGAACCTACCACTGGTGTGGATCCAGTCTCTAGACGATTTCTTTGGAAATGTATTCAGAATTTTCAAAAGCGCAATAAAACAGTAGTACTTACGTCACACAGGTAAGTTTAAATTGAGGAGAAACAATTTGAAAGAAAAAAAAAAAAAAAACTCGCCGCAGCACTTGGGCTCGTCCGGGAATTGAACCCGGGACCTCTCGCACCCGAAGCGAGAATCATACCCCTAGACCAACGAGCCACGCATCATTTCGTGTTCTTTGTTGCTACATAAGCATGCACAACATCTCTTGATAAAGCCATTCGAACATTTTATTACAGTGAAGTCGCGATAACTTGAACACTTGCAACGCGAGGTGGGAGGTAGCACTTTTCAATTTCCATTGCAATCAGTTATTGTTAAGTCAGATGTTTCTTTGTTTTTATAAAAACACGTCTACTTACACTCGAGACACTGCGATGTACAAAAAAAGACAAAAATAAGATTCGGATTGGTCTCGATTTATTTATTTCCAAAAGTAATTTGTGCGTATGAGCACGTCTTTATTTGGCAAGGTTAAACAGCAGAAGCGGACCACGAATAAAAAAAGCTGAATAGAATACCTCGGAAGATATCTACATCTTCAACAACTTTACAGAGGGTGGTCTCTCGGGCGAAATTGAGGACCTTTTCTATAGCCTTTAAGGGAGTTTGGTGTGAGGGCGAATTGGTTTATGTTTCTGACTACTTTGTCGTACCCTAGTGATCGCGATGGCCTATGCCTAGTGATGAAGGCATAACCCTATTCTTCCATATAGTTCAACCATCGTTCGAAAAATGTAATCTAAATTCATGCTAGAAGACTAGCTCACCCGTTTTCACCTTGTGTCGCTCGTAGAAGTGTTAAGAATATGGTTCATGTGAGCATACTTCTCAGTGCTTCGGGAGATTCAGTTAAATGCTGCTTTTTAAAGCCATAAAACGAATGTAAACAAAAAAATACATTTAAACAAACATTTTAAATTAAAAGTTAACAAAAAAAAAAATTTAAATTAAAAATAAAATTGAATTTAATTCAATTAAAAAAAAAAAACAATTTATGAAAAAATAATTCTTTTTTGTTTTTTTTTTTAATTCTGCAATAATACAAAAAGTTGAGAAAATGTTAAAAAGTGCGAAACTTAAAAACAAAAATTAAAAAAGGGAAGTTAAAATTTATAAAAATTAAAATAAAATTAAAAAAAACAGAAATTAAAAAAAAAACGGAATTTAAAGAAAGGGAAATTATAAAAGAAAATAAAAGTTAAAAGAAAAGTTACATCAAATATCGAAAAAAAAAATTTAAATTAAAAAAAATTCAAGGAAAAAAAAAATTTTTAATTAAATTAAGAAAGGGAAGTTAGGATTAAAAAAAAAAGAAAATTTCCACAATACCCGCATAGATGGGTCCACATTACCCGACACTTCTGAAAATTACCAATTTTGCAACTCTTCTAAACTTTTGCAAACATTTTTTTGCTTATGAAAAATTAAGCTAGTAAATGTTGACAACAATATTCCAATAAATAAAAACAATAGCCCCTCTTAGCAAAATAAGTTTCTATTTCGGAAATATTTCAGAAAACAAGATGGGTACTCCACATTACCCGAAGCTACTCTTTAAGTATACAAAAAATAGCAAATGAAGCTATAACAAATAAATGTTGTAATTTCTGATTGCTTCATTTTTTTTTTTTTTAATTAAATTTCGCATTATTTTTTTATTTTTAAATTCACAACCGAGATTAAGTGCGAGCGGTTTAAAGTTAATTTTGAAGTGTTTTTATTCACAAGATCCATTTTCTCATTTTTGGCATCTTCCTTTTAGTACCTGGTTAAGTGCAGTTCCGTTTGTTTTACATTTTTGACATTCCGAGCTGTGGAGAGTGTGTTCACGAACCGGACTCTACTTGTGAGATAAATTTTCAGTAAAACACTCCTATTATTCCCGTATGGGTTCATTAATCGACTATCTCTTTTTCTTGGAGAAATTTCATTACATGACAGCGTAGTCTTCATGTCAGAACTTAGAACAGTGTGCTGCGTCTGAGTTTGTACACAAGACATTATAATGATAAGTGTTAAGTGTGTCATATACTCATGCATCGTAGACAAAGCAAGAGAAACTAACCTTCTTCTCCAAGAAGAACTGGCTTAAGTAAGGCATCGAGATGAAGGCAGTATAAATTATAGAATATTATTGACTTAGGATTGTTAAATCTATCGTATAATTGCAGCATAAACTTAACAATAATCTTTTGTTTGATAATTCCAGCATGGACGAATGCGAATACCTTTGCAATCGATTGGCGATAATGGCTAATGGAAAATTGCAGTGCATTGGTTGCATTCCCGATCTGAAAGAAACCTACGGTTCTGGATTTACAATAAATATAAAATTGCTTAGCAATTGGACTGACAACACAATAAGTAGTATCACATCAGCACTACAAAAAGAGTTCATCTGTGAATTACGTGAACAACACGCGGTGAGTACCTATGAACAGAAAATTTCAAATCTGATCCAACCATTACACTCGTTTAAAAATATTTACAGGATTTCCTAACGTATTTCATAAAAGACAAGTCAATACAATGGTCTGACGTGTTCCAGAAAACAGAGCGTTTTTTCAGTTCGTGCAGTAGTCTAGTTCAGGACTACTCGATAAATGAAACTACGCTGGAGGATATATTTCTTAAATTCGACAAAAAGTGCCGAAACCTGGATAGTCCGCCTGAGCGGACTTGCTAATGGCGCAGCCCAGCGGATTTACTTAAAAGAGTACAGTGTCTATTATGCTAGACACTATTTTATATGTATTTTGTATTTATATTTATGTTGTGAATCTCATTCATTAAATTTAATTTCCCTACTTTCCTGTCGAACATGTATGTATATAATATCGCCGTAATAATAAATAACTAAAATATAGATGGATTTTATTCCTTTGACTGTTTGTGATGTGCATGGGAAGACACACACAAAAGGTCATTCGACAAGTGCGATGGGGTGGGATGGTTCGGGCAGACAGAAGATGAAAGACTGCAATTAGTAAATGTCACAGACTTGGCGACCAGTCGTGATTTATGGCAAAAGATAATAGATCTATTGCCTTTAAGCTAAAATGCGTTTGAACACATCAAATTTAGTCAAAGTTCACTTTAACAAAAGTCCAAGCACTGTATTATCCTTGGTATTATCACAATCAAGTTGGCTGTCTTTGTCATTAGAATTTTTCAATTAAATTGTTCACCACATAATGTGATCTCCTACATCCCGGAAAAAGCGAATGAAAGTAGACTTGATTTTGACAAACCTTACGATGTGCTGTGCCCTGACATAGAGGATTGCCATAGGAATCTGGTTTCGAGGTAAAGTGAGACGTCAGTATATACTGATGGTTCCAAAACCAGTGAGGGTACGGGGTCGTGTAAAGGGCCTTTCATAAGCGACTTGACAGCTTCAAACTTTCAGTGTGAACAAATCCTTAAACCGATTACCGAACTGGCAATGTCAAAATACTCAGTAAAATCAACATTTTCATCACGGTAAAGTACACGAAGGAACGACGTTTACAAATAATTAAAATTTACTACCGAAATTCCGAGTCGGTGGTCGCAACTTTAAGAGCGTTAACGCCAATTTTCATCTTCAGCGATGAAGCGCATTTTTATTTATTTATTTATTTTATTTGTCAGCAAAATACTAAGATTTTCATAGACATTAGTTTATAACAATGCATAGTTTACAAAAAAAAAAAAAAAAATATTACTAAGAAATAGAAACTAAATAGAGCAAACGATTATGACTGAATACCATCTAGTAGCTTTCTTTTTAATGTAGCAATCGATGTGTTAAAATCAATTAAATCAATGTAATCATTGTAGCTTATCAATAAGCCATTGATAGATGATGACCTGCCGTAATTTGTACGAGAATGTGCGATATTAAAAAAACGGTTAATTCGTAAATTTGGACGAGGGATATTCAAGTTAAGAAGTCTTAAGATCTCCGGAGAGTCAATTTCTCCAATAAGAATCCTATGTACAAAAATAATTCTTGCTACTATTCTCCTATTTTTAAGCGATTCTAGGCTAATCAATTGTAGCCTAGATTGATAGGAGGGTAAATTACTAACGTCAGCCCAAGGAAGCCCTCTTAAGGCGAACCTGAGAAATCTTTTTTGGATAGATTCAATTCTTAAGATATGAACATTATAAAAGGGACACCAAACAATGGACGCATATTCTAAAACAGATCTAACGAATGAAAGATAGAGAACTTTGATGACATATGGGTCAGAAAAATCACCTGAATAGCGCCTTAGTAGTCCCCATGTTCTATTAGCCCTATTAGTGATATAATCAATGTGATGTATGAAAGATAGTTTAGTATCTAAAAGCACCCCCAAATCTTTTATTAGGGAGACACGGGGAATAGCAATGCCATTGAGAGGACCTATGTGGCTTCCTTGAGGAACACCAGACGTCACACGAATTTGTTTGGAGAAGTGGTTACGAAACTTGACAAATTTATATCTATCGCAAAGAAATGATAAGAGCCATTTTAAGAAAGTGTGTGGAAAACCTAATTTGCCGAGCTTAAATAGCAATATTTTATGGTCCACGCGGTCGAAGGCTTTACTAAAATCTGTATAAATTGCATCAACTTGGTTTCCCTTACCGATTTCAGAAATTACAGAATTTGTAAACAAAAGAAGGTTTGTAACAGTCGATCGATTCTTCACAAAACCATGTTGTTCATTGCAGATTAAAGATTTACAAAGAAAATTCAATTTGTCGGTAACCAACATATCAAATAATTTTGGAATAGAGGACTGCTTACAAATGCCTCGGTAGTTCTCTATTTTATTTTTTCTTCCCGATTTAAAAATAGGGATTATAAAAGAGTTCTTCCAGATAGATGGAAAGGTACTTGCTCTTAAAGATAAGTTAAATATATGGCATACAATTTTATGTAGAGGAACAGCACATTTTTTGAGAAAAATAGAAGGAAGGCCATCAGGGCCAGGAGAAAAGCTAGAATCAGAGAATTCCAATTTATTAAAAATAGGAGTGGGAGATTCGCCAAGATAGCTAAAGAATTCTTTATGTATGATTGAGTCCATATCTGTATAAACAGATTGAAAAAATGTTCTAAAATTCTCACAGATAGAAGGCGAGGAATCCAATGACTGTCCGTTGAAACAGAAAGTAGTGGGGTAACCATCACTCTTATTTTTGGAGTTTATGAAATTCCAAAATTTATTAGGCATGGATTTAGTGCTATTTTGAATATCATTTACGTAGAGAAGATAAGCAAGATAGAGAGAGGTTTTGAATTCAGATTTCAATCGCCTAAACAGCAAAAAGTCCGCATTCAACAAACTACTCCGCCATTTCCTATAAGCTCTATTTGTTTGTATTTTTAGGCCACGAGTAACTTCATTATCCCAGGGACAAGAATTCATCATGGTATCATTCACCCGAATTACTGGAACAAATTTAAAAATTACATTATTAATAACCCGATAGAATGTAAGGCATAAATCATTGATTTCAAGCGAAAGATGGGGGCACCAGTCATAATTGCTAAGCCCTTCACAAATAACATTATAATTAGCATTTTTAAAATCAAATCTAAAAGAGTCATAACTATGCACATTGTTACCATCAAGAGTACAAAATAACTGTAAAGAAGGATGATAAGCATCTTCCGGGACTAGAGGAGTAAGGCATCTAGATAAAAAACTTTCAGTACTATTATTGGAAAAGATGAGGTCCAAGGTACGGTTTTGGTAGTTTTTTACACAGTTAATCTGGAGTAAATAGAGTGATTGAAGGGAATCGACAATCTCAGATCCAATTAAAGATAGAGGGTTTGTAGCGTTAAGGAAGGTACAATCAGGGTCTCCGGAGGTCCAGCTGATTTTCGGTTGATTAAAATCACCAAAAACATACATTTTATCCGAGGTAGACATGAGACCTTCGATATAGCGGATTGCGTCCAAGTACCTAGTTACTATATGTAGTTGTGACCGAGGAGGAATGTAAACACATACGATATACATTTTACTCAATGATGTCAGGTCAATTCTGCTGCAGCAAATTTCAATGTCAGAGAAGTCATCGATATCAACATCTTTAGCCTTATAATCCTTTTTTACGGCAATAAGCACACCACCAAGTCGCTCGTAGACGCTGTTTTCTTCGGTTCTATCACAACGGTTGACATAGAAGTTGGAAGGAAAGAGTACAGCATAATTAAAGTTTTCATCTAGTCCGGTTTCAGAAAGAACAATGACGTCTGATGTACAACTATACATACTAACACTAAGCAAGAATTTGGTACACTTTGTTCTTAGCCCTCTTACATTTTGATAGAAGAAGGCTAATTCTTTAAGTTTTTGGTTAAACGGCTTCGTCAATAAGCAAAATATGCGTTACTGGACAGGTGAGAGAACCCTCATTTGCTTCATGAAACAGCACTTTATCCCCAAAAAGTCACTGGTGCGGTTTTCATGCCGGTGACGTCATTGGACCGTTTTTTTTTCGTCGATGAAAATAACCGTCACGTTGCGGTAAATGGACATGTTGAAAGGTTATTTCTTTGAGCAATTGCATGAATTTGACATCAGTGATAAGTGGTCGCAAGAAGACGGTGCCACAAGCCACACAGCGGGTGCAACAATCGATTTATTGAAGTCTTAGTTCGGTGTGTTAGCTCGAGAATCGACCGATTTAAAGCGTCTTAGACTTTTTTTTATGGGGCTACATTAAATTATTGGTCCATGCCAACAAGAAATTGATACCAGAGATGTGCAAAACGTTATCAAAAAACGGTTTGACGGTTTGGGGTGTGATGCTTCATTAGGCGTGTTTTTTTGAACTTCGATCTCAGCAAAGCAAAGTAAAGTAGGATTTTCAGCACGCGATTACAACAACTACAACTGAGTCTCGAAGTGTCAAGTAGAGCGTAGTTGTTGTAATTGCGTGATGAAAATCCTACTTTACCTTGCTTTGCTGAGATCGAAGCTCAAAAAAACACGGCTGTAGTTAAGGCCGGACATCGGGAAAAAAAACATATAAACAAACCCATACCTACATAATACACAAGTGCAAAATCCCCACCTTTTGAAAAATACCCGAGTACAAAATCCCAAAAATTCAAGAAAGAAATACCAACTTACATTTCTGAAATAAGCAGAAGTTTTGATGATAATAATTTCAGAAAATGTTGTTCTTGGTTTAAAAAGAACTATGTCGTCGGTAATAGAAGAAAATGTGAACCTGAGTTTTGGTCAGTTGCCGATTGTGTTGAAACAAATTTCCGTATATCTTGGAATTTTAGCACTTAGTTTCTAGTTTCGGAGGTCTATCGTTTCGAAGATAGTCGTTTGAAAAGTTAAGGAATGAGTGCCCTGGATTTCTTGTGGTTTTTCCGGGATCTGCGGTATGCGAACATTTTTGAATCAGCATGGAGTTGCGGAGCCGAAAACCCCACTGTGTCAGTTCCTTGACAAGAAATAATTACTGCGGTTTTAAGAAGATGAAATTTCGATGGTCTTCAAAAGCGGTTATTCCATATCCTCAATTCCAACTGTCACTCTAGTACAAGTCTTAATTGCTCATCTCTACAGGCCTGAGTTGAGAGTTGCGGTTCTGCATGTTGGGGATCCGTTTAGGTTCAAGGAAGTTATCCGAGTCAAAACACCCGCGATAAATTTGAACCCAGCATAGGTGCAGTGAAATAAGAAGAACATTTGTACTTTTAAGGATTTATTTTGATTCATTGAGATAAATTAACAAATTACAATTTAGGTGAATGACAAATCAAATATAGGTACTAAGAAGGATACTAATTCAAGACTTAAGTAAAAAGTAATAGAACGAAGTTAAAGTGTCTGTATTTTTAATACGCCTCTGGTGTGGGTCCAACGAGCTTCTATTTCACAAACCATTTCTATTCGCATGCGCCTTGAAATGCCTCCAGTCTCCTCCTTAAATTCCTTTAAATGTTGGCGACTAGGAAAGATGCTTTCTTTGTGTCTTTATGTCTTGTTTGTTATCATGGACCGACAGAAATATGACAATTTGTCTTTTCTGAAATGCATCTGATCTAGGAAAACCAAGCCTGTGTAAATGCTGGTCTTGGTGAAACAAGCTACCGACCCGTGGAACCTCTGCCTAAGACACTGCAGCCTTTCATCCCCCGCGATCTTGTGAACGTTGCTTTCAGTTGTCCATTTGTCCAAACGCTATGATCTCTTAATTCACTGCATACATTACACTTGTTTATCTTCACAACCGTTTACTATTTCGAACTTTACCAATCACTGTTTAAAAGTCAACTGTCAAATCTGGCTCCTTATGTCCGCTTCGCCATCTATCGGGAAGTTTCTAGATTATTCCGGTTCGTACCGAACAAACTCGCTGGTTCTAGAATGAGCTCACTTAACTCTCCACTTATTTGAGAGACTCGAGTCTACAATTGGAAGTGGAACTTGTTTGGGGACTTATGGGAACCATTTTAGGTTCCACACTACAATATTTTTTGGCCAGGACGCTTACCAGAGATCTGCTGATTTCCACCAGTTGCTTTCTCTCTTCAACTTGTACCTTTTGACTCGCTCTGTGCCACAGATTTAGGGATAATATGCTCATGCTCACCTAAAACTGTCTCACCGTCACGTCACAAACTGAATTAGTTCGGGCTTCAGTCGTTGATGTTATTCGCGCCACATGTTTTGTGTTCTTAGTCACAATTTCTTAAACAATGCATATAAAATCACTTTTAATTGATTTTAGTTTGGTCACGCTGTTTTCTTTTGTTAATTGTATTTCTTCATAACTCAATTGCAAATTAAATTGCTACTCCACAACTGGAATTCCAAAACATGCTATGAAACAAGGCAGGTAGGTGGCTTTTACCCGCACGGGGATTGGTTATAATTAAGAGTCCGCGGTGGAGGATCGCAACCCGCAACGTTAGCAACGCATGGACGGGACATTTAAAATGATAATTTTAACTACAAAAAACACTTGTTCGCTTCGGTGACACTTGAAGATGAACTCGACATTTACTTAATAAAAAATAAAAAAAGTACATACCGAACTCAACTATCCCCGACAATCGGTTGGGCATGTCCTATGTGGGTGTACACACATCTTAGGCGAAGAATCTTCCACAGAACTTCCTTTGATCCTCATACAGGTATGTGACTTTAGTAGTGTTTATTTTCACTTGAATTGAATGTAGATAGCATCGCAAACGCACTTACGATCATTCGAGTGTGACATTTTCTTCTTTCAAAAGCCTTCCGAGTCGATAAATGCATTACTGGCACTACCACACTACTCACACCTGTGATCTCGTTGGCCCCGATTCTGCTTCTGGTGCTGATGACATTCCCAGATTCATACAATGCTTTTGCTGCAGATTTCACACACAAAATTTCGTTCGTCGTTTTCTCATGTGTTCTCTAATATGTTAATAGGTATGTCGATTTAGTTTGGACGTGGTAGCCCATCCTTTATCTCAATGCTCGCAGTGTCTGCTGCCTGCTCACTAGTGTCGAAAGTTTGCAATGCTTTCTTGTCTGCTCACGACCGTTCCGTCGAGAGCTAATTGTCCATGTGAGTTGTTGCTCTGTGAGAATATTTTCCTGCACACTAGCACGTGAATTAGCTTGTCGTAAGCATCCGATTGAGCTGGAGAACTATCATCTTTTTTTAGCTTTTATCACACAAATAATGCTGCTCCTTGTACAATCTTGTTACTTGACTGCGGAATTGAGCAGCTGTTGTTCTATATGGAGCGTTGAAAGGATTTTGTTCACCGTAGGTACGAATGTATATGAATGTATATGAAAACTTGCAAAGCGAGTTTTTCTATAAACAAAAAAGGGAATCAGTCAAACGGTATGCAAAAGAAGTGTTGACTTACGTTCTGGATCACTCCATTTCGGTTAGACTCCCCATTCTGAATCTACCGGTAGACATGAATTACTGGATATGTTTAATGAACCAATGGAATAAAAGTAAATTATATTCATGCGCGAGCATCTCAAACAGTTTATACCGTTTATACAACTTTTCAAATGTCGGAGAACAACGAATTGTATAGATTGCGTTGAAGCACCTGTTATATCAAAGACAACGAATGCTGACAGTTTTTAAGTTATGTCAACTGATTTGAAAAAAGTTTTGAAGCGAAAAGATTTTTTTTATTTAAAGTCGGTAATGCAGCGCAATAGCGACGAAAAAGTCAATTCGGGTAGTTGATGTATTACATGTGCTGCCAAGTCACGTTTTGGTAACTATAATTCAACTTGGTAATCTAGTAATAAAACGTAACCGAGATCTTTTTATATTCAACTTATATTATTTTTATTATAATTCAGAAATAAAAATAAAAAATAATAGTTTAATAAATTGAAAAATACAAGAGTACATTCTGTAGGTCAAATTAGAAAACTTTAATTATGGAAAATTTCACCATTATCAGTTCGTTTAATTTTACTTGGACACTTAAAATGATTATTTACACCGCGAATTGGATAAAATCGTTTTCTGATCACGATAACATCATAGCCCCTTCAACTGTTCTCAAGAACTACAGAGTGTGACTTCATGTGAGAGTGTAAGCCCGCCTGTTGGGCAAAAAACTTTCCACAGATCTTGCACGCATGCTCCTTTTTCCCGTCATGCAACTTCTTGTGCTGAGACCATGTCTGCCTCGTCTTAAATGCCGCTCCACAGATGCCGCACACATGTTTCCTTTCATCTGAATGCATCGCCATATGCTTTCGCAAGCCTTCCGGTTCGAAAAACGCCCTGCCACACACTTCACATTTGTGGTCGCGTTGATTGAGATGTCTCTTCATGTGCAGATTATGCTCCGAAGCCATTTTCTTGCCGCAAATTTCACAAATGAAAGGCCTCTCACCCGTGTGTGTTCGCATATGTCGTTTTAGCTCCGTCGTAGTCACGAACATCTTGTCACAGTCGTGGCATCCGTGCCTCGCGACACGATTGTGGCGTTGAATGTGCATTTTCAAATTGTTTTTATCAGAAGCCGTGAAATCACATTTATCACATTTTTGGGGTGTCTTGTGTGTGTTTTGATGGTAGAAGTATCTCGAACGAGTGAGAAATCCCTTACCGCACAAGGCGCACTTGTAGGGGAAGTCACCGATTTCGATTTTGTGCTTCTCATACTCATGTAATGTAGGAAACTGTGTGCTGCAGTGAGTGCAGTACTTGTTTACGAATCTTTTGTCCCCGCCGAGGAATTTGAGTAGCTCATAAAACCAGATTGGTTCTTTGTTCTCATTCATGGCCGTCACAACGACTGAGTGAAGGTAACTTATTGCCGAGATGACTTTTTCTTTTGTTACAACTACGTCATTTCGAAGGAACATGTTCACAATCTTATCGTATGCTTCCGACTCGGCTGATGGATCGCCCAAATCCTTATGCTTTTGATCCCACAAGCAACCCTGTTCTTTGTACAGTTCTATAAAGCTGATCATAAGAGGTCTGTTTTCGATGAGATATGCGACATCATAGATGGGAACTGTTCCACTATTGGTTTCTAACTTTGGAACAGTGGTTTGCTTGGCAAACGGATCTAGGAACGACATTTGTTCGTATAAATACGGTGTTGTTGTGAATTTGGCGATATTTCCATTTGAAGTGGCAACTGCACGGCCCCGAGTTCGGAAGTAGTAATCTCTCAAATAGCGAATTTGATGGCGCACCTGGTCCATTGTTAGATGGCAGTTGTGCTCGGAGCTGAGTTTTAAAAGGATGTGCTCAAATAATTTGTTCTGCTCAGAGCGGATTGAAAACTGAACATGACTTGTGTCCCATAGAACTGGGGCAGCCCTGTAGAGCTCGATTAATGCCATGGCATGCGCTTTCTGAAAAGAAGAAAAACAAAGGTGAAACATTGTCGGTGGGGGTAGAGGAAAAACTCCTGAAACACTTACTGGTAGGACTTGGTTCCGTTTTTTGTCGAACTGGAAGTGCATGAGAAAAGAAAGCTTTTAGGTTAAACTAAAAAATTTGTATAAAGGATGTTGTCAGTTTTCATTTCTCCTCTCGAAAGGAAGCTGCATGTTGTTTCGACGACTTAGGCGTCATTTTGTTTTCCACGCAAAGCAATGATCGATTCTTCGTCCAAGGATATATCTTTCCTAAGCAGAGGTAAATGAGAAAACACGATTTCGGATCGTTCCCTAGGTGCTGCTCATAACAAAAGCACAAATGAAAGACAAACGATGATGAAAAATCCATTTGACAAAGAAAGAAAGCGGGCTAACTAAGAATAGCCAGACTCTTTGGCGGAGCAATAAAATAGTCGCCCACAACAGCAGTAGGAGTTAACCTGATCACGTAAACACTACTTCTTGAAGTCATAAAAGAGGGTGTAGTAAATTCCTACGTGCACGTAACACAAGATGAATCTCTTACCAACTATGTTCAAAAAGATTTCCAACAAGAGTTCAATGGCAACGAATCACGTGAAGGAAATCTATTAAGACAAAATGTCTAACTAAATGCATCTTCAGACAGAAAAGATGTCTAAGATGTTTAAAAGCTCACCCGTAATCAGGTCCTATGCCGCAGCTTTTAAGGCTTGAGTTTCTTAAATCCTTGCGTAAGCTAGTCCGCGTTTTTTAATAAGATTTCCATACAGATCTAGCCGCTTACAACTATTTACGTCCGAGTTAGTTTCCCTTTGTCTTCTTTTTTTGGCACCTACTCTGAGTCTGTCCCTTTTTTCGTTCACCTCCCATCCCATGTCTGTTTCAAATTTTGAATATCGTTTCGCGTTAGTTTTTCTAGATGTTCTCATCAACAAACAGGCATCAGATCGGCAGGATTTTATGTAGGCATCAAAGTCATTCCAGATTACGACAAGTGACGAGGTTAAGGGACTGACAGCTTGCGTGCGTTGAAAGGATCTCCAGCACTTGTTTCGACCAAATATTTCCAATACAAATAGAGCCAATTGCAGGAGGCAGATTCCGTTTATCAAAGATCGTCTAAACGATATCGTTTTTGCAACTTTGTCCAATAAAATAAGCAATATTCTGCTCGAATTTTTTTGACAAACGTCAGCTTTCATTATATTTGTGGAAAATAAACTGGATTAAGCTCTCAAACTTGTAATTTTAGCACTTATTTGCTTGTTTTTGAGGTCTATCGTTTCGACGATAATCGTTTGAAAAATTTCGGAATGAGTGCCCAGTACTCACCTTTTCGGAATCCACAATTTTGTTATCATCATCCGAGCTAAGATCTGTATTGTCCTCTTGAACTTCTTTATTGACATCAGCATCATCGTCATTATTCTCGATGAACGAGAAAATATCGGCGTACCACAAACGCGTGTTGTAATTCGAATTCTTCCTTTTTTTTGAGATCATCCGAAAATATGAACAGCGTAATTTTGATATCTCTGAACTTAGACGCTCAATTTGAAATTTGATGTCGGTCCTTTTGTGAATTGCCTTAGCCATTTTTGCAAAGGCAGTCATTCGAACAGAGCGGCATTTCTCAAAGTTTTTTGCAGACCACAGGCAGGGGTGCTTCTTATATTCCTCTATTATGCACTTTGTGAGTTCCCTAGAATTAGATAGTACACCCTGCAAGTGCTTATGTAAGGTACTTTTGGCATAAATTATCTTGAAAAAAAAAACAACTTACTTCGAACAGGTTTTCATATGACTTGGCAGAGCCTCCGTCACTATCGATCAATAACTCATCTACATTGTCGGTCTCCTTAATTTGAGCGGTTGCGCTGGGGTTCTCGCTTAATAACTCGTTTGATTTGGTTGCGATAAATGATATTGTTTTTTTTATATCATCTTCTTCTTTAATTGAAGGCATTGGGTCATCTCCGTCATTGTTCCCTTCGGTTTTAATATCCTGACAATCGATCTGAAATAGTATCCACTTAGGTGAGATAGAATGGTGTGATTATTCTGCATTACCTGCTCAGATTTTATGAAAGCGTCGATAAACACTGGTTGGGCTTTGTATTCACCTAAAGTCACTTCATCTATGGGAGCTTCATCATCTGATATCTGTTTAAGTGCAACGAGTTGTAAAAAAATAGCTCAAGTTATTTCTACATAATTATGTTTACGTACTTCAGTTTTCACTTTCACAGGCGACAGTGGATCGAATTTACTGCATGCACCATCATCGAATTTGTCGCAAAGTTCACTGGGTGTGGATATATCCATTGCACAATTGGGATTTGTTTGGATTTCAAGTCCTGGATTTCGTCTTCCAGCAGATAGACAGGGTTGTATGTGTTTGATGGACAAATCGGAGCTATGCATGTTAGATTCGATATTTTTATGATTTCCTTTACTATACTAGTTTGTTTTTCAAATAGCAGATTCAGGTTCAAATCATCTTTATTGACTTTTTCTTTGTACATTAACAGCCTCATTTATATAGGGAGTTTATAAAGTTATGCGCTCTTTGAAATGCCTCTAAACGCAAACCTTATTTATAAAAATTGTACCACCGTGTAAAAAAAAAGAAACAATACTTAAATGTATAGAGTTGCCCTATCAACATAGCCCGGTGTCTCCACAAGCAACATTTTATAGCATGCAATATATCATGCTATGAAAATTATCAATGGCGACCACAAATAGCATGCTATACAAAATTGCATTCTATATATTGCTCAGCTCATAGCATGCTATCGATAGTATGCTATGGGCTGTCATTTCTGTGAATTTTGACATTTGGATTTTTTTTCCGCGAAGGCTGACTGGCGAAGGGACGAAGGACATTTGAACCATTGCGTTGGTTCCAACATAAGCGCTAGCTCTTGTGGTTCGGAGCGGAATAAATCGGAAACTCACATTTGACGTTTCCATTTCGTTGCAGATATAAGTACTTTAAGAAATATAGATGTAAGCAATTTATATGATGAATTAAATTCTCATGTTCTTGAATGTGATATTCTTGACAATCATAAGTATTTCTGGATCAGAAATGTGATTGAAATATACGCTAAAGTGTTATTACATCATATTTCTAAAATTAATAATGAAAAACAACAAAAAAAAAACTAATTCGCAATAGATATACGAAAATTGTGCAATTTTTGGGACAACGAAAAACGATTTTTTATTCAAATTTTGTTGGTTTCATCTATTATTAACTATTTAAACTAGCACAATTTCGAGATGACATCTATTGAAAACAATGCCGCAACAATTTGAATTTCAACCGTTTAACTTGGCAAATCTACTCACGCCCAATATGTGGCTCTAGCATTCTATGGAGAGATCCAAGATGGTTGTCATTTTGTTTCACTTATTTTTCGCATAGAACCACGAGCGCTAGTTATGTTGGCGTCATTTTCTGGGCAGAGATTGTATGGAAGTGACATTTCACTAGCAGTCTATATCTAATAAGTCAATGATTTGAACGAATGAAATAGTAAGCATGAAATGCCCACCATCACCATACATTTTATTGCCTAGGTACTATTATTCTTTCCCTCTATGAAAATTGACAGATAGCAAGCTATGAAATATTGCTCGTGTAAATAAAATGCCATTCAAATTGGTACATAGCGTTTTCTGTTTCACTTTGTGGCATGAGTGAGAAGGTAGTACATCGATTTTGTAATAAAAAAAAGGCTCTTGTTCAACGATATTTCGAGTAAGCGGGATAAATAGCTTTACCTAACTTAAGAACTTGGGTGGAAAAAGACATCATACAGCCCGCCAAGCGGTTTTTCAATGTGTTGTCTTTTTTTTTTTATATCGCAACATGTTGATAGTAGTTATTTAAATTGAAATGGGATTTTTTGGTCGATATTTGAGTAGTGTTTTCCATATAGGTAGAGGTACCGCAAAAGTATTGGTGAAATGCCAAATAATAATCTACGGCTGCTGTCAGCTGACTTGTATGAAATACATAAATTACACTTGTGTGAGTGCTTCTTGAGTGGATTCTTTTCTGACTTCAAATCGAGAAGTGAAATTCTCTTCTCAGAATCACCAGAAGAGTATTTTTTGTGCCAATGGAACGGTTTCAGAAGTGATTTTTTCGATTCCGGACTCTCCCGGACGCTTCTTTTTGTCCAATGGAAAACGACATTAGTGAATCAAGCAAGTCAGTTGGCAGCGCAAAAGTCGGGAATTGCACAGCGCTTTTATATTTCAAGTGCTGCCAAGTCGCCGTGTAGTATATGTGCTGCTACTTATTGTTGTCGAGACCACAGATGATTTAAAACTCATTTGCTTTATTTATGCGCATTTTATTGAATATATACTTAAGTAGACGAAAGCGTAATAAAACTGCTCCAGTCACATTTGTCTCACTTTTATGAAAAAATGGTGCAACCTGGTGTATTCAGTTGTGTCACGTTGCGACTTTGGGTTTGATTTACTTATCTAATAAATCTCGGTTGCTGAAAGCAGGTAACTTATGTCGTTTTCCATTGGGACCAGCAAAAATCTCTTTCAAATCTCAGCGGCACATGGAACGAAATTGATCTGCTTTTATAAATGGATTATTGCTTTATTTGACAGCAATATACAATATCAGCTGTTAAAATTGCATTCCTTTTTGGAAAAATCAACTGGATTAGTTTTGATGATTCGTAGTCTTCAGATGACTAGGAAGACAGTAATAATTCCTCCAAACATATACATATTTCTTTATTTTGGTTTTCACGAAACTGAAAAAATATCCAGATCTTTAAAAAGTGATCCGAATCAAAAAAAAAAGATCATTTTTTTTTTGTCCCTATGGAAAACCACATAAGATGTCATGAAAACTATGCCGAAGAATGTGAGAGGTTCTCAATCACATACTTGTTGAGATTTTTCTGAGTTTTAGGTAATAGTTCGTCTCCACGGCGGTCTCCCTAATTATTATTCCAAGACGATCGGTCCTACTAACGCATTTTACAACCAAAACCAATGTATAATATTCAATTGTTGGCGTCATAAACTACCTACTGCCTCATTGCAGGAGTACAAGCCAATCATAGCTTCCTTAATACGTTAGTTAAGGTTCTCCTTTCAGTGCAGTTTCCCAACCAATTTTAAACCTAAATGTCGCCATTTGAGAGAATTAAAATGGAATCCCCTTGATGTGGGTACTGAGAAGTGCAGACTGCAGATAAGATAAAACGCGGAGTGCCATTGAATGCAGTGGTTATTTTATTTTTTATGGCCAATTTTGTACAACAGGTTATTAAAATCACGCTTTGCCCAGTTGGAGCGAATCAATTTATTACCCGTAATATAGGCAAAGAGAACGTTTTGAAAGTGTCACATAAAATCGTTTTTCGTTAAAAATAACTTACTTTTTCTTGGAACACTTTTCTTCACTATCTCAAGAAGATCCGGACTTAGTTGCAATGGACTAGGTCCGGGTCTATTATAATTGTCTTCGCGACAAGCGCACACTTCTGGAGTCGCAATGTCCTATCTTGACCTGAGGGCAGTAGACCGTACCAATTTCGCAGATGTTGGTTGTTTCGTTGAACCACGAATTGTTCACGCAATCATACACCACACCACCAATTCGTTCACCCGTGGACTCATTGCAGTGAATACGTTCCCTTCTCAGGGCTCATTATACTCTCAGTTAGTCATTTGTGACAGCCATATAGCGCATTCCCGGATGGAAAAGACCAGCACATTTGCGTTAACAGCAGAAGTTGTATCAAAGCTAAAACCTAAATCAAACCAAAGTAGAGTAAGGTAAAAGCGTGATATATTATTTTTGTTTACTTATCAACAGCAACCTTATCGCCCTTAAAACTGTTTTCAACAACCAAACAGTGCGACTTCATATGCGAGTATAGACCCGCCTGTTGGGCAAAACACTTTCCACAGATCTTGCAGGCATATCTCTTTTTTTCGTCGTGCAACTTTTTGTGCTGAGCCAGGGTAAACCTCAGCTTAAATGTCGCCCCGCAGACATCGCATGTGTATTTCCTTTCGTCTGAATGTACCACCATATGGTTTTGCAAGCTTTCCGTGTCGAAAAACGCACTGCCACACACTTCACATTTGTGGTCGCGTTGATTGCGATGTCTCCTCATGTGCAGATGGTACTCCGAATTGGCGGGCAATTTTTTGCCGCATATTTCACAAATAAAGGGCTTCTCCCCCGTGTGCTTTTGATTATGTCGTCTCAACTCGGTCGTAGTCACAAACGATTTGTCGCAGATTGGACATCGGTGCGGCGTGACGCGATTGTGGCGGTGCATGTGAATTTTAAAATTGGTCTTACAGGAAGCCGTAAAATCGCACAGATCACATTTAAGAGGCGCCTTGTGTGTGTTTTGATGGTAGAAGTATCTCGAACGAGTGAGAAATCCCTTACCGCACAACGCACACTTGTAGGGGAAGTCACCGGCGATTTCGATTTTGTGCTTCTCGTACTGACGTAATGTGCGGAATTGTGTATTGCAGTGAGTGCAGTACTTATTTACAACTTGGTTAGCTTTGCCGAGGAATTTCAGTGACTCGTAGAACCAGACTGGTTCTTTGTTTTCCTTCGGAGTGTTTACAACGATTGAGTGAAGGTAACCTATTGCCGAGATGACTTTTTCTTTTGTTACAACTACGTCATTTCGAAGGAACATGTTCACAATTTTATCGTACGCTTCCGACTCGGCGGACGGATCGCCCAAATCCTTATGCTTCTGATCCCACAAGCAACCCTGTTCTTCGTACAGTTCTATAAAGCTCATCATCAGAGGTCTGTTTTCGGTGAGGTATGTGAAATCTTCGATGGGATCTGTTTCAATATTGGTCTGTAACTTTGGCGCAGTTTTTTGCTGTCGGTTTGCAAACGGTTTCAGGAACGACAACCGATCGTAGAAAAAGGGTGTTTGTTTGTAGTTGGCGGTATCTGCATTTTCAGCGGCAGTATTATACCGCAGAGCTCGGAAGTAGCATTCTTTAATATAGCGGAGTTGATAGCGCAGCTGGTCCGCTGTTAGATGGCAGTCGTGTTTGGAGCTGAGGGTTGAGAGGATGTTCTCAAAAGCTTCTCTCCGCACACAGCGAATTGCAAACCCTGCATGGCTGGTGTCCCATAAGATTGGCGCAGCCTGGTAAAGCTCGATTATAGCGAAGATATGCTCCTTCTAAAATAACAAATCAAAGCAAATCAATATCGGTAGGGACAGAGAATAAATGCCAACACTTACTGATTGGTGTTGTTTACGTTTTTGGTGGAACTGGAAGTGCATGAGAAAAATAAACAATAAGACACTTTGTATAAAGGAATTCGTTGGTTCTCAAGGCGTCTTGGGCAAGCAAAGCTGTATGTCGTTCCGGCGAGTGAGGAAGATGAGTTATAAGCGCTGATCGTGAGCTCCAAATTAGCCACGCAGTTAAAAACTCAGTGCAACTCACTAATGGCGTTTTCGATTGAAGAAAAGAATTGCCCTTTCTATGAAAAGAGCAAATCTAGAAGTGCTCTTTCGATGTATTCTATGTTTCATTGACAATAAAGTGCACTTCCAGGTCAATTCTTAACACGACAGAAGTGTCCGGAATATTTTTACAGAATTGCCCTGAACTCACCAACACATACTAACAAAATGTCAGATTGAAGTGTTTGTTGTGTTATTAGAAACAAATTTTCGCTATGTGATCTGAAAATATAGAATTATGCGTGCAAAATGTAAACTTAAATTGAAATATATTGATTTGGCTGTATTTATTACTGCAGAAAACAAAAAAAAGTGACAACAGAAAACCAAATCTCATATGGTGTCTACCACTATTACAAAAGTGCTCCAAGGAATTTCATTGAAAAGAGCAATTTGGAATTTCGGGGCAATTCTCTCGGATCTTCAATCGAAAACGCCATAATTTATTTATCGCCCATGAAAAGAATGCTACGAGAACGCAAACGCGTGCGAGAAACAGTGTTAGGACAACTCAAAAGCGGAATCGTCCACGTTTCTGTTGATTCAGGACAATTTAGAAGCGGAATCGCTGAAGTTTCTGTTGATTTTAAATGAGGTCGAGCACAGGAGAGGAGCTGAACATGAATAGGCGCTCAATATTTAGCATTATGTTGAATAAAAAGGAGCAAACGGCGCTCATATTAACAAGTTCAGGTCCTTCTAAGCGACGCATTGTCGAGTCTACTTATAGAATACGCGGGGAGAGCGACCGAATAGCCGCACTGGCCCATGCAACTTACTACAAACTAACCTTCCACAAAACCAATCAATTATAGCTCCTCATAGCTGAACTCAATCATTACACCGCCCATCCACATTAATGTAGTCCTTTTTCATCAAATAAATACGACAGCTCGCTCACGCAGACCGAGAAGTTGTTGTGATCCAATAAATCAGCAAGAAACAATGGCGAAACCAACAAATCTTATTAAAGTACCCACCTCTTCGGATTCCGAAATACTATAATCATCATCGGAGTTCACATTATTGTCCTCCTCTACCGCTTCATCAACATCGTCATTGTTCTCGATGAACGACAAAATATTGGCGTACCACAACAGCGTTCTTTGTGTCGGATTCTGTTCTTTAGAGCGAACCACTCGGAAATACGCAGAGCGTAATCTTCGAATTTCGAGACTAAGACGATCAATTGGAAACTTTACGTCGGTCCTTTTGTGAATAGCCTTAGCCATCTTTGCGTAGGCAGTCCTTCGAACAGTATGGCATTTTCCAAAGTGTTTTGAAGACCACAGGTTGGGTTGTTTCTTATATTCCTCTACGATGCACGTTAGGAGTTCCCTATTTCTAGATAGCGGACCCTGCAAGTGCTTACATGAGGCACTGTTGACAAAATATTACCGTAGTAAGAGCAACTTACTTGGTACAGATCTGGTTCCTTTTCGTCTGACCTGCCAGAGCGTTCGTCACTCTCAATCAATAAAGGCTCGTCACTGTCCGGCTCTTTGACTTGTTCAGTGGAGCTGGGACACAGCTGCGCATCATTGAATGCGGTACCGATGAATGATATTTGATCAAAGTAATGCAAATGTATGGGGAACACGGCATCCTCATTTGGATGTTCCCTCTCAAAGGCTTCTTTGGTGCGTATCACACGCCTGTAATTGTCCCTGAGCAGGAAAATCTTCCGCCTAATCGTCATTACATCGAACGATTTATTATGTTTGATATTAATTGCATTTGTAATTTCCTGGAGCGCAAGGAAGCGCGAAGAGCGACAGCTGCCTCTAAAGAGGTTAATGTCCCACAAAAGAGGATGTTTCTCGTACTCATCGATTATGCTGAGTGTTATTGTTTTACTTATATCATCTTCATTTTCTTCTTCTTCATCTTTATCTTCTCCAACTAAAGGTAGATGATCATCTTCGCTTTCGGTTCGTAGATATTGATCGAATATCTGAAAGTGTTCGCACTTAGAGGAGATAAAATGTTGTGCTTACCACGCTTTACCTCCTCTGTTTCTACGAAAGGGTCGATAAACACTGCTTCGGCTTTGTATTCCCCTAAATTCACTTCATCATCTGATATCTGTGTAAGTGCAACGAGTTGTAAGAAAATAGCTCAAGTTATTTCTACATATTTTTACGTACTTCAGTTTTCACTTTCACAGGCGACAGTGGATCGAACTTACTGCATGTACCTTCATCGAATTTGTCGCAATGTTCACTTGGTGTGGATATATCAATCGTACAATTGGGATTTGTTTGGATTTCTAAGCCTAGATCTCTTCTTCCAACAGACAGACAGCTCTGCATGTGTTTGATGAACAAATTGGAGCTGTGCAAGGTGAATACCTGGCTGCATTTCGTACAAATGACCACGAAATCTTCAAGCTTCTCAGAACAATAAACTTCTCCACAGTGTTTGGTAACAACTGTAGTAACAGCCGGCTGATTATAATCAACACAAGTTGATACCGCAGCACTAGCCATTAGTATTTAAGTTGTTTAAGAAAATGTCTGTTGGAGTGTTGAATTGGATATTTTTATTTAAGTTTTCTATGAAGTTACATGTAAATAAATAATAACAAAGGGCGCCACACGTTATCGCAATGGGTACGTTCAAAACTCAAGCTTACAGTATGACAGCTGGCTGATGTCACAGGCAGTGATGCCAGGTTTCGCTTTCACACAAAGCAAAATGGCTTCCGGAAGAGATGAACGGACGGTCGTTTATATACCTAATTCGTATAATATTAACGAGTTGTTGGTTAAATTTACTGAAACTAATTACTACTCTCATTTGAAATGTTGTAAATCAGAAATGGAAAGTTTTCAAGTAATTGAAAAAATGCTGGTCGCCGGAACTTGCCCTTATTTCAGTTTAAAAAATAGTTGGGACCCGAGGATAATCGATTGAAACAAAAAAGGTGCTGCCAGAAGTCGATTGTATCGACTGAGCTCGATTGTATCAAGTTACGTGCTGACACTCCTGTGTTTTTAATTTTTTTTGAGACGAATGGATGGGTCTAAAATTGTATGCCGAGTCCAAACGCCCAATTGAGAAGCTCTTTAATGTTTGTCAGACGTTCGCAAGAGGTGGCGCAGTATTAGCATAGACTGCGGGCAGCGAGCTCTTCCTCAATAGGATGAATTCGGATTGGAGAACATGCATATCGTTCCAACAGGATGGAGCAACGGCGCATATTGCACGTGCATAACCGAAACTCTGAGGGCCGCATTTCCGAGTCGCCTAATCTGTCGTTTTGGCGATTTGCAACAGTCGGCAAGATCCCCTTGGCGGATCACGTATGACGATCGTCTGAACGAAATATTTTTTGACAAAATAAGTTATTTTCTGGCCGATTTTTTTTTTAATTTCGGCAGTTTTCATTTCATTTGGGTAGATTGGATGAAGCTTTAAAACTCGTAATTTTGGGATTTCTTGCTAGTTTTGGAAGTCTACCGTTTTGACGACAGTCGTCTGAAAATTGAAATGATCAGGACCCTGGGGCCCTACTCTCTATTTCGTCCCCTTCTGCTTTTTAGTGGGTACTCTGTTATAATTTCGGAATTCTAAATGCGACATAAGTACATTTCAATCCACTTTCGAAATACAGAGTAGAAAAGGTTCGTTTTCGAAAAATGTTACTTTCGGAACGCGATACAGAGTAGGGCCCCAGATTTAATCATTCCAGACTTCCTTTTTTGGGGTACCTATTTATTTACTGCCAACAAACCTCACTCTTGAAGCCCTCAAAAAGAATATCCGTCAACAATGCGAGGACCTATCGTCCTAAGTCATAAATCGGGTCAGAATCATCATCAATTCTGGCGGCGGCCAATTGGATTTTCATTCAAAAAAGAATCACACGAGCCGCCTTTTCCATTATATTTTTGATATAACTAGGCTTCAATTTATAATTATATAAATAAGACTACAAGTACTCCCTTACGATAGACCGGCAATTATCGTTCTATTGGTGAGTGCTCCATTCAAATAGCCCACTGAGAACGAATGCCTTGAAAACGATAAATGAATGACAACTTGTTCCAAGTGCCAGTTCGGTGCATTCAAATTTTATTAACGAACACATTGTGCGACTTCATGTGAGAGTATAGCCCCGCCTTTTGGGCAAAACGTTTACCACAGATCTTGCAGGCGTGCTTCTTTTGCTCATCGTGCAGGGTTTTGTGCTGACGCAGTGTCATCTTCCGATTGAACGAAGCGCCACAGATTTCACAGACGTGTTTTCGCTCGTCCGTATGGCCTGCCATATGGTTTTGCAAGGCTTCCATGCTGTAGAACGCATAGCCACACACCTTGCACTTGTGATCTCGTCGGTTGAGGTGTCGTTTCATGTGCTGATTTAGCATCGCATTGGTTGGAAACGTTTTTCCGCAAATTTCACAAACGACCGGCTTCTCACCGGTGTGTGTTAACAAATGTCGTGTCAATTCGCTCGACGTTACGAATCCTCTTTCGCACAGTTCGCACTGGTATGGTGTAATTCCCAGGTGCCGGTTCATGTGGACTCTAAAACCGTGCTTTTCATATGCCTGGAAGTCGCACTGGTCACATTTAATTGGCTTCTTGTGTGTCTTCATGTGGTAGTTGAGTATGTTTCGAGTCGTACATCCCTTATTGCAAAGGGTACACCTGTAGGGGGAGTCTCCTAATTCGATTTTGTGTTTCTCATACTCAAGTGCTGTGCGGAAATGTGTGCTGCAATGTGAGCAGTATTTGTCGTCGACTCGGGGAACTCTACCAAGGAAACTAAGGTATTTATAGAACCAGACTCTTTCGGCTTTCTTGTCGTCATCTGAGTCGCGTTCAATGGCTTCCTGTGTAGTCGCCACTGTTGCGTGGAGAAAGTTGATTGCCGACAAGACTTGTTCTGTTGTAAGAACGATGTCGTTTTTTGCTAACATCCTTAGAATCTTATCGTAGGCTTTCGACTGAGCCGATGGATCGGTTGTGCCTTTCTGCTCCCACAAGCAACTGAGATTTTTGTACATTCGTATAAATTTGACCATGAGCGGTCTGTTTTCGGTGAGATATGTAAACTCTTCACACGAAGTTGTCTCCATATCGGCATTTTCCGCATGATCGGTAGACCTTTTGGCAAAGGGTTCTAGGAATGACATTTGATCGTAGAAAAACGGCTTGCTGGCGACTTCATTGTGCAGAGCACGGAAGTAGCATTTTTTCAGGTAGTCCAGTCGATGACGGAGCTGGATAGATGTTAGTTGGCAGTTGTGCTCCTCGCGGAGGGTGGATACTATGGCTTCGAAGGCTTTCCTTCGCTCATTGCGCACCAGATACCATCTATGGTTCGTGTCCCATAAGACGGGCGCGTTCTCATAAAGCTTGATGATCGCATAGACGTATTTTTTCTGAAAGAAAAACAAGAGGCATTGAAAAAAATACCACCTAAAAATAGGGGTGACTTACACTTTGGATATTACATCGGCTTTGGAAGCGCTGAAATTATTGACACCATATTAATAGAGCCTAACACAAACATAAGTAGATCTGTCTCTGTCTCATAGGTTAAACTATCGAATATATGAAACAAGAGCGCCGGCTCCAGACACAAATAGCAAGCCATAGAGACACATCTGTTAACCTCCGGCCATAGAATCCGGACCACAACTTACCTCTTTGCACTTTTTTTTTGAATCATTTTTTGCCAAGCTGTTATCATCTGAACGGGCATCTCCGTCTTGCACCACCTCGGTGTCAGCTTCATCACTGTTCTCGATGAAAGACAAAATACCAGCGCACCACATGGTCGTTTTATAATTCGGATCTTCCCGTTTCTTACGCAACATGCGCAAGTACGAAGAGCGCAAGCTACATATCTCCGTGCTCAGATTGTCGGCTGTGAACTCTGTCTCAAACTTGTCATTAATTGCTGTGGCCATCTTTGCGTAGGCAGCGCGTCGAACAGAATTGTTCTTTTTGTAATGTTTTAAGGACCAAAGGCATGTTTGTTTCTTGTACTCCTCTATGATGAAAGTCAGAAGTTCGCAGTTTTCCTTGAGTAGTCCCTGAAAGAAGTGGGTTTACAGAAAGGTTTCGCCATCTGGATTAGCACTTACTTTGTAGGGCTTTTTGTTGCCACCGGGAGACTTGCTGTTGATCTCCTTGTTAATATCAACGGACATGTGGCTATCGTCTTCAGTTGTTGCCTGTCCGTACTGTTCTTTTGAGTGGCGAGTCGATGCAATTTGTGCGTCACTGGAATTCCTTCCAATAAACGACAATTGATCAAAGTAATGCAAGCTTATGGGGAAGTTTTCTGTTGCATTCGGATTGTCGCGTTCGTAGGCCTCTTTGTTGCGTAGCACACGCCTGTAGTTCCCTCTCAGTTGGACAATCTTCTGCCTAATTGCTGTGTCGGTGAAATTTTTGTTGAATCTTGCATTGACCGCCTTTGTGATGGATTGGAACGCACTGTCACGGGTGGAACGACTGCTTGAATTGCAGAGATCATAGTCCCACAAGCAAGGATATTTCTTGTATTCACTGATCAAGGTTAGAACAATAGTTGCGGTGCTTGCATCTTCTCCCGCATTCGAAGATTCAGCATCGTCTGCGTTGTTGTCACTTTCGGATTTTTCATCATAGTCGAATGTCTGTAAGAAGTTGATGCAGTAAGAGATGGTATCCGCATCCGATGGCTATAAGGAATTACCTCATTGTCCTGAGATTCGGCGAAATACTCAGGTTCAGTTTTAAGCTGATTTATAGCGGCTTCATCGGCTGTGCCCTCTTTTGCTGCCTGTTTGAAAGAAAGAACAGAAGAGTGTAACGGGAAAACTTGGCGTAGAGTAGTATGAAGTCCAATTAAACTCAAAGAGCAGCTTTATAAGCGCTAAAATACGATTATCAAGCCAAACCATATTAAAACCCATACCAATATCTACCTTACCTGGCAATCGTCACCCACATTATCAGTCTTCTTCTCAAAGACAAACGAAAGTCTATCGTAGTACCATAGAACTATGGGTTTGTTGAACTTTCTATTGAGGTTGGATGCTCGCCTGTAGCCGCTACGCAGGCAATCGATTTTTGCACTTATTTCCTTTTCCGTAATCGACAGGTTGTATTTGTCATTAATAAAATGTGCTATTTTGCGAAGGCAATTGACTCGCTCTGTCAAATCTTTGTACATGGGCGCTAGTGGATCCCATAACGTGGAATAATTCCGATACTGTGCTATGGTGTCCAATATTACATTGCGATCACTCAATTGGTATAAGTTGGGTCCCTCGTTCTGTAAGCAGTTACAATGAAATGAAAAGGTAACAAATTAGCTGGTCCTCACCTCTTCATCATCGGAATCTGGAGGCTCCTCATGAGATACCTCCTCTTTCAGATCATCGATTGTTCCCATAATAAAATGCATCTTCTCAAAGTACCACAACTGTGCCGTGCACCCGTGCTCCTCTTTTTCTTTGAGTGCACGCCGATAGCTACACCTTAACCTCGAGATCTGTCTCCGAAACTCAATGTCTGTAAAATGCGTTCTTAATTTGGCATTGACGACTTTTCCGATTTGGTTATAATGAACCGCTTTTTCTGCTACACTTGCAGATTTGCTCAAATTCACATCCCACAAAAGCGGATGTTTCTTGTATTCTTTGATTATTTCAATTAACATTTTACGACGAGCTCCATTTGAAATGGACAAATCGTCTTCGTCGTTGTAGTCAGAGAGATAGTCGGCTTCCTTGCCTAGCTCTTCTTGAAAACCCAGCAGCTAGATAGAATACGTTACTTACATACATACTTACAAATAGACACGGAATAGCTTACCTCGATTTCCGCTTTCATTAGCAACAGTGGATCGAAATGATCTTCAGGGCTTTCGGCGTTGTCACATTTTACCGACGAAGTGAAAACGTCTTCGATGGAATTATTCGAAACTGTGTCGAGCAAGGACCCTGGAATGGGAAACCCGGTAGATAGACATTCCTTGATGTGTTTTATGAAGATATTGCAGCTAAGCAAGTTAAATTCTTGTGAACATGTAGTGCAATTTATCGAGAAGTCCTCGAATGTCGGTGAACAGTAAACTACTCCACAATGTGTGGCAACTGCTGGCGCTGGCCAATTGTTCGAGACGAATGTTGAAACAGCCGCACTAGTCATTATTTTTATTTATAGAAGTAAGCAAAAGTAAGCTCCGCAGAGCATAAATAATTGTTAGCAATATTGTTTGGTTTGGATTTGCTAAATCTATGTTGATACTTGATATTGAGTGCGTTCACTATTATCAAGCGCTTAACCAGCAAATGCATATTATGGTTTTATGTCACTGAACAGCTTAAGCGGGAAACACTAAACTCTACCAATCTTAAGCTTGATCTACAAAGCAATTGCATATGCACAACAATAGGTTCGTTCGCGTACGCCATTTGAATCGGACGCAATCGATATAAATCGATCGCAATCGCACAAAGTCTATACACGTACTCATCAAAAATGACAGAAAAAGAGAAAGTTAGCAAAATAACGAGTAACGAGCAGTTCCTCTCTTGGCTCGAAACAGCTCAGAGAATTTCAACCGGCAAGTACTGATAAAAATGTCAAATGCGCAAAATTGTCAGGAAACAAATCCGTTTTAAAAATTAATTGTACAGAAAAATAAAATATCTGACAATAAAGAAAATTCGGTGGTGGTCGAATGTTCTCCTAGAACGTTTCATATGTTGGTATGCTATAAATTTATTCGTGCCATGGATTCGATTTCAAAGATGTAAGTGACTCAAAGTAGCTCGAAGTGTATCCATGTACTTTGGAGTATATTTTCAACTCTCTGAGAGTGTTTCGCTCAATTTTTCGAGTTTGACAGGTTTTTAGTGCTTGGCTCATGAAAGTACGCGAATGGACCTAATAGAGGTAGCTTTTTAACGTCATTCTTTTGGGTGAGTTGTCATTTTTGAAACGGATAAAAAAGGCCTACAAGGGAGCTCTCGGCTCCCGGTCAGACAAAAGTGTAGCACAACAAACCACGGAGTCACTCTGCGCCCGAGTCCCGCAGTAGAAAATGAAAAAAAAAACAATTCATCGCAAACCTGGGTGAGAGTGTCATGCGACAAATGAAACTATCGTGAATCTGAATAAAAAATATGGTCATTATTAACACTCAATCACGCGAGACACAATTTAAGACAAAACTCCAGACATATATATGAATAGGTAGGTATGTCAAGTACATACCGATTTTTTGCGGACATGACTTACATTTTAATCAGCTTGATCCTATTTCTTGCCTTGACAATAGTACCTTACTGAAATTTGAAAGCAAAAATTCATATATATTGTAATTTAATAAAGCCCATATGACACTACATTTTTCGCCATATTTATCATGTTGAAAAGTCAGCGGTGTGTAAAGTGTACTAGGTACGAAAAGGACTATATGGACTACTAGTGAAATGTCACTTCCATACAATCTCTGCCCAGAAAATGACGCCAACATAACTAGCGCTCGTGGTTCTATGCGAAAAATAAGTGAAACAAAATGACAGCCATCTTGGATCTCTCCATAGAATGCTAGAGCCACCTATTGGGCGTGAGTGGATTTGCCAATTGAAACGGTTGAAATTCAAATTGTTGCGGCATTGTTTTATGTTGGAACCAACGCGAAGTTGTCTACTAGCAGTCCATATATAATAGCTGTTTTTTATTATCAGCTATGATCCATAAAGATCATCGATTTACATGCATTTACAACAACAGCAAATGATCCTGCTTCTCATCGAGATCACCATGATCTGAAACTTATTTCTACTATTTCCGACTAGGTGGCTTGTTTTATTTTTAAATGTTGGTGTGCATGTAAACGATAGCCACACAATCACGTTGCCAGACTCAAAAATGGAACACAAAAAAATCAATTGATTTATTTCGCATTCGAATAAAGGCCTGTCCGTATTCCGAGTTATTTTGTTTTTTCTCGTTCCATAAAGGTATGCCCAGACCAGCCACACATTTGATAAACAATTAAATACCTTAATGTTCCATATTTATTTCTAAAACACTTATTAAAGAAAATAATTTTTATGAAATGTTTAGAAATGTTTTGCTGGTTTGGATCTGGACACCAAAAAAACGTTTATGAAATGTTTCACAGTTACCCAATCGTGATGGGAAATAATTTTTGTTTTACAAGTATCCCTGGAGAAAGTGAGCGCTGTTTTTCGATTAATATTTCTTTTTAAATAAAATAAAAATGTCCAGAAAAGCTTTGAATACCTAATGAGAAAGTGATTCATTTAATACGATTATTTGAATTAAATCGCGTGACGCGTGATTGCCGAGACCAAAATTACAAAAATAAAAACTTTACTCGTTGCTTATAATCCCTCCACATTATTTTCTTCTAGTCCAAAACAGGATAAAGTTGAAACATCTCATAAACATTTACCCCCGCATTAATAAACAAATATGCAAATGTAAGTTAGCTAGTAAACGTCAGTCAGCATACAAAAATTTTACGTAACTGCTGAGTAACGAGTTGATAACTTTTACGCAGTGTTTATTAATACGGGGGTTAATAAATTAATTTCAGAAATCTTTTATAAATGATTATAAATTCTGTCCGATTTGCTTCAGAAACATTTCATAAACATTTCTGAAATGTTTCGGTGGTCTGGACACACCTTAATATGCCAAGATATAATTCAAGCGTTAGCAGCAAAATATTGTTCATGTGTTGCATATTTGAACATAAAATACTAAATTTGTTTCACAAAAATATATTAGAAAAGAAAAATTATGCAAATTTGATTCAACATGGTAGCACCCCCGACTTTTCAAGTGAAATGTCATGTACCTTGTGTGACGTCACGTTGAGAAGAATATTTGCAATATGGCTGGTGGCAACATGAAGTTTGAAATACCCTGTATTATCTGTTTTGTTTTTGAAAGCAACTGTTGCCACAATTCAAAAATTAAACTTTTCAATGATCCGTTCTGTTTTATTTTCGTGATCTGATTCGGATCAGATCACGCTGATAATAAAAAACAGCTAATAAGTCAATGAGGGTAGCAATTGAAAACTGAAATCTGACAGCGGGTTAGGAGAGCCGAAAAACTGCCCTGAATCTGAAAAAGTGTTTTTTCTCCTTTTTCTGTCCCAATGAAAAACGACATTCAGCAAATGTGTCTATGAATTTGTCCAAATCCCTTGCAGCGATGATAGAGGAACTCGAAAAAAGTCTCGCAATTCTGTCACCTATAATTTGTCCCCAGAAGATTTTTTTCCCTATTTATATTGGAAGCCCGTAGCAACGCTTCGGTCGAATCGGGGTTAGGGAACGAGCAATTTCTCCGTTAAAAAATCTCAACCGATCAGCTATTCACTCTCGAAATGATAATTAAGAAGGCTTGGGAATATGATAAACCTAGACCTTAGAACGCATTTTGTCTACACTCCTTTTCATCACTTATATGGACGGAAGTTAGAACACAGTTTTGACAAAGAACGTTTTTTGCTCTGCGCTGATAGCTTGGTAGTTCTTCGATCATTACAGAATGAACTTCGTCGCGCACTAGATAGGCTTGTAGCCGTCTGTATTGAGGCTGGGATAAAGTTAAGCGTCAACAAATCCAAATAGTGGTGATCGTCTCAGGGTACAAACTGTTTTCATTTATGCGAAAAATATAAATAAATAGGAAATAAAAAAGAGAAGAAAAACTTCTGCGATTGCGTATAACTTTGTTTATTAAGAATATCTGACCAGAATGAGTCTCATTTCTTAAGGTCAACTTTTTGGTTAAAGGCGTTTGTGTGAATTCACTCCCAATAACGGCTGAAAAACTAAACTTCCGAAACAGACATAATGCAGGTAGAGGCTTAACATTCTTAAGAAATCTGTTTCCGTACTGGCTAAATGTCACAGTTATTTCAATGCAAAAGAACTATCGACCACCAAAGCGCTCTCCATGTCTGCTTCCTTCAATGGAATGAGTTTGAGCAAATCTGACAACACTTACGAATGGATCATCGTACAAAATGCAGCGTACGCAGCTACACAAGTCAAACTATGCAATGCGAACCTAGTGCGACTTCATGTGAGAGTATAGTCCGGCTTTTTGTGCGAAAAGCTTTCCACAGATCTTGCACTCGTGTTTCTTTTGCTCTGCATGCAAGGCCTTGTGTTGTTTTAATGTCATTTTCCGCTTGAATGTTGCGCCGCACACGTCGCAGATATGATTACGCTCGTCTGAATGCCCCGCCATATGATTTCGCAGACCTTTCGGCGTGTAAAAGGCACTGCCGCACACGGTGCACTTGTGATCGCGTTGGTTGCGATGCCGTTTCATGTGCTGATACAGTTCCGAATTGGATGCCATTTTATTGCCGCAAATATAACACACGAAGGTCTTTTCACCGGTGTGCTTCAGAGCATGTCGTTTCAGCTCAGTCGATGTTACAAATGCCTTGTCGCAGGTTTCACATTGGTATGGCGTGTCACCCTGGTGCCGGCGCATGTGCACTTTCATATTGTACTTGTCATAGGCCTGAAAGTCACACTGATCGCATTTGAGTGGCTGCTTGTGGGTCAGCCGATGGTACATGTACTTGTTGCGTGAGCAAAACTCCTCGTTGCAAATAGCACAGGTGAAGGGGTTCTCGCCGATTTCGATTTTGTGCTTCTCATACTGACGTATTGAACGAAAATGTTGGTTACAGTGCGAGCAGTACTTATCGCTGAATCGGGGAATTTCATCGAGAAATTTGAGATGTTCATAGAACCAGACACGTTCGAAGGTTTCCGCTGATTTTTCGTCCACCTCAGAGGTTTCGTGGTCACTTACAGTCGCGTGGAGGAAACCTATTGCCGACAAGACCTGCTGTTTGGTCAGATTTATGTCGTTCTGTAAGAACATGTTGGCAATACTCGCATAGGCTTCCGCCTGAACTGTCGCATCACGATTGTCCTTATGCTTTGGATCCCACAGGCAACGCTGCTCTTTGTACAGCTCTATGAAGCTGAGCATGAGAGGTCTGTCGTCAGTGAGAAATGTGAAATCCTCTCTGGACTCCGATGGAATGCCGGTTGTCATCGTTGGAGCATTTGTATCCTGCTTAGCAAACGGTTCTAGGAATGACATTTGGTCGTAGAAAAACGGCTTCGAAGGTTGTTTATCTCCATCGCGCAGAGCACGGCAGTAAGATGATCTTAAAAACAGGATCTTCCGACGCAGTTGCTTAATTGTGAGTTGACAGTTGTGATCCGCGTTAAGAGTTGAAGTCATGGTCTCGAAAACTTTCGACTTAGCAGTACGATGCCTAAACGCTCTATGATTGATGTCCCACAAGATTGGCGCAGCCTTATACAACTCGATGATTGCGAGGATATGTTTTCTCTAGAAAAAGGAACAGTGAGATGAGTCATATCTTAACAATTCTGGACCACAACCTACCTCCTCGGTTTCCCCGGAACTTCTGTCGTTGTCGTCGTGGCTTTCTTCCTTAGAAACGATTGGCATTCCTCTGTCATCCAGGTCCTCCTCAATAAATGATAGCAGATCAGCATACCACAATGAATTTCTTTGCCCGCTCTGTTTTCTATGCATCATCGTCCTATATGTGGACCGTAGTCTTCGTATCTGACAACTGACCTGTTCGGGGGCAAATTCTGTCAGAAACTTATCGTTGACAACTTTAGCAATCTCAGCATAGGCATTTTTGCGGGCTGAGAACTCCCGTCGCGAACAATTTTTACTCCACAGGATTGTCCGTTTCCGGTACTCCTCGATCATGCACGTCAAGAGTTCTCTATTCTTTGTCCTGTCCATACTCCACTTATGCAGCCGTTTTCTGGTATGACAAACAGTCGAAAGCGTTGACTCACGATAAGTCGCTCCGATAAACGATATTTGGTCAAAGTAATACAGAAAAATGGGGAACTTTTTCTGACTATTCGGATGCTTCTGCTCATAGTTTTCCTTGCTGCGCAGGACACGCTTATAACAGGTTTTAAGATTGGAAAATTTGCTCCTAATCGTCTCTTCGCTAAATGTTTTATTGCATTTGGCATTGACGGCTTCTGTGATTGATCGGAGGGCTGCACTGCGTTCAGTATATTCCGTATGTTGGTGCAGGTCATTACTCCACAGGCAGGGGTGTTTTTTGTACTCCTCAATGATGGTAAATACTACTTTCCTGGTTAGGAAATAGTCCGATTCACCATTAGAATACAGATCTTTGTCATCATCACCATCATCAGCGAATTCAATGTCATTGTCATCATCACAGTTGTCGGACGGTGGACTTGTATCCAAAAACTGAAAGAGTTTGCCATTAAAAGAGATAAAAAAAAACAATCCCCACGTACAGTTACTACCTTATTAACTTGGCTTTGGTTGTGAGATTCGTTTGCGAGAAGTTCAATTTTAAGTTCACCCAACGTCATGTCATCATCATCTACAGTTTGTTCTTCTGACATCTGTAGATAGAAGTATAAAGGCTACAATTAGAGGGTTGACGAGGCAGTTTATCCATACAAGCGGAGATGGGAAAATCGTTTCTAGATTTGGGATTTGGGAGTGGTAAGTACCTTACTCTAATACGTGGCACGCTCAAACGTCACTCCCCATCTGTAAATCAGGTTAACATAAACTTCCAAAGTTTAGACTTACCAAACAATCACTTTCCTTGTCGCCGTCCAAAATGCCCGACAACTGATGATAGTACCAAAGAGTAATAGGTACATCCAACGTTTTATTGGCGATGCTAGCCTTTTGGTAGCCATCTTGAAGGTTTGCAAATTGTTTATAAACGTTTTTGCCGTCAACATTAGTTTGGTACTTGTTGTTAATAAAAATTGCAATGTTGTCTAGGACATCTTTTCGTTCTTTCTTCAACTGTTCCGAGCGCGGCTTAGCCTCAATTAGGATGACATTCTTCTTAAACTGATCAATAATATCCGATATTATGTCCTTCCTATTCAATTGATGCAAGTTCCCGGTCTTTGAATCATCTTCATCGTCGGAAAATTCCAATTTGAAAACAGCAGTCTTCTTATCAAACATTTCTTGCTTGATATTAACTTCTGTTCGCGCGATAAACTTCATCCTATCAAAGTACCACAAATGTGGAGGACTTTTGTGTTTAAGAGCCCACTTATATCCATCTCTCATCACAACAATATCACGCCGAAGTTTCGAGACGGTAAAGTCAGTTTTGTGTTTCAAATTGAAGTCCTGTTGGATCTGTTTAAAATGAAGCATTTTATCCAATGGAGTTGCGGTCTTCTCCAGATTAACATCCCACAATAGTGGATGCTTCTTGTACTCTTCAATTAGACCGATTAACATAGCGCGACGTTTTAATTTCTTAGCGGACAGTGCGCTTTCGTCAGCACAGTCAAGGTCCACATCCTCAAAACTGGGTGCATCCGTGAAGTCGGTTGCTGGCTGATGAGTAAAACAAGTTATGTTTAAAATACTTTCCCCATAGGCAAATAACGTACCTCGATTTCTATTTTCATAGACAACAGTGGGTCGAAATGATTGTCTGTGGCCGAGTCAAGTTCTATGTGTTCCCTCTTTACAGCTGGAGTGAATATTTTTTCGACAATATAATCAGAGTTTTTGCTTGTGTCCTCTCGAATGGATGCAACAATGCATTCTTTGACGTGCTTGATAAACAAAGTGCAGCTGAGCAAGTTGAATTCTTGTGTACATGTCGCACAATTTATTGAAAAGTCCTCACACGCATCGGAACAATAAATTTCTCCACAATGTGTGGAAAGAGCTGGTGAATTGTATGCCACGGGCACTGATACTGAAGCACTGGCCATTATATTTGCAACGGAAAAACTAAAATCTTCCTTAAACTTGTAACAGCCACCTACAAAACGAATTATAGGTAGGAATCAATAATGTAATGTACCTTATCTTAAGAAAAATATAAATACAAACCAACTCAATTCTCCATCTCTTATTTCTCTTATCGTTTGACACTTGGTTTCGTTTTTGAGTGCGTTTGGTAATATACAATTGGCAAATGTCATTGCGAGTCCGATTGTTAACACAGCCATATAAATAATAAATACCACAGTGACGTCAAATGCCAAAAAAGCGGCCTCTGTCTGGTACCTAAAAAGTGAAATATAATGATACCTAGGTGTATGCAGCGCTAGCATATAATTAAACCGGTTGTAGGATTCGCTGAATAAATGTCCCTATCCACTCAACTCAAAAATGTGTCCTCCCACATATAGCGGACGCAGACATCGTAAGATCTAAAGCATAGTACAATTGGGCATTATTGATGCAAAGAGGCATTTATAATACCTACCATCTTGCGATGACTAGGTTCAATAGTTTAAGAGTGGCCAGAGGCACAACGTCTCCTAAGTATTGTTTGAACAATTAAAGACAAGTTAATTTAAACAAAAAAAGTACAGTACAGCTAAATATTTTATTCGGTATAATCATTATATGAATATTAGATCAATTTATTATAATCATTGGGGTGAGTTTGATTTTAAATACAAATACATAAATAAGTACGGGAATGTAAAGCGTGTCATATTGTTAGGCGTTGGCGATCATCTACTAAAGTCGATACAGTGGTGGCCACCGAAATTAGCAGAAGGCGGCTTTAGATCTGCAAATAAAATATAAAACACAAAAAAAAAATCAGAATATAATTACATAGTTAACGTTATACATAAACATAGCATATGGATCAGAACGTCTGCAATATCAGGTTGTATATAACTATTTAAATTATGAAGAGTATGTTTTCATGGCAATCAATAATTTATCGAAATTGTAACGGCCTGCGGGGTAATATCATAGTGCTTTGTGTTGAGTCAGCTTTCGTAACTCGCCATGTAAACTCGGTCACCTTATGACCTAGCGATTTCTATTGCTAACGAATACTGAACACGCTCAGATGGCACCATATTAGATCGTGGTACCAAAGTTGATCGTGTCCTAGTACTTTTGTACTCAAGTTTGTGCCGTTATTTTCATTAAAAATAATTTTTATTTTAATTTTTAGTTTAGTGCGCGATGTGTTTGTTTAAATAAGTTCAGTGTTAATGTTGTGAATTGTGAGAACACCAATACAGTGATAAATATAAAGGTAAGAGAGATGAACAAGTAGATTTCTTATTTTTGAGGGCAACAGTTTGAAGATTTTAAAATTAAGTTGTAATTCCTGGAACACATCATGCGATGTTAATGTTTTTGAACCTTTAAAAAATATTGGACTGATATTTAACCTCCCCAACTGAATATGTCTTGCGGGAATCGTTGCACAACCCGAGGCAATGTTCAAATTATTGTTGCAACATCAATTTTACCGTTTCTTTTATAAAGGACGACTGACTTCTTGAAGCCTTCCTATTTCCCAAGTAAAGTAAACGATTGCGTTTAAAAACATTCATTTTTATTTCACTAATGCACAACATGTAACAGAGCAGCCCCCTCAACTATTTCCAAATACCAGACCGTGCGACTTCATGTGCGAGTACACCCCCGCCTTCTGGGCAAACAGCTTTCCGCAGATCTTGCAGGCGTGCCTCTTCTGCTCGGCATGGAGTGGCTTGTGCTGCAAAAGTGTTTTCTTCCGCTTAAAAGCCGCACCACAGGTCTCACAAACGTGCTTTCGTTCATCCGAATGCGTGGTCATATGATCCCGGAGGCATTTCTGCGAGAAGAAAGCATTCCCGCACAACTCACACTTGTGATCTCGTTCGTTTCGGTGCCGCTTCATGTGCCGGCGCAGGCTAGAAGTGCCTGTATATGAAATGCCGCAAATATCACAAACAATGGGCTTCTCACCCGTGTGTATTCTCAAATGCCGTCCGACTTCCGACGAAGTAAAGAACCCTTTGTCGCAGTGGTCACACCGGTATGGCTTGATGCCCTTGTGTCGCAGCATGTGCACTTGAAAATTGTTCTTATCGGCCGCCTGGAAGTCGCACAGCCCGCATTTGTGTGGTTGCCTGTGGGTCAGCTGGTGGTAGTTGTATTTGGGACGCGACAAGAAGCCCCTATCACATATGGTGCACTTGTAGGGGAAGTCGCCGGCTATTTCGATTTTGTGCCGCTCGTATTCGCGCAACGTACGGAAGTCTTGGTTGCAGTGGGTGCAGTATTTGTCGATGATCCGCGGAATCTTGCCGAGAAAGTTGAGGTGTTCGTAGAACCAAACCGGCTGCTTACTTGCTTCGTTTATGTCGTCCGCCTCGAAGGCCTTCTGTGTGCTTACAACGGTTGAGTGGAGAAAGCTAATTGCCGATCTGACCTGTTCTTTTGTAAGACACACATCGCTCTGCTTGAACATGCCAATGATTTTATTGTACGATTCTGACTCGGCTGTTGGATTCTGCACGTCTTTGTGCTTTTGATCCCACAGGCAACCCTGCTCCTTGTAGAGTTCTATGAAACTGATCATCAGTTGTCTGTTGTCGGTGAGATATGAAAAGTCCTCGCCGGGATCTGGCTGGGTGTCGATTTGCAGTTGAGGCGCAGTTGACTGCTTCTTCTTCACAAACGGTTCGAGGAAAGACATTCGATCGTGGAAAAAACACTTCCGGTGGTATTTAGCTACATCGCCCTCCTTGTTGGCGATCTCACTCCGCAGAACGCGAAAGTAGGATTCGCGAATATAACGAATCTGGTAGCGGAGTTCAGCAGCTGTTATGTCGATTTCCTGGTCCAGGTTTGAGAGAATATTCTCGAAAGCTTTCCTTCGGTCATTGCGCATTGTGAACCGAGGGTGACTGGTGTCCCACAAGACCGGCGCAGCCTTGTAAAGGTCGATGATGTTGAGGATGTTTTTTTTCTAAACCAAAAGGGGAAACAGTCAAATTGTGTATACATTGCACGTGTGTATTACCTTCAGGTTCGCGGTCTGGCATCTTCCTTTGGTGATCTGCAAATATGTAGATGAAAAGGATACTAAGGATCATGCAGGTCAAGTTGTATATCTTACCCCTTCGTCTTTCCCGGACGAATCTGATAGGGAGTCGTCATCATTGGAAATGGACTGACGGCCACGTCGCGGGCTCTTTTTACTGTCCGCATCATCATTGTCCAGGAAGGACAACATATCCGCGTACCACATTTTCGATTTGTATTTCGGATTTTGCTTTTTTCGTTTAGTCAGCAGCAAGTACTTAACACGCAGTCGGCGTATCTCATAGCTGATGGCCTTAAAAGTGAACGGCATATCGAACTTGCTTCTTACGATTTCAGCGATCTCTCCATAGGCAATCCGTCGAACATAGGTGTTTTTGTTGTACTCCTTTTTCGACCACAAAGAGGGGTGCTTCTTGTACTCTTCTATGATGCAGGTTAAGAGTTCTATGTTATCGGTGAGTTCTCCCTACAAAAGCTTGTCAGTCTTCTGGTCGGGATGTAGTTCGAGAAAAACTTACCTTGTACGGCTTCGAATTATCGTCATAATAGGACGGAGCAGTGGATTTGTTTTCCGTAATCGAGTCACCGTCACTATCAACTGCTGTTACCGCCTTACGCGGCTTTGAGTGACCGACTGAGACTTCTGTATCACCACCCGTGGTTCCAATAAATGCTAAGTTATCAAAGTAGTAGAGATCAAATGTTTTGTTCGCATCTGAAGGGTTCTGCTTGGATGCATTCTTCTGCCGAAGCACGTGCCTGTAGCTTCGCTTTAGCTGCGTGATCTTGTCCCCAATTTCGGTTTCGGTGAAGGCTTTATCAAATTTGGCATTAACTGCAGCCGTTATTGCTTGGAAGGCGCGGATATGGCGACTGCTGGTGTTGGAGATAGTACAGTGCCACAGGCATGGATATTGCTTGTATTCCTCTATAAGGCTTAGTACTATATTTCTGTTGTTTAAATCGTTTCCCGCAGTATCAGAGTTTTGGTCTTCAGCTAGTGTCTGCAAGGGTTTATTCTAAGGAGAGCTTAATGGAGAGTTTCATTGGGTTACCTCGTAGTCCCGGGTTTCATTGAGGCTATGGTTGATGGGTGGTCCGCTTTTGAGTTCACTTAGTGCTAGTTCATCTGTTGGACATTTTTCAGGAGGCTGCTAAGAGGGGAAAAAAGTTTACTCTAAAGGATGTCGGGTTGGCACAGGGTTTTAGTACAACAACTCGCTACAACTGTATGGTCTCACATTCAAAGTGTTGATGTTCGCGGAGATTGCTACCGAGGAACTTTCCACGGAACACTGAAACCAAGGGAAAGTTTGCGAGTGGTTTGCTCTTTGCAAAATAAGCATTTTCTTCGATGGAAGAACAAGGGCGACCAAAAGCTTACCACGCAGTAATGCTAAAGCTGAAGAGTGCCGGAAGGTTGCAGTTCAGTTCTTTAATCGCCAATCAACAAGTGTACGAGTTTGAATTTACCCTGCAAAAACTCTGTCAGATGACGGGAAATCAGGCATAAAGGCGGTAGTAATGAACCATCACAGATCGAAAGAAGGACTACTTTCCTACGGTGTTGCTGTGCGAGGCAGACGCATGGAGCTTAACGAAAGATTCTGACGGTCTTTTTTAGTACTTGATCAGACCAATCAGCGAGTGACACTACCTGCTGGTAATTTACAAAAAAAAAAAAAAAAACTTACTTGGGATGCCGCGGATTCCTCATCATCATCATCAGACTGATCCTCAACTTTCATCTCCACACTCGCGTCCTCATCACTATCAGTTGTCATTTCATCGTCATTCGTTTTTTTGTTTGGCTTACGTGACGACCTTCGCGGTATTCCTTTTTGTGTACCGTTTAGTGAGAGCACTGTGTCACTGTACGCCGCCCCAATAAATGATAGCTTCTTGAAGTAATACAGGCTGATCGGGAATTTGCGTTTGCAATGTGAACTATCCCTCTCGAAGGCTTCCTTGCTGCGTAAAACACGCCTGTAACTCCTTCTTAATTTGAAAATCTTGTGGCGGATCTCTGTTTCGGTGAAGTTTCTATTGAATTTAGTATTGATAGCGTTTGTGATGAGTCGGTTCGCATGTTGACGGTCGGAACGGGTGCTGGCATTGTAGAGCTCTTTATTCCACAAGCAGGGATGTTTCTTGTACTCCTCGATGAGACTTAATACCATCTTCTCTTCGGAGAGACCATCTCCGTTTTCACTTTGGGATTCATCATTGTCGGATCTGTTGGATTGTTGATTGTCATTCTGAAAGAGTCAGTTCGTGGAAGAGGTAGGCACTCGTTTTTAGGCAAACTTACCTCGTAGTAATGTGTTTCATCTAACGATTGGTTAAACGGAGGTTCGGTCTTGAATTCACTGGGCGCCTCTTCATCGATTAAGGGTTCTCCTAATACCTGTGCAAGGGAGGAAAAGTTAGACAGAGGTTTTAAAGGTGCAGCGAGCTTTCTATAGCAGTAGGTTGAAAAGATTCAAAGAGCCATGCGTCAGTGCCCTAAGACGATTCAGGAGCTACTTGCCTTAATGTATAAGGTAAGCAGCATATGGCAGATAGCTACTGAAAATGCTCACAATTAATAGTACTGAGTGGACAGAGATTGTTTAACTGAATAGTTGGAAGGAACCTCTTCCCCAAGCTAGCTTTTCGTTTATCGTAAGTGCCTATGCACTTTTGCGTGTCTTAGTCCATTGTTAGTGCGCCAGAGAACACACGACAGTACCTATTATACATACGCCCACACTCACCTGACAATCATTTTCCGAATGTTGAGACCCCTTGTCGAATACGAATGATAGCGCGTCATAGTACCACAGCGTTATGGGTCCAGATGTTCGTCGAAGTGCCGATCTGTACCCACTGCGCAGGCAGTCGATCTTCCTCGATATGTCCTTTGCCGTAACATTCTTCTTATGCTTTCTTTGGACAAAACGAGCAATCTCACAAAGGGCCTCATTTCGCTTGGCCTTATTGCTATAACCAGCCGCACTGTCGTCCCATAACAGACTATACTTCTTGTACTGATTTATGATATCCAATATGAGTTTTCTGTCTCGAATTTTGTGCTTTTGAGTTGCCGGTTCGTTAGTGGAGTCATCAGAAGATTGCTATTTGCAACGAAAAAGTCGAACTAAATTGCACACAACTTGCATGAATTGCTGTCTTACCTCATCGTGGTTCATTTCTTTTTTACAAACAAGGTCCTGATCCGCGGTGTCATTTCCATCGATAAAGGACATTTTATCAAAATACCACAATTTTGGATCAATTTTCAACTTGTTCTTCTTTTGCAGAGCGCGTTTGTAGCCACTCTTCAGGCTCAAAATCTGGTTGCGCAGCTCGAGATGTTTAAAATTTGTTTTGAACCTCGAATTAATTTCCCGTCGGATTTGCTTGTAATGCTTATGCTTGGCGGATCGTACTGCGCTGTTTTGCAAGTTGGAATCCCACAGCTCGGGGTGCTTCTTGTATTCGCTGATAATGCCTTCGATCAAACTGCGACGGGCTATTAGATCGTCCTCGTCATTGCAGTCAGACATGGGTTCCACATCTTCCACGGTCTGTTCATCTGATAGTTTGGATGGCTAGGTGGTAGTCTTTTTCAGTATTCGATGCATTTAGATTGACAAGAAAGCTTACCTCGATTTCCACTTTCATAGACATAAGTGGGTCGAAATAATTGGCCCCACTTTGGACATCAGATATGCTGTCATCTTTGTCGGCAGCAGTGAATATGTTCTCAATGGCATACTTAGCATTTCGGTGATTTCCATTTGCGATGTTTTCAACTGTGCATTCCTTGACGTGTTTAATAAACAGATTGCAGCTGAGCAAGTTGAATTCCTGGCTGCATGTTGTGCAAGTTATCAGGAAGTCCTCCAAAGTGTCGGTGCAGTGAACTTGTCCACAATGTCTGGTGAATGTTGGTGGATTATAGACAATGGGCGTTGATACTGCAGCGCTTGCCATTTAATCAAATAATATTTGTTTCCACCTTAGAAATTGCAACTTGTTTTGTATTTTGTTAAAACCAAATGGGAAATGACAGCCGTCATGCACTTGTCAACAATGTTACCATTGTGCTCTTTAGTTTTGTTCAGTAGCCAGTAGGTAGAAGGTACTTTTGTACTTTAATTTTGACAGAAACGCGAATGTTATTAACATAGCTGTGAGAACAAGAAAAAACAGCATTAATTCGTTTTTAGCCACTTTTCAGGAGCGAAGGTTAAAAGTTTGAACTCAGATATGCCTTACCATATCTTATGCGTTTTTTCCTGATCCATAACTCTGCAACCGTAAAATATATTTAAATGAAAAAAAAAAAATGACGTATAGAACAGGGCTCGGTGCATCCGATCGTAACATTAACTCAATTTTGACATAAGTCGACTTATGCTGTTCTTCCTTGTTGCCACAGATAGACAAACCATAGTTTTTTTTACTAGTCTCTGGTTATTAACTTGAAATTCTCGTATGTTTTTCAGATACGGCGGAGAAGGTGCATTCGCAGTTGTGCGAATAGAAACATTCACAGGATCAGAATTCAATGAAAACAGGTAATCACTTTTATATTCACTTCATTGGGCTTGTTTTATTGAACATTTTATTTAGTAAGCCAAAGACAGTTCTGATTCTGATATTCACAGTAGGTATTTGTATAAATACCAGTATACTTTTTTAAGCTAGGAGAAAATTATAGTTTATGTAGACGCCCTTTTGGTATGAATATGTTCATGAAACTGCTACTGTGTAGGAGGGGAAGCGGCAAAATTTACTCAAGAAGTAGTTTTGAAAGAAAACACAAAGTTTGTAAACTTATTTTTAATGTATACTAGCTGACCCGGCGAATTTCGTACCGCCTAAAATTGATTAAACTACTAACATCCCTTTTGAAAGTCGAACCTCTGTATTGAACGAATGGAACTAGTACTTTGGAATTAAATTGAGTTCAATGCAGAGTTACGACTTCATAAATTTCCGGGTCGGCTTCTTGATCGCGCGGTTTTTGGCGCGTTTTTACGCCCTTCTTGACGCGTTTTTCAAGCTATTTTTGGTGCTTTTTTTCTCACGTTTTTTGACACGTTTTTCAAGCAATTTTTCACGCGATTTTTGACACGTTTTTCACGCGTTTTTGATACGTTTTTCAAGCAATTTTTCACGCGAATTTTGACACGTTTTTCACGCGTTGTTCATGCGTTTTTGACGCGTTTTTCAAGCAATTTTTCACGCGTTTTTTGATGAGTTTTTTCTCGCGTTTTTCAAGCAATTTTTCACGCGATTTTTGACACGTTTTTCACGCGTTGTTCATGCGTTTTTCAAGCAATTTTTCACGCGTTTTCTGATGAGTTTTTTCTCGCGTTTTTCAAGCTCCTTTTCTCGCTTTTTGACGCGTTTTTCAAGCTATTTTTTACGCGTTTTTTCTAGCGTTTTATAAGCTATTTTTCACGCGTATTTTGACGCTTTTTTTGACGCGTTTTTTTTAACGCCCTTTTCACGCGTTTTTTCTCACCTTTTTCACGTGTTTTTTACGCCTTTTTCGAAGCGTTTCTTCACACCCCTGGCCCTTCATATTTTTTTTGCGAGTATGTTACTGCGAATTTTTGAAGTTAAGTGACATTATTGTCAATACAATGCGAATTTCAATGTAACAATGCTAGCGCACCAAATCGTGACCACTCTGTAAAAATATAGCTTGTAGGCAAGTAACGGAAAGTCGGCCAAAGTTGGTGGTCTTTATGGTTTTTCGGGCTTTAATGAGAAATTTCTGTTTTTTTGATTATTTGTGTCAAAGCTCTAGCGCAAATGGTTAAATGTTAATGTAGTATTTGTAATATGAAGTTTGACATGCCGGCTGATATTCTAATGATGTTTTGATTGGAGAAACAAATTGCCCTTTACAATCAAATCCAGAAGTGTTCCTTCTATGTTTTCTATGTTTCATGCATTACTGGTCAATTCCTAAAACGACAGAAGTGCCCGCAATATTTTTAAAGAATTGCCCTAAACTCACCAACACACACTAGCAAAATGTCAGATTGAAATGTGTGTTGTGTCGTAAGATGTCGTGCGGTATGTGTGTCAAAAAATACGCAAATATGCATGCAAATGTAATCTTTAATAGAAATATATTTATTTGGTCCATATTTGCGGTGAAAAACAAAAACAAAAAATAATCCAGCTGCTGCTGTTACTTGTAACAAAATTTGTAAGTTTCCTTGGATGTATTTTTAACTTTCTCCTTTACGTAGTAAGAGAAAGATATTGTATTCGTACAAAATTTCGAACTCGAGATGTTAATCAATTCTGACATTACGATGATAGGCGAACTCAAAAAAGTGGGTTGCAAAATTCTGTCCGTCTGTCCGTATGTCCCGAGGCCTACAGCCTGTGTGGCTGAACGGATTTCGTTCAAACTTCGGATTTAAAGTTTGGGGGCCTACAGTTCGGGGCCGTTTTTTTTTTGCATTGTAACCTCAATATTAATGGTACTTCCCAAACAACATTTTCATACCAGTTTGATTTGTTCGAAAACGGCTCTAACGATTTCAACCAAAATTGATATTTAAGCTTAAGTAGGTGAGGTAAACATAACTGCATACTCAGTTTTCCGCTAAAAAAAATCGAGTAACGGTACTTTTGAAATTTGGACATATCTCGAAAACGGTCCATACGATTGTAACAAAAATTCATTTCTATGGTAATATGGTCATTTCTAACTTAATGGAAAACTCAGTTTTTCTCTGTATTATCGTAAAATGGATTTTTGAAAAAAGTCATTTTGAAAAATATACCCAAGTAACAATTTTACTTCGGTAAGGTTAAAATTTGTAATTTCTGTAGGCAACAGCTTCGATAGAGCTTCTATAGTCTTTGTTAAACGAAGTTGATCTATTTCGAAGCAATTGTTTCGATAATAACTTCAGTAAGTCCTTTACGAAGCATATACACAGGCGTTATAGAGGGATATGAAATTAAGCTTCGGTAAGATCTCTATTAGACATCATCTGAAAATGTGTCTGGAGATGTGTGGAAAGTGAATTGCTTTGATAAAGCTTGTGGTTCGAAGCGCTTCCTAGTACCTAGCTTCTTTAGAGCTTCTGACCGAAGGCATTATAGAAGCAATGAACTGTCATGCAGTCAACCGCTTGTGATTGGAAGCTGTACAGAAGCACTTACTAGTACTTTCTCCTGACTAACATATGGAGGCTTTATAGAGGTAAATATTAATTTTATATGAAAGAAACATCAATTCATTAATCGGGGAAAAATGACGAAAAATAAAACACTTTTAGCACAGTGAAAAATATGTCAGCGTTGTGATTTTAAATAAACGCTTTTCGCGCATAAATAAATTGGGTAACACTAAATGTCTTGCTTACAACTTCGGTCGAGTAAGCTGCAAGTTTATTGCAAGTCTTAACGAAACTCTAAAATGTATCAAGTAATTCAGATTTACCACTGCTACAGCATGATGACGAATTAGCCTAGGGGGTAGTGTATTGGACTACTACGCAGCAGGACCCATGTTCGATTCTCAGTGCCACGCATGTAAGTAAAATATAAATTATAACGAGTACGTAAATGGTAAACTCCATGAAAATTGCAAACAGTCATTGGATAATATTTATTAATAGGATAAAAAAAAAATAAAAAATAAGAAAATGTAAAATTGAAAAATGGAATAAAAAACATAAATATATTTTTCTTGTTCATTTTTGAGCCTCTATGAAGTTTCGGTAAGCCCCTACCAAAGTATAATAACCTACTGCTGATAAATGTGAGATGCTTCCGTGGATGTTAATTGCCTTTCAGACGAAGAAGTTTTGTTTTGATTAAGGTCTATCCAAGCTGTTCAGGAAGTCTTAAACAAGTAAATACTTGCATTAAAGTGCGCCAAATGTGTTTCCATTAGACCTTATGCAGTTATTGCGGGAGGTGAAATAGCTTCGATAGCACCTTACCGAAGTCAAATTGTTACTTGGGTAGTTTTCCCTAGTTTACCTCAAAACGGCATGATTTTGACCAAAATGCAAACTTAGAGTAAAATTGATGTTTTAAAAATTATTGCGTTATTATTTTCAATTCGAATCACTGGAAACGCTCACTTTAAAAACTGCTTATATCTCGAAAAACCCATTTTCGATTTCGATAAAACAATAAAACCCAAGTAATGCTTACATCCCGAACAATAAATTGTACTCGGTTTTCAGCTAAATGGTTAAACAATAGTATTTTTCAAACAAGACAATTTTTGTTTTGTCTGCCAAATTTTACAAAAACCACTTTAACGATTTTGATCAAAATACATATTAAATATAAAATCAGTATTCTAAATGAGATCCCGTACTTAGTTTTTCTCAAAAAATTCGAACAAATCAATTTCTTAAACATTTATCAAAAATGAGTACCCAAATTCCGATCTGTATTCACATATTTTCTTTTTAGGAAATATTACCAACTTGAAATTTTTTTCAACCATATTGAATGTGCTTGTGCACCCTAAAAATATTTCCAAAAACTTGGAGCTTACACAATCAGCAACTCCCACTTCATTTACATTCAAGCATTTGATGAACGAGAAAGTTACGTTCGACCCAGTCGTGCACTTTATTTCAAGTGTCCTGTCAAGGAATGTTTATGTCTGTATTCTCAATGTCGGCTTCTCTTGTGCATAAATGTCCCTCCCGAAAATAAAAATCCAGGCTGCTAATGTTGCGATGACACTCAACTTCAACAATCAACTTGGTCTACGATTCTCTGAAGATACTGAAAAGTATTTTGTGATGGTCACTGATGCTGTCTGTCAAAAAAAAGAAACAGAAAGATTTGTTACAGCACGCTTCTGCATCGTAGCTCTCGCAGAGTGGTGCAGTCAGGGACTACATTTTGGATTGCATGAAAGTCGACGGTTTGTTAGTTGATTTCTGTTTCGAAAAGTCACTGAGGTATGCGATGTAGATGCAGCCAAAGTCAGAATAGTTAGGTTAGGAGGATACCCAACCCATGCCTTTGGAAATATATTTATTGGTCACAGGTTAAGGGACTTTGTTTGTACATATACTCGCGCTAACCTCTTTCAAACATCCTACACATAAAGTCCTACCGCAGATACAACACGATGACACGTGCCTCAAGCGTTTCAAAATCCATACCTACCTCCATAAGCAATGGAAACCCTTTTCTACTACTTTATTTATTATTGTGTACATTTCACAGAACTGACCGCACCGCAATCCCACCCATTGTGACCTTCAGCTGGAGTTTGCCTAATGGTTCGGTTACCCTCAAGATTCATATGGGTTAGCCGCTAACCCAAAGTTTCTACAGAAAATTACGGATCTCGCAACTAAAACAGATGGAGCCATCTGAAACCACACCGCCACAAATTCAATTTGCTGTCACTTAATCTCTCTTAAATCTGCCTCCCGCCAATTTGTATTCCTTAGAGATGAAACTTCTTCTTCTTCCCTTAACCCTTTCGGGCAAGAAGAAAGTTTTTTCCTCGCGTCGCCCCGCAAGACCAACTTCAAGTTTGCCGCGTCCCGTGTGTTGTTTTTCTTTTATGTTCGCTTAAAGAAGTCTCGGTGAGGAAAATTAATTTAATTTCATGGCTTTGCGTTGAAATAATTAGCCGGTTGCGGAGCGCCCCCACCGACTTGGCAAAATTTAATTCATCAATTATAATGGCGCCAGCAAGGAGTTAGGGACACGAGGGTGGTTGTTTGCAGTGCACATTTGTCAGACACTTTTTCCTTTAACGGTATCTGCTGGCACTGCATTCTGCATAGCACTCAAACAATGTCAGTTAATGGAATATGCATTGCCAGCACGGAGTATGAGGGTAATGGTTGTTATATTTTGGTGCTTTAGGTCCTTCCTTTAGTCAGCATCATTATAAATGTAATCGGAACAGGTGTGCCAACTGAACAGAGTTATACTTGTATACTTGTACTTGTGTGCGGGAGCTTCGATAGGAACTGTGAAATGTTCTTGCTTTAATGAGACTTTAAATGTAAAGCATAGAAGACGCATTTTTTACCTATAAATGAACTCAAAGTACTGTGTTGGTTGGTGGTGTTTTTGGAATCCAAATTAAACACGGTTGTTGGAAAACCTCACATTTTTTATTTCATACGATTCACGCATGGAAACATAGAGGCCCGCTTTTTTTATAAATTTTCGAGCACTCTCCTGCAAGGTAATTTGTATATTGGCAAGCTGAGTCCAAATATTGCACTGCAAGCCTAACACAGGGAAGAACGGGGGAGCACCTGCAGGGACCAGTTTAGAGATATGAAAATGCCAAGAAAGGTCTGCCTCAAAAAGCTCAAGGAACTCAGTGTCAGGCCCATCTGGTTATAACCACACGTCCTCCAGTTCCATAGCTTCAAGAGACCGAATAAAAAAGTTAAATATGGGCTGGAAGAGGATGAATGTCCGAACTCTGTCAAATCTTCTTGTTACAAAAAAAAAATGTCCTGAACTCCTGAATGGATCTGATGCTCACCTTAAAACAGATTACGCGAAAGAAATGCCATGGCACGGGGAACAGCGAACCTTAGACGATGAGGCCGCTGCACAGCGACGAAAGTCTTTGTCAAAAGTAGGCCTGTACCGCAAACATTTTGCTCCTCCACCGACCACTGCATATAAATTGCTGCAGCAGAACTTCCCGCCTAAAATATTTTATGAAGACACAGGATATGCGAATTCCTTCGGTCTTTAGGGCGACCTTTTAGAAAAAAGAAAAAAAAAAAAAAACAATTTTAGCGCGTCACGCTGTATACAATTTCGCTTTAGTCTTGTTTATTATTTCTGACAGACGATACTGAACATTCCAACATTTTTAGGAGACAAAATAGAAGTCAGATTTGCTCGTACAAGTGTCTTAGGTCTCCGTTGATTTAGTTGAACCGATCATAGTTTGCCTAAGTTGTACCCTCAAGTTCTCAAGTTACTCAAGTTCTCCTAAGACTAGTTTTCTATGCCGTTCATACAACAACAGAGTTTCCGTTGACTTCTTCGAAAATTGCTGAGGTTAGTCTCACTTTTATATTGAAAATTAAGGCGCTGAAAGTAATTTTTGATTTTTTTGATTCAATTCTTGCAAAATCTACCTGATTTTTCAACCAAGCTGCTCAAAGTACCGAGGAGATTCTTAAAAAGGCCAGTCTCCTATACCAACACTAGAAGTTTTGACTTGTGTCCTCTTAGCGACTCTGATTTAAAAAAAGTTATGGACTGAATGTCGTGTTGGACCTTAGCAATAAACGTTTTCCATTTTGAATTCGACTTGAAATTTAGTTCAAAATAGGCTATACTATACACACAAATTTCACAATTGAGAACCTGCATATATTTAAAGACAGAACAAGTTGACTGAGCGGCTTGAGTAAAAGTTTGAGCATAACATATATGTAAACAGCTACCCATAGGATTGCTGATCAGGAATGCAAATACTGGCATGAATGAAATGAAAGTAGATGGATGATAAAGGATTTTTCAATTGGGACGGATCAATGTTGGCAGACTGACAGGCAGACACGGTGGCCCTTCAAAGTCGTCTCTTTAACAACCTTTTGGGGCCAAATTTGAGACAACCAGTTCGATTATAACAGCCGTATGTCAGAGGAGCGGCGAGAACATTTCACCGGTCCGTGAAAGTGTATATAGGTGAACCCGACGGAGTCAATTCCTTTCCGTCCGATGCGCGCAGACTATAACTTGACAGATTCTGTGTTGGGTCTACATTCGTACAAGATCCCACTGACGCAGGAGCTCAAAGATAATTACTATTATCAAAACCGTTTGTTCGTTGACTGGGTTTCGGAGCGTTTGGAAGAGGACTACAATTTTGGCCGAAAAATTATCTTAATCGACGAGGCGAATTTTTAAATGTGAAGGTAGTCGACATGAGGTTCTAGGTGGACGGGACTACGTGCAGACGGGTTGGGGTACAAATTCTGGATAGGTCAAAATTCTTTTTAAAAAATGCTGCTTTCAAAATTCTGGGAACAATAAAAACAGGTTTGGAAAATGTTCAAAAACGCGCGCTTTTTTGTCAATATTTAATCTATTTTTTGTTGTTTATTTTTAATTTTAATTTAAGTAAATAATTTTGAATGTTTTATAAACTTAAAATTATTGTTTTTTTTTCTCCTCGTTTTTATTTGTTAGTTGCAAAAAAGCAGAATTTTATTGCTTTAAATTTAAAAATCCGAACTTTGTAAAGCAGAATTAAAAAAAGTAGAATTTCGCTAAGCGGAATTTTTGTATGAGAAGACAGAACTTTGCAAAGCAGAATTTTGAAAGCACAACTTCGACCGGATCCCTGTACAGACGCCACGATGGACGATATAATAAAAACGATGAACGACACAACCGAACGATGCGATTGTGATGATACACGAATCAAACTTTTGACGACGTCGTTTAATAAAATCGTTTGGACGATGATCGTCTTAAAAGTTACGCGATGAGAGCCCTGTTTCTTTATTTTTAAATTTTACGAATTTTTACTCAATGCTCTTCTTTAACTCGAAGAATTCTCAAAAGAAAGCGTCATCGAGAGAGCAAAATATTACCCCTCCACTGAGAATGTTACGAATTTTTACTCAACAAATAGTAAGAATTGGAAAAGCTGTCAATCACCGGACTATTGACAGATGATTTGAGATTTTTTGTCTTATTTGGCATATGCGTTCATATTTTTGATTTCCTACGCGTTAAAATGGTAACTTTTCGAAAAAGACAACGAAATTCTTCCTCGCTGTTAGAAGTGACAAGGCAATCACCCTCCGCCTCCGCATCTGTCATTTTTCATAGATTCCTACAAAAGCGTTCCCAAACTTTTTCGTAAGTTTCTCACTCTCAGAAAAAATTTATCCACACCAGGGCCCTATTCCACAAAACAAATTATCAACTTTTCACTTTGCACTCATCAAATTACATTTTTTGGCAAAGTGATAAGTGTTTCTGTTCCACAATATTCTTTGCAAATCTCACTTTGCACTAGCAAATTTTTGCAAAGTCTTTGCGCTCTCCTGCAAAGTCTGCGTCCTCCTGCAAAGTCTTTGCGCTCTCCTGCAAAGTGAGTGTGCAAAGTGCTCCACAAAGCATTTAATCACCTTTGCATTTCTGTCATATCACTTTTCACTTTGCATTGTTAGATAGAAGTTGTTAAAATGAGCCGCAAAATAAAAATTGGAATAAAACTTGCAGTGTTACATTTGATCAAAGAAAAAAAAAATATTTTATTTGTTACTTTTTTAAACAATAAAGTAAGTATTCTTTTTATAAAATAATTGTAAATATTTGGAACATATTTAAGTTTACATTTCATTTTGAAGGTAAATTGGATAAACAGGCTGCCTGGGAGGAAGTTTTGAGAAAAACCCAATCCCTGCCACTGAATTCGGCCCAAAAAACATGGACCTGTGCGAGGGATATAAAGGGTTTTCCAATAAGAGGTGTTATTCTGGTATTCAAAGAAAAATGTAATTTTTTGAGATAAATGATTGGATGTTTATTTCATAATAAAGAGGAAGGTTTGCCGTTAATAATGAAAAACAACATCAGCCAAATGGCCACCACGAGCACGCATACAGGACCATATCCTTTTCATGAAATTTTCCATAACCAAATCGCAAAGTGGCTGCCCTATGTCCTCGATAGCCTCACGAATTTTATCTTTGAGGTTTTGAATCGGAAACTTTTCCCGTAAAAGATCAATGGTTTCGTTGCTTGTGTGGCACGTAGCGCCGTACTGTTGTAAACGTTGTCCAGATCAATACCATCCAACTCCGACCATAAAAAATCATTAATCATCGACGACCAAAAAATGCTTTAGTTTTGGGAACTGTGACTGCAAGATTTTCACCATTTTTGTAGTGAATTTTAATAATTTCAATGCGTTGTTGAAGCGTGTATCGTTCCATTTTTAGTAATGGCGTAGTTTCTACTTGTCAAATGTCAAAGAATAAAAGCTTCAAAAGTGACAGCTACCGAAATAGCGGGTCATTCACAATAGCACCTCTTATTGGAAAACCCTTTATTATATTTATATCAGTGACGTGCCGTGGTGCTTTCAGTAGGGTGTTCACTATATTTTCCACCGTAGTAAGATAGTGTATTTTTTGTCCTATTCCAGGACCCTATACGAGGACGTGATAGACAACGATATCCTAAGTTTTTTTGTAGGTAAACTTATATTTATTTTTTGCTTTTTCTATTGGGAAACAATGTGCTTATTTACAGCAACTCTAAAACGATCAGATAATTTAAAAAAAGAAGGTAAGGCCAACAGAAAACTTTGCTTATAGAATGGCAACCACGCAACCAAAGCTTGAATTCAAAATTTTTTTCATGAAAGTTCCTAATAAAGATGTATTAAAATTTGGAGAAGCTAGTGTTGGCCTAACATAATAAATTACATATTTCCAATTTATCAGCCGAACAGCTGTGAAAATGGTTTCGCAACTAGCTTTTCAATTAAAGCAGTTGCAATTTTAAAATATGTATTCGAATATTCATATTTTTTTTTCAGTCAGTTGTTGCAACCGACCTCTATATTCTATTCCATATTTATACACTCAGCGGACCAGAATGGGAATGAATAATTATATTTATATAATTTTTATCCAGGTTCTGCAAAGCATAGCGCACCACAGGAGAACGAAGCACTAGGATTTGAATGGGACTCCGGCTCTGGCTGCTATAGTATGGTTATAGTTGTATGTTGTACCTTGCATGATCTTGTGTTTTGCTTGTAGGCACACCGCACAAGCACAACAACTCTATGTTTTTCATGGTGGAACAAAAACGAAAATGAAACACAAGAAGTGCGAAGCAAAATGGAAAGAAGTGCGCTTGATGCAGGAGAACACCAAGCCAGGTAGATTTATGAGGCCAAAAGGGTTTTTTATTTTTTATTTTGTCTTGTTTTTTGTATGCTATTTTGCCTGTCCACGGTGCTCTAAAGCGAGATGAACACCCCGATGGGTGAGTTTCATTACAACCAAGTCACTTTGACTGTGAATTGGTTTTATTGATACAGGGAGATTTGGATTTTGGTTCGATACAATTATTTCAACATGTTGATTTGAAGTATTAATTTACAAATACTGGTTAGTTAATACATAATTTATTGCAAAGAAACAGAAATGAGTTTAATAATGAACTTAAGCTCAGTGCATTATAATAATGAATTTGGTTAGGGTGTGCAGAGAACACCTGCGCACCTTTGAATAAACGTCACTGCTTTATATATTTCCGAGCCAATGCAAGCACAGTAGCAGATGATTTTCAGGCGACAAAGCATGATTGCGCTGTGTATTGTGCTTTAATATTTCTCCAATTTTATTTAAAAGGAAATCAATTTGAATTTGATTTAAACGAAAGCACTCTTTAAAAGTAAAGTTTTGTAGTCCCGAAAAACCAATTCGGTCTTTATAATTTCTTGTTATAACTATCGTCCAAGAAAAACTCACGTCTTAACATTTTAAAAGCTTCACTAGTTACAATAATGTGAATTTGTAAAGCGATCGTTTACCTTGCAAACTTTTGACAAACTTTTCAAAATTTGCTTTGCAGAAATATAGTTCACAGTTTTTGTGGAACGAAACAGCGTAATTATTTGCAAAGACTTTTCAAATTACACTTTTCAATACTAACTTTGCATTTTGTACAAGAGAACGTACGTAGAACAGAAATTGCAAAGAGAATTTATAAATTGCAAAGACTTTGCAAATTACACTTTCAATTTCAACTTATCAGTTATAAAATTTTATAGTTCTGTGGAACATAAAGTTTTGCAAATTGACGAAAAATTTGATAAGTGCAAAGTGAAAAGTTGATAATTTGTTTTTGTGGGCCCTGTTCAGTGCTCCATTCTGAGGAGGAGACACGCCAAATGTTGCTCCGAGTATTTGAAGAAAGGAATGACAATTTGCGACTTTCATCACAAGCCCAATTTTGTCACCATATACTCAGCTATCCGTCCAACCTCTTTTCGAACGTATTTATTTTCTATTTTAAGCATGTGCACCTTTCGAAAAAAATCTGTTTGAAATCTGAAAACTTTGCCTGGAGCAGAAAAATGTCACCAATATGTGCGCATAAAATTCCATATGTGTAGTTGTGTTCCATTAACTCCCTCGTATGCAGCCCCCGAATGTCCTTTTAAATTTATTCATCGTTTACCTTTATCTATCTGGCACAGATGCGGGCGCCCCCCATTCCTCAAGACCTTTTTCCCCGGAAAAACCCCCTGCAGTTGTCAACAGAACTCTATTCTGTAAATTCCATTTCGAAATAAATAAAAACAGAAAAGAAAACAACTACTTTTCATCTTGACCCGAAATACGTACCTATAATTATTATGCAGTTGCTCGCAGTGAATGGTTTTTCAGGAAGGGCTGTTTTTTTGTTCTCCTTCTTGTTCTCCAATGTGCGCAGTGTAAAAGTTTAATGAACATAACTCTGGCTGTTCATAATCGGCTGAAACATTTTTGAAAAGTGGGGTAGTGATTCATGTGGAAGGAGACACTCAACTTCATTGAAAACTCGTCCGAGTTGTTCTAGCTGGGTATACAACGCCGCTGGGTTCGTTCAAAGGGTAATAAACTATGAACGGATGTTGATGTAGGGAACATTGCCTGCGTAGCATAGGGAGAATTCAGTGTAATTGGTAATAGGCCTACGGTGATTTACTTATGTCTCTCTTTATATAGGAAGATGTTATTTCTTTTGCGAAGAAGAAGAAGAAGAAGTTTTTTGTTTACGGCCTTATTTTCGTATGCTTGATGTACGGGCAGACAGATTGTAATGACAAATCAGAGTACTAGGCAAAGAGCTCCCTTGGAGAGATTGTTCAGCAGCTAAAGTCTGTAACTTTGTCCTTATGTTTGGTTAGTGGGAGGGGGGCTCCCATTGGTTTATTGCAGTGATTTAGGAGCGGTTTAGTACTTTTCTCGATTCGACTGAGTTCTGTGAGTGATTCAGCTGGAAGGGCGATGCATATACGTTAGGGAAAATAGATCGCGAAAGCCTTCAGACGCACAAGGGAAGGTTCTGCTTCTTCTATAGCAAATATATGTCTAACCTGGCATTGCTTCGCTATATTGATAACTTTGAGTATGCCTACATAAATAGATTAAAATGTTTATTGAAGAGCCTTTGGATACACGGTGGTGCGTAAACGAATAAATCTGATCGAATCGAATTGTGGCGAGCTTGTAGGGTGAGGATAGCTTCGACACCGCCTGAACTCCACACCAGTTAATAAAAACAAAAAAATTCCCCGACAGGCATGAACACTTTGGTTGAACCGATTCATATCTTTGCACCGTTTCGAACTGAACCGATTAACCATTTTTTTTTTTAGCACTAAACCGCTCAACCATATTTTTTTTGTGTACTAAAGCACACAGGCTACCTACATAAGTTCTGCCAAGTTGTGTTCGCGCTCTTTTCACTGATGGACAATTTACGCGCTAACATCGCCTGCTATCACGTAAGTCGTCTTAAATTTTCTTTGCTATTGTGCAAATTTTTTTAAAAAGTGATTTTAATTGGGCAACTTTAATCGATATAGGAATTAAAACCATCATATTGATGTGCAGTCGTAAAGTCCTGCGAAGTGAAACTCCATAAAGAAACCATACTGAGACCCCCAACTCACAATCCTCTTGCCGCTGGCCCCCTCAATTTTTTTTTTTAAGTTCGCCATTTTGTTTTCCTATCGGTGTTATGTCAAAAAAGAATCCGTGTGACATGCAAAAACATACAAAAAATGCAAAAATAAATGCTGCCAACCTCGGCAACCGTGGGGAAATGTGAAAGGGTTCGGGAATACCACATTTTTTCATTATAAATTGTTAAAAGGTGAATAATTTGATTTGTTTGGTTAGTAAAACTATCTAAAGTTGATGTTCTATATACTAGAAACATATTAGGACAAACATGGTTGTGTTTTTTCCGCTTTTGGATATCATTAACTTCGATTTCGTGTGTAAATTTTTCTTAAATAATGAAGAAAATTTGCTAAAAATGTTTTTATATTTCCTCAACTAATCTAAATTTTGCATGAACATTTTAAGCAAATGTGCTGTTGTTATTCCTAAAAAAACAATATTATCCACACGTAACGAACAATTTCAAATTAAACGCAACTTTGCCCACAGCGGAAGTGTCTCATATCTCCTGGGAGTGTGTTGGTGAGCCGGAATTTTTGAAGTTTCGTGACATTTGTCAATACGATTTTCTATGTAAGAATACTAGCGCACCAAACGTGAACACTCCATAAAAATATAGCTTGTAGGCTAAGTAACGGGAAATCGGCCGGAGTTGGTGGTCTCAGTATTGTCTCTGCTTAATACTACTGTCATACCTACTCCTGTCATTGAATTTGTTTGAGATTGTAATGCGTATAAATTCTATAAATGCTTAATATACTACTTGAAATCTGAATATCTTCATTTGCATATACCTAATTGTTCAATAAGTAATTGCAATCTTCATAGTTGATTAATTTTTTTGTTGTATGAGCCTCAGAATTTATTTGATATAATTATAATAAATCTAAACATGGAAAAGCAGATCCTCACATGGTAGCAGTTTTGTGCACAAAATTCACCGCCGAAGGAAAACATATGTAAGTACAATTTTTAAATCATTTATTCTTGGGCTTATCTCTAAATTCATTTATATATACCTTTTCTTGATTCGTCGGTTGTCTTTGAACCTATGAATCTATATAATTACATAAATAATCATTTACTGTTTAATTCATTCATTACTTACATGACTATACATATTTTAAATACCATATTATGGAATGGGATATGCATACATTTTTTTTTATTCTAACTTGCGCCGTTATTATTGAAGTATAATTTTATTGAGCATTATTACTCTCACTACCTATACTATTTTCGTGATAAACATTAATTTGAATAAAATGTGTGTTTAATGTGAAGGAATCGTGAACTAAGTTAGGGACTATCCCAATAGATTTTGAGGAAGGGATAGTCAAGGTGCAAATAGACATAGCGATTTGCAAGGGGAGGGTCTCCTCCAGGTGTCATTCAACCGACGACACCACAGCTGATAAGACGTTTCTTAATACCTAATTTCTTTTTCTTTCTCACAAACTTCAAAGCTATTTATCAATAGAAACACCGCGTCCTTTGCAGTGTTATATATCCTAGCTATATTTCTCTCCTTCTCGGCGCGATATTTTTGTAGAACAGGGTTGTAAGCAGCAAGATCCCACCCCACCGACGAGCTGATGTCGCGCATCCGCAAGCGTGCCAACCGCTGCTTCATTTTTGTGATCATTTTCACCTGATCCTGCATCTGCTCATGCTTACGACTGTAGTCAGTCGAACAGCAATGCTGATGCCTCTCACACCTGTATGCTACAGAATTCAGTTGGACAATTGACAACTTTACCTTGAGATATAACCAATATCGATTGACTTAGATATAAGTTGTGGCTTCGCTTGGAATTTCGTTTTGAATGTTGAACATGATGGACTTGTTGTAATTATGCGTGATATTTGAAGACATTTTGAATTTGTCTCAGGTTGTCGTGATTTAACAAAAGTTTTGTTGGCAATTTGAAACATCTAGGAGACTTAAATCCGCATGGAAAAGGCAGACGAGTACAATTTCAAGTTGCCGTGATTTAAAAAAAGTTTGTTGGCCATGTGAATTATCAAGGATGGGTCAAAATTATTTTTACAAATTCTGCTTTTCAAAATTCTAATTTACAAAATCCTGATTTTCAAAATTCTGCAAACAATAAAAAAGATTTGGAAAATGTTCAAAAGCGCGCGCTTTAAATTTTAAAGTTCCTTTTTTTTTGTAGTTTATTTTATTTTGTTTCTTTAATTTATTTTTTATTAAATTGAATTTTTTTTTTTACTTTTGATTTTTATTCTATATATATATAAATCATTGCACAATAAGATCTACTCAGGTTGAAGTACCCCTTCATCGCGTTGGCGAGTCAGAAATATTTTTTAATATATAAAATTGAGCCTTAAAATTTTGTTCGTTTGTCGCCGATTCACGCCTTAACGCATTTACCGATTTTAACCAAACTTTCACACATATTTGGAACTGGTCTATATATGGTTTTTGTGAAGTTTGGTTGAAATCGGAAAACGTATGTGTGTGTTGTGCGTGCGTGAAAAAACACATGAATTTCAGTACATTTTGGGTTTTTTCCACACATTAACATCTATCTATAATCGGGTAAAAACTCAAGAACGGATCGACGGATTTGAATGAATTTTTTTTTATTTTGTTTGTCTTTAATCAGGGATGGTTTAGGAAAGATTGGAAAAAAAACTCTCAACAGGTGGCGCTGTAGGCACATTTCGTTTTTCATCTATCTCCTTTACAAAATAAGTCGCATTGTATTTGAATAATTGATGTTCCCTTAATGCGTGAACCAATTTTGTATCCGAACAATCAAAACAAACGAAGGGTGACGTCAATACCAAGGTTTGTATGTATATACTGTGTATGTGTATTGGTTATACGAGTTATAGGCATTTTACTGAACATATGTACCTGTGTTGTCGACCTCAAAAAGCCCTCAACCAATTTTAATTAAATTTTGTGGATAGGTATGGTTGGAGATTAAAGGATAGAACAGTCTTGGTGGCCACCCAACAGGTGGCGCTGTAATCAAACTCCGAAACCATTCAACTGATTTCAATGGAATTTTGTGGATGGGTATGATTGACACGATAGTTCTGGTCTTGCCCTGCCTTGGGGTGGTGGGCGCAAATCGCAGGCATTCAAAAATTATGTTATGTGGCATGTGGCCAATGTGTACGTAGGCTGTATGGCGCATATCGCTGGGTAGAAAGAAGGGAAGATATATTGTTTTGGTTATTTTTATATCATTTAAACAAATTGACCACTCGCCCAACTAGTCCAGCATACCAACCACTGAGCCACCGTTTTCACAAGTCGCAACTACAGATATTTAATGTTCTATATCACCTTTATCGAATGTGAAGTGGAAAAAAAAATCCGAACTTCGCAAACTGCTCACATTCTGCTTTGGTTGATTGAGAAAATTTCACCGAACCAACTCGATTGAATCATTAGCGCAGAAAAAAACGATCAAGAAGCCGACCCAGAAAACTATGAAGTCGTTCAATAGAGAGGTTCAACTATCAAAAGGGATGTTAATAATTTATGTCGTTTTCGATTTGGCAAAAAGATCAATTTTTTTTGAGAAAAAATCAATTTTTTTTTATCGAGATTGCTTTTCATGTTCGATTTGCCAAAAAAATCAATCTTTTTTCTGACCTAACTCCCTTTTGATAAATCTCGATATTTTTCTCATATTTACACATACTTTCACTAATTACGATTATGAATGGTTTATCGTTGGAAGGATTGCTTTTTTAACTGAATTATTAATTTTTCGGGAATGGAAACGATTTTTTATATTAAATTATTTCGAATTGAGTTATAATAAATGTGTACAAATCAATTCAAATGGATTTCCAGGGCAAGTGAAAAAAAAAAATATTTTTGCGGCCAACTCAATACATACAAGAAGCAATAAAATTCGGATTTTATCTTCGATTTGGCAGCAGAAATCTGAAATCTCAGATCAAAATCTTGTCTTGACTCTGCATCCCAGCGAAAACTGGAAGTTGCCTTTAACGACGCAGTGCGTTATATCTATGGCATACGTAGATATGACCATATTTCTGTGTTTTCTAGGGGTTTGCTTGGTTGTACTTTGAAACAATATATCAACGCCAGGAATTGTATGTTTTTGCACAAAATTATTAAAACTCAAAGTCCGTCTTACTTGTACAACAGACTTAATCGCTCCTCAAGAACCATCAACCTCATTCCCTATCGTTACAATAACCTCAACTCATCACGCTTATTCTTTATCCATACTGTAAGGCTTTGGAACTCTTTGCCCTCTCGATTGAAGAATATTTCAAATCCAATCAATTTTAAAAGTGCAATCTTTCAACATTTCTCCAACTTATCTATTTAAATTCTTTCGCTCATCATCCACTCCCGTTCTTTATTTACTCTTCTCTCTACCCTGTCTCAAACTTAGATTAAGATAAATATTGTTATTAGATTTAAGTATTTTGAATTAGTATAACTGATGTATAAATTACTAAGTACTATAAAAGATTATCAGCCCTATTATGGCTATCAAATATCAACACGATATTTGATAATAATAGAAACGTATCAACAAAATGAATGAATCGGTATTATGGTTATCAACCTATCAACATTTTTGATGAATTGTGAACTGTATTAGATTTAAGATCTATTGTGAATAGTTTCATCGATAAACTTGGTATTACGGTTGTCAAAAACTTTGATATTCATCAAATTTTCTATCAACCACAAATTGCTTGTTGATACGTATCAAATATTCGGGCGATTACAAATTTCTATTAACATCAAATCATAACATTTATTTCCTTGTTTTTGTTGTTAAAAAAAAACGCCCTTAGACCGAAATGTCGTCGGTAGAGTTATTTTTTGAGCCACAAAACAAAAACCAAATACAAATTAGAAACGTCAAACTTCAAAACAGAACCCATTCTCAATGATGTTTTGATTAGCGTTCACAATGGGGTAAAAATTATCAATTGATACGCATAATACCAAATTGTCGATGAATTGATAGATGTTATCAAGTATCAAATAATTGATATGATAGTCATAACATAATAGGGCTGTATATCTTAATGTACAAACCATTTAATAAATGAATTGAATTGCATTTTTTTGTGTATATTTGTTAGTTGAGAAACAGCACAATAAGCTGCATTTTTTTTGCTTTAAATTTGAAAAGCAGAACTAAAAAAGAAGAATTTTTGTGTGAGAAGGTAGAATTTTAAAAGCAACATTTCGACCCGCTCCCTCCGCCACGAAATCTACCACTTCCCGAAGAGCGACAAAATCAAGAGTAGAGCAATTAAATACGATATACCAAGTTTTACGAAATTCCAATGTGGCGGACACAGCTTTACCCAGGTTCTGTTTTTTCCTAATCTGGCGCTTTCTTCAGTAGTGGTTTCTTCCTTTTCGTCGGTCATAGAACATAGGTTATAGTACGCAACGACTTCAAACGAATGTGCTCTGTCACACCTTTTTAACGCGTCCGATTACCTCCGTGGACGAGTCCATTCAACGGTTGGATGATGAATTGATCAACTGTACGGAGCACACATCCCGTCCCAAACCCAATTAGGACTCTAGCGCCACCTCGATTCAAGTTAAGCACCATAATCGATAACCTCATTTTATGAAACTAATAATTGAAATCAATCACACGGGTAACATCTGTCTTCTGAAATCGATAGTCCTTTTGCGATTGCCTATCAAAAGCCGAAAACGAATCCCCAAGGGCCGCAATATTGAAATTGCTCAATGGATTAACACTGTCCGCCGGGGGGAGTGTTTTCCATTTTCCCTATTAAAGCCGTCAATTGAATTTAAATTTAATTATTTCCATGCGGTGGGAAGCTACATCCGTCCATCGCCTCTGCCTGCTTGGCTTTTCAACTACGCCCGTGGGTAGCTTTCCGACCGACTCTCCACACAAAATGAATTATCCTTATCTTACACTCGAGATTACGGGTAATTTAGGTACATAAACCAGACAAATGGGTAAACAAACCGAAATCCGTTTCCCGAGGTAATCGCCTGGAGGAGCACACCGTCGCTAAAAGCCCCCTTTTCCCTTGGCAAATACGAGCCGGTGTTTCGGTAATGACATGTAAATGATTTGCTTGCTAGATTTAAAAATGAGTACACGAATTCAAAGACAGGATATACATACACCTGGCGTTGGAGGTGTCCCGCAACCGTGCTTAATGTCAAGGGAAATGTAAATGTAATCATAGACATTGAAGGGAGGACGACAGGTAGTCACACTCGCGGCCGTTCACGTTTCAAGTTAAAACGTGCTTGTGGCGCAAAGGGAACTCCTGTTATCTGCGTTCAAAATAGAAATTGCGTATTTGTTATTTTTCGCGTTTTTGTTTTGTTTGTACGTCGTTGTTCCGCGTTTTGTTTGACGCGTTCGCACACCCAGCCAGCAGTGCGTAGAGGTGGAAAGAATTTAGATTTCCTGGTGGAATCCCAAGTAAAAGCGAACGACTTCTTTGAAGAGGGCTTATCAAATGAACAGTAAGCAACGGAATTTTTATTAGCGCATGGTAATGTGGACAAGCATGAGAGACTCCCTCCTGAACTTGATGTGCTTACGTATTTAGGACACGGTGTACCTATTCTGCGAAATACGGTTCGATTAATGCGAATCTAGTACGGCGACGAGTCCTCTTTTTTTTGGCAACTCACTGGGGAAATGGATTTTTTATTGAAATTAATGTGGCGATCATTTTCGAGCGAGTTCACCAGACAGACAGCGAATGGCTATTTGTTTTCCATTTTTATGGACGCGCTAACGAAGGATTCATCATTTTTAATGGGCGTGGTGGTTGAACCAAAGAGCCAGATATTTGCGGTTGATATGGCAAAGTTCTTGTTGTGTTTTTATTATTAATTTGCCGTTTTGTGCGGGCAAGCGAATGGGTTTCTCATCTGTAAATGGTTTCTCTTTTCATATCTTTACGGCTTTTCAAGTTCAAGTAGGGTTTTGTCAGTTGTTTTTTTTTTTTTTTTATGGAAAGAGCTTTCAATTTTTGATGTAGGTTTACTTTGCCAGTTGTAATCGCTGTATGTCAGAGTCATCCACCCAACGAAGGCGAAGAGAGTTGAGGCTCTTTTATGGCACCGTATGGGAACACAGTTTATGTCGCCTCTTCTTCGAATAAATCTTTTTGAAAAGGCCGCACATATACGCTTTAAAAGAGTCTTTAAATGATTGCAAATATCTACTGATGTCGTTTTTTTTTAAATTCACTTAAAGTCGTATCTGTTATTTCAAAACGTCGTCAAGAAGGGTTCAATAAATGTCAATAAATGGACGAAAACACCGCGATACGCGACCACGATTACCACCAATGTATCCGCAAACATTATCCAATGCGAGACACCAGTGAGTTGAAATCTAGGTTAAGTTATGTCGTTTTCCGTTGGGTAAAAAGAAGCGTCCGGGAGAGTCCGGATCGAAAAAATCACTTCTGAAACCGCAAAATACTCTTTCGCTCAAGAAGCACTCACACAGGTGTAATTTATGTATTTTATACAAGTCAGCTGACAGCAGCCGTAGATTATTTTTTGACATTTCACCAATACTTTTGTGGATTCTTTCAGAAGCAGTTTTGTTGTTCCATTGGATTTCAGAATGAGTGGATCCCCGAGTGAAACCAATCGAAAATGACATTAGGTTAGGTCTGGAGCTGACAGCTGAAACTAGTTAAGTTTGTGTGAAAGCGATGTCAGCATTGACTTATTATATATGGAGCCAACTTCACACATGTTCCGAAAATACAGAGCGCTACTGTTTTACAGCGGAAAAAAAAAAACTTGATATGACCAAGTTTACTTTTATTACAAATTTGCATGTAGTACCTATACCTATGCGTTGAGAGGGTGGGAACTGATGTAGGATTGGTTAGTGTTTTTTTATTTATTTATTTACCAATAGATGTTTCTATATTTACCTACTTAGTTTCGTAATTTATATCTTACTACTGTGATCTCAATTTAATCAAACCCTTAACACAAACCAAGCGAATTCAATACGAAACACAAAACAAGTGAAGAGCTACTTAAATGCCGGCCATTAGCCACATGCTTTTTTGTAATTCACAAGCATTTACAAACTTTACAGATTGAAGTTATAAAAACAACAATGTAGACATATGAGTTCTGGGGGTAGATGTACGAAAGATATCCATCTCTTTAAATTCACTCTTCTCGTTCGAGAGAAGAAGAACTTCGCAATTCAGCCGTTCGGTCCCTTCCATTCGTCACAAAAAGATCAACACACAAAACGAATGGTTGTAAGAAGCTAGGGTACCTACATGAATCTGTTGCGCTTACTATTTATTTAGGCGGAACCCCGCCTGCTTTGCTAGGCGTTAAAATTTTAATTATTTGCAACTACCTAAACATTTTGCTCCGGTGAGTCGAGGAGCTTCAATAAATGTCATTGGTATTTAATACAGGTTTCTTATATAAAATCATAATTATTATTTTAATCTTTGTGATCACTAGATACATTTTAATTAAAAAGAAATAAGCGTTTTCAGTAATTCGAATAGAAAATAAAAGACACAATAATTTAAAAAAAAGTTGTACTCTAAGTATGTGTGCCGTTTTCTGGTAATCTAAAGAAGACTGTTTTGAAAAACTGAGTTTGCTATTAAGTTAAAAATGACCATATTACCCAAGGAATGAGTTTTTGTTACAATCGTATGGCCCGTTTTCAAGATATGTATGTCCAAATTTCAAAAGTACCGTTGTTCGATTTTTGGCGAACAACTGAGAATGCAGACATGTTAACCTCACGTATTTAAGCTCGAATATCAATTTGGTTGAAGTCGTTAGAGCCGTTTTCGAACAAATCAAACTGGTATGAACATTTTATATTGAAAGTACCATTAATATTGAGGTTACCCACCAAATCGGGGCAACAACTTAGGCTGTAGGCCTCAGGAGCATACCGACAGACGGACAGGCGGACTGAATTTTGCGACACACTTTTTTGAGTTCCTCTACAGTGGGTGATCAAATTATTACGGCCACCTAAAAAAAAAAATACTTGTTTTGAGGATTTAATGCAACGAAGATATCGCCACAAGTGGAGGAATGGTTTCCAAACGGCAATTATTTGTTTATGCAGGACTCTGCACGCTGTCTTAAGGCAAACGGAGTAATTTTTTTTTTGTGAAAAGAGGTCCTTGAAGGGCCGGAAGCTCCCCAGATCTTTACCCCATAGAAAATCTTTGGGGGCTAATTATGCAAAGAAGAATTAACAAATAAGCTACAATTTAAAAAAAATTAATTGAAGTATGGCGCACAGAAGCGAAAATATTAAAAATACGTATTGTAGGAAATTCATTAAATGTGTGCCCAAAGGAGTCATCAAGGCGGCTTTATCTGCAATAGGAGGGGTAACAAAATATATTTTTTTAATTTTTTAATTGCCCATTTTATATAACAATATGTCTTTTATACGTTTATAAGACGTTCTCAATATACAAAAAAAATAAAGATTGAATAATAACATATAACTTATGTTACTTATGTTACTTTTCCAAAAATCTTTTTTTTTTCTAGTGGCCGTAATAATTTGATCACCCACTGTATTATCGTAATGTCAGAATTGATTAATGCCTTGAGTTCGCAATTTTGTACGAATACAAAATCTTTCTCTTACTATGTAATCGAGAAAGTTAAAAATCCAGAAAGCTATATGACAAATCAATTTCACGTATGCACGTACGGTATAACACAAAAAAGAGAGTGACCTTGTAGCCACACAACAGTAATGAAATTTTTCTCGCTATATGTGGATAAATGTATGTTAAATTCAGTTGTGTTAAAATTGGATTGTATCTTAATATTTAATATATATAACAATTTTTTATACAGCGCAGTAGATGTGTAGATATTCATTTGATTAAACAGTTTTCATAACGCAATCCAAAACACCCTTTTCCCTTTTTAGAGTTTTTGTTTGCATTTTGTTTTCATGCGGCTATAACTTAGATTTAATATAATCAATTGATTCAGTAGTCTAGTGTCTGTGTAAGACCCACCCTATAAGTATCAGGTTCAATTCCTATTTTATGAGTTAAGATTTGAGAAGATTCACTTCCGTCGCCTCACCAGATGACAATTTTCGTAACACGTTCACCAGTTCACTTCCCAGGTCCAGCATGCCCATAGAAGTTTTATTTTAAAAAATTAAGTTGAAGGAATTAAAAAATGTATGTATCTCAATAACAGCGCCACCTAACGAGTCCAAACCTATCCTGTCTCCGCAAGTGGAACCAAACATACCCCTCCACAAAATTTCGTTCAAATCGGTTTAGAGTACCGGAGGTCGACACTATATAAATAATCTCCATCTACGCACAAATACAGTACAGGTATGTTCACTAAAATAACAAATACACATACAAAGACCGTATATACATATAAGCGTTGGTATTGACGTCACCTTTCAGTAGAAATTTCAAGAATTTCAGAGAACGTCAATTTCTAACACATTGCAGCTTATTTTTATATATATACAAGGTGGCGCAAAAATAACCTTCCGAAGTTTTTTGGCTGTAATTTAAAAAAAAAAATGAAAAACTTTGATTCTTCTTGTGGATTATTTTTATTTGGTCTTTTAATTTTTATTACATCAAGTCGAGAATATGATGTCATGTAAATGGCTGCCGCCACAGTTGATTGTCATTTGAGCCCTTTTTATGGCATTTTCCATCACTTTGGCCAAAACTTCCGGCGATAGGTCCTCACATTCTTGACGGATATTGTCTTTAAGAGCAGCAAGAGTCTGAGGCTTGTTGACATAAACCCGCGACTTCAAAAAGCTCCACAAAAAGAAGTCTGGAGCGGTCAAATCAGGCGATTTTGCTGGCCAGTGCAAATCGCCAAAACGGGAGATTAGGCGCACGGGAAATGCATCCTTCAGCATATTGGTTGTGGCACGTGCAGTGTATGCGTTGCACCGTCCTGTTGGAACCACATGTTTTCCAATCCCAATTCATCAAGTTGCGGCAAAAAGAACTCGTTGATCATTGCTCTGTAGCGCTCACCATTCACAGTAACCGTTTGGCCCGCGACGTCTTCGAAGAAAAAAGGTCCGATGACTCCTCCAGCGAAAACAGCACACCATACAGTGATTTTTTAAGAGGTTTAGAACTTTTTTAAAAAAAAAACACAAAAAATTCGAAAAAATGAATGAAATATTTATTTGAATCGATAGTTTGAACCTTGCAATTTAATGTTTAAAGATAATTTCATGCAAATGTTGACCGCGGCTGCGTCTCAGGTAGCCCATCCGCTGAGTCCAATTTTGGCATACTCTTTCACACATATCGGCCGGTATCTCACGAATGAATGCATGGATGTTGGCTTCCAGTGCGTCAATCGAAGCGGGCTTGTCCCTATACACATTAGCCTTGGCATACCCCCACAAAAAATAATCTAATGGTGTCAAATCGCACGATCTAGGCGGCCAATTGACCGGCCCGAAACGTGAACTTAACTGTTCACCAAACTCGCCTCGCAATTGCGCCATTGTTTCGCGTGCTGTGTGGCATGTGGCACCGTCTTGTTGAAACCACATATCATGCAAGTCAAGAACTTCCATTTCGGGCAAAAAAAAGTTTGTTATTATCGCTCGGTAGCGTTCACCATTGACAGTAACGCTGCGATTCGCATCATCTTTGAAGAAATATGGCCCAATAATGCCGCCGGCCCATAAACCGCACCAAACAGTGGCTTTTTCGGGATGCATTGGTAGCTGTTGCAATGCTTCTGGCTGATCTTCACTCCAAATGCGGCAATTTTGCTTATTTACGTACCCATTCAACCAAAAATGAGCCTCATCGCTGAACACAATTTTTCGATAAAAAAGCGGATCCTCGGCCAGCTTTCCAAGAGCCCATTCACCAAAAATTCGGCGTTGTGGTAGGTCGGCTGGCTTTAGTTCTTGCACCAGCTGTATCTTAAAAGGCTTTACGCCCAAATCCTTCCGCAAAATTTTCCACGTAGTGCTGTAACAAAGGCCTAACTGCTGGGAACGGCGCCGAATCGACATTTCGCGGTCTTCTGTCACACTAGCTGATACGGCCGCAATATTTTCTTCACTACGCACAGTACGTAAACGTGTTGGTGGTTTAATGTCCAACAAAGTAAATTTGGTGCGAAATTTGGTCACAATCTTCCGAATAGACTGCTCAGAAGGTCGAGAATGCCGATCATAAAATGGAAGCAGCGCGCGATGAACATTTCGAACCGAGCACGAATTTTGATAGTAAAATTCAATAATTTGCAAGCGTTGTTCATTTGTAAGACGATCCATGGTTAAATTGCAAACCAAACTGAAGTGTTTTCTTTTTTTTTTAATTTGTTTGTTTCAACTAAATTGGTTGAAAATTACGGGCGATAGAGGGAAACATACATTTTTTGCCACTTTGTTTTATATAATTTATAAGATATATATCTTTGTTTAGCTAGTTGTTCACACTAAAAAGTCATTGGATGTACAGGGTGTCCGCCGGGAAGGTATACTACTTTGTTTCGCCGCCATTTTGGTAAACATTAGTCTTGCCAGTTCATATTTGGCAGTCGTGAAGTAGACACGTGGCAAATTTATTATGGAAAAATATTCGATAAACCAACGTGTTTTAATCGTTGAAACATTTTATCAAAATCAATCATCGATTACTGTGACGATGACAAAGTTACGTGAAATTTTTGGGAGAAACAACGTTCCAAAAAAAAGCACTATTTATCGTGTAGTGAATGATTTCGAAGAAAGAGGGTTTGTAGGTGATAGGCCCAAGCATCCTTTGCATCCATTAAAAGTTACAGTCTGGTGTGCAATTCGGTCAGGAGGAATCATTGGAAATTAATGAAATACCGCGTGAAATGTGTGAGAATGTAATGAAAAATGTTCTCAAGAGGGCATTTGTGAGACTAACAGAGGCGGACATTTACCTGATATTGTATTCCATACATAATTGCCGACATTAAATAAAACATTTATCAATATAAGATCCATTCTCTTTCATTTAATCAAAAATTATTAACAAACAAAGTAGTATACCTTCCCGGCGGACACCCTGTATTAGATCTTAAAACTACATCCTTAAAAAGGAAAAATAAGAAAATATTAATTTCAAATCAATTTTGTTTTAGCTTTGCTTCTTTTATATAGATTTATAGATGACGCTCTTTTGTTTACAAGTCACTATGAAAATGAATCTCTTCGACCAAGATGTCGCTCTTTTGTTTACATGTTTCTATGGAAACGACCTTTTTTTTGAAAAAATGTCGCATTTTTATTTACGTTGCTATGTCAATTTAAACTTGACGGCGGCATCTGTTTCTGTTGTTTCTCCTGATATTTTTTGTTTTTTTTTTTGTTTTTGAGACTGAGAAGCTCTTTTATGACAGTTGTACTCTCGGATATTTATCTGACATTCGCGAAAAGTTGCCCTGTGGAAAAAGCCTCAAAGTGTTGTTAGATTTTTTCCGGAAATCGAACTTAAGACCTCTCGCTGAGTAGTAGTACAGTAAAAACTCTTTTAACCGAAACTCCAATAACCGGCAACCTCTAATATCCGGAATTTTTTTAAGAAAATATTTGTGAAATTTACACTCTACTATCCGGAGAAACCTCTAATATCCGCAATGCTGTGTGCTGATGATTTTACACAAGCATGTAAATGTTCAAGCATGTTGCGATTTGCACAAGAATGCGTCCCTGAAAAGGAAAACAAATTTGCCGTCTGCGTTTTAGTCTGAAAAATAAGTTTACCGTTTGTCGTCTAGACTAAAAGGCAGACTTATAGTTTTGTTTTCCTTCACCAAATAGCACATCTCGTGAGCACTCGTGGTGTTTGACGTATCCGGAAAAATCGATTATCCGGAACACTGTCGGTCCCAAGCATTCCGGATAAAAGAGTTTTTACTGTACATCGCTCTAACCACTTAGCCACTGCGCCACTAAAGCATTCACTAAATAAAAAGTTGCGATCCGTTCCAGTCGAACAATTCTCTCAATAGTATGTCTCTCTTGCAACGCCATGGCAGTGAGCTCCAGTAGCATACCCCGCGCCACAAATCCTCCATTTCACACCATACTCTCTATAGTATGCAGCAAACGGCTATCCCTTGCCGCGTAATCTTACCCTTAACATTAATCGAAAATAGGATTATAGTAGATGGTGTTCAAGTGCCGTGTGCCTTTTATTTTCCGGCGTGCTTTAATTTTATGGTCGAATTAAATACGAACGATATTAAAAGTAAAAACAGAGTCTCTTGGCGGTAAGTTATTACTTCCTGGCAACGTCGTCGTCTAAAATCTGATAATAATTCACAAGAAGGTTCACCCACCAGCTGGTGATAAAAAATGATTAAATATTATTAAAGGGATTACAAGCGCGTAAGGACATGAGAGGATGTTAATTCTGTGCGCATAAAAATGGCCATAAAACGTGCATCGTCTCATGTGGAAAATCAACAAAATGTGCTGACCGACATGCAGTTGCGTGAATGTTGACGTGATGTCGTGGCTTTAACAATTTTATTGATCGCCAATATAAATCGGAACATAAAAGCATTCCTCATGCTATTGTACTTAAGAAAAAAAATTAAAACACCAAAACACTTACCCCCGTTGTCCCTGTCCAATGTTCTGATCTTATTAATCGACCACCCGAAACTCATTGAACCTCGAAAGATATCCCTTTTTGAAATACGTACTCCTACTCCAGCTGAAAGACTTTAAACAAATAATCCTTAGCCAGTTGTAGTAAATCAAAAATGCCTACTGCTGGGGAAGATTTATTTCCCGAGACTTTGGAGAAATTCCCCCGCGGCATCAATTAAATTACTAAACAAAAAAAAAATAAATCAAAATCGATTCGAATTTAATTAAAGATAACGATTCGTAGCTTAAGCGTCGGAAATGCGAAGCAATTTGATTATTCTCGAAGGCGAGCACAGCACCCGAAAAAACATGCGGACTCATTATGGTCTTGGAAACGATTCAAGGGAATGATAATGAAGCTGCTGACGAGATGAGCATTCGTGTCGATGGGATGAACTGAAATGAGTTCATGTCTGAAGAGACTTGTAGCACGTGCAGTGCAGATTATAATACAGTTGGCGGAAATGTGGACTATTGTTTATGGCAGGACGTGAAGTCTTAATCAATACGGATTGCGGCATTGAATTTACTTCTTTGTGGATGTGGAATTTTGATGAAAGTTTCATGGGCGTGTAGGTTTTTGTGGGGCATTTTATTAGGTTTACTAATTCACGCAAAACTACTATTTCTTAGTTAAAGCTAAACAGTCTTAAGATTCTCTTGGGTGTGAGTTGTCTCTTTGGTATTCAATTTTTTTTTTCACAAGTGGGAAATTCTAGGACCATATTTTAGAAAGTTTCCCTGGAAAGTTCCCTCCACTGCCCAGAGATGGCGATGCACTTTGAATTAAGAAATGTTTGCTGAAAGTCAGCAAACATTCAGCCCAGATTATTGACCACCCAGATAATTGACTTTGCTGTGAAACGAATGTGAATATTACTTGAGTGTTGAGTCGTTTTACTGAGTTTTAAAATTATAAAAGCATCCGATCATCCGAAAACGGACAAGGAAAACTTTTGTTAAAACGCCATCTATGTTTGGTAACGTTAAATATATGAAAACAGAAATACCTAGTCAGCACCAACTGCACCCAACTTCACTGATTACCGGCTACTTTGTTTAGTGACACCAATTGACACGGAATAATAAAATAATTAATTTTTGTCCTTTATTTTAAACTCAAAGTTCAAAATTGGGAATGAACACTTTTGAGGACTGTCAAACGGCGATGACGGCCATAGCTGGATAGTATGACTTATAATAGGTTCGTTCGTGTACTCTCAGCATAGAAAAATGAAAAACGTGAAATATCAAAAATCGAGAGAGAAATCACTCAACTTCAAGAGAAGTAAGTGACCGGTTTTCTTACAAAAAGTTTAAGAAATGTCATTTTGATCGTAGTCATAAAATGCAGCATCTACAAAATAAGTTGGAATTTAATTTTTCATAAGCTAAATACGTAACATACCATTTGAAATGCGCTGATATGTTCTAGGAGAACTTTCAATTAAAACTTTTTCCTCCGACATCGTTGAAGACGAAAAATAAATAGAACTTGTCAAACTTTTCAGCTGTCACTTAGTTGTTAGTTTTCATTTCTCATTTTTCAGTAAGTGGAAATGGATTTCTCTCTCATTTCTTTACAATTTTCTCAGTACGTGGTCGCATTCGCACAGTTTCTTACCAATTTTTTAATAATTTTACGTTTGCAAAAAATTACCCGAATGAACCTAATTTGAGTCATTCAGCATTGCCGTTGAGAGAGAAAACTCCCGTCAACCTGGCTACATAAAGAGAGGGAAGTCAAAATTATCTTTTGATCCAAGCTGTTGGACTTGGATGAGCTGAGTTTTTCAGGCGACAAATCGTCAATCGGCGCTGCAAACTGCTTCCAGTCATATACTCAATTGTATTATGTAATTGGGTTTGACTCTCTCCATATTCTCATTAGTATGTCCGGTCTAGAGTTCCTGGCCATGACCACCTTCCCTTCGCCTCACTCATGTCGTATCTCAGTGGACCTACATAACTCTGGTCTAAGTTTGTCTTTTAAAACAGCAAGCTCATTTTGGTTATCGCTATGAGATGACGAACATTAAACACTAAGGGCATTACTAAAAATAATTCTTAATCATCACAATAAAAATTTTTTAGGTCACAATGAGAAATTTTATATGGAAAATTTCGCAATTGTGAGTTCGAACATTTTAGCCTGGACACTAAAAATGATTATTAGTATCGCGGTAAATGGATATTCTATTCGTATTATAACTGAAGTAATCAGAGAACTCTGCGCCTTTGCATAGTTTGGAGGTCCACTGATGCCTCTAGACCGAAATCTGCACCAAACAGTGACAAGTTGCGGATGCATTTGTTTTTCGACAGTCACAGTGACTTCTCAGAACCCCAAATGCGTCAATTCCGACGATTAACGTAGCAATCAAGGCAAAGATGATCTTCATCGCTTGTTCCCAATCCCTTGAAATCTCTATACGCTGGCTTTATTTCTTGTGCTAAGCTTTGTAGGCATGGATGCACAGATCTATAGATACTATCCTATAGATTCGCTTGCAGTTAAAATCACCCTACCTTTTAAAAGTAGGTAATACTAAAAAACGTATCACAATACATTTCGATACATATTTATGTTTTATAAACGAAAAAGCGACATCTAGATATCGAAAAACTGCGTCCCTTTGAAAATAAGTTTTACTCATGATTTTTGTTGAATTTAATACATCACTGTTACAAAAATTTTAAGCAAAATATTTGTCGAAAAATATTTTCAATAGTATCATAAAAAGTTGCTGGCAGCACTTCGCAGATATAAAATGTCCCTGAATTAATTAAACGTACTGTTGCTTACTTTTAGGGGAGGGCAAATTGGATTCCTTGAAAAATAGGTTCTAATCTAAGGTGATATATATTTGAATACTTTACTATGGTAATTAAATTATTATTTATTTAAATAATTATTATTATATTAAATTAAATGTCACCGAAATGATTTTATTTAACCGATAAGCATTTTGTACGGTGATTGTTTACTTATGGCCTCATATACCCAGAATTTTTTGTTTGTGCACAGCTAGGGCTACATGGATGAAAAATGAACTGTGTGGACTGTAATCTTAGTTGCTATTGTATTTTTCGGGCTCAATTGTATTTTTTACTTTCGTATACGAATAGGAAAATGATATAGTTTTCGTACAAAATTTCGAATGACTTCGAGATGTTTATCAGTTCTAAGTAATATCACGCAATTCCGTGTGGGCCAATTTTTAATTTTCACTGCAATTTTAAAATCCGATTTCTTAAATTGTATTTTTAATGAAATCTTTATAAGTTCACTAAAAGCCCTGGAATTGCCTTTCAACTTGTTTATCTGTATAATAATGAATTTTCACTATCTCCAAATCAATTCCAATTACATACTTTAAAAACATTTCCTTAAGGATTAACAATTTCACTCAACAATCTTGTAAGATGCAAAAGTTACAAAAATTGTGTATCGTTATCTTTATATATACACAGAACCTGTAAAACATTCTAACCGAAACTTCCGAATATTGGGAAAAAACACTTATTATGGATACACAAATAAAAAAAGGCATTAGAAATAAAAAAAAATAAAATTCGACTCTAAAGTCCTCTTTTGATAGGTAGTGAACTCGAAATCCCACCTAGAATTGCATAGAAATGAAATAAATTTAACAAAAGTCAACTTCTGCTAGCTATTATGACTGAATTTTGTTGTTCTACCAGAGGCGAGCTTCAATCTTCAAGTTGTCGTTGATGTGAACCAAATGAGATATTTAAAAAAGTAAAAACGTTTGAAATTTGTGTAACTTTTAGTTGTTAATACCTACAACCGAACCAATATTCGACTGCACAAATAAATGAACGCGCCACACTTTCTACATTCAGGAAAAATGTTCATATCCCTGCAAGCAAGCCCTAAGTTTCCGAAGTAAAACTTACTTTACTTTACTAATTTATCTAACAATAAGCTATTGGGAACTCGCCCCAGTGTGAATTTCAGCTATAATTGGATTTGACAGATGTCACTTTATATTTGACTTGTGTGGATTTCGAGTTGGTATTTCAGATTTTGCTGTTTTCCGTATCTAAAATGTTTTGTTGCTAAGGGCAAATGAGTATAAATATACATTTTTTTCAAAATAAAAAAATACTCTTAGAGTGTATTGTGTATTTTTTCAAAGTCCATTGTAACTTAAAAGTTACGATTGTAACACGTTTTTGTTACCCTGCTAGGGCACTGTACCATTCGAATGATATAAGTTTTGTTCTCCTAATTTCATAATAAGTGTACGGAAACTTTTGATGCTCACGTGATGAGCTGTAAAGAGCTTCTGCAAATTTGCTTTTCTAGTCCACGACGCCGAATCGATGTTCCTGGACTCTTACCGACACTCTTACGACACCGACACTTATCACTTTAAAGCAGTGTTGCTATTCCGACCGGATTCCGGTCATATCTGACCGAAATCTCTACACTCTGACCGAAGAAAAATTTTGAAATCCGGTCTAGCCGATTTTTGACCGAAACGAACAAATTCTTTAACCGGAAAAACATTTTTTTACCTGAAAAATAATATTGTTCTACGACTACACACAAAGGATACATTTCTATAATTTGAATGATACCTGGCCATACTTAACGAACATACTCACAATTTCATACAGAAACCAATTTATTGTGAATACAGCGGCTCCTCATTTGAATGCTCCCACCAAATTTGACTGGGTTTGTGCTTTCAAATAAGACTGAAGTGAATACGATTTAGCATATTTCGCAATTTCGGTATTGGTTTTACCAAAATTTAAACGCCGAAGTAGGGCGGAAAGTTCCTTTTTCTGCAAAACGTTGTGATGCAAAACTTTTCAATAAATTGTTTTTTTCCTTTTGTTTTATTAGATTTAAAATATATTACTACATATATTCCATTTTTGACCGGACTTCTGGTCTCAAATTCTTATTTTATCTTTTGACCGGATTTTCTGACCGAATTTAAAAAAATAAAAATCGGTCATTCGGTCAGATTTGACCGGATTCATTTTTTTTAGTGGCAACACTGCTTTAAAGTATTGTTTTTGGACGGGCAGTGTGTTTTGCATTCAAATTTTTGAAGGCATCTTGTAGAATATTTCACGCATTTTCTTAACTCTCGAACTTTCTGGCATCACAACTTGGTCTTCTTTTTTATTCTGTTTACCTTTCTGTGACACAAAAGCAATAACGTTCCAATAAATATCTATCTATAAATAAATATAAAATGATCTTGTTGGGCTCTTTAAATCAGGGGTGTCAAACTCAAACTCATTATGTGCAATTTTTTTGTCTCAAGCATGACAGCGGGCAATATCTAAAATAAAATGTAAAACTATGTTAAGTATACAAAATATTTTATTTAAGAAAAAGTTAGATTTTTTTTTTGATTATCCAGAAACTTGACATAGGTGCTAGGTGCACGCGACAGCAATTGAAATGCACATGAAATTAGAAAATTATTGAATTGATGTCGCGGGCCGTAGGTAATTGTCTCGAGGGCCGGTCATTTTTGGCATGCCTGCAGTCCTTTGGTCATGTATACAAACTGTGGCCACAAGCCATAACCGCTTAACTCGAGTTAGGACAAATTCGAGTTTTTGACGCCACCGCGTTAAACATACTTTACTCTATTACCATAATTTTTTCCATATTTTTATCATGCTTATTAAAGATGTTATTAACTACAAACCTAACAGCCTAAGTCACTTTTACCTCAGCTTAATTTTTCCATAAAAGCCTAACTCGAGTATTTTTAACAATTTTACAATGTTAATTTCCTAACTTCAGTTAGGCTGCACTTCATTTTCTATTTTTAAAATTTGTAATTTGGAATAACAGCCTAAGTCAACATAGAACATTTTTTTTAGAGGAATACCAAAAACTGAGGTATTTTTAAAAAAAGCTAAGTTAAGTTTGGTTGTTATTCCATATCACAATCAGTTACTTAATTTGCCTAACTCGACTTAGGCTGTTACTCCAAAACTATTTTTTGTTTACGACCAGCTAAAGTCGAGTTAGGCTGTTTTTCCAAATTTAAAAAATGAGATCCGAACAACTTATTTGCAGTTAAGCTTTTATTCCGAAAATATATTATGAAATTGGACTACCAAAGTCAACTTAGGCTGTTATTCCTAAATTAATTACAGAAAAAAATATTGGAAAAGCTGGGTCATAACTTCAGTTTAGCCGTTGTGTGTAGTCGCAAGTGAAATAAAGTGAAGTGAAGTTAAAGTTAAAGTGCTAATAATGTCGTCTCGTGCTGAAAAAATTTTAAAATTGGCCAAAATCTTAACAGAACGCCAAAAAGCCAAAGGTTTGTTAAAAAAATACTAGACAAAAGATAGTATATAGTATAACATTAATTTTTGTTTGACAACTGAAAAGTTGTTGCCTTAAATAAACCTTACAATTATTATCGAAATACACTTAATTCTGTTTTTACACGATAGATACGTTCCCAAATAATTCGTGTAAAAAAAGATACGGTATGGTATACAAAATCCCTTCACACTCAACTCAAATACATAATGTTTGTATTATGGGAATCCCCGACAAATGAAAATTATGACCGTTACTTTCGTGTTATTTCAAATCAAATCGTGTTAAAAGAGAATCAAATTTTTTTCGTCGATTCGTGTTAAATGAAGTTCGTATAAAAAAATTCGTGTGAAAATAGAATTGAGTGTACATACATTATCTTCAACTCTAGTGAAATGTGATGTTTCAAAACAACAGAGGAGCTTCTAATACAAGGATTATTCTGTTTGAGTATCGTCTCGAAGATACAAAATTCATTGAATCCTCTTACTGCATATTTACTAACTTCCGGTTTAATCTAGTTTCAAATGACTTCAGATTAAAAATTCGTAGCTAAATTTAATAAAATATATTTTTTGCCTTAAAAACCTATCAAAAGATTTATTGCATTTCCATTATGGATAAATTCGACTGCGAGTAAATGTATTTTCTTTGAAATATCTATATAATAAACAACTAAAAACTTCTAAATATGTAAATTAGCAAAGGAATCATTGATCAATCATTGATTAATTTTTTACTTAGATCAAAATAAACGTTTAATTTATTAATTTTACAAAATAAACCTTTAAAGCTACATTTTGTACGTTATTCTAGAAAATGTCAGGGGCTATAAAATAAGAGCGACTCAAAATGAAAACGTTGATACCGGTAAGAAATTTCCTTTAAGTATTTGGCAATACTGTTTCTAATTAAAACTTAACTTATATTAAGCTAACATCAACAATGAAGAAGAAAATAACACAAATAATATTGAGTTAATAGAAGACTGTCATTCATATGATCTATTGCCAAATTATGAGCCTACTGTACAAAATGAGACCCAAACCAGTTATTCTGATCCCGAATTTCTTAAAAGTAATGTCGATTTTAGTCTATTACGTATATGAACCAAATCTCAACATAATTATTTTAACGTTGTAGGTCCAGGTGTAATAAATTTGCGTTTTCTAGTTGAGCCAAAATTATTTGAAGAAATTGGTGAATCTAAAAATAATGTGTATGAACAGCCTGAATGGGAAAACTCTGATGATTCGGTTAAAGATCCGGATTTCAATGTATCTTTGAGTAGTGATGATAGTCAGTCTTCGTTGAATTTTTCTTTTGAAAATGAGGAAATTAATCGACTCGGAACTCAAATAGAGAACGCGCTGGTCACACCAAAAAATAATAATAAGTTACTTCGGTCTAAGTTAAGAAATAATGGAAAGTCCTATGATACAATTTCTGGCAAAAAGGTTAAGCCAAGAAAATGTATACCATTTGATATGTGCAGAAACAATTGCAAAGACAAAATTGGATTTGATAAAATCCAATCACTTTTTGAACACTATTGGTCTCTAGGGTCGTATGATCAGAGAATTTTATATATCGGGTCTCTTATAAGAGTGGAAAGTAAGAAATGTGATACCCTGATTAACTCTAATGACCGAAAACGAAAAAGAGAAAATACTATGAAATATGCATTAGAATTTGACGGTAACGTTATAGATGTATGCAGAAAACATTTCTTACAGTGTTTCAATGAGACTGATAGTTTCGCTAAATCAGTTATACGTAAAAAAATAGGCTGTCCCACAGTGGTATTCAGAGATCATCGAGGTGAACTCGCTCCTATTAATAAGACCTCTTCAAAAAAAGAAGAAGAGGTTAAGCGACATATTTCAGAATTCCCTGCTTACGAAAGCCACTATAGCCGACGCGATACATCAAAAAAATATTTACATGCTAGTCTTAGTCTGTCTTCTATGCACGCTTTGTATAAAGAAAAATTCGAAAACCCACTAAGCCTTTCAAAATACTCACAAATATTTAAGACTATGGATATTAAATTTAAGGCCCCAAAAGTAGATACATGCAGTACTTGTGATGGATTTGTTCTTAAAATTAAAGTATCACAAAATGAAGAAGAAAAGACTGTTTTCATGGAAAACAAATCAATGCATTTAGACAAGGCTGAAATGGCTTATGCAGCGAAGAGAGATGACAAAATAGAAGCCATGGCTTCTAAAGATATGAAGGTGTTTGCTTTCGATTTGCAGCAATGTTTACCAACCCCATTCTTAAGAAACTCTATTAGTTTCTATAAAAGGCAACTATGGACCTTTAATTTAACCGTCCACGATCTAAAATCTAATGAAGCTCAATGTTTTATGTGGCATGAGGCTATGGCTCGTCGGGGTGGAAACGAAATATCGTCCTGTCTGTATAAACTCCTAAGCACGATATCTACAGATACAAATCGAATTACTTTTTATAGCGATTCGTGCACTGGGCAGAACAAGAACTCATTTGTCGCTGCCATGTTTCTGGCTAAGGTATTCAACACTCCAAATCTGGACTACATTGACCATAAATTTCTCGAGCCAGGACACACACATATGGAATGTGACAGTGACCATGCATTAATTGAAAAAAAGAAAAAGAAAACAAATGTAGAAATCCAAGTGCCGAGAGATTGGTACCAATTAATAAACACCGTCGGCCATAAAATTAAAGTTGTAGAAATGAAATCGGATGATTTTCTTAATTTTTCCGACCTCTCCAAAATTAAATTTAATTGGAAACATTTTAATGAAGACGGTGAAAGGTTCACGTGGAATACGGTAAGATGGCTACGCTACACAAAATGTCTTAATAGAGTATTTTACAAAACATCTCTGGATAATGCTGCTCCTTTTAAGATCCTTAAGATAGGGAAGAGAAGCGTTTCCTCTATTTCCGAATGCGAAATTAAAAAAATTGATGTAGTTCCGTGTATCTCACAGGAGAAGAAAAGAGATTTAGTTTTCCTAAAGCAGTTCATCAACCCCGATTTCCATACTTTCTACGACAACCTTCGCACCAATAGGGATGAACTGAATACTCACCCTGATTTGACAGAAACTGATGACGAAGAAAATGTTTAATCTTGCTGAAGCTTAGAATAAAATCTAATTTTATTCTCATTTTATTACTGTCTACACCCTACAACTTTAACTTCCAAACTTGTATTACTATTATAATTTGTTTCCTATTACTTTACAATTAAAATGATTTTTATGTTCTAAACGTTGATATGCTGCATTGTTTTTGTTTTATTACTTTAAATTCTAGAGCTGAACTGAATTACCTTAATTTTATAAATTTTTTGCATTTGGCAGAATAAATTAACCTAGACCTTAATTTTTTTTAAGAAGATCAAATAAAAAATAAAAAAAAAACATGTATCTAACAGGAGAGTATCACTGATTTTCTTAAGTACATTTACCATTAATAAACTTAATTTTTCTGTTAAACATGGTAGTTATCATAATGAAAGATAACAACCTAAGTCAATACGCTTCTCAAGAAATAAAAAAAAATCGGTTAGGAATAACGACCTAACTCAACTTAGGAGTTTTATTTTTTAAATAATATGCAGGGTGAAACGACCTAAGTTCAGTTAGTTTTGTTGTGTTTCCTTTTACTCGCAAGGAATAACCACCTATCTTGACTTAGATTTTGGGAATTAAAAAAACTAAATAAGGCATAATAGCTTAAGTGTTCTTTTTGTTAATAACGATTGAATGGGACATTTTGGGACATAATACTGTAACTCAATTTACGAAAGCTTAAAATATCTTCATGTTTCTGAAACATTTATACTAAAAGAACGATTTTCTTATTTGTAGCATCAATTTTAAACTTCAAACTGCTCTCCTGAAAAGTACAAAAAACCGACTTAGGCGGTTATGGCTTGTGGCCACAGAAATGTCACCCCCATACACTCATGCATAGATATTTACAAATCTTAAAGCTTCCCGTATCGGAAATGTGCGACAAAAAGTTACGACCGGACGTGCGTGGGAGTGGGAGGACAGACATCCTGAAATCGCCATAAAATTGGAAACGAGCAGAATTTATTACCACAGCTCGTCAATAACAATAAATACAAAAACTGTCACAATCCCAATAGTGAAGGAAAAACAGAGTAAATAGAGCAACAAAACGGTCTGTCAACCAATTTTTCTTTAGAGAGTTAACCAACCTCAAATGTATCCTAAAAGCCACAAAATTCCTGAACAGCTATGGTATGTAGAGAACAACCTACTATCACCATAAAAATGCACATAAATCAACATAGTGATTGCCAAGAAGTGTATTCAACTTGCAGGGACCGAAATTGAAACAGACACCATCAACTCGCTGTACGGCATGTCTGCAATAAAAATCAAATTGACTGACAAAATGTGTTCGCATGCACAGGAGAGCACTTTGAATCAATCCTATCCCGTGAAGATGATACATAATACGTGTGTCTCGGCAGATTCGAAAAGGGATAAGCAAGACGTTGCTCTCTACACACACACAGTATCATGTGGATAAAGTTTTGGATTTACTGTGATTCGAAAAGGATTTCGATACGAGACCTAACATCAAGTATCACAGCCAAAATATATCCACTCAATCTTTGTCTCTCGGTGCATGAATACCAAACGAAGGATTGTTCGCTCGAAAGGGGTGCGGTCCCTTTTGGCTACGGAATCAGTTGGCATAAGGAAAACCTTTGGCAAAGCGGCAAATTCCTTTTTAAGCCGTGTCGGAGCCAGAGGCGGCAGATCGACGTGTCAGAAGTTGTTTTGTGTTGGAAAAGGCCCATTACCTTCAAGGATTTGGAGGAAATTGCTTTCTTTTTAAGCCAATGGATATCGTATTTGGATTTGAATTTAATATTTTTGTTTTCTCTATGCCTAAAAATGATCCCCAAACGGCTTCTGTTGTCACAGCGATGTTTGTAATACTTTCGTACGGATGTTGGCCATTTTTGGTTCTAGACAACATGTGCAATACTCAATACATTATCTAGAGAAAGTAGAACCATTTATGGGGTGTTTAGTTAACTGCTTTTGTTCAATAACCACTTTTGCTTTGTGGACTGTATTTTACCTGCTTTTTTGCTTCGGAAATCCTGAGAAAATTCTTTTGGGAAAAACAATTTGCACAAGTAGCACCAGGTCAACAACGAATTGACAATTTTATAGAGATGATAGCAGGAAACGAAAGGCAAGATGTAAGAGATAGAATGTACGAAGAAATTTTGCCATACATAACTCGAATCTATCGTCGTTACGCAGACTAAAAATTTTGAGAAAGAAAAGCTCTTTAAATATTATTAAAACAACAAAAGAAAAAGAGGTCCAAATAACAATTAACTTGAGTACGGGACAGAAATGTAAAAGAAGCTCCGTCTCGATGTTAACAGCGATTCCTGTAGACTGACTTATAAGGTTCACTCAGAAAACAAATTGTAATGCGAACAATTTCCGTTGGTTAAAATTAACCCAAATATCAAAATCCTTCAATTTAAGAATGAAATTTTGGGCAATGATGTAAGAAAATAGTTATGCAGAGTATATTATTCTTACGATGAATATCTGATGTTTGAAAACTTAAAAACTGTTTACTACGCAAGGTTGGTGTCTAAATAAGTACGAAACTATTACAAAAAACCTTAATCTCTTACTTTTTCCTTGCGGAATGATATCAGCTGTTTCTATGAATAGAAACTGACATCTCTCTTGTGAGATTTATTTTGTTGTTAAACAAAAATGGAGCAGCAAAAAATAAAAAGAAAACGGTCGGAAAATTGGTGTTGAACCTGGTTTTATATAATTTTCGCCATCTTGGAATTGAACTTTAATTTATTAAGTCGATCATATATATCAATGTCGTTAACAAAATTCATGAAGCTGAATGGCATTTTTAATTCAATTTTTTAGTTTATTTTTCAATTTTCAAATCTACCCCGAAAAAAATGTAAACAAAATGACATTTCAAAAACGAAAATAAAAATATGAAAGCTTTACGCAACCTCTAAACGAAATTTGTTGCGTTTAAAGTTACGCAAGCTTTACGCAAAATGCTTTTTGTAATAAGGCTGTTAAAGTATAACTTAGTGTTACATTTATTTATTCTAAAACGTTAACATAACCTGCCTTACCAATAATCAACTTTAGTCTGGCAGTTCACGCAAAGACTTCTATGCTTTCCAAAATCCCTTTACCAATAAACAAATAAGTTTCCAGAATATCGCTAATTGTAGGGACAAATGTTAATGTTGAGAAAGCCGTGTTTATCTCGGGCATTAGGTAAATAAATCCTGCCTAAATGTTAAAGGGAATGTTGCCCAACCACCCAAAATGGCGGTATGGAATTCCGTAATAGGAGTGTATTTAAATACGCTGTTGTTCAGCCTGAGTATATAATTATAAACTTATTTTAGGAAATTGCAAATGTTTTCTGACTTTGTTCGTTGGAATACAACAATGCAAGTGGGTTTTAAGTCTAGCAAGCACAAATTCCTACAAATGTATGCACAAAATTGTAAAATATTGCATTTTTGTTAAGGTTCCGTACCCAAAGGGAAAAAACGGAACCTTATTAGTTTCGCTACAATTTCTGTCCGTCTGCACGAACGCAACATTTTTTATTATTCCCAGTGCTTAGTATGCTGTTCCAGGAAAGCTAAAATTAAGCGCCTCTCCAATGATTCTCTCCACCACTTCGCTTAATGTTCGCTTAATTTTGACAGCGTAGGTTCCGTCAATAAAAAAACTGTGTTGGAATTTTTTTATTTGTACTTCCTCAAAAACCTCTTCCAGGTACTCCTCGTTAAAATATTCTATTTCTAAAAGAAATTAAGTTAACAGGAACGAATTTTTTTCTGTTGAACTTACCATTCTCCATACTGTTATTTTGCTTTTGTTTGAAATACCGATATTTTCCCTGATTTGTCTAAATTTATCTGCGGAAAAATATATTTTGCATTAATAAGCCTGCTTAAATTCTGTAGAGATTTTTCGCCATTTTGTTTTCCTATCGGTGTTATGTCAAAAAAGAATCAGTGTGACATGCAAAAACACACAAAAACTACAAAAATAAATGCTCCCAACCGCGGCAACCGTCTTGAAATGTGAAAGAGTTCGGGAATTCCACATTTTTTTATTACTGAATGCCATTGGTTAGTTATCAATTATAAATTGTTAAAAGGCGAATAATTTGATTTGTTTGGTTAGTAAAATTTTCTAAAATATATTATTTTATAGAAACATATTAGGACAAACATGGTTGTGTATTTTCCGCTTTTGGAAATCATTAACTTCGATTTAGTGTGCACATTTTTCTTAAATAATGAAGAAAATTTGCTCAAAATGTTTTTATATTTTCTCAACTAATCTACATTGTTAATTTTTCATGAATATTTTAGGCAAATGTACACTTATTCCTAAAAAAAAAAATAAAACGGATAAAACTCTATTTTTTTATTGATTTAATTTAAAGTAGTAGTTTGAAAACAATATCGAATGAATGCTTACTGAAAAATAAATTTGACATAAGTTTGGGATCTTTCCAAGACTTTCCGGAGAGTCGTCGCAAAGAGCATAAAGTACCTGTTTACTTAAGTTTGGACAACCTGTACCTGAACACTTTTCCCATTTTGAGGGTAAGGGCAACTACAACCCCAAATGGTCAAGGACTTACATATGTAGGTTTGGCTGCAGTTGGACCTCAGATGCACCACCCTTATCAACCTCTTTGCAAAAGAGTTTTGCTCGCTGAGTGTGAGAATCTCAAATGAATTATTTTCAGATTTCTCATTTCTTTTCCAAGCACAGTTTCGTCGCTTGGCAAATACAGCAACAATCCGCGATCCTAATAAACATTTTTAGTATCCAGGCAAAGCTTTTCCAACTCACAATGGCGAAATTTCCCATACTAAATTTCATATTGTGACCTACAAGATTTTAGGAAGGGCCAACTTGTTTTCAGTAATAATATCGTGTTTTTGTTTTGTGTCACACTCATTTTGGAAATTCAACGATGGAGGGGATACGTTTTTAAAACGTGTATGTCTTTCTACGTGAGATTTGACTTTGAACTGTTGACTTTTATTTTAAAAAATTTCATTTGCTAACGATTCAATTGTGACCACCAATTTTTGATTTTGATTTGCATCACCAGCCTACGAATAATTCAAGACGTTTTAATAATAAATATATGTGTTCCGTTTATTTCATAATTTGAAATGGTTCTTGTTACTTCACATAATTCAATTTATTTAATACTGAAGTATTAGGAAACAAAGGAAGGCGTAGGTACTATAAACAATACTAGTTTCGCTTGTGGTCGAAAGTCGACTCTACTTTTTATTAGTATGTAATACTAAAAAAACGATATTTATGTTGTTTTTTTTATAAACGAAAAAGCGACATCCAGATATCGAAAAAATACGTCCCTTTGAAAATAGGTTTTAATCATGATTTTTTTTACATTTTAATACAAGAGCAAAATATTTGTCGAAAAATATTTTCTACAGTAACAAAAGTGGTTGTCAACATACTACTAATGCCCCTGAATTAAGATATACGCTCTGTTGCTTACTTTTAGGGGAAGGCAAGTTGCATTCCTTAAAAAATAGGTTCTAATCTAAGATGATATATATTTGAATACGTTGCCATGGCAATATGGCGGCGACAAATTAAAAGTCACCAAAATGGTTGCTAAATGCAACTGATAAGCATTTTGTATGGGGAATTGTTAACTTAATTTTTATTTAACGGCGACATATACCCACAATTTTCTGTTTGTGCACATCTATGGCACAATACCTTTGAAATGATATAAGTTTCATTCTACTCATTCCATAATAAGTACTAGGGCAGGTACTGATTGGCGTCTGGATTTGATCAAATTCTCTGAATAATGGTCGGCGCAGTGGCTTAGTAAATAGTTACAGCCTTATTTATTAGAACTTGCAGTGTCTAAGTATTTATACAGCCTTAATACACCCTTCCAAAAATTCTTATTTATAAAACATTTTTCCATGCATACTAGTTATACAGGGCTTGCGTCAAAAAAGGTTCTGAAAAGGAGAAATCTTTTACATTTATTTGTCCGAAAAGATAAAAAAACTAAGCAGCTTTCGAGAAATGTAAATCCAAATACAAATAGGAATTGAAAAATGGAAAAGTAAAAAGGAAAAGTTGGGAGATTTGGGACTCCTATGAAACAGTAGTCTTATGTAAATTAAAACAAATGTTTAAAACATGTTTAAAATATCTGCGCGTATTTCTTATCGAGGATACTTGTAAATGTCGATACAATCTATTCAATTTATTTTTGATTTCATTTAAAATAAAGTGTGACAGATTTTTTCAGTCAAAATGGCATTTCGATACTATTCCACCTCTATACAGGCACTAAACAACGTCCAAGCACGATTAGCTTATACAAGGTCCATAAAACGTTGAACAATTTTTATAAATATGGTTTATGCGTTTAGAGGCATTTTAAAGGGTGCATAACTTTATACACTCTTTATAATACGTTTATAAATAAGGCTGTTAGTGTGTTGGACTACTAAGCGAGAGTTTTAGGTTAGAGTCCCGAAAAAAAACAACAGATTCCAACTTGAGGTTTTTTAACTCTCTCTATTACGTAGTAAGTATTGTATTCGTACAAAATTTCGAACTCGAGATGTTAATCAATTCTGACATTTCGATGGTAGGCGAACTCAAAAAAGTGGGTCGCAAAATTCTGTCCGTCTGTCTGTCTGCCTGTATGTCCCGAGGCCTACAGCCTAAGTGGCTGAACGGATTTCGTTCAAACTTCGGATTTAAAGTTTGGGGGCCTACAATTCGGGGCCGTTTTTTTTTGCTTGGTAACCTCAATATTAATGGTACTTCCCAAACAACATTTTCATACAAGTTTGATTTGTTCGAAAACGGCTCTAACGATTTCAACCAAAATTGATATTCAAGCTTAAGTAGGTGAGGTTAACATAACTGCATACACAGTTTTCCGGTGAAAAATCGAATAACGGTACTATTGAAATTTGGACATATCTCGAAAACGGTCCATACGATTTTAACAAAAATTCATTTCCAATGTAATGTGGTCATTTTAAACTTAATGGAAAACTCAGTTTTTCTCTGTATTATCGTAAAATGTATTTTTGAAAAAAAAAATCATTTCTGAAAAACTGAGTTTTCTTAAGCTTACCAGAAAACGGCAAAACGATTTGGACCAAAATGCAAACTTAGAGTAAAATTGATGTTTTTAAAATTATTGCGTCCTTAATTTTCAATTCCAAAACACCGAAAACGCTAATTTAAAAAACTGCTCATATCTCGAAAGCCCGATTTTCGATTTCGATGAAACTTTAAAAACCAAGTAGTGCTTACATCCCGAACAATATCTTATACTCAGTTTTGAGCTAAATAGTTAAGCAATAGTATTTCTCAAAAAAAAATGCTGCAAAATTTGGTAGTACTGTTTTGTCTGCTAAATTTTACAAAAACCGCTTTAACGATTTTGGTCCAAATACATATTAAAGATGAAATCAGTATTCGAAATAATATACGCACTTAGTTTTTCTCAAAAAATTCGAAAAAAATAATTTTTTTTTAATTACTTATACTTCCCAATCTATTTTCACATAATCTATGCTAAATTTTTGTTATAATCTCCCCCACTTCCGATAAAAATGCAATAACAGCTGCGCAAAACTTCATTTTAGCAAATATTACCCCGTTTTCAACCTTGTTAAATATGCACCTTAAAATAATTGCAGCCACTTCCGTTCACAATTAGAAACTCCCACTTCATTTGCACCCATTTCTTTTGTCTAGCATCGGTTCTCAGATCTTTACCTACCTACTTAATAAAATAAGAAAACAACCAACCAAACTTTTGATCACCGAGAAAGTTACGTTCGACCCAGTCGTGCACTTTATTTTTCACTGCGCCACCTCTCGCGACAGTCTGACAATCATCCGAGAGCATAATTGTCATTAAAGAGCTTCTCAATTGGACTCGGCATAAAATTGTAGATGACATCCATTCGTCCCAAAAAAATGAATAACTCACCCAAGACGAATGGTTGTGAGAAGCTAGGCCTTCGGACCTGTTGCGCCAACTATTTATTTATTATTTATTGGTTTAAAAGCGTTTGGAAGATACATGTTAAGCGAATTTAATTGCAATTTATGTATAAATTTTAATTTTTTTAAATAATTTCTTTGTTATGAATATCGTTATCGACGAAAACAAATTATGACATTTTTATTGTTAAATAAAAACAAATGTAATACATATATTCTGATAGAGTTGACGCACTAGTAAATGTTGAGGTCTGATTGGAAACGTTCGGATCAGTGATACCAGACTTTTCGGACTGAATTGCCCACGATACACGTCAAAAACACCCAAAAATGCCCTTTTTGCCCATTCCGACGGTAAAAGCCAGCAAAATACACTACTTTTTCTTGTTCCAAGAGATAAAAAATGCCCTTTTTTCGCCCTTTTAGCTCATTTTGAAAGGCAAAATGCCCACGGAATGGGTAATTACCCACAATCTGGCATCACTGGTTCGGATATCCAGTTCATGTAAAACGTCAATTTGATTCGTCTGGACTAGGTATTCGAAAAATGGATTTCTATTCTCATGGTTTATTTTGAATTTTGCACACCCCCTTCGAAAAATCAACTGAGTATGCAGCCTGGATTTTCTTAACTAGATATGTCCGCTACCTCTCCATAAACGTCAAACTATGACGTGACCAACATGGAGCCAGTAAAAACTGAAATGCATCAAATCATTCAGCTCAAACACTAATCGTCGACATTAGTGTAAGGCTGCATAAGCTCATGACTACGAGTAATTGACGTTGTTTTGACATTTCAAATTCTGTTCCCCAATTTTTCGATTTTTCATGTATCGCAATAGGGTAGTTTGCGACAACATCAGTGTCGAATGGGAATAAAAAACAAAGTGACAACTGAAAACCTGTTGTAGGAAAACAAAGTAAATTTTGTGTGGCGGGTGATAGGCATAGATTTGAAATTTAATTCAAATTCGCTAAAGTGATTTGAAATTGGAAAAATATTGCTTTTTTTTGTACCAATTAGACATAAAAAGTGACGTAGAGAAAAAAAAAAACGGCCCGATCGAATAACACATTGTGTTTGTTAAAGGTATTAAGAGCAACTTTATTATTTTTGTACACAATCTCTTAATAGCTGTTTTTTATTATCAGATATGATCCATATAGATCATCGATTTACATGCACTTGCAACAACAGCACATGATCCTGCTTCTCATTGAGATCACGAATCATGATCTGAAAATAATTTCTACTATTTCCCACTAGGTGGCTTGTTTTATTTTTAAATGTAGGTGTGCCTGTAAAAGATAACCAAACAATCACGTTGCCAGACTTAAAAATGGAACACAAAAAATCAATTGATTTTTTTTCGCATTCGAATAAACTCCCTGTCCGTATTCCGAGTTATTTTGTTTTTTTCTCGTTCTATAAAGGTATGGCCAAACATTTGATAAACAATTAAATACCTACATGTTCCATATTTATTTCTAAAACACTTATTAAACAAAACAATTTTTATGAAATGTTTTGCTGGTTTGGATCTGGCCACCAAACAAACATTTATGAAATTTTTTACAGTTAACCAATCGTGATGGGAAATAATTTTTGTTTTAGAAGTATCCCTGCAGAAAGTTTTTCGATTATTATATGTTTTTAAATAAATTAAAAATGTCCAGAAAAGCTTTGAATAGGTACCTAATAAGAAAGTGATTCATTTAATACGATATTTTGAATTAAATCGCGTGTCACGTGACTGCCGAGACCAAAATTACAAAAACAGAAACTTTACTCGCTGCTACCGCACTATTTTTTTATAGTCCAAAACAGGATAAAGTTTCATAAACATTTACAGCCGTGTTTATTAGATTCCCTGACGACGCCTATACGATGTTGTTTAGGTAAACATCGCGTACAAATTTGCGCAGCCTCTATGTGGCTTTCCTGAAATTGTTATTTATAAAAAAATGTCCACTGACTGTTTACTACGCAAGGTTGGTGTCTAAATAAGTACGAAACTACTACAAAAAACCGAAATCTCTTACTTTTTCCCGCGGAATGATATCAGCTGTTTCTGTGAGATAAAACTGACATCTCTCTTGTGAGATTTATTTTGTTTGTAAACAAAAATGAAGGAGCAAAAAATAAAAAGAAAACCGTCGGAAAATTGGATTTCCTCTGACAAGGTGATGAATTGAATATTAAATTAAGTCGATCATATCAATGTCGTTAACAAAATTCACGAAGCTGAATGGCATTTTTAATTCAATTTTTAGTTTCGTTTTCAATTTTCAAATCTACCCCGAAAAAAATGTAAACAAAATGACATTTCAAAAAACGAAAAAAATGTATGCAAGCTTTACGCAACCTCTAAACGCAAATTTTTGCGTTTAAAGTTACGCAGGCTTAAAGCAAAGTGTTTTTTGTTTATAAATCACGTTTTCCTGCGTAAGGACATTTTAGAGGGTGCGTAAAGATAAGCAGCAAGTTTCTTTTGACGTTTAAGTAAAAGAGAAAGCGCACTTTATGAAAGGGATTTCTTCGTAAAATACTCTATTGCGTATATATATAAAATTGAACTGCTCGACTTAAACCCATTTTGACTGAATGGATTTAAGTGAAAAAATCATAGAAACTACTGGTTGTATTCTGGTGAATTTTTTACAGGTCTCTTGAGAGCCCCTAAGCCCATGATCTCTTCGTTAATATTCTCCATTTCTATAAGTTACGTAACAAACAGGAGAAGTGTTATTTTTTCTTTAATTTAAATATAGTTCCTTCCAGCTTGTTAGGATATCTGCTATTAAAACAAAGTATATACTTTAAGCTCGATAACTTAATAAGTTTTAGCAAATAGGCAAAGCCTAAAATGTTCTTCAGAATTTCAGCTTAGCGTGCAACGTATTGCGATTTCTTTTAGTCTCCTTTCGTTTCCGTTTATGACGGAGAGGAGAGACAGAACCAGCGACATTCTGGGATGAATTGTAAAGGGTGTCCCATAATTCACGCAAAATTAGATTTTTGCACCATTTAATAGTACAGTGATGCCAAAGGTAAAAAAAGATAACAATGTCACAGCTGACAGCTCGGGGTTAGTAAAAATGGAGCGCTATACGAAAGAACAACGCATTTTCATTGTTGAGCAATATTTTAAAAATAATGAAGGTTTGTCAGCTACAGTCCGCAATTTTCGTAAAAAAAAAAGTGCGGTAATAGTGATTTAAAACCATCAACCCCCTTTTTTCCCCTAAGTGAAATTTGCCTTTATTTTTATATGAAATTTGAATTTGAAATGATTTTCTTTTTTACTAGACAAAACGTCGAATCGAGTGAATGCATTCAGATACAAAAATTCTTACGTAGATGTTCGATGGGCTGTTTTCTTTCATATTTAGTGTGCACATTTCATTCTGAGTAAACTTTGAAATTTATTTTTAATGGAAATGAGTTTAAATTTTACAATTTAATTTTCAAAAAGGTTTTTTTTGGCGCTTTTCCCCTCAATCTGTAGCCACTGGAACTCCAGAAACATCAATTCTGCACCGTAGCTAAGAATTGGGCATTTCGAGAAGCTCTCTACAGCGAATTCTCACGAAAGACTTGAAACTTAATGCTTACAAAGATCAATTGACTCAGGAGCTGAAGACTATTGAAATGTTTCTTAGAACTCTGAGAGGACATGTCGTTCATTGCCACGTCTGCATTTTGTCAGCATTCAGATTTTATGATCACTTGTGGAAAAATTCAACAGACTTTCTCACTTGTCTTATTACTTTATAGGAACCAACACTCTTTCCGAACAGTCTCCCAACCTCGCTGACCTCCCTGTTCAGTGTTCACCCTTAATACCTGTTCCGAGGAACTGCTGGTACAGACTATAGATCTACATGTCTATTTAGATATAAATAATTATTCGCCAACAATTATCCGCTCGGTTGCCGTCCAAACAATTAACGGACCCGACCTCGGTGAAATTTATTTTCCCGAAAACTCTATTAAAATATAATTTCCATTGTCCCTATCCTTAATCAAGCAACTGGAAGCTGTGGGCTTAAACCATTGAACCTAATCAGTTTTGCAGCACGTGCATTTAAGGTCTATCGTCCTGCCTCGGGGATGAAAGGAAATCATAGTAATCTGACCCGTAGTACGTACAACATCCCGTTGAAAAGGGATGGCTGGGGGTGGAAATGGAATTTAATCTTTCATTAACTCTTTTTTTTTTTTTTTTTTAATGAATGTCTGCTCTTTTGTCTCACAGTCCTCTTCAATCCATTACCACAAGCAACACACACACAGACGGTATGCTGTAAAAGTTTCTTCAGCCGAGTGACAGTAAGTAGGACGAATCCTGTGCTGAGGCATAACTCAATATGTCATATCTCTAGCTACAAGCGACTTTACAAAGTTGTGAAGTGCGATGTTTGAGAAAGGATCTTCCCATAACGGTACATTACGCGGTTGTCTACCATGGATGGTGCTTATCGGATTTTTGGGGTGCGTGTTGCCTCTAATTACCATCATTTGTGTTTGATGATGGCGGGTTTTTCGTAGTTGAAATTGAAGGCATCTGTCATGTGAGAGAGATGAAATGCATAAATGTTTCAATGAATTGGTTATGAGATTTACAACCGAATAAATTAATCTAAACAAAAAACATCCTTGGCGTAAAAGGACTTAAAATATTAATGTGTAAGGTGGAATTTAGAGACACCGTTAACGAGTTATGAAATATTAAAGAGGATTCTTGCAGAAAGAGGTTGCTTTTGTGTTGAATGGGGAAAAAACATTGAGGCATTGAGAGGTGGTTTTTGTATTTTAAAATCATCTAGGGTGCTTTGCCTTTGCATTTGTAATTTGTGAAACATAAATTCGTTCGTTAAACCGCAAGGCTTTTACATAAATATTTTATCAGTTTGAACGTTTTGGGATCTGTCAGCCAATTGATGGTATATATAGCCCAAATTTGAAAAATCGATTTACATTTCATGAGCAACAAACATTTTAATTATAAGAATGTCAAGCCGATAAATAACTGGAAAGGCTTTGAAAATTTCAAGAAATATTCCTTAATTTAAAAAAAGCTAAATCTCGAAAATGAAGATCTTTTCAGAAATAAGATTTAGGTACACATAGAAAGCAGGAAATAGACTTCCCTGTAAATAAATAAATAAAAAGAGAAGTAAATCTTCCTGTCATTTTCACAAGCGGCATTAAACCATGCCGGGAAAATGAACCCCAAACCTGCCAAACTGACTGCACCATGATTCATTGTTTTCTGAGTACAAAATTTAATAAAAAAAAATACAACTTAAAAAATTAATAGAGAAATTAGCGGTTTGTGCTATTTCAATGTCCACTTACAATATTAGCTTAATTGACTAAAAAGTGACGCATAAAAAGGTTTTGATTTTTACCTATTCAATTCGCTTGGATAATTTTACTGTAGGAAACAGTAGCATCGACAACGTTTGGACTATTTTTTTTGATACAAATTTTCGGAATAAATTTTCGAATTAAATTATTCTTTTACTTCAAAAAAACTTCAGAGTAGAACACTGAACGAAGCTCGAAAGACGTCGCGCATGTTCTGATAACCGAGCGTTACCTGAGCAATCTCATTTGTTTATGAAACTAATATGACTTTTGTTTACTACTGCTTTTTGTCGTCGAAAAAAGCATACAAAAACGCGTTCAAAAACGCATGGAAAACTCCTGAAAAAAAACGTCAAGAAACGCGAGGAAAAACGTTCCAAATAGCGTGTCAAAAAACGCCCCGAAAAACGCATTATAAAACGCGCCAAAAAAACGTAAAAAAATCGTCAAAAATAGCCCGAAAAACGCGTCTAAAATAGTTCGACAAAATGCCCAAAAAAACGCTTTAAAAAACGGGAGGAAAAACGCGCAGAAAAACGCTTTAAATAACGCGAGGAAAAACCTTACAAATAGCGTGTCAAAAAACGCATTAAAAAACGCGCTAAAAAACTCGTCAAAAATAGCCCGAAAACACGCGTCCGAAAACGTTCGAAAACGAACCAAAAAGTGATTTAAATAACGCGAGGAAAAACGTTCCAAATAGCGTGTCAAGAAACGCATTAAAAAACGCACTAAAAAACGTAAAAAACTCGTCAAAAATATCCCGAAAAAACGCGTCTAAAATCGTTCGAAAAAAACGCAAAAAACCGCTTTAAATAACGCGAGGAAACACGTTTCAAATAGTGTGTCAAAAAACGCCCGGAAAACGCTTTATAAAACGTGCTAAAAAAACGTAAAAAGATCGTCAAAAATAGCCCGAAAAAACGCGCAAAAAACAATTTAAATAACGCGAAGACAAACGTCCAAATTACATGTCAAAAAACGAACGAAAAGCGCGCAAAAAACGCTTTAAATAACGCGAGCAAAAACGTTTCAAATAGCGCGTCAAAAAACGCCTGATAAAGAAGCGTTAAAAACCCGTCAAAAATAGCAATAAAAAAACGCGTCCAAAAACGTTCGAAAAACGCGCAAAAAAAACATAAAAAATCGTGAAAAATAACCCGAAAAATCGCGTCCAAAAAACGATTTAAATAACGCGAGGAAAAACGCTCCCAATAACGTGCCAAAAAATGCCCTACTTTAACATATCTGACAGTTACAGTCGATGTTGAAATTAACACACAAAGGATTCTAAAAAATCGTTAAATTTCGAAATTAATAAAAAATCGTTAAATTTCGAAATTTATAAAAAAATTATTAAATTAAACGACCTGCTTTTGTTTAGAAGCAATTGAATGCTATATCAATACAAAGTCGATTGTCTACTGATGAAGGCATAACTTCTTTGTGACAGCTGGTGCAAAATTAATAACAAAAACTTCCAACAGAAATGCTTCATCATTTTGATGACATGTGCCAAAGTTTCATAACTAAATTAATAAGAATCAATTTCAATAAAATCCATCACGCATCCCACCGCATATGCAAGCAGTCATCAAAAGTAAACGCAAGTAATAAATCGCTCGTAACTTTTCCAAAGAATTCAGATTGATGCTGGCTACGTCATTGTTTAAAATACAAAAAAAAAAAAAAACCAAGAAAAACAAATCATGTCACTAAGAAAGTTTTGCGTATAAAAACTCTGCCCCACCCGGGAGAAGAATGTATCCATTTGCAAGAGCATACCCGCAAGCCAAAGGAGTAACTTTCGGAAGACTGAGTGTGTAGATGGAGGCAACGGCAATGGCAGCTGTTGGGCAATTTCTTTAAAAAAAAAAAAAACATCTTGTCCTTGGAAGGCACCAGCAAGAACCTCACATTTGGCCAGGCAAGGTCGGCAAACCAATGAAAGAAATGGAAATTTAAAAATTCATTTTTCTCACTTATTCCTTCCTGCACTGTTCGCCATTTGTTCGGATTCTTCCGTCCCTATTGTGAAAAGGGATGGGTCTTCAACAATAGCTGTCAATTTTCGAATTCCGGTGGAGCAAAAAGAATCATTTGTGTTGGAGATAAGAGTGGAAAAATTGCATGAGCCAGCGTGTGGGTGGCTTAAACAATTCCGAATAGATGTATAGCGAACCCTTCACCTCACCGGCCACTTTTATTACACTCCACACGCTTTCAGCATTTCCCATCGACCGGATCACATATTGTTCGGTGCAAATTGCATACTCATCAATCACCGGTGGTATCACGACAGTCAGCCGTTCGACATGTAAACAACGACACACCCACCTTCACTCACTCATCGTTTGCTCGAATATCCAGCATGGGCTTTTGTTTTATTCGTATGAGCTTATATAGTATACAATGCGGAGAACACGGTGTAGCAGCTCGTCGACCGCACAGCAGTCATGTTCATGTCAATCACATTTAAACAAAACTGACACAAACCACTGCCTGGCAATGCCAATGACAACCCACTCCTGCAGAGCCCTGAAAGGCATACATAATCTAACACGAGAGTGACTTGCGGGGTGACTTACGATTCACACTGTCATGCAGGGGAATCAACAAGACTAGAGGGAGAATGCAAGTAGGTCAGCGTGTTTTTGAAACCTTCATATCAGTGAAGCGTATGAGAAGAAACTCGAGGCAAGGAAAACTTAATCCTCAACTCTTTTCAATCTTCTTGACACGGCGCACGGCTGACAACAATTTTTGCCGATATCCGCCATTTTTTTGTCCTTTTAACTCGTTAACTGCGATCGATCATAGAGAAACTGGGAGATCTACGCAAAGCAGTTCCCGAGCCAATCCAATCGCTTAGAGACATCTGTTGACGGGCATACTTTAAATTCGACCATCAGGCTTCGTTCATCTTAGCTTAACGTCCACGGAAGCCATGCTGGGGATTTTAGAAAGAAATTTGCAGTTGTTTTCAAAACCAAATCAATCAAGTCCACAATTGCTTGCCAGAGATTCCACAGGTCGTTCCTTATCGGACCGCACGACTTTCTAAAAATAAAGCCGAGAACGCACTTCACAGATGAGAAGCTTGCTCCATCCGCACTCACTAAATCTACACAGAAGGTCTGCCACCTGATCCGAGCAAAGACACGACAATAGCAATGCAAGTATAATCGCCCGCTCCACAAGCATGTCACTTCAACCTACCACAGTCAGACGATTAGCAAAAGAAAAGGGTCCCCTAAGAACGTCAATAAGTTGTCTGCAGTCTTTTTTTCTGAGAGACAGCAAATTTCTGCTGCTGATTTCTTAGAGAGGTTCGTGAGCGAACGATTTGTGCGAAATGGATGCCCTAACCGAGGACGCAGCAAGTCACAACGAAGGTTCAGGGCTTGAAAAAATACCCTCTAAATCTTGCCTAGCAATCTCGATGGAAACTTAATCTCAGTATGTCCTGGGACCCATATAACAAACAAAGAAAGCTGCTTTGCGACCGAATTAAGAGGGATCCTGCCATCTCAAACTATTCTGAAACGAATTACAGGGTTGAGCAAGGCCTTGAACGGAGCCTGACTGTCGCATAGATCTTCGCTTGAGAAGCAGAGGCATGCGGGCCTAACGCGTAGTGAAGAACATCTCCACGAGGACACCAATACCGACCCCGTGTTTGAAGCCAACTGTAAAGATTCAACTGCAACTCAATCCAGGCTCAGACTCTAAAAGCGACTCTAAATTTGCACAGCAACATAAGTTCCACTGTCATTGAATCAAAATGCATATCCATCGAATCAGGGTCGTGGGATAGTGTCGCGAGACCGCATTTCTCCAGCCCAGCCCTAAAAAATGCGAATCTTCTTCCACCACTTACCGATTCATACCAATTAAGTCCTTTAGGGTCATTGAAAAGGGGACAGATTGTCAGCTTATTAAGCATCTTGAGTATTGGAAACTTCATAGGCTTGTACGGAAGTTTGCGCTCTATTGTGGCAGTTCTTATATCATTTTGAAGTGACCTTCTGGACAAATTTACTTTGCTGGTCGTTGACATTTTCTAGAGTAAGATTTAGTTCCATAGCACATTCTTCTGCAAGATTGCGTCAGTCACAGAAGGCCGTTAAGTTACAGTGAAAGGCCTGGCCCACAAGCAAATTTCTTCGTGCACACGAAAACGTTTGAACGTTTCGCCTTACAGAATGCCGTACCAGTTTTGAGTACCTGCTTCTAAAGACTGTTGTTCTGACTCACCTTATCAATATATTTAGCACTTGCTTTCAGATTTTTACGAGAGATTGGGGATTCTTCCTACTGTTGTAAGAAGTTTCAAATTGCTTGATTTTTGTTCCTATTTCTGTCTTGATTGCTTCATCTTCCACATGTGGATGCAAATAAAATTGTTTGGTCAAGCACCAGGTAGTTTAAACTTGTTGACGACCTCTAAAGTTCTCCTAGCTGGTTGTCAACTTCCATTCGGTAGTCTTCTGATGCATGTTGATAGAAACAACACCAGGCAAATATTCAAGGAGATCATTAACAAAAAGTGTGAATAGCATAGTGCTGAGAACGCAGCCTTGCGGGACGCCAGTTTGTGTCGCAACAAAGTGAACGGCAGGACGGTTTTTGTAGCAACAGATTCACTCTTATCACTTATCGCTCTTCATACCAATGTGCTGAAAAGAAGAAGACGGTTAAGCTTGATATTTTGAAAGCATTTTGAGGTCTTTTGTCCAAAATGCGTGCTTGTGGTATCGACACTTTCGCATATTTGTTGATGAGAAGCGCAGATATATTGCATGTGCCGTGACAGTTTAATTCGTATATCTTCTGACTGCGTTCGCTGATTATGATGAAATAAAAACTAATAAAACCTGCTCCACGTTAAGCTCTACATTTTTTTAAGACAGACATGCAAATTGGGTGTTTAGTTTCAATGTGATAGCTGATAAGTGTTCAAGTTCCCATACAAGCAGACGAACTTTGCATTTTTATTAAAAGTAATGTGTGAATATCTTGGGTCGACTTCCAGACAATATTTTGGTTATGACAGTTCTCTTAGTTGGTTCTCGTCGACAGAAGTACTTATTCGTCGGTAAAATTTGTAATGACCCATTGACAGTCGGTATTGAAGTAATAAGTGAATAATGCTCCTCGTCCACTACGTGCGCAACGCATCAATTTTGAATGTACGATGCTCAAAATTTCAGTGAACAAACCGGTTGGAGATTGTTGCTCAACGCGTTGCTCAACTGGTGTACGTGTACCTATAGTGTACGAGCTCGCGTTTCTCGTTGAACAATGCTGTGCAAGGCTGGGCACCGATGTTGAATTTGTCTGCTGCAAATTGTCTTTTCAACTGGCTGCATTTGTTGTTGAATTGAGCTGTGTTGAAAGATATTTGAGCCTGTGAAATTTAAGCCATTGAAATAAATCAACTGACAGGTGTTCCAGCATTTACGATTGTCATTTTCAATTCAATTCAGTGTGGAAATATTTTGCCCGACAACTGCCTAATTATCGAAACAAATTCGCGTAAAGATTTTGAAAAGTACCTTTCGAGAGTCATGAATATGCAAGAAGCTATCAGCTGCCGAATGTGTTCAACAGGGTGCCCAACTAATGATGATTGGTTAAGTGTGCGAGGGGTATTAGCGCGCTCATCAACTCATTGCGCAACCACAAAGAAAACGCAGTTAACCAACTCGAGGAACTTATTAATTAACTTTCTCGATTATGTATTATGATATTGTATTCGTACAAAATTTCGAACTCGAGATGTTAATCAATTCTGGCATTACGATGATAGTGGAACTCAAAAAAGTGGGTCGCAAAATTATGTCCGCCTGTCCACCGAATGAATATTATTTTCATAATGCAATTTAGACAAGAGACATTGGGGACGTTCAAGTATCTAGTTTAGTAAGTCTGACAGCTCTCTCACTAGATGAAACTCGGCTCGGATTGGGGGAAATCGGTCGTGAGAGCAGATGTTTCAGTTGAAGTTTATGGAGAGGTAGCCGACGAATCTAGTCGAGAAATTCTTGACTGAGTACTAAGTTGACAGTTCTCATATGTGGCTGGCGTAAAAAACGTGACGTTCCCGACCAATCTAGTTTTTGCGTTCAGGTTACAACTCATCCAGACCAATCTAGTCGACTTAAGATGACTAGATTCTTGAATGTGGCCATTAATTAGGCTTCTGGCAATTATTGCATTTTTACCGAGGCATATTGTATGAGATTGAGGTGGTCGTTGTTGTACTTGTGTGGTGTGCTGCTTCAAATTCCACCTTTTTGGGATTTTTTTGCGTTTGTCGTGTCGTTTATGGGTTTATGATAGGTTAGGTAAAGAGCGATGACAGTCGATGAGTTGAACGAACACTTCTCGTTCTCGTTCTCCTCCTGTGCCTGTGATATTATTTTTGGTTGGTGTCTGGTGTGTTACTTTCGGTGTTTAGGTTTCTGGGTGCATATACATGGTATCTGAAAACAGTTTGGAGTTCGAGGAATTTGGTAGTTATTCTCCTGTACGAGGAATAAAATCTGACAGTTCGACGCAAATATTTTGTGTAGGGAGTAGGACTTTGAATTTCTAGGTACCTACTTCGACTTGAATTGGTGTTCACTTGCAGGCGAATTTACTTTTAGGGACCAAACATATTGAAAATGCGAAAAGGTCACTTTAAAAATTTACTTTTCCAGGACTAGGATAATTAATTATTACAAGTATTTAATTACTTTAGAAATATGAGGAAAATTTGTTTAAAAATATTTTAGGTAATGAAATTTTGAATTAGGAAGCCATTTCTCCTGAGCAATAATACCCTTAACGTGACTTGTAACAAAAAATAATCACAACTTCAGTTCGTATTCTAAAAACCGGGGAAGATTTTTTTTTCTTCTATTAGGGGCTCTCCCGTTCTGGTGCGTTTTAGTCGCGGCGAAATCTACACTTTTGTCTAATAAATTTCAAGTATGTTAGTTTTATTTATAGGAAAAGCGGATTTCAAATCGTGGAGCACTCAGACCAATCCCTGTCCATTGTGGGGGAGAAACTCTGTTATCCGAATCCGAATATTGCTGCCCCACCCAGAGGGATTTTAACCTGGGCCGCCCGGGTCTCTACTCTACACAATTGCCACCTCCGAAATGTGTAGGTTGATACATGAATATGTCCGAAACACCCTCAGCCGATCTAGTCGGTGCGTACAGGGATTTTTTTTATTATTATTCTGAATTGGCAGCGTCTTTATATTTATCCCGATATAGGTAGTAGTGCCCAAGTTTTCTTAATTTTGTTATAATATTGCCATGGCGTACACAGGCAATTATTGAATTAAATTTTTTGGGTGGGGAGACGGTTGGAAAGAAAGTTTGTTGGTAACTTTTAGCAGAATTTAAGGAATGAAATGAATGGTGGTCATGCAAATGGTGTGTCGACATCGATACCATCGAACTTGGGTACCTAAATTCCACATGTGAATTGTAGGCGCCAATAATTGAAAACCCGCATGAATTAGTAACCGACAGGAATTGATAACAGAAATATAACTGGACCCCTATTCTCAAAAGTTCTCGCATACGTTTATCTCTCGAAATCTTCGATGCGATGCGAAAAACTGAAATTTGTAATTCTCGAAATCCGTATACGAGCATTTCACTTCGAGTTGTACTCGTCTGCCTTTTCCATGCGGATTTTAGGCTCGCATACGGAATTGCATACTGATGATTGGCTCATAGCAATGTTGCGGTTATCTCCTATGCAGTTTTTGTAACTTCTAACTGCAAAAAATCTAAGGGAACACAAAATCTGAAAACACATTTGTTAGTCTGCCTGTCCGTATGTCCCGAGGCCCACAGCCTAAACGGCTGCCCTGATTTGCTTTAAACTTCGGATTTGGAGTTTGTGGGCCCAAACATTTTTATCTTTTCACGGTGACCTCAATATGAATGGTACTTCCCAAACAACATTTTCATACCAGTTTGATTTGTTCGAAAACGGCTCTAACGATTTCAACCAAAATTTATATTTAAGCTTAAGTAGGTGAGGTTAACATAACCGCATACACAGTTTTCCGTTAAAAAAAATCGAATAACGGTAGATACTTTTGAAATTTGGACATATCTCGAAAACGGTACGATTGTAATAAAAATTCATTTCTAAGGTAATATGGTCATTTCGAACTAAATGGGAAACTCAGTTTTTCAATTGATAATTTCTCTGTATTATCGCAAAATGTATTTTTGAAAAAAGGATTTTTTTTAAAAATTTAGTTTTCTTTAGTTTACCTGAAAACGGCAGTAACGTTTTTGACCAAAATGCAAATTTAGAGTAAAGTTTATGTTTCGAAAATTATTGCGTCCTTAATTTTCAATTCGAATCACCGAATCACCCTAATTTTAAAAACTACTCATATATTGAAAACTCCATTTTCGATTTGGATAAATAAAACTTTAAAAACCAAGTAATGCTTACATCCCGAACAATATCTTATACTCAGTTTTCAGCTATATAGTTAAGCAATAGTATTTCTCAAACTAAACCTTGCAATATTTTATACTGTTATGTCTGCCAAATTTTTCAAAAGCCGCTCTAACGATTTCGATCAAAAAACATATTAAAAATAATGTAAGTATTTTAAATATGATTCCGTACTTAGTTTTTCTCAAATAATTCGAACAAATCAATTTCTTAAATATTTCTCTAAAATGACTACCCAAATCCCGATTTGTGTTCACATATTTTCGGGATATTTTTTAAATAATTTCCACTTCCAGTGAAAATCCAATAACAGCTACGTTGAACTTCTTTTTAGCAAATATTACCAATTTGTCATTTTTTTCTCAACCATATTGACCCTACTAAATATAATTCCAAAAACTTGGAGCTTACACAATCAGCCACTCCCACTTCATTTGCTCCAAAACCTTTGATGAACGAGAAAGTTACGTTCGACCCAGTCGTGCACTTTATTTTTTTTTTTTGCCAAAATCCATATATGCTGATCAACTACGTATACGGGTCGCAAATGGTCAAAAATGTGTACGGGGCTTAAAAACTTACTGTTTGTTTGTTTTTACATTGAACAGCTTGAATTTGTGCAGTGCAAAGGAGCTTAAGGAACCGTTTGTTGAACAAAAGAGTCAAATAAACTGTTGGACAAAATTGGTAAAGTGCACACTGAGTGGACGACGGGCTTTAAAGAGTGAGTGACGCCATGTCGCAATGAATGAAATATTTAGGAGTCGATTGACTCTCTGAAAAAAGGCAGAATTGTTTCTTGACTTTCGTTGTTTCGCCGCTGTTTTCATTATCGAATCTCTGATAAAGTAGCAAACTGGAATCAGCACTTTTAACTATTTTTGTTTCCGGGGTACTTTAAGGACAAAATACTCTTTTAAAAGCCGACCCACACCCGTCCCTCATGCGGTTTTCTCTCCTTCACGATTGTGTGAAGCCAATATGTGCACTATTACCTCTGCTCTATCCTTTCTAACAATCCGTCCACTCGTGCTTTGTTAGCATTATAAAGGCAAAAAAAAAAAACTTTAGCACTGGTAAATTCCCCAGGAATACAGGTAACCCAAAACTGAGCCGTATAAAGTCGCCTTGGTCTGTTTACAATTCCAAAAAAATCTTAATGTAAACAGCTTTCGTCGACAAAGATGTGGAGTCCGAGGAGGCTATCTTCGGTCTATAAGCTCAATGTTAGTCCGCAATTCAAACGAAACTTTTCACTTCTGTGCCTCATAATGCCAAATCGATTTTTTTTTTTACTGTGTAAGGGATACCATTCCTGCCTTTAATTCCCCATATTCACCCATTAACCTTCGTTGACTTAAATAACCTGCGATTTCCTCATTGTTCGCAGCAAAAGTTGATATGCTTCCCCAATGTCAGCTTTGGTAAATCATTCGTATGTATCCCTTATTTTAGTAACTTTTGCCGTTAGATTTATACATAACTTTCACTCTCCAGGAGCAGTAAATCTCTCTTCATTTTGTCACGTGGATGCTAAGTGTCATTGTCCTTATGGCCTGTATGTGTGCCGCACAGCTCGAGATAAATCCTGGCTCTATACCAAAGCAAATTAAAAGTCTCTAAGCACTCAGTTAAGCCCATCAGATAATTGCCCATTCTCACAAGGCTCCCGAAGAGTGAGATGCTCTTGCCCACCCCTCGCAGGTGCGATGGAGATAAAACTTTTTTTCAGTGACGACTCTTGTAATATTGTTTTGGGATTGTTTGTTTTAACCTTCGAACTTCCGACACTTTTAGGATATCCAATGATGATTGGAAGTTCTTGTGTTGGGGATGTTCCTCTACTATGTGGCTGAAAAGTAAACGGATTGCTTTGAGACCTGAGACTTCATCGTGCAATTTGGTCGTAAACGGATCTCTGAAAATGGATTTCACTTGTCATAACTCAGTGAGGGGCTGCAATTACCAATCGCCTTTATAAACCTTCCCGTTCGATCAAATTTCATCAAAAGAAAATGTATTTCACATTCACCCACGATCCGGGAAGCACGCTTTCTGGGACAGCATGTAGAAAAACAATACCCCCCCACCATTCCCCCCATACGAATTCAATAAACCGACTATAGAGGCACCTTTAAAATCCGCCCGATGGAATATCGATCGGAAAATCCCTCGATGTGCGAAAATAATGCAGTAGATACACGTACTCGTCCTACGAACCTTTTTTTCCATCTTCCTCAATTACTGTCAGGAATTTTTAACGTTACATCCAGCTACAGCGCGAAATTGTATTGCGCTGGTTAATTAAATCATACTCAGCCTGGCTGTCTTCTTATTTTTCATCCAATAAAACAAAAAATAACCCAGCAGAAAACTCGTGCACAGATTCTCAAGCGAAACAAAGGAAACTGAACTCTTGCCGGAAGCGGCTAAATATTAAGTTTCAGCAAGTCAACTTAACCTTATAAGCTTCTCGAAGGGCATCCTGACGTGTAAGTCGTTCAACTTTAGTTTGACTTCAAATTTGATGTGAATATCCCTCAATAATCATGGAGGCGACAAAAAAGTACGTAGCTGCATAGTGCGTTTAACAGGACGAAAATATTTCTCTGGTCATAAGTAATGGAGCAAAAAAAATATTGTAATAAGTCATGCATAAGATATTTTTATTTTTGCGCCGAATACATTTTTTTTCGTCGTCGTTGTTGCTTTTAGTAACGAATGATAAAAGTCCTTCGGGATAAATGAGTTTCATGCGAGTTAAATTAAGTAAAATGTAAGGCAGTGAGTGGGCGACTTTAACAATTTGTTTGTCGGGTGTTAATAGAGGAAAGTTTGGATTTTCAATTTATGAAAAGCAACTTCTGTGACAAAAGTTTGTCCTCCGCTTACATTGCAAGGGATAATCTTGTGAGAAAGTCAATTGTTGTTTAAATCTGGGGCCCTATTCTCTATTCAAAATAGCTTTCCCCTTCCTGCGACATAAGTACATTTCATTCCGCACTTTCGAAATACAGAGTAGATAAAATTCGTTTTCGAAAAATATTACTTTCGGAACGAGATACAGAGTAGGGCCCCTGCATTTGGAGGAGGCTATACTTTTCCGCGTAATAAAATTACCGTCATCAACTGGAGAAATATGAAGTTGAGTGATTTCAACTCAACCATTGGTCCTTAAGCACTCACAAATCCAGTAGCCGAGTACAATGTGACAGGGTGAGGGGAACATAACTTTCTTTGGTCAACAAACTGTTGGAAATATCGGCTGAGTTCATAAAAGTAAAAATACTTCAGAAATGCAATTTTTGCGTTCATTAATGTAAAAAACCTGCATTATCTTTGCATGGCGGCAGTTTTATTTGCGTTCATTTAAGTAAAATGACAGTCAAATTGCGATCAACTCTGCATTGAATTTTATTTTGTTGCCGAGTTGCAGGAAGATGGCAGGAACAAATATGTAAGTAAAATAAATGAAAATTAAATAGATATATCCAAAATAAATGGAGGTTTTTTTTATTAAAAAGTTAAAATATATTATTTGTGTATTATAGGAATGAAAGTGAACAAAAATTGTGGTCGGATGCTGACACCAAACTGCTGATTTCGATCCGTTTAGGCATCGAGTCGTAATTTATAGCAGGCCGAAAAAAAAATCTATGTAGAAATAGAAAATGAACCTGAAATGTGGCCTTTTTCATACGAAAATGGTTTCTGAAAACATCATCTGGAAATTGTCCCATGGTTTTAAGAAAACTCTTAGTTTTTGGAATGTTTCTTGAAATCCTGTTCATTTTTATCAAAAGAATCATCCTTTTTCTTTGAATTTTGCTTCTATATCTTTCAGAAATTTTTGCCTGAACACTTTCAAAATTAGATCCATTTAAGCGATTAAGAATCAGTCCTAAAATGATTTTTCTAAATGACATTATTAAAGTTTTTATAAATAACAGTCATCTGTCACTGAAAGAAGAAAGATAAATTAAAAATTTCTGTCTTTTTTTTACTGCCTACTGCATATATGAACTCTTTTTTGGAAACGCAAAACTACTGCAAACTTGCAGCAGTGTTTCTGTTCATAATTGCATTGAATCAATATTTTTTGCATGGCTTGTGCAACAATGTTTCAATTATGAACTCGCCCATCGCTTTCATCGATGCAACATTCTCATTATAATAGTCTGCTGAACGTCATCATTATGTCCTAAACGCTTTCAAGCTAAAACGTCAAACTATTGGATCTGTCCATTCTGTAACCTTTTCTTCTTGTTCAGCCCTTTCAACAGATAAGTCACGTTTTCGATATACCTAATCTAAAATTATCATTGTGTAATGTAGTAGGTCATCACAGATGGGCCTCTAGCTGTAATGTAGTAGATTATCACAGATGGGCCTCTTATGGGCCCATCTACAAGTAAAGATTAAGCAAAGGAATAAGCCAATGGGAGACAAGCTTCTATCGGCCAATAAGATCGGCCGTTCTATAGAAGCGAGGCACTCTTCCAGTAGATGTTAACAAGCGAGGAAGTATAAAATTTGTTAAGATAAAAAACGAACAATTACAAATAAAGAAAAGACAATAAAGAGCCCATATTAAAATTGAAATCCTTTTTGCATAATAAAGTTTATAATTGAATTGTCAATTTGTTTTGTCGCCTTTCTCTTTATTTAAAAGCGAATTATCTTGCCTCCTCCAAAAATAACTGCCAACGATTTCATAAGCGTCATTACTGGATGATTTGCATGCATGTGAATTCAAAATCATTGGTTGTTATGCCGGCGGTATGATCACACGAGTTCCATATAACATAAAACTTTTATGTGTGGATAACTCTGGGGCGGTATTCTGTAAGATGAAAACACGTTAAATCGTTTTCGTTCAAACGAACGTTTTGCTTCATTTAACTCCGAAAACAAAAGGAAATTTCATTCAGTAGTTTATTTTTATAGCATTTTCAAAAAAAAAAAAAGTTATTTGGCGGACCCTGTATTTCATCGACGTTTTCGTTTTATTTGCTTCAATGTAATGCCATGTTCCCACCAAACTGAAATAGAGAGGTTTCGATGAACTTTTACCGAAACCTTTTAGTTTAGTTTAGTTTATTTCATCAAACAAAGTTACAATTATACTTCAGATTTGTTTTAAATATATACCTACTATGACTGAAATCTATCATATCGCAAACAGTATTTGTTTCTCGTAAACACCTGGATATTGGTTCGTTGGCGGCATAAACAGTTCTATGATACGGAATATTAAAAAACAATCGGTTTCTAAGCATTCTCGCAGGAACATTGAACCCAATTAGAGATAAGATAGAGGGGCAATCAATTTGATCCTCTAATATGTCCCTAATGAACATAACCGCGGAATATTTCCTTCGAATGTGTAGAGGCAAAATTCCAAGTAATTTACACCTCGTTTCATAAGAAGGCATAACTATGTTCCAGCGGAGTCTTTTCATTACAACTCTAGTAAATCGTTTTTGGATTTTCTCTAATCTAAAAGAGTGAATTGCATGAGAAGGATTCCATATCGTGCTGCAGTACTCTAAGGTAGACCTAACAAACGCACAAAATAAACATTTCAGAGTGTGAGGATCCGAAAAGTCTTTGGAATTACGCAAGATCAAACCTAGCATTGAATTGCCTTTAGCGGCTAAAGAATCGATATGCTTCAAAAAGTTTAGTTTTTCGTCAAAAATGACGTCAAGATCTTTTTTAAAGGTTATGACGGATAATGCCTTATGGTTAATTTTATATATAAAATTAACTGATGAACGTTTGCGACAAAAAGTTAAACTTTGACATTTGGAAATTGAAAGGAATTAATCCTACACCAATTTGATAATCTATCAAGATCTTCTTGCAATAGAATGCAATCCTGCTCAGAGTTTATGCAACGAAAAACTTTTAAGTCATCACCATACATCAAACATTTAGAATTGAAAATTATGTCGGGAATGTCGTTGACAAATAATAGAAAGAGTAGTGGACCTAGATGGCTACCCTGAGGGACCCCCGATGTAACATATACTGGCGAAGAAAGATTATTATTGATACGTACGTACTGTATACGATCCCGTAAGTATGCTTTTAGCCACTTTAGGAAATTTGAATGAAAACCTATTTTAGCTAGCTTCATTAGTAAAACTTCGTGATTGACTCGGTCAAATGCTTTGGAGAAGTCAGTGTACACAACATCATATTGCGACCCCTTCTCAAGCCCATTTAAAATAGAGTTACAAAAAATAGTTAGGTTAGTGCTAGTAGATCTACCAGCTACAAAACCATGTTGATAGGGAGAAATAATTCCTTTTAGAGCGGGAGCTAATTTATCATATACCATTTTTTCAAATAGTTTAGGAATGGTAGAAAGTTTACAAATTGGACGGTAATTAGAAACCTCTTGCTTGCTTCCCGATTTGTAAATTGGTGTGATTGTTGAACACTTCCATGTATTAAGAAATTCGCCAAATTCCAATGAACGATTACAAATCAGATGTAAAGGTGCAGTGAATGCTTTCGCACACATTTGTAAAATAATAGGGGGAATTCCATCGTTATCTGGTCGTTTATCTGCCTTAAGCTTAGACAAAGCTAATTCTATCTCTGCGTTAGATAGGCTTAAACTTCCAATATTCAAAAGATTAAATGGAGAATTTTTGTCAGCAGCTTGAGGTATAATAAAACTACAATTTAAGTAAACGGGCTGGAAATGTTTAGCAAATAAATTACATATAACTGCCAGATCAGAAGATGTAATGCCATCAAGATGCATACGATTTGGAATGCCATTCGATTGCTTCTTACTATTTATAAATTTCCAAAAACACTTACTATTTGCCTTTAAGTTACACTCAACAGAAAACACATATTGATTATAAAGAAATTTATTTAATGTATCAAATTGTCTTTGTAATACTCGATACTGTTTATAGAGCTCATCATCATTATTGGATTTGCGAAATTGCTTGTAAACCTTGTTTTTTATGTTATTTAGATTAATAATTCTTTTATTAAACCACACAGGCTTCGAACCACCAATTGATTTTACTTTGGGAGTATACAAATCAATCGCCGTTAAAACAACTTTGAAGAATGAGACATAGAACCCTTTTAAATTAGAGCAATCAAATAAAGCCTGCCAATTAGTAGCATTCAGAAAAGTCGTTCCCACCGAGTTGAAGTGATTTCAAAAGTCATTAGCTGTCAATTTTGAAGTGGCTGGCATAACAGCTGTTTGTTGACGCATAATAATTGTGTTCAAAGAGAAATTAAAAAAAGGTAAAAAAGCTCAAAATCGAAAGAAATCAAGAAAAGTTTGGACAAAAGTAAGTAATGTTTCTAATCATGATTTTTAACCCAGTGATACCAGATCCGTTGATTTATCACAGTTTGTGAAATTTCTCACTTAAATTAAGCAAAAAGGGTCAAAGGGATTTTTCAAACCTCATAGCTCATGGTACAAAAAAAGGGATTTTACTTTTCGGTAAATTTTTGTTCCTACTTGCTAATTTTATTAAGAATACAAAAATTCGTCAACCTACGATCAAACGTATCTTAATATGTATAATGTAACTTGTATTTGTTAATAATAAAAATACAGAATTTAATGAAATACATACATGTGGGATTGGAACGGACAGACCTACGGTACAGTACAGACGAACGCTAACGACATACCGTATACGTACGCAGTACACACTACAGACGGAACGAACGAGACGAGAACAGCCAGACAAAACCAGAGAGTCACCTTCACCTTTCAAACGGCAAGCAGTGCGCAATCGCGATTAGAAAATATGTAAAACTTGAAATAAACTGTAAATTCACTCTAATCGAGCCAAAGCGTTTTATTTTTATATTAAAAAGAACTGGAACCCACATACATGTTTTTGTGCAATTTAATATTTCGTGGGATCTTTTATAGTAGAACCGTGGGATATCCTGCTTCTAAAGTCTGGTATCACTGTTTCAACCCTTTCTTGTCACAACTGTTTTGGCGTTTAATCCACAAATGAACACAAAATAAACCAAAGTTCACGCCGTAGGCTTGTTCGGTTTGATAACCTCTCACGGACGGATGAACTCAGAGGGGTTTCAAAGAGGTTTCGCTGAAAACCCGAGGTTTCGAAATCTCAAAAATGTATGGCGAAACGTCAGAGGTTTGGAAACATTTTCGTTTGGTGGGAACATAGCATAACTGCAAAAACGAAAGACATTTTCGTTTCATGCTATTTGCTTGACGTTTCTCATTATTTATGGTTGTTGAATTAGTGGTTGTGACTAATTTTTATCTCAGAAAATATATGCTAGCGAATTATTCATTAATAACAAGCGATACTGATGATAGCGCTGTGGTGAATTGTGTGAATTTAGGAAAAATCCGAAAACATCTTCGAGATTGTTCGGATCTTCTTACTCTGCCCGATAAAATATTTGTTTATTAAATTGATGTGCTGATTGAAACTGACAGTTTTGTTGTCGCCTGGTGTTTGTAATCCACGCATGTCTAAAAAAGTGTCACATCAATTTCAATATATACGTGCGTATAACAAACAGCATATCAGACATTTGTCCATCAAATTTTTTTATGGACGGGCCATTTTCATTTAATATTTTACACAACTGTTCCCATTTTGGTGCAGCTTTATCTCTTCCCTGAGCAGGACATTGTCTTGTGTATTTTTTTTGCTAGGAAGGGATATTTCTCCATCCACTCGATCATAATATTTTGTTGTGTTTGTGTTGTTAATTAAATAAAAAGTTTGTTAATTTTTAATCGTACATACATTATTATTCGAATGTTCACCTTTTGTTACGACCAAAATATCAACTAACGAAAGATTTGCATGAAAGCGGTCAGCTGTTAGCCGTCAAAACAACATATTTGATATATTTTGCCACACATTTCTTAAACCCTTGCGAATGAGAAGAAGAAAACGAAAACAGTTACATAAAGTAAATTTTCGCTTTCGCGTGATTTCTTTCGTTTTATTTTTTTAAAATTTGAAAGTGGTTTTCGTTTCGTTTTTTTACAGAATCCCACCCCAGTTCTTTTTTTTTAAAAAATCCTTGAACTCTTTTCCAATTTTGTCTGGCGATCCATAAAGTATCCATCGCATAATTACACCGATAAGTTTCTGAAGCCACATCTTCCGCTCGTATGGTTGAATTTCAAGAACAAATACATCCCCCAGGTCGAAAGGGCAATCTATTGATGATTGAAGTGGCAGCGTTGACGTTTAATTTACCGGGTCGGTGATCTAACTCATAATCATAAACTAAGTAGAAATATACTGACAGCCTTCCCATGTCTCCGCAATTTCCCCCGACCATTTTTCAATAATACCCCCTTCTCCTGCTCTCAATTGAACTGTCTGTGAAGTGAATACGTGTGAAGCAGCACACGTTAAAATTCTAAATGAAGGGAGGTGTAATAAACTACTGACACTCAGCAGTGCTCCTACATCGTGGTATCTCTGCCCTTTTGTGGGAATTTACATTTTTTTGCGTAAAAGGAAAATAATCTGACAGAAAAACATTCAAACTCCATTTCACCATGAATATCAACGCACTAAATGTACATAAAAAGGAGATTTGCCTTAAGCAATAATTTCTAGTACCAAAAATAATCATTATAATTTTAGCAAACTGCGATTTTTATACTGAAGATTAATTTAATGTGATTTTCTTTCCGAACAACACAAATTTTACTACCATACTAAAGTATGGTTTTTCTCATAAAAAAAATCGAAGGAATTTGAGTTTAGTGAAAAGGAAAAAATGAGCACGCTACATGGGAAAGGTAAAGAGAGAGAGTGCTAAGTTAGTGTAGAGAGTTAGTGTATTTGGTGACTTTCTGTCAGCTGATGGGTGCGTTCTGAGAGTTTAAATTCGTTGTTTTCTTTAAACACGAAAAAATGCATTCTACAAAATGTATAATAGCGAATTTAATCAGAATAAATAAATAAAAGAATAAAGTGTGAACAATTTATTCGTTGAAATAAAATCAGATCTTTTTGTCCCTATAATTATTGTGCCTGTTTTCGTTTGATTTGGGAATGTCCACTGAAATACGGCAAAGAATTTAAAGAGACGAATTGATTACCACTATTGAGTATATTATTTTCATGAAGATTCCGTTTAATAACGTAAAACAACAAAAAAAAAAACAAATTAAATTTATTAGAACATTTTTAATAATTGACATATTTAATGAAATTACATTTTAAAACAATTGCGTCAGCCGAGAATATAAAAAAAATGCTAGTTTTTAATAAAAAAACAAAGCAAGTCTAGTATTATTATTTTCTTTAAGAGAAGGAATCTCAAAAAATATATATATCCAAAATAGCAAATAAATAAATCAGACATTTTATATTAGTAAACTGAAAAGTTTTTGGGAGACATTTTAAAAATGAAAATAATGTCATTTCATCTGTTTTTACAGAAAGAGTAAAAGAAGGATACCACGGTGAGTGTAGAAAATAAGCATCCAAAGTTTTGTTGCAAAATGATGACTGCACATTTGTTATTGTTTCTTCTCACAAATTATTTTAGGAAACTGAAGTTAATTTTTACCTTAATTTTTTGTTTGTAATTTGTAAGTTGTCAGTTTCGTTTAATTCTATTGTTATCTGTTTCACAAATCCATCATTTTCAAAATAAAAAACAGTCGAAAGGAAAAACGCTTGGGAATATCGAACAAAAATATGGGAATGTAGAAGGAGAACTAGGTTGCGAAACTTTAAGGAAATTCTATAGCAAATATGCGAACAATTTTTTGATATCGATATCATAGAAATGGTGTCTATGTGTGCAAAATTCAATATGGAATAACTTAAAAACATTAATTTTCTTTATATCGCACAGTTTTAACATTCATTTCCCTTCAATTATTTCGTTAGATTAATGAATTTGCGGTGTTTAGAACTTATTTTTATTTTGTCTAGCTACATAATTCGTTTCACTTAATAGCGAGAAATTAGAAAATAGAATAAATACAAACGTAACGAAAAGTTTGATCCTGGAACTAAGAAAAACTATTATTTACAGCACAGCCCCACACTCGATATTAAAAGTCTATTTAATACTTACAGCCTTATAAAGGGTTTCAACAGAGACGCTACAAAAGTAGAGCGACAGGGACAGCAAACGACGCCGAATTTCTTGCCGCTCTTTTGACATTTCCCTTTAGTAAGGTGCCATTTCATAATGGAAAGATATACGAGGTATACAACAACGAGTCGAAATTATTAAAACTTACTACCGAAATTCGGAGTCAGTGGCCTCAACGTTAAGAGCGCTACGTCCAATTTATGGTCGTCATAATCGTCCTAGCAGATCAACAATTGAGCGTCTAGTGGAAAAATTTGAATCCACAGGCACAGTACAAAATGTTCCCGTGCCAGTGAGACAAAGAAGTGCCCGTAGTGTCGAGAATATTGCTGCCGCTGAGGCTTCAGTTGAAGAAAGCCCAAATGTGTCTCTCACACGTCGTTCTCAAACGTTGGGCATCTCTGTGACGTCGCTGTGGCGAATTTTGCGAAAAGATCTTGGCCTACATCCTTACAAGATTAAATTGACGCAAGAACTGAAGCCGCTTGACCACCAGAAGCGTCGTATGTTCGTGAATTGGGCTGAGCCACAACTTGAAAATGATTCGGATTTTCATCGAAAAATCATCTTCAGCGATGAGGCTCATTTCTGGCCGAATGGCTTCGTCAATAAACAAAATATGCGGTAATGGTCAGGCAGCAATCCACACGTACTCCATGAGTCATCATTGCATCCCGAAAAAATTACGGTTTGGTGTGGTTTATGGGCCGGCGGCTTGATCATCCGTGATGATCAAGACCGGCACGTTACTGTGAATGGGAATCGCTACCGTTCAATGATAACCAAATATTTTGGCCCCAATTGGATGATATGGACTTGGAGGACATGTGGTTCCAACAGGACGGCGCCACAAGCCACACAGCGAATGTCACAATCAATTTATTGGAAGTTTGGAGAACGTGTTATCTCACGAAATGGTCCAGTCGCTTGGCCGCCTCGGTCGTGCGATTTGACGCCGTTAGACTATTTCCTGTGGGGCTACGTCAAGTCTATTGTCTATGCCAACAAGCCAGCGAGGATTGATGAACTTCGTACGAACATCGAACGTGAAATTGCAGCAGTATCGGCCGATTTATGCTTGAAAACCGTCGAAAATTGGGTTCAGCGTCTGGACTTCTGCAAGCGTGCCCGTGGTGGCCATGCAAAAGAAATCGAGTTCCATACATAATGGCATCGAACGTACTTTCACAGGAATAAAGAATTTCATTGATATCCAAAACCGGATTTTTGTTTTATTTAAAAAAACTTTTGTAGCGCTCTTATTGAAAAACCCTTTATATTAGAATTTGCTAAACGCTCCTAAACATACAGGTGTTATGTTATGCACCCCCGCATTAATAAACACCGCGTAAAAGTTATCAACTCGTTACTCAGCAGTTACCTAAAATTGTTGTATGCTATCTGATGTCTAATAGCTAACTTACATGTGAACATTTATTTATTAATACGGGGGGCAGTGTATAAGTAATTATACAGCCTTTATACATCCTTCCAAAAATTAAGTATTATAAAACATTTTTCCATGCATAATAGTTATACAGGGCTTGCGTCAAAAAAGGTTCTGAAAAGGAGAAATCTATTACATTTATCTGTCCGAAAAGATAAAAAAAAAACTAAGCAGCTTGTGAGAAATGCAAATTCAAATACAAATAGGAATTGAAAATGGAAAATTAAAAAGGAAAAGTTGAGAGATTTGGGACTCCTATGAAACAGTAGTCTTATGCAAATTAAAACAAATGCCAATTTAACACATCTCATATCTGCGCATATTTCTTATCCTCGATACTTGCAGAATCTTTAAAAAGTTGATGTCCACTTTATTTTTGATTTCATTTAAAATAAAATGTGACAGACTTTTTAAGTCAAAATGACATTTCGATACTTTTCCACCTCTATACAAGCTCTAAACAACGTCCAAGCCCGTTTAGCTTATATGTACAAGCTCCATACAACGTCGAATAATTTTTATAAATAAAGATTTTGCGTATAGAGACATTTTAAAGGGTGCATAACTTTATACACTCTTTATAATACGTTTATAAATAATATTATGGGTTTTACTTTTTTACAAACAAAAAAATGATTTTGAGAGATGAAAATCTTTATTTTGGCCTTTACAATTTTTTCTATTAACTGGCTGCCGCCAGTGTTGATACACATTTGCGACCGTCTCCGCATTTTCCATGACTTTCCGCAAGATATCCGTTGATAGCTCATCGCATTCCTGTCGAATATTCTTGTTAAGGGCTGCGATTGGCTGAGGCTTGTTGCCATAAACCAGCGACTTCAAGTAGCCCCAAAGAAAGAAGTCTGGGAAGCAGCGTTGTTATGTGATCGTATTTATCGTAAATGTTACAATTTTCGAAGGTTAATACGACGCTCCGATTTTTGCCTTTCTCGCCCCAATTTCTACGATTTCGTAAATATTTTTACGATTTTTTCCGATATTATTCAAACATTAAATACGATGGCTAAACCGAAATACGACTCGATAAATAAAATACAATTTCAGAAAAAGAACCCACAAAGATTTAGAAATGCATTTACCCGCACATCCCTTTTGCAATTAGCCGGCATCGATTACCGAGCATACCCGTTTTTTTGTTTGCGCGATGGGTTACCGCCTACTTGCGATGCTACTGCTATGTTATGTCAAATTGGCAATGGCTATATTATTTCCTTTTGCATATTTGCGTTGTTTCTTGCTTGTGTAGTTATTGTTTTTGAATTGCAGAAGGTTGGTGTTGACCTGGGTTTCCTTTATTTTTGTGATTACCCCTTACCCTTTAATTTTAAACATTGCAGATTGGTTGATAAATCAAAATCGTTAATGTAATGTGTAAAATTGTAAAAGCAATTACTTTTCTTAAGGAATGTGAGTCCTTAACCGCTTACCATGGGGATGTGCAGTTTTATATGGGGTAGAATTAAAATATAAAAAAGACATATTGAAATAGACTTCGGAATACCCCTAAGAAGGTATAAGTATTATTGGTATGAAAGTAAATACCTACTTCTGAAGTTAAATTTGCTTGAAACTTATGTCGTTTTCGATTGGCAAAAATATCAATTTTTTCAGAAAAAAAACTTCTTTTTTTTGATCGAGATTACTTTTCATAAAAAATAAATCGAGATTTAGAAAAATTTCTGTAAATCCAGCATAAATCTCGGAATTTATCAAACAAAAGTTAATCTCATGAAAAGGGAGATTAGAAACAAATCTCGATTATCAACCAGGTTTGCATGTACAGTCCGGTTTGTGAACACACTTTCCACAGCTCGAGATGTCAAAAATACAAAGCAAACAGAGCTGTATTTGACATTGTGTCATAAAAAAAAAAAAAAAATATTTCTGAGACACTTCTCCTACCCAATGCAACCATCAAAAATTTAATTTTATTTTGTAGAATTTGCCAATAATATTTTAAGATTTCTGGAACTCACGTTTTATTACTTTAAACCATAGACAAACCATACTGAGACCCCCAACTCACAATCCTCTTGCTGCTGGGCCCCTACATTTTTTTTCAAATTCGCCATTTTGTATTCCTATCGGTGTTATGTCAAAAAAGAATCAGTGTGACATGCAAAAACACACAAAAACTACAAAAATAAATGTTGCCAACCGCGGCAACCGTGGGGAAATGTGAAAGAGTTCGGGAATTCCACATTTTTATATTACTTAATGCCATTGGTTAGTTATTATAAATTGTTAAAAGGCGAACAATTTGATTTGGTTGGTTAGTAAAATTATCTAAAATATATGTTTTATATACTAGAACATATTAGGACAAACATGGTTGTGTATTTACCTCTTTTCGATATCATTAAGATCGATTTATTATATGAATTTTTCTTTAATAACTGAAGAAAACCTGCTCAAAATGTTTTTATTTTCATGCAACCATTCTGCATTGACAATTTTTCATAAATATTTAAAGCAAATGTACACTTATTCCCAAAAAAATACTATCCACACGTATATAAATAATTTCAAATTTAACGGACAAAATTTTATGAACGCTGTCAGCAGCTTTGTCCACAGCGGAAGTGGCATATGCAAGGTGCGAGCGTGTTGGTGAGCCGCAATTTTTGAAGTTACGTGACATTTTCCAATACGAATTTCTATGTAACAACACTAACGCACTTAGCGTTTGCAACCCCATGAAAATATAGCTTGTAGGCAAGTAACGGGAAATCGGCCGAAGTTGGTGGTCTCAGTATTGTCTCTGCTTTAAACTTTTGAATTGGTTAATTTTTTTTTCAATTATCACAATTTTGTGTTGTTCGATTCGACGGTAGTTGACAACATCTGGTGAAACGTCAAATTAATCCTGTTTTTTTTTTGTGGAAATACCTCAGGATTTGTTTGTAATCTCTTGCTCTAAATCTCGCGATTAGTGTCCGGTGGAAACGTAGTATACGACACTTTTGAGAAATCTCGATTTTTTCTCAGATTTACACATTCACCAATACCAATGTGTATGGCACACAGCTGGCGGTTTATCGTTGGAAGGATTGTTTTTTTTTTAACTGAATTATTCATTTAACTCGTATGGAAACGAGTTTTTATATTAAATTATTTCGAAATGCGTTACTATAAACGTGTTACTAAAAACGTGGAAATTGATTACCAGTAGGTACAAGTGGAAAAATAAATTCCGGCCAACTCAATACACACAAGAACCAATAAAATTTGGATTTTAAGTTCGATTTGGCAGCAAAAATCTAAAATCTCAGATCAAAATCAAAATCTGAAAAGCGAAACCGAAAACGACATAGGAAATAGTTAAAATACTAATAAAACAACAAGCATCTTAAAGATCAAACTGTCCGACTTCTCGAGCATTACAAAATAACATTCATATTAAATACAAAATGACCTCTATGCTGTTAAACGCATTTTTTGTACTCGTAAAATTAGAAAATACGACAAATACGATTTTGAACCGAGAAAATATACGATTCTCAAACAATATCCATAACAACACTGCTGGGAAGGTTAAATCGGGCAATCTTGCTGGCCATGCCAAATCACCAGAATGGGAGATTATGCGCCCAGGAAACGCTTCCTTCACGATATCCATTGTAGCTCGTGCAGTGTGTCTTGTTGAAACCACATGCTCACCAAGCCCCGCTCATCCAATTCCGGCAGTAAGAAGTCGTTTACCTACGCCCTGTAGCGACCAGTAAAAGTGACCGTATTGCCGATGGCGTCCTCAAAAAATGCGGCCCAATCACTCCTCCCGCGTGAACGCCGCACCACGCAGTGGCTTTGAGTGGATGTAATGCGGATTGTCTGTGCCCCAGAGTGAAAGATTTGGCTTATTTACGTAGTCGCGACACGATTAGGAAATCATCGTCGAAATTCCCGCTGCGCCAACACCACCGACCGATTATTGGTAAAAAAAAACGACACAATTACTCCACGCTCTTGCGGAGTATACCGCTCCAGTGCTTGTCTGTTTTATTCTGCAGCTGTCTAGTTTACAAATGTCAAATATGATTCACGTACGACGCCATTTGCAAAAATTATAACATCTTCCGATAGGGTGATTAATTTTGAGCCACCTTGTACAAAGAAGCATCGGGCGTTGAAACAAAACTATTTATAAAATGTCCATAAATATTTCATACCATGCCATTCGTTTTAATAAACTTTTACATATGTGATGCTCACAGTGTACTCCCACCACAAGCGCGGTTCCTCCGTGTATCAAAATGGCTGTCCCATACCAACTGTCTGTTTTAGTCCTCTATAAAACAAAATACCATTTAAAACTCGATGACATCACTCTGCTGCCACTTCCTTCTTCCGTATAGGTCCCCCCCCCCCCCCCTGGACAAAAAAACTCATATAACCATTCCTCCACCACATCACTTTGTGACACAATTTCCTTAACCACTTCCATAACCAAATCGATAGCTGATAACTAAATAGGACACAGTTCACATCCCAAGTGTCTGCCAGCCATTACCGAGGACATCACATTATACCAAATGAACGCTTTGGCTTCTGACGAATGCCCGCCCATTGTGCATACCAATTAATCGCAAAAATATGCTAAATATGATTATATTTTCAGCCCATCCCCACGCAACAATGTGTGTCCTCTAACAACTCTTCCGCACCCGCCGCTCATACACAAAACAGATAAATATAATTGGAAAAGTTTTCCCTCATTTTGTGCTTGAAATTTATCGAATCGAGAAGTATTTCTGTCCGCCCCAAGATAATGCAGACAATAATGCGCAACATTACTCAAAACTTTCCAAAGTACTCACACCCAACCGACTGGATCACCATCAAATCACATGCAAATTTGTGTTGCAGGAGAAACAAGTCCAACAAACCTCAACAAAAACTTGAGATACAGATAAAATAATAATAATAATAATAACTGCCAGAGAGGTCTTTGAATGCATGTTAGTCACACTTGAGTTAGCACAGGGGATACAAACAACGGAACGCAAACCATTCCGGCCCATATGAATGGTGCCTTGCACCATTATTCTACAAAGGAACTCGGACACACAATGGCATTGGAGCTACCTTTTGCCGACTTTTGTCGGTTAGATTGTGCTAATCTGAAAGGGATGTCATTCGAACCAGATTGCAGACGTTCATTTGTTTTCAGTGCTTCATCCCTTCCGGTGTTATCGATTTCTTTGAATCGAGACATTACACATTAGAGACACCGATAAGCGAAGCAAAAGAGACCAAAACGAACTTCCCCAGCCGGGCCCAAGTCAATCGATGGGACTAGTTGACTTCCAGGTCAAGTGACAAAAAAAAAAAAAAAAAATGTTGCGTATACGCCACCGTGCAGCCAGGTGATTGAGTGCCTACTGCCTACATGGATTCTGTTCTGCGAGTGGTTGTGTTTATTCGGGTAGATGAACACCTTTGCGTTCGCATGTGAAGGTCCTAATGGCCCATGTGGGACTCGGGCTGATGATGTTGACAAGTGTTTTGGGGGCGACACGTTTTATTTTTTATGTCACAAATTGATGTGGAAAAAGGTTGCGTTAAATCGGTTTTTTCAACGAGCCATCCTTTTTTTTTTTATCACAACAAAGGGAATTTTTTTTTTCTTTATTCAGGACATGGCTTTGTGTGATTTGTGGCTGTTGTGGCGTTTGATTTATTTTATCTCCTGGTGGTGAGACAATTGCTACGGTCTTGGATGGGAATGTAATGAACTATTAAACTGCCGTCAGTGTGACCAATCAAGCATATTTCCTGCTAATTTAGCAGGATTATTTTATTTTCAGCATCTTTTTTTTTTCAAATCATGTCAGCATTTTTTTTAGCATGATTGTAGCAGGAAAAATTAGCAGGATTTTGGTTTAGCCAAATTATGAATTAAAATAATAAAATAAAATCAAAGCAGACGAACTAGTGTGAACGAGCCATTACAATTCTCATTTGACAGTGAACACTGAACGCAGCCATTCAACGAATTCAGCTCATAGTAATTATATATTTTTTATTCAAAAAACAGAGACTGAACTAAAATGAATTAAAACATTTGTTTATGTGATACATATTAAGCATAAACTAAGTATTAAATAGACCGTCAGCTAAAACAACTCAAGAGAATTGGCCTAGAAGCTGTTTTCTGTGTTACTATGTGGGAAAGTATGTGTGCCATGTCAAAGTAAATGCAATTACACTTACTAACCTGACAGTTCGTTCAGTTTTTTTCTTTTATTACACCTCCCGCCATTTAGAATTCCTTTTTTTGCTGCTTCACACGCATTCACAGATAGGCAATTTAAGAGAGAATTTTATTTTCAAAATTTGCGGGGGGAATCAAGTAGGTGCGCGGGAGCTGACGGTCTATTTAATACAAAGTTTATGATAGTAAGCGTCATAAAGTAATTTTTATTTAATGATATTTTTGTCATGATTTTTCCTGAAAAAGAGGACAGTTAGTTTTGCGTTTTAGACCTGTCAACTGGCTTTACATAGATATCACATTTTCTGACTTTTTCTTTGGGGTTATGTGAAGTCGAAAATCTTTTTCGATTGGAAGCCGGCATTACTCGTATAATGGGGCATATACCGGTGGCAACGATGTGATCCATCACTGAAAATAAAACCCTTTTATATTTAATAAAAATGAGGCTTCAATCAACAAATTTTTTTGGCAATGTTCGCGCAATAAAATGTTTCTATCATATTGACAAAATTGTAATAAGTTTTATCTTGTCTTAAAATTTTTTTTGACAAAAATCGTTTGTTTGTACGTACAAAAATAATTTCTTAAATTAATCATAATGTTGTTTTTTTTTACAAAAGAGATTTGTTGCTGTTTTGTCAAATCAACAATTAACTGTTGCTTTTACAGAGATATTTATCAATTTGCTCTTTTTTTGTCTTTTTGTCAAATTAACAAGAAATAGTTAATAATATCGAATCAGTTTGCTAATTCAGCTATTGTATTTTGTTAAATCAACAGAGAATATTGTTGATTGTACAGAAATCATTTCTCAGTACTGCTGTTGTGTTTTGTTGAATCTATGAACATATTGTTGGTTACATAGCAACATTTTGTCAGCTCTAGCATTTTAATTTGTTGATTCAACAGCAGACATGTTGAGTGAATAGAAATAATCTGTCAATTCTTTATTTTGTCGATATGATTATTACTCACTTGCAGGTGTCCTTTAACTTAATGTTGAAGGTACGAAATAAGTATTTATCTAAATAAAAAAATTATGTTATCCATTCTACAAAATTTATGTCATATCTACAAACATTTTTTCCATTTCAACAAAATGTTTGCAATATTGACAATCTGTATTTCGTTTGGCTAACAATCATTTTGCATAAGTTTTGTCAATTTAAGAAATACTTACAAAAGTGATTTTTGGTTCTGTTTGGTTCTGTCAATTCCGAAGTGTTTGTCATTCCTTTGAATGTCCAAGTAATGCGAAACTTCACTTCAAGGACTTGCGCACGTGTGGATCAAAGATCAATTGGGGGGGCAGTAGCGCCATCTGTCATTCAACAACATTATTTGGATATTGTGTATACAAAAATACTAAAATCGCGATTAAAGAATGGTGGGTCGGGGTAGGAAGGTTAAGATTTGGGGTTATAGATATTTGTTGATGCCAAATCTGAAAAAAATATAAAAGAAATATTTTCGTCAAAAATAAAGAGCAAAAGTGTTGTGGACATGGGCGCCCTAATCACCTAGCGGTATGAAATATACATTACGACCGATTCTCGTAGCTTCCAAATGTACAAAAGAAATTTCATAAATCCGATATATTGTGTCCCGCCGTTTCGGAGTAGTACGGCCACAAACACCGTGACATGAGATTTTTATATACTAGAAGAAGATTTCAACAATTTTTTTTTTCAGATGAACAAAACTATTTTTGGTGGAATTTTACAATCGAATTTTGTCAATATTACCTGGCATTTTGTTTTTTCAGTGAAAATTGGACCTTTAGAAAGGACACTACGTACGTCGTAGGCAGATGAGACATTCAAAGTCTGAATATGGCTTTGTAGGTCTTGGGGTAAGATTTTCCCCGGACCTCTAACAAATATTTGTCAATCTACAAGTAATATTTGTTGGTAAGAAGAATTGTTTGCCTCTCATTTAGCCCTTCAGTTCAATAAATCAAGGCGGATTTGCCGAAGGGGACATTTTTTAAGAACCATTAAATAAATTTGAAAGTTAAATAAAAATAAGCTTACGGCCAGAGCTCTCTGTTGCTACAGCTCGATGGCGCTCTGCCCGTTGGTTGCCAATGATCAAGTATTTAGATCCTCCATCGATCTAAAGGCGTCCCTGTCTCTAATTTCTAACGCTTGTTGTCTAAGTTGTTTCGTTTTGAAAAATTGCTTCGGTACTCGTCATTAATCTATGATTACTCGTATGACTCCTTGACCAACCATCAACAGAGCAGTACGTCACCACCATAGCTTGGATTCAGTCGGCTGACTGCCTTTCCGTCGAAGATGCCTTCAAGGGGCGTTGGGCAGCAGTACTGTTTAATTTATGTGTTTTGGGACGTGTCGAAGTCTGAAAACTTGGGTCGAATAACCGCATTCGTGAGCGAGAAAAATGTTACTGAATGTTGTGGATATTACATCCAAAACACTAACAAATTCAGTCACGTAGTACTCGACCACGGATGCGGTAATTTAACCCCTGTTTCTAAATGTGAATGACGAATGTAACCACATTCCAAATGCAAGCACAATCGCTTAAGGAGCGTACCGGCATACTGAGCGCATCAATTTCGGTGAAAGTATGTACTTTCGTTGAGTTTTTCATCTATAGGAAGATAACTTTAGTGAAGCCGGTGGCCAGCAGCTGGTCCTTCATAACGAAGGCGAAGTTGTGACAGTTTTCCCTACATAAAATTACTTCTTCTTGACTAATTGTCGCTTCTTTCTCTATTTAGCTAGTACATATCCCGAGAGGTAACCTAAACACAGATGCACTACATCTCAATCAATCCAGAGATGCCGCCAATGGAACTCATTACCCATACACCTCAGGAGAATCACAAATTCAAACTGAACTTTTTAAATATTGGGCTAGAAATGCATAAAATCTATATGAATAAACATGATGAATTTTAGAACATTTAAATTGGTATTGAAAACTACTAGATACTATAAATCTTTATATGTACTCTGATTTAAACTTAATTTTTCCTCTCCTAAAATTTGTAAACTGGATTTTGAGGTTCACCTAAAATGACTACGTACTCCTGTATGATTCTTAAATTGTCTAACTTTAAGCCAATCACAGCAAATAAGATTAATCTTAATGTGCAATTATAATTTATTCAATAAACAATTCAATAAACAAACGATTATGCCCGGTCCCAGTAAAAATCGTTGTTCAGTACTTAAACCCAACCCCCCCCCCCCTCCCCCCCCCCCCCCCCCCCCAGATACTCATATTTCGTCAACTCAAGTCAGTCCCCCTTGGAAATTAAAGAAAAAAATCTTTCACAACATTTTTCCATTTCGCTTCCAAAGTAGGTCAGCACCAAGGGCTGTCCATTACTTTCTTCTCTCCCCCCCCATGAGAGCTACAATTTCATTTCATACCGTCGTCCTCTCATTAGATCATTTCCAGATGAGTAATTTGAATAAGGATTCCAATTATTTCACATTTCACATTGGGGCTGTCGCTGGCGATCTCCTGTTTCCCACCCATTGTCTCGATGTGAAGTATTCGCTCTGTTTGTCATTTGCAACCGGGGCAAACTTCAGCACACGCCTGAACACAAACCAAAAGAAATTATTTCGATTCTCAAGTTATATTGAATCACCTTTTGTAATCGGATATCGATCAAACGAAGAAAACATTCACAACACCGCTTGGAGAAGAGTTCCTTATATCCTCTTATAATGGATGAATAAAACAATTCGTAAGGATTATTAAAGTGATTCGAACTTAATCCCGCTGATGGAATATTATTCAATTCAGCACACTGATGGCTTACAGTGTTGTGTTGTTGTGCCGTTCGCTGACAGCAGACCGACTGAGCTATTTATCCTACTTGCCTACTTGGTGCCTTTGCCGGCTGCCATTGCAGGTGAGGCATTGCGAACCCTTAATCGGAATAATAAATTGCCAGGCGTGATGAAAAATATTTCAGATCCCGACGTTTTTACGGGTCCGGAAGGACGTGGAATGTGATGAAAAATTATGTGTGCGAGTTGAGAGGATTTTTCTTCACAATTCCTTAAATCCATGTCAAAAAGGAACTGAAGTGGAAGCATTTCGTCCTAAATAAACCTTTTGAAGGTTACGCCAGACTCAGTCAGTGAATTACGTATATAAACGAGTGAGCATTGCCGTGAGGTCATTTGAGTGGAATGCTTTATTGCTTCTTGAAGTGATTTCAGCGTTTGAGGAAATATTCAAACCCTCTAAATGTTTGTGTTGATTGAGGTTTAGCTCCGCTTGAAGAACCACCTCTTTTGCGGTCGCATAAGTTTGCCAATTTTTCCAAGTTCAGTATAGGTGGTTTTATTTGGAGCGGTGTGAAGTACTGGTATTTTTTTTTAGGACGCTGTGCTTGGTAGTGTGATTGGGAATCGATTTGAAATGGGGTACAGGCATTCGCCGATTGGCTTACCAGGCCGATGATTTGAGGCAGTTCTAAAGTGGTAGAATAAAAACTAAGCAAATTCGATTGTTGCATAAGGATGAGTAGTAAAATCCTCATCATCATCAGCCAGTGAGAACGTTGGCCTGTCACTTGAGACAGTGAACCAAGAAATAGGAATTCTTCTATACAGATCGACAGGGAGAGTTTATTAAGAATCACTTTGTACCGCTGCGGTGGGACTAGATCGTGGTTTTGAGTAGGTAAACCATGAGAATAAACTTATGATACACAGGGGCACGAACATTTTTAAAAATCAGTGGACACAGCCGCATTGCCTGCACGTTTAAAATAAAAGATAATTGAATCGGTTTTCATTACGTGTCGCATTGCGCACAGTCTGTTATCACTCTTTTTTTTGCGATGGAAGGTGGACATCTTGCATGAGGTACGGATTACTGCCGCCTTAAACCAGACCGATTCTGTAAGGCATTCCTTCTCGGGGGTCGGTATAAAGCCACATTAGGTTACTCTATTTTTCGATAAATTCACTTTACAACGCGGTGGATTTAATTCCGCATACATACTCGTAGGACTTAACTTTCGTGACACTTGTCCATATTTATAATGCGTACACGAGTATTGAACCGACAGACCCTGCTAATTTTGTCGTAGATCAATTAATTTGTTTTGTCATGAGCTCAAAAAAATGTGTTATTAGCGCCCGGTACGTTATAATTATTTTCTAAATTCTTGTACGTTGCTCGCGCTTGAATTAAGATTCCATAAAATATGTTCCCAAAAATAAAAACATTTTAGATTGAGTAAGTCGTACACACTGCACGCTAAATATCAGCAAAGTTCTTTCGGACTGCACAAAAGTCTCTCCAACACTTATTTAATATTTAATTAGTCCAATAATTAAATATTTCTGGGCTATGTTCTTTTTTCAAAATCTATTTTTGTGAAATAGATATGCTCCAGATGAAAGGTGTATTCTCTGGTCGCAAACGATAAAAGCTAACAAAAGACAGAGTTTTTGACTAACATAACTTAACCATAAACAAATCAATTTAATCGTAGTAATTTTATTTTTATGAATTTGCGTCGTTCAGAAGTGTAATTTCTTTGGTTACTTCACTTAATGTTTGGTACCATAAGGGAAAAATAAATGTACTTCCAATAACTGAATCTAATCCAAGTACCTACCTAAAGAAGAAATTGTAACGGTATACATATAAACATGTATTACCCTTCCATCTTAGAGACACAGGAATCTCAATTTTGACTTTGATGGAAGGGCTGTCCGGTCAACAAAGTAAGGCAGGCATGCTTGTTTAAGCCAGTGCTTAGCTCGTAGGAGGGGTGGGATCTTCTGCTTGTCTTGCGGACTACCGTACTTTTACATGCCTGAAAATTTGTATGGGAAAGTTCTAAAATCGGGAATATTAAAGGGATAGGAAGAAAATAGGGTAAGGATTGACTCTAAACGAATTAAATATTAGGAACTTTATCAGTCATGAAGAAAACAAACCACACCTATCAACTTGGTTGGTTAGCCTTCTTCCTTCTCTCTCCACACCGGTACCGAAGGTGTTATGATAACTTTGAGCTGCCCTCCCCATAACCCTACTCAAGAATGAGCAAAGTACCATGGTACTCGCTCATTTTTTGTAACAACCCCTCAAAACCGCTCTACAACTCTGCTGTCTGTCATTGTCGTCCACGTCAACTCAATCACCCCACATTTAAACCTACTCACTCATGTTAACCCAGTTAAACATTCTAAAAGGATCCTGAAAGTTCTACACAAATGATGGATTCAAATACCATCAATTAAATTTAAAACACTTCATTTCAAAAAGTTACTTAGTGTAACACAGTAAACAATATATTTATTAACAACAACTAATTATACTATAATAAAGAAATATTCTAAATTGTTGACAACAACAATTTGATTAAAAAAAATATTTAAAATAATTGACAACAACAAACAGCGGACCCTGTACGCCAAATAACTTCTTTTTTTTTTTTGAAAATGCTATAAAAAAAAACTACTGAATATTTTCTCAAATTTCTTTTTTTATTTGAAAATACAATCCTTCCGGTTAATAATGGAAAATAATTTCATTCCAATGGCTGCCTCGGCTGGCCATGCAGTAGCCTACACGATCGGTCCAATTTTTAAGCACATTATCGATTATCGATTGTGTGCAGCTGTATTTCACCAATGGCTTCACGAATATTGTCCTTTAAAGCGTCAATTGTATCTGGCTTGTCGGCGTAACACTTATCATTTACGGCACCCCACAAATAATAGTCCAACGGTGTCAAATCGCAGCTCCGAAGTGGCCAAACGACATCAGCTCTGCGGCTGATAATGCGATCTTCAAAAACAGGGCGCAAAACATCGAGTGTAGCTTCGGCTGTGTGGCACGTAGCGCCGCGCCGTCCTGTTGAGACCAAATGTTGCCAATATCCTCCTCTTCAATTTTTGTGAACAAAAATTCGTTCAACATGGCCCGATAACGATCGCCATTGACTGTAACGGCCACTCCTTGCTCATTTTCGAAGAAAAATGGCCCAATTATGCCTCTGGACCAAATTCCGCACCAAACAGTGACTCGTTTTGGGTATATCGGCTTCTCAATGTATGCGTGCGGGTTTTCTGTGCCCCAAATGCGACAATTTTGCTTGTTTACATACCCGCCAAGATGAAAATGAGCTTCATCTGAAAAGATGATTTTTTTTTTTCGCACACATTCTGCAACATTACCATGATTTTCAAAGTAATGTCGCAATATTTCCCAGCGTTGTTCAAGCGTATACACAACCATATTCGTTCAGCGGAAGGATAAAACTAATTATCTGTTAAATCAGACATGAGCTAAGTGTTACCATTCGCGAAATAAGCACTAGTTGAAAAAAGAAAAGTTAGATGGCGGACCCTTTATAACAACAAAAGAAACAAATTTGAATATTTACAGAAAAAAAAAGAAAATTATTCTAGAATTTCATAGATATAAATACTCGAGAAAATAAAATGCTGAAATTAAAATTTACATATAAAGGGTGATTTTTTAGCTGGTTTGGTTTTGGCAACACTGGTTTTGACAGCTGACGTGTGTTTAGTACCTTGTGTCACTGTCAAACAGCTTCAGTTTGGTTTGCAATTTAACCATGGATCGTCTTACAAATGAACAACGCTTGCAAATTATTGAATTTTACTATCAAAATTCGTGCTCGGTTCGAAATGTTCATCGCGCGCTGCTTCCATTTTATGATCGGCATTCTCGACCTTCTGAGCAGTCTATTCGGAAGATTGTGACCAAATTTCGCACCAAATTTACTTTGTTGGACATTAAACCACCAACACGTTTACGTACTGTGCGTAGTGAAGAAAATATTGCGGCCGTATCAGCTAGTGTGACAGAAGACCGCGAAATGTCGATTCGGCGCCGTTCCCAGCAGTTAGGCCTTTGTTACAGCACTACGTGGAAAATTTTGCGGAAGGATTTGGGCGTAAAGCCTTTTAAGATACAGCTGGTGCAAGAACTAAAGCCAGCCGACCTACTACAACGCCGAATTTTTGGTGTATGGGCTCTTGGAAAGCTGGCCGAGGATCCGCTTTTTTATCGAAAAATTGTGTTCAGCGATGAGGCTCATTTTTGGTTGAATGGGTACGTAAATAAGCAAAATTGCCGCATTTGGAGTGAAGATCAGCCAGAAGCATTGCAACAGCTACCAATGCATCCCGAAAAAGCCACTGTTTGGTGCGGTTTATGGGCCGGCGGCATTATTGGGCCATATTTCTTCAAAGATGATGCGAATCGCAGCGTTACTGTCAATGGTGAACGCTACCGAGCGATGATAACAAACTTTTTTTTGCCCGAAATGGAAGTTCTTGACTTGCATGATATGTGGTTTCAACAAGACGGTGCCACATGCCACACAGCACGCGAAACAATGGCGCAATTGCGAGGCGAGTTTGGTGAACAGTTAATTTCACGTTTCGGGCCGGTCAATTGGCCGCCTAGATCGTGCGATTTGACACCATTAGATTATTTTTTGTGGGGGTATGCCAAGGCTAATGTGTATAGGGACAAGCCCGCTTCGATTGACGCACTGGAAGCCAACATCCATGCATTCATTCGTGAGATACCGGCCGATATGTGTGAAAGAGTATGCCAAAATTGGACTCAGCGGATGGGCTACCTGAGACGCAGCCGCGGTCAACATTTGCATGAAATTATCTTTAAACATTAAATTGCAAGGTTCAAACTATAGATTCAAATAAATATTTCATTCATTTTTTCGAATTTTTTGTGTTTTTTTTTTTAAAAAAGTTCTAAACCTCTTAAAAAATCACCTTTTATTTACAAAAAATTTATAACTACGAATTCGCTTTAAAAAAAATTATAACAAGGATATTTACAAGAAAAAAAAAAAACGTACCGTTCATCCTGGATGCAGGTGCACTTGCAGCTGGACGATGTACCTAAAAGAGAAACAAACACTACAAAAGACAAACAAAAATTTCACAAAGGAAAACACTAAAACGAATAGGTATCACAATTAAGGTATAGAATTTAATTAAGATTATACAAGAAAACAAATTTATACTAAATTAATGGAATGCAACAAAATAACAAAAAAAAAATGTATGAAATGAAAAAAAAAAATAATCTTGACACTGTGGAGGATTCGGAAAAGGGCTTGGAAATGGAATTTGGATATATATTATGTTAGTTTATTCTTTTTGGTTTATTGTTTTTCTTTTTTCACATTTTGTAATTTTTTTTTAATACTTTTCTAGGTTAGCTATTATTATTGTTTTTGCTTTTATGTTATTTTAAAGCATTTCAAGAACACTGTTAGGGTTGGGGTAAGTTTGGTAGGGTTATTTAGGGACGATGGCCACGATAAATTGATATTATTTATGTATATAATCATGCTTATTTTGAGATTCGAACGAATCGTCAATTCTAACGAATGTCCCTATTCGTTCGAATGAACTTTGTGTATTTTGAGATTCGAACGAATAATATTCACTTTCGAGAATGTCATAAAATGAATTCAAATGAATTTAGCTTTCGAAATCAGCTGTTTCACATTTTTATTTTATATAGAGTGAACATACTTTTGTTTTTTTATGGAGCCTCTTTTTTCATTGTTTTATTAAAACTATATAGATATTTCAAATACTAACTACTTATGAGAAATAAATGCTAAGATCTACAAAAATGTAAAGTAGCAGTCTTATCTCAAATGGGACTAGGTGTAAGAATATTAAAATGTGTTATTAGTAATATTTTGACACTCCAAAGTCTGAAATTTAAATATGAGCCTATCTAAAATAGGTTCTAATTTCGTTATTAAATTGCGAACCCATATTGTTCAAGTAAAGAATGCAAAAAAGAAGGTAGGTATATGTTATATTAAACTTCGAGTTTTTGCTGTTAATTTAACTCAATTCTGTTCACACTACCTTTCAAATATGGTTACTGTTCAAATCAAAACAAAATTTTTCTTGATACAGTTGTTTTTCTGTATACAATCGGTGACAAATAACAACAGAGATGGCGGTTGTTTTGTTTATGGATGAAAAAAGAGAAAATGTCATACAGGAGGATAATAATGGATGTCTCAAATCCATTTCCGAAAAAAATCCCTTAGGAAAATGTGGAAAAACAACAATTATCACTGTGTAGCGTTAGGAAAATACAGACGAAGAAAAAATGACATTTGTTGCGAACGATTAGAAAGTCAAAATAAACTCCACATTCGAATGAAAAATGAACTTTCGATTGACAGAATGAACTTTCTTTTCTTTTCGAATGTCAACATACAGATTGTTCAAATTCGACACACTTTCGAAAGAAAACGAATCTCAAAATAAGCATGAATATACATATAAATACATACATATTTAAATGTCCATATTCACAATCGAAAGGAATTAATTTTGCCGATAAACACATGCACTTAACACATATTTTATAATCGTATGCTGTTCAATGGATATTATCTTTTAAAGGGGAAAGTTAGGGCTTTTTATTTTTTTTTGAGATAGCAGATATCACTCTATATAATATATTAACGACCTTCAGTATAATGACAATTTTTCTAGCTCTTTTTCGTGAAAATAATTTCTGAATTCCACAGCCATCTACTCTGTGTATTGTGATAGTGTTTTTATGAGAAGTGTTTTGTATTTTGTAACAAGTGTATAGTGTTATATATGTTTAGTAATTGGGTGTAAGTAACTGTAATTATAAATGTATAAGTAAGGGTTGTTTAATGTTTATGGTGGGTATTGTTTCGATGATGTGAGGGTGTACGTTGTATGGGTGTACTGTGGGAGGGTCGTCAGCGCCCCTACAAAATTACTCAACTTTTCCCTATAATGGGGTCAAATTGTGACCCCTTGATTAAGCCATAGTAAACCACAACATCTAGATATCGGAAATATTACATTAAAATGAGTTTTACTCATGACTTACATTTAAAAACGTTACAGTGGAAATTTAAATGTGTGTGGTAATTCGCTTTCTTCATTTAATTGGTTAAGCGTTTTGCATGGCAGAAAGTTTAGGTTTACGTAAATTTACTGGCTTTAATTAATTTGAGTTCGATTGACATTACCAATAGGCGGTAATACGAATCCAATTCACCAACGTGATATTCAGTTTCGCCTAACTTAAGCTCGAAAGTAGTTTCTGTTTCATCTTTTACCGTGGGAATTCAAAGATCTTTGTGGAAATCTTAAACATTGACGAATGTTCTCATCACTTTAGGCTTTAGCAATATTCGTATAATTAAAGCTTGTTCTCGAGGTTAAGGCGAGTAAAATGTCTCGTACTTGTTTGTTTGAAGTAATCTAGTTGCCACGTTCATAAGAAAAATAAAACTTGTACAGTATAATCAGAAATTTAAAGAAACAGAACTCTGCAATTTCGTTTCTTACTGTACGATGATTGGCAGAATACAAAATGACAGTTTGGGGTTATATAATCTATTTTAGACCGTTCTTCAAAATTCAGTTTTTTTTTTCATATTGATACAAATTTAATTTACAAACATTCTTTGGACCTTTTTAGGCGGATTTGGAAATCAACTTTTTTCTGGGAGTTTTTTGAGGTGATAATAACTTTTTTTTGCCGTTTTTAAGGAGTTTTTTTTTTAATAAATGTTAATACTGCTCCGTAGTAATAACAAATATTAGTCTCGACTTTAAATTTACGGAAGCTCACAATTGCAAAATTTGTGTTGAAAATATAGGTAGCTATTTTTTTATTTTATCTATTTTATTTTAGCGAATTACTAGAAAGTCGACTTAAAATGATTATTTTAATACTTATTAAGTTTGTGATTAACACGTGGTTTTGAGGTGGATTTTGTTTAAACTTTTCACAGCGTTTTTGGCATTTTTTAGACCCATTTTTGTATAATTTTTAGGGCGCTTTTGGGAGCATTTTTCGGACATTTTTTTGATCGATTTCTGGCGCTTTTTCAGTCGTTTTACCACCACTCTTCTTGAGCGATTTCAGAGCCCCGTACTAATAACAAATTCCAGTCTCGACTTTAAATTTACGGAAGCTCACAATTGCAAAATTTGTGTTTGAATTAAAGCCACTGTGACCTACTAAAATTGAAAGTCCAAACTAAAACTGCTTATTGGTTAGGCCCAGAGTGTTTGGGACATTTCGGGCTAGAATCGCCTATATTCGATATTATAATCAAGTTTTAGGAAATTTCCATTTGGCCTGTGCGTTGACTGTCAGTCAAGAACAGTTTTATATAGAACACTTAGTAGTATGTCATGGCTGCAAGCTTCAATTACAAATTAAGTACAAGTTGTCCCAACGTTAAATTTGTAAAAAATAGTTTTCTCCCCATTGCTGCAGTGGAATTATCCAAGTCCATTAGTGGTCCACTACCTATACTTAAATTAATTACAGCAATTCCCTGCCAACCAGTGTGAAACACAAGTGCGGCTACACAAACGAACCTTAGCAATACTAATCTCCTCGAAGCATCCACTTTAAGGCATTGAATTCCATTACAGTCTTCCGTCTCTGCATTTGAATTGGGGAAAGACCATAAATTAAAACACTTCATGTACAACAATTTGTGCGGTGAGTTGGATGGTGTTCCGCCACCTTTAGCCACAGGACAAATCGATCCAGCCGAAAACGACCCTCGAGAGTCATGTTTCAGAGATGGGTTTGTCGGTATAACCCATTACAGAGTTGGCAACGCTCTCACTTTTGAACCGGAAATTAAGCTCACCGTATAAACACCGACACCTAGGTATATGGTTGGCGTGAGAAAGCCGATTTGCACGAGGCAAATTTGCATGATTTGTCTTCGTTCCTAGTGGCAGTTTCCTTATTTCTGTGCGTTCTCATGGAAAAAACAACAAATCAACTCAGTGTCAGTTGGTGATTAATGAACTTTGGGAGGTGAATTCCCACAATGAAGTACACCAGTAGCCGAGAGAGTAAGAGTAGTATAGAAGTGTCAAAGTAATCAAGTTGATAAATGGACAGACAGATGCAATGACCTTCCTGGTTTACCGAACTTATTTTGATGCCTTTGCGATTTTGATATACGGGCGACGTAAATATATCTTTTCGCTTCTATAGTCGCTTAAGAGAATCGGAAGTGTTTTGAGAGGCATTGAGAATATATCGGAAAAATTCTTTAAGTGATTCGAAAGAAGGATGATTGAATGGTTGAATTTTTGTTGATAGAGAAGTAGGACTTCTTTATTTTTTGAAGAGACTATTTGACGGGTGCAGCTGTGCTGGTCTTGAGATCGATTTTTCGGGAAAAGACCAATAACATGTTAAGGACTTTTCTACTGCTCTACCTATTGCGATAGTCTGACAAAAATCGGAGAGTCATAGAAAATCTTCTCAATCAGATTCGGCATAAAATTGTAGGTCCTTTCCATTCGTCAAAAAATACAAATTCACACAAGCAATTGATTGTGGGAATCTTGCGCCAGCTACTTAATTTTTTAGAGTCTCTCCTTAATTGAATATCGGGCCTTGGTAGATTAAAAATCCTGTTTGGCCTATTTGACATAAACAGGGAGCATTTTTGTACGAATTCTTCGTACTAAATTATGTTACGAATAAAACTCTTTCAATCATGACAATGCTTAAAATTCTGATCTTGCACACAATGAGGACTTTTTAGACCATATTTCTGATGGTTAGACTAAATGGTTTGGCACTTTGAGTTCCCTTGATCAAGAAAACAAATTTAGTACAAAATTCTGACGAAATTAAGTTGCTCCAAATTATTAAATTATTGCCCCTAAATATCTAAAGTTTGTACCGCCAAATCCTGTTTCAATTTGCCTCTTATTTGTGTTTAATTTTTAAAAACAAAAAAATTGTCCCGAAAACACAGAGCGCCGTACTAATAAAAAAATTTAGGCTCGATTTTAAATTTACATAAGCGCACAATTGCGAAATTTGTAGGGAAAATAAAGCCACTGGACCTTCCCAATAATCATTTTTAACCTTCACGCTGAATATTTTTTAGGTCAAAATATATGAAATTTTGTATGGAAAATTTCGAAAAATTTAGCCTGGACACTAAAAATGATTATTAGTATCGCGGATTGTGAACTACTCAAATTTTGAGTCGAAACTTAAAATGTTTATTAAAGTTCCGGACAAATTGGTACAATTTTTGATCTTCTGTTGAAGATTTTCTCTGTCCAAAAAAAAAACAACAATAACAAAAAATGTGAATTCTTTAGTCCAAATTATAGGGTTCCCTTCAGTCTTATTCAGCAACTGTATTTAGTTTTAACTCGAAACCAGTTTTTGTTTAATCTTTTACCGTGGGAATCTTCTACATTGATGAACGATCTTATCGCAGACTTAAGCATGTTCTGTATAATTGAAGCTTGCTCTCGAGGTTAGGGTGAGAAAAATTTCTCGTATTTGTTTCGTCGCGAAAGCATAGAGACAATTTAAAGTTAAATATTTTGGTCAAATTCCTAACAATTTGGTACAATTTTTGAACTTCTTTGAAATAAACAATTTCATGTCGATACTTTTTCTTGGAATTTGATTTTCTCAGCCTCTTGGAAATAGAAACAATTTTGAAGCTCCACGTTTTTCTCTCATTCCTTAAAATTTGGTACAAGTCTTAGGGTTCAAAAATGACTTTTGCATCATAAAAAAAAGATGAAGTTAAGCAGAAAGTCTTCAAATATCTTATGAGTTTTAAGGTTCTCCAGTGACTGTTCTGACTAATTGCATTTTATGTGCATATGATCTCTGTTCTTTCCCAAAGCTCTGAAAATTTGATTCAAACATTTAAATTAGTAAAAAAATGTCAATTCAGACAAGATCAGTTCCTATTTATTTAGTACATGTTCTATTTGAGGAAAATTCGTAAGAAGTACAAAACTTAAACCACTGATCATGATTTTGAGTTTTTTGTTATCTTGCGATTTCTTTTAAAATTCTGACAATTTAGTACAAACGTCATGAATATTTGCCAAACTCAAAGTCTACCATTTTGCTCTTTTTTATACAATTTCTGTTATTGGTTATTTCATGAATTTTATTTTTGGAATATTCTAACAATTTGGTACAAATTGCTCAAAATTTTACCGATTTGGCGGAAGTTGCCGTTGCTTCTCCCAAGGTCAAGGACATTTTCGACAAATCGTGCTCTGTTTGAGGAAACTTTATATGAAACTCTCAACTTGGGAAATTTCGGGCGGAAACCAATTTTCCACCCCTAGAATTTTAGATTTTGAATTTATTCTTTTGACATTCTTCTAAGGCGGTGTTCTCCTGTTTGCAAACAGAAATCAGACCAGTGGCTTATTTTATAGTTTGAGTCTGCCTGTGTCAATATTACGCGACTCTATATATGAACCATTGGCGGTCCCATTCTGCCTCGCTTTTGCCATTCCCTAAAAGAATTCATTTTCGTTACATTTCACGGTGAGAGATACCATAATCCAACCCCCGCTCAACAATTTCCCTTCTGACAGAAAGAAAACAATTCTGTCCGACCACGCCTTATCGTAGATGACTGTTCCTGTGTCGTATTCCCATCTTCATCTGTTGATATTTACTTTCTAAAACCATGTCCGCCATTCCATCATATGTCCAAAAATCCACTAAATAATCATAATCATAATCATCTTCACCACAACCCCCTCATAAGCACCACCATAATTACAGCGAATAAATTTAAACACAAGCCCGTCCGTCGTCGGCGTATCCCTGTCACTTGGCAAGTAAAACCTCTCACAATTGTACGTGTCATTATTTCCACTTTGGCGGCGTTTCTTTTATTACACACACACACACAAGGCAGCTCTCACGCCGGCCGGTCGGTGTTGTTAAATTGAAGTCATAACTTTTAATTATAAAAGCCTCCGCGTAGACGTCCTCGGTGTGTACTCGCACGGTCGTACACCCGTGTCAGTCGGGGAGAAATTCGCTCCATTTTATTGTACACTCGCACGAGTGCAATTGGTCTCTACCTCTAGTCGGGTACTTATTTGCAATATTTCATGAGTTTGACCTACATAACTTTTGCGTCAATTCGGGTCCGAATAAGTAGGTGGTTACGTGAAATTTAAAGTGCCATGTTCTTCCCACGTTTTCATTGCTAAAGCTGACAGATATTAAATGGACAACAAAAGGACAAAGCCAATGGGAGTGGGCGACGCTGATAAAATAAACTTTGCAAACATCTGGGTCCTTGGTGGCTAATAAATTCCGAATGAAAGATGTGGGAATAGTTTTCCTTTAGCTCCCATACATATAAAAACACAATAAATTTCTGTGAAACCAAGTGAGTCATGGCCGAAACAGATTAACGCAGCAACTTTTTGATATCAGTGTCGATATAAATTTCAATTTTTCCAATTCGCCAGCAATATTTCAGGAACTTTCGCCATCTTTAAATGGTTTTTCCATTTAACTTTTGGAAATCCCGACAAACGACGTCAATGGGTTCATATCATTTTCTTGTTCAGTCCATACGTTCCATTCTGGGTATTTATTTACCGTCTGGGTTCAAGTCGCTTCAGCTGTGATTTTGCAGGGTTTATATTCGAAAAAAATATGAAACAGAATTAATACCGGCTTCATTGGAGCGAGGAGCGCAAGAGAACAATGTTTGCTGTAGTTTTGCTGAAAAGCAAGTTAATTATTTGGAGAATTCATTGGGCCTTACCAATAAACATTTTTAGTTTCGACTCATTTTAGTAGTTCACAGTGGATATATTTTCATACAAATTTCGCAATTGTGAGCTTCCGTGGTTATTAGTATGGCGCATTAAGTTTAAGGAAGACGTCTGTCGCAACTTTAAGGAACAGAGTGTAGGCGCAAACCCCTTTGAGTTGATGTGTGGAAAAGAGTTAGAAAAGACCACAAAAACCACGCAGCCGCATCCATTAAACCGGGCTTACTTTGCTTACAGTCCGCAGTGGACTACGGCCAGCTCGGTGTACCCAGCTGCCTCCAATTGTGCGCGCCACTTAAGGCAGGGTTTTTCTCTGCTACGTTGGCCCTCAGTGGTGAACTCAAAGAAGCGTTGTCGTCCATACCCCCCACGTACCGCAGTCATCTCAGCCGTTGTATTCTCAGCTTTTTGAACAGGTCAACGTCAAAATTCGTAGTTAAATCTCCTATTCCACACTCCATTGATGTAAACTGGACCAAATTTCTCCCTAAAAACCGGCTTTCGATAGGACCTTGATGATTGGGGCTGAATATAACACCTCCTTGGCAAGAGTGTTCCTTTGCTTGATCCCAGTGGTCGCAGATTGAGATTGAGAAAATTGGCGCTTTTTCAATGAAAAAGGAAGGAAAACGAGGGGAAAACTTAAAAATAGGGGAAAAAATCAAAAATCCTTTTAAAATTTAAATTGCTTAAAAGTAAAACTGAAACGCATTTCCATTACAAATAAATTTCAAAGTTTACTCAGAATGAAATGTTCACACTAAATATGAAAGAAAACAGTCCATCGAACATTTACGTAGGAATTTTTGTGTATCTGAATGCATTCACTCGATTTGACGTTTTGTCTAATAGAAAAGAAATTAATTTTAAATTCAAGTTTCTTATAAAAATAAAGGCAAATTTCACTTAGGGGACAAAAAGGGGAACTTTTTTCGAATTTAGGGGAAAATTATTGCATTTGATGATAAAAAAAAGGGGGGAAAACAGTCTTCACAGTCTGGGACCACTGCTTGATCGTCGATTTGATTTTGTGAGGTGATAGTGGAGTCCAGATAATCAAAGTCTGTCGGCCTTACTAATAACCAAATTTAGACTCGACTTTAGGGCAATAGTCGAAATTAAAATAAACTGTGTACCAATAATCAAGTTATCTTCGACTTTAAGATAATCGAGACTGTAACTTTCGATCCGGAGAAAGTGGAGCCTTTATTTAAGTTTAAACGTCAGTCTGTAGAAATGTCAATTGAACTAAATAAGTTAAGATGAATTGGTAAGTTATTTTAACATGTTACAAATATAAAACTTTTTTGTTTGTCAAACAAAAAACATTTCATTAATAGTTTTCTTCAACGCGGTTTCTCACTCCATTTTAATGTTATGAATATGTATTTGCAGGTCCGTATGTGCAATGGAATTGTTGCATATTGTTATTGTTAATGTTATTGTTATTAATTTGTTTTACTTATGTACGTTTCTAACTAAATTACTTGTAGTCAGTCCTCACCAATTCATAATGTTAAATTTGCTTTTGAACCCTAAATCGTTGTAAAGCCTTCACAACTTATAAGATATAATCTTACTGTGAAACCATTCTTTGCAATAAATAAATATATGAAATATGAAATGGACAGGCAATGCGAGAACTATTATTTGACTGTGTCAAACTATTGGCTGATATCATTGATAGCAAAATTAACAATGCTGCAATAACCAAGCATGGGAAACAGTGCTTCTAAATATATCTCACTAAAAATACAACCAACTGCCAATTTTAGCAAATTATTTGAAAGCTCAGAAAAAATCATAACGCTTTTGAGTTATACGGTTATAATTTAGCTATAAAGTCAGATGTATTTAAAGTTCCGATTACTTTGATTGTTGGTACCTAGAAATTAAAAGTCGAAACTATAGTTAGTTTCGAAATTAGTTAAACTCGAATTTACGGTTTTGTTGTTGGTAAGGCCCTGTAACTACTTCGAGTTGTGCGTCTATTCATCGTGAACGACCATCCATCGTTTTGTCCGAGTCGTCGATGATGTTGATTCAGAGTCCTTTCTCGACAGCATATACAGGGTGTCCGCCGGGAAGGTATACTACTTTGTTTGTTTATAATTTTTGATTAAATAAAAGAGCATGGATCTTATATTGATAAATGTTTTATTTAATGTCGGCAATTATGTATGGAATACAATATCAGTCTGTTAGTCTCACAAATGCGAGCCCTTTTGAGCACATTTTTCATTACATTCGGTATTTCATTAATTTCATCACGAATATTTTGTTTGAGTTGCTCAAGCGTTTCTGGTTTGTTTGCATAAACCTTGTTTTTCAGATATCCCCACAAAAAGAAGTCCGGAGCAGTCAAATCAGGCGACCGTGGAGGCCAATCAACATCACCATTTCTTGAAATAACTTGTTGTGGAAAGAGGTCTCGCAGTAATTCCATTGTAATCCTGGCTGTATGCGATGTATGGCACCGTCTTGTTGATACCACATGTTAATCAAGTTCCAAAGCATGAAGTTGTGGCGTTCAAAAGTTTTCAATCATATCACGATATCGCTCCCCATTCACAGTTACCGTTACGCCGTTTTCATTTTCAAAGAAGTAAGGTCCAATGATTCCTCCTGACCAAACTGACCACCAGACTGTAACTTTTAATGGATGCAAAGGATGCTTGGGCCTATCACCTACAGACCCTCTTTCTTTTAAATCATTCACTACACGATAAAAAGTGCGTTTTGTTGGCACGTTGTTTCTCCCAAAAAATTTCACGTAACTTTGTCATCGCTATCGAATATTTTTCCATAATAAGTTTGCCACGTGTCTACTTCACGACTGCCAAATATGAACTGTGAACTGAACAAAGTAGTATACCTTCAGGGCGGACACCCTGTATTTTGTTTTGTCGTCATTTACAGCTAGACTCATGTCCGCCGCCTCCGTTTCAAAAACCAGCAAATGCGCCACTGATAGCTGGCCCAAATGTTACCAACTTTGTGCACTCTTTATACCACGACATCTCCCGCTGCTTTTAGGAGCTCTCCCGGTTGGCCTTCTATTCCAAATGCCTTGTTGAATGCTATTTCCACGCACGTGCTCTTGGTCGGGTGAACTGAGTTTGACAACAGCGGATTGTTGTCTGTCTTTTAACAGTCTTCCGAAGTGGAGTTTCCAAATTCTGACTGTGGATCTGCTACCCCTATCCATGCAGACGCCTGTTCGGCTCTTGTATCCTTATTTAAGTAATTTTGCCTTATGGTAGAAGGTGCAATTGTTGTCTCTGTCGTTTATATCTAGTTTTGGTCAGCAGCATTGATTGATAGTGTGGTGGGCTGCTCCTTCCGATACGATTCCTGGTATTTTATAGAATAGGCGTTTTTCTTTTTTAGTTCAGAGCACAACCTGAACTGTTATACAAAAATTCCGTGTTTCTTTTTTAGTTCAGATACATCAGAGCTCAGAATTTGTGTTTCTTTTTTCGTTCAGAGCACCATCAGAGCGCGCTCTATGAGCTCAGAATAAATTGACTGAGATGGCTGAGTAAAAAGCTGAAAACAACAGTACAACAGGATAAACAAAATAGTTGAAATGGCGGACGAACCTTGTTGTTCTGGAACTGAATATTAACCAATTTCATAAATAAAAATTAATAAATATTTAATTTATACATATATTTACAACAAACGACAGCTATGTGCTCAAGTGTGTTTCATAAGTACCTCAGAACAATCTGAGCACGCTCGCTTCAGAACTCATAACCAACTGCATCAGTGGGCCTTTGACATTCTGCCAGAGACACGCTCAAATGAGTCGCGATTTTCCTATCCTGTTGACGCTGGAACTGTCGTTAGAAGTTGCTGTCAGTACGAAAATCGGTAATGGCAAGCTTTAAACACGTCTAAGCAATGTTGCCGCAGTTTCTTTTAAAAGTGTAACAGTTTTTTCAAAAAGTGTAACAAATGGAAAAAAAATTTAACAAACTGAAAACTGTATTATCTCGTTCCCTCCCATTCCCATTCCCACTCGCAGTTTGACGTTTTGCACAACTCTGTGTAAACAAACAAATACACAAATTGACAGAAATTGGTAGAAGTTTTGTTCGAAAGAAAAAAGTGCTGCCAGCTCAACTTTTCAATATTTTTTAACGAGAAAAACAAAAAAAGATTTTAATGGGAAAAGTGTAACAAAGCGAAACAAAAAGTAACATTGTAACAAAATTATAAAATAATTAAAAAGTGTAATACTTTTGTTACACTTGTATCATTGTGGCAACGCGGTTTCTAAGTGACAATTTTACCAACGAGTACTATAAAAAAAAAACTACAACAGAAATAGGGGCGAGCAGCCAACTTTCAACCTCACAGTCTCGCAGTCTTAATAATAAAATACTGTTCCACCTATTGACTCCTTCCACATCAGACATTAACGCTTCCATTTTTCTGTGCGCAACACACCCGTGGCAGGACCTCAAATCTTCTCCATTAATAAATGGAATAATAAATCCTTGCATAAATAAATGCAGTGCCTCGTTATTCAACTTTGTGAGTGCAGAGCCTTCCACCACCACACACTCACACACCACTCTTGATGAGAATTTATGGAAATACTCGCTCCTCGCATGTGACATTAGGGAACGCAAGCCATACCCTGCCTCGCATAATGGTGCTGGTTGCACCACCAAAAACACGACGGGTTGAACGAATTTGCATTTTTCAACACATATCCCCAGAGCGGACGGCGAAAGCTTGTTTCACAAGGGAACAGGAACAGCACCATCTAGGGAGGGATGTGTGAAAGATTGCCACGCGTATGCACGCTCACATTCAGGCCCAGTCGGTTATACTTTCATATCCTTTGACCTTTATTATGCACAAAGTGATTTTAATGAAATTCCATGCATATGCATCTCGTTTGGCAGGAATTTCCATTGAGAATGTGCGCTGGAATTATGCCTGCATGCCGGCTGATACTTAATGCGTGCATTTGATTGTATGCGCCGCATGGAGGTATGCCGCACGGATTTTGGGATGGGCGAAAGTGCCTAATGGGCGTGGTGGGTTGCTTTGATTGGAATTAAGATGGAAAATTACTAGTGTCTCAAAGGAGATGATGTACACTCAAAAAATAGTTAGTATAAAAATACTCGTAATATGCACAAATTATTTGTAAATAATAAGAACCTTCGTTGTTTTGGTCGTATTCTAAAAATTATTGGATTTGTAGACTTTGTACATAGAACGAATTCACCTTTGTAATATTGTACGAATACTTTCTGCAGCCGCAATGGATGAGGGTACGAACATCGTTCGTATAATGTACAAATGATTCGTATATAGTACGAATGCCGTTCGTACATACACAAATGGCGGAAAAATGGTTTAAACAGTTATATAAAACTACAAATGATGCCTTTGTAGAAATACGAAACTACAGCCGTTCGTAGAATGAACAAAGGTTTCGTAAATTCTACGAACGCCGTTCGTACTTTTTTTATATGGCGGCAAAATTGGTAAGATGGAAAGTTTAAGAACAGAAATGAAATATTCGTAAAAATACGAAACTTCGCCATTCGTAGAATTTACGAAGCCTTTGTACATTCTACGAACGCCGTTCGTGAAAAATTTAGAAACAGAAATGAAATATTGGTAAAAATACGAAACTTCGCCATTCGTAGAATTTACGAAGCCTTTGTACATTCTACGAACGCCGTTCGTACTTTGAAATATGGAAAATTTAGAAACAGAAATGAAATATTCGTAAAAATACGAAACTTCAGCCATTCGTAGAATTTACGAAGCCTTTGTACATTCTACGAACGCCGTTCGTACTTTGAAAGATGGAAAATTTAGAAACAGAAATGAAATATTCGTAAAAATACGAAACTTCAGCCATTCGTAGAATTTACGAAGCCTTTGTACATTCTACGAACGCCGTTCGTACTTTGAAAGATGGAAAATTTAGAAACAGAAATGAAATATTCGTAAAAATACGAAACTTCAGCCATTCGTAGAATTTACGAAGCCTTTGTACATTCTACGAACGCCGTTCGTACTTTGAAAGATGGAAAATTTAGAAACAGAAATGAAATATTCGTAAAAATACGAAACTTCAGCCATTCGTAGAATTTACGAAGCCTTTGTACATTCTACGAACGCCGTTCGTACTTTGAAAGATGGAAAATTTAGAAACAGAAATGAAATATTCGTAAAAATACGAAACTTCAGCCATTCGTAGAATTTACGAAGCCTTTGTACATTCTACGAACGCCGTTCGTACTTTGAAAGATGGAAAATTTAGAAACAGAAATGAAATATTCGTAAAAATACGAAACTTCAGCCATTCGTAGAATTTACGAAGCCTTTGTACATTCTACGAACGCCGTTCGTACTTTGAAAGATGGAAAATTTAGAAACAGAAATGAAATATTCGTAAAAATACGAAACTTCAGCCATTCGTAGAATTTACGAAGCCTTTGTACATTCTACGAACGCCGTTCGTACTTTGAAAGATGGAAAATTTAGAAACAGAAATGAAATATTCGTAAAAATACGAAATTTCAGCAATTCGTAGAATTTACGAAGCCTTTGTACATTCTACGAATGTCATTCGTATACAAAATGGCAGCCGAATTAATAACAAATAAATTTCGTAGTATATACAAATGATTGCTATATAGTACGAGTGTCATTCGTAAACAAAATGGCGGCTGAAATGTAAACGAAGTATTCGTAGAATGTACAAATGTTTAATACATAGTACAAACGTGGTTTGTGATTTACAAAATATTGTCGAAATATGTACACGAACATTCTTTTAAAACTTCAATCAAGTGTGCAGCTACTAGATTGTTCTGCTTCAGTTCGATCAAATATTTCAGAGAGGAAAGACGTAGACGTAATTAGAGCCAGAAGAAAAAAAAATAAAAAAAAATAAAAAAAAATTATTTGGGATTCAAATGGAATTGTAGGTCGATTCCGCAGGTAAGTGTTTTAATTTATTAGTTAATATTGTGTGTGCGAAGTGATAAATAATTTTTCTTAACGTTTTGTGTGAGGAAAACTGTGTTTTCATTTACAAACGACAATCGTATTAAAAAAAATTTTGTGAAAAAATACGTGGTTTTTCAGTTTTGCTCGCGTTGTAGGTAGTCATTTCATATTTGTTTTTGCGTGAAATTTATTCAGCTTGCTGTAATTCATTTCGGTGATTCGGTACTCATAAATTGGCGCCGGCTCCAGAGGACTAAAAATGTTTCACGCTAATGGCATAGTTCCCCTGCTGAATAACATTATACCTCAATGGTTGCCGGTAAGCCGAGGTCAGTTATCTGACTGGTGAGGTACGAAGGCTTATAGCATGAATTTATTTACAGCGCATCCATATAATAGATCGACTGCAAACAGCCCCAGCAAAACTGTAGCATTTGCATAATAATAAACAAACGAACAAATTTGTTAAAAAAAACTGTACCTACATTCTACATAAACTTCTCATGCACAAAATGTTCATTCGTATAACTTATTATTACATTCTACAAAATTGTTTTTACTTTCAGCCGACGTATGCCTGATGGGACCGTTTGTACATTGCACGAACAAACAAATTATGTATTATAATATTGTACCAAAACTTTCCATTCACTAATAAATTCGTACTTTGTACGACATAATTCTTACGTTCTATAAAATCTCTTTTACTTTTAGCCTCATTTGTAGAATAATAATAATAAATATTTTACATAAACATTTGTCTATCAAAAAAATTCGTATTATATACAAAACAATTATTGCATTCCACTAAATCATTTTCTTTTCTTTTCAGCATACGAACACCTTTGTACAAGTTTCATGTATTATTCGATCGAATGAAAAATCGTAATATTTTACAATTGCATTTGTTAAATGTAAAAATACATTTATTCGTAAAAGCACAAATATATTTGTTCAATATAAATAAATAGATTCGTACAAAATTCAGGAATGAATTTTTACATTTTACGAATACATTCGTAATATTTACAAATATTTATTCGTAAATAGTACAAATATATTTGTCCAATAAACGAATGGATTCGTAAATATTTTACGAACGAATTTTTACATTTTACGAATGCATTCGTAATATTTACAAATATTTATTCGTAAATAGTACAAATATATTTGTCCAATAAACGAATGGATTCGTAAATATTTTACGAACGAATTTTTACATTTTACGAATGCATTCGTAATATTTACAAATATTTATTCATAAATAGTAAAAATATATTTGTCCAATAAACGAATGGATTCGTAAATATTTTACGAACGAATTTTTACATTTTACGAATACATTCGTAATATTTACAAATATTTATTCGTAAATAGTGCAAATATATTTGTCCAATAAACGAATGGATTCGTAAATATTTTACGAACGAATTTTTACATTTTACGAATGCATTCGTAATATTTACAAATATTTATTCGTAAATAGTAAAAATATATTTGTCCAATAAACGAATGGATTCGTAAATATTTTACGAACGAATTTTTACATTTTACGAATACATTCGTAATATTTACAAATATTTATTACTATCAACTATCAACTGAAATAATGAATTCATTTCGAGAGCTAATTGCTGGGATAGTTGGCAAGGGTGGCGCATACGAGTAAGCGTTAACTGAAGGGAGTTGAGTTATTATTTGCCATGTGGAACTTCCTAATATAAGTTCAGTAAGTTGTGAATGGTGCTTTTGTTCATGATTGAAGAATGCTGTGAATGGACGGAAGGGAGGATGGGCGCGATAGAACATAGTGACCTTGAAAGTGCCTCATGTGAGCATGTGTGCGTCGAATTGGCAGCAAAAATTCGTTAACTCCGACATGGGATTTGAGGGAAACAAAAAGAATACAAGAACGTGCTGTACTGTGTGTGTGTGTGATGGTCGTTGCCGACGGGAGGATATGTGAAATTCTCTTAGTGACCAACTTTCCGCATGATTGGCAAAGTTTCTCAGAAGTGCGAGCGATTTTGTCAAGAGACACTGTCATCGGTGGCATTAGGTAATGTGCAACGGCAAATTGGGAACGTGGGGCGGTCGAACTTTGGAGTTTTGTATGTGTTCGCTTTTGAATGTTTGTTTCGCGTCTTTAGTGCCAATTGACCCTTAAGTGAGGTCGATATTGGACAGCAATGAGCCGTGAATGGGAGACCGATGTAAGCTGCACATGGACGTTTCTAACCAAAGAGCTGTATCGATGGATTTTTCCTTGTAAATACAAGGTGGCGCAAAAGTAATCCTTCTATCAGAAAATGCTATAAATTTTGCGATTGGCCCCTAATGTCAGTTCTGTTTTGACATTTGTGTAGTAAACACATGCGAAATACACGTTAATAAACAATGTTACGCTACACTGCTCCAGAACGCGGAATATTGGTGACTATTTATTTGAACAATAATCGGTCGGTGACTTTGGCACAACGTGAATTTCGTCGCAGTTTTCCTAGCCGTCCAACGCCTACTGGTGAAACACTACGACGTTTAGCCGCTCGCCTCGAAAAGACTGGCACAACACGAGATGCTGCCAGGCGTGGCAGACCCCGGAGTATGTATGGTGTGCTGTTTTCGCTGGAGGAGTCATCGGACCTTTTTTCTTCGAAGACGTCGCGGGCCAAACGGTTACTGTGAATGGTGAGGGCTACAGAGCAATGATCAACGAGTTCTTTTTGCCGCAACTTGATGAATTGGGATTGAAAAACATGTGGTTCCAACAGGACGGTGCAACGGCACACACTCCACGTGCCACAACCGATATGCTGAAGGATGCATTTCCCGGGCGCCTAATCTCCCGTTTTGGTGATTTGCACTGGCCAGCAAGATCGCCTGATTTGACCGCTCCAGACTTCTTTTTGTGGGGCTTTTTGAAGTCGCGGGTTTATGTCAACAAGCCTCAGACTCTTGCAGCTCTTAAAGACAATATCCGTCAAGAATGTGAGGACCTATCGCCGGAAGTTTTGGCCAAAGTGATGGAAAATGCCATAAAAAGGGCTCAAATGACAATCAACTGTGGCGGCGGCCATTTACATGACATCATATTCTCGACTTGATGTAAAAAAAATTAATCACAAAAAAAATAATCCACAAGAAGAATCAAAGTTTTTCATTTTTTTTTTAAATTACAGCCAAAAAACATAGGAAGGTTATTTTTTCGCCACCTTGTATAACAGACTCTGCCAAAGGGCCTAAATGAGTGTGTTATTGGCGCATGAATTGCTTAGCCTTGCATCCCGGAACGTAGTCACATCATCAGTGGAAAAGGCGATGACTGCCTTAACCTTCTTCCACCTTTAACCATAAGGCCACACCACCAGTGTAATGGGGTTGACTGCTCTTAACCTTGTTCAACCTTAAATCATGATAGGGCCTGCTTCTATCGCCCACTGGTGTCAAAAGGCACCTACCTAGCATCCTCAAGGTAGCCCCCTACAATCATGCGTTACTGAAATAGAGAAGCTCTTAAAAAGTACCAGCACTTCCTGCCCATTCTGCAATAACTCCTCCATTAAAAAAAAAAAAAAAAGCAGGAATGCCTAAACCACTGAGTCTCTCTGCCACTCCGACATTTAAGGTCTTTCGTCACAAACTGTACCCACAGTCAGACTGCTTTTAATACGTGATCTTAAAAATTTTATGGCGCCTATTTAAATTGGGCATAAATGCCGACTTGCTGGAGGCTTTATTTGTCGATTTATTATTGTCCAGCGTGTCATATTTCCATCGACATATCCTTAAAGTTTTCGATTCAATTTTATGTCAGCATTTTATTGACATTTCTATCTTTAGTGCCGGTAAGAAGAGACCTATTAACTTGTCCACGCAATAATCTTTCTACCCTTATTGATACGGCGTCGCGCTTCAGCTTCCAGCCTTGACAAGGACATTGCCATTTGAATTTATAACCGCGTGTTTCACTTTCCATTCTGTTTTTTTTATAATCTGTTCCAATTGTTCTCTTTCAAACCATTCCAGTTTCCAGTGCTCTTTTTTGCTGGGAGAAATACTCTTTGCTGTCGCTTTTTATTCTCTTTCGCACTTGTCATTCTCTGTTGCAAAGAAAAGGAACAGAACAGATTCCACCAAAGAGCGAGACCAACAGCAGTAGTCTTCGAGCTAAGAGTTGCCATACCACTTACCAGACCACCACCAGACCAGCCCACTGCGCTCCACATTAAAGACCCACCCACCCACAATTGGTAAATTAATTAGAAAATCTGTTTGCTTTGAGTTAATCCCCTTCTGTTATGCTGCTATGCGGGCGGGAAAGGAACATTCAATTTGTCATCACCAGGGTTGTGTATCACTAGTGGATTAAATCAATTACTTGAACTCGCCTTCCATGACATGGCACTACAGGTACGGAGTCTACCTACCTCAGCTGTCATCTGCCAGGGCGAAATGATCAATTTTACTCGAACCTCCTAGCGATTTCATGAATAAATGAAAGGAAAACAAAGAATAGACGTTCGCGGCCTTGTTGCTCTCCGATATTTGATGACACAATAACACCTTCGGTTGGGGGGAGGTTTCCTGTGCTAATTAGTTGCTAGAGGATACGCATTGTGGGTGCGCGCCAATGCGACAGCCATTCATTGTGTGTTGACTACAACAAATAAATTACGAGTACTTCGACGAGATGGTACGAACTTTGCTTCGGTAATAGATTTGTGGAATTGGCGTGGGCCGGGCTGCTATTCTATATTTAAGACGCCCATTAGGCAGGCAATAAAGATGCTATCTGGGGAAGTTTGAAATTTGTTACTTAACATGAAACTTATAGGTACCTAAAACCGATGTCATCAGATGACGACAACGACCTCGCCATTACGGGAAGAAAGGATACTCCAATATGCCATTGGATATGATGGCAGTCACATTAATAGCGTAATATTCGCGAAAGTGATAGGAACCACGGGTTCATGTTGGGGACGGGGTTTCAGTGGGAATTTACGATGTTTGACTGTTTTTTGGTGACTGCTATCCAATCGCTTCGAAAATATAACTCACACATGGGACTATGGGAGTGGTTGTGAAAAGTGAGGTGAGGTGTTCACTTTCCCAGCATCACTATCGTCGAAATGGTATTTAGAAAAATATATCGCGTCTCTTTGTGGCATGTGTGCATTACTTTGGCTGCTGCTGCTTCCATGGAATCTGCTTAAATCTGATGTGGTCACGAGGAAAAACCGCTTAAGTCCGTTTTACTCATTTTTCAGGAGAGCAGTTTAGAGTTGTTGACAAACGCGTGAAACTACAAATGACGCTATTGACTCCTAGTGACTTAACCTGTTATGCTTTTTTGAAGTTGTGGCCACTTTTTTAAAGCCATAAAGCGGAAACAAATTTACAAAATAGATTTTAGTACGCTGAATCGAATGGCATCAAAATCTCTATTTTGTTTAAAGTTGACTTTAGCGGCTATGGTTTGTGGCCACAGAAATGTCCGCAATTATCTCCTTGAATTCACTTTCAAGGAGATAATTGCGGACATTTCGGAGTGTGTTGGACTACTTAACGAGCGGTCCCATGTTCGGTCCCCAGAAAAACATAAAATAACTTCTTTTTTTTTTTAAATTGCGCGGACTTCTGACAAACATCCGAGAGTATAACAACTCAAGTCGCAACAATTCTGAAGTAAGGCAGACACCAGCAACTTAAGTGTAGCAGTATAACTCGAGTGTAACCAGAGCAAGTTGTTGGAGCGTTGTACGGGGTCATTCATTTCGTGGTGGTTTCACGTTGGTAGCGCTGGAATTTGACACTTGTCAAACTCAGCTGTCATTTGAAGAGTCAGAACATTATTTGAATGTTTGCCATTTACCATTTCTTTTTGCCGGCGATGGAAGATCAAGACTTTGACGATATGTCGTTCCAAAAAGAGGGGGCAACAAGCCCCACAACACGACCAATTATGGTTTTATTGCGTGAGAAGTTTCCTAGTCGGGTAATTTCACGTTTTGGCGACGTCAATTGGCCACCAATATCATGCGATTTGACACCGTTAGATTTTTCTCTGTGGGACTATGCAAAAGACCGTGCTTACGCGAATAATCCCCGAACTTTAGACGCATTAAAAACCAACATCACTCAAGTTATGGCCATAGATACCGCCCGAAATGTGGGAAAAAGTGATTAAAAATTACCTCAAAAGAATCGCATGCTGCGAATCTTCCGGAGGCAGATTCATGCATGTATCGCTGTGTGTGTTTTATTTAGCTTTAATTTCGAAACCGAAAAATGAATGACCCTTTATTTACTCAAGAAAAACATTAAAAGACGTAACCTATTGTTAGGTTAAAAAATTAAATGCAAGTGAAATAGGGGAAGCACTCATTAAGGGCGCAGGGACATATGTCCACGAGACCTAGGTTATTAATGGACATTTGTCCCACTTTTGTAGGATATAAGTTCAAAATTTTTTTGTGGAATTAAGTCCCGCCAAAGTGGGATATAAGTCCATGATTTATTTTTCAAAGATTCCAAACATTTGTAGGTAGAAGTATTTGTTTATCATACAACAAATTCCTAACCCCGCGTTTCAGAAATTTTTTTAAACAAACCGCGATACTAATAATCATTTTTAGTGGTCAGGCTACATTTTTCGAACTCACGGTGGCTATACTAAATTGCATATTATCTATTACCTACAAAGTATTTAGTGCCAAATTGTCATATATGTAACAATTTATCATTTTTTTAAAAACAAAATGAGGAAAAACGTAAAAAAATCAAAATCAAAATACAAAAGTCAGTAAAAAAGTTAAAAGCTGCAAAGATAAAACTAAGTACGAGATCTGATTAAGAATGCCTTTATTATTAGTATTTTGATCAAAATCGTTAGAGAGGGTTTTTTTTTTAATTATGCAGCCAAACAGTAACAACTTTTCCAAACTTTAGTTTGAGAGATACTATTGCATAACTATTCAGCTGAAAACTGAGTATAAGACATTGTTCGGGATGTAAGCATTACTTGGTTTTTAAAGTTTTATCCAAATCGAAAATGGAGTTTTCGAGATTATGAGTAGTTTTTAAAATTAGCATTTTCGGTGATTCGAATTGAAAAGTAAGGACGCAATAATTTTGAAAAGATCAATTTTACTCTAAGTTTGCATTTTGGTCAAAATCGTTACTGCCGTCTTCAAATAAACTAAAGAAAACAAAATTTTTAACAAATTACTTTTTTCAAAAATACATTTTACGACGATACAGAGAAAAACTGAGCTTGCCATTATGTTAGAATTATGTTAGAAATGAGCATATTGCCTTCGAAGTGAATTTTTGTTACAGTCGTTTTCGAGATATGTCCAAATTTCAAAAGTACCGTTATTCGATTTTTGAACCAAAAACTGTGTATGCAATAATGGTAACCCCATCTACTTAAGCTCAAATATCAATTTTGGTTGAAATCGTTCGAGCCGTTTTCGAACAAATCAATCTAGTATGAACATTTTATTTAAGAAGTAAGTGCCCTTAATATTGAGGTAACCTTGCAAAAATAAAAAAAAAAAACGGCACCGAACTGTTGGCCAACAAACTCCAAATCCGAAGTTTGAACGAAATCCGGGCAACCGTTTAGGCTGTAAGCCTCGGGACAGAGGGACAGGAGTTTGCGACCCACTTTTTCGAGTTCCTCTATCATCGTAATGTCAGAATTGATTAACATCTCGAGTTCGAAATTTCGTAATCGAGAAAGTTAAAAAACGATGATTGACAATCGCTTCGACGATTTTGATTTTTTTTTGTTACACGAAGTAGAAGCATCGCCGAGAAGATTTAATGCAAACATTATTCCTGATTTGTTCCCAATTCTACCCTAAGAACATGCTCAATTGTAGAGAATTGTCGCATTAAATTTCTACGTAGCAATACAAGCGCAGCTAATCTTTCAAAGACTTTAAGATTTCAGCTCTCAGCGTATACCTCGCAAAAAACAAGCACTTAAAACTGATTACATCTTCTTGACCATAACACTTTTGCTCTACCCACATACACAGCAAAATACGTTTTCCATCTTCCAAGTCCGCGCACAGTTTATCTGTGCACAAGCAAATTATCGTCCAGCTTATCCAAACGACTAAAACAAAGTAGCGCGAAACGTAATCCCTAAAAGAACGACCCGACTGCTAAATCCAAAGCTGCCAGCTTTGTTCGTTATTATTTAAGTCATTCGCTGAAAGTGGACTCCTGTCTGTTTTTTTTTTTTTTTTAATTTAAACACCGGAGAGCAAAAAACTTGTTTAATTACTCGCGAAAAATCTACCAACTGTCCTTCAAGCATATATGACTGACTGTATACATGGACCCACTTGAATCCGACAAGGGAGAAGAGAACCCAATACCCTATTTAAGATTTATGCTGTCTCCTTGAAGATTTATGTTGCTTAGACTTACAAGGACCACCCTTATCTTTAGTGTGCTCTACAACTGCATGAGTTGTTTCCTTTTTTACTTGTTTTGCTGTTGACGTTACTGCGCTGCTGTGTTCCACGTCCTTTGTGATATTTTATTTAATCGCGGAGCGACGACATAAAAGCAGCTGAGCTATGAAGACGCATTGCCTTGGGATTCGCCAGGACTTCTTATTTATTCGACTGGCGAAAGTGAATTTGTTCCCTTGTGCGAAGGCTGATGATGTGTTGTTTTTCTAAAAAAAAACTTTGAATGGACAACTTTGCACAACTCATATGAATTTTGAATGACCCACCGTGTAGGCAGGACCACCTATGGGTTGTAAGTGTAACACTCTCCTGAACGATGACGCATAAAAGTTCGTATTAAAAAGAATATTCAGAGGACATAAATAATTAAAGGGACAAAAAGAGAATAGAAAGTAATTGCGGAACAGACAATGGCAACAGAGTAATGGCGGACATAATAGGAGTAGTGCTGGCATCTATTACTCATGCGAGAAGTGTTCTCGCGTGCTTCTAAGTTGACAAATTAAATTGTTGGTCGTGGAGGACGAGGGTGGGAATGCTAGGAAGGACAGGCAAGACTTATAACTGCTTTTAAATAAAAGCGGTGCACTGTGGTCCAAAAAGTCAAATCTTGTGGCAAAAATACTAATTCGATGTTTTATTTTTTATTTCCAATAGAAACATAAACGGAGCTTCAAAAACAGCAAACAAAATAATTTTCTGCCAACAAGTTTGACTAATAGAGCTTTTCAAAGTTGGTCAAATTTTTGCTAGAGTAAAAAAAAAAACAGAAAAAACTAACTTCTGTATTTTATTGAATGAATATATAGAAAAATTTAAATTTTTATAAAAAAAATAGTATTTTTCATAAATAAAAAAAAAACACCCTTTTTACCCGACTGCACACAGGAAGGGTTATGTGTTTCGCGCGTATCCTATGTACGTTCCTACGGGACGCCCTGTAGCTTAAGCGACTTCAACGATTTTGAAAAGTGAGCTATCATAATATTCGTATTCTTCCTCGGAGTGTCATAGGCTAAAAAGATAAAAATAAATAAATTTAATTTAAAAAACCAAGAAAAACCCGACTGACTGTAAAAAAAAGAAGTTAAAATGTATGAACAAGACGCATTTAAGTACCTATAACCAGAGACAATACTGAGACCACCAACTCCGGCCGATTTCCCGTTACTTAGCCTACAAGCTATATTTTTATGGAGTGTTCACGTTTGGTGCGCTAGTATTCTTACATAGAAAATCGTATTGACAAATGTCACGAAACTTCAAAAATTCCGGCTCACCAACACACTCCCAGGAGATATGAGACACTTCCGCTGTGGGCAAAGTTGCGTTTAATTTGAAATTGTTCGTTACGTGTGGATAATATTTTTTTTTAGTAATAACAACAGCACATTTGCTTAAAATGTTCATGAAAAATTTACAATGTAGATTAGTTGAGGAAATATAAAAACATTTTTAGCAAATTTTCTTCATTATTTAAGAAAAATTTACACACGAAATCGAAGTTAATGATATCCAAAAGCGGAAAAAACACAACCATGTTTGGCCTAATATGTTTCTAGTATATAGAACATCAACTTTAGATAGTTTTACTAACCAAACAAATCAAATTATTCGCCTTTTAACAATTTATAATGAAAAAATGTGGTATTCCCGAACTCTTTCACATTTCCCCACGGTTGCCGAGGTTGGCAGCATTTATTTTTGCATTTTTTGTATGTTTTTGCATGTCACACGGATTCTTGTTTGACATAACACCGATAGGAAAACAAAATGGCGAATTTGAAAAAAAAATTGAGGGGGCCAGCGGCAAGAGGATTGTGAGTTGGAGGTCTCAGTATGGTTTGTCTATGCCTATAACTAACTACCTATTTGGCAGTTGGAGGGTACTCAATACTCATACATATACAAGGTGGGCCAAAAGAAGTCATCCGATGTTGTTTGGCTCTCATTTTTTTTCTAAATGAAAAACTTCGATTCTGTTTTTTGATTATGTTTATTTTAGAATTTTATTGGTCAAGTCGAGAAGATGATATCGGCCAAATGAGCGCCGTCACAATTGATTGCCATACGTTTTATGGCATTTTTCATCACTTCGGAGAGAACTTCGGGCGACAGATTCTCGCACTCGGGTCGAATGTTATCCTTGAGGTCTTCTAGGGTCTCGGGCTTGTTCACGTAAACACGGGACTTCAAAAAACCCCACAAAAAAAAGTCTGGAACGGTTAAATCGGGCGAGATGAGGCGACCCGGGAACGCCGCCTTCAGAATATCGGTTGTGGCTCGCGCAGTGTGTGCATTAGCTCCGTCCTGTTGGAACCACATGTCTTCCAGTCCTAATTCGTCCAATTGCTCCTCGTGCATTACTCGTGGATTTTCGGTGCCACAGAAGCGATAGTTTTGCTTGTTCACGTATCCGCTGGGGTGCTTCGTTGCTTGTGTGGCACGTAGCGCCGTCTTGTTGAAAGCAAACGTTGTCCATATCAATACCATCCAACTCCGACCATAAAAAATCATTAATCATCGACGACCAAAAAATGCTTTAGTTTGCGAACTGTACTGACTGCAAGATTTTCACCATTTTTGTAGTGAATTTTAATAATTTCAATGCGTTGTTGAAGCGTGTATCGTTCCATTTTTAGTAATGGCGTAGTTTCTACTTCTCAAATGTCAAAGAATAAAAGCTTCAAAAGTGACAGCTACCGAAATAGCGGGTCTTTCACAGTAACACCTCTTATTGGAAAACCCTTTATTTGCAATGTTCGGAGGAATTGAAATTTGCTTAAATATAGTCGTGTTCCCAGCGCTGACATTTTGGCCCTAAAAGCAAATTTCCTTATGGAATATTTCAATTATTTTATTAATTAAAATAGCTGAGAGCGTGAAATTTTCTTCTTATATCAATTAAAAATAGTTTTGTTATTATTTTGATCGTTAAAAAATCTATCTACGCCCCTTTTTATATGAATGCCAATTGGTTTTTGTAATCCGCCCATTTTAACGACCCTTTTCGAATAAATTCTTCCGTAGCCAAAAGGGTTTTTCAGGTATGCCGTAACTGACTATCTTCGAATTACTTAAATTATTGCAAATCATTACTGTTCTTCTTCTCAAATTGCCAAAAGAAAGGGATTAATTGCTTTGTTGCCTAAACATTACAAAATGTTGAAAAAAATATTTAATTGTGGATTATTATTTTATGATAAAGGGTGATTTTTTAAGAGGTTTAGAACTTTTTTTAAAAAAAAAACACAAAAAATTCGAAATAATGAATGAAATATTTATTTGAATCGATAGTTTGAACCTTGCAATTTAATGTTTAAATGTTTTCATGCAAATGTTGACCGCGGCTGCGTCTCAGGTAGCCCATCCGCTGAGTCCAATTTTGGCATACTCTTTCACACATATCGGCCGGTATCTCACGAATGAATGCATGGATGTTGGCTTCCAGTGCGTCAATCGAAGCGGGCTTGTCCCTATACACATTAGCCTTGGCATACCCCCACAAAAAATAATCTAATGGTGTCAAATCGCACGATCTAGGCGGCCAATTGACCGGCCCGAAACGTGAAATTAACTGTTCACCAAACTCGCCTCGCAATTGCGCCATTGTTTCGCGTGCTGTGTGGCATGTGGCACCGTCTTGTTGAAACCACATATCATGCAAGTCAAGAACTTCCATTTCGGGCAAAAAAAAGTTTGTTATCATCGCTCGGTAGCGTTCACCATTGACAGTAACGCTGCGATTCGCATCATCTTTGAAGAAATATGGCCCAATAATGCCGCCGGCCCATAAACCGCACCAAACAGTGGCTTTTTCGGGATGCATTGGTAGCTGTTGCAATGCTTCTGGCTGATCTTCACTCCAAATGCGGCAATTTTGCTTATTTACGTACCCATTCAACCAAAAATGAGCCTCATCGCTGAACACAATTTTTCGATAAAAAAGCGGATCCTCGGCCAGCTTTCCAAGAGCCCATTCACCAAAAATTCGGCGTTGTGGTAGGTCGGCTGGCTTTAGTTCTTGCACCAGCTGTATCTTAAAAGGCTTTACGCCCAAATCCTTCCGCAAAATTTTCCACGTAGTGCTGTAACAAAGGCCTAACTGCTGGGAACGGCGCCGAATCGACATTTCGCGGTCTTCTGTCACACTAGCTGATACGGCCGCAATATTTTCTTCACTACGCACAGTACGTAAACGTGTTGGTGGTTTAATGTCCAACAAAGTAAATTTGGTGCGAAATTTGGTCACAATCTTCCGAATAGACTGCTCAGAAGGTCGAGAATGCCGATCATAAAATGGAAGCAGCGCGCGATGAACATTTCGAACCGAGCACGAATTTTGATAGTAAAATTCAATAATTTGCAAGCGTTGTTCATTTGTAAGACGATCCATGGTTAAATTGCAAACCAAACTGAAGCTGTTTGACAGTGACACAAGGTACTAAACACACGTCAGCTGTCAAAACCAGTGTTGCCAAAACCAAACCAGCTAAAAAATCACCCTTTATAATAAAGAAGGTGGAGATATTAATTTTTCTCTGTTACCCCACATTGAGAAGCTTAAATTCCACAGGTAAAACAATCCTTGTGCATGTACATATGCAGGTATATAAACCATAACAATGGATAAATGGTGTTAGTTTTCAAAAGGCTTTACTGAAGAGCGCAGCGTGCAAATTAAATATCAATATGAATATTCCAACTGAACCATTTTTGAACATTTTATCAATGTTTTAAATTCTCAAGAATTTGTAACTTTTTTGTATATTATTTGATTTTATTTTATTGTTGTTTTTCGTCCGTTTATATGATATACTGATAGCCACAAAATGAAAAAAAAACACTGTTTAAATACATACTTGCTAAAAACATTAAAAATTGTCGGTTAATTTTATGCATCCACTCTTGTAAAAAAAAAATATATTTTGGATTACCCTGTAAACAATTAAGTAGCCGCAGACCTTTTTTTAACAAGATTCGTAAAATTATAACCGTTTTTAAAGTTTTTCTTTAATTCCTTTTTCAAAGAATATGTTACTTTAGCGTAAGACTTAGAAACACCCTGTGAAGCAATTTTCTTAAAAATCAACATTTTCCTAGGCTTGAATTTCCTTTAAGAAGAAACAAAAATTGTAGCGATATCTTCATGCGTTCAAAAGATATGATTTTTGCAACCAAAAAATTCATTTTGGACCACAGTGCAGCGGAAACAATTAAGTTCTTTTGGATGCTTTTTTCAGCGCCACTGTCAAAAGTGATGCCTTCTGGGATATTTTTTTGTATTCCTTTGAAAACTTGAGCATTTAAATTCAAAGTGACTGAGTGAGAGAATCTGGGGCAGAAGGCTCCGATTTAATTGTTACGAAATATAATAAGCAACACTCAGTAGCCTCGTGCAAGTCGGTGGGAGTGAGAAGTGACAAAGCGAAGCAGAAAAGCTTTTTTGATAACATTTTTCCTCCTTACTTTGACTTCTGCTTTTCGTTATCCTCTTCGCCTAGAAAAAAAAAATAAGAAATAGATAAATAAATTAATTATACTTATAGAAATAACTTCTAAAATTAAATCCTTTGAATAATCCAGCTAAGAAAGGTATCCCACATAAAGCTAAATTAGCTACAACTTCTTTACGAAAACTAATAACATTTTCATCAATTAATCATTTAGGATGAATATTAATAAGTATGTATTCTAATGAATCTTTATGAATTAATCATTATTTATTTTATAGATTTTTATCATTTAATTTAATTTTTTTATTTAATATATTGAAATTATTTCATATTAATCAATTATTTTCATTATTTTTTTTTAATAAATCATTAAAATTTACATTATTCTTAAATTTATTATCATTCCATACAATTTCCCAAAACTACGTGTCCTCGGCTAAGGTTCACACGAACATTCTTGTAAGTTTTAAGTACGAACCTGCGGCCTGGGCCCTCTTCGTCCTCGCTCCAATCGCCCAGCAACTGATACTCGAATATGTAGACCCCATCGAGTACACGGTAATTTTTGTATGTAAAACTGGTACACAAACTTTAGGAACAGCACTCGAATGAGTTCCGCATTCCATAAAATTTCACAACTGCTTGCACAACAATAAAAAAAACCAACCATACTTACACGTACACACAATAACAATGCACGTCTTCTGAACTCTGAACATTCTGCATCCTGAATGTTGTACGCCGTTTGCTAGCAGTTCTTTGTGTAGTTTTCCGTTCGTTTGGCAAGTACTCGTATTTCTATTCGATTTCACACACGAACATGGAGTCGATAGGCCGACTGCTTGCAGGCGGATTTCCGCTTACAGGACCAACTTTTCGATCAGCGTATCCAAATATATACTTTCAGCCACAATTGCACATGTTCTACTTCGGGTGGCAACACGCAGCTCAATCTACTGAGAACGGCATTCAAAACTAGGTCACCGGCACAAAGTATCCACTATCTGTACCGAGTGCCAGTTAGATGCACACAATGGAACACAATCGGAGAGGTGGTCGTGTTTTTCTATATCCTCTTTCCTCTTCTTGTCATCATCTCCTTTCTGTGGCTTAATAACTTCGGGTTGAGGTTGAGCAGGGTAATGGAAAATTAAAAAAAAGAATTAAAACCTGGACGACAGTAGAGGGAATTTATTTTAATTGGGCGCAAGGAATCTCTCGCTCGAGTAACTCTAGCCGAGTCCTGTTGTGCATTTTTTTGAATTAAGCTTCCGCGAGGACATAGGGAATGATGGTGCTATGTCTTTGAAGTTGTTTCAGAAGAATATAATGAAAAAGTTTTATATCCCAACGAAGTGCGGTTTTAAAACGAATTTTTCTCGCAGTTGATGCTCTGAAATGTTAATTACCCTCATAAAATTCACTGACAGCAATTCGTTTTATTGCTCTTGTGCGGGGTTGAACTTCATTAAAATAAGTGCACGCGGGGTCGTACGTAATGATTTCAGCCAGGTATGTGACATTCGACTCTTGGGCCCGTGATCGAGTATTTCCCAAGAGCAAAGAAGGTCATCGATGAAAGCGAGTGCAAATAAAACTGAAATCAACATTTAATTATAGCGTATAGTGTTCCAAAAATAAATATACACCCAGCAGCCTTAAAAGGATTTTGTTTTTTCGCACCCCACCCCAGTGGTCAGTAGGGGAAATAACTTCACCTCAGGGGGAAATAAATACACTTTTTTTTAAGTTATTTCCCACTGAAAGAAATCCCAGCGTGGCAAATAATTTCTCCAAACACTCGACGACATAATATGTAAGCCCACAATTCATAAGCAGTGAAAAATGTGAGTAGCTGCGAAGTTGGGTACTATATTCAAAGTTGTTATTCATAAACAATTCATAATTCATATAAATAATTCTATTTCGTGTTTGTTTCCCAATTAGAATCGAAAAATTGTCAAATTGTCAATTTGTAATTGGGAAATAATTTCACACAATTTGTGGTGATGTAATTTCCCCTCTTTCAGTGTGAAAAAACTTCACATAAAAAAGGTGAATTTATATCCCACTTTTGGTGAATTTATTTCCCATGTGAAGTTATTGCCGGTGAGGTTATTTCCCCGAACCGTATTTTAACGACACTCACTCAGTAGGCCCTCAAAATCGGGGAACTTCGATAGGTGTTCTTATAAAACATGTCAGCGAGTGAAAGCAATTTATATCAGTGTTCCGTGGGCTAACTTCCTTAAGAGTGAGTTTTACTGTCTAGACGAAAAAAATCTTTCACTATCTATCTTGTTGCAAGATAATTTCTACGAACAAATTGGTAGTCTAAACCCGGCATCTGTTTATTTTACCGTAAAAAAAGAGAAGAAATTTGTAAATCGGTTTTAATCCTTTTTAATAATTTAGTAGGTATACGCCTTAGACAATAGTATGGAAACTAAGAAGTCAAAAACAAAACTTCATTTGTTATGCTCAAACCCGTAAATGTCTGTAACAAATTCAGGGTGATCCAAATAATTGCCAATAAGACCTTCCTATTTAAAACTCTTGTAATAATCATTTATTTTAATTCAATTTTTTATATATATATGAAATGCATTTTATGGAAACAAAGTATGAAGTATGACATCAGGCAAATAAAAAAAAATAGAAAAAGCTGTCAGAGATGGTAACACCTACAGCGGAGACACTTTCAAACATACAAGTGGCTCTAAAACTTTGTCGGTGGTGCCAAGTTGAAAAACCACATAATGTCCACCATTTTGATCGATACAGGTCGCTTTACTTTACCTTCACAACGCAATGTTTCTGGTTGAAGGCTCAGTATTTCGTCTCGACTATTCTACTTTAGTCTAATAATTTATTAACAGAGTTTATTTAGATATCCCCACAAAAAAAAGAGACGGGCGTTAATGGCGTTAAATCTGGTGAAAGAAGTGGCCAAGGGAAATATGATTGTTTGTAAAAGTAAACATAGTTGCAGGCACACCAATTTATTTTGCTGGTCTTTTGATTTGAAACAAGCCACAAATGCCAATTGCAGATGAAAGAAGTCAAATAAAATTCGCGGCACGCATAAGTGAGATGGGTAAATGGGAAAAATACCCAAAAAAAAGAAGTACTCAAGGAATTGGGAGAATTTTCAACGATTTTGGGGTACATTTTTTAAGGTTTGGGCGCTTAAAGCAAACTAAATTCTGCCAACCCTGCTTTTGGCCACTGAAATTCGTTTCTTAAAACGGTCAACCGAACTCGTAATCATGAAGGCTATGAGAGCTGATCTGGAATTAAAATATTGGCGATATTTTCGCTGCGTCATAGCAACTGATCGTTGACAAGAATAGAAAAAAATAAACAATAATTTTAACGCGTTCTTGTGTTCAGTATGTGTCCATTGTTTGCAATTGGCATAACCCCGCGACTTCAAGTAGCCGCAAAGCAAGAAGTCTGGGATGGTTATCCATCGCCATCGGGCGATCTTGGTAGCCATGCCAAATCACCAAAATGGGAGATAACGCGACCAGAAAACGCCTTGACTATATCTATTAATTATTCCGCGCGCTTGTTATTTCTGTGTTATTTCTAGTTTACAAATGTCAAAAATGATTGACGTACGTCGCCATTTGCAAAAATTATAAAGTCTTCCGATATGGTGATTCATTTTGGGCCACCTTGTACAACGTTGTATGCCTCAAGGTAGAAACAATGAAATTTGGATTATAATGGAAATTTTGCATGAACATTTGAACAGTTTAAATTGTTCCACGGCATTTCTCGATTGTAACTTTGTGCTTCCGATGTTACTGCAGGTTTCTTGTTTGGCAAGTAACCTAAAACATTTTCACTCAGCTTAAAAATATGGTTCAGACAGAATAGATGTTTTTTTTTTTTTTTTTATATTATTAATATTAATATTTTAGCTCATCTCATCAAATCATCTCCACAAATGTTAAATATTTTACACAAATAACTTAACCGACTTGCACGTTTTTTCGCTGTCATTTGGTTTTCTTTTTTAAAAAGAGAGCTAGTTCTCTTCTGTTATACCCTTGAAGCGACTGTTCACAAAAAAACACCAGAGATGTGATGTGAGAGTTTGACCGGTTGCAAATTAAAATCAATGTGTAAATTCAGTAACGCATCACTGGCATCATGATGCTCGTGATGCTTTGCAAAATGTTCATTAATGCAACTATTGGCATCACTTTCAACGTCAAGTGTTCATTATTGCAAATTTGATCAAACTGATGCGCAAACATAACGAATCACAGAAATACCTGATGCGCCGTTGATTCGCCGGCCAAAAAGTAAGAAAAATGTCGGAAGCGAAAGAAAAGAAAGTAAATAAACATTTTTATCAATAGGTACATAGGCGTTTGACGGAAAAATTTGTAAATTTTTTGTTGAATTCTTTATTTTAATTTTTCTCACAAACATAAATTTTTTTTTACATTGAGTATTTCAGCACGGCGCAGGTGAAGCTTTTTATAACGATAAGTCTAAGGCATAAAAATAAATTTATCGTCTTTACGATCATAGTAATGATGAAAATAAAAATGAAAAAATATTCAAGGCTAAATATTTAGAAGCCTGCGAAGAAAGAGAGGGGTTTAACAACCTTAAGAAAGAGTTGCAAACGTTGAAAGATGAAATCAACAACCAAAAAAAAGTAAATGTTCAACCTGCCGAGTTCTCAACAGATGAAGAAGAACTCGAAAAAGAGAGTATGAAAGCTTAGTCAAATTATTGGAGGAAAATAAAATTGAAGCTTCTACAGCATTAATAAACAAAAATGACATCAAAATTAATGTCGATGAAGAAAAGGGATACAGAATTCTGACTAAAATACTAAGCCAGAAAAATGTGCAATGGTATTCTTATGAGAAAAAGCGAAAGATCAAAAGATCATCAAAAAGAACGCAATACAAAACACAGCGGGCCATAAAATGACATATGCTCAGGCAGCATCAAAAACAGTCAAATACCAGCAGAGAAAGCCGTAAAACGCAAAACAGAGCCACACACTGTAATGGAAACCCTCATGAAACAAGTCCTAAATAGGATTGGTTCCATGGAAAAAAACAATAAAATGATATTAGATAGAATATCGTTGCTAGAGAGTCAGAACAGCAATAAAAGAGCTGTACCAAAAAGACAAACATGATGAATAAAATCAAAATTCTAGAATGGAATGCTAATGGTTTCGAGAATCGAAAGGAAGGGATACAAGTGACTCTCGATATAAACCAGATAGACATACATATGTCTTATTTCAGAGACGCACTCCAAATTAAATTCTGACCTTAAACTGAAGGGATATAAATTATATCACTCCCCACATCCACATAACTGCGCAAAAGGCGGGGCTGCAGTGGTAATAAAGAATACGATTGAGCACCATTTAGAAGCAAAATTCCAATCATGTGCTATCCAAGGAATTTCCATGCATACAAACGACCAGTGGCCAATTATCCGTCGCATCAGTATATTGGTCTCCTAGCTATAGAATAAAGACGAGTGATTTTAAAAACCTTTTCCGCATATTTCACAATAGATTAATCGTGGGAGGGGATTTTAATGCCAAGAATAAATATTGGGGATCTAGACTAACAAACACTAGAGGCAGATAACTTTATAAATGTATTAAAGAAGATGGCGCGAAATACCACTCGACGGGAAAACCTACCTATTGGCCAACAGATAGGAATAAAACCCCAGATCTTGTCGACTTTTTTATATCTAAAAATATATCCTCAAATAAAATTAATGTGGAAGAAGGCCCTGATCGTCAATCAGATCACTCCTCAGTAGTTCTTACACTTGGCGATTAATAATGATAAAAGAACAAAGTCCAAAACTTGTTAATAGACTGACTGATTGGAACTAATTTCGACAGATGTTGGAAGAAAGTATCCAACTATCATCAGCTATTCAAACAGTAGACGAACTAGAAAAAGCAGTGCAAATACTATCACTGAACATACAAAATGCTGCATGGGCAGCAACTCCTAAAACAACAACAAAAGATTAAGCAAAATTCTTACCCTCCCGAAATATGTGAAATCATTACACGAAAGAGGAAAGCTAGAAAGCGTTGGCAACAGACAAGGGCCAAGAGACAAAACCACACTAAACAACTTGAATAATAAGCTCAAAAATTCTATAAAAGAATTCAAGAATGAGTCTTTAAAAATTACCTTAGCAGTCTTACAAATGATGCTAGTACCGACTACTCGCTCTGGAAGGCAACAAAGAAAATGAACCGACCAATAGCCCACATTCCTCCAGTAAAAACGAAAGAAGGTAACTGGGCAAAAAGCAGTCAAGAGAAAGCAAACACTTTTGCAGAGTATCTTGAGGACGTCTTCAAACCCTATGAAGATAAAAGTTACCAAGGAATCGAAGAAAGGTGCGAAGAAGATCGACCAATCCGATCGGTAACAGCTAAAGAACTTGCCTAAGAAATTAAAGAAAATATAAATATAAAAAAGGCCCCAGGGTTTGATCTGATTACAGGGGAAATTTTAAAACAATTTCCTCGAAAAGGTTTAAAAAAACTAGCGCAGATTATAAATGCTGCATTTAAATTAAGATATGTGCCAAGCATGTGGAAGGTCGCGGAGGTAATAATGATACCAAAACCAGGCAAACCACCAAGCGAAGTAACCTCATATCGCCCAATATCGGTACTACCAATATTGTCAAAGTTATTTGAAAAAATGCTGGTAAAACGCCTGCAAAAAATAATCGATGAAAAATCGCTAGTCCCAAATCACCAATTTGGATTTAGAAATAAGCACTCTACAATTGACCAAGTGCATAGAATCACAGATAAAATCGAAAATGCATTTGAAGAGAAAAATGTGTGTTCTACAATATTCCTTGATATAGCACAGGCTTTCGATAAAGTCTGGCACAAAAGACTAATTCACAAGTTACAAAGGCAACTGCCGAATCAGTATTCGGCCATTCTGGAGTCTTATATATCAGGTCGATTCTTCAGAATTAAACAAGAGACAGAGTACTCAACATTAAGAGAAATTAAAGCTGGTGTACCACAAGGCAGTGTGCTTGGGCCAGTGCTATACCTTTTATTCACTAGCGATTTGCCTGAAAGTGAAGAAACCACCATAGCTACTTTTGCAGATGACACAGCCGTCCTTGCTGTGGGAGCAACTGTTGAAATAGCAACAAAAAAGCTCCAAAGAGCAATAAACCGTATCTCAGAGTGGACTAAAAAGTGGCAGATTAGATTAAATGATCTAAAGTCTGTCCATATTAATTTTACGTATAAAAACGTACCACATATTCCAGTGTACATAGACAACAATGTAGTGGAATACTCAAATACAGCCAAATATCTAGGCATGACTCTAGACGCTAAACTGCGTTGGAAAGCGCACGTTAAGAAAAAAAAAGATGAGTTGAACATGCGATACAGTAAAATGTATTGGCTTATTGGGAGATACTCATCCCTGTCCAACTACAATAAGCTATTGCTATAGAAGCAAGTTCTAAAACCAGTATGGACCTACGGGCTCCAGTTGTGGGCATGCACATGCCAAACAAATTTACAAAAAATTCAAATCTTCCAAAATAAAGTACTAAGGAACATAGTTAATGCACCTTGGTACATACGCAACGCTGATCTTCATAGAGATCTAAATATTGAAATGGTTGAAGACGAAATTAAAAAAAGTTGCTCAAATGCACAGACGTAGGCTTCTCAACCATGTTAGCTTAGAAATGACCGAATTATTAAATACAGACCATGTAATCAGGAGATTAAGGCGGATAAAACCGCTTGATCTATAAAAATTAGCTAAGAATATAAATTAGGTTATATTTTCTACCAAAAAGGTTCAGAAATCCGACAACCGGCGGATTTCTCTTTTAAATTCTCAAACAATTCAAAAATAAATTGCCGATTAATTGATGAACTAGGTGCATTCGGGATGACGAAAGTCAGTCCCCCAGGGAGGTTTTTTAAATGGGTTAAAGTCCCTCACTATTGCAGAAGCATCCCTCGCGTTCTAGCTCTGCAATGTCTTTCGATGATTTTCCCTTCCAGCGAACCCCCATTCAAAAAAAAAAAAAAAATCATAGTAATCGACTAAAACTTTTATTAGCAGAACATCCATCTTGACATTAAAATGTTTGATGTAAGCAATATCTACGTTCTAAAACTCAAACTCCATATTCAATCAGCAACGCATCAGCATAAACTGCGCATCGCAAATAAGCAGTGATGCCGCATTACTGCGCAAATGTTTGACGTTTCTGAATTAACGCAAGATCTCAGCAATAGGCAAAACGAAGGCAGATCAAACAACATCAAACTTACACCATAAACTAAGTACTAAATAGACAGACAGCTTCAGGCAAAAAGACGGATTGCCTACAGCTCAAGCTTAATTTGACCTTTGATGTAGCCCAGTTTGAATTCATGTTTTTGTAACATTTTAATCAAAGGGAGCTCTCGCATACTTGAAAAAAACAGCCTACAATTCCGGTTTAAACCGGAAGCCAGTAGCCTGAGGTGGATTCTTATATCGAGTGTGGGGCTGTGTTGTAAATAATAGTTTTTCTTAGTCCCAAGTTGAAATTGTTCGCTACATTTTCATAGAAATTGTTGTTCGATTTTCTCATTTCTTGGTATCAAGTGAAACGAGCTATGTAGCTAAACACCATGCAATAAAAATCCGTTCTAAACACCGCAAATTCATTAATCTAACGAAATAATTGAAGGGAAATGAATGTTAAAACTGTGCGATATAAAGAAAATGAATATTTTTAAGTTATTCCATATTGAATTTTGCACAACAAATTGTTTCGCAACCTATTTCTCCTTTTTTGTTCGATATTCCCAAGCGTTTTTCCTTTCGATTGTTTTTTATTTTGAAAATGATGGATTTGTGAAACAGATAACAATAGAATTAAACGAAACTGACAACTTACAAATTACAAACAAAAAATTAAGGTAAAAATGAACATCAGTTTCCTAGAATAAATTGTGGGAAGAAACAATAACAAATGTGCAGTCATCATTTTGCAACAAAACTTTGGATGCTTATTTTCTACACTCACCGTGGTATCTTTCTTTTACTTTTTCTGTAAAAACAGATGAAATGACATTATTTTCATTTTTAAAATGTCTCCCAAAAACTTTTCAGTTTACTAATATAAAATGTCTGATTTATTTATTTGCTATTTTGGATATACATATTTTTTGAGATTCCTTCTCTTAAAGAAAATAATAATACTAGACTTGCTTTGTTTTTTTTATTAAAAACTAGCATTTTTTTATATTCTCGGCTGACGCAATTGTTTTAAAATGTAATTTCATTAAATATGTCAATTATTAAAAATGTTCTAATAAATTTAATTTGTTTTTTTTTTGTTGTTTTACGTTATTAAACGGAATCTTCATGAAAATAATATACTCAATAGTGGTAATCAATTCGTCTCTTTAAATTCTTTGCCGTATTTCAGTGGACATTCCCAAATCAAACGAAAACAGGCACAATAATTATAGGGACAAAAAGATCTGATTTTATTTCAACGAATAAATTGTTCACACTTTATTCTTTTATTTATTTATTCTGATTAAATTCGCTATTATACATTTTGTAGAATGCATTTTTTCGTGTTTAAAGAAAACAACGAATTTAAACTCTCAGAACGCACCCATCAGCTGACAGAAAGTCACCAAATACACTAACTCTCTACACTAACTTAGCACTCTCTCTCTTTACCTTTCCCATGTAGCGTGCTCATTTTTTCCTTTTCACTAAACTCAAATTCCTTCGATTTTTTTTATGAGAAAAACCATACTTTAGTATGGTAGTAAAATTTGTGTTGTTCGGAAAGAAAATCACATTAAATTAATCTTCAGTATAAAAATCGCAGTTTGCTAAAATTATAATGATTATTTTTGGTACTAGAAATTATTGCTTAAGGAAAATCTCCTTTTTATGTACATATAGTGCGTTGATATTCATGGTGAAATGGAGTTTGAATGTTTTTCTGTCACATTTTGGATATACCCACAATTTTGATGTTTATTTTCCTTTTACTCACGGAAAGTTTTTCGAAATTCGTAATTCCCACCAAAAGGTAGAGATACCACGATGTAGGAACACTGCTGAGTGTCAGTAGTTTATAACTCCTCCCGCCATTTATAATTTTTTCTGCTTCAGAGCAGGGTTGAAAAACGTGTTACAAACGTAACTTTTAAGTTACAATGGACTTTGAAAAAATACACAATACAATCGCCTCGAAAAAGTTACACTCTAAGAGTATTTTTTTTACTTTGAAAATGATTATTTATACTCATTGGCACTTAGCAACAAAACATTTTAGACACGAAAAACAGCAAAATCTGAAATACCAACTCGAAATTCACACAAGTCAAATCTAAAGTGTCATCTGTCAAATGCAATTACAGTTGAAATTCACACTGGGGCGAGTTCCCAATAGCTTATTTTTAGATAAATTAGTAAAGTAAAGTAAAGTAAAGCAAGTTGTACTTCGGAAACTTAGGGCTTGCTTGCATGGATATGAAATTTTCCTGAATGTAGAAAGTGTGGCGCGTATGTAAGTGTGGGTCGAACATTGGTTCGGTTGTAGGTATTAACAACTAAAAGTTACACAAATTTCAAACGTTTTTACTTTTTTAAATCTCTCATTTGGTTCACATCAACGACAACTTGAAGATTGAAGCTCGCCTCTGGTGGAACAACAAAATTGAGTCATAATAGCTAGCAGAAGTTGACTTTTGTTAAGTTTATCTCATTTCTAGGTGGGATTTCGAGTTTACTACCTACCAAAAGAGGACTCAACAGTCGATTTAAATTTTTTGTATTGCTAAGTACCTTTTCTATTTGTGTATCCATAATTAGTATCTTATCCAATATTCGGAAGTCTCGGTTAGAATGTTTTACACGTTCTGTGTTATAATAATAACGACATACAATTTTTTAAGCTTTTGCATCTTTTAAGATTGTTAAGTGAAATTGTCAATTCTTTCGAAAATGTTTTTAAAGTATGTAATTGGAATTGATTTGGAGGTCGATAAAGTTCATTATTATACAGATAAACAAGTTGAAAGGCAAATTCAAGGCCTTTCTTTAAAAATCCAATTTATGAAATCCAAATTTTAAAATTGCAGTGCAAAATAAAAAATGACCCAGACGGAATTGGAATCGGAAACATCTCGAAATCATTTGAAATTTTGTACATCATTTTCCTATTCGTTTCGTATACGAAAGTAAAAAATACAATTACGCCCGAAAAAATACAATCGGAACTAAGATTTGCTTACAGTCCACACAGTTTATTTTTCATCCCTGCTTCACAGGCTTCCACAGACAGTACAATTGAGAGCGGAAGGGAGGGGGTTATAAAAAATATTACGATTTCATTTTTTTTTCCAAATCCTAATTGACTGACAATCACAAAATTGAATTGCACTCCAAAATGATTGCATTCTCTTACAACTCAATAAAACTCAATCCCGATCCCACACCGATACACTTTTAAGGGAAACAGTTGCTTTAATAAATCGAATTTCCGCATACCTCGTCACTGTCACTTCCTTCAGACGTTCACTTATGGAATCCTTCTCTCTAAATTCAATTCACATTCCAGAAATTAAATTCCAAAATAAATTCGTAGTTTAAATACATTCGCTAGAGTAAATATTTGCAGCAAATTTCCAAAACTAATATACAGCATTTCTTTAGCTCAACAGAGCGACACCCGACACCCTTCTGCCGACAAGCAGTGGAAAATGTGGATTCTGGTGTAAAAATGCTCCAACCAGCATTCCGCTCGTCCTTGTCCATGTAGAATAGATGTGCATTCGTTGCGCAAAGTGTCGCACATACAAAATCCCCGACGAAAATTTATGTATATCTAGAATATAAATGTTTTTCTTTCTGTTGGAGGACATTTATACGTCGGGGTATACCGACAGCGAACATCCGTCGATATGGCGGATAATAAATGAGTTATACTGCACAACAGCACGTAGTACAATGACATCGAGTTCGACCTGAACATGCGGACGCACAACAGGCTGCCATATTCGTTGACACACAATGTAGGGGTACGTAGATGGCGACTGGTGCAGAGGTGGATGTCCGGGTGTCGGTGTCAATAAATTCACATTGAGCGGCATTCCATCGCGCTCGTCTTACCTATACCTATACCTACAGTCGAGTGATAAAAGAGAACACTTTCTGGAACTGTTGCAGTTTTACGAGGGCAACTCCTTCATGAGGATGTAAAGTGTTAAAATGTTTGTTGCTGCTACTCCTTGCGAGTGCAATTCGCTTTTATAGTTCAGCGATAAACGCGGCACAACTTTACGTGTCCATACTTTCAAATTGAAATTACCTAGCTTCGACATAAATTTCCACCGAGTTGGGTTAAGCGTTTGCACAAACAGGTTCCCTCTGATTGGTTTTTATTTTTTAATGCAATCAGGAAACGGTTTTATTGGGATTACTGCTATCGGGTATTTTTCAAATGGGATGAACTCGAAAGCCGGACGATGAAAGGAGGTTACTAAAGAGTTTATTGAATGATTATGTATGAGCCAAGAGGTTGCGAAAGGGAGGTAAACTTAGCTGGGGGTGGGTTTTGACAATGTTATTACTAACAATCATTTTTAACCTTCACACTAATATTTTTTTAGGTCACAATATGCGATTTTGAATGGAAAATTTCGCCGTTGTGGGCTCAAAAAATGTAACCTGGACACTGAAAATGATTATTAGTATCGCAGCACGACTTCTGGGGAAGAAGCAATCTTTTTTTGCTGACTATATTAGAAAGAGAGGGAAGGCAAGGCAAGGACTGATAGCAATCGTTTATATGGGAGCTCTCCCCAAATGAACAGCCAACGTGCCGTAGATATGAATGAGCATCAGCCACTCTGCCATAGGTGTCAAAAAGGACTGCCATTAATCAGGGTCTGTAAAACAAAAATGGGGGATATTGACAATAATTTCCTGTATGATCAGCAATCTTGTGCTGGAGCTAATCACGCTAACCACATCGGTTCTACAGCTATGGTTGATTTACTTGAGGGAATACGGCACAGCTATGACAGAGGTTTTGTTTCGTGTGCTGAATTTCCCGAAGGATTTCGAGAATGTAAAGTAATGAAATCTATATAGACTAAACTGTGTTTCATTTAAAGTGAATTAATTTTGTTTATTTCTTTTTTTTTTCTCTTTTTATCGTTGTGTAAAAATTCCTTTTATTGTTTTCGTTAAAGCAGTCTGATTTCACCTCAAAATATTAAACCCTGTAGAAGGTTGACGGGAAAAACTAACGAACTAATATGTAATTTGTGGAAATGGGTTTTCCGCCGGCTTTTTTTGGTCATAGTCGTTTGAATGAAATTATTATAGTTCATTGCTTTTTCCCAACGTTTTGGCAGGGATTGATGCTTGATGCCTTCTTCAGGGTATCTTTATTGGGAAACATAAATTATTAAAAAGGTACAACAATTGAGATAACGTGAAACTTGCAATATTTAAAAAAAGTCAAACTGCTTAAACAAAGAACAATAATAAATATAAAATTTAGCACAATGCTGAAAACAAAAATAGAAAAAGAAGAAATCAACAAAATTGACACACTTTGAGTGTTACACTTCAATTGAAGTTTAGTCTAGTATAAGGTTTTCCATCAACTAGAGAGCTATATATAGCAGATATATTTTGGATGTCCTGTTTTCGGTTCATGTTATATCTGTTATTTATTTTGTGTAGAATCTCAAGTGTATACAGTTTCGAGGTATGTCTCTCCGTCTGAAGCACAGTTGCGTTGTCAAACTCTAGGTTATGATTAGCTTGAATGGAGTGGTTGGCCGTTGGCCGTTGGCCGTTTTCCCCCGTTTTTTGACTTGATGTCCGACCGGTGATTGGACGTTCTTTGGGACAGGAACTATTTTGTTGTACCTATGCAGTTGATTTTTTACACTACGTCAGTACGTTTTTGCTTCTCAGTTGTGGGTTTAAGCTTGGAGAACGAAGATGCCAGAGTCTGATTCGTTTCATTCAAACACCTATGCCCAAACAAATCCGATTGAAAAACCATTTACACAAATAACGCATAAAATTGGTCAAGAAGTGAAGTGAAATTTATAATTAGTTCTCCTTCTGACAGATTGAAAAGGTCTATTTTTGGTAAACGTTTTTCTATCTTAAGCGAAAGTAAGCAGAGAGTGGGTGCCACAAGGCTCAATATTGAGACCTATACTCGTTTGCATGTTTATAACTGACGTATATGCAAATGATGTCCAATTGTTTTCTTCTTATCGACGAGGAGTTAAAACATATTCACGCTTTGTTGATAGCGAAATAGTTGGTTAAGGTCCCCTTCCTTGTAGGCGTAGTGGTTAAGTGGTTAGTTTGTTGGATTACTAAGCGAGGGGTCCCAGGTTCGATCCCTGGAAAAACACAAATCACACACGGAAAGAATTTTAAGATCAAATTAAGAAAAATAAGCGCAGAATCACGAAAAGTTTGTCTAGTTTTAGAGCTTAGCTAAGGATTAACTAATTCACGACATTTTATTCGCAATTCTAGAAACTGTACGAAGTGAAGATATTGACCCTCAAAAGTCGTGAATCAACACTTTTCATTATCAATAATGCGGTCAAACGAGAAAAACATATTGCCATAACCGATCGCAATTTGACACAAATAGTTATCAATTTGATATTACATGAATTGTAAATTGCAAAAACAATTCGTAAATTACCACTTTTCTGTTGCAAATTACGATTTCGTCCCTTAGCAAATTACAATCATTTAGTTTTGAATTGCAACTCAATAGTGTTGATTTGCAAACTAACAGGGGAGATTTACTACTTCAGTGATTGCAATTTACAAATTCTTAGTCGTAAATTGAAACTTTTTTTTATCAATTTGCAATTCATATTTTGCAATTTACGTTTCTTGAGTAGTGATTTGAGGTATCACCGTATTAAATTGAAAATGTTTTATCGTGAAATTAGAAAACTTTATTCTCAATTTGCAACTTATATCTTGTGATTTATAAATCAAAATTCATCGTTTTATTAATTAGGTTATTTTCGTATTCCTCCTGATATCCAAGAAAATCATACGGCGCCATATCGTCCGGAGACAACGGGATTTGTCTGGGGTGGTTTTTTGGTCTTTGCTGAAGTTTAAAATACAAATAAAATATTTAGATGAACTTGACATTGATACGAACCTTTACAATTCTTTTCGATTACATATTTTAGAATACATTCCAATTGATACTTCTTTTCTAATAGCAAGATGTAACTTCTGAAAAAAATACAGATTTATATGCACAGGTACTTCAGGGTTTTTGAAATTCAATAGGTACTTACAAAATGTATTCCAGAATGCTTTATAATAAGTAGGACACTCACTATCCATACGAATTAGTAAGGATAGTGAGTATATTAAACAACTTTAACCCGACTGCTTTAAACAAAGATTGAATACCGACTGCCTGTCTCTGCACCGCAGCGCAATGTGCACAATGAAGATTTGGCTTCATGATTGCAGCTGTCTAGCAATACCACATACATACATTCATCCATAAAAAGAAAGGACTTAAAAGGATTTCGATAGGTACATGGACTATGAACTGTGCATAAAAAGATTCCACACATTAGGTAGTTGATTCCATGGAAATTACAAAAAAATGTTTGCAATTTACGACTTCTCTACGTCAATACACGTTTTCAGTTTCATGTGTTAAATTATTACAAGAGTTTTGGTAAATCACCAAATATTTTTCGCAATTTGAGATTGTGAAGTGGTGTTTGAGAAATTGACCTATTAGAGTGGTAAATTGCGCCAAAAAATCTCGCAAATCACTACAAATAAAAGAAGCTCTAATTGATACTTCTAATCGTAAATTGCAACTCAAAAATTTTGCAATTAGTGATTTTCAATTCTTTCCGTGCATCTTAAGGGTTTTTGCACTGCGCCACCTCTCGCGAACGTCTGACAAACATCTCAAATATATTTTACTTTTTTCCTTTTTCCTAACCTACTCGGAAGTATTTCTCTTAACAGGTCTTTAAGTCACAAAAAATTTAATTTAAATTAACTTTTTAATTAAATAAATGTAGAGTCGCTTAATTTAATATATTTTCTATAAAGTAAAGCAAGTTTTGCTAAATTAAAGCACGCGATTTACTCGTTTTTTTGTCGATTAATATCTACTTGGTAGGAAATGGCTTCGCAAACAATTTCATTTCCATTCGAGAAATTACGTGGTCGTGAAAATTTCGACGTCTGGAAGCGACACGCGAAATCATACCTAGTTATTAAGAAGTGTTGGGAAGTAATCGAAAGACGATTACCTGAGACCGCGACTGATAAAGACAAGGATTCGAATGAGCGTGCGCTAGCTGAAATAACCTTGATGATTGGGCCAAGTAACTTTGCACACATCGCAACAGCTAAAACAGCAAAAGAGACATTTTTTTTTTTAATACTTTTGGAGAAATGCTTTACGCACCATAAGAAAGTATACATATTTCCCCGTGTGCCGGACTCTCCAAGGGGATTTCATCCTTGGCGTACCGGCTAAAACTTCAAAAGTGACTCGCCGATCTCCCCCCTCGGCGGAGGGATTCCCATCTGATGCCCTTGAAGACGGTGTGATAGACGTCATCTGAAATCGAATCTCCGTATTGGCAGGAAGGGCTTCTCACTTTTCCTATGTTGTTTAGGAAAGCGTTGAAGTACCCGTGTCCGGTGAGGAACTGGGTAAGGTAATAGTTCACTTCACCGTGTTTCCGGTTACTCCATGCGTTTACGTCTCTGATGAGTCTCGCGGTCCAGCGGCCTCTACTTTCCGACTCCCAGCGTTCTTGCCACTTCCGTTGTGTACGCGCTATTGCTTCCGCCATCGCTGCTTCTGCTCCAATTTCGGTTTTTTTTTTTTTTCGTATGCGTACTTTCGTTGTGCTGCAAGGAGGTCTATTGGTGTCACCCCTGCGGTATGCGCTAACTATCCGTAAGGCTCCGCGCCTCTGTACCGATGCCATCTGTTTGCGGTACTTTTCTTGCCTCAGTGCGTCAGCCCAAATCTCGCTTCCGTATAGGAGAATCGCGAGCGTTGTCGTCATCAGTAGTTTTCGTTTACTTGCAGATGGTCCACCTACGTTTGCCATCAACCTGGACAGTGATGCTGTCACTTGGATGCTCTGGTTACAGCATATGATGACAGTGGTTTGACGCGAAAAGTGGAATTGCTAAAGCAATTGGTACAACTTAAGTTAACCGACTTCTAAGTCCAAAAAAAAAACAGCGTTTAATCTCAGCGCTGTTGTCACTGTCTGAGTTCATGGCGGAGCCTAGGTACACAAAGTCTCTAACCACCTCAAAGTTATATTTGTCTATGGTGACGTTCTGTCCGCGACGTCGGAGTTTGATTGGCAGCATAAATGCTGTCAAAATGCTTGTAATATTGACAATCTGTATTTCGTTTGCCTAACAAACATTTTGCATAAGTTTTGTCAATTTCACAAACTTTTACAAAAGTTATTTTTGGTTCTTCTTTAAATTATATAACAAAAACTTTGTTAATTCAACAATAAAATTGTTCAATTGATACAGTATCGATTTATTGAACTAAAAATTGTGTTTTGTTAATCTGACAAAGTAGTTTTGTTTGTGGAAAATGTTTTATCCGTTTGAAAAAATATCGGCCAAATTGATAAAACTTAATTTTTTACAGTTCAACAAAACTTTTTTTGTTGAAATTTTGCAATCGAATTTTGTCAATATAACTGGTATTAAACCTATCCCGCCTCAGTTTCAATACTCACAAACGCGCCTTTGACATCACGCTGCGTTCTGCCAATTATGTCAATTTCGTCGGCGTACGCGAGTAATTGGACGGACTTTTGGTAATATTATAAAATTTTGCTAAAAGGCGATTTAAATAAGCTCTTTTTTATGGACATTTAGTGAGTGTGTGTAGATGTTTTGAAAAAATTTCACCAAAAATTGACAGTTTGAATGATTTTTTGTCCGATTATTGATATTACCTATTACCACAATTTGTATGCTTTGACGGTTTTTTAAACATCGAAATTCCCACAAAAAGGTAGAAATACCACGAAGTAGGATTTTAGATTTTATTGCTGCTTTTAATTTAAAAATAAAATAATGCTATTTAAATACAAGTATTTTATGTGGAGGCCCATTTTTCGGCTCTGCCTCCTTTCTCCATTTTGAAATATTTCAGCGGCAATGATGTTCTACACCCTTGGCCCCAACATTCTTAAAAATAATCAGAATGGCCCCTTTTTCTGTTTAAGTAAGATTTTATTCATTATAACGTCTGCCCAACATCCGAGAGTATAACTGTCATGAAGGAGCTTCTCAATTTGGCGTTTGGACCCGGCATAAAAATGTAGATCCCTTCCATTCGTCCCAAAAATTAAAAACTCACACAAACGAATGGCTGTGAGAAGCTAGGCCTGGGGTCCCTACAGACCTGTTGTGCCAACTATTTATTTTTTTTATATAAGTATATGTGGAGGCCCCTTTTTGAAATTTGCAGTTGAATCCACCTACCTGACAGTCTACTTAATACTTAGTTATCAGTGCTGCCGCTAAGAGAAAAAAAAATCCGCTAGACCACAACGTAAAATCCGCTAGAAATGTTAGTTTTTGCATCGCGAAAATCCGCTAGAATTCGCTAAAATATCAAAATACCAAGCTGAAAGTAAAGGTTCAGAAAATACATACATAATATTTAAAAGTAAATTATTATTGAATGAATTCAAGATTTTCGGGATTCGGGACCCAAATTTATGATCGTCCGTACCTCTGGTTTTTTCTTTATAATCAAACGAAACCTTATTTTGGTACGAAGTGCTATAAAAACTTTATTAAAGATAAAAAATAATTATAATACATACTAGTTACAAAAAAAAAAGAAGCAACTCACTTTTGGTTTCCCGCCTGGCTCTACCTCAAATATCAATAAAATAAAATCTTTTGCGTCTTATTACTTTAGGTACACTAAGAAAGGTGCTGCCAAAACCATTTAATAATTCAATTTGGATAATGAGTGCGTTCAGAAAGGACTTGACAAAAGAGTTTTGTGGCTGTGTTTTTAACACAAGATAAAAAAAAAAAAAAACAAATTCAAGTAAAGAAAAAAAAAACACGTTTTCGAAAAATAGGAAAGTTAAAAATTACAAATTAATTTCCAACTCAAAGATGGATTCATCTATTTCCAAGTTTGAGGCCTCGGTTATAGTTCTTGAACCCGATTGCGATTTTGTTGGCTTTCCGAATTTACTTATGACGTCGTCTAGTAGATCGTAATTATAGCAGCTCTTCTTCATCACTTTTAATTGATTTCTTATTGCTATTACTGAATTCAACGTCAGCGTTGAAAGTTGGTTTCGCAATTTCTTCTGAACGATGTACATAAAAAAAAATCTGTCCTGAAAAACTCCGTCGCGGCGCCGCCTACTAAACAACCAGTTATTGGCATGTGCATCTAACCATACGCAGTGGTAAATATTTTCAAACAGGTACGGAGCTGCCACTTTTTTGAACATGTTTGTAGTACCAGGGTTTGGTAGTAAAAAATCGCTAGAATTCACTAGATTTTATTTTAGCGACAAAATTTTATTTAAAATCGTCGGGAGTCTTAAAAATCAACTAGAACGGCAACACTGCTTAGTTTATGCTTTACCACTTGCACAACTACAACGCTTGTTATAGAGACAATGGGCCTCACCAATAAATATTTTCAGTTTCGCTTCTGAATTTTAGTAGTTCACAGTGGCTTTAATTTCCATACAAATTTCGCAATTGTAAGCCTGCGTAAATTTAAATTCGAGACTAAAATTTTGTTATTAGTACGCCGGAATCTATTTTATTTCTCCGCTCTTTTTTAAAGCACAGGCAGCACTAGTCGAGCAGAATTAGCAATATTGGAAAATATCCTTTGTTCCGGCGATCGAACACAACAATTCCTCGTTCAGTAGTTCAACACGCAAGCCCCTAAATCCAAATGTGTTCTTTAAATAAAATCGCGTCGCCCAATTTTTAAGTTTGAACAGCAGATAAAGTATAAAAATAGCAGGATTGAAATACGAAAATTGGCTCTAACCGAGTGCGATATTTGCTTGGTTAAAATAGGGGCTAAAATCAACTAAGTCGCTCCTGAAAAAAAAAACTATTATTAGTTGTTAAAAACTACCGACACAAAAACACACTTTATCAGTTGTTTTCAACCAAGTTTCGAGATAACATAATATCAACTAGACAAAGTAGGTTGGTTAAATTCTACAGAATTAGTTTGTTACTTACGACCGAGAACAATTGTAGGTATTTAATAAATCAGGTATTTTGAACCGAGTTTCCTTGAAAAAGTCGACTCGGCAATTTTGAATCCACAAACTTTGTAGGGGCTATATTAACAGTAGCTTTAAACCGAAAGTTGGTTGATTTTAAATAAGTTACATTTCTGTGTGAAACTATACTACGACAAAATTTGTCATGCTGCTTTAAAAAAAAGAAACTCTACGCCAAGGTCTCGAGCAATCCAAAACCAATAATCGCCCCTTCATTGACAGCGCTGGTGACAATAAAATAATGTCATTCTATTCATCCCCATTGTATTATTTCCAATCACAGTGCAAACAGCACCAAATTATATATCCCATGAGTGTTCCGAATACAATTGTTACTGCCACATAATGACGGCCGGGGCTGTGTCCTTACGACGCTGCTATATCTATATACAATCGAATTATCCAATTCACTTACAGCCCACTCACTGACGCCCATCCCCTCGACCTAAATGGATAATTCAAAAGCGGATGCCTGAACATGCCAAATGCTGCCGACATTTGACCAGGCATGCTTGCCATTGCGACCCCATTTGGTCATCAGAGTTACCCCCTCTTTATTAAAGAGGGAGGCATAATCGCTCCGCTCGAAGCGATATGACGCGGAGCCAGGGCATTATGTTCAAACTCGGTACCGCACTCCATGCGGGGAGCCATTTCTCGTACACAGCACGAAGAAAGGATACCAACCGTTGTGGTATATCTCGTTGTGAGTACACAATCCAAAGTAATTTCTCAGCCAATACCATTAGAAATCTAATTCATTTTCATCTGTCTGCGGCAGCCGACCGCTGGCGAAGTGGTATGAGTACGTACGTCCATTCGAAGACCATAATCAAAATGAATTTCAGCTGCGATAACATGACAACGTGGAAATCCTTTAAAAAGGATCGACTGGAATAGAAATTGGTATACAGAGAGCGGACGAGATGCACAGTTGCATTTGAGACGGATATTGCTGTGGTTGGTCCATTATGTTCGAATGGACTTTCGTCGCTCGTTTTGTTTATCAGAGTTGGGTGCTTGGGGCCAGCGTGGCAATAAGGACAAAGCATTTTTATTTGCATCGGATATTCAGGGATGTATTCAGAAGAACTGTTGAGTGGAAAAAATTGAGAAGCACGCGGAAAAGTCGCAGCTTTTTGTTTTTACACAAACGTGTAGCGTTTGGATGCCAGTTCAGGTTTAAGGAAAATGTGCAGACAAAGCTGGGTCGCACTTAAGTGGTAATGGGAAGCCCACGGGTATCTTAAAATTGAGTAGAACTACACTTTGAAACAAAAGCGTGCAGAATGCTGTGACAAAAGGCAGCAAATTTAAAATAGTCTGTTTGGCAAGTTCAGGGTAGTCACTCCTAGTACCAACGCAAAATTCGTTCAATGTACAAAATCAAATACATGTTTTGATGAAGAAGAACTCTGCAGTTCTAAAAGAGACTCGTTTTCCGGAATGCTTAGTGTCTTAGGCTGGGATTTCATTAAAAATGGATTTTGTACCCACTCGATGTCAGTTTTCTTATCTGGAAAGTAAGCTAATAAAGATATTTCTAGACCTACCAAATGTCCAGCGATCATATTGTCAATATGATCATGTTTCCTTGCAAGAATTCAGTATAAACTGGAAAACATTCAACACAGTTCTTCTGCACACAGCTTTTTTATTTGTTTGTTTGTTTGTCAACAAAGTACTTGGCCTTCCTTAGACATGAGAAAATATGAATTTAATTAGTAACATAGTGCAAATAATGAAAAAAGAGACAAAATTGAGGAAAAAACAAGTAAAAGTATTATCATCGGCCTGGCCGATGCTTTGATGTCAATTAAAGACGCACAATCATTATACAATAACATTAAACCATTTAAAGAGGAGAACCTACTGTAATAAGTACGAGAACGAGGAATATAAAAGAATCTGTTATTACGCAAATTAAGTGATGGAACATTAATACCCAAAAGACTTAAAATATCAGGACAGTGAATCTCCCCAAAAAGTATTCTGTGGAGAAAAACAACTCTTTTCCAACCTCAAGGGACTCGAGTCCAATAAGTTGTAGTCGGGCTGAGTAAGGGGGTAAGTTATTAAAATCGGACCAAGGAAATCAGACCGCTGAGGGCAAACCTAAGAAATTTCTTTTGTATTGATTCTTACTACATCAGTGTTGTAGTATGGACACTAAACAATGGACGCATATTCCAACAACGATCAAACAAACGACAAATAAAGGGTGTTTTTTTTAGAGGTATAGAACTTCGAATTGAAATAAAACACAAAAAATCGTTTTAATGTCCATCAATTTGGCTTTATTGGAAGGATAATTTTATTCCATTAATGTTTAAATATGATTTCGGGCATGTGGCCGCCGCGGCTGCTTCGAATAAAGCCAAGTCTTGAGGTCCAATTTTCAACCACTTTTTCGAGCATTTGGGGCTGTATGCTTCCAAGTCCCCTAACGTTTCTGGTTTGTTGGCGTAGCCGAGCGACTTCACATATCCCCAAAGAAAATAATCCAATGGTGTCAAATCACACGATCTTGGTGGCCAATTGACAGGTCCATTCCGCGAAATTATGCGCTCATCGAATGTTTCCGTCAATAAATCGATTGTGACGTGCGCTGTGTGGCATGTAGCACCGTCTTGTTGGAACCACATCTCATCCACATTCATGCCATCCAATTCGGGAACAAAATAGTCGGTTATCATGGCTCTATACCGGTCTCCATTAACGGTAACTGACTCTCCAGCATCATTTCGGAAGAAGTATGGCCCAATGACTCTACCAGCCCCTAGAGCACACCAAACAGTCAGTTTTTGTGGATGTAATGACGTCTTAAGTGTCTCATGTGGATTCTCTTCACTCCAAATGCGGCAATGAAATGCTTGTTGACGTAGCCATTCAACCAAAAATGGGCCTCATCACTGTACAAAATTTTGCGATGAAAATCAGCATCGATATCAATCTCATTTTCGGCCCATACACCAAAATCACGACGCATTGCATGGTCTCGCGGCTTTAATTCTTGCACAAGCTGGATCTTGTAAGGTCGTAAGCTAAGATCTTTGCGCAAAATCTTCCATAAAGTTAATGGACAAAGCTCCAATTGCTGTGCACGGTGGCGAATCGATTCATCCGGGTCCTCTTCAACACTTTGCTCTACAGCGGCAATTGTTTCTTCGGTGCACACTGTTCGACGTCTCTGCGGATGCGTATTATCACATAGAGTAAACTCAGAGCGAAAACGATCCATGGTTAACCGAATTAATTGCTCTGATGGACGATTATGTCGACCATAAAATGAACGCGGTAAATGCGGTAAACTTCGCGAACTGAACCATTATTTTCGAAATAAATGTGCACGATTTGCAAGCGTTGTTCATTTGTCAACTTGTTCATGATGAAATGGCAAACCAAACTAAAAATAAATCACTTGACAGCTGACAAAATGGCCGGCAGTTAAAATAGTGTTGCCAACTTAAAGTTCTAAAAAAAACACCCTGTATAAGAGTTTTAGCGCGTAGGGGTCGGTGAACACCCTAGCATAACGTTTAAGCATTCCCCATGCTCTATTCGCTTTATTTGATATATATTCATAGTGATAAATGTAGGATAGTTTACTATCTAACATAACCCCTAAATCTTTTATCGAAGATACACGCGGAATAACATTACTGTCGAAGGAATAAGTAGGGCGAGGTACGACGGGAAAAAGTAATGACCGAACATTTACTAACATTAAGGGACAAGTTGTTTTTAGTGCACCACAAAACGAAGTTTTGGAGATGTGCATTCAATATATCCAAACTATTAGGATCATTGCATGAAGAGTATATTTTAAAATCATCGGCAAACATCAGGATATTGCAATGTGGAACAAATTCGACAACATCATTAACGAATAAAATAAATAAGAGTGGACCTATGTGACTTCCTTCAGGGACGCCGGATGTTACCATGACTTCTTTGGATAAGTGTCCTCGAAACTTTAGAAATTGGTATCTGTTTCCTAAATACGATGATAGCCATCTAAGAAAGACTGTAGGGAACCCTAAACGTTGAAGTTTGTAAAGAAGAAGCTTGTGGTCAACTCGGTCGAAAGCTTTACTGAAATCAATGTAAATGGCATCGACCTGATTACCTCTAGATATCCCACACTAATAACAAAATTTGTAAAAAGGAGAGGATTAGTAACAGTGGATCTGTTTTTTACAAAACCATGTTGGTTATTGCATATTCAATTTTTACAAAAAAAAAATTCAGTCAGTCACCAACTCATCAAACAGTTAAGGAATGGACGATTGTTTACAGATCCCTCTATAATTTTCAATATTATTTTTCCTTTTATTGTCCCAATATTTTTCATTTAAATATTGGGACAATAAAATAATTTTTCCATAGGGAAGGAAAGATACCAGTCTTCAACGATACATTGAATAAGTGGCAAAGTATGGAATGTAAAGGCAGGGCACACATTTTTAAAAAGCCTGCCAGAAATTATTTTCTTTTTAAAGCTGCCAGTTTGTCTCTCGCAAAAGAATACTGTTATGGATTTTCCCTGCAAAGCAGTAGCAGTTTCGTTAAACTTTTCAAAAATGTCCATTCCATTGCTCATCATTCAATGGGTCGTATGAATAACACGTAGCAATTGCTTTTACTCAAGAGAAATGTCAAAATCGAAGCATTTGCTGCATTTCGTATGAATAAAAAACAATTTGGGCTAGTTCCAACTTTTGACATGTTCGAAAAGCGGCGGCACTGACCTTTTACTCAGATCGGTATGAATAAAAGTTATTAGACAAAGCAAATGCTATGCAAATTCTGAATCTGCTATTTAGTTGACTCAGACCTTTTGCTAAATTTTTTGTACGCACATTTTGTACATAAAACAATCTAAGCATTGCGAATCTTCGATGTTTTGTTTATAAATACTTAAATTAAGTTTTGTTCTGTTCGTGCAGGAAAACTAAACAAAACATGAATGCGATAAGTTTTCACATTATACCTGTTTTACCTCTTGTTGTTAACATTCGTGCTAATAAAAAACAGTATAAACAAAGAAGAGTTGGTGACGATAATAACTTCAAGCAATTGCTTCGTTTCACGCGTGAAAATGTGGACATTTTGGCTAATACTTTTTTAAATGATAATTTTGAGACGCGTGATGGTGCTCTTTCAAATATCCAGCAAATTAAATTTTTCCTAAGGTATTTCGGAGATCCGGGAAACATTTTAAAATTCATGGCTTAATAAGTGAAACATTTATGTGTTTAGTTTGGTGTTGAAGAAGATCTTGGTGTTCATCAATCAACCGTTTCGTTAACTAATTGGTATGTGTGTCAAAAAATAGTTCAACAAGCCGATGATTGGATACATTTTCCGATAACTGAGGAAGAAATCAAACATCACCAGGCGATTTGGCAAATAAAACTTATGTTTCCAGGTGCAATTGGAGCTACCTATAGATTGCTTTTGATAATTTTCCCACAAAAGTTTGAAAATAAATTCAAACTAAACAAACCACCGGACAGTTGTCACTTGCTAATTTTGACAGAAAGTGCAAAGCAAGCACATGTACAGCGAAGTAAATGCTATGCTCGAATTTTCGAAACTTCTTTAGCAAACTAGGTTTTTATTCATATCGATTTAAAGCATTTGTTAAGGGCTTAAACTCAAAGCAAATGCTAGTTTTTATTCATACGGCCCAATACATCAAAAAGTTTTGCAGATGAAGACATATTTTTGTTCTGTTGAAAAACCGTCTTATTTCCGTGTGCAGAAGAAGTGATTCGTACTGGCTTCCCATATCTTTGGAACCCAGGGTTCCGCGGAAAACAGTTAAGGAACCGAGGTACTACACCATTGTGGCCATCCTTTTTGTAGTACACTACATTATTAGACCATTGACGTCGGCCTGCGGTGTTTTGTAGTACACCACTTTAAGTAGATAACAAGGGATTTTTTGTAGCATAGCATCATACGTATACCACATTAAGTATACAGCTGACTGCGCATTTTGTAGCTTCCTGCATACCTCACCATTGTGAGTTTAAGTTTTATAGTATAGTCGACCATTGTGGTCGAACCGATTTCAAAAATTCTTTCACTAATAGAAAGCTACGGGATTTTTTTTTTTTTTTTTGTGTTGGGAATTCGCTGGAAGTAAAAAATCATCGAAAGACATTGCAGAGCTATACGCGAGGGATGCTTCTGCAATAGTGATGGACTTTAACTCATCTAAAAAAAACTCCCGGGGGACTGACATTCGCCATCCCGAATAGGATTGCACCTAGTCGTACGACTAATCAGCAATTTATTTTTGAATTATTCAATGAATTTAAAGAGATAAATTCGCCGTTTGTCGGATTTTTAAATTTGTTTTGTTTGAAATCAATACCTAATTTCTTATCCCTAGCCAAATCTTACAGATCAAGAGGTTTTATCCGTCTCAATCTCCTGATTACATTGTCATTATTTAAAAGTTCTGTTATTTCTGTGTTTACGTGGTTGAGAAGCCGATTTCTATGCCTCCGAGCAACCTTCTTAACCTCATCTTCAACCATTTCAACATTTAGATCTCTATGCAGATCGGCGTTGCGTATGTACCAAGGTGCATTAACTATGTTCCTTAGTACTTTATTTTGGAAGATTTGAATTTTTTGTAAATTTGTTTGGCATGTGCATGCCCACAACTGGAGCCCGTAGGTCCATACTGGTTTTAGAACTTGCTTCTATAGCAATAGCTTATTGTAGTTGGACAGGGATGAGTATCTCCCAATAAGCCAATACATTTTACTGTATCGCATGTTCAACTCATCTTTTTTTTTCTTAACGTGCGCTTTCCAACGCAGTTTAGCGTCTAGAGTCATGCCTAGATATTTGGCTGTATTTCAGTATTCCACTACATTGTTGTCTATGTACACTGGAATATGTGGTACGTTTTTATACGTAAAATTAATATGGACAAACTTTAGATCATTTAATCTAATCTGCCACTTTTTAGTCCACTCTGAGATACGGTTTATTGCTCTTTGGAGCTTTTTTGTTGCTATTTCAACAGTTGCTCCCACAGCAAGGACGGCTGTGTCATCTGCAAAAGTAGCTATGGTGGTTTCTTCACTTTCAGGCAAATCGCTAGTGAAGAGTAGGTATAAAACTGGACCTAGCACACTGCCTTGCGGTACACCAGCTTAAATCTCTCTTAAAGTTGAGCATTCTGTATCTTGCTTAATTCTGAAGAATCGATCTGATATATAAGACTCCAGAATGGTTGAATACTGCTTCGGCAGTTGCTTTTGTAGTTTGTGTATCAGTCCTTTGTGCCAGACTTTATCGAAAGCTTGTGCTATATCAAGAAATACTGTAGAGCACACATTTTTCTTTTCAAATGCATTTTCGATTTTATCTGTGATTCTATGCACCTGATCAATTGTAGAGTGCTTGTTTCTAAACCCAAATTGATGATTTGGGACTAGCGATTTTTCATCGATTATTTTTTGCAGGCGTTTTACCAGCATTTTTTCAAATAACTTTGACAATATTGGTAGTACCGATATTGGGCGATATGAGGTTACTTCGCTAGGTGGTTTACCTGGTTTTGGTATCATTATTACCTCCGCGACCTTCCACATGCTTGGCACATATCTTAATTTAAATGCAGCATTAATAATCTGCGCTAGTTTTTTTAAACCTTTTCGAGGAAATTGTTTTAAAATTTCCCCTGTGATTAAATCGAACCCTGGGGCTTTTTTATGTTTATGCCCTCTTTGATTTCTTTGGCAAGTTCTTTAGCTGTTACCGGCCGAATAGGTCTGTCTTCTTCGCACGTTTCTTCGTTTCCTTGATAATCTTTATCTTCATAAGGTTTGAAAACGTTCTCAAGGTACTCTGCAAAAATATTTGCTTTTTCTTCTATGCTTTTTGCCCAGTTACCTTCTCTGGTTTTTACTGGCGGAATGTGAGCTATTGGCCTGTTCATTTTCTTTGTTGCCTTCCAGAGCGAGTAGTCGGTACTAGCATCATTTGTAAGACTGGTAAGATACGTTTTTAAAGACTCGTTATTAAATTCTCTTATAGATTTTCTGAGCTTATTATTTAAGTTGTTCAGTGTGGTTTTGTCGCTTGGCGCCCTTGTCTGTTGCCAGCGTTTTCTAGCTTTCCTCCTACGGGATAGAGTATTGCGATAGGCTACTTTTTTCCATTTTCCATTTTCCATTTTTGTGAATTTTTGCACTATGTAAATGAAACACTGCGTAGCAGCTTACGTGATGACAGCTATAACTATTCCAATGAAATCATTTTAAAATTTTACTTTGCTTCATTCAACTTGCCATTACATTCATAAAAACAGCTTAAAACCGAATATTTTGTGCTATCATCATCCTTTCAGCTCCATCCATTGAAAGCATTTTAGGTACCTACACACGACATCACGCCACAACTCTACGCTGTTTTGTTCGGTGTTCGTGTGGTTTTGCTGTGCGGAACCGCTCGCCGGTCGAAACGAACGAGAAAGAAAAAAAGTTTTCCCCTGTCGCCGTTTTACGTATCTATAATTATAGGCAGCACATCCATGACACTTTAGGCTTCTGACTTGTAATCTCATTCTTACTCCTTTATGCGTGATAGTGTAAATGCAGTATTATGCTGTATTTTTTATTGATTCTTATTATCATTGACGAAACGAATTTAGCGAAATGTTAATAAGAAATTTAAAGTTTTCTTGATTTAATTTAGTTAATGCTAATAAAAATTACAAGAGTTAACTAAATAAATTATCCACTCTGTATTATTTCTGTAGTCTCTGTAGTAGTATATTTACCTCGTGCGGTTAACACGCTCAACTAATCTTAACAAATGAAGTGAAGTTCTGGGTGTTTATTTTTGCATTTGTATTTTTTTTTTTTAATAGGGGAGAGGGGGGGTCCTTGAACAGGACTAATAAAATCTTATTAAACAGATATTTGAGAGGGTAAACCAAATTTTTATCGTGGCAATATTGTTTTCTTTAAACGTCAACGGCTTTCGGTCATCTTTTCAGTAGTCTCTTCAAACTAGCTCGTGTTGGATGTGTTTTTATGCTGCATTTCCAACTTTTTTTGTTTCTTTGTAAGAGCTTACAAATTTTTTGGTGAGCTTATTTATTTGTGAAAAATAATTTTCGAAGGCGAAGGTTCATTTAAAACCTTATTAAGGTATTTTTTTTTATATATATCAGTACAAACAAATTATTAAAGCTAAATTGTTCGTGACAACACACGTTGGGGGGGTTTGAACAAAACGGTCGGGGCAGGTTTGAACATGTTCAAAATTATGACTTTTGCTTTTGACTTCTCTAAATTTCAGTTAGGTTAGTAAGGCTACTCCTTGTTTATGTAGAAACTTGTTTGTTTCGTTATTATGGTGTAGGTCAGTGTTGTTATATCGTGGTATTTATCCCTTTGGATCTCCGAAAAGCCTTCCGTGGGATAAAGGGATAAAGCACCAAATCGTGGGAATTTGAGAAATCTGACAAATAACATTCAAACTATGAATTTTTGGTGAAATTCTATCAAAACATCTGTATTTCGCCATGATTATCAATACACTGAATGTCCATACAAAACAGCTCATGTAAATCGTCTTTTATCAAAATTTTCAAGTACCAAAAAATAATCACAGCTGTATTACAAACTGCGGTTTTTATACTAAGGGTTAATTTAACGTGATTTTCTTTCTTTGTAATACAAATTTTACTTTTAAAAACTGGATTTTGACTCAAAAAAGTATCGTGGGTTTTTAAAAGGGAATTTGTGTATAGTGAAAAGGGAAAAAAGTGCAAAATGACTACGCTTCGTGGGATAAATGAAGAGAGAGTGCTAACAACACTGGTGTAGGTATACCTATACAAATAATTTTATCTGTGAATTTTAGTTTGTGTACCTATTTTAAGTTTTTTTTTTTGTTTATGTTATATGTTCTTACCTTATTAAAGCCATTTGTGAATTTTAGTTTATTTATGTTAAGTATTTTTATCTCTAATTTAAAAAATAAAACAAATTTATAATTTCATTAAAGCTGCCGTTCAAGGGTGCCCCAACCTAGTTCAAAGCTGCCCCGCAAGGGGGGCACTTTTGAACACAAGGACCTGCTTCATTCAAAAAATAATAATAAATCGAAATCTTCAAAAAACGGATAGAATTATGAGTTTAAACTAAAGCTGACTTCCATTTCTAAAAGCAAAAAGAAGTTACAAGTCAATAATTCAAAAACATAGGTTTTATGAGACTTGGAAGAAAAAATGGCTCAAAGGTGCCCCCCTCTCCCCTATTAAAAATTGAAAAAGTTGAATTTTACTACATTAAATTTCAACTACGCAGTTGTGTATAAACTGTGATTCAGGGAAATATTTTTATTTCATTCATCATGTATTCATGCCCGTAGCATAAACTAAGTATTAATACTTGGTATAGGCATAGATGGGACCTCTGAGAATGACATAGGCTACTTTTTGTGATTAAGTTGCAATTATTACTCAAGTTAGGGATAATAAAAATCATCATAGGTATTCTTTTGGTAAGAAATAAATACATTTGCCGCGTATTTTACCAATGAATTTAAATGTGTGGGTCTGATTGGTTGGCTTGAAAGATAGGATAGTTTTGGACCCGATATGTGGCGATGTTGTTGATATAAATATTTTAATTGAGTTACTCGAAGTACTAATTCTACGTAGATGAAGTCGCGGGTACTTTCTTGTGTATTATAATTACGCTGACCATCCGTCCTTTCATTAAAAGGACAGTCTTTTCTTGTTTAGCCCTGTCCTATTTTTTTTTTTTTTTTTTTTAATAAAGGACGCATTTTGTCCTTTATTTTTGAACCTGTCTTTTAAAACACTGGAAAAAAAAATTCTTTGCATTTAGGACAATTAAAAAGATTAAGTGGAAAAAAACAACTGTAAAACACTTCAAAATGTGGACTATTCCAAGTCGTTGGGTTACAGTAAAACGTGGTTGCTTTTACTGCCATAAGTAGAAACAATAATAAAAATGTTTGGCCCACTTAAGGCGTAGTTTTTGGAACAAATTAAATGTACAATAGTTCTACTAAATTTTTTTACTGATCCATCTGCTTAAGCTTGGTTATTTTTCGTCAGGCCACAATGTTTCACGTTGTTGTTACACATAGTAAGTCACAACATGTTTCAATGCCGGAAGTATCAATGGTTATCAAGGAAAGGAACTGCTTTTGTGTAGCTTTTAAAATGCTTTTTAAAATTAATTAATTACTACCTACCTTTCACACTCTTATCCAATCTTATCTTATCCAATAAAGGAAAATTTTTAATATTTCTTTTTTGTTGTCTTAATGTTTTTTTTTTTACATATTTATATTTTACATAATAAACAAAAAAAGTTTCAATTCAATTTCAATCCAATTTCCTGAGAAACCTGCCTTCATTGATGAATCTTTTAAATGATAGATAAATGATTGGATGTAAGCATGCTTACTTATATTTATTTTAGTGATAAATAAATGCATTTAATATGTCTATATACATATTTAACTCATTTGAATGATTCAAAAAACAGAATTAGCTTCGAAACATAAGAAAAAGTAATTTTTATTTCTTTATCAATATAAAAATTGTATACGTTTTATGTTTTTTTTTTTTGCTTTTCTCTCTCACGTTGGCGTATTGAAAATTCTCATCTATGTTTGGTCAACAAATTCTTCCGGAAGGTTGTTGTTAGCGTGAAATGCATCTGTCTGAAAAAAAAAATTAGTTAGTGTGAGCTTTTTATCTTTTTTTAAACTTATTTCGTAGGGCAACTACGGTTGTAACAGCCCGTGCAGATCTCTTTGTATGGCTACCCCTCCAGGAAAATTATTTGGCCACTTTATCATCACAAACTTTTCTTAAATTGTGCTTGATAAATTTTTTCGGATCTATGTTTTGGCCGAATTGCATAAAATCAGCTTTCTGAAAAAAATTAACATTTATATCGTCAAATAAACTACAATCTGTTAAGAAGAATAAGTTGTATATTCTTACCAGTTGGCTGAATTATTTTTCAGTCACTATCACTTCACTTTTTAATTTCTCTGACAAAAACTCCCGACCACCGTTCGTTGCAAAAAATGAATCGAACGACGATTCGAATTTTTATTTTTTTTTTGATTCATTTCCAGGTCCGGTTATCACTATCCATTTGCGCAAATCATGTTTTCTCTTGCTTGTGCACAGTCAATTTGATTCATTAAAGTGAAGGAAATTTAAATGTCGTTATAAATTTGAATTCTCAAATCATTTCATAATCATTTTTGTTCATTTCTGTGAATGAAAATCCAAATTGGTTCACATAAATGAATGTCACATGAAAGTATGTTCTTCATTTTTACTGAATATAAAGTTATTCTTCATTTTTGCTAAACAAAATGTTTGCTGGGATACTACATGTTGCGTAAGTTTTGTATGTATTACAGTAATTTCCACTTCGCCGACAACCATACATGTTGAGCGTCCTCTCTAAAAAAAAGCTGATAAATTGAGTGATCTGACTTCGGCAAAATCAACGCCAATCTTCGCCAAAATATAATTTATGCGACTCGCTGGCAACTTTGTACCAAATTACGATACCACGGCCATGGCACACAAACAATCAATGTCACGCGATCGACCGTGAATTTTGAAAGCGCTTTATTTTAGATGGGTGTGCGTTGGCCTACCCTTTGCCTACACATAACTTATTGGTGGCTGGTGGAATCACGCTGAAAGTTTATTGACTTTTCCCCACATCCTTTCGCAGGGAATAAATGATGTGTCCCGATGAGTGAGTGCAAAATGCCGCATCTCATTATTTATCATCGAAGAGATAAATATTCGGCGAAAATTATTGCAGAATAATTTCGCTGAAAATCTTATTGTAAATATTCTGTCAATCGATGAATGCTGAAATTTTGAATAAATTACGGTGAATAACTGAATATCTATAGTGCGATTTAACAAGTAGTAAAGGTTTCGGTTTGAGGGCCGCATTGGGTATTTCTTGTATCGGCGACTAAATAAATTAATGACTTGATTAAATATTAATGTATTCTATGAATTTTGATAAGGGAATAGAGGGAAGGAAAGGGATATCTATGAATACGGATTGGCATTCAGAGAGGATATGGCTATGAAGTTTGCGAGGCGCCGAAATGAATAATGACAGTTGAACTGCTTCTTTTATAGTCACAGTTGAAAGTTTGGTTTGGTTTTTAATTGGAAGAGGCTGACAATAATCACCCAAAACTGTTATTGCTCATTAACGACAGTTAATTGCAGTCAACCTGTGTTTCGCCAAAAATTGCGAGCAACTGTTGTCAAGTCAAAAAACTTAAAGTGCTTATTGTTTTGAACAATTTTTCGGCAAATTCGTAGCTCGATAGTTGGTCTAGCATTTTGTTGCCTACTAAGCGTTCTCCCATAAAACGCCAGACCATCGTGTGGAGCAACGAAGAAGGTAGGCGTTTCATGTGAAATTTAATTTTTAGGTTAGGTTAGGCTAGAGTGGCTGCCAAAAAATGTCATCACATTTAGACCAGTTGGTTTGTTGTGACACCATCTGCAGGACGTAGTTGCACAACAAATTCGAACGTAGTTGGAGTATCCTGCGTCCGCTTCTTTATAGAGAAATCAAGATCTTAGAGCATTTCATATGCAGCTTTGGTCAATTTTGATTTCTTTTATTATCATTAGTTCCACTTAATACTAAAACACGCTTCAGTGGATGGCAGATAGAGAGACTGAATTTTAGTCTGTCAGAAAAAACATCCTCGCACTCACTTCGTCGTCAATTTCTGATCTCTCAGTATAAAAGCGAGCTGACTTGCTTATTCGAAAAGCTTCACCTCTAATCTTCTCATCTAATGAACTGGAGGTTACCTGAAGTATGCCCCCAAAATTGACCCGAAAAGCATTTGCAAAAGCCAGTATTTCAGAAACTATTCTCCTAATGTATCCTTGTACGAAGTTAGACAAAGACCGGCCAGGTGCAGTGGAGATGGTGGTTTCTTTTTCCTCTTCGTCCCTATAGGTTTTTTCTACGGCCATGTTTGCATATAACCTCGAATATCTCCGTGCCCTGGAACCCAGCAAAGAGTCAGGGTAATCGTGTGTTGCACGTAGCTAGAACCTTTTGGATCTCTTTTACTTGCTATTTCATCAGGTACGAAATTTTTGTTAATACCTCACCGTATTTTGCGAGTGTTGACTGTCAGCTGCTATGCTTCTTATGCCCGACGTCCACTGCATGCGAAACGCATTAATTTCAACTCGATAAACTTATTTGTTTGGTTACATCAGACATGTTGATCAACTAGGAGTGCTGGGCCATTCAACAACGCAACGCGTTGAACACCAAAATCTTCCATTCGAGTTATATATTCAAAGAAAAATTTCATTTTTTGAGATAAATGATCGGATGTTTATTTCATAATTAAGAGGAAGGTATGCCGTTGATAATGAAAAACAACATCAGCCAAATGGCAACCACGAGCACGCCTACAGGACCATATCCTTTTCATGAAACTTTCCATAACTAAATCGCAAAGTGGCAGCCCTATGTCCTCGATAGCCTCACGAATTTTATCTTTGAGGTCTTGAATCGACGCTGGGCTGTTGGCGTAGACCTTATCTTTCACGTGGCCCCAAAGGAAGAAGTCGCAAGATGTTAAATCACAAGATCTCGGTGGCCAATTGTGATCACCTCTTCGAGAGAAAACATGGTCCGGAAACTTTTCACGTAAAAGATCAATGGTTTCCTTGCTTGTGTGGCACGTAGCGCCGTCTTGTTGAAAGTAAACGTTGTCCAGATCAATACCATCCAACTCCGACCATAAAAAATCATTAATCATCGACGACCAAAAAATGCTTTAGTTTTGCGAACTGTGACTGCAATATTTTCACCATTTTTGTAGTGAATTTTTATAATTTCAATGCGTTGTTGAAGCGTGTATCGTTCCATTTTTAGTAATGGCGTAGTTTCTACTTGTCAAATGTCAAAGAATAAAAGCTTCAAAAGTGACAGCTACCGAAATAGCGGGTCATTCACAATAACACCTCTTATTGGAAAACCCTTTATATATTGCTCAACAAGAACAACGTGTGTCTTTGCACTAGTTTCAGGAGGTTAAACATTTGTTTGTTCAACGAAAGAGTTGAATAAAATGTTGCGATAAATTGGTTGATGAGTTGTGCTCGTAGTGGACGATCGGCCTTAAACTGGACGATGAATTAATGCAAATGGGCTATAAACTGGGAATAGATTTCGAGTCTCATCGCTGAAATATAAAACATCTACAGCCTTATTTATCAGAATTTTCTATAAGCCTGTAATAGATATGCAGTGTATGAGTATTATATAAAATACAGCCTTTATACCCCCTTCCAAAAATTATTTATAAAACATTTTTCCATGCATACTAGTTATACAGGGATTGCGTCAAAAAAGGTACTGAAAAGGAGAAATCTAGTACATTTATCTGTCCGAAAAGATAAAAAAAAAACTAAGCAGCTTGTGAGAAATGCAAAATTCAAATACAAATAGGAAAAGGAATTCAAAAATTTAAAAGTAAAAAGAAAAAGAATGATTTGGGACTCCTAAGAAACGGTAGTCTTATGCAAATTAAAACGAATTTTTAAAACAATTTGAAATTTCTCATTTCTGGACAGATTTCTTATCGAGGACATCTGTAGAATCTTGAAAAAAAATAAAAATGTCGATACAGATCCAATTAATTTTTGATTTCATTTAAAATAAAATGTGACATATTTTTTAAGTCAAAATGACATTTCGTTAGTATTCCACCTCTATACCTACGCTCTAAACCATAGACAAACCATACTGAGACCTCCAACTCACAATCCTCTTGCCGCTGGGCCCCTGAATTTTTTTTCAAATTCGCCATTTTGTATTCCTATCGGTGTTATGTCAAAAAAGAATCAGTGTGACATGCAAAAACACACAAAAACTACAAAAATAAATGCTGCCAACCGCGGCAACCGTGGGGGAATGTGAAAGAGTTCGGGAATTCCACCTTTTTATATTACTGAATGCCATTGGTTAGTTATTATAAATTGTTAAAAGGCGAATAATTTGATTTGTTTGGTTAGTAAAACTATCTAAAGTTGATGTTCTATATACTAGAAACATATTAGAACAAACATGGTTGTGTATTTTCCGCTTTTGGATATCATTAACTTCGATTTCGTGTGTACATTTTTCTTAAATAATGAAGAAAATTTGCTCAAAATGTTTTCATTTTCCCTCAACCAATCTACATTGTTAATTTTTCATGAAAATTTTAAGCAAATGTGCACTTATTCCTAAAAAAAAATATTATCCACACGTAACAAACAATTTCAAATTAAACGGATAAAATTCTATGAACTCTACAAGCAACTTTGCCCACAGAGGAAGTGTCTCATATCTCCTGGGAGTGTGTTGGTGAGCCGGAATTTTTGAAGTTTCGTGACATTTGTCAATACGATTTTCTATGTAAGAATACTAGCGCACCAAACGTGAACACTCCATAAAAATATAGCTTGTAGGCTAAGTAACGGGAAATCGGCCGGAGTTGGTGGTCTCAGTATTGTCTCTGCTCTAAACAACGTCCAAGCGCGTTTAGCTTATACAAGCTCTATTGACGAGTGGAAAAGTTTTCCTGCTACACCTGGTGGATAAAAAAGGAATATGTAGAGACCTATAGAATTTTGACGTCTGTTTGTTTTGCAAAGGACTTGGATAAGGAATACGTGTGTTTACGTGTGAGAAAATTATTTATTTATCTATTAAAAAGTTAACCAACTAATTGAAAACAAACTTAATTTGCAAGTCTAAGGGCCGGTTTTTTCAATCTTGGTTATCTTTAATCGTAGGTTATTCCAGCTGGTAATTTCCGAATGTGTTTGTTCAACAGAAAATTAACCAGAGAATCTACGGTTTGGTTGGTTAATCCAAGAAATCGATAACCAGCCGATTTTGCGCGGTTAACGAGATTTAACCAATGATTTTCTAGAATTTCGTTTATTCAAGATTTTGTAGGTATTAGTTTTGACGTATCTGCTATACAACAACTTTTTGTAGAATATTGCGAGCAATCATGTGCGAAAAAAAAAAAAAATTTGGTATATAAAGGGTGATTTTTTAGCTGGTTTGGTTTTGGCAACACTGGTTTTGACAGCTGACGTGTGTATAGTACCTTGTGTCACTGTCAAACAGCTTCAGTTTGGTTTGCAATTTAACCATGGATCGTCTTACAAATGAACAACGCTTGCAAATTATTGAATTTTACTATCAAAATTCGTGCTCGGTTCGAAATGTTCATCGCGCGCTGCTTCCATTTTATGATCGGCATTCTCGACCTTCTGAGCAGTCTATTCGGAAGATTGTGACCAAATTTCGCACCAAATTTACTTTGTTGGACATTAAACCACCAACACGTTTACGTACTGTGCGTAGTGAAGAAAATATTGCGGCCGTATCAGCTAGTGTGACAGAAGACCGCGAAATGTCGATTCGGCGCCGTTCCCAGCAGTTAGGCCTTTGTTACAGCACTACGTGGAAAATTTTGCGGAAGGATTTGGGCGTAAAGCCTTTTAAGATACAGCTGGTGCAAGAACTAAAGCCAGCCGACCTACCACAACGCCGAATTTTTGGTGAATGGGCTCTTGGAAAGCTGGCCGAGGATCCGCTTTTTTATCGAAAAATTGTGTTCAGCGATGAGGCTCATTTTTGGTTGAATGGGTACGTAAATAAGCAAAATTGCCGCATTTGGAGTGAAGATCAGCCAGAAGCATTGCAACAGCTACCAATGCATCCCGAAAAAGCCACTGTTTGGTGCGGTTTATGGGCCGGCGGCATTATTGGGCCATATTTCTTCAAAGATGATGCGAATCGCAGCGTTACTGTCAATGGTGAACGCTACCGAGCGATGATAACAAACTTTTTTTTGCCCGAAATGGAAGTTCTTGACTTGCATGATATGTGGTTTCAACAAGACGGTGCCACATGCCACACAGCACGCGAAACAATGGCGCAATTGCGAGGCGAGTTTGGTGAACAGTTAATTTCACGTTTCGGGCCGGTCAATTGGCCGCCTAGATCGTGCGATTTGACACCATTAGATTATTTTTTGTGGGGGTATGCCAAGGCTAATGTGTATAGGGACAATATGACCAATAAAATCTGTTCGGTTAAGTTAATGTTTTCAGATGTATACAATACACTGCTCGCCATTCTATGGAAGGTGAGGGTACAGACAGGCTCCCAACTTCAGCCGGATGAATTAAGATTACTTTCAACATTTTTGTTCTTTGACAGTTCTCATAAATTGATTAAATATTGAGAGAATGAGAAAATTATTGCGACGTTAAAATTGAGATGAGGCTCAATAATGGGCTACCAATTTTTAGTATAATGACCGTTAGCCAATATTTCGCGACAGCGACATGTTTTTATGGGTCTGTTTCTATTTCAGTTTTGTGTAACTGAGCGAGCAACGTACACAAAACCAAAATTTACTACAGAACGAAAAAACGTTCTGTTCTGTTTCAGTTTCTGTTCTTTGTCTTTGTCACTTGGTGCCTTTACAAATAAAACATTCAAAAATAAATATAGATTTTCAAAAGAATATATAAAAAAAATAACTGAACCCTTTATTTGCTTTTATTTTCTGTTACTTTAATTTTCTTTTTCACTTGTCACAATTGAAATTTATTAGCCAGCCGTGATGACAGTCAATGTAATAGTTTTTAGTACAATTTGGTTAGGTGATGCCAGCTCTAAGTAGCTTTTTTACAGAAAACATCAGTTAGTTATTATATGAGTTATTTTCATTTATTAATAACACACTTTAACTAATATGTTATTTATTTAACAAGGTGCTAGTAACATACGAGTTGGAGAGTAGTTGCGGTCTTTTTTGATTAATACGGCTGTCTTTGTAATTCGTTTATAAATAAGGCTGCTAATTCCTTAATTAAGTATATAAAGCCCGATATCGTCTTTAAATTTATCCCACTTTTCTTGTGCTCGTATTAGGACTCACAGTAAAAACATTTTTTATTTTCTTTACGCAGTTTTGCTTAATGAATGCATAGTTAGTCAACTTGAGTGATTTTATAAAAGGAATCTGTTGCTTGATTTGGGGCCAGTGGCATAGCTCAGCTTCATTCAACGCGTCCGCAGCCATTTCATGCAACTCATCCACGAACCACTTCAACTTCGGCCCAACTCATTTATTGGGCCTTTCATCTAGAAAATACAGCTGAATTGGTTGCGGGAAAGGCCTTCAACTTAGAGCTTAACAGCCGTATTTATTAGATTCCACTACGACGCCTCTACGATGTTGTTTAGTTAAACATCGCGTAAAAATTTACGCAGCCTCTATGTGGCTTTGCTGAAATTATTATTTATAAAAAAATGTCCCCTGACTGTTTACTACGCAAGGTTGGTGTCTAAATAAGTACGAAACTTTTACAAAAAACCTAAATCTCTTACTTTTTCCCTGCGGAATGATATCAGCTGTTTCTATGAAAAGAAACTGACATCTCTCTTGTGAGATTTATTTTGTTTTTAAACAAAAATGGAGCAGCAAAAAATAAAAAGAAAACGGTCGGAAAATTGGGGTTGTACCTGGTTTTATATAATTTTCGCCTTTTTGGAATTGAACTTTAATTTATGAAGTCGATCATACATATCAATGTCGTTAACAAAATTCGCGAAGCCGAATGTCATTTTTAATTCAATTTTTAGTTTCTTTTTCAATTTTCAATACTACCCCGAACAAAATTTAAACAAAATGACATTTCAAAAACGAAAAAAAAAATATGCAAGCTTTACGCAACCTCTAAACGCCAATTGTTGCGTTTAAAGTTACGCGAGCTTTACGCAAAGTGTTTTTTGTTTATAAATCACGTTTTCCTGCGTAAGGACATTTTAGAGGGCGCGTAAAGATAAGCAGACTCTACGGTGAGTTTATAAATAAGGCTGTAAATATTTATTTTCAAGGCTTCGTTTATGCGAACTTGTTTGATGATGTGTCTACGGATGAGTTGGGGATGAGCTGTCCCCTAGTTCATGCGTTCCATTGACTTGTTAACACCAACTTATCCGCCGCGATCAATTTAACATGATGCCCTCGACTAAACACGCCGTACAAATATTCATTATAGCTACGAAGCTGTTTAAAGCCCGATTAAGTCCCGCACGACGGCAAAAGGAAAACTATTAAACCAACAACTGCCGTTTCAGCTAGTGCATAAATGAGTCTATAAAACCGATAATCCCAAACAGGGACACTGCTTGCCAACACAAAAGTTTATTTACCCCTGATGGAGTGCACTGAGCTCGTAGATGTTTCTACTCGTACTTCTTTTCAACCATCATATTTAATTACGGGGCGCACTTAATTGCTGCCGTGGTAGAATTACAGTTTCTGAAAAACTACACCATTTCGGTATACCACATGGGCTCTCCCTAATGAGGATGTGTATAAGCGAACTTTGCACATCCTTCGGCAGCAGTTTTTAGTTACTCGACAGCATTCCACTCGCCCCAAGGCAAAGCATTAAAGCGACCACAATTTTTTATTTTTGTTAAACTTTAAGGCAACCACCACCACCCATTTGGGAATCGATGACAGGGGATGGGTGTGTGTACTCGTAATCTCGAAAGATGTCCTCGGGCAGCGGCATGGTGGGCTCCCGCTAAATGGACGTGAATACGGATGTGTCGCATTTGCAACCGCATGTACGCACTTTGTTACTTCCCAACTGTTTTCGATACTATCCTTGGGTTTCGTGTGCTGACAATTTTTGGGCCTAAAGTGTATAGACCTCGTGATTATGGCACTGCCGATTGCCTACTAATGCCGTTGTAAATGTTCGAGGAGAACACGACAATTGCTGTAGGGCAATCTGGCGACGGGCTTAATGTATGTTTGCGAGTGACGTAAATGAAATATAAACGCATGTGGCGAGTGGTCCCATTGTTAGGGTAGGGCATATTGAATCATATCCCAACTAGTTCTCATTGAACAAAGAGATGTCAGATGTACAGATATAGATCTTTGTGACAGTCGATATCATCCGGAGGCTCGGATTAGGGTGGGTGGTTTGCTTTTTAAGTTCAATGCGAGAGGAAATTTAATATGGAAGTGGAGGCCTCCGGTTGGGAGTGGGATAGTCAGAGATTGGTATATCGATTATAAGATATAGTTGAATTGTATTAAATGTCGGAAATCACTTCAAAATGAAGCTGCAGTTGTATCCTTTATTTAATAATAAAGTTGCAACAAGCAGCAGACAAACTGAGTCCAACTGTAGGCACATTGTACACAGCCAGGATCTTGTGGTATCACAAAGGATCTAGACTAATTTGGTCTAAGTGTGTCTTTTCAGACAGTCACCTTCTAATTGTATAAAAATATAAATAAATAGCTAGCGCAACAGCTCAGTAGGAACCCTAGGACTGCTTCTCACAACCATTTGTTTTCTGGGAGTTTTTTTTTATTTTTGGTACAAATGGAACTGATCTACAATTTTTCCCCGAGTCCAAACGGCCAATTGGTAAGCTCTTTCATGACAGTTATACTCTCAGATGTTTGTCAGACGTTCGCGACATGTGGCGCAGTGAAAAAAAAAAAACCTTAAGGTGGTATTTGGGGTTTTCGGGATTCGAACCTCGCTTAGTAATGCAACACACTAACCACTGAGCCACTGCTCCTTTCTATTTGTATACCATACCACTTGTGCATATTAAGAGATCAGTCCTTACTCTTAAAAAAAATATTATAAATCGAACAAATAGGTACAAAAGACTTTTTGGTTTAGACGAGTTTGTTGCTTCTCCTTCACATTCGCAGAGTTGCAGAAATATTTAAGATTATTAATAAATAGGACAGTGTATGCCTGCTAGTTGTCCATAGCCTTATCACGTTTTCCTCCCTCATTTCAGCGATCCAGACATGACTGCAGCTAAACTGAAAACTGAGAGAGGCACGCATCTGACGCATGACTTCATAGACTCTCTCTTTAGGTAATTCTATTTTAAGTACAAAATTTTTATGTAATATATAGGGATCGGATTTCCATGCAAATGCATGTTTTTTTTTGAACACCTTGGATGCAAAGAAATTTATTATGTATACGTATCATGAAATTTCCTTTAGTGCATATTTTTGCATATTTTACTATAAATGCATATTTTGCAATTTTTGTGCATATTTTGCACATTTTTTATAATATTAATTCATATTTTTGGAGCATATTATAGTAAAAATATATCCCCATTATGTCAGTGCAAACGAAGCTTAAAACCATAGACAAACCATACTAAGACCCCCAACTCACAATCCTCTTACCGCTGGGCCCCTACATTTTTTTACAAATTCGCCATTTTGTATTCCTATCGGTGTTATGTCAAAAAATAATCAGTGTGACATGCAAAAACACACAAAAACTACAAAAATAAATGTTGCCAACCGCGGCAACCGTGGGAAAATGTGAAAGAGTTCGGGAATTCCACCTTTTTATATTACTGAATGCCATTGGTTAGTTATTATAAATTGTTAAAAGACGAATAATTTGATTTGGCTGGTTAGTAAAATTATCTAAAATATATGTTTTATAAACTAGAACATATTAGGACAAACATGGTTGTGTATTTACCTCTTTTCGATATCATTAAGATCGATTTATTGTGTGAATTTTTCTTTAATAACTGAAGAAAACCTGCTCAAAATGTTTTTATTTTCATGCAACCATTCCGCATTAACAATTTTTCGTAAATAATTTAAGCAAATGTACACTTATTCCCAAAAAAAATACTATCGACACGTATATAAATAATTTCAAATTTAACGGATAAAACTCTATGAACTCTGCCAGCAACTTTGCCCACAGAGGAAGTGTCTCATATCTCCTGGGAGTGTGTTGGTGAGCAGAATTTTTGAAGTTTCGTGACATTTGTCAATACGATTTTCTATGTAAGAATACTAGCGCACCAAACGTGAACACTCCATAAAAATATAGCTTGTAGGCTAAGTAACGGGAAATCGGCCGGATTTGGTGGTCTCAGTATTGTCTCTGATATAAACAAAGCTGCATGATCTTAAGACCGAATCGCAAACGTTTTGAATTCGAAAATTTTAAAAAAAATTTCATGATCTATGCAAATAAAACTTTTCAAAATGAATTAAGGAATTAAGGAATTTATTTTGAGTTATTTATTTTTATTAAACAAAGGAAGATGTTCTTGTTTACGTTAACTGTGTTTTTGTTTTTTTTTATTAAATGTTGATCTCGTTTTAAGTTATTATTTTATTAAATAATAAAAAAAAAAAAAATTTAAGGTATTCTTATAGACTGAAGAAAATGTGTTTTTAAATTGAACCGAAATTAAGTTTAACTAATTTTAAGTGCATATTTTAAATGCATATTTTGCATTTTTAAGCGCATATTTTGAGATCTTTAGTGCATGCAAATCCGAACCCTAGTAATATGTAATATAGAGAATAATGAACGACCAATAAATTTAGGATGTTACTTTTGGCTCAGCCGTATCAGTCGATTTCTGGTTGGAAGGTATCAGTTGAACATTTCTTTTCAGAGACATATTTTTCAATTCAGTCTCAACGATGATCCCTCTCGCCGACGTCTTAACAAGCTGTAAGAAATATTCGAAGAACAGGGTGAAACATGAGGAAACACTTGGTCATTTCTGAGTATTAAAGTCCCCCTGATTTGTCGTATTTTGGGCTACTTTTTTTTTTTTAAACGATTGAAAAAATGAGTGCCGAACACAATTTTGGGCTATATCGTTTTAAAAATAATTGTGTTTTAATTTTGTTTGTTTTATTCATTCACAAAACTAAAAAAAAAATATTTTCGAACAAACCCGCACTTTTAAAACTTGGTAGCACTCTTTCAGTCAAGTGACGTCGAATAGTCGTTCAAGTTGCAGGCACACCAATTTATTTTGCAGGCCTTTTGTTTCGACGCAACCCACAAAAGCCAATTACAGAAGGCAGATGTCAAATAAAATTAGCGGCACGCACAATTGAGATGGGTAAATGGGAAAAATACCAGAAAATATACTCAAGGAATTGGGAGAATTTTTAATGAATTTTGGGCTTCTTTCTGGGCTACATTTTTTTAAGTTTTGGGCGCTTAAAGCAAAATAAACTCTAGCAACCCTGGTGCTGTCTTCGATGCGTTCTCTTATGTCTCTTACCAAGAGGTAAAAAGAACAAGCACTCGTGGAATTTTAAAAGAACCCGCAAAAAAATTAATGGAAACTCAAGCCAAGAGGTACAAGAAAAGTGATTGAATGGGATTCCTCCTCAAAATATGCAAAGAAAAAAAAATTAAAAATGTCAATCTCTATTTTAGGTTAGGTTTTGTGCGATGGTCAGGTCAATACTGTTTGTCCCTCACCCGTAGTAACTCTATCGATGCGTTATGTAATTAATTACTTTTGATGGATAACTCGTCTAGTTTATGGTGAAAAAACATCCTGAACTCGTTCGTAAAATTTGGGACACCTGCGAGCAACGGCTCTCACCACAGCCGCTGCGTAGTTCTTCTGTCTTCAGGTTCCTCATTGGCAGCTGACCCTTGACGATCCTTATACGTAGAAAGTAATCTTTTGTCATTTCGCATGTCTTTCTGTCCTGGTTTACAGAAGGATTGTCATAGTCTTCTCGTCGGTAACACACGAACCGATAGCGGTCGATTTGGCGTTAGACCCAGCAGAGCAGTACATTTTGCTGTTGTCCAAGAGCCCTGAACTCTATGACCGCACTTCACAAGCTTCGATTTAATTTCTGTGGCAGTTAAGGCTTGTCTAGCTGCTTGGCTGTCGATAAAAAAAGGTGACACCTTCGGCAGGTATTTCCCTTACCGTAGACTCACTATGGCGTAATACGTATCGATGTTGAATTGTCCAACAATTCAGAGAATATCCTGTCTCTGTGTCCATTTCAGATCTTTTTGTATACACAAAAATGGATTCTGGGTTGGGTATAGGTTAAGCTTTCGATTCTTCCACACTGGGATAGGCGCTCGAGAACGCTTTTGTAAATTCTAAGCTTGGCGTGATGTAGTCCAGGCATTTGTGGCTGCCAATGATTTCTCAAAGTCCATACCCAGTGATAAGTTTGGAGACAAATTAAATTGATGAAATATCATCTCAAAACACCCAGTCATCACAATGTTGGACCAATGACTCAGGCGACTTCTAGCTAAAGACAGCTTAATCTAATACTAAACTTCTATCCAGCATTTCGCATCCCAACCTCAACGGTCCAATTTCTAGACATGGAAGGTTCTGTATGTAACGTCAGCTCACCTGCAGTTTTTAGTGTACTGTCAGTTTGATAGCTTACTTGGCGATTTGACTAATTTGCTGTTCACTATCCGAATGAGAAGATCTGTTTGTAGAGAAACCCCACAAGGTGGCGCAATTTTCACGAAAACAATTTTCAGGAGACCATTTTCCATTTTCCTTGTGCATTCCCCGGCTCTCTCCCAAAAACTGATACTCCGCCTAGTCTTTTTCTATATGTCCAGTGGAAGTCTCTCCATTAGAAGATTAAGTAGCTTCAGCGACTAAGCGGAGACACGTTTTGCTAGATTCACATCGACCTTAAAACAATCTAAGTCAGTCGGCTCTTGCTGACGGTAGATAAGTTAGGTTAGGCTGAAGAAATATTGCAAAAAATAAAAAGTTGGGCCCTTTATTGGGACGTATAATTTTATGCTGAATTGAGAAGCTTTCTCAAAACAGTGGTATATGTCGGATGCTTGTCAGACGTTCGCGGGATAAACACTTCAGATATAGTTCTCTGTTTCCCTGGCGATCAAACCTTACACCCCTCACCAGTGTTGCCGAAAGTACGCCCATAGGAGTATTGTACTACTTTCAACACCTACGTACTCCCTCCTTTCACATTCGTACTCCTATTTTTCTTAAGCACCTACAATATCTTATGTCGTTTTCGATTTTTTCTCAAAAAAATATATATATTTATATATTTTCACTAATACCAATGTGTATGACACACAGCTGGCAGCTACGAATTGTTTATCGTTGGAAGGATTGCTTTTTTAACTGAATTATAAATCCAAACCTTATAAATCTAATTCACTTTAAATTTAATGCAAATTTAGTAATAAGTGTACATTTGCTTAAACTATTTATGAAAAATTGCAGAATGGTTGTTTAAAAATACAAAACATTTTGACCAAAGAGGTAAATACATAGCCATGTTTGTTCTCATATGTTTCTTGTATGTAAAAGATCTCCTGTATATAGTTTTATTGACCAAACAAATCAAATTAAAATGTGGTAGGTATTCCCGAACTCTATCACATTTCTCCACGGTTGGCAGCATTTTTTTCTTCATTTGTGCGTACTACTATTTTTTTCAAAATACTCCCCATTTTTGGCTGCAGTACTACCTTATAATATATCTTTCCGGCAACACTGCCCCTCGCTTAAATCAATAACTAGGCCACTGCAAATTGAAAAATATTTATTCAAGTAATGGCCACATCCAAAAATCTAGTTATCTTCAGTCGGTCAGCCATTTTACGAACTGTCAACTTGGTTCTCTATAAACGTCAACTGAAAAAACTGTTAAAACTGAAATACATCAGCCAGTTACGCCTTACTAACCTATATTCTTAAACGTAGGGTACGTCACAAAACGTCACTTCCAAAATAGCAGTTCCAATATTTGACAGTTGCCTGACAGGTGATGCATACTACCTAGGGAAACCGCTTTGTCCCCGTGTGTAACTCTTTCTTCTACCTCACTTTTTACCCCGAGTTTGAATAAATGTCGCCCAATTTGATTTACATTTTCGAATGTTCTACGACCTATCCTACACTCAACTTCCTTCCGACTTATGTCCACTCGAATGACTCTTGGCACCACTGTCAGAGTAAACTGCTGAATGTCTTGACATAATTCTTTCGATAAATACCAGATGGCCCCGGCAAGGTATTAGCTAATTGCCAATAACAAAACAAATGTCCCTTTCTAAAGGTTAACTAAAAGTCAACCCTTTGGGACTAGCAATAGTTCGAATTGAATTCCATTGACCAAAGTTGTTGTGTAATATCTTGCTATCCAAAATTAAACACAAACTCCCAGTCCACTTCGAAAGTTATTTCAATTTCTGCTCGTAGAAAGTCATGCACTGGGAAGGGAGTTGTATCTCTTTGTGAAAGGCTATTCAACAACAACTTACTTGGGAAATGTTTTCTTTTAATTATTCCGCAATGGGGATTGTGTTGTCCCCTCAATTTAAACAGAAAAGGACCCTTTAAGAATATTTCCTTATACCATCCGTCGACAGGAAATGGGTAGATAGCTGCTTCTGCTCCTTAAGGTTGACAACGTTTTGAGTAAGGACAGGATTAAGTAAATTAATTGCGACTTACAAATATGCAATAGGTGGATTTGTTTATTCAATTTATTCGGAAATGTTATTCCATCCTAGTGGAGCATCTATCCTAGAACAATATCTGAGGGTGTGGAATGAGGGTTTACTTGTTGGAGTACAAGTAGAAAATAAAAGTCAACCAAAGTATGACTGAAGGACACATGTCGTTTTCGGTAGGAGCACCTATGTGAAGTTGGCACACACTTTTTCTAGAATGAAAAACGTGAAATGCAGTTCGATAGACATTCGTTTGTAGTTGTTTGTAGTGAATTTTTTTCGTTTTTAGTTTAACCGTTAGAAAGTTGAGTTTCAGTTCGTCTGTTGTGGGATACGCAGTACGCACTCGTAGGGCACTTTTTTTAAACCTAAATTCAATAAGACTAAACACTAAATGTCTTGCAATTCGTGTAAAAGTAAAGTAGATCGTGCCGAATTAAAAGTTGTCTGCAGTGACTGCAACAAAAAATTTTCTTGCTGCATGTGTTAATATTTTGCCAGTAGACTTGCTATTTATGAAGAAAAGCAACAAACCTTGGCGATGTGCGACTTGTGTAGCAGCGAAACGTCGTAATTCTCTCTCTGGTATGACTCCTGTGTATGTCTCAAATGAGATGAATAATCAACAGCAAAAGAAACAAACCAGCTGCCCATTACATCTCTGCCACAAATCTCATCAGCTCGAACATCTAATATTACCCTAGAAATGATTTATTCTGCAGTTCTCGAAGTAAAAGAAATTCAAAGGGTTCAGACTTCAGATAGAAGAGCTGCAAGCCAAAAACAAAGAGGGCAAATAAAGAATCGTCTTGCTGGAGAATAAAGTAAATTTCTTCGAGCAGCAATTGATTGCTAACACCAATGAAATCCACAATGTTCCCTCTCAAAGCATTAATGTCTCCATAGTCGACTTGGCGTTAAAAGTTTTTCGTTATGGGATGAATGTAGGTGTAACAGAGGACGATATTGACTACTGTTACACAAAAAAAAAATCGTAAAACGTCACCAAAACACTCACAACAACGATTCACAAAGATTCATCAATATTCTTCATGTAAGACTTTCAACGCGTCACTGCAGAGAAAAAATAAAGTGCACGACTGGGTCGAACGTAACTTTCTCGTTCATCAAAAGTTTGAATGGAAATGAAGTGGAAGTTGCTGATTGTGTAAGTGCATATTCAATATATGGTTGAAAAAAATTAGAAGTTTTACGTAGCTGTTATTGGATTTTCATTGGAAGTTTGGGCATTATTATTTCAAAATTATACCGAAATATTTTGAATACAGATCGGAATTTGGATAGTCATTTTTGAGAAATATTTAAGAAATTGATTTGTTCGAATTTGTTGAGAAACACTAAGTACGGGATCTTATTTAGAATACTTATATTATATTTAATATGTGTTTTGGTCAAAATCGTTAGAGTGGTTTTTGTAAAATTTGGCAGGAAAAACAGTACCAAATATTATATATAATATATTTAGTTTGAAAAATACTATTGCTTAACTATTTAGCTGTAAACCGAGAAAAAGCTATTGTTCGAGATGTAAGCATTACTTGGTTTTTAAAGTTTATCGAAATCGAAAATGGGGTTTTCGAGATATGAGCAGTTTAGTGTTTTCGGTGATTCGCATTGAAAATTAAGGACGCAATAATTTTGGAAAATTTTGCAATTTGGTCAAAATCGCTATTGCCGTTTTCTAGTAAACCAAAGGAAACAACATTTTTCAAAAATTAATTTTACGATAATACAGAGAAAAACTCAGTTTTCCATTAAGTTAGAAATGACCATATTACCTTCGAAATAAATTTTGGTTACAATCGTATGGACCGTTTTCGAGATATTTCCAAATTTCAAAAGCTAACAACTTTTTTAACTGTAAAAACTGAGTATGCAATTATGTTAACTTCACCCACTTAAGCTTCAATATCAATTTTGGTTGAAATCGTCAGAGCCGTTTTCGAACAAATCAAACTGGTATGAAAATTTTGTATGGAAGGTACCATTAATATTGAGGTTATCGTGCAAAAACAAAAAACCGCCCAGAACTGTAAGCTCCCAAACTTAAAATCCGTAGTTTGAACGAAATCCGTTCAGCCGCTTAGGCTGTAGGCCTCGGGACATACAGGCAGACAGACAGACGGACAGAATTTTGCGACCCACTTTTTTGAGTTCGCCTACCATCGAAATGTCAGAATTGATTAACATCTCCAGTTCGAAATTTTGTACGAATACAATATCTATCTCTTACTACGTAATGGAGAAAGTTAATAATGAGAGCTAAAAAAGAGAAGAAAGAACCGCTTACAACAACTCTACTCGACTCCAATGCGAAGCCATGAATTCAAATCCAAAAAAAAATCGGATTGCCAAAGACTAAACAAATCATTGATTATAGGACGTTGAAAGAAAAATTAGATTATGAATTTTGGGAACCGGTTTATTTAGCAAGTAATCCGTCTTTTGCCTTTGACTTATTCCTCGCGATCTTACAAAAACATGTTCAATCTTGTACTAGTGTGTCGCTGATTTCCAAACGAAAAAAACGTTTAAAACTTTGGATGTCAAACTGTCCCTTAAGAAAAATAAAAACCAAAAATCGTTCCGCTGTTAAAGCTCCAAAACATCCGGAAAATATTAGACTAAATACGTATTACAAAAAGCTATGCAAAAAGACTCAACAAATGATTACAGAAACACGTAATAATTATTATTTAGATTTGTTTGAGAGAGCAAATGGCAATTGTAGAAAGGAATGGAGAGTCGTAGACAGTATTTTAGGAAAACGATAAGAAACTACGGTTCAAAGCTTTGGAAATATCGAATCGCTTATAAAATAGCAGATTGAGACCATTTATGACTTCCATTAAATTGCGAATAAAAAGTTGTCAGTAATGCGGGCTGTCATCTATTATATTTATATCAGACGTTAGAAAGAGTACATAGAACAGAAATGTAGAATTTCATCGTTTGTAGTTCAACAGTTTTTGAGTTATGGGGTGTTGGGAGCTAAATTTTGCTTAAATTTCAAATAAATCATAAAACGTTATAGGGCGATTGACACAATTTGAATTTTATTAGATTAGTGAAGTGGAACACGTTCGAAAATAGATTTTATCCCTCTGCTTGGTACGGTTTCGTAGATAACACGGTTTTAAGGGATTGCAAATTTTTTTTTCAAATGGTTCTAACTTTCTAACGGTTAAACTACAAACGCACAAAATTTCACTGCACGATTCCTCTGCTTCTCTTAGCGCCCACCCACATCCACAAGCAATTCTCGATTGAACGTAATATACTGGCCAGAGCCAGAACCGCAGTCAGTTTACCATCACCTTCACGCTTCATCATTCTCAACACCAAGAAGAACAATCCTTAAAAGAAAAAATCCTAAACAGAATGAAAACGAAGAACTACTCTTTTAAGTATAAGAGCGAGCATGAAAAGAAACACGAAAAAATATCTCTTGGTCTCTTTAAATAATTAAAGTAGTGGCGCAGGGATGGAAAAGTCGGTACAAATGAGTATGTTCGAGTACAAAAGTACAATTTGCCTTAATTCGATACAATTTATGTAGGGAAATGTCCAGCCGACAAGTAAAGTTTCACTCCTCCGTTAGCTAAAGATTCGGAAAAATACGTACAGACAGCAGGGCATTCTTATGTACTTTTTTTTTCTCTTTGCCAGTTAGTCTAAATCGAAAAGCCGCCCAGTTAAGTTATTCGCTAAGTCATACTCGAAAAGTCGCTTTAAAGTTCCTCCAATTTTTTTTTTTTTTTTTGTAAACCCTTTTTTTTCTATTTAAACTGTTACCATTTATGAACAATATGAACTATACCTGGATTAAATAAAATTACGAATAAATCGAAGTGCTATAATCTTTTTTTTTATAAACTACATTTATCCATCTGTATCTTTCAAAATTCTCTTGCAATTTGTAAAGCTTTTCCTAAGAAAACAATTAAAATAATCGAGATGATGATGTCTTTATGTCATTTTGGAAGACATAAACAAGAAAATTAATATTCAAAATCCCTTCTTAAATTTGCTGGAGTATTTTACATCTGAAGCAGTTGTATCCAGGAAAATCTAATTTTATATTAAACTTTGTTTTTGAATTTTTTCCTAATGAAAAAAAGAATATTGAACAAATTAACAATGAATATAGAGCACTTGTCGACTGCTAAATAATTCAGCGATGTGAATATTATTCAATTTGAGAATTTTGGGCTGAAGTAAATTCAATTAAAAACGAGCCAATGAGCTGATGTTTGAAAATATTTACAAAATTGCTCAAGCCGTTCTCGCTATTCCTCACTCATCAGCAAATGTCGAAAGGATTCTTTCTTGCCAGACATTAATAACGTCCAAATGTCGAAACCGACTTCAAGTCGACACTTGCTGGGCTTTGATTGAAACAAAAAAAATTATTAGAAACTCATCCTGTTCTGAGTTTGAAGTACAGGGCAATATTTTGAATAACAATGTGCAAAATGAGAATATTAAGCCTGAAGAGCTAATAGAATAATATATAAACTATTTTTTTTTTTAGGTATACGTATAGTTTTGTTGTTATGAAGTCATTAGGTAATGTTTATTTATGTTATTGCTTTGTTTTTTTTTTCAATACAATTGGGTCCATTTCAGTACAATCTAACAACAGTTTTCAGTACAAATCGAAAATGGCATTTTCCATCCTTTAAGTAACAAACAGGGGTACAGGTCATGGGCAAAAAGAGAAAGGATAAAAGAAAAGTTCGTTGCTTGCAGCAGTGTTCCTCGCACTCTCTTTTAAATTTTCCCACGATTCGTAGTTTCCCTTTTCGCCGAACTAAAATTCCCTTTAAATCCCCCCGATACTTTTTTTTAATTTTTGGCAAGTACATTTATTATATGTGGATACGACCTATCGAAGATAAGACCAGTATAATATCGATAAAAACACACTGTGCACATAAAGCCTGGGATGGGATTCTGTAAAAGAAACGAAACGAAAAGCGCTTTTTCATTTTGCAAACGAAGGAAATCACGTGAAAGCGAAAATTTCCATCTCTTACCTTTTGTTTTCGTCTTTGAGTTCGCAGTTTAAATTACATAGGAGTTTTGGTTTTTAACAGCACCACTCCTGTATAAATAATAGAAGTGAAAAATATGATAAACGTCCATAGAAGAGCTGACGTTTATCAGGGGTCAGATTCTGTAAGGCGAAACGATCAATCGTTTTCGTGCGCACGATGATTTGCCCTATGTTACACAAGCAAATTTCTTCGTGCACACGATAACGTTTGAACGTTTCGCCTTACAGAATGCCGACCCAGCTTTCACATGAAACGAAAACGTCTTTCGTTTTTGTACTTACACGAAGTAAATCGTTCGTACAAACAAAAACGATTGAAAGGAGAGCACTTGGAATGAAGTGCAGTTTCCAACTCACAGAGTCTGGAATGGGTACTATAGGGTACGCATTTTTGAAATGCGTATTCTAGAATCAATATGACGTCTGGAACTAAGATCATTCCAAAGTACGTAATAAACGTTTAGTTCCAATTCATGCCCTCCGGTTGTGAATAGAACTAAGAGATACTAATCTATGAACTGATTCAGTTGCAGGTCTCGCAAACTTTTTAATCGGGTTTGCCATAACAACCACTTACGAAAATCTGACAATATACACTTTTCTCTCTCTTGGAATCGAAAGGCTTTGAATTAAGTAAGCGATATAGGTTTGCGGTTGGTCTAAAATCCAGCGTTGGGACGAACGTATTGTTTCTGTTGTTTTGTAACTTTTTTTTTTGTTAGAAAAGTGGCTGGGGACAGTTGAAACATTTTTTATGGGGACGGTTGAAATAATGTGTTTACATGAGCTGAGGTTCTAATGCCACATAGCCTGCCTCCTACCCGACCTGCTGAAAAACCTTTATCACTACCACCTCAAGCAGAGATCCAGCAGGAAGATATTCCGGTACCGGAAGAAACTCCACCAGGAAGACGCAACATAAATGGACAACAGGGCTCTCCAAGACCATGTAGTTACAAGTACACAAGCACTACTTTCAAGTGGTGCTAATGTGTTTTCCGACCTCTACCCAAGGCTCTGGCAAGAAAATCGAATAGAGTTCGAAAAAAAAGAAAGTCCAAGATCTACACTGACACCAAATAGAAGAATCTTCAAGCTCAGAAGACAAGGAGTACTATTGTCTCATTTGTTTGGAACCGTATTTTGAGAGCAGATCAAGGGAAAAGTGCTTGCAATGCATCACATGCAAAATGTGGGCCCACGAAGAGTGCACCGAAGGTGGCAACACTTATGTCTATCACAACTGCGACTCAGATTACTCGGAGAACTAATTTTTATTTATTTTTTTATTTTCACGACTGACACAAGTTCCTTTATCTTAATTTAATGAAGAAAGTTTTTAGTTTAGTTTTATTCATTTTCTGTTATTTATTTCTTGTTGATCTCTTTTTAATTAATTAATATAAAACCTTGAATTAAAAAATATTTTGTTAAAGTGTGAAATAAAAAATGAATTAAATACGTTAGAACGTAAGATTTTTTTTTTATTTGACCCCACTCATTGTTTCAACCGCCCCTGGTATGGGGACAGTTGAAACAAATTGACTTTTTTCATAAAAATTTATGATTTGCTTAAAAAGCACACTATGAGCTCAAAAAACAATGTCCATTGATAGAAAAAATATTGAACTTGCATTTCGCCTAATTCCATTATGGCTAGTCTTATTAATGCTTATCCTATGGGCGGTAGAAGAAAAATTGTTTCAACCGTACCCAGTCTCCCCTACGTTCCAAATCTGCCCCTATTTTCGTAAAGGCCCTATCTACATAATTTTCGATGTTGGGACTAATACTTTGCATCTGATTTTATTACATTTATTTCAAAAGCTATTTCTTCACATTCGATAGGAAATCCCAATTTCTAGAAGCCCTGAGTACAAAAGGTATGCATTAAACATTTAAAACACTTACACTTATTTTCTCGAAGTTTTTACAAATATTATATTTTTCCTTACTACGTATTGGAGAAAGTTAAAAATACGGTAATAACATTTTCTACCAACCCAAACACAAACAACAAACATTAACACTAATCACAAACTAAGAGAGCTAAGAGAAATAAGCCTTTTCCTGCCGTAATACTCTTACATCTTCAGACATCAACTTGTGAATTTTACTAGGTATTACAATAATTTATTCGTTATACCTATAAGAAAATGGTTTCAAAGAAAAAGAATTCAAGCAAGTTTCAAAGCAGATTGCCTTCATTTTTAGGAGAAGGTTCGTTTATGCAAAGCTGGGTAATAATCTTTCAAGCTAAATTCTGTCAAAGCTTGACAATCATGGAATAAAATTTGCTGCATCCCACAGCGCCAGCTCTGCCCGTACCCACTGGCGAAACATATCACAAACCAACCAAGAAAGGTTACGTTCTTATCCATTGAAAAGTGAAGTTTAAACAGGTTTAGGTCGTTTTGATGTATTGCCCAATAGGTGTCAGAAATTGAAAGTATGCTGTTGCACAGAACACAGATCCAAAGATGTTATTCAGAAAATATTGTTATTCACTGAAGTTTTAAAAACAGCGGTTTCCCGTATAGATTACAAGACAACAGAGGTTGTGATGCCTTAAAAAAATAAATTATATCTCTATCGTCATCATTTGTAAAGTGCCGCGGGTGTAGAAAACTCGTACCTCCGGTCCTCTTTGCTGCGTTCAAATTGTTTCAGCTTGACATTTCCTTCTATCGCTCGTCTACCCCAAGATAGTTAAACTTTTGCAACAGTTTAAATGTGACTCCACTAAGAAGCGTCGCACATGAGCGTCACTTCAGATTTACATTATCTTCATCACCAACTCAGACACAGATGGTTATAAATCTTTCGAAAGCTGAAGTTCAGTTTGACAGGTCCCAAGAACAACCGCGTCAATAGCTATAAGCAAATAACTTATCCTTAGGTCTCCCAATTCGAGACGTTCTTCGCCGCGGTTGCGCCGTATGGTAACATAGGTATTCAGCCCACATAATTAATAGAACATGCGAAGTGGACAATTTGCACCTCTGACAAAGTCCGCCGATGTTTACCCGATGTTATAAAGGGTGATTTTTTAAGAGGTTTAGAACTTTTTTAAAAAAAAAAACACAAAAAATTCGAAAAAATGAATGAAATATTTATTTGAATCGATAGTTTGAACCTTGCAATTTAATGTTTAAAGATAATTTCATGCAAATGTTGACCGCGGCTGCGTCTCAGGTAGCCCATCCGCTGAGTCCAATTTTGGCATACTCTTTCACACATATCGGCCGGTATCTCACGAATGAATGCATGGATGTTGGCTTCCAGTGCGTCAATCGAAGCGGGCTTGTCCCTATACACATTAGCCTTGGCATACCCCCACAAAAAATAATCTAATGGTGTCAAATCGCACGATCTAGGCGGCCAATTGACCGGCCCGAAACGTGAAATTAACTGTTCACCAAACTCGCCTCGCAATTGCGCCATTGTTTCGCGTGCTGTGTGGCATGTGGCACCGTCTTGTTGAAACCACATATCATGCAAGTCAAGAACTTCCATTTCGGGCAAAAAAAAGTTTGTTATCATCGCTCGGTAGCGTTCACCATTGACAGTAACGCTGCGATTCGCATCATCTTTGAAGAAATATGGCCCAATAATGCCGCCGGCCCATAAACCGCACCAAACAGTGGCTTTTTCGGGATGCATTGGTAGCTGTTGCAATGCTTCTGGCTGATCTTCACTCCAAATGCGGCAATTTTGCTTATTTACGTACCCATTCAACCAAAAATGAGCCTCATCGCTGAACACAATTTTTCGATAAAAAAGCGGATCCTCGGCCAGCTTTCCAAGAGCCCATTCACCAAAAATTCGGCGTTGTGGTAGGTCGGCTGGCTTTAGTTCTTGCACCAGCTGTATCTTAAAAGGCTTTACGCCCAAATCCTTCCGCAAAATTTTCCACGTAGTGCTGTAACAAAGGCCTAACTGCTGGGAACGGCGCCGAATCGACATTTCGCGGTCTTCTGTCACACTAGCTGATACGGCCGCAATATTTTCTTCACTACGCACAGTACGTAAACGTGTTGGTGGTTTAATGTCCAACAAAGTAAATTTGGTGCGAAATTTGGTCACAATCTTCCGAATAGACTGCTCAGAAGGTCGAGAATGCCGATCATAAAATGGAAGCAGCGCGCGATGAACATTTCGAACCGAGCACGAATTTTGATAGTTTCAATCAAAAATTCAATAATTTGCAAGCGTTGTTCATTTGTAAGACGATCCATGGTTAAATTGCAAACCAAACTGAAGCTGTTTGACAGTGACACAAGGTACTAAACACACGTCAGCTGTCAAAACCAGTGTTGCCAAAACCAAACCAGCTAAAAAATCACCCTATATGAGTCCATTCCAAGAGTGAGATGAATATAGTTTTTTGGTCTGTTACGAAAGACCACTGCTCATCTTTCATTTTTATAAAATTGAAGTAAGCCCTTTTATCCCCTTTTTTGAAAAGGTTCACAGTCACTCAAGTTGTCCAATCACCAGAAGTTTCGTCGCATTCTCTGTTTATTCTAAAACCACGCCTTCAGCTTCCTCTTCACCTAGCTGCTTTCAAGGAAAATTGTATTTAAATATAGCAGGTCTCTGCTTATATAAAAAAAAAAAACGGATTGGGTCATTTAAAAACAGGTGTAACTGAACCAATCGTTTTATTTGTTCGCCAATTCTTCGTCGTTCATTATTTTCCGCTTTTTCAAACCACAACCGAGAATTTGCCCGAACTTTCGCAAAAGAAAGAAAATCAGAGTTTCCTTGTTTGCCAATGGAAATCAGCAAATGTCAAAAGCCGATGATGCCAAATACTTGAAATTGCAATTTATTTTCTTTGATGCTTGCTTCAACTTTGCAGCAAATTTAGAAATAGAGACATGTTGCAGTGCTGTGTACATGTGTATTTTAATCTTGCTGCGCAGTGAATTCCGCAATTCTCAATTGATTTTAATAGCTAAATTTACAATTACAGCAATTTTCCCGCGATTTGAAAACTCTTCCCACAACCTGTCACACTTTAATCACAATCCACGAAATATAGATAGTCGCCATCCACAAGGCCACGAATGAAAAATTCGTTCGAACTTAACCTTTAAAAATGAAACTGCACCACTGGTTAAATGCGACTAAAAAGGTTTTCATGTGAATAAAATGTCAAAAACTATGAATATTCGCTTCTTCACAGTTCGCTTTCATGTACACATAAGCCGTGTTTTTTTTTAGCTTCGATCTCAGCAAAGCAAAGTAAAGTAGGATTTTCATCACGCAATTACAACAACTACGCTCTACTTGACACTTCGAGACTCGGTTGTAGTTGTTGTAATCGGTTGCAGAAAATCCTACTTTACTTTGCTTTGCTGAGATCGAAGCTCAAAAAAAACACGCCTATGTAGTTCTTATAAAAGGTAGGTACAAAACTAAAATTTTTTTTTTCATTTTCTATTTTGACATTTTACCTTCAAACTTTTTCGATCTTTATTCAGCTGGGAATGACATCTGATATTTATTTTAGAAAAACTGAAGCCACCACTTCAATTGCTGAAATCTGATTCGTTACATTTGTGGATTGTGGGTCACTGTCATTTGCCAAAAAGTAGAAAAAAAATTTCTGAAACCCTTGCAACTCTCCTCTGATGATTCTAGGAAGAGAATCCCTGTTTTTGAATACGAATCCACTCAAGACGGGCTTACACAAGTGCAATTTAAGTATTTTATTCAAGCTCACAGTAGCCGTAGAATATTTTTTTGACGTTTAAAGGCCCCATTATATTTAGCAACGCGTAAAGCGAAACCGTAAAAATGTTGCTTTGCACCACTGAAACTAAATAGTTCCTACATCTGGCGATGGGCCCACTATGATGGTGTTTGGTCTTCTGTGACAATCTCACAACCTCACTGAACCTAACCTCTTAACTAAACAGTTTTCGTCAATCTTTATCTCCAAAAGTGGCTTAAATTATATCAAGAAAAAAAAAATAAAAAAAAAGAAACGCAAAATTTTCTAGATAATTTATTTGATTATTTCTCCGCATGAACAACTTCCTCCGACTAGTTCCACAAAAAAATCCTCATAGTTCCACTGAAATGTTTCAATAGTTTTACTGTCCCATTTCCTGTTCTTCTGATGGATATGTTCCCGGAAAAAAGTTCCACGGATTGGTTTTTTGGGGTTTGAACGGCTGCACTTATCTGATGGCCAACTAACTTGAATCTAATGGAGTCCACAAGAAGCAGATTTTTTGTTCCACAGGATTTCAGAATGAGTGCTTCCCCGAGTGAAACCAACAAACGACATTCGTATCAGACTAATTCATCCCTATACCCTTTTTAATTCGAAAAACGAAATAACAGTCCTTCTTATATATGACAGTGAGGCTGCCACCTCTTGTTTGAATTTACTAACGTAAATCAAAAAAACATATTAAGAAAACAATAAATTTCCCTCGTCAACAAATAATATCCCAGTTTGCATTGGAAATTTATTTATGGAAGAAAAACAATATCCCTTTCAAACAAATGGTCGAAAGAACAATTCCCTTGAAAATACCCAACTGGAAGTATTCAACTTGGGAAATTTAAATACCTGTAACTGCGTTTTAAAATGAAAGCGCAACCCAACTGTTATATTAAGATTTCGAATCAGAAATGCGTGCAGTGATGGAAAACTTAAGAGTAAGGAAGTCAACAAAATCGTTCTATCCAATATCTAAACCGAGCGCTTTTCAAGTCGTAAGTCAAAGCGTCGCATGTGAAAAGTTGTAAGTTATTGCACTGTCGTAAGTTACCCAAAGCTTCCTTGATGAATACATTTAAAACGTTTACCTAGATCCTGCCTTTGAAGTCAAGTGTGGGAAGATTTTATTGTCGCCGACCCGGTTTTCGTCGCCTAAGTAAAGCACTTCAATTAATTTGAATGCGTTAATTCTCTATTTGTGAGGAAAAAATATGAATTATTAATACATGAAATGACTTATTACATTTACTTACTTTTCGGCAACTTATGTGGCTGCGTCCGGGCTCGACGACAGTTGAATTCGGTTTGAACGCATTTCGCTTTAAATTGCAATTCGCTGCAAAAAAAACAAACAAATGACAGCACATTTCGGGATGCATTCGCAAGGATTTTTAACACAACCACATAAGCCACCGATTACATTTAGTACATTTTTGATACATTTTTTAACACGTATCGTATCCCCCGCAGATGATACACAAAGACAGGAGTCACGTCTGTCAAATTCATCTGCCCTCTCAGTTTCTGTATACGTGTACATGACTGGGACTTAGGAACACAGAGGAAAGTAATCTTAAACGGATGATGTTCCTCGGCCAGTGTCTTCCCGCAGTTCACAACTGCTTTGAAGATGATGTGGTCCACAATAAATGTTCAGTAAAACAATTCAACAACAATATTTGTTGTAAGCCTGACTTTTAGTTTGATTCAGCATTCTCCTAGTACCCGCTCGCTGAAAATGAATGCCAGTGAGCATAGTGGAAACGCACAGTTTATGTTGACACCTTTTTTGTAGGATGTACTCACTCATGAACTGCTTTCAGCGCCATTAAAGCAAGCTAGTAAGTACATACAAGTAAAACGCTAAAGCATACGTAAAGTTTAAACAAATACTTTAATTTGTGGATCGCAAAAAACCCACTTGATGGTTCATACCAAGTGTCAGTTAAGTTCCTCATTTAACCTTAAATTTGCACGACGCCCGTCAGTCGTGTATTGCTCAATACAGACACAAACCAATGTACACTAAAAGCCAAATATATAGACATTTCTATTTGCAGGATGAACAGATATATGACACAGTTAAAGCGCTGTTAAATTCAAGAGTGGCGCGTCGTCCACTATTCCGGCCGAAACCGCATTTTGCAAAAATCGCTTCTCAGAACAAAAGAAAGATGTCACTTTGTTCCGAAAAAAAAAACAAAAACCCCAACAGATGACGCTCCTAACGTAAAAAGTGGCAGCATCTGTCCAGTAAAGGTAAGAACCGTAGTTCGTGTTGTTTCTTGTTTAGCTCTTGCGACGAAGTCATCGGTAGTGGAATTTGATTGATAAATCAATTTTTGTTTCGTTTTCAGTAGCAGTAACAACTATAACAGTTAGTAAGGAGGAATCCGATGTTGGACCAGAGGCAGCCAGCTCTTAGAAGAAGGCAACCATGAAAGACGCTAAAGAAGGTGGTCATCAAACCAACTGCCGTCCATAATAGGTAGTATGTCCCTAGTTTCAGAAGAAGATTGAGTATCCATACCTTGCCGGAGCCGATGAAATAGGGTAACAGAATACAGAACATCCAACTCAGTGGGGGACGAATAATGTTCATGATTCAGTCACATAAAAGGCTGTCGCGGCACGCGCTGTAACGATGAATAGGTGCTACTGTTCAATTTCGGACGCTTGTGTCACTGGGAGCTCTCCACAATTTTCTCTGATTTACCAATCAGCACATCTCTGACAGCATGTAGAGGTAGCTTCATCTGGTATCAACTCACGTAGCTAATTTAACTCAGTCTTCCTTTTCTATGCAGGAAAAACACATCATGGCTCGCCTAAAGGCAACTTCCGCTTCAATGCAACAAGTAACAAGAGAGTGGTGCTTGACAAAACGGGCGTGCAATCTCACCTCAACTGTGATGCGAAATGTTTTAAAAAATGGAACAGCTTGCGTGAACCCTTTCGGTAGACGACATAGATTCCAGTGATTGCAAAATAACAAAAATGCAGAATTCAAATGTTAAGAGGAATAAAGTAAAGGCTCTTGCTATTCGACCTTCTTTCGGGACACCAATACGTCAATTACGCAGACGTGTCCCGAAGCCAGACAAAATTCCGTCAGTACAAAAAAACACGGGCAGCCACTTCGAAAAATAAATACTGATTAAATTTGTTCGCTACTTGTTTGCGTTGGTCGCTTTTCTTATTTTGGGCATAAGTGCTTTTATCGAGTTTTGATGGATGATGTGACAGCGATCCGTGGATAAGGACAGGACAGGTAACAGTGTATTTGAGTACTCGGCACCATTGTTTCATGGAAACATGAAGCACAGCACTTTGTATTTGGCCAAAAGTTTCTTAGAAAGCTGTTGTTGCACTCGAAATGAGACCACAAACCACATATCTCTGGAGAGATTTACTGTTTATAAATTTACTGTTTATAAATACGATATCAGATTGGTACTTAGCGATTTCTTCTATCGAAGGACAATCAATATCTTTGAAGTCAAGAATTCACGTGCAACTCGATTGAATCTTAGGAATCCGTTGAAGATCTTTGAACTTCATGTTTCCTTTAACCACCGGTTTTCCATTAAACCTTCAGCGGCTTTAAAAATGTCCCGTGTATGCTCTGAAGTCGGCGATTGCTCTTGTTAGTCAATGAATCTTGAGAATCTTGACGAACCACAAGCATCAAGTCCATAGATCCGCAGCTTACGTGTGATGCTCCATTTATGAACTCTTAAGAACTCTACAAAATCCTCGCCGTTGGAGAACTCACTAGAATTTCATGATTCGTCTATAAAGATACAACCTACGCGCAATCATATACATCGCTGACGGCAATTTTTAATTTTAATTTCTTAAAACTCAAATCGTCAATCGTTGGGGCAAATTCCTTTTTGGCATGGCACACTCAAAGAAAAATATTAGTCTATGCACCAGGCGCACAGCATTTTCAACAGGTATCCCATTTAAGCTATTTATCTTCAAATCAAAACAAACTATTTTAGCCGCTAGAGGTGTACCCAAATGCAACCAATAGAGATGTGCATCGCATAGAAATCTAGGCCATTCTAAACAAAAATCCGGTGGTTTGTTATTTTGCAAGCTCGAAAGTCAAGTATCATGAAATTATAAAAATGAATTTAATTTTTTTTTTTTTAAATTCCGACTGTATTTGTTAATGTAAACGTGCAAACAACATTTTTATTTAATCTATCAATGCGCCTATGATGGATGACAACTCAAGTCAATTGTGTTATCAACTTGACAATTCACATTTGAAATACATAAACAAATTGTTTGTTTACACAAGACAACTCGTTTTAGCTGGATTTTGAAAATATGCGCGTATTAATTTGAAATCAACTAGCAAATGATATATTTTTTTGAAGTTGTAATAGATTAAAGTGAAACCGAATTAGATAAAACAAAATATATGAATTTTCTCAATTTTTCCCGCATAAGGTCCAAGTTAGTTGTATGAATAAAACAAACTATTGATAGTTAGAATTGAAAATAAATTAATTTATTACGGAAAGACGTTCAAAGCGATCAGGAAGTGTTTTAGTAGATACAAGAAATTTAACCCCAACGAAAACGGAATAGAATTCAACAGTTTGTTTGAATGTGATGTGGAAAGTTGGCCTAAAAATTTCACATAGGAAAAATTGATAAAAAAAAATGTAATTTTAAGACCAAGTGTGGGTTATAATGGGTGCTCAGATAATTCACTTCGTTGCAGAAGTAATTATGAACTATATTTCTTTACAAGCTATGCCATAAGATATCAAAGCTTAAGAATAAGCTTGTCTTTAGCAATCAATTACCTATGAATATTAGTAGATGAGTTTTAGTTGAATGTACTACAAAAAAAAAGAAACCGTGCGTACTAGATTTTTACGTAATGCACATCTCTACTGCAATTGTCATGTTGACATCGCTTACGGCTAATTTTGTTTGTTTTGAAGATGAAAAATACCCACTCGCATGTCGCATGGGAAATGGGATACCTGCTAATAATGCTGTGCGCCTGGTGCATAGACTGGTATATTCTTTGCCAAAAATTAATGGAATCTGAAATCTGGGGTTGTAGGGGATGATAACATTTAAGGTGGATATGAATCGCAAGGATAGGAATTTCTAGAGCTTGGACAATTTCCACTCTGCGTAAGGAATATACAGAACACAAATAATAACAGTCGTTTTCACAGGGCGGGCGATAGTTCATTGTCCTTAAATTACGATCGCAATGGACAAAAGTCATATCAATAGTCATCCTCATTTAAACCCAAGAATGTCTTTCTTTGTTTCGTATTTTGCAACACGATTTGGATATCAAATATTATTTCGGTCTGTACCAATTTTAAACAGCAAAGTTAAAGCCACGATCAGTAGGTGTTCGAAGAGACAAAATGCAACCCACTTGTCCGTCCAGTGGCCTAAAACTGCTGCTGCGAAAAATAAACGTCGTTATGCATTCTCTTATGATCAACAAAAAACAACAAGTCAGGGGCAACGTCGCGACATCCATGGACGAGCTATACTTCCAAGGAATTAAGTCCATCTCACATACGGAATCAAAACAAGTTCCGTCGCTTTATCGCTCGTTCACGGAGGACGCGTTCCGAACCAACTAGTGCGCCTGGCAGTTATTTCTATTTCAGCCAGTTCCGACAGGTTTTCAAAGATGGATTCTGGAGATCGAGGTCATCCTCGTCTAATGGTGGGAGGTGGGACAGCTGCGTAAGAGATGTTAGATCGACTCTGCTTCTTCGTGGTCGTCGCACCATCGTTCTGATTGTGCAGTGACCTCAAATTATTCATATCAGCATGCGAATTGAGCAGTCATGAGGCATTCTTCTTCAGCTCTGGGCTTGAATCACCGCATCCGAGTACTAAGTGACTGAATTAGTTCTTGTTTTGGATGCGGTAATTCGACCCCAGACGAATTTTGAGGATCACGGGATGATGTTGGCCTCCTTTTCGATTACGTCGTTTACAGTCCCATGGATTGTAGGACCCAGCACCGAACGTGTCAATCGGTGGCGGTATAATAGAGGTATTTGCCTCATTTCCGCCTGTTCCTGTGCCCAATCTTGGTAGCTTAGCTTCATCACCCTTGTCGTGCCCTTCGACATTACTACTGTTGAGGAACTAAACAGAGCTTTATCGCACAAACTTAAACCACTGGCACTCAGAAAGCAGCACAATCGAAAACAATTGAAACAAGCACGGCTAAGATTTTTCAATACTTAATATTTATTCCTTTTTATCATTTGTATTCTTTTTCTTTTATTTTATTTCTTGTTCACTTAAAGTTAAGGTTTTCTAGTTTCATTTTTTTTGTTTTCTTATATATGACCATCTAATATCGATTAAAGAAAAAATATTTATTTATATATTTATGGAAAGGGAAAACATGAGAAACAAAATAAAGAGAATAAAAGGAAAATTAAAACACTTAGGTCCATCAATATGTATTATATTATTATATATATATCTTTTGTTTTGTTTTACTTTTCAGCAAGTTGCGTGTGTGGGTGTGGGAAAGAGACAAGTAGTATAGAAGAAAAACATACGTTCTGCTCTACTTATAGACCGAAAGAGAGGGCCAATAGTAGACCCATCTCATCCACAGTCGAATATTATGATTCTGCCGGGCCTTTCCAAGGAGGATGCGCTTTTACACTTTACAACATAGAACACGAGAGTTTTATTAGTTTTTTTTTTTTTTTTTGTTTCTTATGATTTCTTATATATTCATTATATATTTGTTTCTCCTAACATAATATTCTATTTAATAATTCGGTAAATAAAAACAGGAATAAAGTTCCAACTGAAAGTTTGGTTAAGTATCATTTGGGGGGTTGTTTGTTTTCGGACTTCTCCCTTTTTTTTGGTTTTGAAGAATAGAAAATTAGATTTTTATTATTTTGTTGTGTTTTATAACTAATTTGGACATTGTTTTTTTTTCTGTTTAGTTAGATTTACATATATATCTCTTCCTTCATCGCCGCTGCAGGTCTATTCTTCTTCTCTTTTTATTTGTTTATATTTTTTTATATATTTGTTGTTTAAGTAAAATTCTACTAATGTTTGGAAATTAATTTAAATTTCTTCTTGTTTTTCGAGTTGTTTTCTTGCTTGCTTTTACATATAATATATTTTTAATAATATTTTGATTTATTTGAAATTCATTTTGAGTGTTGGTTTTGTTTTATTTTTAATAAAATTTCTTTTGTGGATGGAAAAATTTAAATTTAGTTTGTGTCTTAAGTTTAAATTCTTGCTGTGTGTTGGGGGAGGGGTGGTTTTAGTTTATATTTTGTTAGACAAATATATAAACAAAAGCGTTGGAAGGGGTTTTTTTCTTCTTCTTTTTTTTGTGGGGGAAAGCAAAAGCCTCCGTGTTTAACTAAACGATTAAGACCAGGACTGGGGGGGACAAGGAGAGGTGAGTTCTTAATTGAAATGACCTTTCTTTTGTATTTATAGTTTTTTTGTTGTGTTTATAATAGAATTTGTTTATGAGTTGTGTGGTGTTGGTTTAACCGCTCTTAAACAGAAGAATTGCCACCTGACCTAGGTAAAAGTAAATAAAATGGCGAGTCTCGTGTGTCACATAGGATCCGAAATTCCTGCCAACAATACAATGCCATGTGGGATTGTATTTCTTGTCGAACTCCTTCTTGATGTACGCGGCAATGTCCTGCAAAGAAACAAAAACAGTATTCATGTAGTCGAGTTGTAGAAACGAGTGTTTTGGGAAATAATGTTGTGAAAAAAAAAATACCACTTAGGGGGAAGCTAAGTGCTACCGCAGAGCAGCCCTCCTCTTGAAAGGAGCATTTTTCTAAATATCCAACCATCAATCGTGGTAGCTTTTGCCTAAAAACAAATAATGTAGACACACCCCAGGAGGTTATCACTGTTCTTATAATAAAGTGAGGAATGCAGAGTGCACGGACTAGGGACATGATATAAGGCGTTTTTCTTTTTTAGTTCAGAGCAGAACCTGAACTGTTATACAAAAAGTTCGTGATTCTTTTTTAGTTCAGACACATCAGAGCTCAGAATTTGCGTTTCTTTTATCGTTCAGAGCATGATTAGAGCGCGCTCTATGAGGTCAGAATAAATTCCAGTCACATGTGACAGATAAAAACAACAGGATAAACAAAATAGTGGAAATGGCGGACGAACCTGCTGTTCTGGAACTGAAGGTTAACAAATTTAATAAATAACAATTAATAAATATTCAATCTATACATATATTTACAACAAATAACAGCTATGTGCTCAAGTGTGTTTCATAAATACCTCAGAACAATCTGAGCACGCTCGCTTCAGAGCGCGCTCATAGTGCTCGAGCACACTAAAACGCCTTATAATGCCCGAGCTCAATTCAGTACTCCGCTCTAAAACCCTCTAAGGAGGAAACACGAAGTTTCGTAAAGCATTCTTGAACAGCTGACAAATGAATCGCTCTTTTACCGCTGGACTTACAAATACAATTACATTCAGGTGATTGCGCGCTACGGCTCACTAAAGCAGGACTCTTTAAAAAGAGTAACATAGGACATAGCAACATTTTGAAGGAATCAGTCTACGGCATCCCTGAAACAGCGGATGAAAATAAAACAAAAATAGGATCAACGATAGGGATACTCTTCGATATTGCCTTCTGAGGAAACATGCCATGCGACTGAGCTTAGCAAATAAGGATATATGCAGCTAGTGCGAATAACTACAAGTCAAGGGTTACATCTTCCACCTTGAACGTCATTCATTTGCTCGGAAAAGAAGGCAGCGCCTCAGAAGGTACTTCTTTAACAACTTGGAGGGGGTTGGCTTCTCAAAAAATATCGAGACCATATATAGGGTGGGCCATCTAGTGGTTTCCTCTTAAATCATAGGTTATTTTGACACTGACAGCTGTTTCCCGCTCGATATCTTGACAAAAAGTCAGTATCATACCTCCGCGGATCGAATTGAGTCAATTTACGCTTGAACAATGTTGGGAAATATTGAAAACTTATTTCCAAAGTGAGCGCTGTGTAGCCCACACAGTGCGTTTTTTGAAAAGAAGTTTTGGCCGAAATGAAGCACCCACCGCACCTGCTGTACGCAAGTTTGTGAGTCGTCGTACGGTGCGCACAGACGATAATGTGGCTGCTGTAGCCGAGAGTATAAGAGACTCAATTTTTTTTACTGAAATTGAAGACATGGATTTGGACGACCTCTGGTTCATGCAGGATGGCGCGCTATGCCACAATCGATCTTTTGCGCACCAAATTCCCAGATCGTGTTTATCAGCCTTCTTGGCGATGGAGCTGCGATTTGACCCCTTTGGCCTTTTTTTGTGGGGAACCGTGAAGGGCCGAGATGTTCCAAGCAATCCGTGAGCTACAGCCCAAAACCATCAAAAAGCTCTTGGAAAATTGGAGTGACAGAATGCGGCAGCCACTTGAACGAAGTTGTGTTCCATAATTAATGGGAATGTTTGCTCGTACTAATAAAGCCATGGAAAAAATTTAATTTTGTTCTTTATTGTATTTTAAAAAAAGACACTTTTATTTGGCCCACCCTGTATGTAAGTAAACTCTGCAGGGAAATTAAGTGTTTTACAAGCGTGAAAGAACACTCTTCAAAACGATGGGGGAGATACAGTCTGGGCCAGCCGATTTATTTATGTTGAGATTAGAACGCACTGTCCCGACTGCGAAAGTCCGAAAATGGATTTGCCGCATGGTATATTCGACGCTCTCAAGTACAGCTGGTGGTGGAGCACAATCTAGGACCATTGTACTAGCTGAACGAAAGGAGGTAACAGTTGATATCTGGAGAGTCATTGGGAACGCTGGTGTGGGCGAATAATTGATATTTTTAGCAACAGGCAAGAAGATCTCTGATCTGTTTGCGATTTGGAGAATTAAACACTCTTAGTGAAGGCATGCAGTCATTTCTTACTCTTTTACTTTTCCTCAAATGTGTTGGCATTGCAAGACCGAAAACTTGATTCCAAGCCGAAGTCCAAGCTCTGTGCCTGCTTAAGAATAACCCTCAGTAAAAGTTTATGATTCATACAAATTCAAAAGTCAAAGTCTCTGCCGCGCTCTAGACACAACCAAGCAGGTTCTTGCTATCAACAAAGTCCATTTCTTCTGCGTTCCAGGTCACGACAGATTCAACATCAAAGTTAAGCTGGACTCTCTGGGGAACTCCAAATAAGGCTATCGAATTGGGACAGACATATAAATATCAAGAGTCAGATTCTGTTGAAACACACAAATGATTTGCTCTAAGTTGCAGAAGTAAATCATTCTTCGTGAACACAAAAACATTTGAACTTTTCGCCTTACAGAATGCCGACCCAGCTTATCAACTGTGGCAATAAAAAATGTCCCCTTCAGACAAACCTCTGAACTAGGTCCGCATCACCGCTTCTGTGAACAAGCTCGAATCGCGTCCTCCTTTAACGAGCATTTCGTGAGAAAATTTGTTTTTCTTTCACATGTACAGCTTAATTCGTCAGTGGAACTTCTGCCAATTTAGTGAAGATGACAGTTAACAAACAGTGACGTATAGCTCGTTCACGGAAGTGGCGATTCGACCCCTGATTTCATCAATGGTCACTGTTTCTTAACTGTTATCTTCACTAAATTGGCAGAAGTTCCCACTGACATGTGCACTCTCTGCTTAGAAAAGAAATAACCAAAATGACGCAATTTTGTCTAAAGAAGTATAAAATGATTCAGAATGCGGCTTATTACCGTCTGCAGAAAATAAAATAAACATCAGCGACGACACATGATCAAATCGCTCACTAGTCATATAGTGGGTCGTATGAATAAAAACTAGCATATGCTTTGAGCAAAAGGTTTTAGCAAAGTAAAAGCCCTTAGCAAATACTTTGAATCGGTATGAAGAAAAACATGTACGTCGCCGTACATGTACTTGCCTTGCAATTTCTTTCAAACTTGACAAGTGACAACTGTCCGGTGGTTTGTTTAGTTTGAATTTATTTTCAATCTTTTGTGGGAAAATTATCAAAAGCAATCTATAGGTAGCTCCAATTGCACCTGGAAACATATTATTTGCCAAATCGCCTGGTGATGTTTGATTTCTTCCTCAGTTATCGGAAAATGTATCCAATCATCGGCTTGTTGAACTATTTTTTGACACACATACCAATTAGTTAACGAAACGGTTGACTGATGAACACCAAGATCTTCTCCAACATCTTCTTAAACACATACATTTTTCACTTGTTAAGCCATGAATTTTAAAACATTTAAATGTTCTCCTAAATACCTTATGAAAGATTTAATTTGCTGGGTATTTGAAAGAGCACCATCACGCGTCTCAAAATTATCATTTAAAAAAGTATTAGCCAAAATGTCCACATTTACACGCGTGAAACGAAGCAATTGCTTGAAGTTATTATCGTCACCAACTCTTCTTTGTTTATACTGTTTTTTATTAGCACGAACGTCAACAAGAGGTGAAACAGGTATAATAGGAAAACTTATCGCATTCATGTTTTGTTTAGTTTTCCTGTACGAACAAAACCTAATTTAACTATTTATAAACAAAACGTCGAAAATTCGCAATGACTCGATTGCTTTATGTACAAAAAGTTTAGCAAAAGGTCTGAGTCAACTAAATATCAGCATTTGCATAGCATTTGCTTTGTCTAATAACTTTTATTCATACCGATCTGAGTAAGAGGTCAGTGCCGCCGCTTTTCGAACATGTCAAAAGTTGGAACTAACCCAAATTGGTTTTTATTCATACGAAATGTAGCAAATGCTTCGATTTTGACATTTCTCTTGAGTAAAAGCAATTGCTACGTTTTATTCATACGACTCAGTGTCTCCGAGGCGAGTTCTAAAGACCTACTTAAGTCGCAGTTATTCACTGAATGCTAATATCTAGCAATCAACCTCCCCAGCTCGATTTAATAAAAATAATAAATAGATCTTTCATCACCTAACCAAATTGTACTAAAAGAAATTACATTCAAACTGTCAGACATGATTGCAAATACTGGGGCAGAGATTCCGTATAATAATAATCGTCGGGACGATATCGTTTTTGAAACTTTGATGACCATAAGAAATTATATTCTGCCCGAATTTCTTTTGTTAATTTGTGGAAAATTAACTGGATTAAAGGACCTACTCTGTTCCGTTCGTTCCGAAAGTAACATTTTTCGAAAATGAACCTATTCTACTCTGTATTTCGAAAGTGGAATGAAATGATCTTATGTCGCATTTAGAATTACGATATTACAGAGTAACCACTTAAAAGCGGAAGGGGAAAGCTGTTTCGAATGGGACGAAATAGAGAGTAGGGTCCAGGGTCTCCAACTCGTAATTTTGGCAATTAGTTGTTACTTTGGGGGTCTATCGTTTCGACGATAATCGTCTGAAAAATTACGGAATGAGTGCCCTGGTTTCATTAGATCCGACTTTGGTTTTCCATTTCCGAGGAACGACTGGCACAGCAACCAACATCAACAGCCACAAGGTTTTACTAAACCAACAGAATATCCACAAACAGTCCGGACCCACAAACTTAAGATCGTCAAGTTCATAGTGAAGCAAAATGAATGTGAATAGTGAGGCTATGGTCAGGTGGCAGACTGCATCCACAATTAAGGCAGACTTGGCCTATTGATCATGATCTTAATGCAAAGCTCTGCATTTGGCAAATGATCATATAAGCGAATGTTAAAGAAATATTCTTTTAGATGTAGTCTTCTTCGATTTAGGAGGACTTGTCACTAATAGAGCCACCAAGGACAAAACTACCCAACATTGGACCAGAAAACACAGTACAAAACGCATCACCTTCGTTGGCCCCCAACCACAATCCCCGGAATATGTTCTTTTGTCCGATCCACTGCAACTTTTGTCGTCCGTCCTCAAATAGTCCGCCTATACACTGTTTAAAGTAACCTTAGGTTGTCTGTTAATAGTTAATTGTGTTTTCCCTTGACTGGTAACCGAGAAACAGCGACTTAAACCCACCAACTTGTTATCTGTTGCACAGTTTGTCAGGCCGCAGTCTTTTTGTGTTTTAAACAGTCAGCTCTTCTGTTTAGTACAAAAACTGTTCCTTAGAGCCGCGCGCCACTCCATTTTCAGACTTTCACTCCACCTTTACGCAGTTCCTTCAAAAAGGAGGTACTTCTCCGATAACCAAAAACAAAAATAGTCCGCTTCACAAGGACCTTCATATCCCAATTCTGACCACCGAATGAATACGAATACGATGAATAATATCGACCTAAGACAATATAAATCAAGCTAAACACCCATTCGCGTTCTAAGCCATGAAATCGCATGTTAATGCTGCTCAAAAGCTCTTCTTTTTTTAATATTAACAAGCCCTTCCGCCGACTAATAACACAAGGTCCAACTAACATTGATTATGTCCAAGTCCATGACAGTGTTCAAGAGCGTAGAATGGAAAAAAACGACAATCTCCCTGCAGAACTCGACTCCCTTTTGCAAATCAATACACTCTGTCAACTGTTTAAAATAAAACAAACTCTTTGATGGTGGTGGCAGTGGCGCGGCATGAGTGTGGGTGGCACGGCACAAGGCCATCAAACAAACACACAGAATGTAACGATGTTGTTTATTAATAAAACCTTGACAGAGTTATCCTGGCATCTGTGCCGAACAGAACACATAAGTGGTTGTAGACGACGACGACAACGATGACAACAAATTTGCCAGGACGAGTACGTAATTGCTTTAGAATGCTATGACATACAGAATAGGAAGGCTATGTATGTATAAATATTCGAGAATCAATTAGACAGACGTCCTTCCTCCGACTCATTAAGTTTGCTAAATGAGCGTAAAAGAAAAACAAACACGCAACGCACACCACTAGCAAACATCGTGTTCTCACTCTCTAAATTTAGAGAAAAGGGATAATGATAAAATTATTGAGGTGGCGCGAGTTGCATAAATATTTAATGTGAAGCGAGGAGGCGGCGCTCGGGGAGAAGCCACAATTCTATGAACTTGGAAATCCACTTTATAATTCATTGGAAGAATTTAAATAGAAAAATTCCAAAGTGTAGATGGTGGTACACTGAAGAGCACTTTAAAGATGGTTTATGCGAGCGAATGAATCTGTGATATGGAACGAGTTCTGTGGAGGAGGTGTCAATTGAATTTACACTCGTATTGTGTTTTTGTATTTTGTACACCCGAGAGAGAGCTTCTTCGAGCATAATATTTTGAACAGAGATTGTTTTTTGTAACCATGTGCGGAGAGTGTTTTGGTTATCAGGCTTATTTGAAGAGGTGGCGGTTTGAATGATGTTCCATGAGAATGTTAAGGTTAAGGTGAATTTTGCGCACCCAAACATAGAAGGAGATGCGATTGCGAACGGCGTAAAGTGCAATGCAGTTGGCCGATCTAGAAAAGTCCAGGCAAAAGCAACTGTACTGGTCCATAAAACACGATTGGCCCAAATACCGCCGGCTGACTTTGCTTCACTAATAAAGGTGTTTGATGACTGATGAAATCGCACAGTTGCTCAATTAAACAATTACAATCGGATCTGTCACTTCGTCCTCTGGACGTTAATGGACGTTAGAATCGCAGGGATTTGCGTTGGGGATTATTCACCAGGACAAACACAAACGTTGATGAGTAGTTGCGTGTGTTTTTATTCTCTGCAGAAATTCATTCAAAAATTACTTTAGTATCGATTAAAGTAGTTATAAATCCAACTTACCAGGTTCCGATTCCAATGACAACTGATTTGGTTTTGGCGCGTATTTAGGACCATTTCGCAGGACATTTTTGACAACTCGCTTCAGATTTCAGATGGTTTAATATGCCAGATTGACGGACTTTGGAATCGGCACCTGATCCTCGGTTGCATTCCAAATTCACTTATGAAAATCTACGACAGGTTCATCTTTAGCCAGGTTCGCTACAATCGCTCTCGTTGTAAACAAAGAAGAAAACGGGGAACTAAATCCTTAGACAGAAACGGGAAAACAGACAAAAATGTGGATTCGAAAGCGATTTCCTGAAAACGGAAATGGCCAACCGATTAATACAACAAAGGCCAAGCAAGCGAGCTAAGATTGTCCTCCAGTTTCCTTGCTACAGCTACATAACTCGGCGGTCGAATTACCGTGGTACCAGGTACTGACCGTAGAAAGATAAATGGTTAGGCCCCTTTCATTGGGTCCATTAAAAAGTGTCTATTGAGGTCATAAAGAAATCATTGCACTCCGGAGGGAGTCAGGAAGACAAGGACTTTCCATGTGGGTAATTTAGGTTGGAAAGCTGAAAACTACAAAAATAAAAATATATAGGAAATGGTATAAGGTCTAACCAGCTGACTGTGAAGACCAAGTCGGGTCCCTCGCTGGGTCGTACACTCTCACGGCTGGATCTCGAATACCATCCATCTTAGCAAAGTAAAGTATAATAAAACAGTTCAGACACATCTGTGATGAAGTGGAATAAACTGGGCGCTCATTTAGTAACTTTTCAGGCGATTATCGTCGAAACGATAAACCTGAAGTAAAGACACGTCGACAAAGTCAGTGTACCTACCAAGTGCAGTTTTTTAATCCAGTTCATTTCATTGTTATGAAAGCTGATGGTAGTCAAACAAATTCGGCCGGAATATAAGTTTTCATCAAAGTTCTTCCCAGAACTACGCCGAGAGAGAATCCTTTTCAACCTAACACACCTAACTATAACTGGGCCTGTTGAACAAACTGAAGCGAAAATTTACCAATATGATTTCCAGGAACTGAACATTCCGTTGGCCGCCAAGATCTCCTGACTTGATTGCACCTGATTTTTTTATGCGGTTTTTGTAAACAAAACAAAACAATACGCGCCAATTTCAACGAATTAAAGTAAGCGATTCAAACACTGCAACCCTAAGCAGTAATAAACAACTTTTTGACAAGATGTCACACATATGTGTCAACGTGATGGCCATTTAAAAACAGCTATTTAAAAAAAAAAAAAAAAATGCAAAAACATAATCATTCTATTCTGAGATTCGAATCGAATCCAAAGTTATTCGATTTCTTCCAACTGACATTCCTACTTTCGATTTCGATAGAGATTAATTTTTTGTTCATTTCTCCCCGCATTCTCAGTTTCGAATTAGGTTAAATGTCAAATTTCCGCTCGAATGAAATTTGTGGCCGAAAGCAGTATTAAAAATGTAAGTTGAATTGGTTTTAAATAAATCGAAAGAAATGTTGCTTACTTTTATCACAAAATGTATATAAAATATATTATGAACTAGGAAGTAACAAAATTTAATTGTAATAATTATTGCAAGTCGCAATCCATTTATTTATTTAGTTATTCATTTTGGAAAAAGAATTTGTATGATTTCTAAGCGAAAAAATACAAGCTTACATGTCGTCCGGCAGATTAAATGAATTCGATTTGTCTCGCAGTATTTTTCGATTCAATTTGACCGATTGCTCCTCCAAAAATGCATATAAAGCCATATTTGCTTAATAAAAGCAAGAGAAACAAATTACAATCTGACATCTAAAACTTTAAACAGCTGATTTCGAAAATTAAGTTCATCCAGTGAAATCATTCGATATTGAACTCCTTTACCTCGAAACTTAGAATGTGAGGAGTTCATTCGAGTGAGAGTTTTAAATTCGAGGATTAGCGTGAATAAAAATGAGTATTCAAATGAAACAAAAATAAATAAATTAAAAAAATAAAAAAATAAAAAGTTATTACAGTTTCTTAATGTAGCAATATTCATCAGCCACCCTGTACCTTTAGAGTTCATTTTGAGTTTTGAAATTCATTGTCAATAGTTTTTAAGATTACAAATGTTGGATTCTTTACGAGAAAAAGAATTTTAAATATAGGGAAAGACGGCCGAGTTAAAAAATGGGAACGGGAAGTGCCTGCCGCCATCTTCGTTCTGTTTGGACATATCTACGTTTTGATCAAAAAATGTTGAGGGGGCGTTAGCATTTGTACCTCGGAGGCAACACATATAAAGGGTTTTTCATTAGCGACTTGAAAACTTCAAACTTTCAGTGTGAACGCACCCTTAAACTGATTACTGAACTCTCAATGTCAAGATATTCAGTAAAACCAACATTTTCATCACGGTGAAGTAAGCGAAGGAACAACGTTTACAAATAATTAAAAATTAACTACGGAAATTCCGAGTCGGTGGGTCGCAACTCTAAGAGCGTTAATGCCAATTTTAGGCCGTAATTCTCGTCCCAGTTGACAAGCAATTCATAGTCTAGTGAAAAAATGTTAGCCTGAATATTCGCTGCTTGATGTTGCCGTGCCGGTGAGACTACGTTTTGCCCGAAGTGTAGAGAATATTGCTGCCGTAGAGACGTCCGTCGCAAACAAGCCAAATCAGTCAATTTCACGGCGTTCTCAAGAATTGGGCCTCTCCCAGACCACATTATGGCGAATTTCGCGTTAGGATCTTGTCCTACACCCTAACAAGATCACGCTGACTAAGAACTAAAGCCACTTGATCATATTAAGCGACGTACGTTCTCGAAATAGGCTCTGGACATGGTGGAAGAAAATGAAGAATTTCATCGCAGTCATCTTCAGCGATGAAGTGCATTTTTGGTTAAACGGCTTCGTCAGTAAGCAAAATATGCGTTACTGGACAGGTGGGAACCCCATGTGCTTCATGAACAGCACTTCATCCGCAAAAAGTTACTGTTTGGTGCGGTTTTAATGCCGGTGACGTTAGAGGTCATAGGCCGAGTCATCGAAAAATGGGTTCAACGTATCTACCGCTGCATACGTTCCCGTAGTGGACATATAAACGAAGTCGAATTTCATTCATAAATGTCAATACATTTTTTTCGAGATATCTCAAGTAGTTTGCATTTTATTTAAAAAATAAGTTGTCAAGAAGTCCTTAACGAAAAAGCCCTTTATTATTGCAAAACCATATTAAAATTGTTCAAATATGTAGGTTTTAAAATGGACAGGGAAAACGAAAGTAAGTTGACCAATAAACGCGACAATAGGCTTATTAAATCCAATAATGAATGAATAATCTTTGAGAATAAAGCGTTTGAATGAAGCCCTCTGCAATTAGGCAAAACTTAACCCTAGCTCAGTTTTAAATAAATGGTATAAATAAGGCTGCTAGTGTAAATCTCTGAAGATGCCTCTTTACCTAGATATACGGCCATATTATTCACTCCCTTTAATCCGGGTTAAAGGTGAGTTTAACCCAAAAATTAAACCCAACCCCATAATATTCAGTCGTTTAGCCCGAGAATAAACCCAGATTATAAGGTTCCGTACCCAAAGGGTAAAAACGGAAAATTATTAGTTTCGCTTTTGTCCGTTCGAACCCACTAGTTTAAACTTGACAGCGTTTAATCCGATTGGATTTATTATTATTATTATTATTGTAATTAATTAACAGGTAATTAAAATTACTTGCTAATACTTATTTTAACGAGCCTAGCTGCAGTGACTATTGGGTATTGGTGAGAAGCTGAGGTGTGACCAAGTCGTAGTCGTATGAAGTTCGTTATTTTTTGTTTAGAAATGGTTGTGGGGTAAACGGGATTGCGTTTCTACGGGTTAACTTTTTTGTAGTGATGGTGGTATAGGCTCCAATCGTTTTTTATACGGGTTTTTGAGGCAGTTTGAACAAGTTTTATCAAATCTAATTTTGTGTAGACGTTGAAATTAGATACCGGAGCATTTTTGGCCGAGATAGCTGCAGTATCAGCGTTTTCATTGCCTTGGATCCCGACATGCCCAGGAGTCCACATCAGCTTGACATTCCTCGGTGATTTTATAAGTTGATATCGGATTTTTGATATAAGTTCTGTGTTGTTGTTTGGATTTTTTATGGCGTTAAGGACAGATATGCTATCGGAACATATGATGTGTTTACCTCGTCGATTCATTGCTGTTTTTGTTGCTCGAAGAATGGCGAAGGCTTCTGCTGTGAATATTGAGGCGAATTCAGGTAGATTGCCTATGCAGACAATAGATCCATTTTCCAGGGTCACAGCAAATGATGTGTTGTTTGTAGTTTTTGAACCATCAGTGAAGATTAATTTCCATCCATCTGATTTTAATTTTGATGCAATGCTGGCGAAAAGTTGACAGTAGGCTGGATTGCTGGTGTTTGCCTTTTTGTAATTGGTAAGAGTAAGTATTAGGGACTTGGGGTTGATTAGCCATGGGGGGTAGCGTGGAGGAGCGGTATTTTTTTGCTTGGCTGGTAGTTCTAGCTCGGTTGCTTTATCGAGGGAAATAGCGATGGCGGATGGAATTCTCTTACAATTTTTTTGGCGCATTGCTCTCTTTACGTCGTGATCAATTATTGAATTTTTTGAAAATACGAGTTTCACGGATTGGATTTAAACTGCACTCCGGAGACCAGTTTAAGTACTTTAACTCGGGTTTAAACTCAGTTTCATAATATTGACATATTTTCGCTCGCGAGAAATTAGAAAAGTAGAAAAGTGATATAGAAAATAAAAAGGAGCATAGTTCAAAAAATGGATTTCATTTGTAAAATGGATGAAAGGTTGATGTCTTCGTCTTCAGAAGACGAATTTGTCGGAGAGCTGACGGTAAATCTACGTCGTCGTCGTCGCCGAATATATCGAATGAATAAACGGGGTTGCGTCAACGATTTCGATGTGTTGGATTCTCGCAAAATATTTCCGACTGAAGAAAGAGGCATTTTTGAGGCTACATTCCATGATTCGACGAATGCACTAGAAACTAAAATCGGAACACTACAAATCAAATTAATTTCCAAGTGACAAACAACAAAAAACAAATGCCATTATTTGTGAAATTTAACATTACGTAGGTTTAAAACGGGTTAAAAGCTGTTTAAAGTATTTTAAGTCCGCATTTAAATCCATCTTTAATCCAGCGGGCTTAATGCATGTTTTTCAGTGAATAATATGGACACAGGTTTACGTTTTTGGGTTTAAAAAATGCGGACTAACGATCGGGTGTAAAATTAACTTAAATCTGAGTTACACCCGGAGTGAATAATAAGGCCGATAGAGTTCAATAAAAAGCGACTGTTATAAATCCAACATCACTTTTCGATCAGCTAAATACTCAGGTAAAACGAATGCTCTTTGCAGAGTTTGGGTCTCTGTTTCTAGAAACATAATGCACTATAGACTTTGGCCGAGTTCATTATTGTAAAAGAGCTGCATTATCATTGCAGAAGTTTGGCAGTACTTGTGTTCTTGTTTTGTTGTTGGACTGCAGGAAAATGGCAGGAGTGATTTTCAACATTTTTGCAAATTATTTAATTATTTAATAATTTTGATGACACAAAACTATTAATTTCTTATCGCCTTGGAATGGAATCCGAATTTATTTCTGGACGAAGGAAGTGCTCTGGGGACAACTTTAGAATGAGATGAAGACGTCTTTTTTGGATGCTTTCCATGTTTGTGCCATCAATATTATAATGACGTAGGGCTCGCATTTTTATGCAAATGCATATTTTTTTTGGACAGACTTAGAAGGAAATGAATCAGAAAGTTGTTCGAATTTGCTTTAAAATGATATTCAATCGTTAGCGCATATTTTTGCATATTTTGGCTTATTGAGCATATTTTAACAATAAATGGATATTTTGGCTTATTGAGCTTTGAAAAAAATAGATCTCACCGAAATGCAAAGGAATCTTAAAAATTCTATCTTTCATCTGGAAAATAATGTTATTGATAGCTTGGCAGCACTGAAAACAATTCCAGCTGAATTCTAATGTCATTTTGTGCTTACATTTCAAAAGTCGAATTGTCAACATCTAGCTATCTATAGGCAGGCAGAAATTGTGTTTATTTGAGAAGGTAAGAACATAAATTTTCGATATTTTGTTTTCAATAAAGGCAAAATAAATCATTTTAGATAAAATGCCAAAACAAAGCACATCCGTGGCTGCAACTCTTCGAAATCATGTGTCGGAGAATCAAAGGTATTTTGTTTTGCAAAATATGCAACAAAGGTGTCGCAGTCCACAACAAATTAATAGTGGATCAGCACAACAAGACCCAAAAACACATCGAATATCAGACACCTCGCCGCCTCCAGAACTCTTTTTATTACCCAGCACAGGCAATACATTTTGCGTCGATTTATGTGAAACCTTTATTGCTGCCGACATCCCTTTAGAAAATCTTAACAACACATATTTGAGAGATTTTTTTTTCAAAAAGTACACAAAAGAAAGTGTACCCATGGAATCTATAATAAGAAAAAACTATGTTGATAAAGTGGTTACTCGCATTTTCGATGACATTTAAACAAATCGAAAGATATTGATGAAGTCATTTTTTGCAGCATGTTTCGGATTTTTTATGGCATATTTTGGATTTTTTTATGGCATATTTAGTAATTTTAAGTGCATATTTAGTGTGTTTTTAGAGCATGAAAATCCGAGCCCGAATGAGTCTTAAATCCTTTTTTATCAGCCTTGTTGAGCGATTGCGTATCTAAAACTTATTAAAAATATTATTTCTGTTTTTATTTCTGTAATTTTTATCTTTAATTTATATGTTATGCAATTATGAACTCATTTTTGTCAATGCACGATAGCCGCATTCAGGCAGCTGTAGTTTGGGTTCATAAATGTATTCATGAATATTTTTGCATGGTTTGGGCAGCAGTATTTACAATTATGAACTCACACATAGCTGGCCTTCCCATGCCCTCCGTATAATGCTAAGCATGCTCCCATCTAGCAGCACTTCCATTCCAATTCATTCAAAATTTCCCGGTGTCACTTGGGTGGCTTTTTCTTAGATGAGAAAATAAATAATATTTGAAACGCCTATCCACCTGTCCGCCCTTATCACCGTCCTAATATAATTCGTTCTTCATGAAAGCCCCTCCACTGGCATCAGCGATGTCAATTTGTTATTCTTTCATCCTTTGTGTCCGCAGTAACCACCAAGTTTTGGTTCATTGTTTAATCAATAACTGACACCAGCACACAAAAAAAAAAAAGAAACCCAAAATATTGCCATAGCGTTAATGGACGAAACAGAGGAATGGGGTTCGCCCAGACGTATGTCATGCAACGAAGAAAATAAACTTGGTCTTTGTACATGATATTCACAACCTTTCGTGACTACTATCCAGTCTGTCCCGAGCAGCACGAGAATTTGACGAGTACAAAAACCAAACAAAAGTAGGTCACTGACTCACCGCCAAAGTGACTGACTGACAAGACTTTATTTTCGTCCAATCGATACTAATCGAGCGTTTTATGCTGGATCACAAATTCCGAAAAGAATATCAAACAAAAATGGGAAACAAAACTGAGTTCGTAACAATGTTATGAATAATAAATAATTTAAATGCACAGCACAGTGGGAGAGGGCGGCCTCGGGTAGAACCGTTTAAATTCAAGCGCAATTCGATTCGGGGAATCCTTTCAACAAAACAAAAACAAAACGTCGAAGGCGGCTTTGAATAAATGAAGCGCTTATATATTTCGTTGGATGGTTTCGAAAAACCCTTTTGCATGGAAGACACAGACACCGTGCGGTTGTTGCTGTTCTGAGATGGATTTTCTATATAACTAGAAAGAGATCGATGCGGAGCATTCAATTCATTTCGCAGTGGCTTTAGCTTGACTTTGTGACTGACTTAACAACTCGTCATGTACCCTTAAGGGTTCCATATTCGAAGGCTTTGTCATGATATTTATAGGTTTCCTCCGGTTTTGTCGATTTAGCCGTTTTCTTCTGTCAAGTCCTACTCCATAGTTCATTGCATGAATCTGATATTTGGCAGAAGGCAGAAGTCAGAAGTTTAACAATATCAATCCTTAGAACAGTTCCCAGACACTGGGTTACAAACGTTTACAGCTTTCTCTTGACAGTAGCATCAACGATTTTCCATATAGCCGATTCGACATTGGAGTGAAACAAACTCAGCATTACTCTTTCAGTCTTTAGACTTAGTCTAATCTTGGAGAGCATTGAAAACGCCAACTTCGGTTTGCCGTTTCGGGTTTCGTCTTCGATTGAAACACGACTTGCCAGATTTTGAAAGCCGTATCTGTGCCTATTGTCCAGCGGTCTTAACTTTGTAGTGAGCTAGAAGAAACGAGGCTGATGATCTTTGTTTTGTGATTGTTGTTGTTCCTCGGCCCAAAGGCATCTGTCACCATCCCTAAGCCTGCTGTCATTTTGAGGGGATCCACTCATTCTAGTCAGCGTACTTGAGATGTTTTTAATTCTTAGATTCCACCGAATTTCTGCATCGACTCCAGTCGATACCCCACCAACGAATCGAGAAAGGACTCTTAAAATCGGCGACTGGGGCAGAACGCCACAATGGACAGATGTAACGCCGGATAAGTTAAAGACTTTGGGTAAGAAGAAGGTCATAGAAGGAAAATCGTCTCTCGAAAAACAAAGGTTCTGCTACATCATGGGAAAACACAGACTTTGTCGAAACTTGATAAAAGCCTTCTTGGAAGGTTTGAAAGAAAATTTCTTCGGCTGATATTCGGTCCAGTTGTATATGGATGGAGATAAAAGGCGATTCACTGACGAACTTTACAGACCATAATACAACGACTTTGACCTCTTCAAAAAGCTGAAAATACAACGACTGAGGTGGGTAGGTAGGCGCAGTGACTCAGTGCTTATTGTCCTGGACTTCCGGGCAAGTTCGATCACCGAAAAAACACAAATTGCATGGATTTTTCCACTGCGCCACCTCATCTCGAATTTTTGACAGTACAAGTGCCATGAAAGAGCTTCTCAATTGGCCGTTCGGACTCGGCATAAAATTGTAGGTTCCATTCGTCCCAACAATGAAAAACTCAGCCAAAACGAATAGTTGTGAGAAGCTAGGCCTGGGTTCTTTACGGATTTGTTTTGCCAACTATTTATTTATTCATTCTTAGGTGGTAGACCCTATTTTCACCAATCCGTCGAGTTTTTGAACTCTGATGGACAACGCACCAGACAAAGGCAGGACTTTAGGTGGCGGACACAATTTGAGAGCAAACTCAATCAACTTGGGGTGCATAACTAGAGGCAGCTAGGTAAAAGCCGAGTTGAATTGAGGGCTGACACCGTGGTCTTCTCTGATCTGAAGGCGGCTAGCTAAAAGCCGAGCTGAATTGAAGGCGCTTGGTGGCTGAGACCGTGGTCTTCTCTGATCTGTAAGCATTTGATGATGCCTACAGATCACACCGTGTAAGCGATCCACAGTGGTAAGTAAAAGTCGATTTCATTATTTTAAGCCTTTTAATGGATTGCATCAGTGAAAATTCCTTGTGCATCTGTTTATTTGCCAACTTGAACTGAAAGCAACTTTCATATGTACTTTGGAAGCACACGGACTCATGGCATAAACATCGGGGGCCGAGGAAATTCTAGCTTTTATGAGAACATCAGAAGTTTTTAGACGTGCGCAGTCAAATCGCACCGGGACAGTCGCTCTTATGCCTTCGCATTTTCAATTAATTGAAGAAATGGCCGCCCGCATTTACTCTTTTGAGTGATTGTGTTCCTATTCCAAGTGTCGCCCATAAACAGCCTTTAGACAAGCGGTTAAATCACCCTGCAGACGGGGGAAGCATCCATCAGAGTCACAAAGAATGAATAGGCTTCGAAGGGGCAACGGTGAATCGCTATTAATTCTATGCCTGCAATTTTAATGCAAATATCGTACCCCAACTCGTAACAAAATTCCAATAAACGAATCAAGTAGATACCTGTGTTTTCGGCGAAATGGTTCTCTACTGTCAGCTCTCCACGATTTATCGCCGACGAAAACCCCCGGTGGAACGCTGCAGTATCGACTTTTCCAACTTCAGTACCAAAATAAATATGCAGCTTGGACATAGGGGAGAAACAACGCAACCGTTGAATGCAAATTGAGTCGCTCCTTGACGTCGATGGGGGGAATGTGTTTGCTCTTCCAACCCAGCCAACCTCAAGGGAAACTATTTCAACTATTTAATATCGGAATTCGGAAACCTTAGAACGTAAATCTTCTACTGCTGCACTTGAAACTTTGAACTGGATTCCCGCTAAAAACCGAAGGACTACTCTCTAATGGCAATTGTGTTTCTTCGCAATGCACTGTTGCTGCTGCTGTTTTGCAGCCAATCGATTAAGTATTTTTTTTTTGTTTGAAATTCCAGTTTAAGGAACTATGATTGGAATTGTTGCAAAAGTTTAGTACATCAACGTAGGGAAGACCTTTCCAAATGATGGGTCGAAGCAGCCAGAGCAACTGGGTTATTACTTAACTTTTGTTTTGTTGAAGTGTACTTGGAAAGTTTTATATTTCAGTGGTGCCTACACAAACATATGGCCAGGTGTTGTTTGAGTGATTGATGCCTTGTTAGCTTGTGCGAGAGGAGGCGGCCCAAGCCCCCTCGGTGTTGGTTATCCTACTAAACTCTTTCGCAAGTTTCAATCACATTCAGAAAATTCACCGGAAATTGCCGACAGTCGATAGGAAAATGATTTCCACTTGACATTTTTCTGTTTTCTGTATACGCATTTAAAGCACAGAAGTTGGCTTGAGCTATTTTGAGAGAGGATATAAACCCTTGGCAATCAATGTACTCCGTATGGCGAAAGGTCGTGGTTCGTGGACATCGCTGGGAAACACTTTTTGCGAGCTTAAGTGAAGTACGGTTTCGTGTAACTGACAGCAGGGAAGTGGATGAATAAACGCCCACCAGTCTGATAGATTGAAATGAAAAGGAAGGCTTTGCAAATTGGTTATGGCTGGTTTTTTTAAATGCTAAAATCGATAGAGAAAACGACTTTAGGAAACGTACTCATCAGACTGTCGTTTAACCTTTTTTCTACCAGTAATTCATTTGCTACAACTCAACTAAAGACCGTTTGTTTGCACTAACGTTATTGAAAGGGCTCTATGTAGGATATTCTCATCATAACACTCCTGCTCTATTTAGATCAGATCGTTGAACGTCTTTGGAGAAAAGGAGGTTTGACACGGAGCTCTACGAGATGTACACTGTACAGCGCGACATTGATCGATATACCGAGCGAACAAACACAAATGGTTCGACCCGAAGAGTTTTCGATATCAACCCCGAGGGACAACACAGCAGAAAAAGACATCGCCTTAGATGCCGGGCACAAGAATAAAAGGAACCTTAAGCAACTGGAGGCGTTTAATAAAAAACTGCACGCTGCCTGGGTATGCTTAGTGGTTGAAGCCCAGGTCAGTCCGGGTCCACACAGGATTATAGAGCATTTCAATCTCTTTGTAAGACGACCCTTTCTGGAAGCACTTTCGCTGTATATACGAACCTTCGGCATCTGGCAAATCAATAACTTTGATTTCTGTTTTCAGATCGGCTCTGGACGGCCCTCGTTCGAAATGTCCGTCGAAGTAAATTTGTTTCATGAAAATATACAATATACGCCACCACTCCGCGCAAATATGGTGGAACTTTATATTTACAAAACATGGTCTCAATTGTGAAAACGCAACGGGCGTGGATCGTGCTCTTCGAGTTAGGGAAGCGCCTTCCGACCAAACCAATAGGCGTTTATACCAAATAAAAAATTATCGCCACAAGCGGTTTGTGTTGAAAGAATCATTGGACACAACGCTGGATCAACTGTAACCGCAAATGGAGAGCGTTATCAGACCTTAAAAGCGGATTTTTTTTTGAGTGTCAATTCTCACTGCAAAAGCCATGGACAACTTTAAGTTGCACAGTCACAGTTAATACAGCTGATCGGTTTGTGTTGCCCATTGTTTCTCTGGCGCCTAATTTCGAAAAATGGTGATTTCGATTGGCTTTCCCAATCACCCGACGCCTTCTGAAGTGGGGTAGTTTGAAGCCAAGGCTTAAGCAAGCTAAGAGTTCACGGACAATAAAAGAAGACGCAGGATGCGGTGACGACTTACGCGCTATAATATTCAAAAACAAATTTGCAAGGTTTTAAATCAAAAATGTCTTAGGACCTTAGGAGTAAAAAAACTTGTTTTTTTTTTAAGTTATTACCAAAAAGCATTCCCAAGGTTTGCCATCCTGATAGTCAGGTCTTATCCGTGAACGAGAGCAATACGTGACACGGAATCAGTTTTTGTTTTGTTTTTAAAATCGGAATAATTTCATGAACGTTATAGCTCTTTCACGAAAGCTACTAATCGGCCGCTAATTGGGAGATAAAAGCTACTAAAGGAGGACTAATCAAGGGTTAAAAAAAAATCTAGGGCAAGTATTGAGTTTCGAAGGAACTTTGCCAGGCTTGAGGCAAATAATGGAAAATTATTGGTTTTTTGGATGAGAGAAAAAAAAAGCTTTTTTGACGGCTCTATAATTACGAATTAGCCGATTTAAGGACCGAACAAATTATATTGTCACGGTGTATAAAAGCCCGAGGATAGATGAACTATCACCTACAATGAAGCAATCAAAATGGAGTTTTGTTAGTACTACAAGTTGATTCGTTCTATGTAGGGTTCGGATTTTCATGCACTGAAGATCTCAAAATATGCGCTTAAAAATGCAAAATATGCACTTAAAATTAGTTAAACTTAATTTCGGTTCAAATTAAAAACACATTTTCTTCAGTCTATAAGAATACCTTAAATTTTTTTTTTTTTTATTATTTAATAAAAAAATAACTTAAAACGAGATCAACATTTAATAAAAAAAAAAAAAGCACAGTTAACGTAAACATGAACATCTTCCTTTGTTTAATAAAAATAAATAACTCAAAATAAATTCCTTAATTCATTTTGAAAAGCTTTATTTGCATAGATCATGAAATTTTTTTTAAAATTTTCGAATTCAAAACGTTGGCGATTCGGTCTTAAGAATGCCTTATACAACGAAAAAGATCATGCAGCTTTGTTTATATAGTGCATTATAATGTGGGGTTGGAATATCGTTCAAGATTGTGAAATGAACAAAAGAAGAAGATAATACAGGGTCCGCCAAATAAATTTTATTTTTTTGAAAATGCTATAAAAAAACTACTGAATATTTTCTCAAATTCCTTTTTTTATTTGAAAGTACAATCCTTCCGGTTAATAATGGAAAATAATTTCATTCAAATGGCTGCCTCGGCTGGCCATGCAGTAGCCTACACGAAGATGCCGATTTTGCAAAAAAAAACATCTTTTCAGATGAAGCTCATTTTCATCTTGGCGGGTATGTAAACAAGCAAAATTGTCGCATTTGGGGCACAGAAAACCCGCACGCATACATTGAAAAGCCGATATACCCAAAACTAGTCACTGTTTGGTGCGGAATTTGGTCCAGAGGCATAATTGGGCCATTTTTCTTCGAAAATGAGCAAGGAGTGGCCGTTACAGTCAATGGCGATCGTTATCGGGCCATGTTGAACGAATTTTTGTTCACAAAAATTGAAGAGGAGGATATTGGCAACATTTGGTTTGAACAGGACGGCGCTACGTGCCACACAGCCGAAGCTACACTCGATGTTTTGCGCCCTGTTTTTGAAGATCGCATTATCAGCCGCAGAGCTGATGTCGTTTGGCCACCTCGGAGCTGCGATTGGACACCGTTGGACTATTATTTGTGGGGTGCCGTTAAAGATAAGTGTTACGCCGACAAGCCAGAGACAATTGACGCTTTAAAGGACAATATTCGTGAAGCCATTGGTGAAATACAGCTGCACACAATCGATAATGTGCTTAAAAATTGGACCGATCGTGTAGGCTACTGCATGGCCAGCCGAGGCAGCCATTTGAATGAAATTATTTTCCATTATTAACCGGAAGGATTGTAAAGGGTGATTTTTAAGAGGTTTAGAACTTTTTTTAAAAAAAAAAACACAAAAAATTCGAAAAAATGAATGAAATATTTATTTGAATCGATAGTTTGAACCTTGCAATTTAATGTTTAAAGATAATTTCATGCAAATGTTGACCGCGGCTGCGTCTCAGGTAGCCCATCCGCTGAGTCCAATTTTGGCATACTCTTTCACACATATCGGCCGGTATCTCACGAATGAATGCATGGATGTTGGCTTCCAGTGCGTCAATCGAAGCGGGCTTGTCCCTATACACATTAGCCTTGGCATACCCCCACTAAAAATAATCTAATGGTGTCAAATCGCACGATCTAGGCGGCCAATTGACCGGCCCGAAACGTGAAATTAACTGTTCACCAAACTCGCCTCGCAATTGCGCCATTGTTTCGCGTGCTGTGTGGCATGTGGCACCGTCTTGTTGAAACCACATATCATGCAAGTCAAGAACTTCCATTTCGGGCAAAAAAAAGTTTGTTATCATCGCTCGGTAGCGTTCACCATTGACAGTAACGCTGCGATTCGCATCATCTTTGAAGAAATATGGCCCAATAATGCCGCCGGCCCATAAACCGCACCAAACAGTGGCTTTTTCGGGATGCATTGGCAGCTGTTGCAATGCTTCTGGCTGATCTTCACTCCAAATGCGGCAATTTTGCTTATTTACGTACCCATTCAACCAAAAATGAGCCTCATCGCTGAACACAATTTTTCGATAAAAAAGCGGATCCTCGGCCAGCTTTCCAAGAGCCCATTCACCAAAAATTCGGCGTTGTGGTAGGTCGGCTGGCTTTAGTTCTTGCACCAGCTGTATCTTAAAAGGCTTTACGCCCAAATCCTTCCGCAAAATGTTCCACGTAGTGCTGTAACAAAGGCCTAACTGCTGGGAACGGCGCCGAATCGACATTTCGCGGTCTTCTGTCACACTAGCTGATACGGCCGCAATATTTTCTTCACTACGCACAGTACGTAAACGTGTTGGTGGTTTAATGTCCAACAAAGTAAATTTGGTGCGAAATTTGGTCACGATCTTCCGAATAGACTGCTCAGAAGGTCGAGAATGCCGATCATAAAATGGAAGCAGCGCGCGATGAACATTTCGAACCGACCACGAATTTTGATAGTAAAATTCAATAATTTGCAAGCGTTGTTCATTTGTAAGACGATCCATGGTTAAATTGCAAACCAAGCTGAAGCTGTTTGACAGTGACACAAGGTACTAAACACACGTCAGCTGTCAAAACCAGTGTTGCCAAAACCAAACCAGCTAAAAAATCACCCTTTACTTTCAAATATAAAAAGAAATTTGAAAAAATATTCAGTAGTTCTTTTTTATAGCATTTTCAAAAAAAAAAAAAAAGGTTATTTGGCGGACCCTTTAGTTTTAAGCTTCGTTTGCACTGACATAAAGGGGATACATTGCAAAATATGCAAATATAGTAAAATATGCACACAAATTGCAAAATATGCATTTATAGTAAAATATGCAAAAATATGCACTAAAGGTTAAATGCCATTTTAAAGGAAATTTCATGATACGTATACATAATAAGTTGCTTTGCATCCAAGGTGTTCATAAAAAAAACATGCATTTGCATGGAAATCCGATCCCTAGTTCTATGCAATGAATAGCTTTGCGACAGTATTGAAGTGGGAGAGAGGAATATTCTGTCACCGATCCTATTTCTACTGGCGACAGACGATAGACTTACTTTCCACTGTAGGTTTGTACATCTGAGATCATTTTAGAGGCTAGGCCACCTAGGTTATGTCGAAGATATATGTTCCTTGGCAAGTGCCAACAGCGAAACGAAATGTGTCAATCACTGCAACTGATTGGAAAGATGGCTGGTCTTAAGACAAACTGCAACAAGACCAAAATAGTGCACACCAGCCGCTCAGTACATCACCGCACTACTTAGAGACAGGCAGACGCTTATTGAGGAGGCGAAGCAGTGCCCATGTTCTGTAACTCATGCGATAACTTTTCGCATCGAAAACTTAGGAACAAAACATTCCGCTGGAAAATATTGGAGTTCTCTAACTGTATGCGAAAAGTATTCTGTGGTAACTTTTAATTTCATGGGAATTTTGGAAAGATTTCCCAAAGCTGTCAAAAATGAAAATTATTTCACAGGGATTTTGAGTATCGTTGTTTTTAAAAATGTTTAGCTTTCACTAGTTTTGGGTGAAGAATACGATAGGCCGTAACATGTTACGGATTCAAAGGCATGTACTAAGAGATAGGACAAACCCTTTTAAAAGGCCGGAAGCAAGATTTCGGGAGTTGTATCCTTTTTCCCGTGGTTCAGCTCGGATACTTAGTGACGAGCTAAGCCCACATTTGTGCAAAGGGCAAAGGAATACATTTTTATCCAATCCCGATTCGGGTCTGTGCTGCATTACATTTTTTTGCAACTGGGTCCTTTCAGAGAGATGTGGGCCATTGTTTTTCTACGGCTATTAGTAGGACTGTGGTTTCTCGAGTGGTTTCGGAAGTGGCTGATGTTTTGCAAAACAAAACGATGTCCAACCAAATACATCAAGTTTCCAACCCCTCAGGAATAAAATGAGATAAAACAAAAGTAAGTACACGGCTTACATCTTTTATCAATCAATTGTTCACGAAATTCAATTAGATTTAATGAAATGACTGGATTCACAGGGATTATTTGAGCAGTGATCGTACCCACGTTCGGATTAAGAGACCCAAGCAAGACGTAGAAAATTGATATTTCAAACCGTAAGGGTTACCATTCAAAGAATGTCCAATTGGTAATAAATTGTAATGTGACATTTCTGATAATTTAACAATGCAAATTATGTTCGTACCCGCACATTTCAGACATGTGATTACAATCTAAAGATTTTAGGAGGATTTGCAAGGTTTGGTGCACCTGCTCATGATGCATACGTGTGCGAAGCATCACAAATAAACGCACTATTAGAACAGCGCTATGAAATGAATTTTTTGTTTTAATACTTTATAACCGCAAGCTTTGAGTTTCGTGATAAAATTCGACAGTCGAAGTGAATATTTTATCGATCTTGATAGTTACGGAACCTGAATATATCACAAATTTCCATGGGTTTCATATCGAAATGTTCCATGTGATATAGTTTTCGATTCACACAGTTACAGAACGCGTCATGTGATAAAGGGTTTTCCAATAAGAGGTGTTATTGTGAATGACCCGCTAGTTCGGTAGTTGCCACTTTTGAAACCTGTATTCTTTGACATTTGACAAGTAGAAACTACGCCATTACTAAAAATGGAACGATACACGCTTCAACAACGCATTGAAATTATTAAAATTCACTACAAAAATGGTGAAAATCTTGCAGTCACAGTTCGCAAAACTAAAGCATTTTTTGGTCGTCAATGATTAATGATTTTTTATGGTCGGAGTTGGATGATATTGATCTCGACAACGTTTACTTTCAACAAGACGGCGCTACGTGCCACACAAGCAAGGAAACCATTGATCTTTTACGTGAAAAGTTTCCGGACCATGTTTTCTCTCGAAGAGGTGATCACAATTGGCCACCGAGATCTTGTGATTTAACATCTTGCGACTTCTTCCTTTGGGGCCACGTGAAAGATAAGGTCTACGCCAACAGCCCAGCGTCGATTCAAGACCTCAAAGATAAAATTCGTGAGGCTATCGAGGACATAGGGCTGCCACTTTGCGATTTAGTTATGGAAAGTTTCATGAAAAGGATATGGTCCTGTAGGCGTGCTCGTGGTGGCCATTTGGCTGATGTTGTTTTTCATTATTAACGGCATACCTTCCTCTTTATTATGAAATAAACATCCGATCATGTATCTCAAGAAATGGCATTTTTCTTTGAATACCAAAATAACACCTCTTATTGGAAAACCGTTTATTATGGCATTTTGTTTCGATTCATATCGTTTAAGAGATAGATATATCGATGCGATAATTACAGAACATAGGCACAGTTTAACTATCTAGTCAGTTTTCTATTGTCCGACGGAGGTGCGGCACTGCTTATTATCTAAATCACAGAATAAGTAAAACCAACAGCGCCTTTCGAATGCTGTCTTGAGAAAAGGAGACGAATCGAATTTCCCTACGCACCAAGGCTCTTCAAATCCGATGTTAAAAATCAGTACGGTTGCCTGTAAAACTTGGAAGGTAGCTACCAAAATTTCGAGAAGGCTACGGACATGCGTAAATTGCTTCCTATGATAACACCATTTGATCCAGTTGCCTCCCATCATATCAGCCCAAGATATGCGTTTTAATGCATGATAAGGAGACAAAACAACAAAATCGCGAAGCAGTATTCCAAATGGAGACCCCAAGACACAATGCGAGTTGGCAAATCAAAAACTGCATGAAAACAACAGTCTTTAATGTGCTGGACTTCTAAGCCAAGGGATTCAGATTCAAGCATCGGAAAAATACAAATATCTCCTCAAGGCTTTTTTTTGTGGACATCAGAGCTCCGGCCCATTAAATCTTCGATTCCAACCTAAAGGGGTGTGCGCCCAAAAGTAAAAAATTGACTAACAACCCACTAGAGAGTGCGCTGCTGGAGCAGTGATGCCAGATCCTGGGTATTTACCCTGGGTGGGCATTTTGCCTTTCAAAATAACCTAAAAGGGCGAAAAAGGACATTTTTGGGTACTTTTGATAATCGTCGTGGGCAATTCAGTCCAAAAAGTCTGACATTTGGAGGCATTTGGCAAAACACCGTGCCAACTCAAGACGGCTGTTAAGCGAGTATCTGCATTAAAAGACCACCTGTCGAGAATGTCCGCCGAACATTCAAAAGTAGAGCTTGACAAAAAAATTGCAATTTGGTTGCGCACAAACGAATGCTTTAAAGAAGCATTTGAACTCACTTTGGCTTTTAAGAAGCATATAAAGTGAAGTCTTTTAAGGGCGGGATGCCCAATTGTTCAGTTTATCTGAAACCGTAGAGTTGTCGCCATAATTGATTCCATCTAGGGAATGGGTCCGCTGCCTTAAGGGAGCAACAAGAGGAAGTGCCTTAGTGGACAAAAACCCTGGACCTTTCTTGCTAGTTCGTATATTTAATTTACCACTACAGCGTGTGGTTACATATTTCGTAAAAATACTCACAATAAATCTAGTAACCCATCATGAAAAAGTATTAATTTACAAAACTTGCGCGAAGCAACTGAGGTGACTGAATAAGAATGCTAAAAGTAAAGACACCTTTCAGGAATAATGTCACGTGAAGCTAATTGTGACGCAATTCGCATATTTGTTTAAGTCAGCTAATGGCTCCAAATGTGTTACCTATCTACCCCGCACAGATAGAACCATCACTTCTACCGGACCGTTTGTGTGCAGTTGGCTTTCACCATTACTCATTTGTATGTATGTAAATAATTTGCAAACATTTACTCAACAAAGCATCTCGCTGTGTTTGATCAAGCTTATTTCAAGCTGTATTTGCATCAAAACTATAATTCAAACCGATGAAGGATTACCTTGCACACGTCAGGGCCGCACAAAATGGAGTCGCTGTCACGGCCGTCCATAGGGCAACTACCTGCATCCCCGGCTCTCAAAATGTCACATTTCAATTCATCCACCGTCGAAGGATAATAATTATTGTGTTATGTAAGTTCCGCCCCACGAATACCCAGTACCCACCCCACGACCACACACTCGTGTGCACAGCATTCGGCTCAACTGTGAAAACATCCTCTCTCGGTGGGATATAGGGCAAAGTTCACAGAACAAAATGACCTTTATACGGGATCAATAAACGCGCGTGCAGGTACACATTTTGAAGAGCATGTTTGCAAAATTCCAATTGACGAAGCAAACCCTTGTCCAATGCACAGACAGAAACTACAACAACTGATAAATCCTTGAATCGTCTCTTTAAACAAACAGGGCTTTTCAGCGAATTATCTTTCTTGAGGCGTGACAACATCGAGACCAAAAGTATCGTCAAAACTCGTTCCCCGTTCATAATATTCTTAATCCAGTTGTTTTCGTTACGCCTGTGAAGTACATGTATGTATTTATGGAGCGCGACGAAAGATAAAGTGCACATACACAAATATCGTGAACGCAAATTACACACAATGTCATTTGTTCTGTTATCATCAATGATTTATTCACGAATCCACAGCACAAGCGTAATCAAGGGCTTGACGCTGTTTTCGTTCTCGTTGTTTAATTTAAGCTAATGCCTGATTATTTGTTGGCAACTCGTAGATGGCATTATGGTAATCTGGGCATCGCAGGTGAGTCCATTTGATGGTTGAAAATCGATGGGAAATTATTAATCATTTCGTGAATTGCAGCGGTAATTGTGTGTGGTGTGGCGTTTCGTTGGGGTGTGTCACTCAGGGAAACTAGAGAAAATTAACGACTTCGCGGAGCTGCAGGAAATTTGAATGGCAGGTGGAATTAGAGCCATTTCACTTTTCGGCAATTTCTTCCTTCGGCTGCCTGTAACCAAATTGGGCGAAAGTTTGCTCGTGCGAAATAGACATTTAGACGAATGTCTGGTGTGGAAAGCCACGGGATATATGAACAAAATGTTTATGGGGTGCGACGGAGAGAAAGGCCTTCGTTGTAGATGAAGTTGGCAGGCTTCCATCGCTGGACAACAAAAGTAGGGGTGGTAAAACACGGGAAGACCTCCTGTAACTGCGTTGTTATCTAGCTCCTAGTAAGAGAAATAACTCGTTAGTTTTATGATCTTTGTAACAAATAAAAAGAGCTAACAATTACTTACAACAGCATCTTAGAGATAGCGACCAACTTCCGAGTTTGAAAAGCTCTATCCACCTAAAGGCTGAAAGTTACATCTCAGTGCAAATTTAACGAAAAATAACGTTTGAGGATCGCTGTTTCTTTGAGAAAGCAATTGAGTAGAAGAGCCCGAACAACTAGGGAGATTCTGTTTATGAGCTTGGACCTTGGAGTCTATCTAAAAAGGAGGTTAAGGTACATACTTGGTCGCTATACGAAAGGGCGTCCGAGGGCTTTGCACAAAAGTCGTCTAAGATGGCTAGAGGACGTGTACACTTAAAAAACTGGTGCCCGTATTAAATGGGCCAGTTCTCTTCTATGTAGGTACATAAACTGCTTACATATAACCAGAAGTAAAGCTGTGATGCTAAGTAACTTGGCTACAGGGAACAGGGCATTAAACAGAGCTACAGGAACCAACCAACCATTTTAGGAAATCCAATTTTTCTGTCTTGTCTGTAAACTGATGTGGGATGAACACAAACGCTGCGGCCCGGAGGGTCTTTGACTCCAGTCCAGAGGAACAACAAAGTAAAGAGGAAGATTTCGCCCTAGGTGGGTTTATACCGCCCGACTTTGGAGAGGCGTATTGAGTTGGGCCTCACCCTAACTAAGGATCACGGAGATGTTCCATCCAATGACCTTCCCTGGCTCTTGTAATGGAAAAACATGGTAGACCATCGATGTAAATCATTTCTGATGGAACACAAATTGAAATATGCTTACCAGACTGGCGAATCCACGGTCACAGCTTTATAGTTAAGGAGATTGAAGGCTCGGTTGAGACTAAAGAAATTGCAATCTTCTCCTTTCTAAAAAAAAAAAAAAAAATAGCCACAGGCCGTAGGGATCATAGCCCTAGCTTTTCACAACCATTCGTTTTGTGTGAGTTTTTAATTTTTGCGACGAATGGAAGGGATCTACAATTTTTATGCCGAGTCCAAACGGCTTATTGAGAAGCTCTTTCATGACAGTAACACTCTCGGATGTTTGTCAGATATTCGCGAGAGGTAGCGCAGTGGAAAAAACGATGGAATTTTTTTTTTTTTTCGGGAATCGAACCTGTGACTCCTCCCTCAGTAGTCCAACACACTAAAGCCACTGCGCCCACATCTGTTCTTTTCTAGACATTCTTAAAAACTGAACAGACAGCTCAAAAAACTCTCAAGGAATACAAGTGCTGGCACGCGTTCTCTGAACAGTACAACATCAACCTTTGCCGCGTTCTGGGACACTGCGACATCACAGGGAACTGAGCAGCAGACGAACTGGCAATAATAGGCTCCTCCGGCGCTGACAGTATCTGCACAACGTGGAAACGAACGCAAAGCAATTCATGGATGGGAACATCTGAGCTACTGCGACGTTGCTAGGCTTACATGGCCACTAAAGATCCACGGAGCTTCTGAGACTCAACAGATCCAGGATCTCAAAAGTCTGTAATTTAATTTTGGAGCTTTGTATTCTGGGCAGACACGCGCAAAGACCTGGACTGCCATACAATGACTTTTGCAGAAGCTGTATAGACGAGGAGGAGGATGAGTCCATCACATACACCTTCTCTGCAGCTGCCCTGCCCCCCAACTTAAGGTAGGTATACAAACCAGTATCAAACTTAAGGTAGGCTTACTTAGGAAACTATTTCTTTTTCCAATAATCTTATTGATCTAAGCTACAGACAATGTCGCTCTTAGCTCTAAAAACGAAAGTAAATCGTTCACATGAGTGGCCAGTAAAGGAACCATCCCCCCTCAATACCAGTGGTACGCACACTTGACCGATTCACGTCAACATAACATAGCAAAATGCGTAAATTGACGCCCCTATTCTAATGTTGGTCAAAGTGCCTATAACTGCCTCTGGTTTGACGCTATTCAATGCGCCCTCGTATTCCAAAAACAGTATTAACATTCCTAGGGAGTAAAGGCCCATTTCAACAAATTTCTTGGTATTATAGCATTTAACGAGAACGCCCAATGATTTCAAAATCAAGAGGGGTGTTCCAGTATGAAAATGCAATCTTTGCACTTTACTGGTCGGGTATTGATCACGTAAATAGAATTCATCCATAGTCTTTTTTAAGTAAAAATAACAACGCAATCAAAAATGGTGTTAACAAATTAAACTTGTTGGTTTTTGTAGGTTTGATAAAAGGAGTTGACTTGGTCTTTGAAAATCAATGCAAGATTACCATCTAACTCCAGCTTTCTAAGACTTCAGAAGGTATCTACTCGCAATCTCGCATAATTCTTATGGTAGGAAGATGGTCTTTAGGGAAAAAAAGACGACTTTTTAGAAAAGGAGGACAATGCGTGTTTTCTTTTAGTAAAAAAAAACAGAGAGAACATAGTAGGGAAAAAAGGAATGTCCTATAAAAAAAAGAGGACGAATGGTCACACGGTTAAAATTATGGGGGTGTTTTTCAATACATCCGGAGTATTACAGGTCTATGCAATACAAGAAAAATTGGTTTTCAATATTTCCAATTTATTACACTTTTTTTCTTATACATTTATATTCAAATTTAATAGTTTTTCAAATTTAATACGAATTTTCTGAACTTTAATCTCTTATGATTGGAATCCAATTTTTTTGTTCTACAATCTAACCCTTTCTATGTTAAAATAATATTTCAAGAAAGAGCTTTTTACAATTAAATTGAAACATAAAATCTACTCTGATTATATTTTAATACGAACATATTAAAGCCATCAAGTTCAATATAAAGGGTCCGCCATCTAACTTCTTTTTTTTCAACTAGTGCTTATTTCGCGAATGGTAACACTTAGCTCATGTCTGATTTGACAGATAATTAGTTTTATCCTTCCGCTGAACGAATATGGTTGTGTATACGCTTGAACAACGCTGGGAAATATTGCGACATTACTTTGAAAATCATGGTCATCTTCGAAAATGAGCAAGGAGTGGCCGTTACAGTCAATGGCGATCGTTATCGGGCCATGTTTTTGTTCTCAAAAATTGAAGAGGGGGATATTGGCAACATTTGGTTTCAACAAGACGTCGCTACGTGCCACACAGCCGAAGCTACACTCGATGTTTTGCGCCCTGTTTTTGAAGATCGCATTATCAGCCGCAGAGCTGATGTCGTTTGGCCACTTCGGAGCTGCGATTTGACACCGTTGGACTATTATTTGTGGGGTGCCGTAAAAGATAAGTGTTACGCCGACAAGCCAGAGACAATTGACGCTTTAAAGGACAATATTCGTGAAGCCATTGGTGAAATACAGCTGCACACAATCGATAATGTGCTTAAAAATTGGACCGATCGTGTAGGCTACTGCATGGCCAGCATTTGAATGAAATTATTTTCCATTATTAACCGGAAGGATTGTACTTTCAAATAAAAAAAGAAATTTGAGAAAAAATTCAGTAGTTTTTTTTTATAGCATTTTCAAAAAAAAAAAGTTATTTGGCGGACCCTGTATTTGCATTTGATTTTAGTACAGAATATGAACCAAAGTTATCAGATTTAAATATATCGATATTGATTTTGAACCCAAATATTTTATTTTGTCGCTTGGTTACAAATTTAGTGTTAGTTTGAGCGTATATATTTTCTCGGCGTTTTCCTATATACAACCCCAAAAATATTAAATTTAACTCAACTGTGAGGCGTTTTATCCGCCATGGATATAGGCAGCCCAAAATGTTATAATACTAAAGGGTGATTTTTTTAGCTGGTTTGGTTTTGGCAACACTGGTTTTGACAGCTGACGTGTGTTTAGTACCTTGTGTCACTGTCAAACAGCTTCAGCTTGGTTTGCAATTTAACCATGGATCGTCTTACAAATGAACAACGCTTGCAAATTATTGAATTTTACTATCAAAATTCGTGGTCGGTTCGAAATGTTCATCGCGCGCTGCTTCCATTTTATGATCGGCATTCTCGACCTTCTGAGCAGTCTATTCGGAAGATCGTGACCAAATTTCGCACCAAATTTACTTTGTTGGACATTAAACCACCAACACGTTTACGTACTGTGCGTAGTGAAGAAAATATTGCGGCCGTATCAGCTAGTGTGACAGAAGACCGCGAAATGTCGATTCGGCGCCGTTCCCAGCAGTTAGGCCTTTGTTACAGCACTACGTGGAACATTTTGCGGAAGGATTTGGGCGTAAAGCCTTTTAAGATACAGCTGGTGCAAGAACTAAAGCCAGCCGACCTACCACAACGCCGAATTTTTGGTGAATGGGCTCTTGGAAAGCTGGCCGAGGATCCGCTTTTTTATCGAAAAATTGTGTTCAGCGATGAGGCTCATTTTTGGTTGAATGGGTACGTAAATAAGCAAAATTGCCGCATTTGGAGTGAAGATCAGCCAGAAGCATTGCAACAGCTGCCAATGCATCCCGAAAAAGCCACTGTTTGGTGCGGTTTATGGGCCGGCGGCATTATTGGGCCATATTTCTTCAAAGATGATGCGAATCGCAGCGTTACTGTCAATGGTGAACGCTACCGAGCGATGATAACAAACTTTTTTTTGCCCGAAATGGAAGTTCTTGACTTGCATGATATGTGGTTTCAACAAGACGGTGCCACATGCCACACAGCACGCGAAACAATGGCGCAATTGCGAGGCGAGTTTGGTGAACAGTTAATTTCACGTTTCGGGCCGGTCAATTGGCCGCCTAGATCGTGCGATTTGACACCATTAGATTATTTTTTGTGGGGGTATGCCAAGGCTAATGTGTATAGGGACAAGCCCGCTTCGATTGACGCACTGGAAGCCAACATCCATGCATTCATTCGTGAGATCCCCGCCGATATGTGTGAAAGAGTATGCCAAAATTGGACTCAGCGGATGGGCTACCTGAGACGCAGCCGCGGTCAACATTTGCATGAAATTATCTTTAAACATTAAATTGCAAGGTTCAAACTATCGATTCAAATAAATATTTCATTCATTTTTTCGAATTTTTTGTGTTTTTTTTTAAAACAAGTTCTAAACCTCTTAAAAAATCACCCTTTAGTAGTCGAGCATCATCCATGAAGTGGCCATGGATGAGTTGCGATAGCCTCACGCCACTCAAAATACTCGACAAAACATTAAATTCGACCACAATGTCAAAGGGCTACCTGCCTGTCTGCTGCCCATTGCCGTTTACATGCCGCAACGATTATTCCACACATTCTCCGGTAAACCCCCGAAGAGTCTAAGCAAGCTCACCCCAATAACAAAACCGTCCAGCATGACAACTCCCCCCCAGCAACATCTTAATCCAATATCAACCAAACGTGATGACTTATCACCACCACCACCAGCACCACACAACAAACAATATTAGATATATCTGCTTCTTTCAGTTTCCTTGCCACCACAGTTCAATTAAACTATGCTGGGGGTGATTTAATGCTCCCACATGACCCGTGATGTTGTTGTGCTAAGGCCTCCCCGGGTAAACGTGGCGAGAATTTGTTTATATACGAGTATTTACTCACCTTTTCTATGTTGTACTTTTCCAAAGCCTGTGTCGCACAGTCAACAGCGTCCTGTTGCATCTCCTCGCTCATATCAGCATTCTTAATGACAGCTTTGCGATCAGACATTTTGCTTCCAAATTATTCCTATTGGTTTATCTGCAAATACAAGGAGATAAAAGGAGAATTGTAAATACAGTGACTCAGTCCATGTGAAAGCATAATATTAACAGATTACGGCACTGATTACAGCCATGTTGTATACATCACCACTCGAGGGTACATATTTGCACAGAGATATCGATTACAAGTGGATTTCCTCAAAGGAAATACCTCCCCAACTCTCTCTCTCTCTCTCTCTGGGTGAGTTCGCTAATCGGGTCTAACTTTGCTAAATTTCAAACTTGGCAGGGATTATTTGAAAATCGTTGTGAGTTTCTTCTCCATTAAGCAATTACCTAAAGCACGCCCGTGCCTTGTTCGAAATTTTGTCAATCGATAGGAGTTTGTGTGAGACAAGGTAGCTGCTTTCAACCCACACCTGTCAACTAATCAATTTTGATTTCATTTACACACGAGTGGAGAGGAAAATGTCTCCTCCAAAGAGGAAAGTGTCCCCTTCAAGGGGGACCAACTCTCTGCCTTAATAGCACGACGGTGACTGGTGCATTTTGTTGAATCTGTTGATGCAGCAGCAGCATCATCAAACGGCTAGTGACTTTTACTGTTGATCTTTCTCGTCATCGTCGTACTTATGCACAGATTTGAAAGAAGCAAAAAGTTATTGTAACACAGTAATCCGTTAGTGGACTCAACCTGACGCCCCTTGGTTTCCTCTGTGCCCTTTGAATTCATTTAATTTACATCCATTTCGGGAGATTCCCTAATGACGGCGAAACGAACAGAAAGTAAAACAAAAACACCAACGGGGGGAGGGGGCGGACGGATGGGGCAAGCAACCTTGACTTAGATAAAGGCTTGTACAAGTGTAGCTATACACAGCTAGCAATCTTTTTTTGCCCAAAGTACAATATAGTCCTCATTCCGGAGGGTAGGTTATTTCTAAATCAGTGTAAGTTAACGAAGGGAACATAATTTATGAACAGCTAGGACCAAAATAGTTGTACAATTGTGTATTTTTAGAGGAACTCTTTTACGGATGTTGGTACTTAAGTCTTGAGACATGGCGGCACCAGTGTGAAGGCGATTGAATTTTTTCACCATTTCTTGGCACGAAAGTTGAAAAAATTCGGCCGCCGCGCTTAAAACCTCAATACAGGCGGCGAATCATGGATCGGTGCATATGAACCCGAAACTAAACAACAATCGACTGTATAGGTCGTTCAAGACGAGCCAAATCCAACAAAAGTAGCTCGCACGTATGGCTATAACTGAGGCCTTATGCTAAGCCAGCCACATAATTATGCGAACTGGCTACCCTTTCATATAAGTCAACTGAAAAAGCTGTTCATGACCGATTTAAGCCAATCAAAACTGAGACACATCAATTCAGCCAGATGTCTTATTGAACTATATGTAACTCTATTCCTTTACTTTTAAATTTTACGAATTTTTTTGACTTTTTACTCAATGCCTTGAGTATTCTTAAATTCAACAAATTTCTTAGTGTAAGAGTTGGAAAAGCTGTCAGTCACTATTGACAGATGATTTAAAATTTGTTGTCCTTGTTGGCATTCGCGTGCTTATGTGTAAATTTAGTAACGCATCACTGGCATCATGATGCTTTGCAAAATGTTCATTAATGCAACTATTGGCATCACTTTCAACGTCAAGTGTTCATTATTCATTTGATCATATATTGATCAAACTGATGCGCAAACATAACGAAAAAAAGCATCACAGAAATATGTTACCTGATGCGCTGTTGATTCTCCGGCAAAAAAGGAAGAAAAGTGTCGGAAGCGAAAGAAAAGAAAGTAATGTCGTTTTCCATTGGGCGACCGAAATCGAAAAAAATCACTTCTGAAACCGTTCCATTGACACAAAAAATACTCTTGTGGTGATTCTGAGAAGAGAATTTCGCTTCTCGATTTGAAGTAAGAATCCACTCAATAAGCACTCACACAAGTGTAATTTATGTACTATTTTATACAAGTAAGCTGACAGCAGCCGTAGATTATTTTTTGGCATTTCACCAATACATTTGTGGATTCTTTCAGAAGCAGTTTTCTTGTTCCATTGGATTTCAGAATGAGTGGATCCCCGAGTGAAACAATGGAAAACGCCATAAATAAACATTTTTATCAATAGGTACATGGGCGTTTGACAGAAAAACTTATAAATTTTTGTTGAATTCTTTATTTCAATTTTTCTCACAAACATTTTTTTTTTACATTGCGTATTTCAGCGTTGCGGAGGTAACGTTTTTAATAACGACAAGACGAAGGCATGAACAAAATTCTATCGTCTTTACGACTAATACTTTTACTAGCAAAACTTCCATGTTGACATTAAAACGTTTGATGTAAACAATGGGTTCTAAAACTCAAACGTCATATTCAATCAGCAATGCATTAGCATAAACTGTGCATCTTATCAGCATCGCAAATAAGCAGTGACGCCGCATCACTGCGCAAATGTTTGACGTTTCTGAATTTACACTATGTTTTCATTTTCTGCGTACTAAAATGGTATCAAAAGGCGGCAAAATCAAATTGAATGTTCTTCTCAAGATTCTTTTCGAAAGCGACGACGAAGTTCTTCCTCGCTGTAAGAATGGACAATCTCCTCCACCTTATTTTTAAGGCAGTTTTGATTTTTCCTCAGTACAAACTCTTCCACATACTCGGATTCATCAAAATTAAGTTTGATTAATTCCGAATCACTTTTTTTATTTAACCCATGTGGTCTATATAGATCAATGATTTCCACGGTTTACAACAATCGTACGAGATCCAACTGTAGTTGCAAGCCATGGAAATCACTGATCTACATAGATCGTGTAGGAATAACAAAAAAGGCCTATTGTTAATAAATAAGCAAATTCTTCGAGTTTATCAGACATTTTAACAACTTTTCGTACCAGTTTTTTGTATTTTTGAATGGTGTATCTGTCATTTTCACAGATTACTACAAAAGCGTTCCCTAACTTTTTCGTTAGTGTCTCTCTCTGTGAGAGAATATATCCCCACCACTGCCATTGTGACAGTCTTTTCCATTCTAACTACAAAAGTAAAGGAACAAACCTCATAATACTTGAACGTCTCCATTCCATAGTAAGTTTTGTTGACAGTTCCAACAATGGTGATGTTTAGACTTCTAGGGAAGTAAGTCTGACAACATTTTTGTCTCTCTTTTGATTGATCTCGATCTAGATTGATCTTATGAACAATTTTTAAACGTAACGGATACCAAGAAAATCCTGAAGTCGAGTCGCCACTTTCGTGAATGAGCTATATACGTTCACGGAAATAACAAAAATAATTTAATGTCGCACACTGTGTTGTACGATATTGGGTTCTCAATTTTCAAACTCTCACTAAAAACATTCACTTGCAAATGAGAAAGTGAAAAAAAATTATGCATATTAAAAGTTTTGAAGTTTGGTTTCACATTTTCGTAGAACGAGAATCGAAATTGCGGTGAAAGGGTGAAAGCATTTTCGTTTCACTTTTTCCCAGAACGAGAATTGACCCCCTGGGGTGGGATTCCGTAAAAACAGAAACGAAACACACTTTCGCGTATCAACAAACGAAGGAAATCACGCGAAAGCGAATATTTGCTTCATGTAACTCCTAACGTTTTCTTCTTCACATTCGTTTGGGTTTAAGAAACTGTGTGACAACAAAATTAGAGTTTGGAAGTCTCAGTATGTAGTTTTATTTTCGTTAAGTTATTTTGAAAACTAACAGCTGACAATTGAAAGTATTTTGGTTACAAAGGTGGACGGTTGGAATAAAAATGTAAGTTAAATAAATAAGTTACTTACTACTTATTTTTCAATATGCGCATATTCTATCCATCAATCATAACATGTACAGGGTGTTTTTTTTTTTAGAGGTATAGAACTTTAAGTTGGCAACACTATTTTAACTGCCGGCCATTTTGTCAGCTGTCAAGTGATTTATTTTATTTAGTTTGGTTTGCCATTTCATCATGAACAAGTTGACAAATGAACAACGCTTGCAAATCGTGCACATTTATTTCGAAAATAATGGTTCAGTTCGCGACATGGTCGACGTAATCGTCCATCAGAGCAATTAATTCGGTTAACCATGGATAGTTTTCGCACTACGTTTACTCTATGTGATAATACGCATCCGGAGAGACGTCGAACAGTGTGCACCGAAGAAACAATTGCCGCTGTAGAGCAAAGTGTTGAAGAGGACCCGGATGAATCGATTCGCCACCGTGCACAGCAATTGGAGCTTTGTCCATCAACTTTATGGAAGATTTTGCGCAAAGATCTTAGCTTGCGACCTTACAAGATCCAGCTTGTGCAAGAATTAAAGCCGCGAGACCATGCAATGCGTCGTGATTTTGGTGTATGGGCCGAAAATGAGTTTTAAAATCGATGCTGATTTTCATCGCAAAATTGTGTTCAGTGATGAGGCTCATTTTTGGTTGAATGGCTACGTCAACAAGCAAAATTGCGATGCTACATGCCACACAGCGCACGTCATAATCGATTTATTGAAGGAAACATTCGATGAGCGCATAATTTCGCGGAATGGACCTGTCACCAAGATCGTGTGATTTGACACCATTGGATTATTTTCTTTGGGGATATGTGAAGTCGCTCGCCTACGCCAACAAACCAGAAACGTTAGGGGACTTGGAAGCCAACATTCGTGGCGTTATTGCCGACATCCAGCCCCTCGAAAAAGTGGTTGAAAATTGGACCTCTAGACTTGGCTTTATTCGAAGCAGCCGCGGCGGCCACATGCCCGAAATCATATTGAAACATTAATGGCATAAAATTATCCTTCCAATAAAGCCAAATTGATGGACATTAAAACGATTTTTTGTGTTTTATTTCAATTCGAAGTTCTATACCTCTAAAAAAACACCCTTTATAATAATAGGACTTTAACAACAACATAAACCCAACAAAAACTTTTAATAGAACAAGTACCGTTTCATGGCAAAAATGTTCGCACAAACAAGGTATCCCAACGTGCCCAGTAGCGCGAAATTAAACATATCCCCTCCTGTTGACAATGCTATGAAAAGTTGCGCCAAAACTGCTCCGGTTACTCTAACTTCGTAGCTCATCCTTTTATGGATCACCCAATTTGCATTCCTTTTTTCATCGGGCGCTTTTCGCCTTTTAGCAATTAACTCCAACTAAAACCAGCAAGACATTGAACCAATTCGTTTATAAAAAAGAAGAAGCAAAAAACACTTGACAGCCGTCTCAAGTGTTTGCTCATGAATCATCCCATCGAATCCGCCTCAAGAAATAAGGTTATAGCCGCACATACGTATGCACATCTCTGCCGTTCTCTCAAAGAAAACCCAATACATCCTCCTGTCGACACATCCTTAATCCGAAACCTTATCTTTCTCTTTTTTTTTGTTGTACTTCATTAATTTTGACATACATTGCACATCTCTAATCCCATTTCTTGTTTATCTCTCTCAATCGTTATGTCAATAATAATAAAACGAAACTAAAAAGAAAACATCAACAGACACCACTGGCCGCCCTCCCATACACACACCAACAAGCGTAAAGGAAGAATCCACCATAGAATAACATTTCATCGTTGCTCTGTCAAAAGCCCGTAATGAGGTCAACGTTATTCACAGCATATGTATGACGTGACGACGATCTAGCAAAGACAAAAACAAAATCTCGGGAAAATCGCCCTAAAAACAAAATGCAAAGAAAAACAAAAGCAATATTTGTGTACATTCACACAAGCAGCGCGCAGGGGGAATAATTACAGAACAAAAAAATATACGAATGAAGTTATACCCTATATTCGCTTCGAGTTGGTTTGGTTAATGTTGTTCTTAGCTTGCTTCGAGGGGGTTGAGGCTTTTCATGGTCAAATGTTTTTCTTTCTTTCGGCAAATGTGTCCTAAAAAAAAACAGCAAACGGAGGCAGATTAATCACGGAATAAAAAGGGAGTGTGATCCAATTTCGAAATGCGGGTGCTTCTTCGCAATCGTGTGGGGGGAAAACAACGCCTGCGTGGGGGTAGGATATTTTGTCCCTGAAAACCCTCCAACGTAAAGCAAACACAAAATTAAAATCACATCTTGTTTATGTCTAAACGAGCGATTTTTGGCAGCAAAACGACAATGGCGGGACATGGTTGACCTTGCAGATGGCACATGGCGGGAACTTGCGGCAGCGATCAAGATGGCTCTTCAAAAGAACTTGACATTGTATCCGAACCGTTTAATTTGACCTCGTTGTGGACTAAATATGACATGGTTGGTGGAATTTAGAGATGTTGGGTCCTTCAATGTTTGAGGAGTTGCGTCGGCCCACTCATTCGGATATAATTCCGGCACAATCGGACCCTGATCACGTGGAGCCGTCTGGATAGGTATTTTTGAAGTGAACTTACGATGACTAGAAACATGTTTGAAATGAAATGATTGAACTTCTCAACGAATGCAACAAGTGTGATTGCTTGCTTTGTGTCCAAGTGCGACTCTGGATGCAACTTTGGGCGAATACCTCTGATGCGGAGGCAACGACAACGATGTCCAATGGACAAAACAAACAGAGCTGGTGGTGAGTCGTGATCAGCAAGAGCCTGATCAACAAGGCTCACGTCCCTATAGCCCTCACAACCTTAATTGATCAGGGAATATGTATACTGCGATGGAAATGAACCCTAGACTAGTTTAAGATTGATTTAAATTTTTCCATTATAAAAGAAAAAGAACGACCTTGGGATATTCATAATGAAAATGATGACTATTAAAAGACCACGAGCTATCGAACAAGGAACAACTGACGGAGACGTTGCGTTTCTATTAAGCTGACGCGATCTAGAAAATGCGAGGGATGGATGGAACGGGCAAAAGGAGTTTGAAAAACAACACCACATCCGGGAATGGACATTTGACTCCTGAACGACAAAAGAGATTTTAATTTTTTGAACGCGAAAATTCTGATTTATGCAATTGACACAACAGGACCAATAATTGCAAAAGTCATAAACCACTCAATGCTAACAGGATGCTTTCCTGAAACATGGAAAGAATCAGTTGTCACCCCGGAAAAAATAAAGGAAACTGACAAATGTGAGAACTTTCGTCCTATCAACGCTCTTCCAGTATACGAAAAGGTTGTTGAAAAAATACTGCATACACAACTCGAAGATTACCATCTTGAAGTTAACGATCTTTTCATTGAAAACCAGTCCGGATTTCGGAAAAAACACTCTTGCGAGTCAGCGCTAAATAATGTACTTATAAGCTGAAAAGAGGAAGTAGCAGAAAAAAAGTTCGTGTTTGCTGTTTTTCTTGATTTCAAAAGAGCCTTTGAGACAATAGATCGGAAAATATTATTGACAAAGCTGAGTAGTTATGGTGTAAGAAGGAAGGAACAAGACTGGTTTTCGACCTATCTATCAAATAGAACACAAAAAACATCAGTTAATGGCGTAATGTCGCAGAGCATCGAGGCAAGGCACGCAGCTCCTCAGGGATCGATTCTGGGGGCACTGCTATTTATCATCTACATAAATGAAATTAAAGAAGTTCTTCGACAGTCTCAAATTGTGCTTTTTGCCGATGATGCGCTTATTTTTATATCGGGCAAGAATGCGGACGAATGTGAGAAACTTTTACAAGAAGACCTAAACAGAGTTAACGAGGGGTTGAAAGCGAACAAACTAAAACTGAATGTAACAAAATCGAAATGTAAAACAAAACATCAGCCTCAACCTGCAGATCGATAGGAACAAATAGAACAAGTCAATATAATAAAATACACTCCTCGCCACTTGAATAGGACACCCTGTACACTCTCTATGCAATTGCTCTTAACTCGAAAGCGGAATGACAAAATAACGGTATTTTTGCACGTTGTCTTTGTACAACTATTCTTCGCTCTCCGTGAAAAACTACAAGTTCTGGAAAAGAGCCGTTATATGTTTTTTTTTTCCACTTTATGTTAGCATTTGTTGGAATTTAGACAATATTTTTGCGCCACATGAATAGAACATGCATTTAGTTTGATCGTTATCTTTGGCACGCGGACACATATTTTTCGTTGATTAAACTTGTTTGTTAGTTTCGACTATTTAATTTTAAAAAAACGTAAAATGGGTCGAGGGAAAGTCTTAACCGAAGCGGAAAAAGGACAAATCAAAGCTTATAAGGCCGATGGCCTATCTATTGCCAAAATAGCTAACAAAATCGAGAGGAGCCGACACGTCATATCCACATTTTTAAGTAATGAGACTAAATATGGAAACAACATGAAAGGTCGCACACGCAGCGTTCTTACTAATGCGGAAAGGCGACTTACATATATTAAGAAAAGCGTCAAATTCTCACGAATCGTTGGCAAAAATCAAGGAAAAATATGGTGTTAAGGCAAGTCTCACAACTACGCGTCGTGTTATTTCCAATGCTAAGCACATAAAAAGACTGAAAATCAAGAAGAAGGCACCCCTTAACCCGGTCCGAAAAGCGCAACGCCTCGGTTTTTGTCGCACACATGTGACCTGGACTTCGGAGTGGCATAGCGTAGTCTTCTCGGACGAGAAAAAATTCAATTTGGAAGGCCCCGATGGCTTTAGCTACTATTTGCATGACCTCCGCAAAGAAACTCATCATTTGGACCGGCTGCATAGCAGAGTTGGAGGTTTAATGGTGTGGGGGGACAGCTCTTATTATGGCACCTGCAAATTACGATACCACAATGAATGCGATGTCTTACAATGGTATATTGAAAGAGGCATTTCCATGCTTTCATAACCTTTTTGGACCCTCTGCATTGGATTTATCAACATGATAATGCGCCCATACATACAGCCCGAGTTGTTAAAACCTATATAGAGAGCCAAAATGTGGAGCTATTAAGCTGGCCGTCCTATTCACCGGATTTGAATATCATCGAAAATGTCTGGGGATGGCTGACACGTCAAGTGTATGGATCAGGACAGCAATACTCGAGTATACCCGAACTAACCGAAGCCATTGAACTAGCTTGGAGCTCGATTTCTCTCAGCTATTTGGCAAATTTGTATGCATCCCTTCCCAACCGGATGTGTGAAGTTTTGGAGCAGAAAGGTGGCTCAACGCACTATTTAACTTTTTTTTTTTAATTCAAAATACTCCAATTTCCTAAAATTTTATAAATTTTTGTGTTAAAAAGAATCGGAATTCCCTGAAACGTTTTTTTTTTCATTAAAGTGTCCTATTCAAGTGGCGCAAAATTACGATCTCGAATTTGGTATTTTTTTTGTTAATACTCAAAGCTTTAGTATTAAATCTTCTTTGTGGTCAAATTACAACTATTAAATAAACTTTAATTAAAAAATCGCAGTCGGCGATAGAAAACAGAAATAAGGGGTGTCCTATTCAAGTGGCGAGGAGTGTATCTAGGCATAGTTGTAGATGACAAAATAAAGTAGGGGATGATAGAGGGATCTCTATTCTCAGTTCGTTAAGGAACATTTTTGCTCAAATTTTATACCACAGGTTATATTTATTGGCTTCTCAACAGTTGATCAAATTGGAGTACTCACGAGTATAGCTAGGAGGCAGATAGACAAAAAAAAAGAAGTTATTTTTTGTCGACTTTAAATCCGCCTTTGACACAGTCAATAGAAATGCACTACTTTACAAATTATCAGCTCTAGGTTTGTCTACGAAGTTAAATCTTTATCAACAGTTTCTTCAGCTGCTGTTTGTAATGGAAGCGCATCGTATAATTTGTTTAGAACTGAAACGGGTGTTCCTCAAGGATGCATTCTAAGTCATATTCTTTTTGCATTGTTCATAGCCGATTTTTGTGAATTTCTGCAAGTTGGCGGTATACAGTTTGGAGATCTGGCAGTAAAGGTCTTATTGAATGCAGATGACCTAGTAATTCTCGCAGATAATGCTGTGACACTGCAACTTATGATCAACAAACTGAAGCGCTACTGCGACTTGTGGGATTTGCAAATTAATATATCAAAGTCTAAAACTATGGTTTTTGAATCAACATCTCGAAGGAGCCGGAGCCCTCGCCAACATTGGACTTCAGATAGGGAACCAATAGAGGTAGTTCATCAATTTAAATATTTGGGTTTTCTCTTGTCACACAACCTTGACCTACGTTCACATGTAAAAGAGAAATGTTCAACTTCAAAAGTGGCTATCAGTCATATGTGGAATAGCTTTCTTTCAAAAATATATGTGAATCCCCCTCTTCAAAATTTTAAGTTTTCGTTGCTAAAGTAAACTCGTGCCTATAATGACAGTCTCTCAGGCAATGAAATAAGTATGATTTTTAAAGCTAGAACCGAAACCAGAGACAATACTGAGACCATCAACTTCGGCCGATTTCCCGTTACTTGCCAAAAGCTGTATTTTTATGGGGTGGCAAATGCTAAGTGCGTTAGTATTAGGTCTGTTCCTTTACTTTTGTAGTAAGAAAGGAAAAGACTGTCAAAAAGGCGGTGGTGGAGATAAATTCTCTCACAAAGAGAGACACTTACGAAAAAGTTAGGGAACGCTTTTGTAGTTAACAATGAAAATGACAGATACATAATTAAAAAATTAAAAAAAGTGCTACGAATAGTCGTTAGAATATAGTATAAACTCGAAGAATTTGCTATTTTACAAACAAAATTAGTTGCTTCATCTACCTAGCGATGAAAGTGATTCGCAATTAATCGAACTTGTTCTTCATGAATCCGAATCCGAGTACCTATATGGAAGAGTTTGTACTGATTAAAGTATGTACAATTGTACAAGCATTCGAGAAGAGGAAAAAGCGACACGGCATTCAAAATTACGTGGAGGAGATTATATTTACTTAAGCGCGGACATAAACCATGATGTTCAACTCCTGGGATTGTGGTTTTCGGAACACAAACTAGTTGTCAGCAATAAAACTAAATTACTTCACTTCAGTCTTAATGTGCAAGAGTCCCTAAGCTCCGAAATTTTCTTTCATGCAAACAATTGCGAATGGTCAAATGCGTCAAATTGTGTCTGTACTGAAGAAGCCACAAGGACAATGTTGTTTGAGCAGGCATCTTGTAACACATGCTGTTTTAAAATTGAAACAATTAATCAGTTTAAATATTTAGGCATCACTTTTGAACAAAATATGAGTTGGTCCAAACATATTTCGATTCTGAAACAATATTTACGATCTTCAGTACGAAGCTTTTATCGCCTTAGACAATTCTGTGACAAAAATACTTTGAAAACAGTATATTATGGAATATTTCAATCAAAACTACAATACGGAATAAGTTGCGGGGGTGGCGCTTACCAAACGAAGATTGAACCATTCATTGTTTTGCAAAAATGTGCTATAAGAAAAGTATGTGGGGTAAATCGTTTGGCTCCTTCTATAGTTTTGTTCAGAGCATTGAAAATTCTGCCACTAAAGCATTTGTACTATTTCAAAGTTTCAAAAATCTTTTTTATGAGAGGTGGCTCTTTACAGAGCCCTATTTCAAACAATCGCAATCTGCGAAGCAATTCAACTAATGCCGTCATTATTCCTCCTTTCCGTACTACTCTATTCAAAAGCTTTTACTCCATCGTGTCGTGCAAACTATTTAATCAACTTCCTACAGATATCCGAGGAATAAGATCATTGCCCCTATTCCTAAATTACGTAAAAATATGGCTTCTTGATTTTGATCACGAGGAAATTAAAGTTTTGCTGCCCTATGTTGTCTAAACATGTATACGTTACATTGTTCTATTTGTTGTTTTATGTACAAATTAATGTTCTTTTAAATTTACGTTTTCTTTCTTTTTTATTGTTAATTTTGTGTAAAAATATGTATAAATTCATAAAATGTTTTTCTTTTAAAATTAATTAAACAATTCACCCCACACTTCCAAGCTATTTTTTCTGAAGTGACATTATCACTATTTGTTACTACACAAATACAAATGTCACTACCTATTCTTGTACTTAATATTGTTATGGTAGATTAAGTAAATACAAAGTTTGTTAAGTCAAGAATCATGAAAATAAATAATAATAATAATAACTTTCTTACTCCATACAGCGAGGAAGAATTTCGTCGCCACTTTTGAAAAGAATGTAAGGAGAATATTCAATTTTATTTTTCCGCCTGTTGATACCATTTTAATATACAAGAAATCAAAACAAATGTCAAATAGGACAACAAATTTCGAATCAGCTGTTACTTGTAAGGTGGCTGACAGCTTTTTCAATTCTTACACCAAGAAATTAGTTGAGTAAAAATTCGTAAGATTCTCAGTGGAGGGGTAATCTCTTGCTCTCTCAATGACGCTCTTTTACGAATTTTTCGAGTTAAGGAACGGCATTGTGTAAAAATTCGTAAAAATTCGTAAGATTTAAAAGTAAAGGAGCAGACCTATTGTTACATAGGAATTCGTATTGACAAATGCCACGTAACTTCAAAAATTCCGTCTCACCAACACACTCGCACCTTGCATATGCCACTTCCGCTTTGGACAAAGTTGCTGCCAGCGTTCAAAGAATTTTATCCGTTTAATTTGAAATTGTTCGTTACGTGTGAATATTTTTGAGGGAAAATGAAAACAACAAATTTTCTTCATTATTAAAGAATAATTTACACACGAAATCGAAGTTGATAATATCCAAAAGCGGAAAATACACAACCATGTTTGACAGAATATGTCAGAATGGGTCTCAGTCAGGCTTGCCAGATTGTGCGATATATCGCAAAACGCGCGGTATTTTTTTTCTATTTTGCGGTGTAAAATTAGAATTTGCGATATCTCTTATTTTTTGCCAGGTTTGCGATATTTTGTTTTATTAATCAAGCAAAATAAAATACTAATTCAATACTCATTTGAAAACACTGAATACAACCATTATTGCCAGAAATGAACCAACCCGAGAAATGCTTCAAAAGCCTTCAACTCGAATATGTACGAACAATATTCCATTGAAGATGAAGAAGACGTAAACGCGTACATCGACAGCTGTTAAAATAACTAAGTTACATAACTTGATCTTGCTGCAATACTAATACTAATTTGTTCCTTTTTCTTTGTTATTAGCCGTGTTTTTTTAGCTTCGATCTCAGCAAAGCAAAGCAAAGCGAAGTAGAATTTTCATCACGCAATTACAACAACTACGCTCTACTTGACACTTCGAGGCTCAGTTGTAGTTGTTGTAATCGCGTGCTGAAAATCCTACTTTGCTTTGCTTTGCTGAGATCGAAGCTCAAAAAACACGCCTATTGTTTTCTGTTACCTAGCCAAAAATATTAAAAATCAAGTGAAAATCAAGTTTTATGTGTTATTTTTTTATTTTTAAGCATTTTGCGATTTTTGCGATAACTTTTTTGTAATTTTACGAAAAAAATAACTAAAAATTGCGATATGTAAAAGCTTATGTAATTTTAATAGAATAGAAGATGTATTCCATTTTCTGGCAAAATGCCCCATATTACGTGAACTACGCGTTCTGTACTTTTCTAACAGTGACCTTATTAGAGAAGAAGCTACATCAATATTGAATAGTGCCTATGGATGGAATCTACTTTTCAAATACTGCAATCACGCCTTAGCCTATCGCAAAAGTTTCGTGGACTAATTTCAATCAAAAAAAAATACGTAAAAATTTAAAATTCTGCTACGTAGTGTTCCGGACCTGTTCTTCTTTCTTTATTTTCTTTTAAAAGACATATACATATTTATTCAAGCTATCAGTATTTTAACTAAGTAACTAATTATTAATCTAGATTAAAGTCAATCCATGGCAGACGGCTTTTAGCCAAGCTTTTCTTTTTCTTTTAAAATTAGTAATTGTAAATAAGTCTTAATAAAGAATTTTCTCTATCTTTCTTTATCTCTATGTACTATTTGACTTGGCGATGGTGCAAACTGCAAAGCCCGTTTCTTTCGTCTTGGTTTACATAAGGCGACGCGTCCCATGATCAAAACACAACAAAAATAACTGATTAATCATATTGAGATAGTCGGAACACACATGCCTGAGGTATTTTAGACGACGTCCGTGCATTCTCAAGGAGTCAATATCGACTTGGACCACTAGCTAGATGCGCCCAAGGTACGTAAACTCTAACGAGAAATTACTTAGAAAGATCTAATACGGATGAATGTCGCAGGAACTTCTTTAGTAACTTAGAGGAGGCTAGGTTGGGTTGAGTATGGTTGAAGACGTTGATTTCTCAGACAATATGAAACCATACTTAATTTTTGTAGGGAGGTTTTCAAAGCTGGAGATGGCAGGAAGTAGCTGCATGCACCAACTCATCAGTAAATTGTTCGGATTAAAGTTTGTATGCCCAAGGAAATAAATGTCAGCACAGTGTAGTAGCAATCTCTCTTCATTTATCCCACGAAGCTTGGTCATTTTTCCCTTTTCACCATACTCAAATTCTCTTTTAAATGCCCACTTTTTTGCGTCAAAATCCAGTTTTTAAGAGTAAAATTTTTATTACACGGAAAGAAAATCACGTTAAATTAACCCTTAGCATAAAAACCGCAGTTTGTAATACAGCTGTGATTATTTTTTGGTACTAGAAAATTTTGATAAAAGACGATTTACATGAGCTGTTTTTTATGGACATTCAGTGCGTTGATAATCGTGGTGAAATACAGGTGTTTTGATAGAATTTCACCAACAATTTATAGTTTCAATGTTTTTTGTCAGATTTCTGAAATTCCCACGATTTGGTGCTTTACCCCTTTATCCCACGGAAGGCTTTTCGGATATCGAAAATCCCACAAAAAAGGATAAATCCCACGATATATAAACACTGTGTCAGCATCGCTTGCCCAGTCCTAAAGAGACATCTTAATCTGCTTCAGTTACAGCGACCGAAGCATACCAAATATCCTCCTCAATAATAGACAGCTACAAGTTTAAGGTAGTTGGGGACTTTATCTACCTTGGCTGCTGATTAAACTTTGAAAACGAAACCACATCAGAAATTAAGCCAATAATTACATTACACAATAACATTTTCATTTGACCTAAAACAATTGAGTAGCAAAGCTTTGTCCAACAATGTTCGAGAAGACTCTTCAGTTGTGTGAACTGTAGAAACGACGAGGAAGTCAAAGCCATTGTTCATCTCCTTTGCAACTGACCTGCAGCTATGAATGCATTTTTTTTCAAAAACAAAAGCCAAGGGACTTTGTATACTTCATGTAAGTGGCATACAAAATTTTCGCGTCTGCACACTGATTGAGCACTTTTCTAGATTGCTTCAGACACCCACCACCTTGCTCTACACCACCGAACTATCAGTCACCTCAACCATTACCCGGTGTATAGTTGGGATTGGGAAGCCCGCTCGAGCATGCGACCCGACAATGAGGGTGTACGTACAGCTTACAAAATCCAATCGATTAGCCCGAAAGGCCCCGGCAAGCATTCGGCAAAGTGCCCAATATGCGACAAATAGTTGAGGCACCATATATCCCAAACAAGAAAGAACATTTCTAGGTGTTAGTGTAAATGTCTATGTAGCGTGTTATTAATTTCTACTACGATTGGTCGCAAACATTGGACAGGCAGCGAACAAACAATTGTTAGAGGAAAATTGGAGCACATTGCACAGTGTCAAGATTAAGAAAAGTCAATTCTAAACAAACTTCACTCCGACTTTGTACTCGACGGGTCTCTAAAGCGTAATACTTTTCTAGAAACGCGGAACACTTCTTGTTTTATTGACAAAGAATTGCCCTGCAGGACCAATTTGACAAATAGGTAGCCCTCTTTCGATATTGTCGTAAATTACTTGCATCAAAATGAAGAAAACTGAACGTCAGTCGAGGAATGTGGTGCAGGGTCAGAGCATACCAGCCGAACATCTAGCGAATATTTCGAATAATTCAGTAAGTCAAGTCATTATATCGACCCCAGCAAAGTACATATTACCTTGCGGAGCGCAAAGATCAGGGTCGGCATTTTGTAAGGCCGTTCAAACGTGTTCGTGTGTACGAACGATTTATTTCTGCACCTTAGAAGCAAATCATTCGTGCGCACGAAAACCTTTTAACGTTTTCGCCTTACAAAATCTGACCCCAAGACTAACATAAACTTTTGGTGACTCGCTTCGCTCGCGACAAAGGTAGGTATCTTCCGTTACAACTGGTACCCAACTCATTGCTTAAAAATTCATTTTTGGTATCCAAATAGGTATTATTGTATCACGATTTTAAGAAAGGGCGAAAAGTCACCCTTTTAGCGTGACCAAACCATCGAAACGTGCTGCGTGTTGAGCTAGAGGAGCAGCTGCTCGATATTGAGTACCTCACTGCTCTTATTCCTCACACAATTTCCTGGAACCCATTCCTCTTTATAAATAAAGAACGACTAAGGGAGGCACTTTCCGTTGGGAGAGGTAGGTAGGTATACCTACTCCAAGTCAAAAAGCTGATGAATTTGTCATCAGCCTCGGACGAAACGATACTATTTGAACGCTACGAATGAGCCTTAATCTGCTCTAGGATAAGAAGAACTTTGTTGCGATTCAGCGAAATCTGTGTTCAGCAAAGAATACAAATAAATCAAAGTCGATAAGTACCTAAAGTGCCGATAGAAATCGGCAAAGGTATGTGCGCCACGACAAGTGGCTAACATTTCAAGGCCCCAAAATATTAGGAGCGAGTTTCATTCAAAGTTATCTAAATTGTTGTTTATATAGAACAAAAAGAAGCGTCCGAAAAACACTTCTGACTTTTTATCTTGTTCCATTGGACTTCAGAATGAGTGTGAGTCCCCGAGTGAAACCAATGGAAACAAAATAAACGAGCTTATCGAAGGTGAAAGTGTCACAAATTATTCTATCGCAAAGCCAAGGACCACTGCCCGTTATAAAATTAACGACAGTGAGTGAGTGCGCTGTCGAAACCGGCACGTGATGTAACGACGCGCGCCAAACAACCATCAACAAACACATCAGCCCATTACCCCCGACGGCAACACACCCGATTCACAAGGGAGCAACGTCCCGCTGCCATTCAAAGTGATTTCGCAAATCTGCCGCACTTACTGGATCGTCTAACATATGGCTGTATATGTATACAGATAGACCTTCACTTAAGACTACCCGAATAAACAAAACATTTTCAAGCTCAAGTACAAATTGAATGTGTCGATGCCACCAAGGTGTATAGAAATAACTCCTTCTCATCGCCCTGATTATTACCTGCTCGACGAGTGGTGTTACAATTTTCTTGATGAGCCAGATTTTCCCATTGAATCCTCTCGAGATTCTTCGGGGTCTCCAAGGTAGTACCACATCACGCACTTGTGCACAGAACACCATTGTGGACAGGGTGGAAAATCAATGAAGCTTCCCATCTCTCTCTGCGTTTCGAGTGCTTGACATGTGTCATGGATTCAAAAATCCATAAATGATGAACCTACTCGCAGCAGCACTCCCACTCCATACCCTTTTGATTGAAATCACGGTAGGTATACGTATGCAGTTATACTATTTTTTTTTATCAAATCTCATCGAATATTCCGGAAGTGGAATCGAAGTTTTGTCACCAGCAGCAACAGAGTGTGGTACAGGTATGTCGTATGTATTACGTCAGATGAAAAGGTAAATATTCGATTTGCAATCATTTTTGTGCGCTCATCTCGGACTCGCTCACCTTTTCTTTTCGTGTGAGGTAATGCCGTTGGCATGGCCCCCCCGAGGGGGTTGATGGACAAAGCAGAAATTTGCTTTTCTGTGGTATCTGCGGAGGTGGCAATGAAAAAGGCGATTTTCACAGATTTCCCAGAGTAAGGATTGTTGTCGCACATTTTGTGAATGAATGTATTTCGTTTGATCAATATAATCGCAAAGAAAACATGGAAAATTTGCGAAATTTTTCACCTCCCAGATGTATGAAAGTTTATGGCTTCGAGTGACAAAAAAACTGATTTGTACTTACTTTTTAAAGGTTTTCCGGGAAAAAGTCAGTTATTTCCTTTTGAAAATGTTCCTCCGTTCAACGAAATTGAAAGATATTTCCACTAAATGGCACACGACACTTTTTTTCACGTTTTTCGTCTCACTTTTCTGTTTTTCCTTTTGTTTTATAAATTAATGTTCCCCAGTTGACAGCTGTTTTGCACAGATCACTGTTTCCGAAAGAAAACGGTTGAAATATATTTAGTTTTGCACAACAAAATTGCCTGTAAAGTGAATTTTTCGTGTTTGGAACGTGTGTCCAACCGCCTGACGAGAGTTTTTTTCACCGACTGAACAGCACCGTGCGAAAGAGACGATTCAGTCATCCAACACATGCACACAAGAGGCCACGAAAATTCCCATATATGAAATGTAAAATTGAAATGGTTGACTGGGATTGGCCGATGTCAGGTGGCTTCTATCAGGCAGCTTCTAGCGCCGAAGAAATTCATGTGCAGTTTTTTTTCGTGTTTTGGTGAATATGGTCGATGGATTGGTTTTTGCTTGTGCGTGTGGGTTTGTGCTCTAAAGTGAGCGAAAATACTGCCAGGTTTTTATTGTGAATGGATCGAAATTCGCTGGGTTGACTTTTGGGCGGGAAACGTATAGGTGGCACACTTTATTTTCATAAAACATAAAACAATATACAAAAGCATTTTTTTCTTGCTCCCAATTAATTTTTAAACATTGAAAAGGCTTTTATCTTTCTTCACAGACTAAACTGGTTTCTAGCATTGGTTTCCTTCATAAAACTGTTGGTAGGTCACAGTATCGCATTCACAGTACCAATCTTGTATGATGCCGTTCAGGCTACTAGCATTAAACAGAGCAGGAGTTGGCAGTTTCGTGAAGAAAAATATACCCACAAAAATTTCTTGTCTTGTCAGTTTGCTTCTTGCCTGTTTTCTATTGGCAAGTCACGTAACGTCAACAATTCTTTCGCAGCTTATAAAGGGAGACGTTCGGATTTCCGGTTTAGTATGTCTGACAGCTGACCGAATTGATGTACTATTTCAGTTTCAATTGGCCTAAATTGGCCACGCGACTTTTATGGAGGACAAATCTAGTCAATAAAATCCAGTCAAAAAAATCCCAACCTGCGCAATATGAAATTTCAATATGGCTGACTGTGGGCAAAGTTGCCGGTAGCGTTCGTTGAATTTTATCTGTTTGATATTATAAATCAATATGCGTTTGAATTTTGACTGTGATTTCTTTAAAAATAATTAACGCTGAAGCTTAGTATCCTGTTCGCGTTCAATTTTAGCGTCAGTAGTTTCCACTTCGTTTCTCCACACCAAAAATTACTGGTAGGTAAATTATTATTAATATTTTTATGTAAAAAATTATCTTCGATTTAATACACCAGATATTTTTTGTCGCCAGCTAAATGAGTGGAGGGAGACTTGTCACATATATGAAGTTAAGAATTGAGTGTTCGAACAATCTCAGGATACTGCTTTGCTAGACTTCCTCGCTAAATTTTATATTTGTGTAAATTTTCGTATGGAAGATAAAATTTAGCGCGATCAGGATACTAGCCTTAAATGTAAAAACTATTGAGTCTCGCTGTCAGACCTATTATTCACTTGGCCTTAAAAATCGTGGAAACCTTTTTAAAGCCAAAAAAATTTTAAATTCGGTATTCACTCGTATTGGAAATTTTAAATCTGTTGCGCGATAAACCACTACAATTTTAGCAAACACTCTAACAGCCGGTTTATGTAGGTTTTCGGACGATTTATATCGGTTTCTAACACGGAAGATGAAACGGATGCCCATTATTAAAGTTCCGTATGACTGATTGGAACAGCACTACTTTACATACAAAAGTACGTGACATGTATTTTGGTCCACCATCTTGTTCACACGGTAGGAATGAGGGGAACGTTTTTCGTGCTGATATTTGTGGGGTAATAGCTAAGGAAATTTTGCTTTCCTGCATAACAAAATGGCTTCCAAAAGTGATGAACGGACAATTATTTATTTATTTCGTATAATTGACTTATACATTATTGGTTAAATTCACTGAAAATAGTGACCACTCTCATTTGACATATTTTAAACTAGAAATGGAAACGTTTTCAAGTGATTGCAGAAATGTTGTTCGTCAGATCTTGTGCTTGCTTCCGTTTAACATAAATCTATATTTATGGGTAGGATGCCGATGACACTTTAGGAGTCTGCTTTGCGATTACATTCTTATTCTGTCTTATGCTTATTGCATTGGAATCCTACAAATTGGTTTCGAAAATGTATTTTTGTAAGTTTTATATTTTGTCGCAACAACCGTTAAAAGATCAATTTTGTCTTGCTAACAAAAAAAAATTACATAGTCCGCAAAGGGCCATCAACCAATTAAGATAAAAAAAAAAAAACTTTTCAAAATTTTATATTCGAATTCCAGAAAAGAAAGAATTGCAAACAAAATTAATTAAGTTGTATTTGGTTACTTTTATTTTAGCCTCGTCTTAAAATTTAAGCTCATATTTGCGAAATTTCTATGGAAATATATATAGCCACTGTTAAATACTTCTATTGAAAGTCCAAACTAAAAATGTTTATTGATTAGGCCTATTCGAACTTATCAGTTGAAGTATATTTAACACTGCCAAACTAACCAAACGTCAAAAAAAGCAAATGCTCTAAGTTTATACATTATTTCGTTACCTATACCAAACAAAATAATACACAACCAATCACTGATTTGTGCTCAATTTAACACCGTTCAACTGTATTTATTCAAAGAATTTCACAATAAATTAGACAGAAACGTGGTACAGTTTTCGAATGTACATTTTATACCACCAAGAGCGAATTTCCGAACGCACCAATTCACAGTGGCATTCAAACTCAGCGAAAATGTTGCAAAAAAAAATTTTTCTTCTGCCAATGAATATGAATAAAAGCAAAGTATGCAAATCTTTACATTGTTTTGATATGCAAAAAGTAAAAACAAATATTATTGTCAAACGAAATCACCTTATTATTTATTTCCAAGAAAATAACACACAATCGATAGGTATAATATTTACCATGTACACATACATACCTCTCAAAGTCTCAAGCTTTTCTTTAGAATCACAGTAACGGAAATAAGTATCTACTCCTCAATTCAAATTCAACAAACTATATTTATCACAACCCCTTGCTCCGTTAACAATCACTCAAATGTATGTTGCTACCAAAAATATACCTAGTTTTATAATTTTCACATCCACTTCTCAACAGCAAAGCGATTTGGTCTAAGTTTGTCACTTGTTTTCTTGTATTTTTATTTATTTATTTTTTTCAAACAGAAACATGCGCGTAACTACCTTTTCGGTGGTCGATAGCGAAAATAAATGAATTTCTGTGGCTTTTATTTTAATGCTGATGTGTAGATGGCGTTATACTTTTTACAGTAGCGTGTGTGAAATGAATACACGTTTTAACTAAAAGTCAATGCGTGGAAAGCGATTTGAGTAGGTATTGAAAATGTTCACGCTGCTATGAGATGCTTATAAATACTAAGTATTGGGGCATATTCATAGTTATACTATAAAGCTGGGTCTAACTAAACTCCAATATAAAGTTAACCCACAGGTAAAACACAACTGCTATTCATAAAGAATTTGGCAGCTACCTATGTTTAATTAGATTCGAGTCTAACGTGTATTCTACTACAAATCTAGTATTACATAAATACTTTCTGACAGCAAAAAGTCAAAAGATAAAACTTATAATTTGCGTTTTGTTGTAGTTCTGCTTGAATCTGTTTTTTTTTTTTTCAAACAAAAACAAGGTATGCATTTTAGTGCGAACATAGTTATGTTCTGTGATGTGAGCAAAAATTATAAAATTGCAGATGACCGGCAAAGAAAATATTAAAAGAGCAAGAGAACAAAACTGGTCGGAAACAGAAAACAAAATGGTGCGTGAGTTGGTCCGAAGGCATTTAAATGTTTTGGACGATAAAAGAAATGATTTCAAAAAAAAGCTGCATGGATAGATATTTTAATAAATATGAAAGCTGCGGGATATAAAGGGGAATCCCGACATTTTTCCTTTATTTTTTTTAGTTTATTGTAAACCAAGTATCACATCATTTGCAAAATTCTTTAAATTTTCTTTTCGTTCACTTGGTTTTGACGTTTAATGGAGTTAAAAACAACTTAAACATACGTTCTGTTGTGTTTAATGTTAGACTCTAGTTTTTCGTTTAGACATGGGTTTAAATTTATAACATAGTAATAGCTTATCAAAGTTCTATTAATATGCCCCATTGTCTTTAGCTTTGTTTTTTTTTTAAATATAATATATTTCCAAAAAATAATACAATCTGACGTGTGGCTACTTTGAAAATCACTTGTTTACAAATAATTTAGCTAAAATAGCAGTTACTTTTCTCGCAAACCTTTTGCAGTTTGAGGTGCGGTTATGCATTCACAATAGTGTACAATACGTCTGTTCCCAAACGATAATACATTCTAATACATTAGTCAACTTTAGTCAAACTTTGTTCCCTTACGCAAAAGTTTGGTAGAAGATACAAAACACATCCCCTCCATAAGAAACCTGCAAATATTAGCCCAAGAAACTTCATTGGTTGTTTTGTATAGATTACAAATTGTTGTCAAATCTTTAAAATTTGACAGCCTCATAACATTTAATTAAAGTTGAATTAGAGCTAATTTTAGTTTTATTGCAGAAAACCGTATTCACAATTTTTTTTTTTAAAGATAATTCTTACTTAATGAAATGTCAAAAACTTAAATGCCTCTATTCGCATTTAAAGAACGCTGCTCGAATTTTATCTGCTCTTGAAACATTAGCTAAAATCATGGCTAAATTTTGACAGAGCGCGCCTTGGATAAATATCACAGAAAACATCTGTTCTTTGAAAATAACTCACTTCATAAATTCAACTCTCTCTGATTTCAACCATTTCCGATTCCTTGCTTACTTCTTCGCAATATAAAAACGCAACAGAACCCAACGATCTTTTAAAATTAGGCTTGAGAAAATGTGCCCCCTCCCCGACCCATTAAATGGGCACGCTAAATTTTGGCAGATACATGAAGTACATTCTGTTTCAAAAGTTTGTTTTTTCAACTCTAGCTGCGAACCACTATGCTAAACAGATTCGCTTAAATTTAGCTCAGCTAAATTTTAGAGAAAATTTTGTATGTTAGCTAAAATTTAGCTAGAGCTAGAGTACTAATCTTAACGGTAAATAAACTTACGTCTTTAGGTTTGTTTTAAATCATAAATGAATAACTTTAATAAGTTAAGCAATATTATAAGATATATATTTTAAAACGAATGTGAAAAGTGAAACAAAAAGAACGCGAAAAGAAAGCGCTTCTTCTTTCATTTATTTTTCGTACAGCAAACTTTGATAAGTCCTCTTCACACGACCAGCTAAAATGCCCAAAACTATCTGATTCATAATTTGTTCCTATATTTAACTCATTTTCCCGTTAATAATTTTGCTGCTGCTCATACGTTTTCCATTTTTTTTTATTAAATGTCAGATGTCCATGTGGCATTGAAGTGCTGCCAGACTTTCAAAGTAGTTTTGCTTAATTAATATGTACATATTATACTCCATGCCAAAATAATTTTTTTTTTTTGAATAAAAATGCGAGTTAGTGGAGACATTGATAATCTATTGATTAAGGAAATCTAGTAAATGAGACTACTTGTTTGTAACTGTCTTATAATTCGATTTCTTTTTTGAGTTTTTTTTTAGCAACAAAATAGATGCAAGAGGGAAGAGAAGCAAACTTTTGAATTTCTGCAATGCAAGCAATTAATTCTTACCCTCTTTGCATACATGGCTTGACAAATGTTCAGGATTGACGTCTAGAACATCACTGAGCTAGCTTTCTTTCCTGAAGACCTCTCAGTTGCAATGACTAGAGGCCGATTTTTCAATAGACAGATAGCCGATCAGACAGGGGTTTACTGTCGTCGGATAAGACATGAATCCATTTTTCAATAGTCGAATAGCTGCTATGCGAAGAATATAACAGCTAACTGTCTCATAAAGCTTTCTGACCGTTTCTGAAACGGAGGAACTTACAAATTTTGTTTGGGGAAATACACCTAGGAAACAAGGGCCTTACTAATAATCATTAGCCTTCACACTAAATATTTTGTAGTTCACAATATGCAATTTTGTATGGAATATTTCCCAATTGTGAGTTCGAAAAATGTAGCCTGGACACTTAAAAAGATTATTAGTATCGCGGAAAGAGTAGTGAGAAAGAGACCTAACCATTATGTGCAATGGGAAAATGCAAAACGGTTAATGATAAACGTTAAATCTGTCTCCCACTCACCACTTTACCAGCGAATAGTGATCTAACTCTTATTTTATGATTGAAAAACTCAAAGCTTACATCTAGCAGATAAAGAGTGAAATAAATTTTATCTTTAGTTAGCCATCAGACGATTTATCTGACTATTGAAAAATCGGAAAATATTAACCACCTTTAAGATTTGAGAAACCGAGCGCACTGTCGTAGGCTGTAGTGCATGACATTGAAACATCGAATGGAAATGTTATGTCAAGGCAAGCACGCCTGCAAATTAATATTCTGTTATCAAATGATAAGTTAGATGCAAGAATGCATACGAATTTTTGTAAATGCCTAAAGTGAGGCGCGTTCAACAACTAAACAGTAAAACAAATCACAAACGTTTTTACTTTTTCAAATTTCTCCTTGCTTTATCTGTCAATTCATAGAGATTTTGTTCATTTGGTTCAAACAAATGACAAAAATTGAGTCACAATAGCTAGCAGAAGTTGACTTTTGTTCACTTTGTTTCATTTCTATGAAATGCTAGGTGGGATTTAGAGTTCACTACCGAAAGAGTATTTTATTCCATGTTCCCCCCAACGCGATTTAGCTAAATCATCTCATAAATTACGTGATTTATCATATATTTTTGTGATTTATACGTGTTTAAATTTTGATTACGTATCTGTCATCGCAAATACACACAAAATAAAATCAAACATACCTGTTATTAACTTCAGCACTTTATTCAGCAAACAAAAAACAAAAAAAAAACTGTCAAAAAAATTATTTTCAAATTTAATTTTCTTATTTTGTTCGTGTTTCGGTGAGTTTTTAATATTTTTATTAATTATATACAATATTGAAAGTTGGACACATAATGCGAAAGTTGACAAAAATGTCACACTAAATCACAAAAAGTTCGGTGGAGACGCCTTTCGTGATTTATAAATCACTTTGACTAAATCACGTTGGGATGGTATTAGAGTCGAATTTTGTTTTCTCTATTTCTAAAGACCAATGGGCCTTACGGATAAACATTTTCAGTTTCGCCTTTAAATTTAAGAAGTTCACAATAGATATATTTTCCATACACATTTCGCAATTGTGAGGATACGTTAATTTAGAGTCGAGACTTAAATTTATTATTAGTACGGCGCAATGCCTCACTGAAAGGTACAAATAAACACACCTAAGTCACGCACAGCGCAAAAAAAAATATAGGGTGATGGCTTGTAAGTTCAACAGCCGAAAAATATTACTCCCTTGGCTATCTTCTATCTGTGTCTAAAAATAATAATCAGCAATAATCCTGGTCCTGCATCCTGCTTCGGGCGTAAAAAATATATGTACATAATATATGCGTACATAAGCGCAGAAAACGAATGGTATTCCAAACAAAATTAAAGTGATTTTGGAAAAGTGATACAAATACTAATCCATTTAAGGTTTTTGCATTTCGGGATTATTTTTATGTAATTGACCGATATTTTTTTTTGTTTCTTAAAATGTTAAAAATATTTATTGTTATATATTGCTGACCTTACGAGTATGATTATCTTAAGCTCAGCTCTCTCCGGCTTACTACTAAAGACTGCGTTTATTATTTGTCCAAAACTGAGTATGCAAAATGAATGGAAACATCAATCTGCCTTGATTCTCGCAAAAATTTCGATTAATTCTCTTTGTTTATCAGTAGTCAGCCATCCTGTTCATTTACTAGAGAAATGGATCTGACTATCAAAGACACGGTTCCTTTAAACGTTCTCCAGTTGTCAGCCCCCCTGTTCTTATGAAAATGGGTAAATTAAATTGGAGCTCACTAATAGATACTTGCATGGCGGAATACTGCAACTAAAGGGACTGACTACTCCAAAATCATGCATCACTTATTTGGTAAAGAATTTGCATTGTGTAGCTAATATACTTAATAAGCCTGGCATTTTCCAACCTATGCACTTCAAACATTCATATAAACCTATCACTTGATTAAATAGTTGAACAAGGAATTTTTAAAGACCAATCAAACACAAAGAAAATAGTTAAAAGGCTAACTACTGGTGCCATCACCCTATACCTGCACATTTTAAGGCTAATTTACTTACGACTTGTAATTATTTAAACCTCCACCAGAAAAATAGAAAAAACAAAACACGACTCCAAAGTCACATTTTGTTAGTTAACTCTAAAGCCCGTTGAAGAGTTGTTGTTGAAGAGTCAACGATGTGTAAAAGAGACTAAAAGTGTATTACGAAAGGGGTAGCAATTGTTTGCAAAGCAACCGCAAATTTTCAATAGAATTTATTTTCAAATAACCTTGAAATGTCAAAAAAAGCAATTATATGAAAAATTGTTACTAATTTTATTAACAGTAAGCCACTTTGAACTCGCCCAGTGCGTGAACTTCATGTGAAAGGATTGACAGATGCCACTTTCGATTTTGACTTAATCAACGGTGACTAACTATTTTGCACCCAAATATCAAATGTAATGCATTTCTAATCATTTTGACAAAGAGTTGATTTTTTGCCAAAAGTCATATCCAAAAGGTTTTATTTCAAAGACGAAAATGTACAAAAAGAAAACAAGTAGACTAATAGAAATAAAAGAAAAAGACAATTCATCAAGTCTCTCCGCTTCGATTTCAAGTTTGAGAACAATAGAATACAATAGAAGCCTGAATTTTGTTGAACATGCTCATTTTTTATAGTCAAAACTGCAGGGAAAAATGTTTTGAAGTTAAATGATACATTATGCCAACGAGAGTTATTTCCCTTCGTCGGTTTTAATTAAAATTCATTGCTTTTGACATCTGGATCTCCAAAACTAAAAGCAGAACGTCTCTGTATTTCTACCTTAATTGCTGTATCTATTCTGTTAGGTGTTAGATTGCTGACACAGAGCATCATTCACTTGAATCTATACGTTGCAATCGAAATCCCAGTTGCTCACAGACCAATGACCAACCAGTAGCATCTCAAAATCGACCGAATAGAATAACGTTTGCTATTTGATTGCCTGCATAAACAGCCAATATTTCAACGAGCGACTGCGATACAAATATTTATTTCTGAACTTTTGAAAAGAAACAAACCTCATTCCCATTCGCGGCACAAGCACACACTTGCCACACTCACAGGAAAACACACACAACTTCCGGCCATTTCGTGTGATTCCGATTCAAAGTGAAAACCAACCGGAAATTGCTGTTTGCCTTCCACACAACAATTTGTGTCAATATAGGCGACAGGCGATACGCGAACTCGGTGCGAATCACTCGCTAAAGCACCACTCCAAACCACAACGATTCACTCAACCCCCAAAGGTAGTAGCACAGATAATGGAGTTACTACGGCATCTGTGGTAGTAGCGCTACAGCTACACCAGATGAATAGATGATCTCATTGCACTCCATTCGTCGGGGTTTTTTTCTGGGAACAAAATTCATTTGGCCATGCTGCACCCGTATTGTTCGCCTTAAAATAGCTCCGTGGAATGAACCAACGCTAAGAGACTTCTAGCACGCAGCACCTGCTATACGAATTAGCATTTAATTGCGAACTAAGAGAGCAACGTTGAGCCATCCGCTAATCGTTTTAGTGAGGCCAGCCAGCTAACAAAACACAAGTCAATCTACCCAGCGTAGAACATCGCAAACACTTAAGTCATTTGAGTCGAGTCATACTCGTATTTTTTTGTTGTTAAATATACAAAATAAAACGATTCCCTTGGAGCGAAGATAATCACCGAGACAGCAACCAGCTGCGTCGTCGACATCGCCATGGGTTCAAACTTCAAAGTAGCAATTCGCGTGGTGTCGTTAGTCGCCGTCGCCATAGCCACAGCGCTAAATGGAATGGAATTAAACTCAAAAACCCGTATTGCAAAATGATAAACTAGTCAGAGTGGTTGGTTGCTGCTTTTGTGTATATGCTATTTATTATACGGCAGTCAGGCGAGAATTTAAGTGACTCGAGAAAGGCGGAGACTGCAAAAACATACGGGCAAGCTATAAGGTGAATGTTATAATCGAAACGAATACAGATAGGGGAGCAAACATTTTCTTTTAATTGTGGTAGACGTCATGTTAATGCGAAACATGTTGGCTTGTCAAGTTGTGTATGTAAATAAGACAGAACTTAGTAAACGTGGTAAAGCGAGAGAAACGTCCAAGGCGCATGAGGGGACGTTCAAAAATCTAGTTTAGTGAGTCTGACAGCTGGCTGACTTGATGTGTCTCAGATTTGATTATAGATAGGTCACATGAAAATCTGTTTCATTTGACGATTCTAGTCAATAAATTCGTGACTGGAGTAATAAGTTGACAGTTCGCATATGTGGCTGACGTAGGAAAAGTGACGTTTGACGACCAATCAAGTTTTTGCGTTCAGGTTACATCTAGTCCAGCCCAATCTAGTCGACTTAAGATAACTAGGCTTTTGTGCTAATTAGTGTTGAGACGGTGGAGATGTTTTCAGACCAAACCAATGGATCCACTTTGTTACCTTAAGCTTATAAAAATTGCAGGCTTAATCCTTAAAAAATAAAGTGCACGACTGGGTTGGTTTTTAGGATTTTATCGAGATCGAAAATGGGGTTTTCGAGATATGAGCAGTTTTTAAAGTGCGCGTTTCCAGTGATTCGAATTGAAAATTAAGGATGCAATCATTTTGAAAACATAAATTTTACTCTAAGTTTGCATTTTGGTCAAAATCATGCCGTTTTGAGGTAAACTAGGGAAAACTATAATTTTTCAAAAATCCATTTTACAATAGTACAGAGAAAAAATTGAGTTTTCCGCTAAGTTAGAAATGACCATATTACCTTAGAAATGAATTTTTGTTACAATCGTATGGACCGTTTTCGAGATATGTCCAAATTTCAAAAATACCGTTACTCGATTTTTTTAGCGGAAAACTGAGTATGCAGTTATGTTTACCTCATATACTTAAGCTTAAATATCAATTTTTGTTGAAATCGTTAGAGCCGTTTTCGAACAAATCAAACTGGTATGCAAATTTTGGAAGTACCATTAATATTGAGGTTATCATGCAAAAAAAAAAAAACGGCCCCGAACTGTAACCCCCCCAAACTTTAAATCCGAAGTTTGAACGAAATCCGTTGATTCGCCTCGGGACATACAGACGGGCAGAATCTTGCGACCCACTTTTTTGAGTTCGCCTATCATCGTAATGACAGAATTGATTAACATCTCGAGTACGAATACAATATCTTTCTCTTACTACGTAATGGAGAAAGTTAAAAAAATGTACAGGGTACCCCAGTTAATAAGATCAATCCGATAAGTTAGTAGAGTTTAGGTTCTACTGTATCACACTTAGGTATTTGTGAACACAATGGGCCTGAGCAATAAACATTTTTAGTCTCGACTTTAAATTTACGGAAGCTCACAATTGCAAAATTTGTATGAAAAATATAGCCAAAGTGAACTATGAAAATTTAGAGTCGAGACTAAAAATGTTTATTGCTAAGGCCCAATGATATGTCATTCAATAGAGTGTCTCGCGAAGTTGTCTTCTTGATTCAAACGTCAAAAAAAAACAGGATAACAGCACCGGTTTATTATGGCCAGAGTAAATATTGTTAAAAAGCGCGTATACTTTAACTTCTCAGCTTTTCTCAAATACATTTGATAAATCCATTTTTCAATTCTACAATACTTGTATCCCCTTTTTGCACTTTATTAAAAAAAGTCATTTTTATAACACAATTATGCTACAGCCATATTAAAACTGTCGTCTTCCTACAAAATATTTTAGCTGTCACTTGTTTCTTCTTCTTCTTAGTTGACACTGAAGTTGTCGCGAACTAGCCTATGGAGCTAAGAAGTATTAACAACGTCATAGTGCTCCTTCTCCTTGAGTTTTGCCGAGGACGTCCGGGGATATGTCATCTAGAATTTGAGCGGACCAAAAGGGAAGACATATCAACGCTTTTCAATGTCATGGAGGTAGTAGCTTCCAACTCATGTTCAAATGACATGCAAAGGTATATTTAACCTGAATTTTTTATAAATACGGATGTTACGACTTCAACTCCTCCAACTATACCGGCCGCTACAAACACAGTCCATCTGACTTGGGTGTCAGGATCAGGACACAGTGGATATGATGGTAATGAGAAATCAGACGAACTAGCCAGAAAAGGATCCGCATCTCAATACGATGTCAAGACCGTTCTGTGAACTAGCTATAAACACAATGCGCCGTACTAATAACAAATTTTAGTCTCGACTTTGAATTTACGGAAGCTCATCATAATCGCGAAATTTTTATGCAAAATATAGATATTTTGAATTACTAATATTTAAAGTCAAAGTTTATTAGTAAGGCAAATGAAAAGATGGGTCAAAACTTTGTTATAGAAGAAAAGAAACTCTTTCTGGAGGGAAACAGGCATGCTGTACTCTTTAGTCAAACAACTTCCATACAAAAACAAACAGCTACTCTACTTAAGTAGAAGTCAGATTCGACTGGTCACAGGTTTCCTCACCAAGCACTACCATGTCAAAAACCACCTAATGACAAAGGGAATATCACAAGACAAAGTTTGCAACGAGGACGTAAAACGGCATATATTCTAAGACTGCAATTGTTTAACTAGAACATGTCCGCATTACGTAGGTAAATTCTACCTATAAGCAGCGGACAATGCTGCCAACTCACTCAAAAAGTTATCCACCTTTCAAGCAAACTGCGGCGTCATGGGCGAGCTCTAAATGCAGGATATAGCAAAAGGCTCACTTATGGTCGCAGTGACCTGGTGACTTCTTCGATTTCTTCGATAAGAAAACAAACTCGCAAATATTGCCGAAACGGAAATCAGAAAAATATGGAAATTTCTCCAGAGTTCAAAATGGTTCCAAGAGTAGCGGACATAACCGACTATGATTGTGGTATCACAATGAACATAACTTGGTCTAAGGGAATTATTCGAAATATATATACATATATAACTAAATGGAAGCAGATGTAATGTCAAAATATCGTATGAGTTCTCTGAGTTCGTTCAACCGATGTATGTGTTCTTCTTTTTTCTTTTTGAGAAGTCATATGGATTTTAAAATCGGGAAAAGTGGTCTGTAGATATCACATTTGCATTGAAAGACAACATTATATAATTTGCCTAAGTTTTACAGCTGGTTTTGAATTTTTTTCATATCAAAAAAAAATCTTTATAGGGACACAGCACAATTTAAAGAAAGTTTAGTTTGAAAATACCGAATTTAAAAAAAACATAGTTTGCATACAGCAATCTGGTCTATTCAGAATTATCTTCAGCATATATTAAGGATCATAAAATAATATAATGAATTTTTCACTTTTCATGAAAAATAAATATAAAATTTTGTGATCGATTAATGAAAATTTAAAAAATTGGAAAATGGGAATGGACTAGCTGACTCTTGCATTTTATGTTCTGATTGAACCACATTCATAAGAGCAAGTAATTGCAATGTGCCGGTAAGTTGTCGACTATAATTCTAATGAGGGCATTCGGACCAGGTTAACCGCTGCAGTATTGTGAAATGTCGCAAGAAAAAGGGCCAATGAGAGAAAAAAATACATTTGTGAAGATATTTAACAAGCATTGACCCGCTAAACACTATAATATTGTTGTGACTTTTGATAGGCAAATGCTTTATATTTATTTTTATTTGGAGATACTAGCACTTGAAAAAAAATTGAAGCGACTTCTCCAGATAAAAAAAGGTCCAAGACAGCAATAAAAACAAAATTGTGACAGACTCTCAAAAAAGAGCCAAATTGTAACTTTAGTGGCACAACAGTCACGCTGGTTCGGACTACTAGTTAAGTAAGTCTGACAGCGTTTGCCTCTCTTTTGGTTGGTCTAGATTGATCACATGATCAATTTTTCAATTGAAGTCAAAGGAGGGTCAGTCGATCAGTCTAGTCAAGAATCATGCCTGACTCCAAGTCCTCGTGTTAATTTAATTAAACAAAAGTTTGTTAGGATTTGACAGTAAAAACATGGAAACATTACACTACCTAACAACGTTGCGGAGTTATGTAACTTTTCGTTTGTAATAGCTACAATGCAACCGTATTTTTATATGCTTTAAGTAACTAAATAAACATTTATTGTTGTTCCAGCAAGAACCTGAAACATCTAGTTGACACGTCAATTTTTAAGCACTCGTATACCTAGTGCAGGCAAATCTAGTTGACGTTTTTCATTAACTGAGAATCCGAACTGAAACCCAACCCTCAACATGTTTTAAATAAAATCGGCAACCAAATAACTACCTATGAATACAATTGTGTTGCCATTTATCTATACCATGGTTGCCACTATTATTAAAAAAAAATCCCTGACTTTCCCTGACCAGTTTTGAAATTTTCGCTGACCAAATTTTGCAAATATACCAAAAAAAAAAAAACGCATTTAAACACTTGTCCTGGAGATCAATAAGTTATATTATGTAGTAGGGTTTATTTATTTCTTTGAAACAAATGGGAGTTTTCAGGATCATTGATTTTTATATTTTTGCGTAAACGTGTGGGTAGACTTCAGAGCTCGACATAAATAATTTTTTAAAATTTTGTATAAAAAAAAAATACAGTGAATTTTCCCTGACTGTTTTCAAAATTCCCTGACATTCCCAGTATACTACATGTTTGAAAAATTGTGTCAAATGTCGAGCTTCTGACGTAAATCGTGCTGAAACGTTGGGCCTTACTGATAATCATTTTTAACCTTCGGCTTTTTTTTTTATTTTGTATGTCAAAATATGAAATATGAAAAATGGAAATATTTGCCAATGTGAATTCAAAAAATTTAGCCTGGACACTAAAAATAGTTATTAATATCGCAGTTTACCAATTTGTTAACACCCTGTACGAACCTTTTTACCAAGAAATAATACTAGCTGTCAAATATCTACCGCGGAATGATTCACTCGTTAAATTTATGAACCACCCAGTCACTAGCGTAGTTTCCCCGTATTTGCTAATTCTGTGCGCTGCCATCTGCGAAAATAGCTCTCTTGCATAAGCCGCTAAGATAATTTAGAATGCCTGCTCAACTGCCTTGCCCTGCTTGGCTTGGCTGCCATGCTAGCTGGCTGACTAAGTAATTTTCTCTTGAACAACAGCGCCGCAACGACGACGACGACATTCGCTGTTCGTTTCGCGTTTGTTCACCGCTGTTGTATTCCATCCACAGTTTCAACATCATACCAACACAACAGCGCTCTTAATCGATCGATGTCGCCCAGTTGCTGTTGTTGTTGCAGTCATTCGTTTTAGCGATTATTTGTCGAGATATTTTCGCTTCGCTAGCAAAATAGCCGAGTAAACCACCACCACCAGCGACCGATTTGGATGTTTCCACGTTCCACCAACGAAATGACCCAATCACGCCATTCACAATGGAGCGGCGCAACAGCCAAGCAGTTAAAATAATTATCATGTCGTCGCTAGCAGCGAATTCACGGAACTTTGTTTACTTTTTATATTTTTCTTCGTTCTCTCTGTGGTGGATTTGTCATGCATATGCTGTAGGGAATTTAAATTTTATAATCCACAACACATTTTCTAAACTTTCCACTCGGCACACTGATACACACTACCACAGCAACACGGCCTGGTGAGGTCGAATTGTTTCTCTACCTACGCTGCTCGACTCGATTCCTATATCTAAACCAAATGTGAACAAGGCATATATGCGATAACTATGTGCCCCGGTGTGTATGTGCCCGAGTGGGAAGGATGGATGATGACATTTGTATTTAGCTGGCATTTACTGCCGAGGGTAAAACAAGACGACTCTGTATCTGTAGGTTTCACGAGGCTGACATTTGAAACTAAAGGAATGGTGGCGTGTAATTTCAATAAGGAAGGAGTGAAGCACATTTGGTTTTTTTCCTAATGACTTCCCTGAGTCTGTTTTTGTGAATGGGAAAATGGCTTCAGATTACAGGGTGCTTGTGCATCTATCCTATCCACGTATTAATAAGAGTTTTCCGACTTTTCTCATGCTGGTAGGTACACAGGGTGGCACAGATTCAGTTTTCGAAGGCTTCCAATAAAATATTAACCAATAAATTAAATTTTTGCCGCACACAGTGCAGTTGATACAGTTGGACAGCATTCAACTTGCCTAAATACGAATTAAACAGCAAAAGAGTACTTCTTTTGGAGCCTCTTAGAGACATTTAAGCAACGAGAAACGATCCATGAAATCAAGAACAATATCTGAACGAGTTCGATGTTATATGTAGGAGTTTCCGGCTTTTCATAAATGTTTTTCCAGCTGCATCAGAAGTACAGATGCCTGTACGAACTGAACTGCTTACTTGCTATTGCTACAGATCAATGACTGCACCCTGTTACAAAGGTAAAGGACAGTCAATTCTCATCTCAATCTGCAAGAAGTATGTAGGTTTTCATTTGAAACAAATTTTAATAAACTAATGTTTGGGATGAATCCTTGATTTATAAATAAAAGATTAACAATGACATCTTCTCAGTATAAGCTTGCGTTTTTCTGTTAAGTGGTTCTCCGACATTCATTTGTCCGATCAATCAGAAGAATATATTCCAAAACTAAGCTGAACAAAAGGGGTGACATCCCATTACACCGTTTGTAAACGTCAAGTGCCTTCGAAAGTTGTATTTTCCCCTCGAAACGTTTGGACCATTATGTACTGGCTGAGATGGATCGTAAATGACTGCGACTGTCTGAACGACTTTCTTTCCTGGGGACAGATTCCGTATAACAATAATCGTCGGGACGATATCGTTTTTGAAACTTTGATCACTATCGTCAGCTTTCATTACATTTGTGGAAAATGAACTGGATTAAGGTCTCAAACTCCTAATTTTGGCACTTAGTTGCTTTTGGATGTCTATCGTTTCGACGATAATCGTCTGAAAAATTACGGAATGAGTGCCCTGGCTACTATAATAGGCTTTCGTAGGCACAGTGGCTTAGTGGTTGGTGTGTTGGACAACTAAGCGTAGGTTCGATTGACGAAAAAAAAATCCGTCTTAAGGTTTTTTTTTTACACTGCGCCACCTCTCGCGCAAAGTCTGATAAACATCCGAGAGTATACTTGTCATGAAAGGGCTTCTCAATTAGCCATTTGGTCTCGGCATCAAATTTTAGATATCTTCGATTCGTCCCAAAAATGAAAAACTGACACAAAACGAGCGTAAGTGACAAGCTAGACCTAGGGTACCTATTGACCTGCTGCGCCAACTATTTATTGATTAGTAGGCTCTAATTAAGTCGCACAGACTTGATAATTTTTGCAGCAATTCGTAAAGATGCGGGAATATTACACATTTTCGCATTTCTTAAACTTATAATCTGTAAACGTTTCGTCGCTCGAAGATCGATTTCTCTAAAATGCAGCATGTTTATAGTACTAAAAAATCTCTGGAAAGTCAGCCCATTGACTTCTTAGTTCTAAGCAGCAAAACATTAGTTTAAGTTAGGACTTTGCAGTACGTTTGGAGCACTGCATAGTCTGTAGCTCTAACAGCATAGTCTGTAGCTCTAACAGCTTATTCTGCCCCTTTTTAAAGATGGACCAATATAATTGTAATTTTCCATTCCTTGAGGGAATGCTTTCTTTTGCGGGTGCGTCTCTCCGCCATATTTGATTAATTCTGTCAGCAAAATATTAATTTCTGGATTCCTTATTAACAAATAAACAAATTTTTGACCTCGTATCGCATTTTTAGGTTATTCCACGCCTGTTTCCTCCACCTGAAGAGTTGGTATACACTCGCATGGTTTGGATCATCATCTTATATTTATAGTAATAAAAAGCGTCGTCGCTCTTCAATCCTATTTCGATTTGCACAATCGGCCAATTACTGTCTTAGCTATTTTGTTGCCGCTTCTTTTAAGTGTTTTTTTTTTTCAAGACACTAAATCCATTCATGAGTTTCTCCTGCAACCAATATATATTTCTCTAAGCTTCACTTTTTCTACATGCGTGTTTGTGAGCAGTTTATACTCTTCCATCGTCTTTAATTATTGTTTTTACCAGAGCGTTCTCCGACACAGAAACACACTTTTAGTTCTGAAATAAGGAACGTTTTCTAAGAAGCTGTTATATTTGGTTTCGTAATACTGCAAATTATGTTTTTTATAGTTGTTAAGGTATTGTTTTAAATAAATAATCCCTTTTGCTTCCCCACATTGTGTAATGGACGTTAGTATCACAAATAAAAAAACACACTGTATCGAAAGTCTCCATTTGGGTACAAGTGAATCAAATTCCAGCACCACAACATCCTATCATCAGAGAAAGTCCAGGAAATCAAATCTTCTTCTGCAATTGTACAAATGGCATTATATTTGAAAACAGTATACCCAATATTAAGAAAGTATCTTCTAAAGACTGGTCCAATTTTAAAACATATTCAGAAAATATATATGAATACAAATAAATTTTACCTTATAAATAATATAAATTCGGCTAGCCGAGCAAAGATTCTGACAAAGGTCAACCTTTTGCATTAGTGAACTGATTGAGATGATTCAATTATTCTTAGCCTAGTTTTAACTGAACAGGTACAGAGAGAAAGGGACAGTTTGTGTTCGCCTTAACCTCTGTAGCTCCTGCAGTAGTCGAATGGAAAGAGGCTTAAGCAGTTCTGCAAGTTGAAATATTAGGTCCATTCGCGTACTTTCACGAGCCAAACACTAAAAATCTGTCTAACTTGAGCCACTTACCTCTTTGATATCTAATCCATATCACGAATAAATTTATAACTTATCTTTTTGCAACATATGAAACGCTCTAGGAGAACATTCGACCGCCACCGAATTTTCTTTATTTTCTGATATGAACAAAAGTGCACCAGCTAGATAGCGACAGTTAGCATACAAACCGTGATACTAATAATCATTTTTAGTGTCCAGGCTAACTCACAATGGAAAAATTTTCCATACAAAATTATGGCTTACAAAATATTTAGTGTAAGATTAAAAATGATTATTAGTAAGGCCCAAAGAGTTTACGTAACTGATGCCACCAGTTGATAACGTAGGGTCAGTTTTTATTAGTACTGAGGAAATAGTTTGGGACTGTGAAAAACTATTGGGAACAAACTTGATCAGGGTCGCAAGAAAATAGAAGAAAATAGCCAAAGAACTAGCCGGAAGGGAATCTCTTTTTTTTTTTTTTGAATTTCCGTTTTTTCATTTTTAACTTTGCTTTCTTTTCTTTTTATTTATGAACATGAACTGAACATTATGTCAAAACCGATGTCTCCCCACATCAATTTAAATAGTTTTTTTTTTATGTTAATTAAATACGTAGCTGTATCACTCCACACTAATTTTAAATTACGGAGTGATAACTATTATTTTCCGCTATTTTCGAAAAGAAATTGTACCTAGCTCTAAGTTTAAAGGAAAATAAATTAAATAATAATAAATATAATAATAAAAAAATGTTGTGGCCATTATGGGATATTCTGGGCACTCATTCCGTAATTTTTCAGACGATTATCGTCGAAACAATAGACCTCCAAAAGTACCAATTAAGTGTCAAAATTACGAGTTTGAGGCCTTAATCCAGTTAATTTTGCACAAATGTAATGAAAGCTGACGATAGTAAAACAAATTCGGGCAGAATATAACTTCTTATGGTCATCAAAGTTTCAAAACCGATATCGTCCCGACGATTATTGTTATACGGAGTCTGCCCCCTGGTCTTTTCGATCCTTGTTACAAAACAAATGACTGTCATTCTCGCTTTACTATCCCGTATTCCCATGGTGTATTTCAGGTCAAAAAACCGATACGGTTTCGAAATTGAGCCAACTGATTGACGTGCATGCGGTAGCGCACATAAGGTGCATCAATACACGACTGTGTATTATCTACCTTGGATCATTGCTGACTAGGACTGTTATGTATCTTGTTATGGAAAAGACCTCTTATTTGATACTCGTACTGCGTTTGTCAGACAAGAGACTGTCACCCTTATTGCGGTTGTCAATTAACCGATTGATAGTTGGTAAAATGTATCGATCAATTGTTACTTTTGTATTGTATAACTCAGTTGATAAAGGTTGTGATCATTGTGACTAAAATTGACTGTTGTGAATAAAATACGCTCTTTGACATTTGCTATTGACAATTAGTTTGCTGTGGATATTTTTTGTTTAAATTATAATAAAATTCCCTTCCTATCTTTTTAACTATTCCTTTTCAGCTTCAGTTCTAACTTGGCCATTCGGTCTCTGCCTTTATTTGTTTTGTTTTCCTAGTATCTTTTAATTTCTCCCTCTTGATTTCTATTATTTCGCCTTTTTGTTTCACTTTTACTTGAATTATACTTGAATAATATTCAATATTCTTCATGCTTTTTCTTATATTTTGTTGCTAGCTATTTTTGCCCTGTGAAAAATTGTTCAAATCAGTTAAATAAACTAAGCGCACATTTTATTGCAGTCCCGTACAAATTAATTGTATCAATCAGTTTTTTCCAGTTGAAAGAAATAGATACAAAATGACAGAAAAGTCAATGAAAATTACAACTCGCAATACCGATTTTTGTATTCACAATCAAAAATTAATAGAAATTCACCATGAATCAACAATTCACTGCCATTTGTACATTGTACAATACCGATTAAAGAAATTGGTTGATAAATTCCAAATACCTATTGATAATTGACAATTGCAATAGGGGCTTTTAAAAAGTACTCGTGGAATTCGCAAAAAAATGTCATTCCCAACCCAGCTCAATTACAAAATGTGCTTCGTTCCAATTACCCAGATCCATGTACAAAAACCAACTTCACAATCTGCTTCGCTTTCGAGAATACGATGAATAACAACGCCATGGCAATAGCAATAGCAATACCAAAAGCAACAGCAAGCAGTTGTTGTCGAACACACAAATAATGAGCAGCCAGCTAGTTCTCGTTCGAGTGGAACACCCATTGACGGAAAGTCATAAACCAAACAAATACACTCGCATATGGCAACGGCAGAGCCAGACCCAGAGCCCCTTGCAAACAAAAACTGAGATAGCCGTACATTATATACCCTCCTGGCCCCCAACCAAACAACGATGCGTCAGAAAGAGAAATCGATAAACGGGCTCCGGTCCGCTCCGCTCTGTGTACTGTGTATGCTGTATGCCATGCCTGCTTGACGCCCGACTCATATTTTCGAACTCGAGGGTTGTTTCTGATTCAGCTTCAGTTTCAGGTTGCGGTCGCTGCTGTATGTGTTCGACGCTGAAGTGTAGTACACATCTGTGTCGTGTATACGCTGCTGTTGGGTATTTTTGTAAATAGATAGCGATTGTGGAATGAGATACTCTTCGCCGCCACAGTTCACAGATACACATTCTCTTGCGAATAAAGGGGACTTTGTTGTTGTTGTGTCGTTTTTAGATACACATTTTCATGCTCGTTCGTATCCGTTGCTGTTGCTGCTTTGGCTAGCGTTCTACTACAACTTGTCTGTGGCATGTTTTTTAGCTTCGTGCGATTCGTGTCGACGTTTTCTCATCCGTCACTGTGTGTGGGTCGTTGTTGCCGCCGCACCGTAGTCAGGCAGGGCGATTTTAATCTCACTGTCGGATGGAGTAGATAGCTAGTCACATATGCATATGTATGCGGTACATGTTTTCTTTGTAGTTCCCCCGCTACCTTGTTGTTTTCACTTTGTGTCATTGGATTTAGCTGGGTATCTCGGGGTTTTGCACGTACTCACGTACTTTTCGATATTTTCCAAAAATCGAATACCAAAACCAATCTCTCTGCTGGCTGTATAGTTTTAGCTTCCAAATGAGCGCCCCCTGAGGTTGGGTTGGGTTTGGACGGTTGCCTGCGACTGCAGCGATTATGCGTCCGCTTGTTTGTTACAGCAGCAAGGTGACTCTTTTTCTTTGAGTGTTTGTCATGCAGTTAGGGGATTTGGGGATTTTTTTGAAGGAATTTTGCGCCTTCCGGCAAAGATCATCGTGTTGCATCTGATAGGTGGATAGGTATGAGACAGAGAAGTAAAAAGAACTGCTGTACGTGATTGAGAAAGGGTAAGGGACTGGTAATTAGAGTTGAACAAAATATGAGTAATTTTTTACCTCGATTGGTTACTTTTACGGAAGCTCGTATAGATGAATGGTGCGAGTTTAAGGGTTTCAACAAGTTGGTTAGTGCGTTCGGCACGTACTAGGGTTATTTGAACATCAGGTAGGTAAGTTGTAGGTCATTTAAGGTGGAAAGTTGAATGAAAACTGGAATCAGTTCCATCTTTTTAAGCACTTTCATTATTGGGACACCTCAAAGTGTTTGAATTCGCTTTGTCTTATACATCTACGACTGTGTGGCATTTGCCAAAAAAATACAGCCCCCATTGCATCTAAATGGCTGCAAAAAGCTGGTAAGTATAAAAGCTGAATATGAGAGGATAAAGTGCTATGGGGAAATTGAAACAGAAGAGTCTTTCCTATAAACTTGAAACCTCTTATCGAATGGATTAAAATAAATAAATAGGTAGTTGACGCAACAAGTCCGTAGGGACCCTGGGCCTAGCTTCTCCAGAACCATTCCTTTTGTGTGAGTTCATTTTTGTCGTCGAATGGAAGGGATTTACTATTTGATGACGAGTCCAAACGGCTAATTGAGAGGCTCTTTCATGACATTAAAACTCTCGGATGTTTGTGAGACATTCGCGAGAGGTGGGGCAGTGGAAAAAACCTTAAGATGTAATTTTTGTTTTTCCGGGAATCGAACCTGTGAACCCTCGCTTAGTAGTCCAACACACTAACCACTGAGTCACTGCCTACTAAAATAAAAAGGCCTACCCAGAGGCGGTTTATATCTGGTGTCACGGATTTCATCGTCTTTGGGACATGCTGTATATGCCCCGTTTAAAAAAGCAGCTACATTTCAACATTTAGTGGCTGACGCATTCAATGAACAAATTTCATTTGGGCGGTAACACTTTCGTGTGCCCGTTGGTAAGAGTTGGAACAATTACTGAATTAAAAAACGATAACCTTATTTCGACACCAAGTTCGGTCATTCTAACGACAGAACTACCTATAGCTGCTTCAAAATTTACCAATCCAACAAAAACATACAGCCTAGCTCCTTCCTACTCCATATGATTTAATGGGACTCCACTTATAAACAAAGTCCATTGATGATTCGTCCTGGATAGGCCCTATCACTTGGCTGAATATCGCGTAAAGCATAAACAATAAATACTTGACCGAACTTCATTTTGTTTATCGTATAGCCGCGAACGACCACATTTGCCTTAATTCCAGCTTTAAAATCTCAATATAAACAAGATTGCATAGCGCGGAAATGTCTTAAAAGCAGCATCGAACACAGACGAACTTATTTCTGGGCAGCATCATTTTTAAATGTTTGAAGAAGATAGAAACGAAATGTGTCATAGAATTCTGTGAGCTGTGCCTAACCCAAAGGAAAAAGCAATTAAGGAAAAATCTTTTAAAAAATGCGGAATTAAAGATCGTAGCAATCCACGTTTGGATAAGTTATAGGTTCTGACAGCTTCTGACATGAGGAAATGAGATGCCTGCCTGATTCAAAAAAGGGATAATATTCATAAATTCGGTTGTAGTAACAATGTGAAGAAATATACTTTATGAGGTCTCCGGTGAGTCCTTCTTGGCGTTACAAATGTAATGACAAAGTGAATATACCTTCCTGTGGAGGGTATAGAAAGTAAATTAATAGTTGGCGCAAGTTGGACCATACACCCAGCTCCTCACAACCAATCGTTTTGTGTTTTTAATATTTTTTTGGGACAAATGAAAGGTTTTTTCGAACCTGGGACCTTTCCTTCAGTAGTCCAACAAATTGACAACTAATCCACTGCGCCTTACGTTGATATAAGAACCGTATTAATAATAAATAAATGGACAAATAAGTTGGCAACGATTAGCATACACAAATTTGAAGTAACTGCAGAGTAACGAGTTGATAACTTTAACGCAGGGTTAATTAATACGGGGAAAGAATTTATAAAAATTTAAAATACGAACAGTCCCCAAAGTCCCCGCACTAACCACTCTTGCCAACCTTACCACACTGTCCCCTCTTTTTGTGTCAGACTTAAAGCAATACACTCCGCAACATCATTTTTCTAGAGCATGTTTTGTTTTCTGGTATTTAAAAAAATATAACTGCGCCTACGGATACAAATTTTCTCTACTTTAAATTTACGGAAGACAACAATTGCGAAGTTTGTAGTTCTAAATTAAATTTGAGCTCTTTAAGTTTAAAACTAAAGGGTGATTTTTTAGCTGGTTTGGTTTTGGCAACACTGGTTTTGACAGCTGACGTGTGTTTAGTACCTTGTGTCACTGTCAAACAGCTTCAGTTTGGTTTGCAATTTAACCATGGATCGTCTTACAAATGAACAACGCTTGCAAATTATTGAATTTTACTATCAAAATTCGTGCTCGGTTCGAAATGTTCATCGCGCGCTGCTTCCATTTTATGATCGGCATTCTCGACCTTCTGAGCAGTCTATTCGGAAGATTGTGACCAAATTTCGCACCAAATTTACTTTGTTGGACATTAAACCACCAACACGTTTACGTACTGTGCGTAGTGAAGAAAATATTGCGGCCGTATCAGCTAGTGTGACAGAAGACCGCGAAATGTCGATTCGGCGCCGTTCCCAGCAGTTAGGCCTTTGTTACAGCACTACGTGGAAAATTTTGCGGAAGGATTTGGGCGTAAAGCCTTTTAAGATACAGCTGGTGCAAGAACTAAAGCCAGCCGACCTACCACAACGCCGAATTTTTGGTGAATGGGCTCTTGGAAAGCTGGCCGAGGATCCGCTTTTTTATCGAAAAATTGTGTGGGTACGTAAATAAGCAAAATTGCCGCATTTGGAGTGAAGATCAGCCAGAAGCATTGCAACAGCTACCAATGCATCCCGAAAAAGCCACTGTTTGGTGCGGTTTATGGGCCGGCGGCATTATTGGGCCATATTTCTTCAAAGATGATGCGAATCGCAGCGTTACTGTCAATGGTGAACGCTACCGAGCGATGATAACAAACTTTTTTTTGCCCGAAATGGAAGTTCTTGACTTGCATGATATGTGGTTTCAACAAGACGGTGCCACATGCCACACAGCACGCGAAACAATGGCGCAATTGCGAGGCGAGTTTGGTGAACAGTTAATTTCACGTTTCGGGCCGGTCAATTGGCCGCCTAGATCGTGCGATTTGACACCATTAGATTATTTTTTGTGGGGGTATGCCAAGGCTAATGTGTATAGGGACAAGCCCGCTTCGATTGACGCACTGGAAGCCAACATCCATGCATTCATTCGTGAGATACCGGCCGATATGTGTGAAAGAGTATGCCAAAATTGGACTCAGCGGATGGGCTACCTGAGACGCAGCCGCGGTCAACATTTGCATGAAATTATCTTTAAACATTAAATTGCAAGGTTCAAACTATCGATTCAAATAAATATTTCATTCATTTTTTCGAATTTTTTGTGTTTTTTTTTTAAAAAAAGTTCTAAACCTCTTAAAAAATCACCCTTTATAAATGGATTTTAGTACGTCATACTTTACTTTTTATTATTTTTTAGTCCAAAATGCAGCTCTAGTTCTACTGATCATCTGATAATCTGTGAAATAAGTTCTATCGAAAGCACGGGGTCCGTGAGGAGTCATGGAAACTTCGAGTATGTAAGAATTTTGAAGCTCGGTTGGACGATTTTTTCTGGTTTTAGTCTTCTGGCCAAGAAGCCATAGACCTTTTATCGTAAAAAGACTATAAAAAGAATGAGTCTTACTCCCACAATTTCAAGGAAGTACTTCAGAAAAGTAAACCAAATATTGAACAAAACTGCTATTTGCAACCATAAGTCTTTTTTTTAACCAACGAAAGTGTCATGAGCTTAATTCGATGTAGGGAATCTTTTTCCGAAGTACACTCCCAGACGTCTGTCAGAAGTTCACAAGAGGTGGCACAGTGGAAAAAGAAAATGCTATTTTTTCTGTGGGCTTTAACTTGGAGCTCCTCACTTATGAGCCTGAAATTTAAACCTCTATATGTAGGTTTTTTAACTAATGGCCCACAAACAAGTTTTCCAAAAGCTGATTCTCCATCTTTTCCAGCTCAATAATAACTCAATTAGTGGACTTAATAAGTACATATTTGACCTGTTTTCTAAGTGCTCATGTTTATAAAAGGCGGGCCATTTGGTGGTTAACATCGGCGCTTGATTTATTCGCAATTTGCTATCGCTCATGTAAATATTGATTAGCTGTTAATGAAGAGCTCTTGCGACCATTTAAACGAAGGATTTTCCAGGCCACTTTGATCCAAGCAAAAAGCTTAAATTACAACAGCATGCTTCAAACATACACAATTACTTAGCGCAAGGTAAATCTGATTCCAAACGAAAAGTACATAAAAATACACCAATGCTTGCAACCTTTAAAACCACAAGCAGATAAATGAAAAAAACTTTCCATAAACACAAAGTACTCCATTTAACACATCGCTGCTACAAAATTACATACAATTAAGGGTAAGTTTCAGGAATTTTCCAGGATACCACTATTTGCCTAGCATCAAGGATAGAACAAAAAAAAAGTCATCAAATTATATTTATTATGGTTATTTTGTTATAACCAACTGACGTTTAGTGTGGGGCCATCTTTATGAAGTTATGAATCTACGGAATACTGGGGACGTTCAAAACTCTAGTTTAGTAGGTACGTCAGGCAGCTGGCTGACTTTTTGTGTTTCAGTTTTATTATTCACCGTTGGTCATGTGATAAGTTGACGTTTCTGGAGGGGAGGGCGGCAAATCTAGTCCAGTCAAATTGTAGTCGACTTAAGATGAATAGATTTTTTAATATGACCCGTGCTTTGCTAAACTTTCTCGCCAAATTTTATCTTCACAGACATTTTTGTCTGGCTGATAACATTTTGACATTTCCAACACAAAAATAGGTGTAAAAGTGACTATTCTGTGGAGTGAAGTACCAAGAAAACGCAGACGTAACAAAAAGCAATATAAAACTGTCAAAGTAGTTTATTTGCATGTCCCATATACCTAAACATATTTTATAACAACTTTACCAAGCATTGGTCTGCGCTGTAGAGAGAAGAATGGTGAAATCAAATTAAGCCCGCATACAAAACTGTCTCCAACGATAGAGTTACACAAGGCAGATTTAGCTGGCTAGTACACAGATCGAATTTACCTACCTCCGCACTGTAAAGAAAAAAACCTCTCCACAAAATTTAGGCTTGCAAAATAAATTTTTCAAAAGCTTATGTCTATTTCGATTATGCATTGATTGAGATTGCTTTTCGTGTTTGATTTGCCAAAAATATCAATCTTTTTTTTTGATCTGAATCTCTTTCGAGAAATCTCTTTTTTTTCTCAGATTTCACATATACTTTCACTAATACCACTAATTACTAATGTGTGTGACACACAGCTGACGGTTACGAATTGTTTATCGTTGGAAGGATTGCTTTTTTAACTAAATTATTAATTTTTCGAGTATGGAAACGAATTTTACATTAAATTATTTCGAAATGCGTGTAAAAATCAATTAAAATGGATTTCAAGTGCAAGTGAAAAAAATATTTTTTGCGGCCAACAACAACAACACAAGAACCAATAGAATTCGGATTTAATGTTCGATTTGGCAGCAGAAATCTGAAATGTCAGTTAAAAATCTGAAAAGCCAAATCGAAAACGACATTCATTTTGACGTATCAAGAAAAAAAGAGAAATCTGTGTCCGCGTCACAACCTCAAATTGAAACAGTAGGTAGGTATATATCGTCGGCTAAGTTCTTAAGTGTTCAGTCTCCAATTTTTCCGAAAACGGGATTATTATTGATTCTCAGGTTTTTGGGGACGTTCTTTCGATTGGCGCAGTCAGAAAAAGTCTATCTTTAATAGTTTGGGAAATATTTGTTCCCATTTTGTTCAATAGACCAAAAATACACGTACATATTTTAGTCCACCGATTAGTTCTTAAATGTTCAAAGTGCCACTTTAGTGTCCGTTTGAAGAAATTCACATATGGGAAATGGCAAAACGACTAATTATCAATTTGTCCAATCTCTATATAAATGAAAAACTTGTGTCAAACTTTAATTGAAAAAAATTAATTAATTTAAAAAAACCAAAAAACCCGACTGACTGTAAAAAAAAAAAGAATTAAGAAGATATGAACAAGACGCATTTAAGTACCTACAACTAACTATTTGGCAGTCGGAGCGGAGGGTACTCAATACTCATACATATATTTGTTAGACTCTGTAGGTATGTATAAGTATAGTCGGGTTTTTTGGTTTTTTAAATTATTTTTTTTTATTTTTTTATTTTTTAGCCTTTGACACTCCGGGGAAGAATACGAATATTATGACACATCACTATTCAAAATCGGTCAAGCCGTTTAGGCTACAGGGCGTCCAGTAGGAACATACTTAGGATACGCCCGAAACACATAACCCTCCGTGTGGCCAGTCGGGTAAGAAGGAAGCTCAACAAGTATAATTTGGCTGGACTGTTTAATCTTAACAAAATAACGTATTGTGCGGATTGGTATGAATTTCAAAGCGGACATAGTGGCAGTGGTTGCTAGTGCACTAAACAAAACACTGAAAACTGTACTGGTTGACAATTTCAGATATAACTGGTATTTTTCGCTGGTCTGACTCCTGTATTCCGCAAAACAGGAATCGAATAACATATTTAGAAAATTTTAAAATTCCTGGAAGAAAATCCACAGGTATTGAACAACGCTTTTCTGTACCTGGACATTTAAGAATTCAAGAATTGGACGCTGTTCGATAGACATTTGAAACCCTTGTCACTTATTCGTGAACTCAAGGACATGAACTACGCAAATGTGTCCTTAAAAATGATGCAGCACACGGCTAAAGATTTTTTGAACTATAGCGCAGCTACTAACGGACTACAATTCATACCGTATAGCAAAGCAAGAAAAATAATTTATGACAAATCGCAACATATAAAGCTTCGTGTGAGTTACGGTGAAGAAGATAATATACTTTGTGCTATGTTATGCCACAACGTATTAAAAAGAAAGATAGGTCAAATAAATAAAATGAAATAAAACTTCATCTGCCAAAGGTACGAAACACAACGAAAGTGTTAAACTTACTTTCTAAAGAGCAAAAGAATGATGTAAAATCAATGCTCCCTTGGCTGCCATTATGTGACCTAGAATTCTACAAAATATTATTAAACCAACAAAATTCATTTTGAGAGTTTCGTTATTTATTCTCTTTTTTTTAAGTTTGTGTTTGTTGATTGAATGTTGTTGTTTAAGCATAGTATGCTGCTCGCGCTTAAATTAAGCCCCCATACAAAAATGTCTCCAAAGATAAAATTAAGCAAAGCAGTACGCAGTTCAAGCTAAATTTGTTAGCCGCTGTATTAATGCAAAATACATTTTTCCACAGCTAAATTTTGACAGATCAGGGAAAATATCAATATTTCAAACGAAAGCAAATGGTAAGTTCACACAAAACAATTCGTTGTTGTTAATTTAATTCTTTTATAGAAATGGAATATTTTAACGAAGAGTACCTGGAAGAGGTTTTTGAGGAAGTACAAATAAAAAAACGAAAAAAAATTCCAACACAGTTTTTTTTGACCGAACCTACACTAGGCGTGTTTTTTTGAGCTTCGATCTCAGCAAAGCAAAGTAAAGCAGGATTTTCAGCACGAGATTACAACAACTACAACGGAGTCTCGAAGTGTCAAGTAAAGCGTAGTTGTTGTAATTGCATGATGAAAATCCAACTTTACTTTGCTTTGCTGAGATCGAAGCTAAAAAAAACACGGCTACTGTCAAAATTAAGCGAACATTAAGCGAAGCGGTGGAAAGAAACTTTGGAGAGTCGCTTAGTTTAAGCTTTCCTGGAACAGCATACTAGGCATTACTTTTTAAAACTGAACTACATACCAGAATTTTAAAAGACCGAATTATTAAAATAATAAAATAAATTTTTGAGTTTTCTTTTCTAAGGTGTAAAGCCCAAACATATTCATGTTCCTTCAGGAACAGTGCACTGAGGTCTTTTTATTCAATATCCAAAAAAATGGTCAATCTCCAGTATTTTTCTCAAATGTTTAGTAGGTAAACGTTTAATTTAATCTCCTTTTTGGATCTATCAACATTTTTTTTTTAAATACCTAAGTGTAAGGCATTTAAATGTTCTTTCTGCTAACTATTAGGACCAACAAAGAAATTGTTTTATTTTTTATTTTTTGTTTGGAGACGATTGCATGTTTAGCAAAAACTTACAAGCAAAATTAAGACAAAAAGTCGTCTGCTGAACAATTTAAACTTTGGTAGATTGAACGCTTAAGAACTCAGCTGACGATATATTTATATAAATGGAAAACATTTCGATGCATGGATACACTGCACTGTTTTAATTTCCAAACAGGGTGATGCAATGCAATATTAGGTTTATTCGACATTAGTGCCCACTAGTGCTCAGAAGGGGCAGCTAATTTGCACGCCTGTCAAAAACCCTGCACAACCCTGAAAACTCGGCTACTATATCGAACGCAAAATGTTGCCCTGAAGTCTGTCAGTTTTTGACATTGAAAAATATTTATCTTTTGGTGAACGAAGTATGAAGACGATAGCACATTTTTTTTCCGTTTATTGTTAAAAATGAGTGAACTCAATTCTGATCTTGTGCTTGCAATAATGCAAATAGTTGATAAAAGTATTTGCAATATAAATGATGAGTTTGAAAATGAATGACAGCTGGCGAACTGACAGCGAAACTCAGCACTGAATTCTTGCCCGACAAATTAACTGGGGTCAGTTCAGGTCAGAACTAGGGTTCCCTAGAACAGCGTTTCCCAAATGGTGCTCCGCGGAACCCTGGGGTTCCGTGCAAGGGTCAAATGGGTTCCGGAGAAAAAACATAATCGTGCCGTCGCGTCACTTACACAAAAAAACAAATACAGAAACCGACAGCTCCAGACCTACGCATTCGGTTTAAGCCTAATTTTAAGGATATTTTAAGTAAATATGTGAAAAAATTTCATTCTTCACATAAAAAAGTGACGACGCATTTTTTGTTGTACAATAAATGTTTCATAAAACTTAAAATCATTTATACATTCTTTTCTTGTCAAACATAAAAAATATCCAAACCGCACTCCAAGGAACGAAGTTTTCTGTTGTGTTGGGTCCGCCAAAAAAAGGTTGATCATTTAGAGTTCCGTGGCCGAAAAAAAATTGGGAACCTCTGCCCTAGAAGTCATGTCGAACACAGGTTTTCAGTGCAATGCCAACAGGCAAATGACCAGATTAGCTGTCAAATGATTTTGGTCAGGATTATCAAAACTGTATATATGTGACCAAAATTACCAATATGGTCATATTTGCCTTGATTTAAGGCATTTGTTAATTATATAATATCAAATTAATCAAAATTCCACAAACTCAAACACCGATGACAACAAAATAATTCTTGTTCCATCAAAAATGCCAGCGATGCCATAACGAAATTTCAATAAAGTGCATATGGGCATATAGTGCTATATGCCGGCATTCGTGCTTATTTTCCGATTACACTATATGCTATTTGGACATTTTTATCAGTCAAAATCAGCCTGGTCCTATGTGGCATTTAAGTCATTAGAGCATAATGAGGTATGCCATTACATTGTATGACCATATTTTGACAGAACTGTAAGAAATTGACATTTTATGACCAAGTGGTGGCATACAGTCTAAGCTTAGCTTCAGAAGTACAACCTTTTCAGAATTTAATTATTTTAGCGGGCTACATTTGAGGTTTTTTTTTTTTTTTCTTTAAAAAGGTCTTGTAGAAAGAAAAACAAGGAAAATGGATAGGTAGGCACGCAATTACTACCTATGGAGTTTTTTTTCTTCACCGGCGAACTGTCAAAATTAAGCAAATATTTACAAATGTGGGAAAGGACTGGAGAGCCACTAAATGTTTGCTTTCGTGGAACACTATGTTATGTATTTAGGTTTGAACGGTTTTAACCTAGAAATAAAAGTTGTCAATTATTCGCCAGTTTAAAATTTGTGAAGAGCTTTTGCTTAAAGTTTAGAAATATGCTCAGCTGAACTGCAATTTTTGTGTCCTTCTGTTCAAAGGCAAACATTTAGCGCGAACATGATAGGGTTGACATTTGGCGGCCCCTTAACGCGATTTTCCTACAACACTTGTCATTGAGGCTTGAATTGTTAAGTTTTTGATGTTTTTTTTTTTAATTGTTGATTTGATATTTCTTGAGATAAAAAAAATAAAAAAAAATAGTATTTCAATGTTTTTCTTCGTTTTTATGAAAAAAATACATATTTTCCTATATTCACCAAAAAGAGAGAGATGACAGATCCTTTTAAGATTCGAGCCAGAGAAGTACGACAACAATTTCATGCTTTTCATGGCATGTGGCCGGAATAGGGCAACCCTACCCTACCACGCTTTTTCAGGCTAACGAGATACTTTTTTTTTTTTGACATAAAGCACCATTTCGTACGATAATTCGGAAGCAATACGCACTTACCCTAATCCGCTTGCATTAAAATAGATACCCACTCAATCATTTGGTATTTAAAAATACTTTCAACCCCATCCATTACCTTTTCGTCTTCGTATCAATAATAAAACTCTCAACATTGGCAACAAGCTACCACTACCATCCCTATCGTCCAAAGAGCTGCCTGCACTTGCAGCACAAAACCAGATTAACGTACTTTTTGCACGGTGAATTCCCATCTGCGGCCATAACCGTTTCCATTTCCATTCTATGCATTTCCTCCCCAACGTTTTCAAACCGAGAGAAACCCTATCAAATTCAAATTTCACAACTCACAGTCACACAATTCGTTCTTTTTTTAAATCCTCTACCCTCGTATCCTCCGTTTCGATTCAATTTGTATGGCAAAATACTTTGTTAGCCAGCAGAAGCAGTGTTAGTCGGCAACGAGGTGGAGGAAGCTGTTGCGGCGGCGGCCAACTTTGTGTAGGTACACGTACACCTCGCTCCTACCGAGTTGTTTCATTTTCGGTTCATTTCGTTTTTGTATTCTACTCTATATTTGCCTGATGCTCAGGCTCACCAACGACAACGATTCGAAGAAGAATTCCCGGTCGTTGTGTGCCAATTTATAGTACCTGCTGTGTCGGTGGTTTCTCTTGCCCCCATATCGACGAGCGCAGGCAAGAAAAAGACCTTCAAACGCGCACAGCGAACCGAGAAAAAGTAACGAGCTACAAAATTTGAATGTTCTGTCATATGTTGCCAAACGTTTCTTGTTTTTCTTTTTTTTCCGTTTCTCATCGCTCGCTTAGGGTCAAACTGTCAAAGTTTGAAAACTATATTTCCCTGGGGGATTTAGACATTTTCTTCTCGATCGTTTTTCCTCCAACAAATAGAAAGTAGGTAGGTACGTTCGGGGAAAAAAATAAAACCCTCGAGTCGATTCCATATTTAAAGTGTATATACAGATTCACCCAACCCAGGCACAATGTAGCTTCACACTCACACACTGAGAGCCTGCTATAAATACTTGTCATCCGCCGTACACTGCAGATGTAGATATACTGCCTCTGAAGCAATGGTGTTTGAATTTGAATGGACCCGTGCGTGTGTGTGCGTGTGGTTGAGAAAAATCTGAACGAGTCGTTCACTAGACGTCGTTCACGTCGTGAAGGCGCGTTTTTACATTATATGTCAAAACAGCAGTCGAGGCGAACGGAAGGACGTCAAACCATTATCAACACCGCGACCACGAAGATTTGATTTGATTCGATTCGTTTCAATTGTGTCAGAGAGAGAAAACACTGAAACACTGTGTGTGCTGTTGCGTGTGCCTGTGCATTTCCCCAAAAGTCAACAATTGCATGTTGATTTGTCAAATCGCATCAAACAGTTTGAATTTGTTTTTTTTTGCGTTCAAAAGTTTCTGTCCATTTTTCTATATTAAAAAGTTAATAAAAACTCGACATTTCTATGTGAAATAACCGAGTAATCGCTGTCAGTTTGAGTGTGTTGGAAATTTCTATATAGTTTTTTCCCCATATACGTGTGGAAGGCGAACGAACAAAAAATATGTTTATATACCACAGTCCACAGCCATAGCCAGAGCGAGTGGAAATAAAATCATTACTCAACCGTTTTTACCATGAAGTCGACAGAGCTGAAGCCAGCAGTATTTTCATCGTCGTTTCTGTTTTCAGTTCGTTTTTAGTTTCACTTGCGGATACAGAAAATCAACTCAGATACACAGGAGTTTTTAGTGGAAAAATATTTTCAATTTTATAAAAAAAAAATATAGCAAAAGTGCCCGTGGAAATTGTTGTGTTGTGCATTTTTGTGTTGTTGACATTTGGACGTTTGACATATAACACAGCGCTCGTCGCGTGTGAGAGCGCGCGCGACTGAAGGAGATTTTAATTTGTGTTCACTTTTTTTTTTTTCTTGTGGTCCGATTATGCATCGCGACGTTTGCGGCAGAGAAGGAAGTGGTGGAAAAATGTCACCACTACCATCGGGTCCACAACAACCAGCAGCACCACCACCTTCCCCCTCATCGATTGGTGTGAATTTACGAGTGACCGGACATTGCAGTCAAGGCGGACGAAAGTATATGGAGGACTTCTTCTCCGTGGCCTATCATCAATCGGAGAACGCCAAGGACCTCGAGTATGCATTTGTGGGCATTTATGACGGACATGGTGGCAGCGAGGCAGCCACATTCGCCAAAGAGCATTTAATGATGGAAATAATTAATCAAAAGTTGTTTTGGTCCGATAGCGATCAGGATGTATTGAGGGCGATACGTGAAGGTTATATTGCCACACACTACGCTATGTGGAGAGAACAAGGTGTGTTGGTTATACTTTTTATTTTCCTTCTTTCTATTCTATTTTTTTTTTGTTTGTAGTTGTACTTATTTTTATAAAAAAAATGGTTGAAAAAAAAAAAAACTCGAAAGAAACGAAACGAGAAAGACAAACAGTACACAACGTACACAGCGAGAAAGGCAAAATTAAAAGTGACAGCTAATGTGGTAGATTGTAATCCGCCATTGTTGGCTGCCGTCAGGGGGAGAAGGTTATACATTATTTACTAGTCCCCTGCATGTATTCGGTATGAGTCAGAGTGGAACGGGTATATGCGCTGTTGGGTTTTTCTAACCACCAGGCGCTTTCAAACTGTGCGGTCTTACAATTAATCTGCCTGCCTATACCAAACGGTTGCATTTGTGTGTGGGAAAATGTCAAATGGGAGAGAGAAGGCAAATTGGGTTATAGAAGGTGATTAGAAGTAGCGAAAAAAAAAACGAACACAACTTTTGGCTGTCATCTTTAACTAAATTTGTGGGTTGTTTTGGTGTGTGCGCGCCGTGTTTTTTTCTTTTCATTTGCATATGTCCATAAACAAAAATAGCCGGGTTACGATTACGATTGTTTTTGTTTACCATCTGCAGAATCATTGAGTGGAGTCTAAGGTGTCTTAATGCAGATGCTGGGTGGGAGAGAACAGTTTGGATTAGGTCGGGGTGTGGGTGGAAACAGGTACATACTTCTAGGTTGTGTTGAAAAAGATTTAAAAGTCAAGTGAAGTTCAGAAGCAGAGGTTAGCATTGTGCTAAACTTCCTAACCACTTGATTTCAAGTTGCTTTCTCATCGACGTGAACCTTGGGGTAATCAAAAAAAAAAAAACTGCAGAGAAGACTTGTTCCCCAAATATTCGGTTCGGTATATGACAACTTTTTCAACAGGGAGAGCGCATTGTTTCCCCTCTGGTGTACCTACATCTTGTCAGCTTTTAGCCAACAAATTTCAAATCTTTAGTCATACTGCTCCCTGCAAAACATAGTTACCTATTTGGTGCAAATTTTGATTCTTGTAAGGTTTTTCCGAACAGTATACAGAAACACGGTCGCATTTTGTTTAAAAAAGATGAAGATATACATATGTAAGATTCATTCGCGTACGCGTTTGAAATCGAACGCAGTCGACATAAATCGTTCGCTTTCGCACAAAGTCTACGTCTCATCAAAAATGACAGAAAAAGAGAAAATTTGCAAAATAACGAGTAACGAGCAGTTCGTCTCTTGGCTCGAGACAGCTCAGAGAAGTACTGATAATGCTTAATATGTCAAATGCAAAATACAAATTCACAATCCTGCTTAAAAGTCAATTTAAATAAAATAAATAGATGGCGCAACAGGTCCGTAGGGAACCTAGCTTTTCAGAACCATTCGTTTGGTGAGTGTTTTTAATTTTTGGGACCAATCGAAGGGATCTATAATTTTATGCCCAGTCCAAATGGCTTATTGACAGTTATACTGTCGGATGTTCGTTTGACGTTTGCGAGAGGTTAAAAGTCAATTGCAGAACGACTGAACGGCGGTGGTCCAATTTGCCTTATTTCACTTATTTTTTAAGCAATACCTGAAATATATGATGCTTTATTTTTGACACTAGTAGATGTCAAACATGTAAGTGGGCGCATTTGAAAATCTAGTTAACCTATGTCGACTTGATTGGTCTGGATAAGAAGTAACTTGAGCTCAAAAACTAAATTGGCCGGAAACTGTCAACTAAAAATAATAATCACGTGACCAATCTAGGCCAATAAAAACTGAAATAGATCAACTCTGTCAAAGCTGTCAGACTTACTGAACTAGAAATCCAAACGTCCCCATTCTCCACATTTTAGGTCTGTTCCTTTACTTTCGTAGTAAGAATGGAAAAGACTGTCGAAATGGATACTATAGTATCATTTGGGTACTCTTGCAGAGCTCTAGATACTGTGATACCCGACACTCTAAATGAAGCCATTGTTCTACAATCTATTACGCAAAATAGTTTTGTAGAAAATGTAATTTTACCACATACCTATTTAAGGAATAAATTGCACATCTCTAGGTCTGTCAAATAATTGAATTTTATAATTACCTGTCTCAGCTTTGTAGCCCTTCCACCTGCTTTACTCTTTCAACCTTTTGCAGCGTGGAAATGGGATAGCTAAAGTAGCAATGCTAATAGAAAAAAAATGCATACTTCATGTTAATATATTTTGGATACTCATTGCTTAGAAAGGATATCCAAAAATGTAGGCTTGGGATACCAATAAAATTTTGAGAACGACAGCACTGGTCAAAATGGCAGTGATGGGGATAAATTCTCTCACAGAGAGAGACACTTACGAAAAAGTTAGGGAACGCTTTTGTAGTTAACAATGAAAATGACAGATACATAATTAAAAAATTAAAAAAAGTGCTACGAATAGTCGTTAGAATATAGAATAAACTCGAAGAATTTGCTATTTTACAAACAAAATTAGTTGCTTAATCGAACTTCTTTCGAGTATATGGAAGAGTTTGTTCTGATTGAACTACAAGCATTCGAGAATTACGTGGAATAGATTGTCCCTTCTTACTCCTTACAGCGAGGAAGAATATCGTCGCCACTTTCGAAAAGAATCTTAAGGAGAACATTCAATTTTATTTCCCCCCCTATTAATGCCATTTTAATGTTTAATACACAAGAAATCAAAACAAATGCACTCATATGTCAAATAGGACAACCAAATTCAAATCAGCTGTTAATTGTAAGGTGACTGACAGCTTTTTCAATTCTTACAGCAAGAAATTGGTTGAGTAAAAATTCGTAAGATTCTCCTCAGTGGAGGGTTAATATCTTGCTCTCTCGATGACGCTCGCTTTTACAAATTTTTCGAGTTAAGGAACGGCATTGAGTAAAAATTCGTTTCGTAAGAATTAGTAAAAATTCCATATATTTTTTAAATGTAATTTTTTTTGGCATTTTCTGTGGCATTGTTTTCGACATTTTCTGTGTCATTGTTTTTGACATTTTCTGTGAGCAAAATTAGCAAAGTTGTTCCACTGGTGTTCAAGAACTCTACGGGTTGTGTCATATTGCTGGGGGCTTTTGCATGACAGCTCGCTAGCAGCCCACATTATAAATATAGTCCCAATGCAAAATTTATATGAATTCACAAAAGGAACAGCGGAACTTTAAGTGAAAGTCAAATAATTGTTTATTGAAGAATACAAGTCATAAAAAGTTGTGAAATAACAACATCCAAAGGAAAGTACCTTCGTTGTGATTGACAGCTTGATCCAGCTTGTACACAGCTCTAACAGTTCTTCAACATGCTTCCTCTCATTCTGATAAATGTTCCATCTCCGGGTTAAGTCGGAGCATTTTGTGATTTCATCTAAAAAGTTTTAAATTCAACTCCTTCTGAACAAGGGCAACACTGCAAAGTTTTCTTGTGACCGAAAAATGTCGCCAAGAATTCTACATTGTCCCACTGCCAGATAGTGAAACATACGAAACATATAAAGAACGTCGTCCCAACACTCGATCACAATGACATTCCTTGCTTAAGCTCTTTACAAACCTTGACAAATTGTGTTTTTTTAAGATCAATATCTTAATTTATAGCTGATTCTGCCGTAGATGATTGCGCACCGCGTCTTCGCCAATGCGTAAGTTCTGCCAAAGTACTCCATGCCTCAAAATTTCCTTTCGCAATACACAAATCTCTTGAATGTTAAACCTCTTGTGATAACAAGTTCCGCGTGTTCCTCTTGTTATTTAACCCTGTACTTCGCTTCGCCGTCAATTTATTTACGCCAATTGATCAATAAGCTCAGATAAAATCTTCCCCGTAGTCCTTATTCTTATTCTTCCAAGCGGGGAACTTCTTCTTCTGTGGACTTCTCTCTAGACCGTCCACAACACTTACGTCCATTCTTTCTATCAAAGGTCTTAGAAATGCTGATAGATCGTTGGCTTATGAAATAATGCGAAACTATATTTTATCAGGTTTACTGGTGATTCCAGTGCACCCAAGAGTGGAGGCAGGAAAACTACCTCATCACTCTGGTAACCCTAAGATCATTGCACTTTATACTTCCAATGCATTTGGTAGAGCTAAAGCTCTTTCATTCATTTTCAAAAGTCTAGTCTGTCTTATGCAGTGTCCCCGAGTGTTGTATTCTCAATAAACTCGATATTCCCTTCATATGCGGGCAAGCATCTTCCTTTTTCTCGATCTGTAGGTAAATATTTCAACTACGGCCACTTTCACCTTTGGTCCGCTTTTGCTGCTAATGTTTTTGGTCTTCCACCAATTTTATTTAAAAGACTGCTTTGAGATTCTGTCGACTGATTTTCTTTGAGTCCGAATAATTCAGCGCCATTTACGCTGCCTTATATCGACTTCCAACAGCTTTTCAATCGTTTTATGCCACAATGCCTGGTTTGATATATTTTGTGGCCAACAGGTTTGTGGGGTGTATCCTAGACAGCGGTTAAGCAAAGCCTGCAACTTTCTCGTGGTGTTTGACGAGGTTTTACAGAAGTCAAATAACGGCTTCAATTCAATCACGTATTGCTCGGTCACTGATAAAGGCGATTTCGCTCCAGATCTCGCGCATTTGCAGATCCTTCACTTGGCATTCCAAACTGAAAGGAGGATACCAAGAGCGGTGTAACATGTATTGATTTGGCTTGGTCCAACTTTCAGGTAGTTAAACAGCTCGACCTGCGATATTGTAGAACTCCTTTATAGATGCATCTGTTTTCGGTTGGGATTCCTCTCGTCAGAACCCATCTCCGTATAAATTAGCAGCAGGGCATTCCCAAAATCGACGAATATATGACAAAGCGTTGACTAATCTGTATCCGCCCGAGAACAGCCTTTATATGACAGTTTCTTAGGATTTTCCAACCTCGTCCTCTTCTCACTATGAACTCTCCTATGCACTATCCCACATTAGCTTCTTCGTTCCATCTTTAGTCTCCAAGTGTCCCAAACTGGATTCCTTTCGTTAAATGTAAAATACTTCTTTGAATTCCAACATCGTCAGCACTCTCGCCATATTTATCCCTTATCCATCGTTCAGATATTTCAACCCTCGCTGTCAAAACCAAAACAAACCCCCTGCCAAACTCGACCTGTTTACAAAAACATCATGCTGTGCCGAAGTACTTGAAGAATTTCTGTGGCAAGACTCATATACAGACTCGTCTGTTTTGGGCATAAGCCTGCTCGTCTTATATTGTTGACAAGCCAAATGATTGAAAATCGTCAGCCTAATCAACGTAGACGCACAGTCCGACTCCCAGGTCTTCAGAACGTGCAATTGAGCCTGAAATTTGCCTTTAGTCTGAGTGCGATTGTTATGACGGGCGCGAAGGGATGTGATAAATGATAGAAGTAATAAACAGTAATCGAAGCTAGAGATACGCCGACCCTTTGAGGGTTGGGTAGTGCATATTTAGTTTCGCATGTGATTGCGATTGTTGTCACATTTCCATACTAACCGAGCCTTTGCTCGACTCACTGGGTACATCTTACTAATTTGATTTCCTTGGCTTTCAGAAAAATGGCCAAAAACAGCGACGGGACTACCGAGCACGGCAGGTACTACAGCCACAGTCGCTTTTATTCGGCACGAGAAGATCTACATTGGCCATGTGGGCGACTCCGGAATCGTTCTGGGCTATCAAAATCCCGATGAGTGTTTCTGGCGGGCCAAGCAGCTGACACAGGACCATAAACCGGAATCCATAGAGGAAAAGACCAGAATTATGAATTCGGGCGGAAAAGTTGTGGTCAAGAGCGGAGTCCCCCGAGTTGTGTGGAATCGTCCCAGAACTGGTAATGCGACCCTTTTCGCTTTAAATGGCAACAGTAGACTGATGCAAATTTTACATTCACAGGTCACAAAGGACCCGTACGTCGGAGCACGCCAATAGACGAGATTCCGTTCCTAGCCGTGGCCAGAAGCCTGGGCGATCTGTGGAGTTATAACTCAGCACTGAATGAGTTTGTTGTCAGTCCAGATCCAGACGTGAAAGTGATCAAAATCAATCCAAAGACTTTTAGGTAAGAGCTCTACAATCAAGCGATGACCAACAAATTTAACGAATATTTTCCATTGAATAGGTGTCTGATTTTCGGAACCGATGGCCTGTGGAATGTAGTTTCAGCTGGCGACGCTGTAGATACCGTCCGTGAAAAGGAAGTCATCAACGAGCGCATAAGCAGGATGCGCGGTGAGACGAATACATGGTGCAACCCCAGCAAAGGTCTCGTAGAGAGGGCGCTCAAAACGTGGGGAGCGAAAAAAATGCGAGCGGACAACACCTCGGTGGTGACAGTGATTCTCTATCCGCCGGGGGCCAATCCACCCAAAGACAACTCTTTGAACGACTGCACCAGCTCGTACGGCTTGGAGTACGTACACATGAATGCCGAGATACACCCGAGCAACAACTACATGCACAGCAGTTACCAGAAATTCCTATCGCACTCCATGTACGAACCAGAACACCCCCTCTACGAGAGCGACAGCTTCAATCAATCTCACCAACTGCCACACTATGAAACTATCGCACCATCGTCGGCCATGCGACTGCACCTGCAACAGCAACACCACCACCTGGATGGGTACATGCCCAGCTATTTGGACCGAGATGACGGCGCCTATACCAATAACTACGAATCGAATTGTGATACCAGTGGATACCTGTGCTTCGACGACCAGGCGAGCAGCACCTACGCGAGTAGCTTCGCCGAGTCGTACAACTCCCTGCTTACGTCAAGTCTGGAGCGCGAGGACAGCAGTCGCTCGAATGGGGGCAGTAGCAGCAGCAGCAGTAGCAGCGACAACAGCAACGAGAGTGTGAACAGCAACCCAAGCGAATATCACAGCTACCACAGTCTGCATCACACTGGTCTGGCAGGGCACGACCGGGTTGAGCATCACTACCCAAACAACGTACACCAAATAGAACAGCAGTTGTACCAGGAGCAATGTATGTCCGCCGAGGAGGGCTATTCCCTGACAAAGCTCGAGACTCGGGGAGAACAGCAGCTGCGTGGCAGCAAGGGTGCAGAAACCCCCTTGAACTGTGTACAGACATTCCAAATCTTTGGTGGCGAACCCAGCACCGCCCCTGAGTATAATCAGTTCAACAGCATTTCCAGCAGCTATCAGAATAAGTATCACGGCAGTGAGAGCTCGAACTCGAATTTCCTCAACAGCTACGAGGACGATGCGAGGTGCTACGAACCAAATATTGTGGAAGCCACATCCGTTGAAGTGCCCCAAGTACCAAGCGGGACGACAACCTCACTGAGTATCGAAAGGCTCGCCACCTTCGAAGGGGAGAGTCTGACTACGGAGCCAAGTCCCATCAGCGAACCGATCTTGGAGATTGAAATGGAGGTAGTGCAAGAGGATGAGAATGATACGGAAAATCCCGATGAAAGCATACAAATCCACGAGATTTCCTCTAGCGTTGTGGAAGAACCGCCACCATTACCACACGAAGAGGAGCCTCAAAAGACACCCAAAGAACAGTCTCAACTGCCCGCCATCTCTGAGAACGTCATTGACTCGACGCCCCTCAAGAAGCCCTCAATACCAAAGCTGGTGCTCTACCCAAACGTGCCAAATGAGAACCACCGCACCCCGCGACGTCCGTCAATCCAGCAATACCCAAAAACGTTCGAGAAGCGAATGCTTCGCAGCATGACCGTTGACTACAGCAAGCGAACGCTCCGCTCGCGCAACTCCCTCTCCAAAGACATGAAGGCAAAGAGTGCCACCAGCACGAGTCTCCGCCGATCGTCCATCGTGCAGAATAAGTTCTTGAAGTCGGCCAACACCGAGAACTCATCGCTCATCAGTAGAAAGAGTCTAAACCTAAGATCGAGGCAGATCACCACAACAACAGCCGTTTGGTCGGAGTCGTCAGTCTCCTCGTCCTCCAGTCAGAGGCAACAACGAAAGTCAAAGGCAGCTCCCTTCTGCGAAGAGTCTGGCGCATCGAGAGTCTCAAGCACACCGAGGAATGGCAGTGCGGCCTCTCCTTCGTCGCCGCTTTTAGTGACACCTGTCGGGGCGCGAATGGCTTCAGTGAATTCGCCATTCAACCATCATCACCTGCAGCAACAGATGGCGATGTCATTTGCGAAGAGATCGAATCTCAGAAACAGCGGATGGGGTTCCGCCAAGACCACCATGCAGACGAGAAATCGCGTGCAAAAGCGATTGAGTCGATAAGGGAGTTCTTTCGTTCCCCTTAAAGAACCGCAAAACACTACTACTACTACCACTGGCAACTGAGACAAGTTTCCAAGCAAAAGGAAAGAATCACTTTAGTACAAAATACAAATTAAGAAGCGCCGCCCTCCGCCCCCCTGTCATGAAAAATCAACCGTCTAGCGTAGCCATCGTTGGCTATTTATTTAAATGCAAAGTGAAGGTGATAGGAACGACTGATTTGGCTGCACCACTGTCGGTGTTTTGAATTTGTTTATAAACAACTCTGCAATAGCAACAAATAGGACTTTCCAAACGTTGATGTTTGACGAGACGATCATGGGAGACAAAGTATTACAAAACTTAATTTTACTTTTCTAGTGTTTACGTTGATTTTTTTTTTTTTTTTTTTATGTTATACTATAACTATAACTATAAGGCATGAGAAATTATTGATAAGTGGCCTAGGTGTAATTATGAATTAAAATAGATATTTAATAGAGTTACTGTACTATAGATGGATGTGTGTGAAGTTGTGAGGTTTTTTTTATTATTATTTTAAATGTAAAAATCTATGTTAAATGATTTTGAAGAATAAGACTCAAAATAAAACAATGGCATGAAATTATGTTTACATTTTGAAAAAAAAACAAGAGATTTTGTGTTTGAGTGCGGTAACCATTTGCAGAGGTGGACCTCAACTGATCCTGTTTCTTTATGACAGCAGCACTTGGATCTTTTTTATAAATATATGTCTCCTGAAAGAGCGAAGAAGCTTTAACAAGACAACAGATGTTCGAGGATAGATTCATTTTTTTTGGATGAAATTGTTACTGAAAATATGCCACATGAAAGCGAATTCGAATCTTTACTTGGGATTTTGGAAAGTGATGACCTCGCGGTTGTGATTAGCATTAAGAGGGCGAAGAGGATGATACAAATCAGAAGATGTTACGTCCGTTTGTAAAGTTTTGGTCAGAAGGTAAGAACAAGTAGAGAAATATCAGTTAATCCTTCAAATTGAGGCAAGAGAAAGGTAGGTTAAGACTAGGGATAATATTTTTCAACGAAGTGGCTATTCGCACAACGTTAGGGACACGGCTTAGGTCGACGGCTACGTATTTGACGTAACGTAATAATTAAAAATAGTATTTTAAGAAATAAGTTGGGCCTTAAAACGTACAGGCTCGTGCCCGAAAATAAAATACTGGAGTTTAGATCCCTTTAAGCGAGCCACATTACCCCTATTTGCCGCGTTTAACACAAGATTTGAGTTTTTAAAATTAATTTTCTAGACTTACCGACTTCAATTAATCCAATTAATGTTGGCACGTAGATAGGTACTTTCTCTAGGTTCCTTCCTTTACCGCTGAGTAACTTTTAACTTTTGCAAAATTCCATCAAATAAACTAGCACACTTCACTTTAAATAAACTCTAGAAGACCAAACACTCAACCATAAAGAGAATTACATAAACTTGTTCAATATTGTTGTCAATTACGTTATTTTTATTACAAAACTCTGCAAGATAAAATCCACTGATCACTCAGGTTCTAGAAAGGAAAAGAAAAAGAACCGCTACAATTTGAAAAAGGTTGAAATTTTTGCAAGTGCAAGCAATGAGTGTATTCAGCGCATTATGTGAAGGTTTTGTTCAAAATATTATGGATGTTAGGTACTTTTTTTTTTTAAACATCTAAATTAATTTCACTATGAAGGTGGTTGTCAATCCTATAAATTCTTAACATTGTAATAAACTGGCTTTGTCGTTTTAAAGCCTAGTTGGCTGGCCCTGGACATTTTAATTTTCTCCTCTACTTGTTAAATGTTGTATTAATTAAGACAGGTCAAAGTTAAGTGGAAAAATAAACAAAACCGGCTAGTACATCATCTATTTGGTGATTTCGATTCTTTTTTAATTGTTTTTTTCTACGTCTGTCAAAATTAGACTGAGGAAAATTAAATTTTCATTAATAAGTGAGTAAGGGGTTCAGTTCTTGCTCCCAAACCAAGATTATACAGTGGAATGACATTTACGTATCTCAAATGTACTAATATACACACACGACTATGCTAATTTTTACAGATAAATAGCAAGCAAATGCAATTGGCCAATAAGTATGTATGTTAGTTGTCAGCATAATTCCCTTAGTAACCATAATCAATTTGTTTAAATTTGGTATTGCTGATGCTTTTTATTATTGCTTTTATTATTTTACTACATACTTCTTAATTATTATTAGAGTAAAAAAAATTCAAATAAAAAACTCAATCAGATGGCTTATCACCACCCTGTCAGTGGCAAAAGAGCAAAGAAGCCGCTGTGCAAAAATCCACCTCTGTCTGACATTTGTCATCTCGCCCGGCCTGTTTTTCCAAGGAGGTTTGTTATGAAATATTTTCCTTTCGGTCTCTCATTTTCATTGATTACATTTTAGTAATTTAGCAACCACAGCAGCATGTCACAAGCTCTTCTGCAAAGTGCCCGAAGGCTGGTCGCCACGAATTATATTCAATCCTCGAACATTCACACGACTGCGCCATGCAACGAGATCAGGAAGTTAGCCCGTTTACGTGTGGTGGACAACAGCGATATTGGTAAACGTGCCATGGCCGAGGGCAAGCCTCCGCGATGCATTCATGTCTACAACAAACGCGGAGTGGGATACATCGGTGACAAAGTACTGGTTGCCATCAAAGGTCAAATGAAGAAGGGAATTCTCGTCGGCCTGAAACAAAATCAAAAACCAAAGATCCCAAAGTTCGACAGCAACAACTTGGTGCTGATTGACGACAACGGTACGCCACTGGGCACCAGAATACACGTCCCAGTTCCGACAATTCTGCGCACCATTCTCAAGGAGAAGACGTTCTCAAAAGGAGCTGACTATACTAAAGTTCTGGCCATCGCCAGTCGGTATTTGTAATGAAAGTTGTTTCGCTGATAAAAATAAATGTATTTAAATTGTAAAGAAACAGGCAATTTCATATCATATTGTTGATCTTTTACTGGGGCCCTGGGGTGAAGTCTCATCGTCGCTCATTAGAATGCGTTTTCTCTTTTTACTGTGCTCGTGCACTAGCTCGGAGATCCTAATATTTCCACATTTCATCTGCATCCAGTTCGTGTACTAAAAGGAAAAAGAAATTCTAGCACTTTTTTTTTTATGCAGTTAGTATGTAAAGCTCACCGCGGTGCTTGTTTTGACTCCCATTTCGTACAACTTATTTTCAATATCATCCAATCGGTGGTCTGGCTTACCATCCTCATTCGTATTTTTGGATATATCCAATAGGTACCTAACTCTCTGCCTCATGGTCTCAAAGACAATCTTCCCAACGATATGATTCCGATCATACGGCGTCAGGTAGCGGCCATACTCGTAGAAATAGTGATGCAGTTTGCCCAGTTCTATGTGTGTCGTCTCCGCTTCACAGACAGCCTTGTGAACATTTTTATAGATCGAGGGCACGTCAACTCTTTAGGGCACAGAACCCATTAAACATTTGAAAGATATTGCTTTTAGGAACTCACGTAAAGTAAGGATTGCTAACTTTCAGCTCCTTGATGTACCAGAGGGGAAGATTCACAGTTTTTCCAGGCGTAAGGTCGTCGGTCTCAGCGCCGGGGTCTAGAAAACCTTCACACGATGGAATTGCACACTTTGTTGAGAATTTAATAAAATTTTCTCGTCATAGTTACCCATTTGCAGTAGTTTAGTGTTTATTTTACATTCCACTTTCTCTTGCGTTACGAAAATATCCTCTATCGAGAAGTAATTCGGGTAATAGCTATGCGAATTCATAGTAAGCTGTAGGCTGTGCGTGTAATGTTGAATAATTGTTTAAAAAGTGAACAAAACGATAGAAATTCGAGCGCGGACAGACATTTGTTTTGGTTTTCATTAGGTCTGTGGAATACATTTGGGTGAGTTGTGTGTTGACGTTTGAATGGAGTTGCCAATGAGCAGTTTCATTAAATTATTTTATGGCAGTTAAACATGTTCCTGCTACTCCGTAGCAAAAACTGAAATACTGAATGGGGCAGAGGTCTGTATATGGATTGTTATACAAGTGTTTACGACGTTTGGTTTTAAAACACTTTCTTGTGCTATCTTGCAACATATTTTTGATCAAATTCAATTGATTTTTAAGGCTTAAGAAAGTAAAACTATTATCTTGCAAACATCGTGGTTTGTTTAGTTGTCCCAAATAGTAGAAATCTTTGAAAAATTGTTGTTTCGAAACATGAACATAAGTAGGTATCTGCTATATTATTAAATCAGCAAAGACAAGAATGGAACCCAAGCGTGAAAAAGAGTCCATTAGGGGATTTTTGGACATCATAAAAATGAGGACTGATTCCAATTCATTAGGATTAACCCCCAATCTACCTACTGTTATTTGCTCATCTCGAAAGAAGCGAAAGATTCAGAACGCGAAAGCAATATAACGTCAAATTTGATCCACTGACATATAGAATAAGATTTTCCTCTAAAGTATACAAATTCCCGAAAGCAAATATGCAAAAATTAATCGCAATTATGCGTTTCATATGCAAACGTAGTACATTTTTTCACGCAAGCCCTGTATAAGATTTTTTTGGGATGGTGTTTAAAGACTGGGCCCTAATCATGTAACAAAACTAGCAACAAAGTGCAAAAAGTTGCAAGTTCGACAGCTTCATCTAGTTCATTCTCCACAAATGTATTAAAAACTTACTTTATAAAAAAAAAAACATCTTGAACTCTACAACTTATTGTGGTCATCAAAAACGATATTGTCCAGACGATCATCGTCTTATTTATTTATAGACTGCATAACTATACACGTTTAGGGACGTTTTAGCAAATTCTAACAAGAAAGGCTGTAACAGTTTATGTTTCCGTTAAAGCCTTCAAATTTTTTAAGTTGAAGTGTTTTTAAAGCGTATTGGCAGCACCTACTTTCCTACTTTATACACAATTTAATTGAAAGGCCATTAAATTAAGGACTCTACTTTACTGTCAGAGCACTTTTTATGTTCGTTTGGTACAACAAAAAAAAGCAATCTTTTTCAGATTTCAAAGCACTTTTGCGAATCTGGTTTTTTTTCTCAGATTTGCTTCAGATTGACCAAAACTAGTGGAGTTTGTTTACGTTTTCGTGAAATTTTTCAACTGCAAAGAAACGAACTGCATCGAGTGGATCTATTTTTGTTAATTATTTATGTACAAATGTGTAGAAATCAGCCTGGGCGCAAATTTAGAATGTTTATAGGTATATAAAATGTAACCAGTCAATGGAAAACGCTTAGAAAAGTGTCGAAGGCAACACATTTTCAAATCGTACAAATATCAACAAAATAAGAAGCAAGTTACGTTTTTCTGTTTATGTTCGATTAGACTCACGAAATCTTAAATTTAAGAGCGAATCTGAAGAAGCCCAATCGAAAACCACATTAGGTTGAATTATTTTTAAAGCGCTTTGGCAGCACCTATTTTCCTACTTTATAGACAATTTAACTGAAAGGCGACCCAATTAAGAACTCTACTTTACCTAGTAAATCTGACAGCTTTAGGTTGAATTATTTTTAAAGCGCTTTGGCAGCACCTACTTTCCTACTTTATAGACAATTTAACTGAAAGGCGACCCAATTAAGAACTCTACTTTTCCTAGTAAATCTGACAGCTGGCTGCCTCGATTCAGTTTTCATACTCGAGATAAATTAAGTCGACTTAAGACAAATAGATTTTTGAATGTAGTTACCATGTCTTAGTTTTTTAATTTTATCCTGTTGATTTAATTCCGTATTTTTTTTTTGGATTTAATAAAGTTTTGCAGAGTTTGTGTTAAAATCCAAATGCACTGTTGTTGTGTTAACCAAATATTTCATGGCGAAAAACCGTTTGATTCATTATATTCCCAATTCACGTACTGGAGATTCTGCGGAATGAAAGTTAACTACTTTTATTATGATTTTCTGACAAAATTTTCGAGAATTTAAAAAAGTGGTGGAAATTGTACCCTAAAACCAAGACCGGCAAATAACCTTTTTTAACGAACGAATCTATCGTGGTTACATCTGTATGTTGTCATCTAATTTTCCGGTGTCTGAGCAATAACAAGATTTAAGTAAAAAAACGCCCATAAAATCTGGGCATGGTTATAAACGCCCGGAGTACAAAATATGAATAATAGCAATGCGGCTGTCTGCATATTTTTGTCAAGAGCACAACTTCCATTTCAATCGCCTTTATCCATAAAAAGATATTTATTTAAGTGGGAATGTCGGTGGGAAGATTTGAGAGAGCTACGTACGAGAACTGCTCCTAACGAATTCGCGGAAGATCGAGTGTTATGGAGGCTGCACTTTAGTAGGTACTTTACAGCCGGGTAATTTTAAATGATGAGCAAGTAGGTATATAAACACGACAAAATTTTAAGTTTGAAAAAAACTGATCTACAAATTTAAGTTTAACGTCGATAGAGAAGCAAATATCATCGACCTGTGAGTTGCTTATGCACACATCATCTTATCAAACATACAACCCTATTCTGCTATTCGTCGGGGGGAATTTTTTTTAAATTTTTACTGAACACTATTCATTCGAATCGAATGTGGATTCAGTGATTCACTTCGTTAGTGTCGGTAACGTCGGATTGAGATTGCTTTTCATGTTCGATTTGCCAAAAATACCAATGTGTATGACAAACAACTGGCGGTTACGAATTGTTTATCGTTGGAAGGGTTGTTTTTTTTTTTACTGAATTATACATTTTTCGAGTATGGAAACGATTCTTTATATTAAATAATTTCGAAAGGCGTTGCTATAAATGTGCAAAAATCAATTTAAATGTTTAAATGGGTTTCCAGTACAAGTGAAAAAAATAAATATTTTTTGCGGCCAACTGAATACACACAAGAACCAATAAAATTCGGATTTTATGTTCGATTTGGCAGCAGAAATCTGAAATCTCAGATCATAATCTGAAAAGCCAAATCGAAAACGACATTATTCACGTGAATGCATACATTCTACACAATTCAGATCCGTCGATCGTCTTTCTGGTTGGTGGTTGATTAAATGTAAGTAAAAACTTATTTATTGCTTGATTATTTGTTTTGTAAATAAGGATTATTCATTTTTAGGGGTAGAACAACAAACAGAGACCAGGGCACTATTTCACCAACCACTTTTCACTTTGTACTTTGCAATTTTGGAAAAAAAATAATAATTCCTGCAAAGTACAAGTGCGATGTGTTTCACCAAAAATGCTTCACTCCTTAATTTGAACTCTGTACTAACTGTAATTTACTATAAATAACTAAACAAAAAACCGTCAACGCATCCAGCTACCCAAGGGAATCCACCTTGAGCAAAAAATTGGGTAGCTTGGTGGCCCTTGCAAGCAATTCCCCGATTATTGCGTCCGAAACTCGTTGTACTAGAATCTGTTGCAGGGAACTTAAGCAATTATTTCGTTCGCTGTCAAACCTTAGCCTATGTCCAATTGTTGACAAAACACGTTCAATACTCGTCTTCGTTAAACGAAAGCATTTCAGGGTTGAAAAATGACCTCCAATTTCAAAATTTGTCCTTAATTTTACAACCCTTTGTATTTGTTATTAGTAGGGCCCCCTTGTAAACAAAAAAAATTTAAATGAAAAGGCATTTAGCCAGTCTTTTTTTTGTTTTTGACAGATTTTGTTCAATCGTATAAAGTCAAAATGACATTTGGATACTATTCCACCTTTATTCAGGCACTGGGGACGTTCAAGTAGTATCTATAGTTTAGTAAGTTCTGACTAGATGTATCTCGGTTTTGATTGGCTGAAATCGGTCATATGAGCAGCTGTTTCAGGTGACGTTTATACCCCTCCATAAACGTCACCTGAAACGTCACCTGAAACGTTTATGGAGGGGTATAAACGTCACCTGAAACAGCTGCTCATATGACCGATTATACCCCTCCATAAACCTCACCTGAAACGTTTATGGAGGGGTATAAACGTCACCTGAAACAGCTGCTCATATGACCGACGAATCTAGTCAAGAAATTCGTAGCTGAGTACTAAGTTGATAGTTCGAATATTTGGCTGACGTAGGAAAAGTTACGTTCTTTTGCAAAAGAATAATTTCCTCTTTGCGAATTTGCGTAAAGTGAAAAATTGCAAAATGCAAAGTGAAAAGTGTTTGGTGAAATAGGGCCCAGTTCACTGCTTTAATTTTCGCACTGTTTGAAAGTGGTAAAAAAAAAGTCCAATACTATCCATGCCTGTTTGTTTATATTTTTTGCTTTATTTCAAATATTTAACCAAAGTTGGATAATTTTCCAAAGATTTTCATGAATAGAGATCAAATTGAATACATTAATTTCAATTTTCAAAAAAAAAAATCAAACTTCGTATGGATTTCACGTGAACAGCTTTTAACTTGAATGTCAAATTCGTTTGGATAATGTAGTTCACCCGATGAATAGCAGAATGGAAAGGCAGAGTGAAAGGCAATCGAATGGGTGAATCGAATCTACGATTCACGTGAATAGCAGAATAGGGCTGATAGCTACTTTCAATAGGGACAAGTAAAACATTTTTCTGCTTAAGATCACTTCAAAATGTAAGTAATCTCCATTTAGATCGAGATCAACTTTTGTAGATCTGTATTAATCTTGAGAAATATCCAAAATATATCGGACAGGTGTTTTACATCGTTCAAGCGAAAACATTTTCGGTTAACACACAGATGTGTGTATAAATAGCTGACATAATCAGGACAACATATCAGTTTAGAGTCTCCTGACGAACCACGAAAAATCATGCGTCCAGTAAAGAAACCCACGTTCTGTGAAATTTTACTGATACAAAGGGCAAATCAAACATGATTCGCCGTTGGATGTTTTCACTCTCTCCAGATGAGTAGCAAAAGTATGATTTGTTTCAAGACGCAAATGGCAATCTTACGTTACAAGCCCAACTTTAATCGGTTCCATTCCACTTCGAACAGAAATAGAGTGAGATATATTTCCAACAGTCCGAAGCATGCGTCTTGCATCAAATAATTCAAATCCTTCAACAGTTTCGTATTTTCCCCACATGGTAACGATTTCAGTGCAAAAACTGCAACCGTTTTCCACCCTCAACGCAACACAATCCACACGATACATGTGGGAGGTGGGACGTGAGACAACCATTCAACCGAAAACCCCACTTCTCTGTTTTGCGCTCGCAAAAGCTACTCGCCGTAAGGATTTCCCGAAAAGCTTCAACACTTTTCCTGCCCACAACACTCCACCACTGGTAGTTGAAAATCGGGAATCAATGAATACGGTTGGAGAGGAAACCATCCACCGGATATATGTGAAAACTAAAGAAAATTCAATAAAAAGTGGGTTACCGTTCATTGTCCACTTTAGCAAAAGAAAACGCGAGAAGAATAAGACGCACTCGAATCGGATTACATAAAAAATAAAATAACTAACACATAACATCGCCGCAAGCCCTTGAACGCCAACGCGGCTCGCAAATACGGAAAAATCAATAAAATTCTCTAGTTAAATGTAAAGAAAAAGAAAGAAAGGAGAAAAAAAAATCTCGGAAAAACTGAATCCTGCCGCAAAATCAGGCATCACACTAAAACCAAGAATTATAATAAAGTCCACCCGCACCCACGGCACGGTTGCACGAAGTGAAAATCTGTATCCCGTCTTGGATCTACTTGGATCTCCCTCAATATTTAGGTCACCATATCGTTGTCCTTCTCGACAGCTCCAGTGTTGTTATTGTTTTTTGCTCGGAATATCACTTCGGAACAGGAAATCAATAGATAGACCATCAAATCATCATTTTCTGAAGTAACAGCCATCAGTTTTGCGATGTTTTTGTCTTCTCGCCGTCACCAGTGAGCGCAGCGCACCAGCCCAGAGAAAAAACGAACCGTAAAAAGTCGTTTCGCTGCGGAGTTCTTGAATTTGCAGCACCTCCGCCGGAAGCTGCTATACCAGTCCGCCCTCTGTGCATCCTTTTTTTTTTGCGTTTGTGGCCATCAAAATGACCGGCCGCGTTGGCAGTTCGTCACCCTCTGCGTCGGTGATTTGCGAGGAGGTTTTCGATGAAGGATATCAGCCGTCTAACGAAGGTAAGTGGGCGGTTGCTGTGCTGGGATATAAATATCCGGCATTCTTTCATCTTTTCCATTATTATAATTAATTTGCTTATAAAGTTAACGCCATCACATAAATATTAATATGCAACGAATACGAATGGTGGATACTAGTATTTTATGCTACGTTGCGGTTTGCGAGTTCCATTATTTTATGGGGGTGGGAAAGGATTTGGGATACCTTTTGTTTGTCCCTTGTGTTGCCAATGACGTTATGAAATTTTTAGTGCGGATCGATGTGTACGTACGTACGTACGTAGTTGCGGCGAGTTCTCCCGTCTCAAGTTACAGTTACTTGTAATCAGTAGTCCTTTTGATTTACTGGTGATTGCGAGACAGTGTTCCTTTGTTTTGTTCAAAAGAGTCAGAAACGAGTGTTTTATATAGAGAAAATACATTTGTAATAATTTTGGAAAAGTGCACAGGTAGGCACAGGGTGCCCTTAAGTCCAACATTTTTCAACTAACTGCACCAGGTTTTTATATTTCCAATTCCCAAGGAAGCGGACAGAAATTGAATGGTCGCTTATGATTCAAATTCAAGAACATCTCATGCGTGACAGTGACAGGTCAGTTCGAATTTTCCCCAGATTTCGAAATCAGTTATGTTCTTATTTTTTGCTCATCCTTTTCCTAACTTTCAGAACAAAAAGTGCATAAATAAAGTATGCTCTTACTAAAGTAAGAGAGGTTTAATTTTCAACTATAAATTTAACTTTTGGCGTTTTCGATTGAAGAAGAGAACTGACCTTTGTTTCGAAAGAGCAAATCTTGAAGCGCTCTTTCTATGTTTCATTGAAAAATAATTTTCACTTGCAGGTCAATTCTTAGCACGACAGAAGGGTCCGGAATATTTTTAAAGAATTGCCATTAATCTGCCAATGCACTGTTTGACATAATCGCCATTTTCTGTATCAAATACTTATGTGTTCGAAAGAAACCATTTCATTCGAAAATACTTATAATCGGCGTTACCAATAATCAAAAATTAGTCTGACAGTTTACGCAGAGACTCCACACTTTTCAAAATCCCTTTACCAATAAACAAATATAGTTGCCAGAATATCGCTAGCTGTAAGTTAAGTTAATGTTCGGAAACCCATTTTTATATCGGGCATTAGCTAAATAAATCCTCCCTTAATGTCATTCTGAAGAGGAGGGCTCCCCAACCATCCTAAATGATGGTATGGAATTTCGTAACAGGAGCGAATTTACATACGCTGTTGTTCAGCCTGAGCGTTTATAATTATTAACTTATTTTAGTAAATTGTAAATGTTTTCTGATTTTATTCGTTGGAATACAACAACGCAAGTGGTTTTTAAGTCTAGCAAACACAAATTTGTACAATTGTATGCGCAAAATTGAAAAATATTGCATTTTTTGTTTTATTTTCAAACACTTAAAATATATATGTATTTCAAATATTTTTATTAAATGGAATGGTTAATGCTCTTCTCTGCTTTATTTTGTTTAACTTGTGCTTGCTCTTTGATTGGTTTTCCTTTTTTAGTAGATTGCGAGTAACGAATGTTTAGTAAAAAATAAATTTGATATAAGTTTGGGATCTTTCCAATACTTTCTTAAGAGTCGTCGCAAAGAGAATAAAATATCTGTTCACTTAAGATTGGACAGCTCATACCTGAATACCTACTTTTTTTTGTACAATTCTCAGTTCCTTAGGCGGCACAGGTAGATATTTGGCTGCAACCAAACCCTTTTTGAAAAATAAGTTTGTTTCGAGAATGAAAATGTCTAATGTTGCTGTGGTTTGGTTATATAGATATTGTAAAGGGTGATTTTTTAGCTGGTTTGGTTTTGGAAACACTGGTTTTGACAGCTGACGTGTGTTTAGTACCTTGTGTCACTGTCAAACAGCTTCAGTTTGGTTTGCAATTTAACCATGGATCGTCTTACAAATGAACAACGCTTGCAAATTATTGAATTTTACTATCAAAATTCGTGCTCGGTTCGAAATGTTCATCGCGCGCTGCTTCCATTTTATGATCGGCATTCTCGACCTTCTGAGCAGTCTATTCGGAAGATTGTGACCAAATTTCGCACCAAATTTACTTTGTTGGACATTAAACCACCAACACGTTTACGTACTGTGCGTAGTGAAGAAAATATTGCGGCCGTATCAGCTAGTGTGACAGAAGACCGCGAAATGTCGATTCGGCGCCGTTCCCAGCAGTTAGGCCTTTGTTACAGCACTACGTGGAAAATTTTGCGGAAGGATTTGGGCGTAAAGCCTTTTAAGATACAGCTGGTGCAAGAACTAAAGCCAGCCGACCTACCACAACGCCGAATTTTTGGTGAATGGGCTCTTGGAAAGCTGGCCGAGGATCCGCTTTTTTATCGAAAAATTGTGTGGGTACGTAAATAAGCAAAATTGCCGCATTTGGAGTGAAGATCAGCCAGAAGCATTGCAACAGCTACCAATGCATCCCGAAAAAGCCACTGTTTGGTGCGGTTTATGGGCCGGCGGCATTATTGGGCCATATTTCTTCAAAGATGATGCGAATCGCAGCGTTACTGTCAATGGTGAACGCTACCGAGCGATGATAACAAACTTTTTTTTGCCCGAAATGGAAGTTCTTGACTTGCATGATATGTGGTTTCAACAAGACGGTGCCACATGCCACACAGCACGCGAAACAATGGCGCAATTGCGAGGCGAGTTTGGTGAACAGTTAATTTCACGTTTCGGGCCGGTCAATTGGCCGCCTAGATCGTGCGATTTGACACCATTAGATTATTTTTTGTGGGGGTATGCCAAGGCTAATGTGTATAGGGACAAGCCCGCTTCGATTGACGCACTGGAAGCCAACATCCATGCATTCATTCGTGAGATACCGGCCGATATGTGTGAAAGAGTACGCCAAAATTGGACTCAGCGGATGGGCTACCTGAGACGCAGCCGAGGTCAACATTTGCATGAAATTATCTTTAAACATTAAATTGCAAGGTTCAAACTATCGATTCAAATAAATATTTCATTCATTTTTTCGAATTTTTTGTGTTTTTTTTTTAAAAAAAGTTCTAAACCTCTTAAAAAATCACCCTTTATATAAGAATTGCCAGCATTCAGCAAAACTCACGAGATATACTTAATTTAGGAACTTCTGTAGCAACAGGTAGTATGTGCGAATTTCAGATATACAGAATTCGGTACTTTGTACTTGATGCGAGTTAAGTAATATAACCTATACAATTTTAAAAAGATGAAGTTATATTTATATTCACACTTCCGTATACTTTTGCAATTACTGTTTCGTAGCTTGGCAAATTTTAATTCAAACGGAAATGAATTTAAATTTGCTAATAATTCAAATGTGATCTTTAACTACCAATAAGCTTTGATTTGCATCATCAGCCTACGAATAAATCAAAGCGTTCTAATAAACTATGTTCCGTTTATTGAATAATTTGAAAGAGATCTTATTACGACATAAATTGGCTCAGAAATCAATTGTGAAGTATTAGAAAACAAAGGAAAGCGTACTAGAAAAAGTACCGACAATTGTGTCGGCTCTTACGATAGGGCATTACTGATTTCCAGATGATATTTGACAGATCCGCGGATATTTTGTGCATTTCCTATTTTGTGTTTTGTTTGTTGCTTATAATAAGCTTCAAAAAACCTGTTGGGCAAATTAATTTGCAATTTATATATTCCTTTTATTAGAATAAAATCCTCGTTGTGAAATAAACCATTCACCTTGTTTTTCGCGAAAACAAATTATGAAATTTGAATTCTGCGATGACAAAAAATGTAATAGATTCTAAGAAAGTTGACTAGCCGACAGCCACTTTAACCTAACCTAACCTAACCTAAGAAAGTTGTCGCACTAGCAAATGTGGAGGTCTAATTGTTTATTGGTACCGTTTCAATAATGCTGTACATTTTTAGTAAAGCTGACAACCAGCTAATCGTCGACATTAGTGTTTGATTATGAGGAAGGCCGAATGTCTATTTATTTCACGAAAGCTGCATTGATGGTAAGCAGTTTGACAATCTGAATACATAATTCACGTACGTCAACTATTAAATTTGTCTGGACTAGATTGCTTAAAAATTGGATCCACTTCTGAGTTGATTATTGTTACTAAAAAAAACACTTTGGACAGTCTTGCTGCTACGAATGGCACTCTTTATTAGCACATTTGCAATTATTTATTCGATGCAGTTGCATGTATATTAACAAAGTAAAGTAACGCAAATCTCTAGCGTTGTTAGGTTGTTACACTGCTTTATCTGTCAAATCATAGCAATCCCCTCTATACATCATTTTTTTTTGGTTTTCACAATCTACCAAACTTGACAAATGAAGTTTCACACTTCACACAGAAGGACAAACTAAACAAATTTTTACTTCATTAAAATATTAAACATTCTAAAAAGTTGAATTTTAATGTGAGTTCTTGCACGGGCACCCTATTTTTGTGTCAAGTCTTGTAACTGTGGCTAGATGTCTATTTGAAATTCAATATGTCAATTGAGTTGAGGACTCTAAAAAAAACTGGCGATATGCCTTCTGCTCGAACGTTTTATAAACAGCCAACTTTATGTCTAGAACGTTAGGATAGAGATAATTTTTTGTCCGGCGATCCTAATCCTAATAACTGATGAAGAATATCAAGATAGGAAGACGATTTTGATTTCACCTATTCATCTTCAGGGACTAGGCTAAATCGGAAAGTTTTTGTGGCCGCACTTACAGTGATCAACATTAAATTACTGAGTTAGTTAAAAAAGACGTTCTTCAGATTTAGTTTATGGAACAAATAAGACAAACGTTTCCTAAGTATTCATTCAAACATACGTAAACTGACGTGCCACCTGCTGTTAAACCTGCTAGAAAATAGTTTCCTTATTTAGAAGTGTATAGTATACAAATGTTGGTCTGTTCCACTCATCACAAAAATAAAAACTCACATTGGAATATATGAAAGCGAATTGCGAAATGCGAACAAGCGAATATTCGTAGTTTCTGACAATTCATTTCATGAAAACGTTTTTTAGTCGCAGATACCCGCGAATTAGTTTTATTTTTAAAGGTTAAGTTCGAATGAATTTTTCATTCGTGTGTTTGTGGATGGCGGCTATATTTTGTGGATTGTGAATAAAGTGTGACAGCTCGCGGCAAGAATTGTAAATTTCGCTATTTGAATCAATTGAAACGCAGTTTTTTTTAATTTAGATGTTAGATTAATTAAATATAATGCTTTTGCGGTAAAACAAATAGCAATATTCAATTAAAAAATGCAGTTTAATTGATTTGTTCGCAATTCGTCTATTTGCAATTCGCTCTCTGATGAATATTCCTTTATTATGAGAGAAGCTATATACAAACGGAACGGCAATATAAACATTACTTTCACTCCGGGTGTAAATCAGGTATAAGTTAATTTTACACCCGCATTTTTTCAAAACGACGCGACAATTTAAATCCATATCCATAATATTCACTGAAAAACATGCATTAAACCTGCTGGATTAAAAATGGATTTAAATGCGGATTTGAAACAGTATAAACCGATTTTAAACATTTTTAAGCCTACGGGATGTCAAAATTCACAAAAACATTTGTTGTTGTTGTTTGTCGCTTGGAAATTGATTTGATTTATCTTTAGGTGCATTAATTCTGCCCAAATTCCTGTCGAATCATTGAATGCAGCCTCTTTTTTCAGACCGAAATATTTCCGAAAATCTACCACATCGTAATCGTAGACAAAAGTCCGCTTGTACATTCCGAGGACCACGTTGATTTACCATCAGCTGCTGTTTCAATAGCTCTCCGCAAATTCATCTTCTGACGACGAAGACATCAACATTTCGTCCATTTCACGAATGAAGTCCATTTTTATTTTCTATTCCACTTTTCTACTTTTTTTATTTCCTGCGCCCTCCGAGCGAAGAAATGTCAATATTATGATATTGAGTTTTAACCCGAGTTATTAAAGTACTTAAACCGGCAGTTTAAATTCAATCGGATTAAGCGCCGTCAAGTTTTACGACTGAATATTATGGACTTGAATTAAATTTTTGGATAAAAATCATGTAAATCCGGGTGTAAACCTTAACCCGGATGAAAATGGGTTAATAATATGGCCATTAGTATCCAGGTTACATTTTCGAACTCACATTTGCCAAATTCTCTGTAGGTACGTATATACAATTATCTATTGTGACCCACATTATATTTAACGTAACCTTTAAACAAAGCGCTATACTAACAATCATGTGTATTTTATGTCCAGGATATAATTTATGAACTCAAAATGGCAAAGTTTTTCAAATAAAATTACCCATTGTGACCTACGAAATATTTAGAGTGAATGATAAATATGATTGCGTATTAGTAAGGCCCAAAGTCTTTGATGTACTTTTAGCAAACAATTCTTTTTTTTTACATTACTTCTGAACAAATTGTGATAATGGCAACACGTAAATATCATAAATAAAAACAAAATAGCTTACCTTACAAAATCGCATTGCCAAACGAGCCAGTGTCATTCATTTGAGATCAACCATTTTGTAACTGAAAGAAAAACAAAAGAATAGCACAGTTAACATGTTTGTTATTGTAACCATAACCTAGAAAATTTAAAAAAACGCAAAAACAGTACCAAAATCATTTTTCTGAAATAACAAATTCTAGTCTCGATCTTGCGTATGGAAAATATTATTACATATTGTGAGCTTTATAAAGTCAAAGTCGAAATTTAAAACAATAATTATAAGGTAAGACCCATGGAAACCGTTGCGTAAAAGTATTCAACTGACAGATAAGGGAATCAGTTTGTACTTTTCTATTTGTTGTAATTTTTTTCTAATTAAAATAAAACCCGGTTTTTGGTGGAAATAAAAAATTAAATTGACGGAACCTCACAATTGCGAAATATGCATAAAAAAAATTGGTCTAGTGGGTTCGGACGGACAAAAGCGAAACTAATAAGGTTCCGTTTTTCCCTTTGGGTACGGAACCTTAAAAATATAGCCACTGCGAACTACTAAAAATTTAAGTCGAAACTCAAAATATTTATTTGTAAGGCCAATTGAAAATTAAATGAATGGATGACAGTTCATTGACAAAATATTTTGTCTGGGGAACTATTTTGGAAAAAAGTCTGTGCAACGAGCTTCCATAACATTTAAGAGAATGTTCTTTTCGTTGTATACGTTAATGTTGACGTATCCGACCATGCAATTGACACGACTTATTTGGGCGTTGTGCGCAGTGATGCCAGATTCGTGGGCATTTTGCCTTTCAAAATGAGCTAAAAGGGCGAAAAAGTGAATTTTGTATCTCTCAGAACAAGAAGAAATAGCGTATTTTGTTGTTTTTTAACGTCAGCATGGGCAAAAAGGGCATTTTTGGGTGTTTTTGACGTGTATCGTGGGCAATTCAGTCCGAAAAGTCTGGCATCACTGGTTGTGCGCTTAGACTTACAAAGCCGAGCTTAATTGCATGCCGTACCGTCTCACCTTCGTCAAGGAACTTTTAAACAACCAGACAAATTTGACGTCGCCCAAGTTCCGTCTGTGTTTTTATAGCAGTTGCCCAGTGTTGGCAGACTTTTTTTTAACGGAATATGCTAAATTAAGAAATAAATATGTTAAATTATAAGCAGCAATTCCGTAAATTGCCGTTAGCTTTTGCTCAGATTTTTGTTTTTTAGGTTTAACACTTTGACAGCCGATCCTTCAAATTGACAAACTGTCATAAAAATCTTCAGTAATGCCAAATCCAGAACATTTTGATGGATGCATTCATTATTTGTATAGCGAAATACTCCACGAAAATATTTCTTCTAAAGTCTTTGCGTTTTTATCTTAAAAATTTAAAATATGCTATATTTAATTTAAATTTGGAATATGCTAGATTTAGCATAAAAAATGCTAAAATGGCACCACTGATTTGCTGCTGTCGATGGTGAATGAAATACCTGACTCAGAACGTGAAAGATGTGCGCATAAAAAGCGTGAGGTTGGGGAAAAAGACAGAAATAATTGGCATGGCGATCGCAACACAAATTTCTTACAATTTGGTGACATATTTTGAGAGCCTTATAACTACTTTAGACGGTAGCAGGTAGCACCTCCAGTGGTTCTCCTACAAGTCAATTGGTTCTCCTTTTCATCCTTCAGCACAGCAATAGTATAGCAAGGCATCAAGAAAAAGTTGGTTAAGTGTACGAGTACATTTCCGCGGGCAAAATACTATACCTGTCACAATCATATAGCCGCATGCAGAACTTCCCAACCGGTAGCTGCTATGGGACACTAATTTGATGGCACTTATAGATGAATAGGTCTTCTTTCCACCAGACATATGAGTTCTTATTCAAGCGATACCTGCCCCCCATTTTACATCCCTCTGACGTGCACGGTTACAGTTGCGGTTGCGGTAGATTTCAATATATATTTTTTACCCTAATGAAGCAAATAAAAAAAAAAAACATAAAACGAATGCGCTGCTAAAGTAGGCCGCAATACTCGACCGATTTGATTTCGAGCCTATTTAGCAGCATTTTGTCTGATGCCGCTATGTGGAGGGTGCCAAGCCGCTGCCAACTTACGTGACAGTTTTGAATATAATTAACAATGGCTGCATAAATACATATTATGTACAGCATGTTTTAGACAGACTTGTGGTGGTTTCTGCAAAACACTTTTATTTATTATGTTTAGCTATGGCGGAAATGTGTACTAAGTGTTGTCTATTAATTTTCGTGACTAGATTCGTTTTTTTGCGAAACTCGCTACATGTCCATAAAGTGGTTAGAAAGGGAAACATATTTCATTTTTAGCTTGAAAAAATTACTCACTTTATTCTGTTGGGGAACTTGTAATACCCTAAGATGGACGTGCATAGGGACAAGTAAGGCTAATGCTTACTCTCTATTAACACACAAAAGCTAAGTTTTCACAAAAACTTTAACCAAAAACAGGACAAAGCTCATGAGCGGTACGAATTATAATTTTTAGGTGCCAAGTTAATTTTACAGAGAGCCTATTTAGAAGAAGTTTTCCACATAAAACTAGCTACAAAATATTAAGTGTGGAGATACAAATGTTAGTAATTCTCTCCAAAATTTAGCTGAGCTAAATCTAAGCGGATCCCTTTAGCCGAGTGGTACGCAGCTCGAGCTAAATAATCAAACTGTCAAAATTTAGCGTGCCCATTTAATGGGTCGGTACATTTTCTCAAGCTAAATTGTGACAGATCGTTGTGTATTTGTTGTTCTGTTGCGGAAAAGTATGTAGGGATGAGCTCTTTTAATTATTACATGGAGAAGAAGTACCTTTAATCAGACATAGTTGAAATAAGAGAGAAATACATTTTTGAAGGAAGTTTTTTTCAAAGAACAGCTGTCTTCCAGTGGTGTCATATCTTTTGCATTGATAGTCAATCGACGATCATAATATCGCATATTTAAGTAAGCTAAGATTTGTAACTGTGTTCGAGGTTTCAGCGCATTGTTTGATCAGTTTTGAAATACCACTTCGCTAAACTGTAGGCCACTCGTCGAATAGAAGGACCACATCAGTGATAGCGATTAAACTTGTAGGAAAAGGTTAGCAGCAGTTTATACCTATATATAAAGGTCAAACAAAGCCTCAAGTAGGTCTATACTTTTGAAAAATATGCATCTATACAACCAATTTTGTATATGCAGCCAACGATGTCTAATATTCTGATGTCATTCTTGGAAGGAAGAGCTTTAGATACGAATTCTCCAACCGCTTTAAATACGAATATCTTTATTTAAAGAAATGTACTAGAAGATTTCGTTGCATACATCCCTTAAGAAAATCAGAAATGTTTGCGGACTTTCAATTATTACTAGAGTTCGCCCAGTGGTAGAGATTCTTCCATTATATTGAACTGGCTTGTACACAAGAAATTGGAAAACAAATCACTGACAGCATTGCATCTCTGCACTATCATCCCAACAAAAAAATCAAGCGAATATGTTGTGGGTTAAGGCTGGTACGCAGCTGTTCCGGAACGAAATGTTCCGGTGGTCTCCAAATGGACAGCGAAACGCCTGCGCAAAGACAGCGGAAAATAATTTGTGCAGAGTTCCATCAGCTGATACACAAGTAGCAGTGTTACCACCACTGACCATTTATATCTGATTTGGCTACTCGAACTTTTCCTTGCCTCCTTGAAATTGTCATTTGAGATTTTTCCTAATTTACGCTATTCACTTTATATTTTAGCGATTTTTAGACTCCTTAGGAATTTTATAAAAGTATACTTCTACTCGTATAGCGCTCCATGTTACATTCTCGTCAACAAAATCTTAGGCCGTGATTCAACACAACACGATTCAACACAAACGGCAGAAAACTTTTTCCAAACGATTGCGGTACAATTGTCAACGGCTCGCAACACGGTGAAACACAAAATGGAAAAATTGAATGGAATGGAAAAAGTCGGTCAGCTTTGAAGTTTTTTGAGTGATTTGTGTCATGAAACAAATGTTGTCGTACACACAGAGTCAACTCCGATCATGTTAAATACAAGAAAAGAAACAAAAATTGATAACTGGAATCTTTCATCTTTGATTTTGTGATGCCAGCGGAAAAAAAGATAACAATGTGACAGCTGACAGTTCGGGGTTAGTAAAAATGGAGCAATTGGTTGAGCAATTTTTTTCAAAATAATTAAGGTTTGTCAGCTACAGTCCGCAATTTTTGTTCAAAATATGACCGTCATAGTGATTTAAAACCATGAACTGTGAAGAGAATAATTAAAAAATTCAGGGAGACTGGATCAAATACTCTGGGTGTCCTGTCATAAGTCGTTCAAGAGAAAACATGGAAGCAGTTCGCGAGAGTATTGCTGACAGTCCAGGAACACCAATGCGGCACCGTAGTCAAGAATTGGGAATTTCGAGAAGCTCTATATAGCGAATTATCACGAAAGACTTGAAACTTCATGCTTACAAAGTTAAATTGATTCAAGAACTGAAGACTACTGACCATCTAGAGACTGACCGCGAAGAGAGTTCGTTGAATGGATTTTGGATGCTAATTTTTTAAACAAAATCGTCTTCAGTGATGAAGCTCATTTTCGTCTTGATGGCTTCGTTAATCGTCAAAATTTGACTTTTTTCGTTGCGGTTTTTTGAAGTCAAAGGTCTATGCCAACAAGCCCACGACCACCAACGCCTTGAAAGAGGAAATTGGGAGGTATATAAATGAAATTCAGCCACATTTAGGCGAAACAGTCATAGAAAATTTGAATAAAAGAGTTCAATAACAAATTTAAGCATTCCAATTAAAAATCTGTATTTTCTATCAAAACAACATTGTGGGTGAATTATGGGCCACCCTCTATAAGAGTTCTCAGAAATCACCTTTACGAGTCAATGCATTTTAAAAGCTGCACAATCTTGACATTTTAAATATTTTCCACACTCGTGGAGCACAGCGGTTAATAGTATTTAATTTATTTTAGACGACGTCGGCCTTATATTTTCTTTCGAATGATTTTTTTAGTTTATGTTACATTTGCATTTCCAAAAACATTCCGTACCACACAGGAGAGGCACACCGTTACCATTCTAACATGATTACCAATCAAAATCCAACAGTAGAATAAAAAAAAAGCACACGAGTGAAAAATATATGTGTGCGTTATGAATCGAGTTGTACTTCGTAAAACGTCCATTTTGTTGGCAGCTTAAGGTGCTGTCAACCGTCACTTATTATTAATTTCCGTGGAAACACTCTTCAGTGAGGCTTCTCTTACACTCCTGTTCCTGTTGTAAAATGGCTTCATTACGTGTTCCCACAGAAACAGCCCTGTACCACCCAGAGAATAACCTTTTAGCTTCTACAACTTTGATCTTACTGACGATTTAATGGAATGATAGAAAAGTATCAGAATTAAGATATATCTAGCACTAAGACTCATTCCACAATAATGAGCCTCAATTAGTTTTGCCTCAAAAGGATAACACTTTGGAATTGAAAACTTGAACACATCGATTTATTGTAAATAAGTAAATCTTCGCAAAAAAAAAATAAAAATCTTCTGGAATCAACCTACGCCATGCTCTGTCCTGTGTCTACTTTAGTGAGTGGGTTTACTTAATAAACACACTTTAAAATGAGAACTGGAGGATATCCTCATCCGCCATCGAAACGAATAAACGCCTACGTGACGCAAACGTATGTGCTTATTACTTATATGTATTAGAGAGGACATCAAAGTGCCTATACATAAATGAAAACAAACCTTACACACGAGTAAAAAATAAACAACATAAATTGCGCACCCACCCGCTCCACGGCCCAAGGGATGGAGCTATTAAAGTGGATAGGCTTCAAAGTTGTTCGCTTAATATCGCGAATTGTATCTCAGTCTCAGTCGAACCAAACATTTTAGGCGAAAATTAAGTGATTATATGGGCGGCATTGTTAACAAACTATTTCTCATAAAAACGGTGACTAATATCAATACGCTTAATGAAATAATTATGCAAATTGTTTTTATGTTCCAAATTTTCCAAGTCCCATTCCTAATGTTGTAGAAAAACGAAATTGTTTTTCAGGCCACACCTAAGTTGCCCTTCATTTTTGTCATTGGACACATTTTTTAATCATCATATTCATTCAATTCAAGTTGTTTTGTTAGGTAACAGCAACAGAGGACATTTTAATAGACTATGGCTTAACAAAATGACAAAATTAAGGGCACGGCTGAGTCGCACGAAGCTTTCTCGCTCATTGCAAGTTTTGGGTCAACTTGTGTTTACCATAGACAAACCATACTGAGACCCCCAACTCACAATCCTCTTGCCGCTGCCCCCCTCAATTTTTTTTTCAAATTCGCCATTTTTTTTTTCCTATCGGTGTTATGTCAAGAATCCGTGTGGCATGCAAAAACATACGCGTAACCATGTACATAACATTCGAATCTGCGAAAATGTTGAGATTTTTGAAAATTGCTTGCTATTTCCGAACTTAAAGTCAAATTGAATGCTTTATCTATATATATAAAAGAAAGTGTCCGAAGCGATGTAATCCCATAACTCGAAATTGGCCGAACCGACTTTGATGATTTATACTTTGTTGGAAAGGTATTTTCTCAGTACGGGTTTAAAAAAAAACAAAATGTCTTATTTGGACCATCCATGCGTGTGACGTCAGGTTTTTTTTTCGATTTTTTTAAATTTTTTTTATTTTTTTATTTTAATTTTGTATTTATTTATTTTGGCAACAACCAAAAAAAGAATCAAATTTGAATGTAACATATCGTATCACAATTGAACTGTCAGATAGACACGCAACGTAACGCCATCTATTATCGATCAATGGAGAAGCCAATTTTATTTCATGTGTGGTGGCGCTGTCCACGTTGACTGTGCCATTTGATTCAGTTGCGCAGTTTCTTCATTCGTTGCTGTTTCAGCACTTTGAGAATTCGTGTTTTGTTCGATCGAATAACGTTTGCCGGCCATTGCGCACTACAGATTCGGATTTCTTCATTGCGATTTTGTGAGTTTTTGTGAATTAAAATTGATAATGAAAATATATAGAAGAATAGAAATGAGTGTATGCCTGGACCGATTTAGATGATTCGCACCAATTCGGACTGGTCTCCGGCCAAACAAGAAGAATACCCAAAAAAATCCCGAAAAAAAAAATTATGAAGAAAATGTATTTTCCCATACATTTTGTATGGAGCGATTTTACGACGTCATCTTCATCATAGATGGCGTTTACGTTGTGACAATTTTTTTTTTGACAATTGTTTTTGCACAAAATTTGTGTGACATGATTTGTGAACATGATTTCAAATGCTGGTTCCGGTATATATTGCCAGTATATGGCGTTGTGTGCATCAATTTTTGACAGCTGATTCATTTGCCCTGTCTTTCCATCGCATACTATTGTGCTTTGCAGACCTGCGTTGCGATTTATCATTTGAAGTTCGCTGAGAAATGCCTGGATTGTGTTGTCTCAGTGGCAAGGTTAAACGCGTTTAAAATGTAATACGCTGTTTTATCCCGTTTGACGAATCTAACTCAAATATAAAATTTAAACAAAATCGTTACAGCCGTTTAAGCTGCAATTAATGAAAACCGAACAGACAGAGAGACCATTGTTCTTCTTTTTTTTAGATTTCAATAAAACGAATTCAAAGAAAATAATACTTTTTTCTATTTTCACCAAATATTGGACGGGACGAAGTCCGTTGGGTCAGCTAGTTTCTTATAATTTGGACTAAGACTTGATTTTTTCCACGAGTCTTAACTAAACTGTTTTATCGCTAACGGCCAATGAGTATAAAAAAAAATCAAAATAATAAAATACTCTTCGAGTGTAACTTTTTCGGGGCGATTGTATTGCGTAAGTCCATTGTTACTAAAAAGTTACGATCGTAACACATTTGTCAACCCTGCCTCTATTCACATTATCCCCATGCATATATATAAATATTTATGAAATCTCGTTCCCTTCAGTCGCCAAAGCAATTCATTAGACAACGGATTGCTAAACTTCTTCCCTGCCTTCTGCACCCAACAGGATACCTGCCAAAATCCAAATAAATTTGTCTGACCAAGAGGATTTTTTGTTAATATACTGTCCGTTGGGCGAGTATGTATGGCATGTGCCATAAATCGAATAGAGCTACTTGTGGTCGGAGTGTATCTGTTTCTGTATATCTCATGGCTTTCTGAGACGCAGTAAATTCTTGGATAATATTTCAGAGAAAAGCGTTGCCAACAGCATGTAACCTTTGGCATTTTGAAAAAATAAAGTAACCCACCGAGTAACTAGCTAATTATATTTGGTTTATCGTATGTGAGATTATACTTGCAAGGATTTATGTGCATATTTATGACGAAGCCTTGTCATGCAGTGAAATGTGAAACATGCTAGCGGGGTGTTCCATTAGAAATTTGTGGCACGTACACGGCGTACATTACTTTTCGGTTTTGACAAAGCGAACTTTGACATTTGCCATTGTTTCCATCATAGACAAACCATACTGGGACCCCCAACTCACAATCCTCTTGCCGCTGGCCCCCTCAGTTTTTTTTTCAAATTCGCCATTTTGTTTTCCTATCGGTGTTATTTCAAAAACATACAAAAAATACAAAAATAAATGCTGCCAACCGCGGCAACCGTGGGGAAATGTGAAAGAGTTCGAGAATACCACATTTTTATATTACTGAATGCCATTGGTTAGTTATTATAAATTGTTAAAAGGCGAATAATTTGATTTGTTTGGTTAGTAAAACTATCTAAAGTTGATGTTCTATATACTAGAAACATATTAGGCCAAACATGGTTGTGTATTTTCCGCTTTTGAATATCATTAACTTCGATTTCGTGTGTAAATTTTTCTTAAATAATGAAGAAAATTTGCTCAAAATGTTTTCATTTTCCCTCAACCAATCTACATTGTTAATTTTTCATGAACATTTTAAGCAAATGTGCACTTATTCCTAAAGAAAATATATTATCCAAACGCAACGAACAATTTCAAATTAAACGGATAAAATTCTATGAACTCTGCCCGCAAATTTGCCAACAGCGGAAGTGTCTCATATCTCCTGGGAGCGTGTTGGTGAGCCGGAATTTTTGATGTTTCGTCACATTTGTCAATACGATTTTCTATGTAACAATACTAGCGCACCAATTCGTGACCTACTCCGTAAAAATATAGCTTGTAGGCTAAGTAACGGGTAATCGGCCGGAGTTGGTGGTCTCAGTATTGTCTCTGGTTTCCATTATGCATACAACACACAATTTGCGGCACGATTTACATCAAGGAGCGAACTTCTATTTGTGTCTGCCAAATTGCAGAAAGGTGTAAATTTTTGGAAGATATTCCTTCTTACCTAAAAAATCGACCACAATCCATAATTTGATTTGATTTGGCGACAGTCCCTTACCAAATAGTCCCCCGAACCCGATGCAACTGAAAATGTTCTTGTGTCTGTGTCTGCATGATTTTCTTATATACCCAACGCTTTTGTAATAAATGACGCTGGTGAAAAATGGCAGTGTCAGCACCCCCGCTTGATCACTAAGTTCAGCACGTTGGTATGGTGCCAAGTGATACAAATCCATCATCTTGATGTTGATGGACGTTGGCAGACACGGTGTAGTGTGTGTTAACCGTGCCGCCCGTGCATGTTAATGGGAGTAGGTAATTTCTCAGCATTTACCTAATTTGAAAGACAGCGCACTTAATTCTGAAAAGCACGGATTCCCCAGACCGTGTGTCATACTTTCCCCTGTGATGTGGACTTTGTGTTTAACTTCATAGGTTGTATAGGTAAATGTGGGTTTGACAAGCATTAAGGATACCTACACACGTTTTGTACTTTAAAGTTCCTAAAAGCAAAAGGTTGTTGATTTAAGTGCCAAAATGCGTGACTGGAGAGTTGCTATAAGCTTTCAATCGCGTATTAGGCTAAGAGGTAAGGGGCGTTTAGGACATAAGTGCGCATTTGAGGGGCGATACTGTGAACGACATGAAGAGACCATATACATATTTTTGGCATTTGAAACTCTGAAAGTGTCATTTTGTCAAACAAATTGAACGACAACGGTAAGGGGCAGTCACTAAAGAGCGATTTTAAAAATCAGCCTCGTTGTAGGGTTGCTCACAGTGCCACTTATCACTTGATGGATAGTAACTGCAAATGGATCGTGTCTAGCATATGGTACCCCCATTCATGCCCGCCTCTTCCATGATTAATCTAGCCTCATATAAATATTGGTAAGTGCCTCGTTTGCACTCTCTATCTCTCTGTACAGCGGCATAGATCTGGCCAGAAAAGTGTGAATTAGTCATCTAAGATGTCTAGGACACGAAGGCACCAATGGAAAATAAGGCTCCGGTCAGAAGAATCCATCTGAGAGGGACAGCGCAGTAGAGAAAGATTACGCCTTAGGTCGATCAAAGTGAAGGCTGACCAACCTTGTTGAGGGTACCCCAAGGCCTCAACTTAAAAGCCTCGCAGTAGAGAAAGATCTCGCCTTAGGTCGCACGCATAAGTAAGGCGGAAAAAGCTTTTTAGTGGTGAACCAAAGCCTCGCAGCATCGAAATAATTGTATCTGGCCTTAGATAAGTGAGGAGATGAGAGCCAGAGGTCCTCCACTAAGCCGCTGCTCAGCTAAGGTTACTTTCTACTAGTTTACAGTATCCTAGGTCAGGTTAGGTTAGGTTGACTTCTCAATATTCTCAGGTATGTCCATTGGATATCATCATAGCTTGGTGTAAGGTAAAGATCTTTTGAGCGCTAACTAAGTTCGAGTCTCGATCACTGGGAGGCGAGCCTTACGTCGGTAGCTATCTAGTCAATTTGGTTATCGGCTTGTCGACCCAGAGACAGCCTTGTGCCCTATGAATACTGATACGTGGGAACCTGATGTTTGCGTCAGTTTTCGGCCCCATAAAAGTCAACTAGCCTGAGTCCGTTCGGCCCAATGAATGTCGTTCAGCCAGCTTTTACCCTCTGTCCTACTAAAGCTGTTATCTTTTCCTATTCTGGCGCCGAAATCGCTCTTTTACTAAAACCCTTCACGACAGCTATTAAAACCCTTGCACTTGTATAACAACGTTGATGATGGTTGTAAAGGACTTGCCTTTCACTTATACTCCCAGTTACCTCATATTTGAACCAAATTGCAAGTTACAAGTCTGAAGTCTCCTGTTCCCCCAAACCACCTCTGCTTGGAAATGAATTGGAAAATGCAGTTGAGCGTAGGTATGACTTGAAAATGTGCAGGTCGTGGTGATCAAAATGGCAAAACGTTTATTACTTTGGCTGCATCTTTTGCGTAGAGTAAGGGAGACATTAGGCCTTTTTTATCATGCTCACATAGTACGGGATCCAACTTTTGTTGTAAACCATGAAAATCATTAATCAATGATCTATATATGTACATCATGTGATAATAAATAATAAAGTGCAAGACTGGGTCGAACGTAACTTTTTCGTTCATCAAAAGTTTTGGTGCAAATGAAGTGAGCGTTGCTGATTGTGTAAGCTTCAAGTTGTTGGAATTGTTTTTAGAGTCAATATAGTTGAGAAAAAAATAAGAAGTTGGTAATATTTGCTTAAAAGAAGTTTTTAGCCGTTTTTGTGCTGAAATTATTTCGAAAATGTAACGGAGATATGTGAACACAGATCGGGATTTGGGTAGTCATTTTTGAGAAATATTTAAGAACTTGATTTGTTCAAATTTTTTGAGAAAAACTAGGTATGGGATCTTATTTAGAATACTTATATTATCTTTAATATGTCTTTTGATCAAAATCGTTAGAACGGTTGTTGTAAAATTTGGTAGAAAAAACAGTACCAAATATTGCAACGTGTGCTTCGAAAAATACTATTGTTTAACTATTTAGCTGAAAACCGAGTACAATTGTTCGGGATGTAAGCATTACTTAGAAAATGGGGTTTTTAAGACATGAGCAGTTTTTAAAATTAGCGTTTTCGGTAATTCCAATTGAAAATTAAGGACACAATAATTTGTGAAACATCAATTTTACTCTAAGTTTGCATTTTGGTCAAAATCTTTATTGCCGTTGTCAGGTAAACTAAAGAAAAATATTATTTTTAAAAAATCCATTTTACGATAATACAGAGAAAAACTGAGTTTGCCATTAAGTTAGAAATGACCAAATTACCTTAGAAATTAATTTTTGTTACAATCGTATGGACCGTTTTCGAGATATGTATGTCCAAAATTCAAAAGTACCGTTATTCGTTTTTTTTTTTAGCGGAAAAGTGAGTACGCAGTTATGTTAACCTCACCTACTTAAGCTTGAATATCAATTTTGGTTGGAATCGTTACAGTCGTTTTCGAACAAATCAAACTAGTATGAACATTTTGTATGGGAATTACCATTAATATTGAGGTTACCGTGAAAAAAAATGGCTGTAAGCCCCCAAACTCCAAATCCGAAGTTTGAACAAAATCCGGGCAGCCGCTTAGGTTGTAGGCCTCGGGACATACAGACAGACAGACAGACAGAATTTTGCGACCCACTTTTTTGAGTTCCTCTATCATCGCAATGTCAGAATATTGATTAACATCTTGAGTTCGAAATTTTGTACGAATACAAGATCTTTCTCTTACTACGAAATCGAGAAAGTTAAAGAAGGCCTATTAATGGAACTGGCCCTCCTATTGGTATATTGCTTAAAACAGGTAGCCCTCATGTTTCTAATGACTTGAGCCAAGATCGTGACTCAAAAAATATGTCTTTCATACCCTGAATGAATAAACATGAACATCTTACGATAATTGCCATAATAGCCACCATCTGGTGCCAGCAGTGTTTATAATTCTTGGAAACTCTCCCATATATATGGTCTTCGTTAGGCCCCAACATTGCCATCGCTTTCGTTTACTTCGAAAGGACTGTGATAAAAATTGCTACCGCACAGTGAAGAGTTTTACTTCACTGTCCTAGTGCAATCGCATTGTCGTTCCGGCATGAAAGCTCATCCCAAAATGGAAGGTGGGGGCAATTTTTCGACAAAACCACACATGCCTACACATTCTGTCAACAATCTCTTATGGCCGCCCACTCGAACACTACAATGCAGACAAAATTGGTGAAGGTTTTTCATTTTCCATTAAAAAACAGCCCAGCACCACCTGCCATATCCACATAAGAATGCAGAAGTTCAGGGTGCATCTGCAATTTTGAACAAATGCCAAGTTGCTCATCCAAAATGGACTCTTAAATTCGCCACTAAATGAAAAAAATCTCATTTGGCAGTGGCTTTCCCATATACACAATTAAATTAATTGCTGCCCGCCTGACAGGAAGACGGAGAGAAAGCAACAACGCCTTACTATGACCTCGCGTTTACCCTTTCCTGATGTTCCTGTCCCGTGTGCGATTATCATAAAAGCAATATACCTACAGACACGAGTATAATCGCCGACTACAATTTTCCCAGCGATTACATACAGTTAATGGATGGATATACTATGCACATATCGATTGGAAAGACAGATAGGTCCTTCAGGCTTTTACACCCACCTGCTCTTTGTTTAGAGAAAGAAATGAGCCCGCTTAATTGCAGTCAACCTCAAAGTGTTTTGCACCTAAAATACTTTTTTCATCATCCGGCGTAAACTATCACTATATACCGTAAGTAAGTTTGAAAGGTCATTTTTGTGATTGCTACGCCACCATGTAGAAATGGATGGGAAAAACATTCACATGAGCAAATCAATAAAATATTCACGACTACTTTACATTCGCACAAGCCAACTGCAAAAAGTCAAAAGACGTTCCAAAGGGTGGTGGGTACAGTGGGCGTCAAAAGAATGCAACGGCTGGCCAAATGACACAACTGGGTAAAGAGAAATCGACAATCATGATTTTCGGCTACCTAGCTGTGTTTGTTTTATAGAATGTTATATTTAGTGAAGCTTTTCCTTTAAAATTGAAAGTTTTATCCATAGGTATATGCTCGGTGCAACCGCGTGGCGCTGTCGTTTGCTCTTGTTCTTGGTTCGTCCATTATCATTCATGGTTTCTAAACTCTATGCACTGTCAATAAAATTAAATTTTAAGCTTGCGGAATTAGGGCAAAAACAGGGATAACCCTTTTTAATATGCACTGTAAGAATCAATCTTGAAAAAAATGCAAAGGTCCATTTAAAAATGGAAATACTGTTATACAAATTTTGTTAATGCGAGATTTACATAATGTAATTAATGCTTAGTAAGCTGCTCGAGCTAAACTAAATTGCAGCTGCTCTCCAAGTTTTCTCTCCAAACATGAGCTAAAGTCCTACCTAAATTTTGACGTAGGGTGCTGCACTAGGAAACTGCGTAGAAGTGTCACAGAAAACAGGTGTTCTTTGAGAAAACCTTGAAAAATTAAATTCTGTTTTATTTCAACCATTTCAGGTACTCCTCGTCGAAGTCTTTAAAAAAGCTCATCCTTGCCTATTTGCAACAGAACAACTGAACACAACGATCTGTCAAAATTAAGTTTGAGAAAATGTGCCGCTAAATTCTGATAAATACATGAAGTACATTCTGAAACAAAAGTTTGATTTTTTTAGCTGGACTCGGCTAAAGTTATTCGCTTAAGTTCAGCTAAATTTTGGAGAGAATTTTTTATGGGAGCTAAAATTTAACTCGAGCGGCGTGCTAAGGTTTAGGACTAAAATAGATAACTAGTACCCTAAGTTCTCTTTTTATAAGTACTAGTCACAGATCGATCTTAAGACTTGAGTAGAAGACTTCAACGAAGGGACAAGGACACAATGAAGATTCGAGCCAGTGTACTCGTATATAAATTCCAGAAGAAATAAATAAAAATTGGGAAAAAGAAATAGATAGGCTGAAAGGAATTCTTTCTAGAGGCGCTCAAGGATGGACATAATCACAACGCGAAGTTTTAAATAGAATATCAAACGAAAACACAAAGATGTCATTCTTTCCCGACCAGTAGCATCGATTAGAGAACAAACACCAACTGTACTTAGTCCACAGACTAAGGGAAGGTATTGAATAGAACCCTTATGGTCTATATGCTTACTTGAGGATGGAAAAGGCGATCCATACACATGCCACTGAAAGTCCCAGGGCAAAGAGGCAGGCAGAATGTTTTCTCCGTGGTTCAAACACAGCAAAAGACACCCTCGTTTTTTGAAACCGAGGTGTCCCAAAAAGGTGGCAAAATACACGAGGAAAAGCTAAAGCGTAGTACGCTGCTCGAGCTAATCTAAATTTTATCTGGTCTCCAACTTTTCTCTCCAAACCTCAGCTAAAATCCTAGCTAAATTTTGACATACACCCTTAATGCGAAGATCAACTATCAACCGATTGACGTTTGAAAGGATTTATCAATTTAAATAAAAATCGGTATTGCGAAAATGAATTGATAAAATACTGTGCTATTGTGAATGCCTTCAAAATAATTCTATTATTGTGAATGGGAATGTGCGTCTGTTGTTTATTTATTTTTGAGGAACATACAAAAAAAAATTAGAAAATAAATAAAATTAAAAACAAAATATAAAATGACTTCAACTGAACTATATTTTGATGAAGATGAGGAGTTGGATGATCCTGCTATACAGATAAAATTTATCACTTATTTAATTCGAAACTTAAATTTTTTAGTTATTTCTTTAGGTAGCACGAACTCATCAACTGCAAATTTACGATTGAAAGAAAAATTGACAGCTGACAAGAAAATCGATGAAAATTGTTGTTCGCAATACCGATTTTATCATTCACAATAGATTTAAAGAAAAAAACTCACAATGTAACAACAATATTGAAAGTTGACAGTCACAATACCATTTAACAAAATTGATTGATAAATTTCAATTATTAATTGGTAGTTGATCTTCGCAATGAGGGTGATAGACTACGCCGTGGATTAGTGTCACAGAAAACAGCTGTTCTTTGAAAAATACTCCCTTCAAAAATGTAATTCTCTCTTATTTCAACTATGTCTGATTCTAGGTACTTCTCGTCCATGTAATAATTAAAAGAGCTCATCCCTACATACTTTTTCGCAACAGAACAACAAATACACAACGATCTGTCACAATTTATCTTGAGAAAATGTGCCGACCCATTTAATGGGCACGCTAAATTTTGACCGACAGACATGAAGTACATTCTGAAACAAAAGTTTGATTATTTAGCTCGAGCTGCGTACCACTCAGCTAAATGGGTTCGCTTAAATTTAGCGAGCTAAATTTTGGAGAGAATTTTGTATGGGAGCTAAAATTTAGCTCGAGCAGCGTACTAAGCTTAAGTCTCAAAAACATGAAACAAAAAACACAAACAGCCAGTAAAAGAGAAATTTGTTCAGATATCGTTCCCAGAAAAAAGAAAGCAATAAGGGTCGACAAAAAAAGGGCAAGACCAGACGCAAAAGTCTGACTTGTAACAGTGGTTCTTTCATAAGCAGAAATTGTTAGGTGCGTGAAGATGGTATTTCAACTTATTTATCCGAAGAATCAAGTTCAAATAAAGAGTCTTTCATTAGCGACTTGACAACTTCAAACTTTCGGTGTGAACACACCCTTAAACCGATTACCAAACTGTCAATGTCAAAATATTCAGTAAAATCAACATTTTCCGACGGTAAAGTACACGAAGGAACAACGTTTACAAAAAATTAAAATTTACTACCGAAATTCCGAGTCGGTGGTCGCACGCAATTTTATGAGCGTTAACGCCAAAAAATCATCTTCAGCGATGAAGCGCATTTTTGGATAAACGGCTTCGCCAATAAGACAGGTGAGAACCCTCATGGCTCAAAGCCAATATTGAACGAGAAATAGCGCCCGAGTCATCGAAAATTTGGTTCAACGTATCGACCGCTGCATACGCTCCCGTAGTGGACATATGAACAAAGTCGAATTCCATTCATAGATGTTTTGATAGTAATTCAAGCCAATAATTTTCAAATCAAAAATCAAAAAATCAAGTAGTTTGCATTTTATTTAAAAACGAAGTTGTCAAGTCCTAAATGAAAGACCCTTTATATGAAATAATACTATCAATCCAATCTTTCCATTCATATTAAATATACTTTTGCCCGCGAGTGTTCTTGTGACTAATATAGTCTGCACCAACAACACACGAAAGCCATGGAGGCCATGGGGATGGGTGATGGTCATTCAAGTCAATGGTGGCTGTTGGCATTTTATTTGTTGTTTGTCAACAACACCATGTCTACGTGGGATATACGTTTCTCGGGAAACTGTGTCACATATCAAAAGCCGCAGTATACTCGTATAGTTTATCCTGGAGGGTTATATTATTACATAGGCTTGGCAAGCAACACACTCGACACTCGAGGGATGGGACACTTATGTACTCGTAGCTCTAGATGAATATGTATTGGCTGCCCTAGACTGTAGTTGCAGAGAATTGTGTCATTAGCCGACCATATAAGCTGTTCTTCTTGTTCTTTGGAAAGTACCTACCCCAGCGAAAACATTTAATGACCATGCTACATGTTACTATTTTTACAGCTTTGTCTTATTCTGCGAATAATTGCCAACTCTCGTTTGCGATTTCCTCTATTTAAAATACGTTGGGGTTAGGTTTCGCGTGTCATTCGTGTGTCTTTGTTCACCCCAAATGGTGTGGAGCTAATAAGACGATAGGGTGTGATTGCCTTATGTACTCGTATAGTGGTTATGTACAGAATTTGTTCGCGTTCTTTGTTATTCGACAAAGGAATTTATTCAAGTAGTAAACAACTTAATCGCTGATTGGTACTTTAAAATCGTATTTTTCTACAGCAACAGCGCTCCCAGCGAGCAGTTATGTATTTTGCACAGGTCAGTGACATTTTGATTATGTCATAGTGTATAGAATTAATGGTACCGTAAAGGTGCATTTGAGTCAACAACTGTAGGCAGGGATAATCCTGCCTTAAGTTTTATGTTGGTATGGAGGTATTTTTACATTTCAAACATTCTGATTGGTTAAAGACATTTGCGAGGGTTTTAAATCCGTCATTTCATCCTCTTTGACATAAGCAATGACAGAAAGAAATTACACAGTCCATTTAAGCGATTCTTCTGCTTTCTACACCTTAGTTTATTCGCAAAGTTATCCGGGTTTTATGTTCTTTGTTGTGACAATTTGTCGGTGTTAATCCTCCTGCACTCTGATTTTTGACAGCCGTTTCTCTGACGTTTAATGACATTTAAAAAAATGGACAAGACTCAGGGACATCTTAAGGGACAAAGCGTGCGACTTTGACACTAGAACAGCGGCTTTTCCGTTTGAGAAGTCAACTGGGAATTATGTACCTTCTTTTAATTTGCTCACACAGAAATGTCATTTCTCTTTCAAGAGACTTATACACACCCATATCGAGTATCCGATCAGATCGGAATTGACTCTGATTTCTACGAAATTGGAGAAATGCTATTCTATATCCGTTTCGATACAACTTTCCGAAAAATTCTCCGATGACATTAGCGCACCTTGCCACTTTGCGTTGTAACGCTTTATGTCACTTTCTTTTTGACAGCTACACGGCATATTTTTTCCGAAGCTCTCCGATAACCAATTGCTACGGAATATTTTAATAAATAATGAACGCGTTTACATATATCCTTAATTTATTTGAATAAGAAACGGATACTTTGAACGCAATCTGAGTTCCGAACAGATTTGACTTTTGTTTCGGAATTTGTACCCAACGGATACCTCGATAGGGGTGATAGGACAGCTGCAAACATTATCAAAGAGAAACACTAAATCTCCTTGATTTTGTTGAGAATATTGTCCAAAGTACCAAAGTGTACGAAATAATAATTAAGACTTAAACCACAAAAAGTCATGAAGCAGACAATGCGCACTGCGTTCACTGACAAGATTAATCAAAAACGTGTTTTACAAGAAATATTTATATTGACATTTCTATCGACTTTAACATAGGTACATAAGCTTTCAATGTTTTTCACACAGTTTCAGTTTTCACCCTCTACTCCCTGTTTCGAATACTTTCACTTTGTAGTAATTTTAAAGTAATAATTAAAACAGTTTTTATTTAAAAAAAAAGACGCATTTGAAGAATAGAATTTGACAGAAGTAAGCAATTTGTTGTTCTGTTCTGTTCATTTGTGTTTAACGACGTGCTGAAATTTATAAAAGGCGAGTTCGAGAGTATTTTTGTGCAGGAGGGGCATAGTCTATAACAAATCTCCTTATTTATATTAACGTAGCAAGCCCCTCGGCGAATGCATTCTCCTAAGGTGAATGTTCCACAAACGTAGTTAAATTTTCTTTGAAAATAGAAAGAGAAATAAAGTGATTTTTGTAATGCCTATAGCATTCATACGCATACCTACGCAATCGCAGTGTAATTTGGAATAAGATTTATTGATATCTGACAGGTGAACAAATGTTCTTAGTCTTGTGGATAGCAAATTGAAAATAAATAAACACTAATTTGAGCAATTATTTCGAATTAAGGAAGTTCATTAATACCAGAACCACCAACCACCCTCCTGAGAACTTGCTCATAACTTTCTGCTAGATATTTGCATTTTGTTCTTTCGCATGGGTTTTGACAAATCGCTTGCAATTCTTCCGTCGAACTTCGTCGCCTTACGTCAAACATTTTACATGGTGCATGAATCGCCTGGTATTCTCAATTGAAGATCCCAGCAAACGAAATCTTCTTGAAGCGAACGAAATGCGAATCGCCATTTATTTCTGGATGACAACTGCGGCGTCCAAAATGTGACACAAATGTATAGCTAATAACTATTTATAAATTCAAAATGGCTGACTGTCATGTGCTCCACACAGATTTCAAATGCTGTTGAACGGAAATTTTGCTCGTTCCAAAATTTGGATTTGCTATTTCGAAGAAGTAAAATTGAGTACGAGAACAAAATGGCGGACTTCGGGTGACAGCGCATCTCTGCCTCAAGCACTCTTAGTACACTTTTGCATCAGAAAACAATTGACAGCACTGTAAATTGCTCTACATTTTGTTTGCGAAAATCTTCGGTCCTGGTTTTTGACATTCAGTCAGTTGAGGTCTGTCATTAAACAAATGCATCGATTATTCACTGCATTAGCTTAGTAGCAGTATAGAGGTAGATGGCAGCAATTATTTGCTGTGCGCGTTCTTTTGGTGTGGAAAGCCCAATGAAAATTGGCGTAATCTGTTTGTGAGGTGCAGGATGGCACGGCAACTAATTAAAATGACATTAGTTCAAGGGATTAAATAAACAAATTTCTAGCCAAGTTAAAGCAAATAATACAAGTTGAATAACCCGTCACATACTTGGTGATACGACTTCTCTGGAGATCAAATGTACAGGTCCATAAAGGGTAAAGTTCTATATGTTTGTCAGTGTGATTAACACTTTTGTTAACCCAACAATACTGCCACAGTTAAATGTACGTTTTTCAGTGCAGAAAATTCGCCTCTCCTTTAAAACGGGTCAGTTTTACTGCTTTGACAATTAAAATATACCCTCCACCTTTGCAGGGAATATAAGTACACATCTATGCAAATACAATGAAAGATCTCCGGCGAGACGCTATCATGAAAAACCATCGCAAGTAGTACCCACAACAATGGCATCATTTCTTTCATTCAAACTGTCACACATCAGCAAGAAAAAAAAAACACAAAAACATACACATCTGACACACAAAAGAAGCAATTTCACAATTTACCCTCAAAGGCAATACTAAAATAAGTCGCCCAAATAGGGCCGACACCCCTACGCGCAGCGATTCATCTTAACCTGACAGTTACTGTCAGCAAAAGAAAAACAATAACCGACCCCCTGTCGGAGAAAAATAGAATTTTCTCTGAAATAAAACCACTCGCTTCCCACGGTTGCCAAATGTAGTTTATATAACGACATAAGATAGCAATACTTGATCCTTTATCCTTATTATTTGCGTTTCTCCCCATCCCCATCGCCCTCTCTTTCACAAACACACAGTTCCATTCCAATGACATTCTTTTTTACTCTACATCCTATTCATGAACTGCCTACTTAATGCACTCTTTTTCTTCTGGTATCTCTTTCAGAAATCAATGACTATGCGGTGAAACTTGGCATTGATCCAGTTAAGGAGCCCTATCTGCTCTACTTGGCCAAGGAAGGCTTAATGCAAGCTCTGCCGTCCGATTGGAAGATTTGGTAATTACAAACAAAATGGATTCCCTCATTCCGAATATTCCGATTCTTTTGTTATTAAAAATATTTTTTTTTTTTTGTTGTTTGCATTTTCTGGCCTCTACCTTGACTCGTGAACAGGCGGTAGAAATGAATAACGAAACGTTACACCGGAGAGGAAATAGTAGCCATTATTGATTTCGTTAGTGAATGTGGACATATTTCCCGGCTGTGAATGAATGAATTGGTGGTGTGTGGGGAGGGGGGACTTGGAACGATTGCAATATGAAACAACAGCTGTGCCGGGAAATTATTTTAATAAGAACAGTAATTAAAATGGCCGAGGCATGGGGTATTTCCCTAGGGCAATTGAAGATATCCTTGACATTATTTTTTCTTGATGAATTTTATTAATTTGTCCGTTGCATTTTCAGCTTTTGTTGAGTTGTGTAGGTTCTTAATTAAACATTTGTTTTGGTGTTTTATATGGGTTTCAGTGCGGTATGAACAAAATCATGGGTTGCTTGTTTTTGTTGTTGAAAGCATTAGAGCTGGGCCTATGAGCTACCTTCCATTGTGTGTAAAAATTAATTTGAATAATAATGCGAACATGGAAATGAATAAGTAGGTTGGTGAAGTTACACCTTAATTATTTTTTAGTAGGTCAAGAAGCGAAATTATTGATCATAGGTTAAGGTGGTAGGTTGTTCTGTACAAATGACGATGTTCACTTGTTGATTGGTTGCTTCGAACACGACAATTTTTGAGAGTTGCACCTCTAACTTTAACTTGTGATAATGCTGTCAGAGTTAAGTGAAATATTACATGTTCCGTTCCTGAATCAATGTCACGAATCGATTTCTTTGAATAAAATGAGTAAAAAGTTCAGCCAAAGATTTGCAAGGAAGTAACTTTACATTGCAAGGAAAATTAATTAAAAGGAAAAGCGAAAGCGTTCACTAAGATCTATAACGATTCTCCTCTAGTTGTTAGAACGCCACCACAAACTAGTAATGGCTGGGTTCGTATAGCATGAAATTAAGCTAATTTATTTAGCAACTATATGGAACGGTTCGCTTAACGATTAGCAGATAGCGAAAAAATACGATTGCTGCGCGTGTACCTTTGCGCTCAAAAGTATTTTAAGTCTTGTGATAAACCGGTTTTTTAAGCGAATCTTTGGTTAAATGTTCAGCGCTGAAAACAAAAACGAGACCAATCAGAGACATACTTGCGCTAAATTCATAAACTTCTGCTTGCAAGAGAATGCGACGAAAGATTCCCAGCTTCTGTCTAGCGCCACTGGCCACCGATTTGACGCACAAATTTTGAAATGAAATCATCGCAATGGGTGTTTCACAATGTAGCACAAGAGCGAGTCAAAAACGAGATCGAAAATCGAGTTGAGTGCAATTTGTGAAATAATTACCAATCAAAGGGAATGGGCAGATTTAAAAATCTAGTTGTCTCAAGCCAACTAACATATTCTGGACTGGATGTATCCTAAACGCAAGAACTAGATTGGTCGGTAACGTCACTTTTCATTCGTGAGCCACATATACAAACTGTCAACTTAGTATGCAGAAACGCAGTCTTAAAAATCCAAACTAGATTCATCGGCAACCTATAAACGTCAACTAAAAATAACTATTCATTTGAGCAATCTAGGCCAATCAAGGCTAAGACATATCAAGTCAGCTGGCTGTCAGACAAAACTATAGATTCTTGAACGCGACGATTCTAACGCTCGACTTTTCATTTCGCAGTGCAACCGTTTTAATTTGATCAATGGGGACGTTCAAGTATCTAGTTTAGTAAGTTTGACAGCTGACTAGATATATCTCGGTTTTGATTGGCTGAAATCGGTCATATGAATACATGTTTCAGTTGACGTTTATGGAGGGGCAGCCTAAGAATCTAGTCAGACAGTTCGCCTGTGTGGCTGACGTAGAAAAAGTGACTTAAGATAATTAGATTCTTGAACGTGCCCAATTACTTTTATAACCTTTCAAGAAAAGTGACATACAGTCGCACTTGGTTCGGACTTGGTTTCAGCCTGGCGAATTTGCCAAACTTGAGCTACTTGATCGCTGAAGGTACTTTCCAACGGATTTTACGTGTTCAGTGCTTTGACATAAATTGAACAAGTCGGATCATTTTTCGTTCCATTTCCCAAGGATGACTTTCTTATCACAAATAACTGCGCTGTTTTTTTATTTCATCTGAACGATTAATGAGCAAGTACGCTTAGTTCGCCCTTCACTTTCCAAGCAAATGCTTTGACAGCTTATGTATGGAAGTGGTTCGCTCGCGCAGTCTTTTATGCGGTTTTTGGCTACCTTCCCGGAGTTATTTGATCTTGTATGAGTTTTTTTTTTTCAAGAGTTTGTTTTGACATTCGGTCCCTAGCTCGAATGTAACAGTGCCTGTCTCTAAATCCTGCTCCTACCTATAAGTGGGACGTTTAAAACTTTAGTTTAGCAATTATGATAGCTGGTAAATGTGGTGTGTCTATTTTTACAGTGACTTTGATTGATCAGGTTATAAGCACATGTCAGTTTCTTTATTTAAGGTGTAGTCAGGATGTCAAAAAATGGCCGCGTTCCATTAAATACTACATACCCAGCGGCGTGTCAAACTCCACTTACAAAAGAATTCTACGTAGCAAGCGAAGTTAAGTTTTTACGTTCAGTGTAAATTTGATACAGAGATTTCATAGGATTTGGAGTCGTATCAGTTCTTGTAACCAATCCAATGTAGAACAGTGACATCTGTCAGGTAGAACATTTTCCTGTGAATTGACGTAAGCTCCTTCTTTTTAAACGGTTTCCCTTCCCTTGTCACCTAACCATTTTTTCAATTGCTAAAAAACGATGTCTTATAATCAAACCTTTTATTCCTGTGTCTAGCTACTCGGAAGAACAAGACGCCCACTACTATTACAACATCAAAACGAAACACTCTCAGTGGGATCACCCTCTAGACGCCGTGTATCGCGATCTGGCCGAACAGGTTAGACAGAAGCAGTCTTCAGCAGTTACTCCAGTCATTGACAACTCAGACGATGCCTCACAGCTAGATTCAGGTATACGCAGTCTTCAGGGTAATGAAGACATGGACTCAAACAATACAAATGACATATCTTCGCCAGTGAATAATAGTGCCAAGGGTAGCTCCTCGAATGGCACTCTCAGCTCCAGTGGGACGAGTGGCTTCAGTGGGGGAGTAAATCGATTTTTGGAATCGCGCACCAAGAACTTTCCCATTGGATCAAACTTTCCCACAGTTAAGATGTCCCGCTTCGAAGTGACCAAGACGAATCCACAGATTGGTTTGGCCATGAAGTTTAACGGCGATGGGCAGTCACAACAGCACTACCCGTTGACACCGTGCGGTGATGGGCCAGAATTGAAGAGAGGCTTCACCATCTCAGGCACAGGTTCCATGTTTCTGAAGTCAAATGTAAGGAAGAGCCTGGAGTTCCATAGCGCCGTTGAAACGAAGGAGAGGAACAATGCGGTGGGACTTTTTGCCGAGGTCGTGAACACTGGCGTTAAGGGCATTCTCAGAGACTCGAGTCTGACAGACATGCGACGGAAAGCGGATAGTTTGGAAAATGACGCCACTGAGGATAAGAAGAGTGTTCGCTTCAATTTGGACGATGTGAAGTCCAGATCTAACTACTCCCCTGAGGAGGAGCCCAGCAGCTCGAAAAGGTTGACGCAGAGTCCCGAGGTTTCTGTTATATCCGACGATGAATACAACTGGGATAACAACGTCGACGACGAAGATGACGACGACGACTTTGACGAGGTGGAAAAGCACGTGAAAGAGGTTAAAGTCACTCCAGTTGTTAAACCGGTTATCGTACCAATGGTGCGTGCGCAGAGTTTTTGCGTGGATGCTCTGGACAAGGACCGGAGCCGTCTGAGTGACGCTACTCGTTCTCTTAGTGTAGAAAGCCAAGCGTCGTCCACAATCTCATATCTGGACAAACTGAAGGAGACCACCCACGTGAAGCCGCTCTATGAAGACACCGATTCAGAGTCGAAAGCCAGCTCCGTGAGAAGCTTTGTAAACAAGTCTGAGCAAGAGTTGGAGAGCATTCCATTCGACTTGGACGAGCTGGACAAGAAGCACGAACGAGACGTCGAAGAGCTGGAGAACAAAATCAAGGGAGGAGCTATTCCGAAGGTCCCTCAGTTTCCAGTCAAACCTGACGTCAACTCTAGACTTAGCACCGTGGCTGACCAGATCGACAGGGAGGTTGAGAATGAAATTCAGAGGTACCGGCTGCAGAAGGAGGCAGACAAAGTGGAGATCCTGAGGAAGGAAAAGGAACGTTTCGACGACAAACTTCAGCATGACATCGAGGACTTAAAGAAGGAGCACGAAGTTAAGCTGAAGAGTCTGCGGCATGAGCACGACTTAAGGCTGACGTCGGTCCAGCACCAGCTAGAAGAAGACTTTGACCGGCGCCTCGAAGATTTCCGAACCGAGATGGACGATGACCTCAACACCAAGCGAAAGGCGGTGGTCGATGAACATAAGGCCCACATGAGCACTCTTCAGAAGAACCATTCAGAGATACTGCAAGATCTCGAACGGGACCTAAAGAGCGAAGAGGAGATCCTAAAGAAAGAGCACGCAACGAAGCTGTCGGAGATGCGCGACAAACTGACGCACGAAATGGAAATGGAACGTCTGCGCATGCGTGACACCGGTGAAGATCGCCTCTATGAGAAAGTTCGCTGCGAGAAGCGCCTCCTCGAGGACAAATACCGCTGTTTGAAGGAGAAATACGTAAGACTGAAGACGGACGTAAAACTATCACTGGAACGTCGCAATCGCCGCCGAGAGCAGCAGGCAGCCCTCAATCAGCAAAGTTTGAACAACACCACCACTGGCTCGGAAACGGAACGGTCTATGTCAAACAAACCGTCGATCGGCAACAGCGAGAACCGCAGTCTGTCGCTATCCACCTCTGGAGTCAAGCCGCCGATTCCCCCGAAGACGCACCTGCACAATGTGAGGGAGCATCCCTTGCGAGAGAAGTCCGCCGATCGACAACAGTCTCGAAAGCCCGGCATAACCTCAAAGTATATCAAACACCTACAGATCCACGACGACACTACTTCCATCAGTCAATCAGATACCACCATATCCAACAACTACCCCAAGGGAAGGTACCTCCCAGCTCCGGTATTGAGCGACAATGGCAACTCGGACTCGGAAGCCTTCCAAAACAACCAGGAGAACAACAACAACACCCGTGGCAACAGTACCCAACGCAAGAAGTTCTTCTCCCGCATGAAATCCGCTTCGACCTCCCGACTCAACTCGGACAACTACAAAGGCGATCGACCATGCACTCCCGTAGAGAATCTACGCCACCAGCTGCAGAAGTTGGAGGATCTCGAAGATCAGTTCCCCGACAACACGCTCGATGCCACATATCATCTACGGTATCCGTTCTCTGACGTTTCCAATGAGCACGCCGGAACCAGCTCGGCCGAGTTGGAGTTCTTTAAGCACCGCATTCACCTGGAGCGGGACTCGGTGCGACGTGCCAAAGAGTCTCTCCGCAATCAACGAACAAATTTCAGAGCACGCCAGAGGGAAATCAAGCAGCACCACAAGGTAAACACCACACGCCACTCCCTGGATCAGTTGATTCAGGAGGAGAAGGAATTGACCGAAATGGAGGTGAACTTGCACCGTACGAGGGCCTTGTTGGGCGAGAAGGTCATTCGTCTCAGGCACTTGGAGCAATCACTGCAGCGGGTATATGAGAAAGAGAAACCAATGGACTTCCTGGCCTTGGAGAACAAGGACGATGCAACTCTCAGCGATTTATCGTCCCACTCCAGTTCCGGATTCAGCAGCACTGACTTTGCCAGTGTAGACACGCACAACTTGAACCGCCGCAAGGAGATGTATCAGGAATCATCGGAATGCATTCAGAATCTGGAGATCTTGAACGTGGAAATCAGGGAAATCCTAGACATCCTCAGCAAGCAACAGGGACATGGTGAGTTGTAGCCATACACTTATTGTGAGCTCTTTTTAATGAAATTCCAGTTTCCGCAGGTCCTTCGATTCCGGTTAGCAGCCCACACAACGACTTCAACTGGGCCAGTCTGTTGTCATCGCCCGGCGGAGCACCGGGCACCCCAAACGGCTCATCACTTCTGCACGCTCCGCAATCCATTCCAACTTTGGCCGACCGACTGGAAACCTATCGTCAATTAGCCACTGGCCGCATGGGCGGGGCAATCCTCGCTGCCAACACAATCGTATCACAAAGCCCTCGGGCTGTCAACTACACGACCAGTCTTGTCGAACGCACTCGTGACCTACGCAACTGGTTGCGTCAGGCCAGAAACGAACACGAAATCCTGACCGGAGGTGCTGCTGCTGCTGTGGCTACTGGCAATGCAGCTGCAGCCATTGCCGGTACCGGACACCCCGTCAGTGGAGGGCATCCCCATACGAACCTCTAATTAGGAACGTTGTTTTGTTGCTTCACCAAGAAAGCAGCAACTGGGTAAGAGATCAACACTCTTTGGTACTGGCTAGTGAATCTCACAACTTGGGCGGGCGATTTTTTCCTAAAGTGGTGGAGCCAAATTTTGTACACCTTTTTCGAATTAAAAAATATAAGACATTGCTACGTAAGTCCTAGCGGAGAAGACAAGGTTTACTGGCACTTCCAAGGACTCGACGGCCAATAGGTTTAGTAAGCTTTTAAAATCTCATTTTGACAAATGAATGTGGATGCACTGGTTTTTGTTCGAAGAGATTGCACCTTAGACATAGGAGGACAGACAGAAGTATTTTCTTTTCAAATTTTTAGCCAAAATGACTTAAAAATATGACAAACAGATTTCAAGTTCAAGTTAAATCGTTTGCATTTTGAATTAAATAAAAGCAAAAGAGATGTAGCTAGAAATACATATTTGTCTCTGTAAATGTTATCAAAATTGAATATCTAATATAATAAGATTGTGTGTCAATTGCGCTAAGACACTCTCATCGGGTATTTTCTGACATCTAGTCTCGGAAAGGGAATTTTAACAAACTTCAGAGATTTGTTAACAACTGAAAGGCAATTTATCGAAACAAATGCCAAGCAAAAGAATTTTATTAATTTTTACTTATGACGACCTAGTGTCAGAAAATCAGCCGGAGATAATAATTTGGCGCAATCAGCAAACGACCTAAGCATCCCAATCAGACCTCTAGGAAAGTTTTTCGATTTTTATTTATATACGGAGCCAAGTATTTGACGTTTGCCTCAGGACCAATATGCATACCTACAGCCGTGTTAATTGATGCCCCGAACATATAAAATTGGCTGACACACTGTGCGGCACCTATAATAAATTTCACCACGCTTAAATGAACTTAAGCTAGTGTCGAAAATTGACGAAAGTTCAGCTATGTTTGAAATAGTCCACCAATCCTGTTTGTATAATAACCCGGGGTACTTATAATCATTTTTAGCATCTCGGTTGAAATCAATCACGAACTTTTGCATTCAAAATTATCTACTGTGATCTACAAAATATTTAAGCGAAGTTACAAATGGCTTTTAGTGAGTTCCATTGACGCACATACAATTCCAATCTAATCGTACATTGACTCAAGTTTGACAACTCCCTTCGGGCCGCCTCACTTATAATGATTTTTAGCCTGTAAATAAAATAATTTGTAGGTCACAATAGATACGTTCATATCTAATATGCCATCATTTTGAATATTTAACCTGGTACAAAAAAGTATAATCTTATGTACAGTATATGTGGTGCGCATTAAACTTTATTAAAATTATCCCTTTAGCGTGGAGCTCACAACTAGAATCATAGGACCTTACCAATAAACATCTTAAGTTTCGTCTCTTAACTTTTAGTTGTTCATAGTGGCTATATTTTCCATACAAATTTCACAATTGTGAGCTTCCGTAAATTTAAAGTCGAGACCATCTCGACATTTTTATGAAAATTACCTATTGTGACCTACACTAAATTATAGGTTATGCATGATAATGAGTGCGAATCAATCGTATTCACTAAGAAAGAGCACTTCTTTTTCCATTGCCAAAGTGTTCCCAAACAATTTTCAATATCAGTTAAAGAGGAGTGACGTTTTGTTTGTCATTTCATGCAAATTTATTCTAAGTCATTGGCCCTTAGCAAAAACATTTTAGATACGACTTTTGGCAAAAAATCAACTCTTGGTATAAATTATAAGAAATAAAACATCAAATTTGAGTTAAAGTTCGGAAATAATTAGATTGGTGTCATCGCTGAATAAGTCAAATCTAAAGTGGCATCTGTCAAATGCAATTAGTTGAAGTTTCCACTGGGGTGGGTTCCAAGTTGATTATTGTGAATTAAAGCGTAGTACGCTGCTCGAGATAAACTAAATGTTATCTGGTCTCCAACTTTTTTCTCCAAGCATTAGCTAAAGTCCTAGCTAAATTTTGACATATAGTACACCGTGGATAAGTGTCACAGTAAACAGCTGTTCCTTGAAAAAAATTCCTTCAAAAATGTAATTCTCTCTTATTTCAACTATGTCTGATTCTAGGTACTTCTCGTCCATGTAATAATTAAAAGAGCTCATCCCTACATACTTTTTCGCAACAGAACAACAATAAAACAACGATCTGTCACAATTTAGCTCGAGAAAATGTGCCGACCCATTAAATGGGCACGCTAAATTTTGATAGACACATGAAGTACATTTTGAAACAAAAGTTTGATTATTTAGCTCGAGCTGCATACCACTCAGCTAAACTATATTTTTGCTCATATTTTGTATGAGAGCGAAAATTTCGCTCGAGCAGCGTACTGAGCTTAAATAACTAAACTAAAGTAATAACGACTTGGGGAACTTAGGGCTTACCACTCTTCACGTGGATGCATAAACAACTAAAAGTAACGCAAATCACAATTGTTTTTACTTTTTCAAAATTTCTCCTTGCTTTATCTGTCATTTCATACAATAAATTTGTTCATTTGGTTCACATAAACGACAACTTGAAGTTAGCCTCCGGTGGAACTACAAAATTAAGTCACAATAGCTAGCAGAAGTTGACTTTTGTTAAATTTGCTTATTTCTATGAAATGTTAAGTGGGATTTAGAGTTCACTAACAAAAGAGCACTTTAGAGTTGAACTTAGTTTTTTTTTTTTTCTATTTTTAAGAGCCTGGGAACGTTCAAAAATCTAGTTTAGTAATTCTGACAGCTGCCTACGTCAGCCAAATATTCGAACTGTCAATTTTGTACTCAGTCACAAATTTTTGACTTAATTTCTCGGTTACCACTCCATAAAGGTCAGCTGAAAACTCACTCATTTTTTTTTTTTTCAGCTGACCTTTATGGAGTGGTAACCGAGAAATTAAGTCAAAAATTTGTGACTGAGTACAAAATTGACAGTTCGAATATTTGGCTGACGTAGGAAAAGTGACGTTACCACCAATCAAGTTTTAGCACTCCGGATACATCCAGTCCAGAAAAATCTAGTCTAACTAGATTTTTGAGTGTGCCTATTGACAATTGCTGTTAAGAAATTTACAACTATTTTTGTTTTATTAGCAACCAGACAATTTTTTAATGATCCAAAATCTGTTGATAATAAAATGACAAGTGGAATCCCACTTTATGTTCGCTTTATTTAAGAGTTGGTAGCTTTTGTAAATGAAATAGTTTGCATCAAAAGTGATGGAGTAGTTTGCCATATTCAAATTTGAATAACTAAATCTCGCAAAATGAGTTATATATCGCACATTGAATAAGTAGAGCAGAATCGGTTCACGTTGCTGTGGATATTTCTTTCGATAAACGGTTTTTGTTTAGTTTACAAGAAGCGCTGTCCATTAAACACAGACGGCGATACTAATAATCATTTTTAGTGTCCAGGCTAAATTTTTCGCACTCACAATAGAGACATTTTCCACACAAAATTGCATATTGTGACCTACAAAACTTATAAGTTGAAGGTTAAATATGATTATTAGTAAGGCCGAGATTTTTCCAAACTAAGCCAAGACCAAACTAATAATTATTTTTAACCTTCGTTAGATTAGATATTTTGTAGGTCACAATAGAACATTTTAGATGTAGCATTTTGCCATTGTAGGCCCGACACTAAATATGATTATTCCTTAAGCAGAATTCATTTTATAATTGATATTTTTTAGTAGCCAGGTTAAATTTTAACTCTTAACTCAAAATGGCAAAGTTTTCAATGTCAAATTATTAATTGTGACCCAAAATTGGGCATCTATATAATAAACTAAGACTGCGAACATGGACTGCCTCGACTACCTCGCTAAATTTTATCTTTGTGGAGCCTTACAAGTAACAAGTTCCAGTTTCGGCATTCATTTTAAATATATCTTTCTTTCTCTTTACTTTCCGCACAAATTGCGCAATTGTGAGCTTCCTCAAGTGTAAAGAATTTTCTTTTAGTATAGGGGCTAGGTTTAAAGCTTAAAAATGATTACAGGTAAGGCTCAATTACTGTGCACAGTAGCTCCACTGAGCAACCTTCAACCACAAAAAAAACACAAATTTAAGATTTTAATCCCTTTTTTTTCCTGGAGGAGAAATATCCTCATCACAATTCATTCGCCCACATTCGGAATCTTTAAAAGGTACTACACAATTGAAAAAAGACACTTTTTCGAAATCAAGTGTGATAATCGATGGTGATAATTGCCAGATTTCAAAATTTCGAATCATTTTTTAAAAGATTTGAATTATATCAGTACTTCTCCATTTCATTTCCAATAAAGTGGATGAAGCTACTTCTTAATGCACGGTTCAAATAATCTGGAGATTTTAAATGTTTTCTTTAAATTCTGCCAGGATAGCAGTCCGATGGAAGACATATGTTCACCTTGGATGCTGTTTCATAGCGTGCATTGCTCACTTTAAATAGTCATAAATGCCAAATAATTTTTCTTAATAAAATGTCTAAAACAAATGCAATAGAGATATCACAAGGAGAATACTAAAACTTCATGTATAATAGATCAATGGGCCATAATAACTATGATTTTAAACATCCACCTTTAATTTGTGGTAGATCACAATAGATGAGTTTCTGTGGGAAATTTTGTTTTTAAGAGTTCGTAAAACTTAAGGTGGTCAGTAAAACTGGTTATAAGTACCACGTTTTTAGGTAGAATAAATGTCAGTATAAAAAACTAAGAAGGATAATGAAATTCCCATATCCTTTAAACTATTAACGAAGCTGGAAGTGCAAAATTACGCTGCGGTAGTTGATCAAAGATTACCCTTCTCTAGGGGCTTCTAGATGTTTGCATAAATGTAGTTCCGGAACCTCTCAGTGGCGTCACGTGAAAACTTCTCAATAAAGAAGGTTGAATATTGCCTTAAAGTATTTCGTAGGTCCATTCCATTTCAATTGTCTTAAAAATATAACTCACACAAAAGAAAAGTCCGAAGAAGCTAGGCCCAGGATCAAATATCCACTCTAGGTATTCAGAAATTCATCGTCAAGAACCTTAATTGTGGATTGTTAAATGTACCCTAGTGAATACCAACTGTGAACGCTTTAGCCGATTAATTTGTGCTTGACTACTGGCCAAGCTGCTCTAGGTTCAACCCCTGGATACAAATTGCAACAAATTATACCTCAATTAATGTTTTTGTCTATATCTTCGCCCCACTTCCTGCGAACGTGCGACGTATAGTCCTTTAAAGGCGACTAGGTTTGTCTGGACTAGATTTAACCTCAAAACAAAAAAAAAAAAATTGATTTGATTGATTGATTCCGAATTTTACTGTCGAACTTAACCTCCATTTTTCTTAAGAATGAGATCGCTAATCACGACTTTAAGGTGTCATGACGGAACTACCTAAATTCTGAATTAAAATCACTTCCATTACTGATTTAAAAGACGTTTAACGCATAAGACAGCAACAAGTTTCAGCAACTATTACCAACAATTCATGAACAATTTCAACGAAATGAACACCACTTCCGGGAGCCATTCTCTTTCAAGGAAAACAAAATTAAATGAGCCACGCTATAAAAATATTAGCAGGCGGATTATTAGTAATTAAAAAATAAGCAAAATGGCCGACCCAAATACGTTCTTCAAATTTTTCCATGTTAGGTATTCCTATCCCTTACTATTTCGTCCTCTATTTAGCTTTGAACATCCCCCTCAACTTACGTCATATTTTCGCGACGTTGTAAAACTGATACGGGTACAAAACCCAGCACTTTTACCGCACAATGCAGAGAGGTAAAATTTTGATCTAACTTTATTTTGTGACCACTAAGAAATAAATTTAAATTTACTCCGCGCTACTAATAATCATTTTTAGTGTCCAGGGCTAAATTTTTCGAACTCACAATGGCATAATTCTCCATACAAAATTTCATATTGTGACCTACAAAATATTTAGTTGGAGGTTAAAATGGATTATTAGTAAGGTCATCTGACACTTATTTGAGAGCAAATTGTTAGGCTAGGTTTCAAACGTTAAAAAAGAGCAAATCAAATCGGAAAGCTTCCCCAACAGGTCAGTTACCCATCATAACAAAAAGTCAAATCAATTTGTTTTGAAACTCATTCATTTCCAAGTCCAGATGCTAAATTTATTTTCAAATTTCTACCTGTGCCATAGAGATATGATTTAGACACACACACGCGAGAACATTGTCTGATTTAACCCAATAGAACCAAACCTACAAAGTGGGTTTAAAACCTAAGTAGAATTTAAGAGCAAGAACAAACAACCCCTAATCAAAATAACTTAAACAAAATACAAAAATATTTATTTAAATTTATTCTTTTTTCAGTCTTAAGGAATTGTGCAATAACACAATGCATGTATTATGAGAAAGCTCTTTCATTATTTAAAATATATATATAACTCCTTCTGTGAAGAAATGTTTTATTTCGCTTTATTTGTTTTGTTTGCATTTAAAAAATGTACGTACGCACTTTAATTCATTTGCCTTTTGTTATTCAAAATAAAAGCTATACGGTAATAATTAAAATATATATAAAAAATGTTTTCAAAATTACCAATAGAAAAAAAAAAACAAGAATAGTAAATATAAAACAAAACTAAATATTTAAAATGTGTTATGTTGTGATATAGAAATTTAAAATTATTTTTAGAAACATTGTATTAAATAAATAGAAATGTTATATTTTTAAAACAAAATTTCTGATTAAATATAAAAATATATATATGTAATATCAGTATGTATAATCCAATAGTGGACTTTAGTAACTGAAGTCTTCACATAACTATATCAATTGTTCACTTCCTTTGTTCTTAATATCCTTAATTAGCTTATGAATTTAATACTATGCAAGCAGAATTATTAAACAAATGTTTTAAGAACTCAAACACTTGCGTGTAAGACATAAAATATTTGTACAACATTTCAAGATATGATTACCTCGTTTATAGTATGTTGTAAGTTAGGAGGGTCACTTTGTGGAACCATTGTGTTATACCTACTTCTCTGCTGTGAGTGCAAGAATGTAGTGGCTTCGCTTAGATCACCTAGCTCGGTTAAAGAAATTTACCTAAATTGGCTTGGCGATGCATAGAGGAGCAGAGGAAAAGGGAACCTATGTTGAATAAATCTAAGGGTCGGACCTTGTCGATTTGATAACCTTAGGACGAATTACAAGAATTCTTCGTTGTCAAAAAAAATTTAAATACGCTCTCCGGTCAGAACTTCAAATGCTGTTTTCGAAAGCCATATTAAACTGGCAACTAATGCCCATCAGTAATCACCCATCACTGCACGTCTTGACAACAAGGGCACCAGTTTTCTAAAACTCCAAAACAAACAAAATTTTGAACTCGTTTCCTGGAAACACAGTTCTAAAAATTTACTTATTTGTAGGGTGTCCATCTTTGACCATAATAAAAAGAGAACATTTTCCTCCTAAAGATATTGAAAGACTTTTCTTCAAGGAAATTTCGGAGTTTGTGGTAAAGAAAAATCCTGAAACAGTTTTTTAATATGAAGTTTGACATGTCACTAGTCATCTAGCGGTCAATTAAAAACGGCCATTGACAATTAATGTGAGTCGTAGAGAGAAAACAATATTGTTTGAATGCCCAATAAAACAATTTGACAAATAATCCATTTCTACTACGTTTTGTAATGTAGATCTTGCTCTGCTCCTCCATTTTGAAATTTATTGTTGTTCTTTATGTCTCAAAACTAATGTAGTCACGAACGGTATCTCCGTCTCGCAGATTTCAGCATTTCATTGTGTCAAGATCAAAAACACAAATGCGAGCTGTCAAAAGTAGGTAGTAAAGTAAATAAAGTTATGGGAAAATTCCAGTGATTTTACAACTATTGACGTTTTTTGTAAATGCAACCACAACCGTAGCGAGTATAGTTTTCCAAAAGTATGTGACATTTCTGCTGTGAAACAGTGCAGATCTGTGCTGAAACCCAGGGTAGCAAGATTTACAGCTGAAGGTTAGTACGCTGTTCGTGCAAAACTAAATTTTATCTGCTCTCCAACTGTTCTCTCCAAACTTTAACTAAAAGTCCAGCTATATTTTGACATAAAACGCGCCGTGGATAGATGTCGCTGTTCTTTTGAAAATAACTTACTTCAAAAATGCAACTCTCTCTCAACGGTTTCCGATCCTAGGTTCTCCTCGTCGAGGTATTTCCGCAATTTGAAACAGCTCTCAATATGAGCGTCAAGGAGAAAAATTAAAAATCAAAAAAAAAAATTTGCAGACTCAAAAGCAAAAGCTCCTTCGACATGCGTATTGATCGATTCAAAGATCAAGCCAAGTACGCTGCTCGCGCTTAAATTACACTCCCATGCAAAATGTTCTTAAAGGCAAAATTAAGCAAAGCGCTTAGCTGAATTTTTGCAACATTCTTTTTAAAAAATAAATAAATCTAGTTTCTAGTTTGCGGAAAAAATGCGCAACATTGAGTTAACTAAATTGTGACAGATCAAGACTAAAGTGTTCAACTCTTTTCGGATTAAGAAACAATTTAAATGTTTAAACATTTACCGGTACAAAATAGTTTCCTATCTACAGAAAAAATTAAGCAGAACTTAAGCAACCTTGGGCGGAGAAAACTCTTATTAAGCTTCGCTTTAAGCATAAAGTCAGAACGATTTTGGCTTGAACTTCATTTAACGCCCGATTGATAGCGAAATTCATTTAAGGCACCGACCGCATCCAAGTGCGTATATTATATTCGTCTAATTGAACAAGAAAAATAAAATTCGAGCAACATTATTATTAAACGAGGTACATAATTAAACGAATATTTTCTCCCGACTATCTTCTTTAAATATGTGATAGATCAATAAAATAACTAAATTCAATTCCCGTTTTTAGTTTAAATTCAGGTACAGTAGATATAAATGTATTTTATCTAATTTTTAGAACCTTCGATTTTAATATGTATAACTGTACCTTAAATGAAAATTAAAATTGAAATAGTTTGCCTTAACGAAAAATAAAATAAATTATTATTATAAACTATCATTGTAGTACCGTATTCTCTTATATCGATATCAATTAAAACTTCTAAAACTGAAATTATTCTTACAATAAATAAAGCAAATAAATAAACGTTATATACAGTAATACCAATTAATACATCATACAGTAAAGAAAGCTATACATGTATTTAATGTACGATCGATTATGGTCAAGATATCGTTGTTTAAATTAAATAACATAAATAATATTTATAAAATATTAAATATTAAATAATTGTATACCAATCGAATGTTGGTAGCATTGAGATTTCAAAGAAACAATATAATTGTGTAACGCGAGTCTGATTGGGACTTGCTATGAATGGAATGCTGAAATGACATAATGTACTTGAATATGGAGGGTGGGTGAATACCTCATCAAAAGGTATGACAGGAAAACAAATAAGGAAGAACTTTTATTTAGCTTTAATAATTAAAAACAGAATAAATAAATTAACTAAACTGGAGTTGGTGGGCTTTTATTTGAACTTTGATTTTAAATGTAAAAGAAAATAAATTATAGAAAAACAAACGTTTCAATTTATGAAGGAGGATTGTAAATTATTGTAATATCATTCTTTTGAGGAAACTGGCATATTTCTCGTGACCTGTTGACTGACTGGGTTTAACTGCAAGACATATTTTCCCTCGGCAAATAAAAAACGCGTTGAAAGAGATAGCTTGCCAAAGTTAAATTTAATGCCAGAATAGTAAAAATTAATGCATTCTATTCATCTATTCAAAAAAAAATCAAAGCAGCTTGCGGACGACCAAGAGGAGTGCCGCAGTACATCTTCCATAAAGCGAAGTAGATCCATTTCGAAAGGAGTAAAGTCCGAACCCTATCAATATGGAGAGCAAGATGTCCAACCAATTTAATTTGTTGGAGTTGTCTACGATGTATATGGTTGTAGATCCGTCTTCCGTTCGCCGGTGAGTTCATTTGAGAATCCCACGCGATACATGTTTCTCGTGAAATGTTTGACGTCGCGGTATATGTAGGAATTGGACTACTAAGAGATTGAGTTGATTTTCCTTTTTCATTGTATGGAACGAGCCCACATCTTTCAAAGCGCGATGACAACTCAGAACTTGGTACAATTGCCTTACTTAATTTGGTACAGCTGCTATTTCATTGTTTGCATGTTAGTTAAAGCACCGACACACATTTTGAAAAGCTACTATAATCACCTACTATTCAATATAATTACAGTATGTAGTAGATAAGTTATCAACAGAGGCCTTCATTGGGTACTAAAAAGGCACAAGCGTATGTACAAAGAGAAGGGCCTACTTTCTGGTTTAACCATCAAAAGAACTTGTTAAAAAAAGGAGATTTTATGCAGCCAGAGCTGTGTTTTGTTTCAAAATTTCTGAAGAGTTAATAGCACTGACGTTTTCGGGAACTTTTCTATTCGTATTCGTGGAAATAAAGGACTTTGTAACAATAAGTGCTCCCATACTCTCCCAGTCATTCCCCTGCAAAATAACCACAAAGTAGAGGAAGTAGGGAATTTTTGATAGACGAGAAATTTCAAATACATTTTATTTATCAGCAAAAAAAAGAAGAAGTGAAAATTCATATTTGACAGCCTTTGCAAGGGTGCTTGTCATCACAGAGATCTAGAGAGTGTATGTTAAGAATATGTTTTTGAAAAATAGCATCATGGCAAATTCCACGAATATAATGAGTTAGAGATTAAGTTAGAGGAGCTCTCTGCAACGTATCCAATTTTGAAACAGTAGCTATTGAGGCTCATTGTGAATGCCCTTTTATAGTAACTAAATCGAAGGACATGTAGCAGACAAAAATATTCGAATATGTTATTGAGCTGTCTTAAATCTGGAAGGGGTATTTTTGGTAGATCCTTCAAGTCGGGTAAAAAGCGGCGTTCTTACAGATGTTCCACAGATTTTAAACCGTTTTTTTTATAGATTATCATCCAATGATGAAACATGTAGAGGCCTTCACAGCAAAATGTGTATCGCCCCGATGTGGTTGAAAGACTCTTCAGTAGAGGTAAGTTCTTTAAATTAGCAACACGTTTTCAACCGATAATCGAAATATATGGTCTTCTGGTTTGCCATTTCAATGTCAGTAGACTAATATTGCATTTACAACATCACGCACGGGCATAGAGAGATCGGTTCGTTCGCAGTCAATGTTAATAAAGGCGTAAGAATGGCATCATTCCAGAACTTATCTCAAGTCGACTATATTGGTCTCGACAGGTTACATCTAACCTAAACGCAAAAACTAGACTGGTCGGGAACGTCAGTTTTCCTACGTCAGACACACATGCGAACTATCAACTTAGTACTAGGTCTGTTCCTTTACTTTTAATTCTTACGAATTTTTACGAATTTTTACTCAATGCCGTTCCTTAACTCGAAAAATCCACTGAGAATCTTACGAATTTTTACTCAACAAATTTCTTGGTGTAAGAATTGAAAAAGCTGTCAATTAACAGATGATTTGAAATTTGTTGTCCTATTTGACATAAAGGGTTTTTCAACAGGGACGCTACAAAAGTAGAGCGACAGGGACAGCAAACGACGCCGAATTTCTTGCCGTTCATTTGACATTTCTCTTCAGTAAGGTTTGCCATTTCATGATGTCCTCAACGTTAATAGCGCTACGTTCAATTTATGGTCGTCATAAGCGTCCTAACAGATCAACAATTGAGCGTCTAGTGGAAAAATTTGAATCCACAGGCACAGTACAAAATGTTCCCGTGCCAGTGAGACAAAGAAGTGCCCGTAGTGTCGAGAATATTGCTGCCGCTGAGGCTTCAGTTGAAGAAAGCCCAAATGTGTCTCTTACACGTCGTTCCCAAGCGTTGGGCATCTCTGTGACGTCGTTGTGGCGAATTTTGCGAAAAGATCTTGGCCTACATCCTTACAAGATTAAATTGACGCAAGAACTGAAGCCGCTTGACCACCAGAAGCGTCGTATGTTCGTGAATTGGGCTGAGCAACAACTTGAAAATGATTCGGATTTTCATCGAAAAATCATCTTCAGCGATGAGGCTCATTTCTGGCTGAATGGCTTCGTCAATAAACAAAATACGCGGTATTGGTCAGGCAGCAATCCACACGTACTCCATGAGTCATCATTGCATCCCTAAGTTACGGTTTGGTGTGGTTTATGGGCCGGCGGCTTGATCATCCGTGATGATCAAGACCGGCACGTTACTGTGAATGGGAATCGCTACCGTTCAATGATAACCAAATATTTTGGCCCCAATTGGATGATATGGACTTGGAGGACATGTGGTTCCAACAGGACGGCGCCACAAGCCACACAGCGAATGTCACAATCAATTTATTGGAAACTTGGAAGTTAGGAGAACGTGTTATCTCACGAAATGGTCCAGTCGCTTGGCCGCCTCGGTCGTGCGATTTGACGCCGTTAGACTATTTCCTGTGGGGCTACGTCAAGTCTATGGTCTATGCCAACAAGCCAGCGACGATTGATGAACTTCGTACGAATATCGAACGTGAAATTGCAGCAGTATCGGCCGATTTATGCTTGAAAACCGTCGAAAATTGAGTTCAGCGTCTGGACTTCTGGAAGCGTGCCCGTGGTAGCCATGCAAAAGAAATCGAGTTCCATACATAATGGCATCGAACGTACTTTCACAGGAATAAAGAGTTTCTTTTGTAGCGCTCTTATTGAAAAACCCTTTATAAGTGCATTTGTTTTGATTTATTACATATTAAAATGGTATCAAAATGCGGGAAAATAAAATTATATGTTCTCCTTAGATTCTTTTCGAAAGTGGCGACGAAATTCTCCTCTCTGTAAGGAGTAAGAAAGGAAAATCCCCTCTACGTAATTTTTAATGCCGTGTCGGTTTTTCCTCTTCTCAAATGCTTGTAGTTCAATCAGTACAAACTCTTTCATATTTTTCGGGTTCATGAAGGAGAAGTTAGATTAATTCCGAATCACTTTCATCGCTAGGTAGATAAGTTAACTTTGTACGTAAATTAGCGATGAAAGTGATTCTTACTACAAAAGTAAAGGAACAGACCTCTTGTCAAAGGTAGCCGCAGTTTTAATGTCTAAAGAGTAGTCCAGCACACTAACCACTGAGCCGACATGTCATTAAAATATATTAACTCGCTACGAATCGTAGCTCAGAATCGATTATTGCATACATCTTTTCAGTTAAGCCTAGTATCCTGCTCGCGCTAAATTTTAGCGTCTCTAGCCTGCACTTCGTTTCTCCACACCAAAGATAATGGGCACGTTCAAGAATCTAGTTATCTTCAAGTCGACTAGATTGGTCTGGATGAGATGTAACCTCAACGCAAAAACTAGATTGGTCGGGAACGTCACTTTTTCTACGTCAGCCACATATGCGAAGTGTCAACCTAGTACTCAGTCACGAATTTCTTGTCTAGATTCGTCGGCTACCCCTCCATAAACGTCAACTGAAACAGCTGCTCATTATGACCGATTTCAGCCAATCAAAACCGAGAACCAAATACATCTAGTTAGACAGCTGTCAGACTTACTAAACTAGATACTTCAATGTCCCCAATGAGATCACAAATCAGACGCCTACACTTTAGGCTGGAGCTGGATGTTCTACCCATAATTATAGATTCGCAAAAGGGCTGCTGGAACAAATGTTCCGTAGATCAATATTTTTGCAATTACTTGAAAATATTTCTATTTTTGATTTGAAGCATGTGAAATGAGAGTGGCAATTACTGTTAGTAAATTAAACCAACAATTCATCAATCAGTTATAGGAAATAAAGAAAAGAATTGTCCGTTCATCGCATCCGGAACCTATTTTCTTTTATAGGAAAGCGAAATTTTGTAAGACATTGCTATTAAATAAATACCAACAAGCTGAACTTTCCCATAATTGCAATCACGTAAACAAGATGGCCGACTACGTGTCACAGCTCACGTATTTTTGCGTGTTGGGTAATGCTATCCCTTTCAGTCACATGGCTATTTATTATTGGGCATCCCCTTAATATTCCGTGCTAGGAATGTGTGACGGTGTAAATGCAGCGTTGTAGTGCGGGAACAGACCTTATTTGTAGTAGATAACAAAATTGTATTCCAAATTTTTAAATTTACGAACTCCGAACAATTTTAAAGGAAGAAAGAGAGCGAATTGATAAAAGACGATGCATTTATTAACCTCGAAGAGAAAAAGAATTATTCCATAAAATGTAGGCAATGAAAAAACAACTTAAAAAACGATATGTAGGTATGTAGGTACCTCGAATAACCTAGCAATTTGCCAAAGTTTATTAAAAATCCACCCTTCATTGAAGCGCGTTCCAAAAACCAAAAAACAAAACATTCATTTAAAACTTTGAACTTGACATCAAAATGGAAATGTATAGGTCCACTTTTTTTTCTGGTGCGTTGTTTTGGTCCTTACGAATTGCGTTCACCAGTTCACCTCCAACGAAATAAAATAGATAGGTATATCACACGAATTGCGAAAATTAATTTGTTCGCAGATAGTTGAATTCTCTTATTGGCAAGAAACAAAAATACAACTCTGGAATGAGTCCCACCCCACAAAACATATTTGACATAAGAATATATCAATCAGTGCTAGGTTTAGTTATATTTGCAGCCTTCCATTAAGCTTTGGGGACAGGCAACAGATTAAAATCCATTATTAGACTTCAGTGTCAGTAGGCTTAGTTTTGATTTCGATATTTTACCCATTTCTAAAATCGACCCTATTCGATTGGCCAACTGATTATAACCAATATGCAAAAAACCACTAGTTTACTTCTGCTGCGCAGGCGACCAATCAACACTCTCAATTTCAACAACATACATAACATAAATATAGGTAAATTTACTGCATATTTGCACAGAAAATAATTTAACAAACTTACCGATTCAATCCAGGAAAAAATTCGTTTACTTTGGTAAAGATGCCTAGAAGTATGCTCCCAACTTTAAACTTTTCATTGTGTTGTTCTTTTAAACAAATTTAGGGCATTCACTTAACAATACAATTTATTTACACTGAACAGCACTCACTCACAAGTCACAACCGTCACTACAAAACGAAACATGTTCACTTTAATTTTTGCACACAAAAGAACCGCTACAATTTGAATTGACAAACAGCAGAGCTGTCAACAAACCAACGTACACTTACAGTGTGGCTGTAGTGTTATACTTTCGTACTTTTTTTAATACCTATCATTCGAGTTACCTATTTTGGCAATTTACTTGGCGACGCCACTTCAGATAAAATCGATGAACTTGCCCTATGTTTATGCAAAAATGACACACGTACCTACTTATTACAGTTTTGCGTGCATAAATTATGAGGCAAATTTTTGAATAATTGAATCGAACATTTTCAAAGCACGCTGTAATAAAATTCCAATTGGGATAAATTCATTGAAAAAAAATCGAAGAGAAAAATATAAGATAAGCGAGCAACAAGGATAAATGAAATGGGAAATCACTTAAAGGCCGATTAACGCAATCGCTTTGTTGTTTGTTCTGCAGATCCAGAAATCCAGATCCCAGATGTCAAAAATAAAAACATGAATGATGATGATTGGAACACAAACGATTCCTGTTATTTGTAATGATTTTGATTGACAGTTTTCACAAAATAAATCAGTTAATAAAAGAGAAAGAGTAGTAGGAGAATAGTTGGCTATCCCAGAAGATCGATAGGATCCTGGTCAACCATTCGTTTGTGTGAGCTTCTGTTTTTAAGACGAATCTTCTTTTTGTGTAGGTACTAGGGTTTCCAAAACCGTTCGCCCAGTACTTGTTGCAACTCGGCTCTGTCCTTTCTTCCCCCGTTTCTCATGTTTTCACGCCTCTGACCGCGTGAAACGCTACCATGTAAAGAAAAAAAACTTGCACCAACCGAAAGGCCTTAAGGAGCGATCCCTTGCTCAACTTTGATGAGTGGAACTTCTTGATCTAAGATATGTTTATACAATTTGATATCTATTACCAACTCTAGCCGAATAGATTAATGTAGATCGCTTGTGATGCTCTTGGAGTTTAATAATTCCCACTCTGGAAACCAATTTATTGAGCTGCCAGAGGGATCTTTAAGTGTCTCCCAACAATTCTGGTTGTGATGTGGCACAGTGCCAAATTGTGAAGTTTTCTCATGCACCTCCTCACCAAGGCCGATACTCATTCTCTGCAGAAATCTGCCACTCGAAGGCGCATTTGGAACTTGGAACCCATATTCTATGATGGGATTTGGTTCAATTATAGTTGCATTATTACTTTACTTTGACGACCCTATTGGATTGGGAGCAGTTAGTCAAAGATCAAGTCAACTGGACAGGCGTTTCGGTCGAGTCTCAGTCTCATGTTCGGACTGCGTAGCCCTACTTATGCGATACTATTCGAATACCAAATCGTGCATCACCGCGGGCAATTCTAGTTGCCTAGCCTCCGTTTTAAGTTTAGATGTTCCTCTTTCCAATGAGTCATTACGTTTGCTTTCGCCCTATTCACGGGTGGAATTCTGTGCAACTATCGCAAAGCATTTAACAAGATTCCACCCCAGGATTACTGATAGTCATGCAGTCTTTTATGCTGGTAGCGAATATTTGCGCCTCACGGTCAATTGGACATCAAAATCGTTTGTATCTAAAGTCAATTGGACACACTCCATGAGAATGTGCTGACTGAAAAAGGCTCTTCCACCTGAAATCTCCAAGAGAAACAATCACAAACACAGTGCCACCGGTTTTCTTAATAAAAATTGGTTTTATTGAAAATTAACTCCCGAACTTTACTTGGAAATCACAATTGGGCCAGTTTCCTTGCGGGCATCCCTCTGCTTGGCGACGATTTGGTTTGCAATGCGATCCAAATCACGCTGTCCAATGGAGGTCAATTTGCGACCACCGTCTGGGTGCTTCTCGATTAAGCGCGCATGTTCCAAAGCCTGGAGGGCTTTGCGGGCACAACCATCAGCAGCCCGGCAGAAATGTGAGGGGTGGACTCCGTTGCGTTTACGTCCACCGTAGATTTTGGTGATTGAACCAACACCAGCTGGACTGCGGTGATACAAGTGACGAAGAATCGATGCACAACGAATGTAGAACCAATCGGGATCGTATGGGGAAAGTTCCTTGAACTTGGCGGTCTTGATGATGTCCATTTGCTCTGGAACCTTCAGCTTGCCGGTCCTATGACACAAAATACGGATTTAATAAGAGCTTTGAGGTTATATGGTGGCCGAGCCAAAAGAACCAAACTTACTTCTTCAAGAAGACGGCAACATTCTTAACAACTGCGTGTTGATCAATATCCTTAACTGTAACACCAGGCATCTGTAGATGAGGAGAAAATTATTATTTTATGGAAGTTTGGCGAGATTCCATGGATAGATGTGGCAACAACAAAGTAAACACATGCACGAAACAATTTGTATGAAGTTCGTTGCTCATTTCATGGAAAAATCCATTTAAACTGTTCTAAACAAATTCATTTTGCATTTTGTTGACACTTTGTTTGAAAAACTAACATTTCTTTTGAAATTTTGTCGAAAATTTTATTCAATTGACAGAAACCATACCTTGCTTGACAAAAAGAACCGGAAGAAAGGACATATTGGATGAAGTTGGCAGCGTTTATAAAAATTGAGCAACTTGGGAAGTGGTTGGAAAATGTGAAATTGGACTATTTTTGGGATGTGTTCAAATAGAAAGTTGATTTGTATGCGTTTTATTATTAAATATGAGTGGATTGGGAAATGCTGACAAAGCTAAATATAATTGAAAAAAATATGTTATTGCTGCTCGCGCTTAAATTAAGCCCCCATACAAAAATGTCTCCAAAGATAAATTTAAGCAAAGCAGTTAAGCCAAGCAGTACGCAGTTCAAGCTAAATTTGTTAGCCGCTGTACGAAAAATCTCTATAGAATTTAAGTAGGCGTATTAATGCAAAATACATTTTTCCACAGCTAAATCTTGACAGATCAGGGAAAATATCGGTATTTCAAACAAAAGCAAAAAAACAGTATGGAGAATGGTATGTTCAACACAAAAAAAATCGTTGTTGCTACTTTAATTTCCTTTAGAAATGGAATATTTTAACGAGGAGTACCTGGAAGAGGTTTTGAGGAAGTACAAATAAAAAAACGAAAAAAAAATTCCAACACAGTTTTTTTTTTGACCGAACCTGCACTGTCAAAATTAAGCGAACATTAAGCGAAGCGGTGGAGAGAAACATTGGAGAGGCGCTTTATTTTAGCTTTCCTGGAACAGCATACTATTTATTTATTTTTTATTTTATGAACGCCAGTTCCGAAAATTCGATTTAAGCCCAGTATCCATCTCAAGCTAAATTTTACCTCCCATAGAAAAATGTCTGTAAGAATAATAATATTTGGAAACTTATATTCTGTTTCTTAAAATAACAAAATAATAAAAAAATATTTCGTGGGTAAGCATTATTGTTGCCGAATTCCGCTAAACTGTCCTCCTCTATCAAACTTTCCAATGAAAAAAAGCAGGTGTCAAAAGCAAAATTATATTGAAACTTGTTTGCTAATAACTAGCCATGATTAATTGACCCTGTGGCTGGCAAAAATCGACTTTGAATACAATTTCAATCTTCTCATTTATTGATTCTACTCAGACTCACTGCACTTGTGCGCTCAGTTCCCATCCATTTATTTCTCACTAGATGTCGATCGTATCACTTTGTAGTCAAAGTGTAGTTTTGGTTCCGTTCAGCACACTTTACGGCGCAGAACTCTGCTATTCATTTAAACGTAGAAACTTCTCGGCTTAAAATCCGTTTTAAGCTAAGCAGTCTCAAATTGTAGTGTTTTTTATGCAAAATAATTGTGTAATAGTGAAAAGTGTTTGTTATATTCAACGTACACACAGTGGTGAATAATTTTATTGTATTAAGTGCAATGAAAGTGGATTAGGAATTATTCGTTGGGTCACCTGATGTCAGCAGTACAAAAAAAAGTGTATTTGGGATGGCGATGGGTACGTAAAACGGTAGTTGGCATACAGGATTCAAAAAATTTTAACATATTCTTTTTGTCTACATTTTTACAGAAAAAATGCCGCCTCTCATGGTAAGTGAAACATTTCTTTATTTTAATATTTAAAATTGGAAACCTCTGCCCGAAATGGGTAGCCAATAATAACTTATAGACCTTTGTGCTAAAATTTCTGTTGAGACGGAGGCACTTAAAGTCAGAATATGTATCTGGTTTCGATGCAAGGCGCACAGTGGGCTGAGTTCAAAATTGTGGCTGTTGCTATTCGCCCGTCGTCAGTCGGGACGCGACTACGAAAGTTATATTGCTTAAAATTGAGGTATGTGGCTCGCTTCGCTCTAGGAAAGGTTTCTTAAATGTAGTATTTCATTTTCGGACATCATTCGGAACGTTTTAGGGATCATTATTTTATGTAGATTACGTGTTATATGCCGAAGCCAGACAAATGTCAGTAAAAAAAGCGCGGACGAATAGCCACTTTGTAAAATTTTTAAATTTCCATCTCCTGTGAACTCTTGGGGTTGTAATTGTCATGCCAACGTTTGCAGTTCCGCTTGTAGAAGCCACCGAAGTCGTTGCGTGCGATTATTCGGGTCAAGTCTGTCGATTTCATATACCTAACCTTCAAATCCTTCGAGATATACTAGTTGTTGGTTTAGAAGATTATTCGTCCTTTGGATATATTATATATTTGGAGCAAACGCCTGTAGACGCGTTTGCTCCAAATATTCAATTCTAAGTTCCAAACATTCTGTTGGTAGTCCATCAGTGCGATTGACATTGTTTCGTGCATGTGAACTGCCACCACATAACTACACTTGAGATGAACTCCCAGTAACTCGTTCCTAAGATCCTTTATTCGGTGCAGGGATCCTCCATCCGGAGGAAAAGTAAAATGAACCATATCCTACATTTCAAATATTATTATCGTAAATAAATCAAATAAACAGAAATCAAGCAAGTAATACTAGACACAGTTGGGTACCCCCTCTATGCGGCTGTGTTGTTCAGGCTCGCTGCTGTACTGACGGCAATTTGTTTCAACGCTGCAGGTGCCGCAGACGAGCTGGGCACATGGAAGAAGTACAACATGAACCCAGCAGCAAGAAGGAAATGCGCCGCCAGAATTCCAATTATGAGGAACAGGGACAACTTTGAGTTCCGCAAAGCTGGCGTTAGAACAGCGATGAGCACAGATCCCGACGCGAAAGCTGCTGTCAGTACAAGCAGCCATTGTAGGATGGAAATCTAGACAAAACGTCTTATTACATTCACATCACATTTGAATTGCTCGATACGTACCTGAATTACCCACAAAATGGACACCGGAATGTAAATGGCAAGGGAGTACCCATAGATGCACATCAGCGACAAGAGACTCGGAGTGTAAGAAGCCTAGGAAGATACATAATTCAGCTACATTCAAAGCTAAGAACTGCAATACTCACATTCTCGGTTTCCAAACCCTCTTCCACTGGCTTCAAGCTGTATTTCATGAGGGCCCACAGTGCTCCCGGGAGTAGACAAGCATAAACAAAGATCGACGAAGCTGCGTACGACACCAAGTGGAAGTTGTAGCGCCAGTGGTAGTTCTCACTTGCATTCTGGAGGTAGCTTGCTATGTTTCCACTAATCGCGATCGAGAATATCTGCAAAACGACACGTAGAATGAGAGAATTCTTGGCCGAAGAAGGACTTACCAAAGTGACGGTGATCCACAACGGCCCGTACAAATCGGGGTTCGTTCCAATTTGCGACTTGAGATAATTGTTGGGTGCTCGCTTCGGGATGATTGCACTGGCGATGCGATCCAGAACAATGAAAGTGTCGACATTAAAGAATTGCTGATAGTACTCAATGGTGAGAAAAGAGACTGGCTTTGCTGATCCATCATCAGTGCCATCTAATGAGCCTCCAGCTTCCTGTGGACTGTTTTCGCCACCGAGGACTTTGGCACTTTCCGACATGTCGTAGATGAGTGCTTGCAGCGGATCTCTGGCACGACCAGTTGGATTTTTTTGCGGTGAATTCACGCTGATTTGAGCTGGAGCTGGACTACTCGAGGAGCTGGAGAAATCCTTGAATGTTAGCAGATCGTCTGAGTTCGAATCCATTTCGAAGTGAATTTTATATTATTCACAAAATAAATAGAGGTGAAAAATATTCGTCACTTGTTTTCAATACGTCAAAAAAAACACAACTTTTGTAGAAATGTCAGTGTGGTGAGTGATGCCAGCTTTTTTTTCAGGGAGAGTATCACAGTTTCGGTTGGCAACAGAATGGCAGCGTTCTATTGGCCGTTAGATTACTAGCGGCATGTCAAACTCCATTTAAAATAAATTGTCGTTTCACAAAGAGTGCTAGATGTCAAGGGCAAAAATGGAGAAATTTTTCCGCTATTTTTATGTGGTAAACAGAAATGGGTAGTAATGTGTTCAAATGTGTAACATTTTTGGAAGGAACTGTGCCGTGTAGTGAAGCGAACATAAATTGTTATTTCCCTCCCGTCATGTTACGATTGACAGCAACTGCTACCAAGTGTTTTTCATTAAATTCCGCACCGATGTTCGAATGTATTAAACTACTAGGTGGATGTGTATTTCTTGATTGCAAAAGGATTGCAGTTATTTAACTTTATTATGCTAGAATATTAAATTTAAAACCGATGTGTACAGAAAAAATAATAATAACAATGAGGTAAAAACATAAAATAATATTCCAACTCCACTCCATAATTTGCATATCATTTTCCAGTCCGCACCAACTTCTACTAGACGTTCGCATTTAATTCGCTTTCTGTTCCGCGAAGAAAATTCCGTTTGCCGGCGAGTTGATTTAAGAATACCTGTAGATATCATGCGAAATGGTTGACGCCATCGCTTTCCTAATTTTTTCGCAAAATTTAGATTTTCTATAATTTTTCTGAACAAACTTATTGTTTGCAAAGCAGGCACAAATTTTCAAACGAATTTGTTATCAAATAATCTTGAAATGTCAAAAAAAGCTGCCAGCAGCTAAAAAATGTAATTTGAATACATTGTAAAAGATTTTTTTTTTCTCATGTGTCTACTCCTATCGGGAATTTTCGTTCTAAACTTTTCGCACTACTCTAGTTTCATTTTAAAAGCAGAAAAAATGCAAAAAAAATTAGTGTCATACGGGCTTAAATGTGAAAAATTTTGTCGAAAATGTTACATGCGATCCAAACTTAGAAGATTTTGTTCCTTTGTCTTTTCCATTCTCATTTAATCTTGTACCTTCTTCGGTTGTTAAAGACGTATCAAATAGGAATAGGTATGCAGTTTATTAGTAGCAAGTAGCAACGCGTACATCTTCGGTAGTGAAATAGGAAACTCGGCAAAAAAACGCAAATGCATGTAATCCGATTGCGCGTTGCTCCGAGTGATTACTGCAAAAATGTTAGTAGCTGTTTTTGACACATTGCGTCCTTGGACTTAGATTTATTATTGTTGTATTCGATTGGGCTTCTCAGAGCACTTTATTTTTTGCTCTAGGTCACTTTTTATGTTCGATTGGTACGAAAAAAGCAAGAGTCGCTTTTTGAAGCGTCTTAAGATGCAACCTCTGACGTCTTTTTCACTAGTTTGAATACTTAGTTCGCGGTTTCTCCAACACTTTCGAATTTATGATTTGTACGGGCTTTCGTATTTATTTTGACAGTTGCTTTAAGGACAGTTTTCATATATTTTGGCATGATTTTTGCATTCGATGTTTGACAGTTCTTACTGTCATGTTTTTAGTCGTAACTTTTGACGGCTCCTTGTCCCATTTTTTCACATGTTTTCAGACTCCGCTTTTGACGTAGACTTGGCCAATGATAAGAACTCGGCTTTTGACGAGTGTCTGCATATGGTTTTGTAGGATTTTCCTACTTTTTGAGGAGCTTTGTTTACTCTTTTAAATAATTACGCCTACACGTATTTGAAGTCATTCATTTGCAAATGTAGCGAAAGATTGTGATTAAGGGTGGAGGAAGAATGAGGAAGAAGAACGAGGATGTAAACGGAGTTGCTGAAGAGGTCGGTGTTTATTTGGAGAAAATATACCGAAATAACTTTTAGTTGTTCTTTAACAAAAAAAAATAGTAAAATTTGTCTGTTTTTATGTGGATTTGATCTGTAAGGATTTTTCAGCAAAATGAAGAACTTAACATGGAATAGTATTTAGATTTTATTTTCTCTCAATTGACAATTTGCAAGATATACGATTTTAAAAGTTTCTTAATGAGTGCAGATATCCACGGAACATAAAATTGTTTGATGGTGCATGGGATATGCTTAATAGGTCTGTTCCTTTTCTTTTCGATTTTACTGACTCTTACAATTTTTTCACGAATTTTTACTCAATGCCGTTCCTTAACTCGAAATATTCGTAAAAGAGAGCGGCTTCGAGAGAACAAGATACGAGTATTACATTACCCCTCCACTGATGAGAATTTTACTAGTTTTTACAACAAATTTTTTGTACATACCTAGTATGTTTTGAAAAATCTGGCAGTCACCTGACAGTTGGCATATGGTGTTCACATCAAGTCCGGTAGATTTTAACAGTCCCTTTCTTGCACAGTTCCCGTGTTCCTGAAGACAGCCTTCTAGGCAGCGTTGTTCTGGAGAAATTTTTGGAGCTAAGCCATTTCCCACAAGTTTGAGCCACATTAGTTAAATGAAAACGAGGAGGTGGAGTTTGTTGTGAGTTCTTAAACAAATAAATGCAAAATTCATGGGTGCGCTCACTTGGCGAATCGTTTTGTCGAATAAATTCTCATTTCATTTAGGAATGTTTAAGTCTAAGTTTTAAGACAAATGTGAGCCATTTCTCTGGGTACTTTAGCACAACGCTGCTTCTACGTCCCCTTCTCTCTATCCTAATCATTAACGATCTTAAAAGTTTTATTCAACACTCAGCACTCTATTCTGTGTCACAACATGACTCTAGTCTAAAGAACGAATAGGTAACGTTAGGTTGAGAATGGTTGTGAGATCGTCACAAAAGACCAGGCGCTGAAGCGTGCCTCACTCAATTTCCCTAAAAAATTTAAGTATGGTCTCAATTTCGTTTATAAGACAAACCTCCTCTAAGTGATTAATGAACTACCTGCCGAGGTGCTTCATTCTAATCGGATTAATTGCTTGTCATTCACAAGAAGCTGGGAGAAGTCCTCTGCGTCCTCACAGTACCTGCATGTATCCGTGTTTACTAAGCCCAGTCTAATGGCAGAAGAGGGAATCCCTATCTTAAAACTTTACTTTGCTCAGGATGATTTGTTTACCGGACTTGTTCCGATTTAAAAGAGGCCAAAGTGCTTTTGAAACTCTGCGTCCTTCTAGTTGTAAAGATCTTGTACCTGCTTATTGAAAGTTTTTTTTGAAAAACAGTCCTATCCACTGGCATAGTTGGTCTTACACTCTCAATCGTTTCATTAAGTTGGAGCTCCACTCATTCCTTGGCCAGAACGGGTGGTGGCCAGGTACCCAACGTACTCTGACACGGTTCTGCGAGCATTATGCCTTGAGCATTGTGCGGCAATTCCTGCCTGCCTTAATCGTAGCCGGTCTATCTTATTGGGTATCGATATCATCTCAAGTACGTCCTCAGCTTTGTGTATGGTTAAGAACGAGAAACAACTCAATCACTCAGAAAAAAAAGATTGTTAAGCGAAGAATTTTGAAAATTAAAAAAAAAAAACTAACCTAAAAGTTCCTGCTTTAAATATTTTTTTTTTATATCGTTTTTAAGTATTCAAGAATCAAGTATTCAGCGTAAGAATAATATACTCTCGCGAACTTTTTCTTACATCATTGCCAACAATTTTTATACACTTAAATCAAAAATTTTGAGATTTGGGTTCATTTTAACAAATGAAAATGTTCTACAATTTTTTTTTTCCGAGTGATATATCCAAATGTCAATCTACGACCTTCACACGAAAGTGCAATAAGTCTCCCCCTCGATTTTTGCTATACCATTTGCTGAGCAAAATGAATTTTTAGAAAAGTTTTATGAAACGTTTTGGACGCGGTATTTTAGTTCCCTTTGAACATCTTTTGAGGCTCTTCTAGGGAACGTTTTGAGACTTGTGCTATGATACGTTTTAAAGTTTGTTTTTGACAGTTACTTATTTGAATTGTAAAAGGCAAAATAAATAAAGACTTGAGCATAGTATCCTGCTCGCGCTAAATTTTATATTCCATACAAAAATGCCCACAAAAACAAAACTTAGAGAGGCAGTTTAACAAAGCAGTATTCTGTTCGCACGCTAAATTCTTAACTTCATATAGATGGACCGATGACAAGTCTCCACTCATTTAGCTCGCGAAATAAATGTCCGGTACATTAAATCGAAGATAAATTTTGACGTAAAAAACGGAGGAAGAAGTTTGTGTTGCGTTTACGATGGATATTTTTTTGGAGGCAACCGCAGAGAACATTTGATCGAGAAAGAAAAGAAAAAAACCCTTTTATAACGTTCTTACGTCTTTTGCAAATCGGCAGTTTATTTACCTTTTTTGGCAAATAGGAATTTATGGGACACGATGGAAAGTGTCGTCTTCTACTTCCAACTAGAGGAATTATTTGAGCTGCTGCAGCAATGATAAGTTCTCCTTCAATCTTTCTTATATCAATTGTTTTGGAACGATTCAAATACTGCGAAGTCTTTGAAGGTCGAAATTCGAAAATTGTAAAAATTACATTTACTGATTACTGTCATGAACAAATGGGTTTTGTCCCATCTATATGATGTTTAATAATTTAACGAGCAATTGGGGACGTTCAAGTATCTAGTTTAGCAAGTTTGACAGCTGATTAGATGTACCTCGGTTTTGATTGGTCGAAATCGGTCATGTGAGCAGCTGTTTCAGTTGACGTTTATGGAGGGGTAGCCGACGAATCTAGACAAGAAATTCGTGACTGAGTACTAAGTTGACACTCCGCCATAGGTCTGTTCCTTTTCTTTTGTAGTAAGAATGGAAAAGACTGTCAAAATGGCAGTGGTGGGGAGAGACACTTACGAAAAAGTTAGGGAACGCGTTTGTAGTAATCTATGAAAATGACAGATATATAATTAAAAAATTCAAAAAAATTGTACGAAAAGTCGTTAAAATATCTGATAAACTCGAAGAACTTGCTAATTTACGAACAACATTAGTTGATTTATCTACCTATAGCGATGAAAGTGATTCGGAATTAATCGAATTCATGAATCCGAGTATATGGAAGAGTTTGTACTGATCGAACTACAAGCATTCGAGAAGAGGAAAAAGCGGCCCAGCATTTAAAATTACGTGGAGGAGATTGTCCTTTTTTACTCCTTACAGCGAGGAAGAATTTTGTCGCCACCAAAAGAATCTAAGGAGAACATTCAATTTTATTTTTCCGCCTGTTGATACCATTTTAATATACAAGAAATCAAAACAAATGTCAAATAGGACAACAAATTTCGAATCAGCTGTTACTTGTAAGGTGACTGACGGCTTTTTCAAACCAAGAAATTTGTTGAGTAAAAATTCGTAAGATTCTCAGTGGAGGGGTAATTTTTGCTCTCTCGATGACGCTCTCTTTTACGAATTTTTCGAGTTAGGGAACGGCATTCGGTAAAAATTCGTAAAAATTCGTAAGATTTAAAAGTAAAGTAAAAGTATTATGTTGCTGACGTAGAAAAAGTGACGTTCCCGACCAATCTAGTTTTTTCGTTCAGGTTACATCTCATCCAGACCAATCTAGTCGACTTAAAGACAACTAGATTCTTGAATGTGCCCATTATCTTTGGTGTTGAGAAACGAAGTGGAGACAAGAGCACGGTTGCCACTTGCAAAAAAAAATTATCTACCCAATTTGGAAAAAAAAGTTACCAAACCAAGATCAAATTTTCAAAAAATCTGGAGACGTTGATAAAACATTTTTAAAACATAAGACTCAGTAAGGAACGTAGTAGGAACTTTGTCAGTCTAGCAATTAAACAACGTCAACAACGTTGTGCACAAAATTACCAGCTGCTATAACTTCACCAATTTGAGTTTTATGTCTGCAAATAAATAATATGATTAAAGAATCCGTGTGACATGCAAAAACATACAAAAAATGCAAAAATAAATGCTGCCAACCTCGGCAGCCGTGGGGAAATGTGAAAGAGTTCGGGAATACCACATTTTTTCTTTACTGAATGCCATTGGTTAGTTATTATTTATAAATTGTTAAAAGGCGAATAATTTGATTTGTTTGGTTAGTAAAACTATCTAAAGTTGATGTTCTATATACTAGAAACATATTAGGACAAACATGGTTGTGTATTTTCCGCTTTTGGATAGCATTAACTTCGATTTCGTGTGTAAATTTTTCTTAAATAATGAAGAAAATTTGCTCAAAATGTTTTCATTTTCCCTCAACCAATCTACATTGTTAATTTTTCATGAAAATTTTAAGCAAATGTGCACTTATTCCTAAAAAAAAAATATTATCCACACGTAACGAACAATTTCAAATTAAACGGATAAAATTCTATGAACTCTGCCCGCAAATTTGCCAACAGCGGAAGTGTCTCATATCTCCTGGGAGTGTGTTGGTGAGCCGGAATTTTTGAAGTTTCGTGACATTTGTCAATACGATTTTCTATGTAACAATACTAGCGCACCAGATGTGTACACTCCATAAAAAATATAGCTTGTAGGCTAAGTAACGGGAAATCGGCCAGAGTTGGTGGTCTCAGTATTGTCTCTGGTGGTTAGTGTGCTGGCATAGAGTAACCAAACTAGAGAGCCAACTTCCCGTGCACCTACCCGATTTTCCCCGCAAATTTTGAATGACAGCCCTCTCTCGCGCGCTCTTTTTTTCCTGTCTGTGAATACGTGTATTATTAGTCGCCGGGTGGCACTATTTCTCAATTACAAACAATTTGTAAATGGATTTATAACAATAAATGTACAAAAAGTAAATGGTGATTATGGTTTTTTAGATAACATAACTTGTTCTCTATTCATATTCGGTACCAAAAACTATTCATCCATTCACATTTCAGTTGTTTTTTAGTTTTATTTGTATGAATTCTATTTTTGACAGCAAAATTCACGCAGCTGCATAAATGAAATCCGTAGGGGGTTGTTCCAAAAATGAGTTAGCAACATGCAAGTTAAACCCAGCTTCCACTAGGGCATAAGTGAATTTTATTTAATTTTCATGAACATTGAATAAATTTCTATTAGGCTTGGTGAATGTTTCCAAATTCGTTTGATGTCGTTTAATAACACTGACCAGTATTCAATAATGTTACTTAGGAACAGTAAAAATGCAAATGCTATTCATATTTAAAAAAAAAAAGGATTAGTATCGGAAAGCAAAAAAAAGGGATTAAACTCCTAACAAAAACAAAAAATATAAATTATTAATTGACAAAAACAAGTGCACTTATTCTGCTTTTGGGATACAAAATGTGATCAAAACCTTTTGTTTTTTTTTCCGAGTATTTCACATAAATATAATGCGATCTATGAGGATTTTTGTATTATGGCCTTTACCAGAAAAAGCCAAATGCATACAAATTTGACAGCAATATTAAAAGCAATAAAAATATCGAGTTCATTTTTAGAATTAAACAAACGCATATTTTATTGAAATTGTTGTTTAGTTTAACATGAGAACCATACCTTACAATGTTCATGAAGTATGCGCATACTTGAATGAGACTTGGCATCACCAAGTATATTATATTGCTATCCCTGTCTTATTTATCGTTTTAAATAAACTCTTCTCCATTTTCTTTTTCACCGAGTTGGCCATCTTTCAATTGTCTGCGATTTAACTTTAACTTTTCAGTATTATTACATTATATTTGATATGTTATTGTTCATTTTACGTACTAATTACAGATTATAATTTACGCTAAAATTAAAAAATATTTTTCGCCACGACATAAAAAAAAAATGTTTTCCCCAAACGGCGTTAAAACATTTTGTTTCAGTATGATTTCAAAACTTAAAGCATTAAAATCAACTAGAAAAAGTGTATTTTCTTTAAAATATACAAAAAAAAGCTTCAAGTTACAAAATCTCTTTTAACAAAAGTAAAAAAAACCGTGTTGGTTCATTTTATAAAGTTCATAAACTTTATAAACTCTTATGTCGTTTTCGATTTGGCAGAAAGATACATTTTTTTTTTGATCGAGATTGCGCTTTTTATGTTCGATTTGCCAAAAATCTGATACTCTGAGAAATCTCGATTTTTTCTCAGATTTCACACATACTTTCACTATTACCAATGTATATGACACACAGCTGTCGGTTACGAATTGTTTATCGTTGAAAGGATTGCTTTTTTAACTGAATTATTCATTTTTTGAGTATGGAAACGATTTTTTATATTAAATTATTTCGAATGTAAATGTATAAAAACCAATTGGAATGAATTTCCAGTGCAAGTGACAAAAAAATATTTTTGCGGCCAACTCAATACACACAAGAACCAATAAAATTCGAATTTAATGTTCGATTTGTCAGCAAAAATCTGAAATCTCAGATCAAAATCTGAAAAGTCAAATCGAAAACGACATTAAATTCAACTGTGATGTGAACGCCGTGTAACTAATGGGCACAAAATATGCCGAACACAGTCGCCCCCACCTGAAATCCCACCAGAAAATGGCCGCCTGGTGGCATGAAGTGCCATACATTATATTGTATAAGTATTCGTGCGGCAGCAATGGCGCTCGATCCTTTGATTTGTACAGGCACGAATACTTATGCAATATAATGTATGGCAGACAGCTTGTAGGCAAATATACCGTTTCTGCTCTCAGTTGGCTCTCTAGTTTGGTTACTCTATGGTGTGCTGGACTACTCTTTAGACATTAAAACTGCGGCTACCTTTGACAAGGTTTATGAAAATTGTGTCGCTACCCCAGAAATTAGATTTCTCAAACGTCAATTGACTTGATAAATCATACATGCGGAACAGACTTTTAAATAAAAAATGCCATGGATATTACGACTTGAAAATTCTCTTTCTCCATTTCTAAAATGTACTCCTTCATTACTATGCAAATGGGCCTTTCTAATAATCACTTTTAACCTTCACACTAAATATTTTATGGGTCACAATGGATAATTTTACATAACAAATGTCGCTTTTGTGAGTTCGTCGCCAGGCGCCCTCTTACTGCAAGCCGTCCGACTTTTAGCCTCACACCCCCTCATGTAAACGTGACAAAACTATCTCGACGACACTCTTAATTACTAATAGTGTCATAAAACATTTCGTTTTCGAGCCTCCCTTCTTCTCTGTATCTAAGTACCTTTCGTCCGCATACCTGTATATTTATGGTTGCGTGTAGTAGAATTTTTGTAATTTATCACCGTCAGCATGTCACATTCCGTAATGAGTCCGGGAAGGGGAAGTTCTATCCAAAAATCCAGGCTTATTCAAAACAAAAATATGAATTCATCAGCTCTGGCGGGACAGTTTTTGCCATTTGTCATTCTCTGAATAAATATGCGAACATTTACTGAAAGTTGACAGATGTGTGAATTAATTGGACAAATCAGTGAGTCCTGATGTCGAAAGGATTCAAGGAAATTAACTGCACGTTCATCGCATAAATTGAACCATTTCTCATTGAAGGACACATTCTCGTTCGATGAAAAGGACAACCGCACAATGGCCAATTGTTGAGTTGACTTCTCCTTCTGTGACATTGGCATCCTCTCCTACGAATAGCGAAGCCACTTACCATGGACCCAGGCATCTACTTGTATATTCTTGTCATTCACTGGACAGAGTGATTCTTATAATGGCAATTTTCCTTGGATACGTTTCCCTTGCTCTTGGTGGTATTATTCTCCGTGTCGCAAGGACTCTTTCTACGCGGTACCTGAAAAAATGTCGCGGCGAGATAGTGCATGTATTTTTAATGGTAGGTATCCTAATGGAATTAGAGCTATCGATTTATTTATAAATATTATACGCTGTTATGACAGAGACCGCTAAGAAGAGTTTCCATTTAATGCAAATATAAAATTCGAATAATTGGTTTAATATAATGGAAAGGCGAACATATATTGAAAATCGTATTTGCGAACGAATGGAGTGAATAATTTAATTTTAGTTTTTTTTTTTCGTGTTTTTTCTTTCTCGAACACAAACTATTTATGGCATTTGTCCAGAGGGTGAGCATACCTCTCGATGGAGGTATATAAGATCTTCAGTCACTCCGTTGGCCATAACCAGTTAGAGACCAAGGGCTATAGTTTTGAAGTTTCTTTTTGAGTCGCAAGGTGTTTCTGTCAAGTTTTGCAGCATTCTCTGCTCTGCCAGTCTGATAGTGGTCCAACTATGTCTTAATCGTAGTTCGACGGCGCACTGTGGTCCAAAATTACTTTTTTGGTTGCAAAAATCATAACTTTGAACGCATGAAGATATCGCTACAATTTTCTTTTCTTCTTAGAGGAAATTTCCAAGCCTACAAAAACAGTGATTTTTAAGAAAATTGCTTCACAGGGTGTTTCTAATTCTTAGGCTGAAGTAAGATTTTCTTTGAAAAAGGAATTAACAGAGAAGAATCAAAGAAAAACTTTAAAAACAGGTAAAAATTTACGAATCTATTTAATTGTTCACAGGGTGATCCAAAATAGTTTTTTTTTTTTGCAGCAGTGGATGCATAAAATTAACGAACCAATTTTTAATGTTTTTAGCAAGTATTAAAACAGTATTTTTTCATTTTGTGGCGCTTCAGTATATCCTATAAACTGTTTGGGTGATATATTTTATATGAAACAGTGGAGGAAAAAAGTAAACGGACGAAGAAAATAATAAAGTAAAATCAATACAATACAAAATACATATTTTTAGGGTTCCATATCCAAAGAGAAAAAACGGAACCTTATTAGTTTCGCTTTTGTCCGTCCGAACCCATTAGACGTAGAAGGCTGAAATTTGCACACAACATTTGGTATAACCTCTAGTTAAACGAAAAATACTAATGGTAGCGATACATCGACTGGCTGTAGAGTAATTAGTAATTTGGTGAGAAAAATATTTTCATTCGCACATAAAGCTGTTTCTGATTTCTTGATCTACAAAAAAATGGATATATATGTTTTTTGTAGATCATGCTCGTAGCTATATGTGTGCCGAGAACTGTTTTGCGGAAAAGTTAATATTTTGAAAGATATTTACAAAAAACTGTCAATCACTATATAAAGTACGCTCCTTTTAACCATTTTTCATTCGTTATTGGTGTGTTCTCTTAATCGATTCCAATTGGAATTTTCAATGCATACTGAACTCTACTCATTCACACACCGACACAACAGTCACTGCACAGACCACACTCCTGTCCACACTAGTGTTTGTGCTCTCGGTCATTTCCATTCTCCAATTCTTCATTCATTAAATCGTATTCTCTTAATCGTTTTCTATTGGAACTTTTCCAATGAATACTCTTCCTCATGCACACATGAGACATGAATGTGTTTTTAACTGGTAGGGGAGCTACGTTGCCATGAGAAATGTGGAAATGATTATGGCCTTCTGACTTCTGAGTTATATGTTTCATTTTAGTAGTCGTTGGTTAAGTCCCGCACACAGGCTTTCGATGGTTCCCACCTTCTTACAAAAAGAAAGGAATCTTCGCAATTTCCAACTCTAGCGAAGTACGGAACCTTCGGAATAGTTCTGGGAAATAACTTTTTTTCAGCTCTTTTTGGGATCAAACGTGTCTTAAAGATGGAACAAGTGAATCTGATGATATAGGCAGCATTTTGAAGAAATCTTCATTTTGTCGTTTTCGTGAAGAGTATCGAGATCGCTTGTAGATTGTAGTCTTTATACCTTGATTCCTGTGCTTCGTCTGAAAGCTACCCTATTGGCAGAATTTGTTGTCTAATAAGTTCCCCACCATGGTCCAGCATTCTTTTGATTTACAATAATTTAAGTAATTCGAAGAAACTCAGTTCCAGCATACCTAAAACACCCTTTTGGTTTAAGACGAATTTATTCAAAAAGAGTCGGCAAATTACAAAAACCAATTGACATTTATATAAGAAGGGGCGTGGAAGCGTGCAGAACGTGGCTATAACGTCAGCTTTCTTTATATGTTTGGTAAATTATTTGCTAGTTTTGGAGGTCTATCGTTTCGACCATAACCGTCTGAAAAGTTACAGAATGAGTGCCCAGCTCTTTTAATTAACAAAATAATTGAAATATTCCATATAAGGAAATTTGCTTTTAAGGCCAAAATGTCAGCACTGGGAACACGACTTTTTTATGCAAATTACAATTTCTGCGAATATTGCAAATAGTTGGAGCTACAATTTTGCATATGGTTTAAGAAATAATTAGGGTCAACTATTGTGGTCAATTTCCGCGGCAACTCGCGAGAATTTTTTTGCAGCTCCACTCAAACCAAAAAAAGTGCTAAAAAAGATGTCCTTTTTTTTATTTATTAAAAATATTAGATAATTTCTTTTTATTAAAGTTTTAGTTTACCAATAGGTATATAAAACAACATTCAAGAAAATTAAGATTTTTAATTTCGCATATTAAGGCCATAATAGCAAAAAAGAAAATAAAGAATTTCGTTTTTATACCCTCCACAGGAAGGTATATTCACTTTGTCATTACATTTGTAACGCCATGAAGGAGTCACCGGAGACCTCATAAAGTATATATATTCTGAATCAGGATCACATTCTGAATCGATTTTGCCATGTCTGTCTGTTTCTCTGTCTGTTGAAAGCACGATAGCGCCCAAAGGTCGTCAGGTTGGTATTGAAAATGGGCTATGTCGGTCAGGTAGTTCTGGCACCTCCCATACAAAACCAATATTAGAAAACACATGTTGAAAGTACGATAGCGTCGAAAATAATCTACCTAGGCAAGTGAAATTTTGTGAGGCGACTTATTTTTATTGTCGTCAGGATGGTATTGAAAATGGGCTATGTCGGTCAAGTAGTTCTGGCACCTCCCATACAAAATCAATATAAGGCCCATGTGTCTCTCTGTCTGTTGTTCAATGTAATTACGTACTACCTCACATGCCTAAAATTTTGCATGACTTGTATGCAGTGGAGGGTATCACAGCAAACAAATTTTTACTTGTTTTCTGTTTTTTTTTTTACTCTAGAACAAAATTGACCAACTTTGAAAAGCTCAAACTAATTGGCAGAAAATTATTTTGTTTGCTGTTTTTGAAGCTCTGTTTGTATTTCTAATAGAAATAAAAAAAAAAAACATAGAATTTAGTATTTTTGCCACGAGATTTGCCTTTTTGGACCACAGTGCGGCTGCGGCGTCCCATTGATTGGTACCGTACTACTTACTTCCTCCAGATGACGCTAAACAATCCAGGTTGGACCATAGCCTCAACCAAAAAGCCCCTCCACCCAGCTCGTTGTCTAACAAGCTGCCTTTGGTTACCCACACCAAGTTGATTGGTCCAGGAGCCTTTTTCGGACTTAATTTTGTTTATCACTGTCCTCTTTTCGATTTGACCGGGGGGATGACAAATTTGAACTATCATTATCCAGGTTGAATGGATCATACTGTCTAACAGCTGCTTTTGCTTACATTTAGCAGACTGCAGAAGAGTTCTTTTCAAATCCTTAGCACCGACTTTGAATCTACCACCGTTTTCCCATATGGCCATCTCTGCAGGCCTCTGTTCGGGCCTTATGTCCTTTGGAACTCTTGTAGAACTTCCCCGTATTGCCCCTGCAGAAGCATCCCTCAATAGACACGACTAATCTCCTCTCGTCTTTTCGAGAAGATATTTAAAACCTTTCATGGGTGCTGTATCATTCTCTTTTGCGGAGGCGTGGGCACAGATGAGCCTGATATTTTCAGATTTAGCCTCGATGGCCATATGACCAGGCCGATCGCTTTACATTGCAAACTTCTTGCCTAAGACTTCGTCCATTTACAAATCCACATCCAAATAGATGCTGACGCTTGGAAGTTGTCCCGATGGTAGGTTTCTACGACTTTTCTCAACCCTATAGCTCGAGAAAATTCTGGAGTCAGATTCTGTTACGCGAAAACGTTTAAACGTGCACACGAAAACGTTTGAACGTCAAGTCTTACAGAAGTCCGACCCTCTATTTAAGCGATCCCCGAACACTGTTTGAAGGTATGAATACAGTTTGACGTCCGAAATAAAGAAGTCCGTCAGTTGGCATAATCCAAAGCTCTACAATGAACCTCGCATTTCTACTGCATTGGTCCATCACTCACTCCGCAGGCGATTTCGCAAACTAAACGCACACCCAGCCGCAACAGGAGAACATACTTAATACCACAGTTGAGTGCAGCCATGCATCAGCATCAGCATCGCTATCTACTGTAAAACTTAACGCCAGTCTCTTATTCAAAGTTCAAAAAGTTCGCGCAAGAACTCAACTCTCTTCAATGCACGTTTCTCTTACCGCGACTGAATAATACGAGTTACGTGACCCATAAACAAAAAAAGCCCAACTTGCAACTGCAATTGCAACCACTTGGGACTTGGCACTCGTGTTCACTCTCAAGCCCGACCGTTGTTTATACTTCTCTGACGTACGTCAGAATGCACCTTCAATTATTGAGACTTAAAAGTGTACATACTTCATGGCGAGTTCTTGTTTTTGCTCTGCGCTCTTAGGCAGTCTACCTTTAGTGCCATCACTTAGCAAGCACTGCAAAAAAACAAATAAAGACTCCAAACGTCGAATATGTCAAAGTCAAGTATTGTGTTACATTGGCTGCAATCTGGGCGGCTTTTTACTGCTGGAATGCAATTGAAAGTCTACTGGAAGACACAATGCCAAAATGAAACATTGCCCTGAATAGAAAATGATATAACTGCGTAATGACTTCCTTATGCTCAGTCAGAGAGCCGGTGTGCCAGCGGAGGATTCTTCCTGTGCCATTGTGGGGTCGGGGTGTGCATTTTGAAAAATTGATGACATTTGCAGGGGGGAAAAAACACAACCAATGGAACAGGGTGGCATCAACGTGGAATGAATAAAAACGCAAACAGCTGAATCCACTTGAACTCGAAAGGGGACAAGGATACACCACGCTGTCTGTGTATAGGGGACGGTTGGCAGTGGGTGGTGCAGATAAGATTGATGTACTGCTAGAAAGGATATGGTGTCGGCATAGGTTATGAGGGTCTTTTATGTTTGTTTGCGAGTTTTATTGCAACCAATTTTATTTTGTAATAACGAATGGAATTATGGGTTCACCTTGTCGTAAAGTGCACGATGATATTGGGTTTTCTTTTTTTTTTATCCTGCATAGGAAAAAGGACAGCGACAGTACTAATTTAAGGAATCAATGTGGGGACTAAAATCGAATTACGGGAGAAGCTTTTATAGTAAATCAGCAGAGATGGTGCTGTCAAAATAAAAGAGTAGTACATTTGACGACCAGGTGGGGAAGTAAGTAAAAGTCCGTAACAAATGTCAAAATTGATGCAATTATTGTATTGTTATGCAACCGAAATGACAGTTTTTTTTTATTTTTATTAACCAGATTCGATACATTCAATAATTTAGTTATCTTAAGTCGGCTAGATTGTTCTGGACTAGATGTACCCTGAACGCAAAATCTTTATTGTTCGGAACGTCACTTTTCCTACGCCAGATACATATATTCGAACTTGAACATAGTACTCTGTCAACGAAATGCTTGACTTAATTGGTCGGCTACGCCTCCATAAACGTCCACTAAAAAAAAACCTGTCCAAGTGAAACTGAAACACATAAGTTCAGCCAACTGTCAGACTTACTGAGCTAGATTTCTGAACGTTTCCATTTGCTGATTTACTGGATCTGCTTTGTATGGGAACTCTGATCGTAACTAACGTCAGCTGTTGAAGACGGAGACATATGTTGACATTTGATTGCCACAAAATTCCAATTAAGGGGAATGTTCAGAAATCTAGTTTACTAAGTTTGACAGCTGATTGACGTTATGCATGTCAGTTTAGTATTATTGATTGATCACGCGAACAGTTTTTTTTTTTGTCATTTGACGTTTATGTAGGTGTTCTCGAAAGATGTAATCAGGAATTTATCGATCTAGTAGTAGTCAATCTAGTTTTTGTGTTTAATCTCATCTACCACCTAGTACAGAGAAATCTAGTCAACTTCCAATGTTTAGGCTTTGGAATGTACCCAAATGTTTGTAGCCGACAGACTTCGTAACGAATGACAATATTTTAGCCACTCGTAGTTATTCGAATACACAGTTTTCATGGCCTCTTAGGGCCTCCTTTTTCTATGTTAAACACCCTTTTTTCTTAGGTGTGGTAGTTAAAAAAAACCTAAGAAACAGCTTTGTTTGTCCAACTTAGTTGACCTGGTTGTCAAAGTTTGTTAAAGAGGAGAGTCTAGATCCAACCAGTGGAGCTCAAAAAGGTTTTAAAAGTTCTAAAAAAAAACATCGAAACTTCTTTAAGGAAGGGTTTTCCCAAAGATCGCGGTCTGGTGCTGGCTTAACTAGTGTCGAACAGGCAAATCTGGGAAACCTTGAACCGATCAAGTGAGAACAGTTTCTTACACCAGTAAAGTACTAAATTGGAGGTTATATTGACAGAGGCAGCTTGGTTTCCAATGAAAATGTCCACCTCGGAGTTATATCTGTTTGTTGTTTGACGACAGCCCTTGCGGATAGCAAGAAGTTCCACCTGAAAACGCTGGCGGCATGCGGAAGTCTACAGGATTTTGAGGTGTAGAGTCTATTTTCTAACCGTCTGTACTAAATTTGAGTCCCAATGGTGACGATTTTCGTTGAGGTGGTTTGCAGAAATATCACCTGCTTTTATAACTGCTGTCGATATTCGTGGCTTTGTATTCTTTAGGTCAGTTCTCGAGTCAGTATCCGAGCCTTAAAAATAAGCACCATTCGTGTTTTTTTTCCAGACACCTTCCCCTAGGAAGAGGTTGTGCTTGTTGGGCAAAATTCGGGGAAGGATTTGGTGATGACTTTCAAGGAGTTTCTAGTATTTTTCATAGAGCCTGCAGCGAGTGTCAGCTCCTCTTCCTTACGTAGTGCGGCTTCCTCTTGTTAGTCGCTTCTTTCGAGTGCGTTCCATATTAGAACCCGCTGTTCATTTTCTTCTTTTGCCCCTGTTGATTGTTGTCAAAGGCTCCTTTGATACTTGTTTCTCGAAATTTCATCGCTCCTGGGTTTTGCTTTCCTTTTCAGTTGAAAAGTACCTAGCTTTCATCGATTATTTTTGGTTGAGTGATCTTGGCTTTCGTCACCCAGAGTGAATAGTTCGTTCTGCCCGACGACAGCGGATTTTGGGTCTTTGTCGGTCAACAGTCTGCAGAAGTGGTTTGTCCATATCCGCAAGACCTATGGTGACTCTATTACAAACTTTCTTCGTGCATCTCTACAGGTCCTGTTGGTTTTTATGTTTTGGTAAAATCTCCAAACATTGCTTCTCGAAAAGTTCATTTATATTTATAACTCGAGCTTGTCGTGCTCTTTCATTTTACTTCAAAGAAAACTATGTTCTTTTCTCTCCTTTGCTTGTAGCTGGCAAAGTCTCGTCCTTCTCTGTTTCGCTGCTTTGTAAGCGAGTTGTTGCTCGCAGCCACTTGCAATTGTCATCTATGAGCGCGATTAAATGTAGAACGTGACCTTCTTAAACTGAAAATGTCGTCGCTTGACTTTTTAAGAGCTTCTGACTATCGCCGAACTTCCTCGGAATATATTCTCGTCACTAGACAAATTCCCATGCGTTCCTGCGCTGTTCATTTCTTGCATTTCGAGTCGATTGTGTCAACTTTAAATGCACACATCAAAAATACGGCACGCACTCCTTCTGTCGGACATAAATGGATCAGTGGGGAGTGCTGCCTCCCAACTAAAGTATAAGACCCACTTGCATTATGCAAGCACCTACTTGAAATATGGAAAATTTCAAAGTTATTGACTAACACGCTCACTGTTAATCGTAGACAAAAATTTACATTGAATTTATATCCGCTTAAAGTTACATAAATAACCCATTACCACCACCACAAAAATAAAATGCATGGCGTAGAGATTGCCATAAAATCTCATTCCATTGCCATTAAAAATCCATCAAATTAATTTGTTCTGCAGGCTGCTCTCATCTGTCACACAAAAGACAGAAAAGGACATTCTCTTTCCTTAAAAGAGAACGTGTTTCCTGCTCTCCGGCGATGAAAGCTTTTCCGAACTTTGCCATCTGCTATGTGGAGGAAAGAAAATCCTTCAAATACCGTTGTTGTAGAAGGCCAGCATTCAGTTGGTGTTTATCCTTTCGTTGGTAGAAGACAAACTTCAAAATATACTGGTAAATCCTGCATCCCGACCGAGAACGTGTGCATAACCGTCTGTTGAAACTGTGATAGCAAGTTTTTCCAGCAGTTTTAAGGACACTTGGTTCCGTTTGATTCTAGCAAGCAACAGGGAAGGAAAGTGAAAGTGTATCCTTTTCGCCGCAGAGTTCGTTTGCGTGTAAATATCTTTGAAAAGAAATGCTTGTCATAGTGAACGTGTGTATTTGTTGAATGTCCTTTTTGAGCGAAGAATCGTAGCAACTCTGTCGAGTGGTGTATATGAAATGTGTGCTTAGGGATCGTGTCCTACGAATGGTCGATCTGCGTCAAACCGTTCAAGTCCCATGGAATCGCTTTAGAAAGACCCTCTCGTCCTAGCTGCTTTATATAGCACGACAATTTGTTGCCTCGCAATCGATTCTAATGAAAAATTGATTACCAATCGATTAATCCTGGTCCACAAGCGTTACGTATGTGTGCCTATGTATGTTCTTCGGCCTAAATATCCCTTCTTACGAAATAATTACCTCAACGGTGGGTAAAATCAAAAATAGCAGGCGACACTGTTGACCTTTCTTTGACGCTCACGGTGGTGGTGGACGGCGCGTTGTCCTCGACGGTAACGGTAGTGTTTGGTGCGGTGATTGTTTTTCTGGTTCGACTTCCATTTCTCCTTTCGGCGTGGAAAAAATTAACATATTCAAGGATATCAACTGTTTGCGACGTCACATAATGACCGAAAACAAGGATAAGCAAAACGACAAGGATAAGGAAAAAGAACGAGACAAGGAGAAGGATAAGGACCATGAAAGGTAAGTCCATTACCGGTTACAGTTCCCGAACCGGGATGCATGCGTTTGTGTGGGTAATTTTCGCTGTTTATTCATGCATGTCATGCATACGAAGCAGAAGGACATCGCTCTGCATATGTGTGGAGAAAAAAATTTTAAATATTAATCTATCCACTCCATTGACGCGGGGTAGGGACCGACCAACGGTGGATACAAAATTTGCGTTAGGCTTTCCGGCCATTTGTGCATTGTTTGTGATTATGAGCGGACTTTGCGGAATGAATGAAAATATCGCTGCCGACTGTTGCCATTCCTTCCATGTCGTTGGCTAAGCCCGAGGGCGATTACAAATTGCGGTGCAGATGGAGTGAAAGGATATTTTGGGTAATAAACACACAGTAGGCTGTGTTTTGGTGCTAATCCCCGTGGAATAGGGCGGCGCTGGCAGAGTGATGTTTATCTTTTGTTGCTAATTGTGGTCGGGCAAAAAGGGTTGTCTGTAAGGATTCCTGTGCCCATTTGTTTTTGCGGCGGATTTGTGTGAACGGGGCGAACTTCAAAGGAATTATAGGGAAGTTGGGAACTCGTTTCGGTCAAGGTCGCTTTCAGATTGGGGACTCGAGTGATTTTGTAAAACTTATCAAGCCATTTGGGTATAGAGGGTGTCCCGTTCTATGTGGAAGAGAAAACAAAAACACTCCCAGCGCACGCGATACCCATAAAGAAAATCTGCGGCGAGTGATAAATACCTCGTGAGACGGCATAAAACAAAGTTATGTCCTAATAAAAATCCTGTATAACATGTGGAAATGTATAATATGTGCGGTCGGGAATGATGCTGAGAATGTCCCTGGCGGAACAACGATAATAGAATCTAAAAGCGTGCATCATTTATAAGGAAGATAGATATAAACGATATGTCTTGGGCCATTCGTTGCTCTGTGCTTTGAATAATAATTCGATGGTCGACAGTAGGTCTCATTTAAATTATTTATTTTCTTGAATTTATTTAGCTGTTTGCTGTTGAAACAAATAAAGTGTACAGCGTGTGGGGGGTAATTTTCAAATGAACCTAAACGACGTTGTTACAACTTGTGTTTGGGATATTTGGGAACGGAAATTAAAAGTCTTTCGCTTGGAGCTCCCAGGTTAAACTACAACTTAACAGAGGAGGGAAGTGTGAAATGCCCACTTCGGTTTTGCAAGTTTTCGTCCTTTTCAAGCTAATTTTGCATGCTTATTTCGTTTAGAGTTGACCTAATTTAGCATCTTGGTAGAGGTTCAAAAATAAATATTTAGCTCAACAGCCTCATATATTCCTACTTAAGCACGTCCTAGATCTATTTTATTACAGCAACGTGAGTTCTTTTTTTCTAGGACGAATAGCAGAGACTTACAATTTTATGACGAGCTAGATCTGCTGAACTGAGATGCTTTTTCGGAAGAGCTATACTTAGAGATTTATATTCAGATTTTCGGGAGAGTTGGTTCTGAAAAAAGACTAAGGTGTCGTTTTTTTTTTTTCGGGGGTGGACCCAGAGACCTGTCGCTCAGGAGTCTAGAATAACAGTCGCTAAACCAACAGCGGCAAGTTCTGAGATTAAATTTAAGTTCTATACGTTATTTAAGATATTCACACGGAAAAACAAGTGACCAGGGGGTAAATTCTGGTTCCGTAAAAAAGTAAAATGCAATTGTTTTCACCCTTTCACCGCAATTTCAAACATTTTCATTTGAATTTTTTGTTGACCTTATCTAATTCCATTATTTTACGACTTGAAAGGCTCGAAGCTTCATCCCACTGGAAATAAACATCTAGCTCTTCAATGGCACACCTAAAAGAAAATCGACGTCTTTATATATTCCAGGAAAAAGACCCAATGATACTGCGAGCTCAAAAAACCACACTGACCTCTGTCATGAAGGGGTTTTTCAAACACACTTTGTTGGAGCAAACTCATCAAGGCTCATCAGTCATCACTACTGCAAATGTTCACTACCAATTCAAACCTAGCGCCTTATTTTTTGAAGTACCGATTTACTTAATAAAGCTTTAAAATGTACAACAATAAATGGTAATGTATCGGTAGTTTTAAGCTACACATGGTATAAAAACCCCCAAAAATAAAAGCTTAATGTTCAGTCGCTAAAAACGCACATTGGTGGTCAAAACCGATTTTTATTTCGTTGTCGCTTTCGCCCATTGTCGCTGTTTGATATTCGCAAACCACTTTCTGAAAAAAACATCTTCAGCGAAGTAAGTAGATGCACAACCAGAATCTCACTATTAAGAATCGTTAAAATAACGATTCTCGAATGGCGATTGGAAAACGCTTCAATCGTACAGACTTTGAGTTTGAGTTTGAGTGGGACAGTTCTGCTTAAAAGTGTAGCTTTTTAGGGTGAAAGGAACTTCAACGTTCAAAATGAATTTCTTTTAAAAAAATCAAATTCGCATGTCATCGTTTCGCATTCCTGCACTTCTAAAGCCCAATCAGTAAATGCAAGACTTTGTCCGTACTCCGCTGGCTTTAATTTTTGAATCAGCAGTACTTTCTAAAGATGTCTAAGCTAAATAAGGTCGCTTGGGATATGCCTATAACAAAAAGCTGCAACGTTTTCAATTGCCCTGCCAATACGAGGACGAGTGGAAACTCTTCGCATCACTTTCCTGTCTTAGATTTGTTGATCAGGCTTCAGAATAGCCTTGTGAGAAGGTGATTAAGGCCGATTTTATTCACTCAAAGTTGAACACAACTTGGGGATTTTTATTTTCAACTTGAGAATTTGCTTTTATTTACTCAAAGTTGACTCTCTCAACTTTGGATATTCCGGAGTTAGTCAACTTTGGATTCGCTCAACTCCCCGAAATAGTAGAAGTAGAAGATAGGAGAGCAAACTTGGGATTTTATGTTAAGATTGATTTTGTGGGGGTTTTTGACTGTTAAGTCTTCAAATAAAGTGACGAAAGTAATTATTATTAATGCCGTGCATCTGGAGAAGGTATCGCGAAAGAGTTGGAATTTTTTGTGTATTTTATTAAGTTCGTAATTCTAATTCGATAGATCGTGTAAATTAAACCAGTAACAAAGTAATAACTTTTTCGCGAAAGCAAAATATATGGATAATCTACTCTTTAAAGCGAAAACCAAAGACCAAAAATAAAATATAATCAAAGTATGTTTTGGCCGTAACTAAAATGACGGCCGAAATCCAAATCCCAAGTTGAAACTGACATATTTTGTGTCATCTGCCACAAATATCCCAGGGATATTTCTGAAACAGCAAGTAAGCCAACTTTTGAATTTCAACTGAGGAGTTGAGAATTAAGGTAGTGAATAAAAGCACTTTTCAACTTGCCGCTCAACTCTGTCTTTCAAATTAACTCCAAAGTTGGCCGACCTCGTAGTTATCGGGAAGTTGAACAATAGTGAATAAAACGGCCCTAATAGCGATCATTTTCATTTCTTTTTGTTTTATGTTGTTTTTGTAACAAATGTCAAAATTAGAATGATGGGGAACTCAAAATGTGAGTCCTGCGTCTCTATGTCTGTCTGCTCCTAAGGCTACAGCCTACAAACGGTTTGACGTATTTATTTCAAACTTCGTATTTAGAGGGGAGGTCAAATTGTCATTGAGTACTTCAAGATATAAATGATAGCATAGTTCCAGGGGCAAATAGAGGCGATATTTTAACGAGTTGTTGACCAACCACTTTCGTTTCTTCGAGGTGGGTTGTCTATGTATAAGTTAATGAGATCTACGCACGAATTATTATAAAAAAATATTCAGAGCAGATTGCTCTGGCCTTTATTCTTCAACAAACCGATTACGACTACCTTATTACAATTTATACTTAATAACCAAAGCTCGCAATAACAATCCTTGCAGTTTTCGATTTTTCGATTGAATTTCCATGGAAATTCGTTTCGCTGCCCTAGACGCTTGATCAGCATTTCCGCTGCGCGTGGAGGTGGTTTGCCGGTGTTAATTTATAAAAACCGAATGATGGCAGTAGTTTGCACAGTTGTGCTGAAGGTAGACGCTTTGAAATAAGCTAAATATCCTACAAATATGCAACAATGTTAGGAAAAATTGTTGCTAACTCTTTGGAAGAGCCGTGGTTTATGACACTTAGAAGATTCTACCACAAAATGAAATCCTTCAATGAAGATCTACATTTAACAATCAATAGAAGAACCCGACAACTTAAATAACTGATTATCCAAATCTCTCCAAAGAGGTATAACTTCTTTTAAGGCTTCAAATCCAGGCTCAATTTTCGAGCTATTAATCAACCAGACCAGAGATTACGAGTGGGCCGGTAAACCGAAAAGTCCGGCTTTCCAAAAAAAAAGAGAACTGGAAATGGACTCGCAAAATGTCTACACTGGAAATGCTTATTTCCAAATACCCCATATTTAGATGAGGCCCTTTGGTTTGTAAAACAACTTACCTTTGCTGTCAAAAAGAAATTGCTTAAAGAACAGAATCTTGTCATTTAGAAAAAGCCATAAAAATGGTCTAAAACTTTTGCCGCATATGACCCAGTCAAGTCTTTTATTTACCGGGCTTTTATGGCCATTCTTTTCTAAAAAAGGTTATAAATTTTGGCCAGTGCTCCAATACTTTGACCTCAAAAAGTCTGTTAAACTGTTTTCCAACACCAAGTAACCGGGATTTTATTTAGAAAACATATCCTTCTTCGGAGTTGAGTTCCATTTTATCAGAGGCTCCACAATCAAGCTTCGAGATTAATGTCTCATCTAGCAGTTGTCTTCCCAATGAATGTTCTGCAGGTATCATGGCCTAACAAAAGCTCATACCTCATAGTGTTTTGAATGGACTTGGACATGTACTTCGTATTGCAACAGCCGATGGAGGCGGCGTATGTGATAGTACAGCTAGTGTATCGTTTTGGGATTTATTTTCCAAGTTCAGACGTCCTTGTGCCTAGTGGCTTGTAAGGCTCTCGTGTCGCACGGTCGATGGTGGAATTAAAGTGTTACTTTCAGTCTCTTATCAAAGACGATGCGCAAATGTTTAACCTGGGACAAAGAAAGGTTGTAACTTTGATGGCCACAGGTTCATCTTCTTGCAAAATGCTATAGTACGGTTTTACAACGATTTAAAGACAAACCTGCATCATTTAAAAAACTTCTTGTAGTACTCCGTGAACTAGAATTGGTCTTGCCATTTAAATTAATATCACCAGTTCATCAGCAAAATCGATGGCAACGTAGCCTACTCTGTGTAAAAGACCGCCTCCCTGGTCAGAGAAACCATTTACCAGCAGTACCTATAGTCACATTTAAGTACGAGTAGAATAGCCGAACCTAAAAAATAGAATAAGCTATAGCAGTCATTTTTCAAACTTGTCCGTTTGGTACAAAAGCCTTTGTCAGTAACCCTTGCAAACTTTTTATGATCTTTACCATACATTTTATTATTCTTAGCTGCTGCTGTAATGTCGACTATGAGTTCGCAGCATTTTCTTCATGAAGAGCGTTCGAAAGTTGAATTTCATTCGAACCGAAACTGTATTCATCGTCTGTTTTTGTGAGTTGAGCTTGGCTTGAGGGTTTTCTACCAGTCTTTTTGTTCCAAGAAAGTCAATTCATTCGGAAATCCTACGTTAACACTTTTTTTTCTTTTTTCTTTTTATTTCTTTATTTCAATAATAAATTAAAGTTATACAAAAGTTTAAAACAAATTCAAAGATAGAAGATCATTTAAGTTATAAACTGAAATATTTAGTTATGTACTTTCTGTTGTCAAAATTAGACAAGAGGCGAATGTAAAATTATTTTATCTACCTATATAACACTGCCTTGGCAGGAGGTAAGCAAAGCATTTAAGCAGCTTTATATAAGAACTAAATTTATTAGGCAAACGAGTACTTTTTTGGCGGCTTTTAATCCATAGGTTATATAAAACTGAATGGTAAAATTGTATGCCCGCAAATATCTCACGAACTTTTGAACCCATTTACAAATATCTTTTTTTTTAAAGTGTATAAAATAAATATGTGCAGGTTTTTGTTTCAAATATACAGCATTTTTCATTTAATAAAATTATGTATTTGCCTACCAAAACAGCCCGAAGTCCGCTTGTGGTTTATTAAAAAAGCAAAAGTCCACAACGAGCTGACAACATTTATCACCCTCATAGCGGTAATTGCCAAGATAAATCCCAAACAAATAGCCGCACAAACAAAACCATTTCTTATAAAAGTTTTATAACCTCTTCTCTATGGCTAAGACAAATCTACCACGAACAACGTTTGAAACGCCTTCAGGGCGAAATCTTAAGGTTGAATAAATTTCCAAATTTAACAATCACAATGAGCGTGTAATAAGTTCTTGGAATTTAGAACTTTGTTTCTATCTATTTAAAATTAGTTTGTGGTCGACTCCTTTTTTTCTATAAATTTTGTGAAAATAACTGGGTTCAGTCTTATTTTATAAAGATAGTTTCCTATTGAACTAACACCCTTATTGCGGTTGTCAATTAACAACCGATTGATAGTTGATAAAATGTATCAATCAATTGATACTTTTGTATTGTGTAACTCAGTTGATAAAGGTTGTGATCATTGTGACTGAAATTGACTGTTGTGAATAAAATACGCTCTTTGACATTTGCTATTGACAATTATTAGTTTGCTGTGGATATTTTTTGTTTAAATTAGAACAGAATTAAATAAAATTCGGTCTCTGTCTTTATTTGTTTTGTTTTCCTTTAAGCTTGTAATTTGTCCCTCTTGATTTCTATTATTTCGTTTTGTTTGTTTCATATTTTTTCTTTGAATAATATTCAATATTCTTCATGCTTTTTCTTATATTTTGTTGCTAACTATCTTAGCCCTGTGTAAAATTGTTCAAATCAGTTAAATTAACTAAAAACTTTACATAAAAACCGTACATTTTATTGCAGTCCTGTACAATTTAATTGTATCAATCAGTTTTTTCCGGTTGAAAGAAATTGATACGAAATGACAGAAAAGTCAATGACAATTGACACTCGCAATACCGATTTTTGTATTCACAATCAAGAATTAATAGAAATTGACACTGGATCAACAATTCACTGCCAATTGACAATCACAATACCGATTAAAGAAATTGGTTGATAAATACCAAATACCAATTGATAATTGACAATTGTAATAGGGACCTAATGCTTTCATTCGTTGATAAGCTTGTCACTTATCCCTCCATGGGATTAGAAAATTCATTAAAATAGCAACACTTCCATGAAAATGCCGATTTAAGCGTCCTGTAACTTACACACACAAGTAAGCCAGTTGCGGGGCGTATACGTAACAAAAATGAATTGTCATTATATCGTTCCTAAACTTCGACTGTTGCATGGCTTCTCGTTGTTGTAGGATGCGAAATGTAACTTAAATGTATAAACTCCTAAATTCCATAGAACCAACTTTCAATAGGCTCAATTTAAAGCTTCGTCATTTTTGCGCCTGTGAGTTCTTTGTCGGATTTCTTTAGAAATGTATTTATATTAGGTGGAAGGTGCAGGGTGCAGATGAAAAATAAATTAAATTTCCAAGAGCCTCTTATTTCGTAAGGAGAATTTTTCAGTCGACTGCAAAAACTTTTAAAAGCAAAATGGCACACAATGGCCAGCCATACAATATGTACGTCCTTATCCGCTTCAAGCGATAAAGATCATTCTTTTGCTCATATTGATTGATTGAATTAATAAAATCAATGTATTCCCAAAGGAATCTGCTTTTTAGAAGGAATTTTTGGGCTCTCCCCCAATCATCTAAGAGGTTAGCGATCACTTATTCATATCACTGGTGAACACAGGCACACAGAGTCACACAGAGTCACACAGAGTCACTCTAAGTCGCACAGAGAATGTCCTACATTGTTATTTGTTGCTAAAGCGAGTAAACAACGACAATTGACATACGAGTTACTCGCATTTCCCAATTGAATTAGGTCTATTTCTGGGATGTCCCGCCATAGCTTGAGTTCAGTCTCAACAGCAAAAACTTTCATTTGTTTATCTGGTGTATTTTCATCGACCCTCGGGTACAATTATTTTTCTCCCATCTGATTTGAATTTAATTTCAGTCCTCACTTAACTAGGCAGCTCCTTGCCTTGCTAAAGGACAAAGTTGTGCGGTGCGATAAATGACTTCTGTCTAGTCTGAATGTACACATTCAAACAGTGAAGGGCAACAAGTAGATGAAATAAATACTCGCCTGTGTGACTTTTGCAGAATGACTTAATCTTCAAGACGAAATAAGAATAAAATCAGATGGAAGAACCACAAAAAGGACTTCATATTCGTTTTGTTTGTTTTGTGTGTTTGTGACAGAGAATAAGTAACTTTTGAAGCACGTTGAGTAGTTGAAGACGACCAAGAACATATACGACCCGTGGATTCCATATTTCATTTAGATAGACATTTTTATAACGTTCAATATTACATTTTCTTCTTGCCGCAACAAATTACAATCACAGAGATACGATATTAATAATAATCTTACTACTGAACAATTAATTTAAGCGTACGTTGAGACATTTTTTGAAGTAAACATTTTAATTTGAGGAAACAAGGAAAAACAAAACCTCAAATTCGTACAAACAAAATTTAAAATTTATATATATAAAGGGTCATTCATTTTTCGGTTGCGAAAGTAAAGCTAAATAAAACACACACAGCGATAAATTTTTGATGAAAATTTTATTTCATTATAAAGTTTGGACTTTGCCATTAAGTGCGAAATACAATATCATTCAAAGGGCCGCCTCGGGAAGATTCGCAGCATGCGATTCTTTTGAGGTAATTTTTAACCGCTTTTTCGCTAATTTCAGGCGGTATCTCGGCCATAACTTGAGTAATGTTGCTTTTTAACATGTTTAGAGTTCAGGGATTATTCGCGTAAGCACGGTCATTGGCGTAGCCCCACAGAAAAAAAAATCTAACGGTGTCAAATGGCATAACCTTGGTGGCCAATTGACGTCACCAAAACGCAGATTAAGCGATTAGGAAACTTCTCACGAAATAAAACCATAAGTGGTCGTGTTGTGTGGCTTGTTGTCCCGTCTTGTTGCAACCACATATCGTCCAAGTCATGATCTTCAATCGCAGGCCAAAAAAATCGGTTATCATTCGATCATATCGCTCGGAATTGACCATACGGACCAACGACGACTTTCGGCCATAAAGCACACTAAACAGTCACTTTGTCTGGATGCAACGGCACCTCTTCGATCACTTGTCACTTACGACATCAGTACCGCTTCAACTCTCTTCAAATTTCTTCACAATTTTACCGATTACTTGCGTAGTTGGTCGTAATGCGCGAAAAGTGGCTACGTTTGAATCACCACTTTTGTAGTAAGTTTTAATAATTTGAACGCGTTGTTCGATTGTTAAGCGATCCATTATCTTAAATGGCAAACATTCAACTAATATTATGACACTTCAAATGTCAGGTGTCAAATGCCAGTGCTACCAACTTGAGACCACGAAATGAATGACCCTGTATAAAAGATAAAAATCGTCTTAGAACCCAAAAGTAAATAACATTGAATTAATTAAGCACATGGTATACCGCATTTAGTTCAGATGATTATCCGGAAGATCACATCTTATTTTGAATGTATCGGTGAGTGTTCTTATTCTGACGAAGATCATTTCAACATTTGCCCTAAAATGCAGGTCCAAAGTGGAATGAGGCCAGGAAACAAAGTGACATAAGGCTATGCGACATAAAGCCATATTTTAAAATATGGCCATAAATAGCATAATTACATTATGTTTGGTTATGCAAAAAAAAAAAAACGAATTTAAATACACTTATTTATCAATTAATTACCCGACTGGACACAGCGAAAAAAACCGTCAAAAAACGCCCGAAAAAAACGAGTAGAAAAACCCTTCAAAAAACGCCAGAAAAAAGCGCGTCAAAAATAGCGCGAAAAAACGCGTCAAAAAACGGCCGAAAAATTGCGTGAAAAGCCGCGTCAAAAAACGTGCGAGAAATCGCGTAAAAAAACCCGTCAAAAAACGAGTGAAAAGAAGACGCGTAAAAAAAAAGAACCGTCAAAAAACGCGTCGACGTTCCTAAAAGCGGTCTTAAGTGAAAGTGCCTTTCGCTTCTGTTTCGGGAATATTGTGGGAATTTTTTTTGAACCTAGTCTAGGGAGATAATTGAATCAGATCTTGATGGGGATTGTCATCAGTTCTTCTGAAGTCCAATACTGCGTCACTGAAACAAGTGTCTCAGTTTTCCTTGTTACCAGGCCCATTTCAACAGCTACTGAGCAGCTGAAATATTGGGCAATGGTAAGATCTTTTCAGTGCAGTCTTGTGGACCTTTAAATTTCTACCAAACACTAAAAAAGGTCAGTAGTAGGTATGTGACGAAGAGATACCACTGGTGAACAGGGACGTCTTAGTTTTTAAAACAAAATTCACTTGCCACAACTACTAAAAATTTGTTCTGTAGGCCTATCTTCAGTCGTTTGAATCGACTCTTGGTATAAGTCCCCGGCCAAAGTGTCATAAAGAGGGTCCTTTTACTGCCTCTGACAATTTCAAATAACATTGACGATTCCCTTTGGGGCTTGTAGATAAAACCGTTTGCATAACCCGACGCAATTATCTCTCGATTCACATCTCATCTTCCCTGCAAAAGGTCCTTCAGAAACACAACAATTAAAGTCCCTCCTCCGTAGAGTGATTCAATGACTAATCTTGTTTTTGTTTTGCCAACTATTTTTGTTTTAATTTCTGGGGATTAATATTGATGTCCCATCCCTAAGGGACACACGACACACAAGAACAACCCAACCCAAAGTGACAAGTGATAAATGTTAACACTAATTGGCTGATTGGGATTACCATGGAACGATGTGCAAATGCCTTTATCTGCCGTAGTCAACAAAGTACAAAGCATCCTTTGTCGGTGGCATTCGTTCCCCTCCTTGTGTCTGTGCGCGTGCATTCATCGCCTCTACACGTCACACGTATACCGCACCAATTGTTGCAATTTTACGGCCACGGCTATTATCTTGGATATGCAACAGGGAACCGAGGTTGATGCTGGGCTGCTGATGCCTTCATTTCTTTCGTGGGTGGCTGGGAGTAAAACTGCCATCGCGACAAAATTGTCCTGTGCAAACGTTTTGATAGTGCTTAAGTTGCTAACGACTTTTTAATGCGGCGCAGCTTTATTGCTCACAAAAGGAAATTGCCATCACACAAGAACAACTTGTTTCACCTGTCGTATAGAAAACGCTTCAAAGAAAGACCGTCTGCTGGATTGCTTTTGGACCTCGTTGAGCACTGGGGGTGCTGGATCGCAACTGGAATTTCAATGTGAATGAAAAGTAAATATAAAATTGGCACACATTCCCCTTGGCGAATTTTCGAAAAACTCATTATCGTTTTTATGCGTTCCTACTTAGCCCACGCGTCGGCGTCGTGGCGCGAGGCATTTTGTTTCAAGGGCACCCGCACCTGAGCCCGATTTGCTGTTTGCCCGAAACCCCTACAGTTATTTGTCCCGGGAGTCGTGATTTGCTGAATAGAAACTCATGGATGCGAATATAATTCAATTTACATTTTCATGGAATTTTTAGGCTAAATTATATTGAAAATATTTCCATTGTTGACGAGCGAAGGCACATTCGCAGGGATGTGCGGGGGAAGATTTTGTCAGAGCAAAAAAAAAAAAAAACTATTTCTGCTACCACCGTAAAGGTTAACTGGTTTCTGAAACACTTACATTAAAGATTGAACTTGTGCGAGCACTGGGGCATGGATTTCGAATTTAATTACATCATGTGGGACCCTTGGGGTAGTCCCGGAAATTGCCGTGCCCTTGTCAAGTCATTGGTGCAGAACATTTTCGAGGATGTCCAGTCACAAAATATAGTTGGCATCAAAGATTCAGAAGGTAGCAGGAAAAGTCTATAATTAGAAAGCCAACCAAGGTGCGAGGGGACTTGGAAGCCATATTTTTGTGGAATGGGGCAATCGGGAACTGAAAGTTTTATTTTATTACTCCCACTTTGTAGTCATTTATAATTATTATTTTAAACAAATGCATTATAAAGGGTGATTTCTTAAGAGTTAAGTTTTTCAGGTTGGCAGCACTGGTTGGTAATGGCGTCCAAACGTCATCTGTCAAAGTGAAAAGTTTTCAGTATACTCTGCCATTTAATCATGGAAAGACTTACAAACAAGCAACGATTGCAAATTATTGAAATTTATTATAAAAACTCGTGCTCTGTGAAAAATGTGCACCGTTTGTTATACGACCCTATTATGGTCGACATAATCGACCTGGTGAATCAACAATTTTTTGCCCCAGTTGGCTGAGTTGAACTTGGTTGACATGTGGTTTCATCAAGATGGTGCCACATGCCACACAGCTCGTGAAGCAATGGAAATGTTGAAGGATGAATTTGGTGAGCAGCTTATCTCTCGAAATGGCCCTGTGAGTTGGCCGCAAGATCATGCGATTTAACGCCTCTTGATTATTTCTTGTGGGGTTATGTAAAGTCGTTAGTTTATGTGGACAAGCCGAATGCGATTGAAGCCTTACAGGATAACTTAACACGCGTAATTCGTGGAATACAGGCCGAAATGCTCGAAAAAGTGACGAAAAATTGGACCTTCCGAATGGACCATTTGGAATGGAGCTGCGGACAACATTTACATGGAGTTGTCTTTAAAACGTAAATGGCAAAGGCCTATTTATCGATTACAATAAAAATTGAATATTTGATGCAAATGTGAGTGTTTTATTCGATTTTTTAAAAAAGTACTCTTAAAAAATCACCCTTTACGTATAAAAAATTTTAAAATCTCTTTCGCCCACTCGTTGATTCCATTTATTTTCATTTGATATGTGCTTTTCGTTTGTTGCTTTACAATTTTATTATATGTCACTCACTTCTGTCTGCAACTGACGTCCCCCAGTTCTGACGGATGAGTTCTTTTGTTACAGTTCAGGGGGTCGTCAGCTTTGATTGTCATCCAAGTTTTTCCCCACTTTTTCCATGTGAGACTTTTACTTCGTCTTATGAGACAATTCTTCACTGTGACAGAATTTGTGCGGAAGAGGAAAATTGAGTTGTTGAAACTTAATCACTCAACTTGAAATTAAAAAAATGGTCAATCATTTTTTTCATTTCTCTGCTTGTGTGCGTGTGTTTTTGAGGGAAACAATATTGCTAAAGAAATTCGTTTGCTAATGCGGTAGTCATTTATTTGCTTGGAGTCGATTTTTCAGCCATCAGTCATCATTAACAGTGCGACATCTGTCGGTGAATAATTGCCAAGGGAAACGGTTAGGAAATTCGTTGGGTTGTTTTATAGTTAAAGTTAAGAGCTTTTGATATAGTTTAAAAAAAACAGTTTAAATATATTTTTGTGACTCTTGTAACCACCCTTGGCTGGATTAGTAGTTGGAGGTCTTTTTTGGAGCCTTAACTCCATGATCCTTTCATAATTCATATATAATAGAATTGGATTGTGCCTTTCTCGAAACATGCCCTCTTTTTTTTTTTTAATACATGAAGTGACAAAAGAAAGAGATTTTCCTGTGCAATAAAAAAGTGGCATCACTCTATCGGAAGAAGGTATAATTTTGGCAAATGGCGGCAAATGTCAATTGTACTTTCACATTTGCGAAGTTAACAATCAGTTAACACGTCAACAAGATATGAATTGCTATACATATATTGTTATTATTGTTTCGATATTTTTGCGGAATAATCCGTCGGTGGTGTTGGCGCAACGTTTCACCGCTCGCCAAGAAGATTATGGGACAACACGAGATGCTACGAGTTCTGATCGGCCCCGGAGCAGCCGTTCTTCTGAGAATATCGCAGCTATGGCTGAATATGTCGAAGAGGACCCCATATTATCGATCAGACAACGTGCCACACAAATGGGCATCAGACGGCGGTCTTTCCAGAGAATGTTGGTGAACGACTTGAAGATGTTCCCTTATACAAGGAGGTGTAGACAGTTGTAAGCTGTTGACCACCAACAGGCTTCTTTTTGTGGTGTTTTTAGGGTTCCGTAGCCAAATGGCAAAAAACGGAATCCTTATGGATTCGTCATGTCTGTCTGTCTGTCTGTCCGTTCGTATGTCACAGCCTCTTTTTTCCGAAACTATAAGAACTATACTGTTGAAAGTTCGTAAGTAGAATTATTCTGTGAACCGCATTAAGATTTTCACACAAGAATAGAAAAAAAACAATAAATTTTGGGCCCCATATTAAGAACTTTTTTTTTTTTTTGTTATTGAAGGTGAAAATCTCGAAAGACGAAGTGTGGGACTCTAACCGCATTAAAAACACCTCCTTGATCATGACCAATCCAAGAAAGATCGACAAATGATTTTAGTTTCAACGTTCAGTTGTGTTAGAGAAGGTATTGCAATTTTAATACGGTTTCTCATTATTTTTTTTTAGATTATAAGGTCGTGAGGTTTAATTCTTCTTAATCTACGAATATTGTTTCGTACATTTAAGACGTCTTCTATTTCAGGATTAATATGCATCTGCAGACGCACATTGTGACGAATTGCATACATTTTAATTACTTCCGTTACAAGATCAATCTGCAAATCACGATGCACGTCATTATTTCTAATATACCATGGGGCATTTACTATTCCCCGAAGGACTTTGTTTTGGAATGTTTGTATTATTTTTACATTTGTTTTTGGATACCATATGTCCAAACAGGCTTCAGTATCTGGTTATAAAGGGTGATTTTTTAAGAGGTTTAGAACTTTTTTTAACGAAAAAACACAAAAAATTCGAAAAAATGAATGAAATATTTATTTAAATCGATAGTTTGAACCTTGCAATTTAATGTTTAAAGATAATTTCATGCAAATGTTGACCGCGGCTGCGTCTCAGGTAGCCCATCCGCTGAGTCCAATTTTGGCATACTCTTTCACACATATCGGCCGGTATCTCACGAATGAATGCATGGATGTTGGCTTCCAGTGCGTCAATCGAAGCGGGCTTGTCCCTATACACATTAGCCTTGGCATACCCCCACAAAAAATAATCTAATGGTGTCAAATCGCACGATCTAGGCGGCCAATTGACCGGCCCGAAACGTGAAATTAACTGTTCACCAAACTCGCCTCGCAATTGCGCCATTGTTTCGCGTGCTGTGTGGCATGTGACACCGTCTTGTTGAAACCACATATCATGCAAGTCAAGAACTTCCATTTCGGGCAAAAAAAAGTTTGTTATCATCGCTCGGTAGCGTTCACCATTGACAGTAACGCTGCGATTCGCATCATCTTTGAAGAAATATGGCCCAATAATGCCGCCGGCCCATAAACCGCACCAAACAGTGGCTTTTTCGGGATGCATTGGTAGCTGGCTGATCTTCACTCCAAATGCGGCAATTTTGCTTATTTACGTACCCATTCAACCAAAAATGAGCCTCATCGCTGAACACAATTTTTCGATAAAAAAGCGGATCCTCGGCCAGCTTTCCAAGAGCCCATTCACCAAAAATTCGGCGTTGTGGTAGGTCGGCTGGCTTTAGTTCTTGCACCAGCTGTATCTTAAAAGGCTTTACGCCCAAATCCTTCCGCAAAATTTTCCACGTAGTGCTGTAACAAAGGCCTAACTGCTGGGAACGGCGCCGAATCGACATTTCGCGGTCTTCTGTCACACTAGCTGATACGGCCGCAATATTTTCTTCACTACGCACAGTACGTAAACGTGTTGGTGGTTTAATGTCCAACAAAGTAAATTTGGTGCGAAATTTGGTCACAATCTTCCGAATAGACTGCTCAGAAGGTCGAGAATGCCGATCATAAAATGGAAGCAGCGCGCGATGAACATTTCGAACCGAGCACGAATTTTGATAGTAAAATTCAATAATTTGCAAGCGTTGTTCATTTGTAAGACGATCCATGGTTAAATTGCAAACCAAACTGAAGCTGTTTGAAAGTGACACAAGGTACTAAACACACGTCAGCTGTCAAAACCAGTGTTGCCAAAACCAAACCAGCTAAAAAATCACCCTTTATAATACAATTTTATTCTCAATGGACATTTCCGAATTATGTCCTAGCAACCAATAAAGTTTTCTATATCTAATATTTAGCTCTTCTACTTTCTTTTTCACATTATTAATAACTACGGGAAGAGTCGTTATTTTTTTATTAGTAAAATTGATATGGGTGGACTTTGACTCGTTAAGTTTAATTCGCCATCGTTGCGCCCAATCACATATCTCATTAACTGCATTTTGCAGCTTTTCTGTTGCTTTAGCCACGCATCTATCAGTTGATAGAAGCAGGGCCGTCTTTAACCTATTGGAGGCCCTGGGCATATTAGGATAATGGGGCCCCTATGACTTTGACAGAACACTATTTTGTTAGAATAGACAAAGAAAATAGATGGTGCCCTGGGCACTTGCCCAAAGTGCCCAATGGGAAAGAGGGGTCTGGATAGAAGAGCAGTGTCGTCTGCAAATGTAGCTATCATCGTATCAGTCGTATTTGGTCTATCACTGGTATACAGTAAGTACAGGGTTGGTCCTAGAACACTTCCCTGTGGAAGTCCTGCTTGTAGTTCTTTGAGTTCAGAATACGTTGAACCATAGCGAACTCTAAAGAATCTATTTGAAATATAAGATTTTAGTATCTCATAGTACTGTCTGGGTAGATCCCTATGAAGTTTATACTCCAAGCTCTTATGCCAGACTTTATCAAAAGCCTGTGCAACGTCTAAGAATAATGTAGAACAAACTTGTTTCTCTTCTAGTGATTTTTCTATTATATTAGTTATACGATGTACTTGGTCTATTGTCGAATGCTTATTTCTAAACCCGAGCTGGTGGGTGGGAATGAGCATTCTTTGCTCAATGATTCTATCCAGCCTTTTAAGAAGAAGTTTCTCAAAGATTTTTGATAGTACTGGTAAAAATGAGATTGGCCTGTATGAGGCGACTTCTGATAGAGGTTTACCTTGTTTAGGTATAACTATAATTTCTGCTGTCTTCCAGTGATGGGGAACATATCTTAGTTTAAAGCAAGCATTTATTAAAAGCCTAAGTTTTACCACTGCTATGAAGGGTAGTTCCTTCAAGATTTGAGCAGTTAAGAGATCATAACCTGGTGATTTTCTATTAGATAGCCTATGAATACATATTCTGATCTCTTTAAGCGAAACATAAGTGATTACGTCTTCATCAATTCCATCAAGGAATTCAAGGCGTTCGTTTGCCACGCTAGGTGGCAAAGGTTTAAAAACATTTGTCAGTTGTTCCGAAAAAAGTTTGACCTTTTCTTTTGGGTCGCCGATCCATTTCCCATCGGATGTTCTTAACGGGTGATCTTGCGCCTGAGGTCTCTTTAAATATTTGGCAGCCTTCCAAAGGGAGTAGTCTGTGCCTTTGTCAGCTGTTAAGTTGCAAAGGTAGTTAGATAGAGATATATTTTTAAATTCACCGTTTTTCATCAAACCCTTACGTGTGGGGTATCTATGGATAGGTCTTCAAAAGTGATATTGAGGTTTCTAATATAATTTTTTTCTAAACTGAATAGTTTGCGCGAGAGACACTTCCAAAGTGGTAAAATATGTCCCCCCCCCCCCCCCCCCCCTGTAACTTCTAAAATAAGAGAATGATAAAACTAAAAAAAATATATGATTTTCATTACCATGCAAACTTCCACCGAAAATTGGTTTGAACGAGATCTAGTAAGAAGTTTTTTCTAATACGTCATAAATCGTAAACCGCAATTTACCTTTCATTCAATCAACTCAAATACAAAAATAAAAAAGCGGCCAAGTGCGAGTCGGACTCGCCCATGAAGGGTTCCGTAGCAGCCTATATGGGCTCGCATATAGTTAGATCTAAATCCCATCATTTAGGTACCTAATTATAATGTTTACTTATCAATAACTTAATTTCAAAAAAATACACTATTATTAAAACATCGATCAAAGTTACAACGAACTACAAGAACTTTTATATTATGTTACTTGCTGCTACGGAACCCTTCATGGGAGAGTCCGACTCGCACTTGGCCGCTTTTTTTAAAGTTCCGAGTCTATGTTAAAAAGCCTCAGATTCTTAAAGCCCTGAAAGACAAGATCACCCGAAGTTTTTGCAGGAGTAATGGAAAATGGCATAAATCGGGACCAAATGATCATCAATTTTGGCGGCGGCCACTTAGCCGAAATCATTTCCCCGACTTAATGGAACAAAATTTAAGACAACAAACAAACAAAATGTAAAAGCAAAACCAACGTTTTTCGTTCATTAAACAAATTACAGCCAACGAGCATTGGGTGGAAACTTTTGCGCCACCTTGTATAATAATACTTTTAATTTATTTAATCTATCTGAAAACATGTTTAACTTTTTCCTCGAATGTGGTCAGATTTTAGCCGCTGGGTTGCCCTAGTATAGATTAGAGGGAAGCCGACCGGTTTTTTTGTCGAAAAAAAATTACCGACCTTAATTATAGGTTCTGGTCAAAGTTTTGGCAGCTAGGGAGGCTTTAGAAAAATGTCACAATATTTATTTTATTCCATCATTGCCAACAATTTCATTCTCAAATCAAAGATTTTGATATTTGGGTTACATTTAATCAACGAAAATTGTTGGCATTACGATTTCTTTTTCTGAGTGTAGAAACACGTTCACGTTATGACTTTAGAAATAAATTGGACAACGTTAAAATCGAACATAGTGGTTTGGTGTTGTAAGAATAGGGCAGGCCCTAATTGACTTGGTTCAGAGTCGCAAATACCTCGTACACACGAATTGCGATTACTTTACCTTCCGAGGCGTCATGCTGAATACCTGATATGCTTTGTAGGGAATGGCTATAGTTGAATGAGTCTCCTTAGGGGGACCTTGAATACGTTAGATTAAATCAACCGTCCTTCTTTAACATATTTCAAGCTGCGGTCAGTTCTGAGATCTTTTTGTTACGTTAGTTGCCAATTCTTCAGAAATGAGTTCAGTGTTCAATATTTTATAAAGTCTGTTGGTAGTTAGTCATAAAATCCTTTCAAAGGTTCATTTCTGGAGTTGGCAACACATTCCCAAAGACAAGCGGTTTGACAGCTGATTTCTACTCCTCATTTTAGTTTGCAACAGCGTCTATTCGAAGCTTCCCGGAGGTCAAACTATACGATGTCTTGAACTTGATACCAAAAGATCGACTGTTGCACGACTTCTGCGGCATGTAGCGCGATCTTGCTAGTCTTTGTAGTGCGCTCCGTTGACCATATAGTTGTTGCCACATTATTTTTAAAAGTCAATAAAAAATAAAACCTAAGAAAACATTTGCAAACCCACCACAAGAACAACTTTCGTTATCAATTAGCATCCTTAACTCAAGCGCAAACTTGGGTACAACAACCGCGATTGGTGCATCGTTATTTCTTTTCTAAACTCTCACTGTTATATAGGTATAGCATATATACTTTGAAATTGCGATAGTCCAAACGTTGTTCAAGCGTCAAGCGATTATGTCGTACCCCTGACATGTGTCACTGTTTTGAGAGCACGACAGCTGTCAGTGTCAATATAACATGCCAATTAAAAATAACCAGCAGATGGTTCTCTCGTTTGTACAAATTATGCTGAGTTTGAAACATGTAATTCAATTTTAAGCACTTTTGCAACTCGAAAGAAGGAAGACATTCACATTGAACATTTCAAACCAGTACAGCAAAATCAATGGCAGCCAAACCATTATCAATGTTAAGCTCTGTTTAAGGTCTCCGAAATCTCACTCGCCATAATGAGATTGAATCGAAAGCAGACCTTTGTTTACCTGGCAGCTCTCCTCCGACACCCGATTCGCATTCGTTCTCGAAGACCTCTGGATCAAAGTGCACAAAATCCGCACCATCTGCTGTGTCACCCAACTCCGTCCATCAAAATCAATAATGCTGTCATTTTACTCCGCCGCCTCCGCTACTCCGCGTTTTGATTAATGAAAGGATAAACTGCTCGTAGCATGTGACCCCATCTGCGCCCATGTACATACAATAAGTCAAATGCAGTACTTGCGGGAACTACACTCTACGACGACGAACATTGACGTTAGCTGTCATTTGATTCTAGCTTGACATACAAAAGAGATACTCGTACATGTTGGGGAGTCGAGTCGCACACCGGTCGACACTTGTAATAAAATGGATTCCAGAAGAAACAACACAAAAAAAGGACACTTTACAACTGTATGTGTGTGTGTGTGCTGCGTGCGTATATTTACAACCTACCATCAATCGATTTTTGTCTTCCTGCTCTGCGCCCCTTGGCGGCATAGCGGCCCATTATGGAGTGTGAAAATGAAACAAAAGACTTCCAAGGACAGCACTGTCTTTTGTGCCCCAAAGGGTAGTAATCACATCAATAAGCTTCACCCCGACATGAGTACCTTAAAGTGCTTATCGTAGAAAGTGTGTGCGGGTGGTTTGTTGGTCTCCCCCCATTGAAGGAATTATTGGCAATCCTGTCAACCGTATCTAGCGTTTTAGAAGTGGAAGCTTTGCAATGTTACCTACGATATCCTTCTTTTTTTTTGGGTATTGACTTCGTTTCGCATATTGGAAGCAGGTGTGCGCATAAATTTATTTACTTCATCTTTTTATTGTGTTTATAGAACAAGCTGCCTTCGTAATAGAATTGGCGGGGCTTAAATCGACCATTTACCAAGGCAAGGTAAGCACACAAAATATGTATTTGTTGAATTCGTTTTATTTTCCCGTTAGTCCCTTTGGGGGGGTCGTTTAATTCGTTTTCAAATAATACACGACAGTCATTGAATTTAGAATGAACTCGAATTGACAAACCAGGCGTGAGGTATAATAGCTAATAAAGGACAACCAAACGGAGCATGCTAGCGTGACAATGGAATTTTTGAGGATTCTTGCGTTTGCAGACTTATTGACTGTCGGAGGTGGGTATAGGCAGAGTTGGAGATGGCTTTGTGTCATTGTCGACTAACCACGATATAAATTCGTCTATATATAACTACTCGGTGTGCGCATGGATCTGACATGAAGTGGTGCTGGCGGGCCATACAATAGGATCTTAAGCGGTGAGCTCTTGTCCCCCATTGCAAGGGTGGTGGAGAAACTTGAACTGGAACCTCTTTTCTGTGTGAATTCCGTGCGGACTCCTTTGCGGAACGCGAAAATCTAGAGGCAACTTTTTGCAGATTGAGTGTGGGCACAAAATTGTAACACAAAAGTGTTGCTTGAGTGCTTCGCGTATAGATAATAGCCTACAGTATGTTGTGAAGGTAGAGGTGCTCTCGCGATTGGCCTAATGATACTTCTGGTGATCGATACCCACATATGGAAAGAGGAGATGCAACGTGATGTAATGTAAATTTAATTGTCTGCTATCAACGGCGTCACAGATACTTTAATGTTAAAGTTTTCAACTGTTGTAACAGTCATGAAGTCTGTCGAACAAAATCATTTTAACAGAATATTTCCATACACATAATTTTTAACTTTCTCCATTACGTAGTAAGAGAAAGATTTTGTATTCGTACAAAATTTCGAACTCGAGATAGGCGAACTCAAAAAAGTGGGTCGCAAAATTCTGTCCGTCTGTCCGTCTGTCTGTCTGTATGTCCCGAGGCCTACAGCCTAAGCGGCTGAACGGATTTCGTTCGAACTTCGGATTTGGAGTTTGGGGGCTTACAGTTCGGGGCCGTTTTTTTATTTTTTGCATGGGACCCTAAATATTAATGGTACTTCCCATACAAAATTTGTATACCAGTTTCATTTGTTCGAAAATGGCTCTAACGATTTCAACCAAAATTGATATTTAAGCTTAAGACAGCTGCATATAACGGCTCTTTTGAAATATGGACATATCTCAAAAACGGTCCATACGATTGTAACAAAAATTCATTTCTAAGGTAATATGGTCATTTCTTACTTAATAACAAACTCAGTTTTTCTCTGTATTATCGTAAAATGGATTTTCGAAAAAAGTCATTTCTCAAATATTTAGTTTTTTTTAGTTTACTTCAAATGAAGATTTTGACCAAAATGCAAACTTAGAGCAATATCGATGTTTTCAAAATTATTCAAATTTTCAATTCGAATCACCCAGAACGCTAATTTTGAAAACTGCTCATATCTCGAAAACCCCATTTTCGACTTCGATAAAACTTTAAAAACCAAGTAATGCTACATTCCAAACATTGACTTGTACTCGGCTTTCAGCTAAATAGTTAAGCAATATCATTTTTCAAACCAAAAATTGCCATATTTGATACTATTTTGTCTGCCAAATTTTACAAAAACCGCTCTAACGATTTGACCAAAATACGTATTAAAGATAAAATCAGTATTCCAACAACATTTTTTTTTTTAATGACTTATACTTCCCAATCTATTCTCACATATCTATGCTAAACTTTTTTAATATTCTCCCCCACTTCCGATAAAAATGCAATAACAGCTACGCAAAACTTAATTTTAGCAAATATTACCATTTTTTTTAACCTTGTTGAATATGCATCTTAAAATAATTGCAGCCACTTCCTTACACAATCAGAAACTTCCACTTCAAAAATCTCCGAAAACTTACATTATATATCTATGTGAAGATATCGGTCAAACGTAGGGTTCGCTTCAATCATTTAGACACCTTAAACCAGCGTTACTAATATATTCCAGTCAAAAATAACAATATACATTAGCAGATCAGACTTATTTGCCTTGTAAAGTGTAAGAACTCTTTGACCATATCTGGGGACAATTGCATTTTGCATGTTACTGACATCTACAACTTATAAAAAGTCACATAGTTATTTATATTTATGTAGGTACTGCCTATCAGATGAATAACCCAAAAGTGAATTTAATTGAACACTACATATTCCTTTTCCTATATCCTATGCACCGTTTCTTTTATCCAGCATCGGTTCTCAGATTTTTACCTACCTACTTAATAAAATAAGAAAATTACCAACCAAACTTTTGATGAACGAGGAAGTTTCGTTCGAGCCAGTCGTTCACTTTATTTCAATTGAACTGTCACCGTCATTTTACATTTTTTACCAATGAATGCACTTTATATCGATTTGTGAAAACTGTCAACGGATCCAACGCACGTCAAAGTAGAAAGTAAACCATTTTTTCCGGGATTTACTTTGCGTGGGATCCCCTTCCATAAGCCGGAGTGTATTCCACGCATCTGTCAGTTGAATACGTCACCGCGAACGTGCATGAGGGATTCAATTGGTTTCGTTTTGACCTTCGTCACGCAGTAAAAACGAAGTCTAGTGTGAGTTTAAGACTGAAGTATATTTCAAGACTGAATTATAAACATTTCAAGACTGAATTCGTAGATAAGGTAAATAGCTTAATGCACAAGCCGCCTTTAAAAGCCCTCCGCTCGACACTTTTGACACTTCGGAAAGCATTTGCCTGAGACCTGTTGCAAAAAATGTTCTTGTTCAATTTTAGCCACTGGGCTTTTCTAGTAAAGATTAATAAAACACTCGAGCGAAACCGAGTGGTCTCCCAATAGCTTATAAAATTAAGAATCCACCGACTTTTGCTGCTTTTGACGGCTAGGGCGGTTCCAGAAAAAATGTTATTATAAACTGCCATATAACACAAGAGGAAAGCAAGCTTTCGGGTAATGTTTATCGAATGGAAAAACGTTCTCATTGGCTTTCCAAAAATAAATTTACATAACGTGTGAAAAGGGCAGACGCTAACGTTCAACGCAGCAATGAAAAGAAGGAGATAGACGAAAAACGAAATGTGCCTACAGCGCCACCTGTTGAGAATTTTTCGAATTTTCAATTTTCCTAAACCATCCCTGATTTAAGACAAACAAAATAGAAAAAAATCCGTCGAACAAAATGTATGGAAATTCATGTGTTTTTTTTTACACACGCACAGCACACACATACATTTTCCAATTTCAACCAAACTTCACAAAACCCATATATAGACCAATACCAAAGATGTGTTAAATTTTTTTTAAAATCGGTAAATGCGTTAAGGTGTGAATCGGCGACAAACGAACACAACTTTAAGCCTCAATTTTATATATATATAGATATATAAATATGTCAAAAATGATTCAATGACGAAATGACAGATAAACAGCTGTCAATGTTGACAGGTGCACTCACAACTTAAGTTAAACGATTTGCAATTTACTGAAGCTCAGCCTCGAAGCGGAGCAGAAAGAAGAATGACAGACAGCCCAGAGCTGGAAATAGTTAACGTTTTTGAACCACGGGCTCCATCTAGTGATTAGGACAATAAGCCCAGTCAATGAAAACCAGTTCCACTTTCCACCACACAGAAGAGGTTTTCTTAGCAAAAAAAAAAAAAATACTTGCGAGCAACAAAGCTGCCGTCTCCGATAAACCATCAGAGCAAACTTAACCCCTAAGGTGACAGAAGATCCGCAAAAAAAACTGACACTCTGAACATGCGCAGAGTGTGGCATGGGAAGTGCGCTGCAGGGCCTAATATCGATTTTGTTTGGCATTATTAACATAGCGAATCCACAAATCACTCAAATAATAAACTCCATATTGCCCGCAGCTCTGAAATATAGATACAGACACGAGTAGTGAAAGTCGCAGTTTCCCTTATCCACTAACCACCGACCGACGTATAGTGGTTTGCCTTTTGGCAGTAAATTAATATGCTCGGCTCAGCGTTTCATGCATAGCAAGTTGTGCACTCATAAATCTATTAGCCGGTCGAAGAGCCGCTTTTCATCTGCCTTCTGCTGACGGCTCATCTACATAGGGCGAAGGGTCATATAAAACAACATTAAACGTAAACCCCCCTCCCCGCCGAAATGAGACGTGACACATAAAAACCGCCCGATTCCATTGAATATCAAGTAGTTGCGGCAGCAACAATAGCAACAGCACCGGCATCAACCAAAAGGATAATAGCAGCAATAAACCTTATCACATTGTTACTGTGGAGGAAAGGTCGCGCACACAAGGGAGTTTGCACTTTACACTTTGAGCGAAAGTTTCTTTTTAGCTACGCATCCTCTGTCCCTTTGTGCTGGTTTTTATTTTTCATCATCATCAGTATTTCACAAGACCGAATGACATTCAAATTAGTTTCGTCTTGCCCCGGGGGGTAGGGCGTGGGGAGCTCAATGTGAATTCTTTTTGTATCTCTTCCTTTCATGTTTTTTTTTTTTCTTTTTTTAACTTGGCATAAGTTTGCGAAAGTAATTTAAATTTTATTTTCAGTAAAAATGTAAACAAAAATGTTTGCGTTGAATTTGAATTAAAACTGCCGACTGAACGAGAACAAATAATTTCCCAAACCTGCCCAGTTGATGGTTGGATGCAGGATGGGAAAGAAAAACAAACAAATAACAACAGATACGAGGGAGTGTAATCCTGCTGGGATTCTCTTGTTCCAATCTATATCTGTTCGATGCTATTGCTTCCGGCTATTGGATTATACTGTTCTGGAGATGGACTTTGAGTTTTTGGAAGGGTATTTTGCTGAGGATTTGTATTTTGTTTTTCCATTTGCGAGGAACAGTTAAGTGTCGCCAGTCAATCAAATATATTTTTATTTGTGCCCAGCCAATGGAAAATCCTCGGATATCGATGAGGAATCTCTCTTCATGGACGCGCTCATCGAAGCGAATGGTGCTTTGGATTGCTTGGTCGATTTTTTTCCTCTTGCAAAGTTTGAAGAAAAGACCGAACCCATAATGCCATCGGGGAATACTTTCGACCAACATGCATTGGGTCACTCGAGTTTATGTCACTCCAACTGGAGTTGGGCTTGTTGTTTCCATCTTAGTGCGTGAAATATTTCTCTGCGGTGTCCTCTGTTGCAGAATGGGGTTTCCTGTTTAATTCAGGTGGAAAATTGGACGCTGTCAGTTTGTTATTCTAGAATCTATATCCTCTGACGTCGTCGTGCTGTCGTCCAAACATGTCCACAGGGGTTACATTTGGTGAGGGATATTTGTCCGGTTGTGCTTCTGACATTTCTAAAAATAAAAACGGGGACCCTATTCCTAGCTTCTCACAAACATTCGTTTGAGTTTTTCATATTTGGGACGAATGGAGGGGATCTACAATTTTATGCCGAGTCCAAACGTCTAATTGAGAATCTCTTTCATGACAGTTATACTCTCGGGTGTTTCTCAGACGTTCGCGAGAGGTGGCGCAGTGGAAAAAAAGCCATAAGTTGGAATTTGACATTTCTAAACCATAAAATAAGGTGAAGAACCAGAGCAGGCTCCATCATCTTATTATGCATATTTCGTTTCCCCACGGTCCGTTCTAAATACATGCGCAATTACTGCTCAGTTCGCCTGGAGTCTTACAAAAAAAATGTGAATGTGATCTTTCTATGGGATCCGGTCGAAATTCTGCTTTCAAAATTCTGATTTTCCAATTTAAAGCAATATAATTCTGCTTATTCCGTTTTTTTTTTCGACTAACAAAAAATGTAAGCCGCGAGGAAAAAAGCAGATATAAAAAAAAAAACGTCCTCGGAAACTCGCCAACACCATCCACTTCATTGTACCTACCATCAAACTGGACATACTCCTGCACAAAAAAAAAGAAGAATAATTTGCACTCCCCAATTTCTTCTTCGGTCATGGTGTGGCACATATCCATTGACGACATATATATGCGCTTCAATGACGTCTATGGTTTGTGCAAAGTATTTGCTTACCGATGGTTGAGCAAGTCCCAAATTGAAATCATTTCAGAATTTTCAGAATTTCAGAATTTATTTATTTATTTATCTACAGCATAGCTTACAGATTAAAAAAGATTAAATACGTACTAAAAATACTTAAATACAACAATTCATTTATGTACATGAGAAAATAAGAAACACGATAACAGAGCTTAGTTACTTAACAAAGCAAACAAGATGTTTTTAAAGCGGTCTCTAGAACAGTGAAAATCTATGTGTCCACTTACATCATTAAAAGCCGCAAGAGCTCTTGAGATTGGTTCGTTACAACCATAGTTTGTTCTATGTCTAGGTTGAAAAAAAACATTACGAGACCTTAGACGCCTTTCTGGTGCATAAAAAAGCATTCTAGATAACAGGGCAGGGCTTTTTATGTGGTAACACACAACATCTCTAACGAATATAATATCATGAGCATACCTTCTTACATTAATTTTCAATATACCGAGTAATTTGCATCGCGCACTATAGGATGGTTCAAAGTTCCAACGCATTTTAAAGAATATAAATTTGGTAAAACGCCTCTGGACTCTCTCAATACGGTCTGAATGACTTTCATAAATGGGATTCCATATAATATCGGCATATTCAAGGATCGATTTAACCAGGGATATGAATAAAGATAACAGAGTATGTGGATCAGTAAAATCTCTCGAGTTCCTTTTTATAAAGCCAACAAGTGAGTTAGCCTTAGCGATAATGTATTCAACATGAGGACCGTAGGTTAGCTTAGTATCAATAATGACACCAAGATCCTTGATTTGACTAACTCTATTTAAGCACGTCATTTCAAGATAATAGTCGTGTGAATAATACGTCTGAGATCTTGAGAAGGAAATAGCCATACACTTTTGTTTGTTTAACATTAAGCAATTTAGTGTGCACCAGTTTTGAAGATTATTAAGGTCGGACTGAATCTTTTTACAATCTTCTGAGCATTTTATCTTTAAAAATAGTTTTAGATCATCTGCATACAATAAGCATTGGCTGAATTGTATGCACTGAAGAATATCGTCAATAAAAATTATGAAAAGTAGAGGGCCCAAATGACTACCTTGTGGGACTCCAGAGATGCAAGAAATTGATCTGGAATAACAGCCATCCAGGTAGACCTTTTGGACCCTACCAACTAAAAATGAACAAATCCACAAAAGCATAGCTGAGTGAAAACCAAACTGTTCGAGTTTACTTAATAAGACATCATGATTCACGGAATCAAAGGCTTTACTGAAGTCAGTGTATATTGCATCAACCTGGGATCCGCTTTCAACTGCATTTATTACATAAGAGGTAAAATGAACTAAATTAGATGACGTCGAGCGACCTGAGACGAAACCGTGTTGAAACTCAGATAAATGTTCTTTTATATGGAATTCTAATTTGTTCTTAACAATGCTTTCAAAAAGCTTTGGTATAGCAGATTGTTTGCATATTCCACGGTAATTTTCAACATTGTTCCTAGATCCAGATTTGAAAATAGGAATAAGATATGACGTTTTCCAATCATTGAGAAAAGTTCCAGAAGAAAGAGATTCATTAAAAATCGTATGCAGAGGCTTACACAAAGATTCACAACAATTTTTTAATACAATTGCGGGAATACCATCCACTCCAGGCTTAGAATTCGGCTTGATGCTACGCGCTGCCAACAGAATATCATTTATATCAAGAACTAGAAGACCAAAATCAATTTTCGATCTGGAATTAAAATTGAAACTCGTTGGTGCATTACAATTTGAATAAATGGTTTCGAAAAATTTCGCAAATAACTCAACTGAACCTTGAGCATCATTGGAAATAGCATCCTTATAAGTCATTTTTTTGGGAAAACCAGTATTGGTCCTTTTATGATTTATAAATGACCAAAAATATTTAGAGTCACTTTTTAACTTGTTTTCTACACTACATATATAGTTATTATGAAGAAATTTACTCAAAACATTAAACTGACTACGTAGCTTACAAAACATTTCTTTATCACATTCGATTCCTGAAATTTTAAATCTTTTGTGAGCCTTGTTTCTCAAGTTCTTTAAATGTGTAAGGCGCCTATTATACCATGGGGGTTTCAAAGTGCTTTTCCTCATCGAACATGGAACAAACATAGAGAAGCTAGATTTTAAGATAAAATTAAAGCGACTATACATTTCACTTAGACATAGATTTTCAAATTCACGATCCCAATTAAACGAATTCAAATGCAAATTCATACCAGTAAAGTTACATTTAAGAAAGTTAAAGGGCCTTTCTGTAATCGAGTTCCTCTTATTATAATTATACATTTCAATTTCAATACAAATTTGCTCATGATAAGTAGAATTATTTAAAAGAGAAAATGGTGCTTCAAGAACATTACATTTAAAGTCATAAATATTAACAAATACAAGATCAAGAGCTCTATTTTGGGAATTCGTTATTGCATTAACTTGACATAAATTAAGCGAAAACAAACAATCAATAACAGCCAATTCATAGTCTTTAACCACATTATGTGGAATAAGCATTTTATCGTCATCAGACCAGGACCATACAACATCACCAATATTAAAATCACCGAGAGCACATATATAATTTGAATTTGAACAATGATTATTTATAAATTCAATATTTTCAATGCATTTTTCATAAATATCAAGTTTACTTTGTGATGGTATGTAATTAACAATAAAGAAAATAAAATCGTTAGTACCTAGAACATTAACAGAAACACAGATCTGTTCGACATCTAAAATCGGCAAAACTATCTCATCTGAAGAAAATGTTGACCGGACCGCAATCAGCACACCTCCACCACGTTCCTCAACCGATTTACAGCGATCACGGCGAAATACATTGTATAAATTGCTGTCGAAGATTTCAGATGACAGAATATTTTTATAAAGCCAAGTTTCCGTGATTATTATTACATCATAATCTGTGTGACTTGAAGCCATAAATAAATCCAGAGTTTTCGTTCTACATCCACTGGCATTATGATAAAATATTTTAATAGGATGAGTATCCTCAATGTTTTGGGCCAGTTGGTGGTCATAGGGTGGCTTAAACACTTCCTTAGCAATAGCACGATTTAGTTTTTTGGATTGTGGATGAAAGATCGAATTTTCACCCCATTGGGCCAAAAACTCGCATCATAAACACTGCTTGTAAAATTAGCAGGAACACCAATTTTAAAATTCACAAATTTTAGACTTTGGCTAGTTTCATTCGCTTTTAACAATTTAAAGCACGAAAAGCCCGTATGATTTGTCCGCAATTTATTGGAGATATAAGCAGTAATACTGTCCGTAGATGTATCGGGGTGGAAACTTGATATATGAAACCACTTCAGTTTCCGGACGACATGGAGATTAGAAACATTCTCGCTGGTACCAACGATTGTCTCCGTCCCTGCGTTGTATCTAATGGGAACTTTCTGCACAGTTTCACCAACAGCAGAACTAACTCCGGCAGCAGTCGTTTCAGGAACAGCGTTAGTATTTCCATTATTCGCAAAAAAAGGAGCTACATCAGCTGCAACATTCAAGCAATCCGCACCAGCAACATTATCAGCGGAGTTAAACTCACGAACAGAGACAGCATCATTGGTATCCAATAGACAATCAGCAAATCTAGCTTCATCAACAGCATTTGCAGCATCAGAAACAACGCCCACATTCGAGACAACGTCCAAATCTGAAACAGCATCCACAATAACGATTTTTTCTGCAACTACACTAGAAGCTAACCCAAAAGTAGAGTGTTTGTTTTGACTCGCTGGAATATAGTCTGTGCCCGCAGACGGAGCGGGCGAGACAACAACAACACCAGCGGGGGCAGCCACGAGTGCATTGGCCGAACAACTGTTAGCGCATTCCATTTTATTCATTTTCTTACTCTGCTTAACAGAGAAAGAATTGGTTGCATTTGCTGCGGCAACAGTTATTGATGAGATCGTCGACTTAGTGTTATTGTTTTTTTTTGGTTTCATAGTTGAAGGAGAGTCTTTATTATGACGCGATGATGTACTGCGAAGTAAGGGCGAGGGGGAAGGAAATTTATCTCTAAGAAGTTTGTTTGGTACATTGTTTATAGCTTTTGCTTGAGACCGAGTAACTCTTTGAGAGACGTTCGAAGTAGATGAGACGAAAGAGAGACACTTTTCAAATTCACTTTCGTTACATATTTTCAACAATTCCTTAACTTTTACTAAGCATGATAGCAGTATGTTCAAGTCGCAAGTATTACATTTCCAAAATATGTTCGCATTTGTCTTTATTAAATTAAATTGACTATCAAGAACATCGGAGCAGTGAACGTGTAAAACCGAGCGACAAAAACCGCAGGAAAGATAATCATTACCCGATATTACAAGATCACATTTCACGCACTTTACATCCATAATAAAAGAAAAGAAAAGAAAAGAAAACTAGCTTTTGATCAAACGATATACTCGTATAAGCTCAAGTAGACTTGTTTAAATATAGAATTTTACACTAGCTAGAGCAACTAAACAGAAACACGTCTATTCTCTTTGACGTGATCTCAACATTTCCAGCACCGAGTTGGTAGGTATCCTTCTTCCATAAGAATTCTTAAACTTGCTTATATCCTCAACACAGACGGCGCTGATGACGACCGGAATGCGTCGGGAATGTCGACTTCATCTAGCAAAAAGTAATTAAAGGCTTCCTCACTATCTGAACTGTAAAACATTTCAACGCTCATCTTATAAATCTTTTGAAAACTGAAATCTTTCAAGATTTAAAGTCATTTCCACAACCATTTATTTTCAAAATGAAAAATAAACTGTCTTTTCGACATTTTCATACAAGTGCTACCAATCTTTCGAAAAGATTTTACTACATTCTAGTCGTTTACAAATCTGCTACAAATTTGGCCGTCTGTCGGTCGTCTGTGTTAGGTAATGAGGATTGAAAAACGACACGCCTCAAGAAACGACAATAGTCGTTTTCGACAAACGACAACGGTTATCGAGGTGAATATCTACTGAAATAAAAAAAAAAAAATAATGCGAAATTTAAAAAAAAGAAGATATGAAGCAGTCAGAAAATACAACTTTTATTTAGTATAATTTCATTTGTTTATCGTATTTTTAAAAAATTCCCACGATATTTTCTATTTTCCTCCCAGGAGGAAATAAAAGGCTACGAATAAAAATTAAGAAAAGAGGAGTTCAAATTAGAAAAAAAATCAATGTTCTCTCCATTTCAAAAGAGCGCTTTTTAACATTTTCCAAACCTTTTTTTATTATTTGCAGAATTTTGTAAAGCTGAATTTTGAAAACAGAATTTTGAAAGCTGAATTTTGTAAAAAGAAATTTGACCCATCCAGAAATTTGACCCCAAAACCCTCTTTCTATAGCTTGTTCAATTTTAGCCTTCACCAGAATACGTCGTTCTTTTGTTGTTTATCTGACAGCAGTGACATTGTAAGTCACCCATGTGCTTCTTTTTCTTGAGTTGTACTACCTTCCTGAGCCCAATATAGCCTGAAGCCAACCTCAGGATTTTCACTTCATGGTAAGATGGTTTGGCCCTTCCACTAGCTAATCTTCTAGTCATTCCCGAGTGACACGTCAGTTAAAACAATGGGATGTTAAATACTAGGCCGGACTCGCCAAATTTACGATGGCCACTCGCTGCAATTCATGGCGCGTGTCGGACGGCGGTCGGTAAATTTATTGATCTGATTCTCGTCGTTAATGGATGGGCGACGTGGAAAGTTATAAACAAAACTCTGGTCTTGAAATTCGAGTCACAGTCAAAATGTACCTGGAGAGTAAGTTTGAAAAACATCCGTCTCTTGATACAGCTCACTTAAAACGCCAGCCCAACCACACATATAGAAGAAGATTACTAGGTGCCGTTTGCCAATTTATGTCCTCCAACGGACACTGTTTGTGAGGCACTGATCTTTGCTAGCTAGTTTTTTGGTAAAGCCGCATACCTTTCCCGCTCTATATTAAATACAGTTCAATAGGTGGACATGCAAAATAACTACTTCTACAAAACAATCCTAAAATGGAAGGTGCTCGCTTTAAATTTTGACGTCACTTCAACTTTAACCCGACAGTGCTCCACACTTTATAAAAAAAAATGTAAATTCCCCTACCAAGTATCGTTTGTTTTCCTAATTTAAATTCACCTCGCATATCCCTGGGTGTTGCAAAATGCAAAATGCACAAGTCGAGCAAAAAATGAGATTTTACATAAAATGCACACGAACCATGTACTCGTATTCACTTTCATGCCGACCTGCTGCAGAATGTACGCCAACCTTAAATAGACTCTCTATTTGCATAAAAGCTTACCCAGTTCTGGGGGAACTCGTTCATAAAATAGTTGTAAATGTGCATATTCAAAGCACGGTCTAACTATCGGAGATAACGTTTTCTCCGTCTTTTGGTTCGTGCAAGGAGTTCTAACTACCAACCATCAAAACTGTTTACTTATTTATTATAGGCCCTCGGGCGGTGACGACAACCGCGATTCCTTTAATGAATGCAAATCTTCACTAAGGTTCACTGGGTTCTGTTGGAACAAGGTCTCCTCTCAGCCAGCACTCTTTGTGGTGACAGAGAATCGTAAATGATTTTGTGTATTCGTCCAGACGAAAATAGGGTTGCGAAATTTGTTTACTTAGGCTCGAAGATTGTTTGAACTTGTAATCAAGGTCTACGAGTGTACGCTTGTGTGCGTGTACGTGTAGTATATACATATTAATTAGTTTGACAAGTTCTTGACCAAGCGCAAGACCCTTTGATGGAGTGCGTCGATTTGTTATTAGTAAAATGGAATCCAATTATTGAGATTGGCCTTATTTTGCGTGCGATATGTTGACAGTTGAAGAAAATTTTAAGTGGTAGAGGGAGTTTTATTTTTCTTTGTATTTCTTAGTGGTGCTTAGAAGAAGTTTTGGTTTATAGTTCGATTGAGTACTGCTTATTAGAAATTCCAGGAAGATCTGAAGAGTCGTTGTGTAATGTGTTGAAAACTAAGTGGAAGGCTGTTAATTGAGAGGGCGGTAAATAGTTTGGATGGAATTGTTACTACCTTATAACTAGTTAATGGTCAGAAAAATTTAAGATAAGATAAAATAACTATTTTATGAACGAGTTTGGCACAATTAGGAGAAACCACTAAACTATGAACTTCAGAGCCAGATTATGACCCACGTTTCGTACTACAACTCCAACCAGAGTCATCACACCCACAAGCAACTTCTTAGCCACAACGAGCATCGCAACCACAGCGACAGTCATACCACAGCAATATCCCCAAAAAAAAAATCCCAACTACACCCGCAGCCAAAACATCAATCATAGCCACATACTCAACGACACCGTCCCAACCACAACCGGAGCCAAAACCACAGTCGCAACCACAGAAACAATTTGAACTTCAAAATTTAAACAACAGCCAAAGATACAACTACAAAATCACAGCCACATCGAAAACTGTAAACGCACATCCACCACAAACAATTCCGACTTTATCCACAGCTACAACCAAAACCACAGTCATAACTACAACTACAGCTGCAAGCAAAATCTCAGCTACAACAAATTCCGCAGCCACAGCTGCAGCCATAACTCCAACCACAAGCGCATACACAAAAAACCTATCCCGACTACAGCCACAGCCGCCACATCAATTACAGCCACAACCACAACATCAACTACACAGCCTCGACCACAACCTACGCCAAAACCACAACCGCAACTACAACTTAAACTTCAAAGTTAAAACAACAGCCACAGCTACAACTACATAAACACAGTCACAATGAGGACGGCAACTACAGCTGAAACTACAGCCACAACCACAAACTCAAACTCACCCAAAACTGCAGTCGCAACCACAGCCGCAACTAAATCTTCGAAATTAAAACAATAACCACAGCTACAGCGACAACAGCTACAACTTCAACCCCAACCACATCAGGGCCACAACAATTACGCAAAAGAAACAGCACTGTCCTAAATAAAGTTGTTTGATCCCAAGTCTTGTTTAAGCAGACCAAGTAATGCTAAATTTTTTTTACGAATTTGTTGATCTATCGCAAAGTATATCTGCCTCCATACAGCTATATGCGATTTCATGTCTATCTATTTGCGTTTCTCGAAGAGAAATTCCACAGGATTTGTAGCTCAAGCGTCTCTGAATCTTCAAAACCGCTTAGTTTGGAGGAGACACAACAGTAGTTGAATAATATAGTTGGTTGGTTTTTTATAGTTAGCCCGATAAAGCATGGATCCCTGTTCCAGAAAGACCAGGAGTACAAACCTTATGCCACATTCTGTCAGGACTGAATGGCTGGATAAATATGTAGGATGTTTTTTTTTAGAGCTTAATTTTTAAAGTGAAGAAGCTTCTCAATTTGCCGTTTGGACCCGGCATAAAATTGTAGATCCCTTCCATTCGTCCCAAAAATGAAAAACTCACACAAACGAATGGTTGTGAAAAGCTAGGCCTAGGGTCCCTACAGACCTGTTGCGCCAACTATTTATTTATTTATTTATTTATTTATTTATTTATTTATTTATTTATTTATTTATTTATTTATTTATTTATTTATTTATTTATTTATTTATTTATTTATTTAATTTTTAAAGTTGCCCAAACACCTTTCTCAGTGACATTCAATTTGACAGATGATTGCTGATTTTAGCTCCTTCTGCTTTGCCATTTCACCATGAGTATAGATCTTTGATATACGGTCGCAGTTGCCCGAAAATCTGCTTAAAAATTAAGTTTCTAGGCTATGCCCAAAATCATACTCAAACGTTAACGACACAAAATTGTCTTTCTATTAACTGAATGACTTGTATGTCTAAAAAACACCTCGGTCCTTACTATACGGGAAACTCAACTGCCCCGCCTTTAAACACCCTGCTTTTCATCATCTTTACAGAGTGCGGACTTTTCAGTGGATCTCATTCCACAATCGTAAAACACTTATACCCCACGTCTTCTTAAATGGTAAATGGCAATTCCAAGCTCTTTTGAAACACAATTTATCCCCCATGCGTCCTGCAATTGTTTTTCCAAACACTGATTGCCGTCCAACAACCGACCCTAGAAATAAGTTATGGGTTTCTAATTAGTATTCCCCTTCTATAACAAGCTCGTTACTCTCTCTAATTTATTCAATACCCATTAGCAATTTAATTGCCACGAACGAGCCAACTGAAATAAGCTCTATTGATTGCGAGGTCCAAACGAATGAGTGTTAAATTTTACTATACACTTATCCTACACCCTTAGTCGTAAAAAGAAAGATACAGAATCAAAAAACTTAAAAGCTTAATCATGTAGGTATTTACAATGCACGCTATGATTACATTTTCACTGGAACAAACTGCAAGAAACTCAACAAAGGAAGCAAATTTTTAATCAACGCACCGCAGGATATTTTTAGCACCACAGGCGAATAATAATTACACACACCCATGAACATGGCGTGGTGGTGGTGGTGGTGGTGGTGCGAATCAGGTCAAGAAGTAGCGTGATTGCTGGTGGTAGCTGCTTTTGTTGTTTCGCCGTTGCACTCGCTTATCCTTTCATCCTTTAGAACAGCACACAAGCACAGCGAGTGGAAGTGAAAATAAAATTAAAGAAAATGGACAAACAAACAGCTCTACTAAATCAAGTGTAATTTACTGTTAACTAAGCAGGATTAATTATTACCGCACGTAAATGGAAGCGACAAGGAGAATAAATAACGCCAAAGACGACCGGTGTAAAGTGATGTTGCACGCGAATGAATCCCCTGTGGATGAATGTGCGAAAATGTTGTGAATTGAAAAATAAATAATTTAAAATTAAAAAAATGGGAAAATTGTTGTTTCCCCTTCCAGTGGTAGTTCCTTTTGAGTTGCCGTGCGTTTACATCGCTAAAGCGCTGTGGGCTAACAATTTTCAATTTGTTCGAAGTTGGCTGGATTGCGATTTGGAACAGGAACAGGAACAGGATTTTTAGGTTAATATCGAGTTGTGGGCTTTTTACAATTTTATGTATGAACTAGCTGGTACCCGCGACTTCGTCTGTGTAGAATTAGTACTCAGAGTAACTCTATAAAAATATTTATATTTATATCTTTGAAGCCAACCAATTAGCCCTACACATTTAAATTCATTGGTAAAATACGCAGCAAATATATTTATTTCTTACCAAATATAGATACCTATGATGAATTTTATTATCCCTAACTTGAGAAATAATTGGTTCGTCATTTAAACTTGGATCCCCTACTTCATCCGCTTCACGTTTTGTTTTCGCGACAAAAAGTAGCCTATGTCATTCTCAGAGGTGACATCTATCCCTATATATTAAAATAATCTTACTTTCGCATTTATAATATAAGTTAAAGAAACCGCAACGGGTTATTCTTAAAAAAAATTAACTTTATTTTCCGACGAGTCTTAATGAACTAAATACAATTCTAAAAGGTATCTTAAATGTAACCTACGGTGACAATGCCGATGTGGAATAGATTTCGTTGAGAATATTTCCAGGAAAGCTCGATGCAGGTGCAGGTGCAGGTGCGATGTAGTGTTGGGTCAGCAATATTGGGTCGTGACTTCATGAATGTTGGATGATGGGAATGGAATGCTGGTGCCTTTCCCATCTGCTGCAATAGTTCTCGTTTCACGATCTGTTGTATTAACTTATATTAGGCCACCTTGAATTTTCTGTGCAAAAATTACAACTGACAACAAAACCTATGTTTTGAAATAAAATAACAGCGTTCCTACCCGATTCCCCCGCAAATTTTGAAAATTCTCTCTTAGATTTCCTATGACTGTAGCTCTTTTCGGCCGTCGACTCTCTTTCGTGGCATCGTTTATACGGACTACAGCGCTCTACAAACATCATGAATGAAAAGTATTTCCCTTCATAGTTGTGCACAACTGCGTAGTTGAAATTTAATGTAGTAAAACTCAACTTTTCAATTGTTAATATTTAAAAAAAGTAAAAATGCAAAAATAAGCACCTTGAAAATCTCTTTTTGTTGACACTTCATTTGTTAAGATTGGTTGAGCGTCTGTACCGCAAGATCTAAATACACTACTACAGTAACTACAGAAATAATATTGTGGATATTAACACCACCATACGCCCATCATCGATCGCACGTCTTCAGCCATCTGCGCATTTCCTCAGAAAAACATTGTCGCTGTTTCATGCATCCTCATTCACCTCTCATACTTCTCTTTCATTTCACTTAATCGGAGAAAACTTCACACAGTTTTTGTTGGAATGTATGTGCGTGTGCGATGTGCGCCAGCCAACCACCCCAAAGCAGAACAACGATCATGAGCAACGGTTGCTGATAATTTTCGATTTGAGAGAATAAATATATTATAAATATTTTTTCATGTTAGATTTTGGGTTGTAGCTCAGCTTCTAGATAACACAGAAAGCTGATTGAGGGCTTGAAATAATTATGGAAGTGTTGGCTCTGTTATGAATTTTGTTTGCATTGATTAAGAATTGTTTGAGTCGATTAAAAGGCAGTAAAATCAGAAAAATACACATTTTGGTCAAAAACGCTCCCAAAAAGGCATGGCAATGAAAGGAATAGCCTATGTCCTTCTCAGGATCTTAAGGCGCATTTCAAAAAAGTTTCATCGAAATCTTTGCAGTAGTTTTCACGCCAACCGTTAACACATGAAAACGGCTACAGTTTTATTATATGTATAGATGATTGCATCCATTGTTAGAGTTGGCTTTTTAGTTTTAGAATGATCTTGCGGCAGAAGCTTAGAGTGCTAATATTTTCAAGAGTTTAGTCTTGGAAAATGGTTTTGATAGTTTATGTGTTTCGAAGCGGCTCCAAACTAAAATACTGCTAAACATTTGAACAAATATCTTCCTTGTGAGAAATTTTTAAAAACGTTACCTCTGTTGTCAACTCGTCAGTAATTAAAGAAAGTCGACCGCTTGTGCAGGGTTTTCCAATTGGGACGAGTCGATTTTGGCAGCCTGAGGCGGACATGTTTTTTTCGTTGTCGTCGTCTGTCTAACCTGGTGTTTATTATTCAGTATGATGCCAAAGCATCACCATCGCAAGTTACTCGACTGAGCAGCATATCTAAATGAGGAAACTTTACCATCAAAATGAGTGTTTGTCAGTGGAAACGTGGCGCCCATTTTACTGCAGACGGGGTGGGACAATTAAAAGTCGACTCTCCAACATTTGGTGGCCAACCCGTTCGGTAGACAGACAGCCAACAGCCCTATGCCAAAGGAATGGCCGATAACATTGCCGCGATCCGTGAAAGTGTACAGGAGAAACCCGAGGCAGTAAACTCCTCGCTGTGCGCAAGAAGTCGGCCTTCCGCAGACTTTTGTGTTCGGGCTTGGGCCTACATCCGTTCAAGATCCAACTGACCCAGGAGCTCAAAGTTATTGACCATAGACAACGCCGTTTGTTCGCTGACTGACGTTTGGAAGAGGACCCCAATTTTGGCCGAAAAATCATCTTTATCTACGAGGCGCAGTTTGGGATGATTGGCTAAGATTAACAAGCAAAATTGCCGTTTATGGGAAGACGCCAACTGAATTTTGGGCGTCATTGGTTCGTTTTTTTTTTTTTTAAAAAGACGCAGTTGAGGACTTCACCATCCACAGAACGATGGTAGCCCATTTCTCTGAACGCTGTGGAGGTAGACGACATGTGGTTTCAGCAGGACGGGGCTTCGTGCCACACAGCAGACGCCACGAAGGACATTCTGCATGAATCTGTATGGTCTGGTTATCTCTCGCAGAGGTGAACTGTCCACCAAGATAGTGCGATTGGACCCCGCTAGGCCCTTAAAGCCAATGTAACCAATACCGTCGCTCAAATTCAGGCGGATATATGCGACAGAGTCTTTTAAAAATTAGAACATTAGCCGAACCTTTGTCGCGCTAGCTCGTCCCCTTTCTTATTGGCTGGAATGCCTTCATTTCCAAGCTCCAGGGACCCAGCAAAGCATTCCTTGCGTTGTCTTCGCGATAGCACTTCACAAGCTTCACTTTTATTTTTATAGCAGCTAAGGCTTTTTTAGCTGTTACGCAGTCAGTAGAAAAGTTGATACCTTCCGGAGGTATTGCCTTTATCGCAGTCTTTGTCACTGCCAAGACTTCCGCTTGCAAGACTGCTATGGTCGATGTTGAGATGCCCCACTCCGGTGTTAATTTTCAATCCGTCTGTATACACGGAAATGGATTCTTCTGTTACACTCTTCCCTATGGGGCGATGTAATGGGTGATATGTACATTGATAGTATTTCGGTAGGATCGTTGAGTGACCCGTTTCCAGTTTACTGACTGACTGATTCTCATTCTCACCTGTTGCTGCCAATGATTGCACAAAGACATCTAGCAGTAGCAGGTTTGGGCACAGCCTCAAGCCCGGCGGTTTTGTTAGTATACGTCTTACAACGATTATCAAAAAAAAACTTTTTGCTCTTTCTGTGCAAAGCCCTACGATATTCCCAGAATACATAAATAACTGACCGTGAACTTCGACCGCCCCTATTCATTCAGCTGAGCTCTGAACTGAGATCGAGCATTATGAGCGCGCTATGAAGCGAGCGTGCTCAGATTGTTCTGAGGTATTTATGAAACACACTTGAGCACATAGTTTACATTTGTTGTAAATATATGTATAAATTGAATATTTATAAATTTTTATTTATTAAATTCGTTAATATTCAGTTCCACAACAACAAGGTTCGTCCGCCATTTCAACTTTTTTGCTTATCCTGTTTTTTTTTTTTAAATAAATTGAAGAATTAGGAACGTATTATGAGATACCGGACTATCTCCGTAAAACTAAGCCATATTAGAACATATTTTGAATTATAGATTTTTGATTGCTTTGTTTATGCAGGTAAAAAGTCATAAATGAGCTGACCCTTCATTGCTTTTGAAAAATTTGAGTTCTGCGACATTTAATGTCATCACTGCCAACGGAGAAAAAGATAACAATATGACAGCTGACAGTCCGGGGTATACGAAAGAACAACGAATTTTCATTGTTGAGCAATATTTTAAAAATAATGAAGGTTTGTCAGTCCGCAATTTTCGTTCAAAATATGGCCGTTATAGTGATTAAAAACCATGAACTGTGAAGAGAATAATTAAAAAATTCAGGGAGACTGGATAAAATACTCTAAGTGTCCTGTCACAAGTCGTTCAAGAGAAAACATCGAAGCAGTTCGCGAGAGTACTGCTGACAGTCCAGAACCATCAATGCGGCACCGTAGTCAAGAATTGGGAATTTCGAGAACCTCTCTATAGCTAATTCTCACAAAAGACTTGAAACTTCATGCTTACAAAGTTCAATTGACTCAAGAACTGAAGACTGCTGACCATCTAGAGCGAAGAGAGTTCGTTGAATGGAGTTTGAATGCAATTTTTTTAAACAAAATCGTCTTCAGTGATGAAACGTCAAAATCGGACATTTTTCTTTGCGGTTTTTTGAAGTCAAAGGTCTGTGCAAACAAGCCCACGACCATAGACAAACCATACTGAGACCCCCAACTCACAATCCTCTTGCCGCTGGGCCCCTCAATTTTTTTTCAAATTCGCCATTTTGTATTCCTACCGGTGTTATGTCAAAAAAGAATCAGTGTGACATGCAAAAACACACAAAAACTACAAAAATAAATGCTGCCAACCGCGGCAACCGTGGGGAAATGTGACAGAATTCGGGAATTCAACATTTTTACATAACTGAATGCCATTGGTTAGTTATTATTAATTGTTAAAAGGCGAATAATTTCATTTGTTTGGTTAGTAAAACTATCTAAAGTTGATGTTCTATATACTAGAAACATATTAGGACAAACATGGTTGTATATTTTCCGCTTTTGGATATCATTAACTTCGATTTTGTGTGTAAATTCTTCTTAAATAATGAAGAAAATTTGCTCAAAATGTTTTCATTTTCCCTCAACCAATCTACATTGTTAATTTTTCATGAACATTTTAAGCAAATGTGCACTTATTCCCAAAAAAAAATATTATCTACACGTAACGAACAATTTCAAATTTAACGGATAAAACTCTATGAACTCTGCCAGCAACTTTGCCCACCAGATGTGTACACTCCATAAAAAATATAGCTTGTAGGCTAAGTAACGGGAAATCGTCCGGAGTTGGTGGTCTCAGTATTGTCTCTGCCCACGACCACCAACGCCTTGAAAGAGGAAATCGGGAGGTGTATTAACGAAATTCAACCACATTTATGCGAAACGGTCATAGAAAATTTCAATAAAAGAGTACGTACTCGCCAGCAAAGCTGTTACATAACCCCAATCTGTATACTCCATGAATCAATAAAAAAAATTAAGCTTTCTAAATTAAAGTCTGTATTTTCTGTCAAAATTACATTTTGCGTGAATTATGGGTCACCCTTTATTTGTGTGCGAAATCTGTGAAGTTTTAAAAATGAGTTAATTAAAACTTAAGCATCAAGCTTATTCCGACTGGAGCTGTTCCCTATATGCCATTCAAATTAAACTTTATTGATTTATTAAACGAGTAGGTTGTCCCAGTTGCATATTTGGAGAAAGTCTGATAGATGTACAATGCGTCGACTTAATTGCTATTTTGCGCAGTGTCGATTATTGGGACAGAAACCGCCGTATTTCTGATTGATTTTGAACGAAGTCTTAAATAACTGGTCAATAGTTTTAATGGATTTTAATATTTAAACATAAAATTCTCTTTATTAAAATTTTTCATGTCTTAATGTTTTAAAAATCTAAGTGTATTACAAAATAACTCACTAAAACTACAGTGAATAAATTCAAACAATTAAAAACTAACACAACGGTCATGTATTGTTTGAATGGATCTACCAATATGTATGTATATTTTAAAGGAGTGCCCATCTATACTTTACACACTCCGTAAAAATCTACAACAAATAAATCGAAAACCGAATGTAACCCTTCACATGAGAGGTCGGTATGAATAATTAAAAAATACAAAACAATCTATGAAAAAGAAAATCTAACATGTTTACCCTGCCTCTATATACGCCCTTCAATACAGGTGACATAGAAGGGGGCAATATGGTAACTCGCACTCGGCTAACCTATAAACTAATCCAACAGTATTCTCTAAAAACATTTATTACAGGAATGTCCTTACGCACTTGGTGGACGCTGCAGTTGGGCGTATGTCACGCGACAAAAGTCACTCACTGATACCGGTACCAGCAACAACAGCAGGAATGCCAACGATAACAACGACGCCCACCGTGGTAGCGTCAATGGCAACGTCCGCCATTCTGGGCGAAGAGCTTCGCGCCACCATTTACATGACTAATTGTGTCAGTTTCCAAAGCGAAATCCTAACAATCGATGTCGACTCCGGGGAGATGCTCAACATTGACAGGTACATAACCGTGTTACCGCCAATCGAATACAGAATGAAATCTGCGGGCGGTCGTGATTCTTTATTTTCCGCATTTCCCAGTTATAGGTTACGCGTCACCTTAAAATGTGAAACAGCTGATAAATCCCCAACAACACTTGCCACTTTATTGCAAATTATTTTAGACGAATCTGGCTTCTTAGGAGTTTCGTGATTTTGCAGCAAATACCGTTCGACATCCTCTTTGCGCACAAACTAAGTATTAAATAGACCGTCAGCTCTTGCAACTTAAGAGAATTTGCCTACAAGCTGTTTTCCGTGTTTCTATGTGGCAAAGTATGTGTGCCATGTTAAAGTAGATTAGCCGCACACATACTCTCGCACATAGGAACCTGACAGTTGCCTGACAGTTCATTTTGTGGTAACATTGAAATAAATTCAAATAATTCAAATAACTGCCCGTTATCGGGACGTGTGAAGAAAACGGTGGGTATGGTGTGGTGAATTTAGTACCAAATTCTATTAAAACGCATAGGTTAGGTAGGTGTAGGTACGTATTAAGATTTCTTTCATTTTACCTAGATAATCTATATAGTACGGAATGTTTTCATCTTTGTTATAAAAAATCGAAATCGATAAACTATATGAATCATTGACAAAAATATAAAAAAAAAACGCTTATTAATATAAAAAAATATTTAATTACTAATGATTATGAATCGTATATATTAAAAGCAAATAAATTGTAAGCAGCAAAACTTAAATGCGTGAGACATATCAAGGTACAAATCAGTAAACATGTTTATTTCCAATTTTGCTTAAATACATTTTGAGTTTCGTTCTTTCCCGTAAATTTTAAAGAAAATAAATTTTCGTTGATTGTGTCTACTAGACTTTTTATTTTTATTATAAATGAACATTATTCATATTCTCGGCTGACGCAATTGATTTCAAATGTAATTTCATTAATTGTGTCAATTGTTCCAAATTTTCTAATACATTTTTTTTTTTTTTTTAATGAACGGAATCTTCATGAAAAGATTATAACTAAAAACTCATACTATTTCAAATCTTAATAGTCGTAATCAATTTTTCTCTTTAAATTCTTTGCCGTTTTTCTGTGGACATTCACGGTGAAATCATTTTTCACCAAAAACAGCAAACGAAAACAGACACAATAATTATAGGAACAAAAATATCTTATTTTATTTGACACATCATTCCTTTGTTTATTTATGTTGATTACATTCGCTATTATAAATTTCGTAGAATATCTACATGTTTTCGTGGTGAAATAAAACAACGAGCTTAAACTCTCAGAACGCATCCATCAGCTGACAGAAACTCACCAAATACACTAACTCTCAGTCAGTGTTCTCAGCACGCTCACTTTATTTTTCACAAGAAGTGTGTTAATTTTTCCCTTTTCACTAAACTCAAATTCCCTTAGATTTTTTATGGAAAATACATACTTTTAGAAGTAAAATTTGTATTGTTCGGAAATAAAATCATATTAAATTAATCTTCAGTATAAAAATCGCAGTTTGCTAACATTATAATGATAATTTTTAATTTTTTGATAATGGAAATTTTTGCTTAAGGCAAATCTCTTTTTTATGTACATTTAGTGCGTTGATATTCATAGTGAAATGTAGTTCGACTGTTTTTCAGCCATATTATTGATAGTCCAACAATTAAGACATTTTTTCCTTTTACGCAGGAAAGTTTTTCAAAAATTTAAATTCCCACAAAAAGGTAGAGATACCACAATGCAGGAACACTGCTGAGTGTCAGTATTTTATTACTCCTCCCACCTTTTAGAAATTATTTTTTTTGCTGCTTCACACGTATTCACAGATATGAAATTTAAGAGAATTTTATTTTAAAAATTTGCGGGGGGAATCGGGTAGGTGCGCGGGAGCTGACGGTCTATTTAATACTTAGTTTATGCTCTTTGCGATTATTAAATCATTTTTTGTTGCTGTTGTTCTTATTGCGAGGTTCAAATGTCATAAAGCAAGTGGGGGTGTGGCTCACAGCTTAAGTGCTTTTAGCTCTCTTAGCAAAGAATGTCACAACTAAAACAATACAATAAGCACAATAGGCACTCTCAAGGATAATAGGACAATGACAAGCACGATGAGATTGCTATTGCTAACAAACAGACAGGGCGGGTCTGACACATTGTGGGTCTGACACATGTCGAGGTCTGACACCTGTGCGGGCCTGGATGTTTCAAAAGGGCTGAGTAAAAAATAACTGCGGGGGAGTTCCATAGGTCTGTTCGCGGTTTACATGACTTATTTTTGAAATGTTTCTTAAGACTCCGAGAAGGCTTCCAGCTGTGTTTTAATTTGCCACGCCTACTTTTTTAAAGGCGTTTTTGACCAAAATGTATTTTATTCTGCGGATTTAACTGCCTCAAAGATGGCATTATTCGAAATTCATAAAAAGCGCAGGAAACCAAAAGGAACCGAAGCTTCCTTAAATATCTTAAGCTAAGGCGGACTTAGACCTCATTTATTCATTAATCCCACTTAGCCATTAAAAGGGTACCGGTTCTAGGATGTTTATGTGAACCCTTTATAACCCTCGATCTTTCGGACAGAGGAGAGATATCGGATTCGATCTGACCAGCTTATTTTGAGCCTACCTAGAGGCCGCCTGCCTGATGTCGTGGATTTTATGGCACGGCTTGGAAATCAAGCTTGGGACAAGCGTTTAAAGTGACCAAACCACCAAAGCATGGACCTTCCGGAGAATTTGGTGCTCGACATTGTGTACCTCACGTATTCTCGATCTGATGCTCCTTATACGAGCGAGTCACACCTGAAATGTAGCGAGTCACACATCCAATATAGCGAGTCATACCTGCAATATACCGAGGAAACCCCATTTCGGCAGCTTGTATTCGCGGTCTTCATCTTTCGGTCACTACTACAACCAAAAACTTAGCTTTGAGACCAAGTTCAGCCCACCTCATAATAGAGAGATCTAAAAAAACAAATATTTGGCCCAGCAGGTCCGTAAAGCCCTAGCCGTAGCTTCTGCATTTTTGTTTTATTGTGACGAATAGAAGGGACCTTCAATTTTATGCCAAGTCCAAACGGCTGATTGCAAAAGCTCTCACGCCATTTATACTCTCTGATGTTTGACGTTAGACTTCAAGATCTAAATTTTGTTTTCTTTGGCTCCAACCTGAGGCTCCCCTCTTAGCTGTCCAGCTGAACCACTGATCAGTCATACAGTAAAACTCTGCATTGCTCCTTCCATCACTCATAAATAATACCTCTAGATAGTTAAACTTCTCCACTTGGAGACTACCTACTATTGAGGTATGACGGCTCTGAGTTGATCCTTTAAAGCTCCTAATGATCACCAAAGTTGGCTCTTTCTGTATGGGTTTCACATTACTTTTGCAAGGCTATGTGCACTTCCAATTTGGGTTCGAATCACAACCTTTCTGTTGAGGTTCTAACAGCTCTGTATATACGGGTACTTCACATTTTTTAGGAAGCTCTGACAGCTGCCGATGTGTGATCTTTAACTCTTTGAAGAAGCTCTAGCAGCCTAAGTAAAATATTGTTTGGGGGTTCGCGTATCTTTATTTAATGCAGCCATGAAGTTTCCAGTTAATGTGCCTACATAATAGAGCTGGCGCATTTTAAAGGCCTATCGTAGCCCTACAATTTTCTGAGTGATAGCTTATAAATATAGCATTGAATTCATCGACCCAAGCTGGTTATTGTCATGGAATTGTAATAGTCTTGGAGAAAGTACAGAACCTTGGGGCACTCCAGCGTTTACGCCATCTATTTACTATTAGTTGAACTGATTGCTTTATCCGCAGAGTTGCTGTCGTAATTCATAAGAGGCTTATTTGTGTAGAAGGAACCGATGCTAGACCCGATCAAAAGCCCTTAAGATGTGAAAGCCTACAGGTTAGATTTATTATTTTTGGATTGCCTGCTCCCATTAAAAGGCCTTTCTTAAAAGGTTCCCAGTAAAATGATGACTGCGGAATCAATATTGCCTATCATTCATTAACCGGTGACCTTCCAGATATTTAACTTTTTTGACACTTGTTGCCTCTCCTTTTGCATCGAATATCATGGAACTTAAGTGTTAAATAGGTAGTTTTGCGGTGCAAACATTTCCTTCCTCTTTTTATCTTTTTAGGAAACGTTCAAGTAAAAGCGGTCTTCCAGCAGAAAGGAGAAGCCTTTTTGGAGTACGACATATCAAACAGCTTACTACTAGAGGTGTAAGTTCTAGTACACCGTGTTTGAATTATTAGCCGTTGGAGTGAGTCTTGCTTATTTCAAAATCAAACACTCCTTACGTAAGCCCTTGCTCTAGAAATGCCCTTCTATTGTGATATATCAGCTCGAGGAGTCATCGAGCTATAGCTACGGCTTAACTACTTTTGAACTTTTATTTGTACGGTTTAAAATTATTTTGTTTGACTTTCTGTGGTGTAGCTAAGGGTTCACAGAAATTTGTTGAAGGAACTAGTAAGTGACCTGTAAAATCAGGGAATTTAGCGGACAGTATAGGCGGAGTTAAACGCACGTCCATCGAGTTTTGTCCCGTTGCCAATCCAGCTCTCTAAGTATGCGATGAATTGCTCGTGATCGGAATTTTGATTTCACTCAACAAACAAAAATGTCGGATTCCACTTGTGCAAGATCAAGAGAAGAATTTTCAAGCAAAAATATCAGGCCCCTTTTTAAGGTGTTGTGAGTTCGCGATCTGTCTTGCAACTGAATTTTTTGCTTATTGCTATTGGAATGCACGTGAGCCATTGGGACTTGCAATAAGTCTCTTCCAAAGGCGAAAATCAGTCTGCTCTCAGTTTTGAGTAAAGCGGGACTTTTACCTACTAAGTTTGATTTTTACCCACTCACGCCTTCTCCCTTCTTGCTGTTTTCCTTGCGGTACCGCCTTCTTGGCATTTCATCGCATCTCGGAGACGAGCCAGTCTTCCTATTTTTTTAGCTTCAGTTAAAGCTTTTGTGCTCGAATTTAAATCCATCAATCTTCTGTTAAAAAAAATTATCAGCACGATGCAAAATACATTCCTCTGCTGGTTGTCTCTTGTTTTGCTGTCAGTATAGGATGGTTAGTTGATTTTAGATCAAGTTCCCTAAGGCAGCGGCACTTTAGACTTTCATTTTGAAGTCATTTGACTTAGGCTCTCTTACGAGAAATAGATTAAGCGTTCTCGGAACTTGGATTGTCCAGAATCTGAGTGGCTCTTCTATAAGCTGAACGTGATTGCCGAAAAGATTCCGAAGTCTTGAGCCTGTTTCCCTTTGCTTGGTCCGTTTTATCAGATTTTCGTAGTCATGCTACTGGCTATCGTAAGTCGTTCAGTGACGGGAAAAGAACTCCTTATCCGAGTCTGTCCCGTTTGGCAAATTCACATCCAAGTTTTGATGCTGTCTCTGCTCTTTATAGAAAACACCTCAATATATAGCACAGTTGTCCATAGCCTTTGTGCCGGGATCACCACAGGACACTCTCTGGATGACAGCTTTATCAGCATTCTCTAGCATTCAGCTAACTGTGCGGCTGTTCATGCCCTGTCGAATGTACGAACATTTCAAGTGCTGATTCTAGAGGTGTTGACATTTTTTTCCTTTTTCAAAGTTGCCATCATTGAATCTGTATGGCATGAAAGCAAAGCCCTGGATGTCCAGTTACATTTTATAGGATGAGGGTCTGAGCTGCTTCACTTTGTGATACGGACGCTCTCATTGGAGCTCATTGGCTACCACATCCTTTTCAAAACCCGGTCTTTGTATTTATATCGGAGACCCTCATAGATCTGGGACTATGAATATGTCGAAGGAGGTTTAATTTGGCCTTGCTTCTGTTGACTTCATCTAGGGCGTTTTTTCGCTACCTGGGAAACTGCTTTAGAAAGTTAAATACTTCAGTGACGTTTATTCAAAGGTGCGCAGGTGCTCTCTGCACACCCTAACCAAATCTATTATAATACTGCACTGAAACACATTTCTGTTTCTTTGCAATAATTTATGTATTAACTAATCAGTATTTGTAAATTAATAGTTGAAATCAACATAAGATGTTGAAAGAATTGTATCAAACAAAAATCCATATCTCCCTGTATCAATAATTCCAATTTACGTGACTTGGTGGTAATGAAACTCACCCGTCGGGGTGTTCATCTCGCTTTAGAGCACCGTGGACAGGCAAAATAACGTACAAAAAAGAAAGACGAAATAAAAATAAATAAACCCTTACCCTCATAAATCTACCTGACTTGGTGTTCGCCTACATCAAGCGCACCTCTTTGCAGTTCGCTTCGCACTTCTTGTAGTTTCTTCGTTCCACCCTGGCAAACATAGAGTTGTTGTACTACTTGTGCGGTGTGCCTTCTGCCTGCCTAGTGTGAGTGAGTGCCTACTCTGTACAGGAACAAGAACAACACAAGATCATACAAGATACAACTTACAACAGCCAGAGCCAGAGTCCCATTTCCATCCTAGTGCTTCGATGTTCGATCTCCTGTGGTGCGTTTGCAAAAAAAGAAAATTTTGTTTATTTATTAACTTCTTTATCTTAATGCTAGCGGATAAACAATATTTTGAGTTTTTTCGGTAGGTGTGTAAACATAAAGATTTTTTGGCGTTCCAACTAGAGCAAGCAACATATAATTGGCCGTGCGAAAAACAGGAATTTTCTAAGTTCAAACCAGCAACACTTAGCGATTGGCCTTGAGCCTTATTGATGGTTATGGCGAAAGCAAGACGCACTGGAAACTGTAATCGCTTGAAATCGAAGGGTAAATCGGTTGAAATCATTGGAATCCGTGGTATCAGCACTTCTTCTCCTTTACATTTGCCGCTGATGATTGTGGCTTCGGTTAAATTTGGGGATAGTTTTTTAACAGCAAGTCTTGTAAAATATATTTTTTATGTTAAGTGTACCTGTTAAACATGAATTGTTACTTAAAACCATATCATAAAATTTATTGTTTACTTCTTTACCTTTTTTATTTATTCTAGGACTATGAGGAACGCTAAAACCATTTTTGAACAACATTATTAAATAACCTTGCAAAAAGTCTTGAATGTGATAATTTATTTTAATGCTTATTTGTTTTTTGCTTTTGGTACCACGCCCATTTATCCCATTCCGCCCATTTTCAGTTCGACTAATAATATTTGTAATTGATGGACTCGTACAAAATTTGAAGGCTATATAGCTAATATAGAACCCTAGATATTTAATATTAATATTAATTTTGTATATGAGCTAAATATTCAGTTTGTATGGCAGCTGCCACGCCCACTGGTATGATCCCGCCCAATTTTCCCATGACTATTCATAATATAATCAACGTGCACAAATTTCTAAGACTCTGCCTATTATAGTACTGTAGATATATGATATTAAATATTTACTTTGTATGGGAGCTGCCACTCCCACTGGTCCGATCCCGCCCATTTTTTTCCTGATTATTCAAATCAGTAACATATGGGATACTGCAATGTTTCAAAACTCTTGCTATCACAATAGTCAAGATATATGATGTTATTCAATTTATGTGGGAGGGGCCATGCCCACTTGAAATATATATAGCCGAAAACCTAATTTAGACTATAACCTTTCAAATGAAACCGGTTTGGGCCAAATCGGTTGGATGGTTTTAGAGTCTATAGAGGACAAACATACAAACATTGTATTTTATATATATAGATTCGTTCCCATTCTGGTCCTCCGAGTGTACAAAAATGGAATAGACTATAGAGTCGGTTGCAAAGGGACAACATGTCAACAATTGACTAAAAATGTGAATATTCGAAAATTTGATATTGCAACTGCTTTTATTGAAAACTACTTGCGATACCATCTTCACAGCTGTGTTCAGCTGATCAATTTTAAATAATTTATTATGGTAGGCCAACACTTCCTTCTCCAAATTTAATTACAGTCGAATCCCTCTAAGTCGAACCTCCTTTAACTCGAATTTCCCTCTAACTCGAACTTTTCGACCCAATTTTTGCATTCCCTTCAATTTTGCATACAAAAGTCATCCTCCAAGTCGAAATCCCTATAAGTCGAAAATCCCTCAAACTCAAACATATTCTTTTGATTCTTGACCTATTACAATATTCCTCTAAGTTAAATTTTTCGTCTGAAGAAAACAAAATCAAAAAAAAAAAACAGATCTCCCTCTCGCAAGTGTTGCGTCGCGACGATACGTTGTGTTTCTAAAGGGTGATTTTTTAAGAGGTTTAGAACTTTTTTTAAAAAAAAAACACAAAAAATTCGAAAAAATGAATGAAATATTTATTTGAATCGATAGTTTGAACCTTGCAATTTAATGTTTAAAGATAATTTCATGCAAATGTTGACCGCGGCTGCGTCTCAGGTAGCCCATCCGCTGAGTCCAATTTTGGCATACTCTTTCACACATATCGGCCGGTATCTCACGAATGAATGCATGGATGTTGGCTTCCAGTGCGTCAATCGAAGCGGGCTTGTCCCTATACACATTAGCCTTGGCATACCCCCACAAAAAATAATCTAATGGTGTCAAATCGCACGATCTAGGCGGCCAATTGACCGGCCCGAAACGTGAAATTAACTGTTCACCAAACTCGCCTCGCAATTGCGCCATTGTTTCGCGTGCTGTGTGGCATGTGGCACCGTCTTGTTGAAACCACATATCATGCAAGTCAAGAACTTCCATTTCGGGCAAAAAAAAGTTTGTTATCATCGCTCGGTAGCGTTCACCATTGACAGTAACGCTGCGATTCGCATCATCTTTGAAGAAATATGGCCCAATAATGCCGCCGGCCCATAAACCGCACCAAACAGTGGCTTTTTCGGGATGCATTGGTAGCTGTTGCAATGCTTCTGGCTGATCTTCACTCCAAATGCGGCAATTTTGCTTATTTACGTACCCATTCAACCAAAAATGAGCCTCATCGCTGAACACAATTTTTCGATAAAAAAGCGGATCCTCGGCCAGCTTTCCAAGAGCCCATTCACCAAAAATTCGGCGTTGTGGTAGGTCGGCTGGCTTTAGTTCTTGCACCAGCTGTATCTTAAAAGGCTTTACGCCCAAATCCTTCCGCAAAATTTTCCACGTAGTGCTGTAACAAAGGCCTAACTGCTGGGAACGGCGCCGAATCGACATTTCGCGGTCTTCTGTCACACTAGCTGATACGGCCGCAATATTTTCTTCACTACGCACAGTACGTAAACGTGTTGGTGGTTTAATGTCCAACAAAGTAAATTTGGTGCGAAATTTGGTCACAATCTTCCGAATAGACTGCTCAGAAGGTCGAGAATGCCGATCATAAAATGGAAGCAGCGCGCGATGAACATTTCGAACCGAGCACGAATTTTGATAGTAAAATTCAATAATTTGCAAGCGTTGTTCATTTGTAAGACGATCCATGGTTAAATTGCAAACCAAACTGAAGCTGTTTGACAGTGACACAAGGTACTAAACACACGTCAGCTGTCAAAACCAGTGTTGCCAAAACCAAACCAGCTAAAAAATCACCCTTTATAAGCAAAGTCTTCTTTTGGCCTTGCCTGTTTTTTTTTTCAATTATCTGATCATTTTAGAGTTGCTATAAATATGCACATTTTTTCCCAATAGAAGAAGTAATAAACAAAATATAAATCTACATATAAAAAAACTTAGTAATTAGTTGTCTATAACGCCCGCGTAGGGTCCTGGAATAGAACAAAAAATACACTATCTTTCTACTGTAGAAAATATAGTGAACTACTGAAAGCACCACGGCACGTCACTGCAACAATTACTATTGATAGGTAAATGTGGGTCGATCATTACTCTACTTGTAAAAGTTGGCTTTCTTCTTTGCAGATAAAACTCGAAGCCTTTTATCAATATGTCCCTGCTCAAGCTTGGCATACACACAGTAAAGTTGTAGTTGATCCTATAGCATTTGACTTCATATTAGTAAATCTTGAAGTTTGAAGAACCTTCATCAACAACTAGAAAGGGTTTTTCATTCCAACTAGAGTTCGCCCAGTGGTGGAATTCTAGACACGACATATTGGAAAACAAATGACACACAACATTGCATCTCTGCACAATCTTCCCAAAAAAAGCAAGTATGTTGCGTTTAAGGGAGTTAAAGTATTTCTTAAGTATTTTCCTTTGCCTATAAAAGCTGTCCTTGTTTCTTATACCAATTCAAGTTTGTCTTGCAAGTCCCATCAAATACCAACGGCCTCCATTATAATTCTTAATCCCCATTATTATCATAGCAGCACTGAAATTCCCATAAAAATTCACATTTGTGCGGAGAGTCATAAAATTCTCCACCGTACGACCCATTTCGGCTTTGAGATTGAACTACAATTACTATCCTTTGAATTAATTCACAGAATTCCGCCATATGGCCGGCAACTTAATTTTCCATTCACTCGTGAGTGTGGCTGTGTGCATGTGGGTTTATTACACACTTGCTACTTACCAACCGACATAAAATTTGGGGCATGATGGTAATTACGGTTATCGATGCGACAATCTTTCATCCATAAAAGATTTACATGCGCGTGCCCAGTGTTGCCAGATAAAAAAAAATCTGAAAATCTTGTTTTTCCGAAACAAAAAATATTTTTTTCAAGATTTTTTCCAAAATATAAAAAGAGCGAATTTTAAAATGCAATTTTGAAGTACTACTAATACACAAATCCCCTAAATATCTATAAAAAAAACTGTGGTCATAAATTAATGTTAATATTTGAATTAAATTGACTTACAATTGCTTTGCTTACGTATATCAAGATCATAGAATTTCGGTTAATTAAAGCTCAAAAAATCCTTGGTAAAGATAAAAATTTCAACAACCGTTTCAGTACATACTAGACCATTTTTCCAAAAAACACCTAACATCAGTTATTCTATGAAATTCGTTAAAAATTGATGTTTCCTTAGAGTTGATGAAAACGTAAGTTCGACGGAAATTTTGCAAGGGCTCTGTTCGACTCACATTATATATAATAATAGAATTAATAGAAAACGTTTTTCTTCAATAGAAAAGGTTCTTTTAATGTGCTAAGTCCTTGATATCAAAAATCTTGAAAATTGTTGATTTCGGGGTAAAAAGTCCTGTACATATTTTGGAGCTCAAAAATCTTGAAAAAAAAAGATATATCTTGTAATCTGGCATCACTGCGCGTGCCTACTTAGCCCCGACGCGCGAATTTTATATATGAGCAGAAATGTGTTGACGTTTCCTTAATTTATGGATCCACTACATCGCAATGCTAATTAAAGTCTTGAATGAAGGCATCATACACTTACATACTGTATACTCGTACAAAGCTGGTTTGAGCCTCTTAATGATACCCGTAAACTTCAAATGACTCATTATCAACCTCGTTTTATTCAAAGAACTTGGATTGTGCTTGGAAATTCGGTTGAAGGCGGCTAATTTGATGTTAACCTTTGTATTTATCCCTTCTTACGTCACTTGGCAGATGCAAACGAGCATCAGTTCAACAATTTATCACGAGATAGTAAAATGTCAAATGGCTGTTACATAGGCTTTTACTTTTCAAGTAAAAACAGTCATAGAGCTCTGCCATCAAGTAAGGATCCTGACTCTTAAAAAGAGAAGAAAAAAAAAAACACAAAATTCGACTGTAAAGTCCTCTTTTGCTAGTTAACTCTAAATCCCACCTAGCAATTCATAGGTATGAAACAAATTTAACCAAAGTCAACTTCTGCAACCTATTGTAACTCAATTTTATTGTGTCACCCGAGGCGAGCTTCTAGATGTCGTTGATGTGAACCAAATGAACAAAAATTTCTATGATTTGACAGATAAAGCAAGAAGACATTTGAAGAAGTAAAAACTTTTGTGATTTGTGTTTGCTGATTTCTTGCCTTTGGACTGTCTATGCGCTATGCCCCACCATTTTTACAAACAAAATCACTATTTTTCTGGGTATTTCTAGTTTTATTTTAGTTCACGTTGAAAAACTAGAACGAATGATAAAATATCAATAGCAGTGTCGCTTCTTTTGTTTTCTTTCGTATTTCTATAATAAAAATAAAATTAAATCGTATTTTAAAAAAAATACCCACGACATTTTTAACTTTCTCCATTACGTAGTAAGAGAAAGATATTTGTATTCGTACAAAATTTCGAACTCGAGATGTTAAAAAAAGTGGGTCGCAACATTCTGTCCATCTGTCTGTCTGTCTGTCTGTCCCAAGGCCTACAGCCTAAGCCTGAACGGATTTCGTTCAAACTTCGGATTTAAAGTTTGGAGGCTTACTTACTTTTTTGCATGGTAACATTAGCTGTTTTTTATTATCAGCGTGATCTGATCCGAATCAGATCACGAAAATAAAACAAAACGGATCATTGAAAAGTTTAATTTTGGAATTGTGGCAACAGTTGCTGTCAAAAACAAAACAGATAATACAGGGTATTTCAAACTTGATATTGCCACCAGCCATATTGCAAATATTCTTCTCAACGTGACGTCACACAAGCCACATGTCATTTCACTTGCAATGTCGGGGGGTATTACCATATTTGAATCAAATTTGCATAATTTTTCTTTTCAAAAATACTTTCGTGAAACAAATTTAGTATTTTATGTTCAAATATGCACCACATGAACAATATTTTGCTGCTAACGCTTGAGTTTATCTTGGCATATTAAGGTGTGTCCCGACCACCGAAAGATTTCAGAAATGTTTCTGAAGCAAATCGGACAGATTTTATAAACATTTATAAAAGATTTCTGGAAGAAAATAATGTGGTGGGATTATTAGCAGCGAGTGAAGTTTTCATTTTTGTAATTCTGGTCTCGGCAATCACGCGACACGCGATTTAATTCAAATAATCGTTATAAACTTTCTCCTTAGGTATTCCAGGCTTTTCTACACATTTTTATTTTATTTAAAAAAAATAATAATCGAAAAACAGCACTTTCAAACAACACTTTCTGCATGGAAACTTGTAAAACACTTTTCCCATCACGATTGGGTAACAGTGAAACATTTCATAAATATTTTTTTGGTGTTCAGATCCAAACCAGCAAAACATTTCATAAACATTTTATAAAAATTGTTTTGTTTAATAAATGTTTTAGGAATATTTATGGAACATGTAGGTATTTAATTGTTTATCAAACGTTTGGATGGTCTGGACATACCTAGTAGAACGAGAAAAAACGAAATAACTCGGAATACGGACAGGGAGTCAGAAGTCAGAAGTCAGAAGTCTCAGAAGTGATATGGGGGATTTTCTAGGGGAATGTTCTAGAACTTCCTGGAAGTATCTAAAAGCTTCGAGATTTCCTGTGCCTAAAGTGACTCAAAAGACGCTGACAACTGACAGTGACAGTGAAATTAAGGGCGGGTGCTCGTTGATCTCTCCATCGCTACAGCATCTTTCATAAAGAGACCAGATGAAGAAGTGACAGAGTCGCAAGTACCCAGTTAATATATAGACCCGTGCAGAGCATATGGTCCTGTTGATAACTTGTCATGAACGGTCTGTTGTGCCCTTGATCGCCCGAATTTCACTACTCCTCTGAAAAGAAATGCCAAACCGTCAAAATCACGCCCCACAAAATCGCCTTTCTGTTTCACAACTCGCTAATTGACTTACGCAATGCCCCGCTAACAAATCAGCTCTCACAATTCACAAAATTCCGCCTGTTCACCACAAGTATGCCCAAACCAAACAAAACCGCCAACAAATTCGTCAAATGCCCACGTCGCTGTCAAGTGCAGCACACGTCGAGATTCCGATAGAATTGAGTCTTTTGAAAAAGTGGCCTTCGACAGAGGCGCACGAGTGTTGCCTGCCGCCACTCCCGTCACATTTCCGTCTGTCACTCCCCATATTGATGCGAAAACTCATTGAAAATATTCAACTTTGATCCCCGCTTTGCTTAATTCAATTCATTTCCATTTGCATACACTAACGTTCCGCGAAGAGCTCTCCTGCTGTGATAGTCCACCCGTCCGCACAAAGCTGAGTAGAACATTTTTATAGATAAGTGCTCGCGCGCCGCGGGAGGGAGTGCTTATTTTATCTCGCGAATTCATGTGGAATTCTTCAAATAACCAATTCTTTGGGGGTGGGAGATGGTTGGTTGGACAAAAACTCCCACTCACGCTCTGGCAATAAATCGTCAAATGCGCATGTGAGCGATGAGCTGAGATTTATGTCAACGATGACGACGATGATGTTTTATGTGCAATGTCCCTAATACACTGCCATAAACGAAGGGATTCCTTTAAGGATGCTTTTTCGTTTAGTCGGGTAATAATAAATATATTCCGATATATATGATTTAACGGGGCATTTGGTTTGGTATTAAATTGCATCAGACTCGGCACTAAGATGAATTTTTGACATATCCCCGTGGGTGGGTGCGATGTGGCAGTGGGGATTTATTCGTAATTCCATTTCAGGATTAATGGACTTTTAATGTTCTTTTGTATTAATTACATTTATTTGCGCAGAAAAGAGGCCTTTTTCTCTCAAGTTAAATTCACTTGAAAGTTCAAAGCAAGCTGAATTTAATTTGTCATCTGTGACGAGTGTTGTGACTTTTTTGTTGGGTTTTGACGTAAATTTATGATGGCTCCTAAAAGTCTAATTGTAGCTCCATCAGAAGTTGACCTTAAGCTGGCAGGCAACATGTCTAGGTTCAGCCAAAGTAAGCTACAACAGGTAGGTACCTATCCAAGATGATAAGACAGAGAAGGGTAGCCGCGGGTATGGCAATTCCTGTTAAAGCGTATAGGGCGTGGCGCCATTCTGCTTAAAATCACTGATCATCATATTTGTTTCGCAACGTTTGTCATTTATTGCAACGCAAGCTCAGGTCTGATTTTTTGAGAAAAAGGGGCGGAGGATGCCACACCAAATAGTGGACTGCCGTAGGTCTAATTAGGTCTAAGTCGTCTCTTGTGGCTGCCTTACTTCAGAATTGACAAGTTAGCTTCGTCACAAACCCATAGAGCAGAATTGTTTGTGCACAAACTTATTGAGTACAAATTGCTTTTGAAGTCTTAGACTATGTATTTAGAATCCATGCAAACAACTGAACAAAATTTAAAATTCAACTTAAATATTTTTTGACATCCGGCGTCCGAACCGTCAATGTATTGAAGCAGTGTCACAGACTTCGTTCAGTTGGTTGAAATTACAGGTCACCACCGTCCAATTTGTTCAAAAAATAGTCCGCTAGCGGATGAAAGCCTTGTTATACTGGGCACTAGCAACTAAGTGCTAAAATTACAAGTTCGAGAGCTTAATCCAGTTCGTTTTCCAAAAGTGTAATGAAAGCTGACGTTTGTCCAAAAAAATCGAGCAGAATATCACTTATTTTGGTGATCAAAGTTTCAAAAACGATATCGTTTAGACGATCGTTGATATACGGAATCCGCCCCTGGTCTTCGACACACCAAATGATGTGATGCAAGCCCTGACAGAGAAGATTGGTATAGGAATACGTTTCGTTACCTACTGGTGGATTCAAAACTAGGGACGGTACGTAGGGTGAACTGCACGTTGGACCTACAGGTGGTCCTGAGATTTCCGGACTAATGTTGTGCACTAAAAGCAGAGCTTCCAACCGAACTTAAACGATATCCAACAAAGCATATCGCTTACTTCGTTGATAGTCGGGGTGTGTTTGACTGTCCGGCATGAAATAGGACTAGAGTTGAACGCCCACCTTCTATGTGACTGTCAAGGAAGGTTTTTCTTCCTAAAATCTAGGGGTGGTTAGCCTCTCCAACAAAATTGACACTATACTTAGGTTCTTTAGGAGAATTGAGTGTAGGTTTGGTTTTGACTGTGAAGGTTCCCTAATCTTTCTTGATGATCTCATAAACCTGCATAGCCTACCCTAACCTTACCTATGGCCCAGTGGCGACCTCAACTGACTGACTTTGTTACCGACAATAAAGGGGAAGTATGAGCGAACTAAACAGGCAAGTTTTTCCTGAAAGGCTTCGTGTAGCTGACTTGCATAAGTGCAAACATTTTGCCGACTTATCTTAGGTTCCTTTTTTAACTTTCTCCAATACGTAGTAAGAGAAATATATCGTATTCGTACAAAATTGAGGACTCAGATGTTAATCAATTCCGACATTACGATGATAGGCGAACTCAAAAAAGTGGGTCGCAAAATTCTGTCCGTCTGTCTGTATGTCCCGAGGCCTACAGCCTAAGTGGCAGAACGGATTTCGTTCAAACTTCGGCTTAGAGTTCGGGGCCGTTTTTTTTTTTTGCCCGGTAACCTCAATATTAATGGTACTTCCCATACAAAATTTGCATACCAGTTTGAATTGTTCGATAACAGCTCCAACGATTTCAACAAAAATTGATATCTAAACTTAAGTAGGTGAGGTAAACATAACTGCATACTCAGTTTTCCGCTAAAAGATCGAGTAAGGGTACTCTTGAAAATTGGACATATCTCGAAAACGGTCCATACGATTGTAACAAAAATTAATTTCTAAGGTAATTTCTGTGGTAATTTCTAACTCAGTTTTTCTTCGTATTATCGTAAAATGGATTTTTGAAAAAACTCATTTCTTAAATATTTAGTATTCTTTAGTTTACTTCAAAACGGCAATGACGGTTTTGACCAAAATGCAAACTTAGAGTGAAATTATTTTTTTCAAAATTCTTGCGTCCTTAAATTTCAATTCGAATCACCGAAAACGCTTATTTTAAAAACTGCTCATATCTCGAAAATCCCATTTTCGACTTCGATAAAACTTTAAAAACCAAGTAATGCTGACATCGCAAACATTGACTTGTACTCGGCTTTCAGCTAAATAGTTAAGCAATAGTATTTTTCAAACTAAACAATATTTGGTACTGTTTTGTCTGCCAAATTTTACAAAACCGCTCTAACGATTTTGATCAAAATACATATTAAAGATAATGTAAGTATTCTTAATAAGATCCCGTACTTAGTTTTTCCCAAAAAATTATAATATTCAAATATTTCTCAAAAATGAGTACCCAAATCTCGATCTGTGTTCACATTTCTACGGTATATTTTTGAAATAACTTGCAATGAAAGTAAAATAAAAGCTGCGCAAAACTTATTTTTAGCTAATATTTAATAGTATTGAATAAATATTGAATAAAAATAAATCCAACAACTTGAAATTAATACAATCAGGCAACTTCCAATTCATTTGAACCGAAAATTTTGATGAACAAGAAAGTTACGTTCGACCCAGTCGTGCACTTTATTTTAATTAAATTCCATGCTCCGTTGGCTGATACTGCGACCTGAAAGATCTATTGTATCAATGGGGCTAGACACATGCACCCGTCATCGACAACTGAAACACTTCCCTACGGCTTTTTGTTTCTACCTGTAGCATAACTTTATAAAAGGTTTGCATGTAATGACCAGACCTAAAGTTCCTTCGCCTGATCGAATTGAGCCTCTAATAAGTCAATGATCAATCGCAGTCATTATTTTGAAAGCTCTAAAGACCGATGATGAAACTAGCGCCCAAAAACAACGCCAAACCACTTTCGTCAGTTTAAGCCTCTTACGTATAAGATTTGCCTTAGTCTGGAAACGACTTGCTAACAAATCCATTGATCCTAGTGAGCCTTGACAAAAAAGCACGATTTTTCAATAACAAAAAGACAAACTTTGTAAAAATAAATTTTCATAAATGTGGAACCGTTTTACGGTGCAAGTCTATTTACGATATTTTGTCAAACCATTGATCATGGTTTTTGCCGGTGTTGACGGATCATTCGCAACATCTTCAGGCGACAACGAGCACTTCGAGGTCTTCATATGACTTTTTTTTCCCGTGTTTTTACTGGGTCCTTGTAGCGAGCGGCATATAAAGCTTTACAGCCCGATTCTGGCAAACCTCACTGATACCTCACTAGTCACAAAACCCTCACAAGTTGAGGTGAAATAGATTTTGTGAGGTTTTCGTATTCTGGCAGCACACTCACAACTTGTGAGGCTCACAAAACAATCGAAATTGTGATCTCATATCGAGCAAGTCACAAAATAGAAAACCAGTCATCAGCGATCACAAATGGCAATATTTGTATTTGATGGCATTGTTTCCCTCTTTCCAAACATTTAAAGACCCAAACCTGGCCTTTTACGCTATATTCATTAACTTTTCGGGGAAAATTGATATTTGTATAAAAAAAACTGAGGAATGTGGAAGTTTTTATTTGTGACAAATGTCATTAATATTTAGTTTTCTTCGTTTCTAAAACATTTCAGTGTCAATATTTCGCATATTTTGTTAGTAAATTAGTTTTTTTTTCGTCCAATTAATGTTGTATTTAGATATAATATTTAACCTCACAAAATCTTGTGACTTGTGAGGCCTCACAACGGCAGAATCGGGCTGTTAGTGTTTGACAAGTTAACGTGGGACAGCCGGAAAGCCAAAATCAGAGACGAACTATTCCTACAGTTACAAGAATTCCGCGTTCTGGAGAAGTAGAGTGTCCCATGGCTTGTCGACGTCTATTCTGCATCTTTTTACTTTACAAATATCCAAAAGCAACTGACAATTGGCGCCATTTTCAAAAGCTTTAGCAACTTTGAGCCACCCATCACTTGTCCTCCTTATATTCAATTGGGTCAGGTAAAGGGTTTTTTTTTTTAGATTGACATAAAATTTACTTTAATCGAAAGATAATCTTCTGGCATTATAATTTAAATATGATTTCTGGCATATGACCGCCACGGCTGGCTCGGACGTAGTCTAATCTGGAGATCCAATTTTCGATGACTTTTTCCAACATTTGTGGCCGCATATCGGCAATAACGCGGCGAATGTTGTCCTCCAAGTGGTCAATCATTTCGGGCTTATCGCCGTAGACTAGCGACTTCACATATCCCCACAGAAAATAGTCAAGCGGCGTTAAATCGCTCGATCTTGGAGGCCAATTCACGGGTCCGTAACGTGAAACTACGCGGTTACCAAAGGTTTCCTTCAATAAATCAATTGTGGCACGGACTGTGTGACATGTTGCGCCGTCTTGTTGAAACCACAGCTCCTGCACATCGTGGTTGTTCAATTGATGAACGAAAAAGTCAGTAATCATGGCTCTATAGCGGTCACCATTGACTGTAACGTTCTGGCCAGCATCGTTTTTAAAGAAGTACGGACCAATTATTCCACCAACCCATAAAGCACACCAAACAGTCGGTTTTTGTGGATGCCACGGTGTCTCAACATACACTTGAGGATTATCATCACTCCAAATACGGCAGTCTTGTTTATTGACGTGTCAATTCAACCAAAAGTTAGCTTCATCGCTAAAAAAAAATGGAATACGTATTTCGAACAGAAGCATGATTTTCAAAATAAATTTGCACAATTTGGAAGCGTTGTTCATGCGTCAGTCTATTCATGTTGAAATGCCAAACTAAACTAAAAATAACTCACTTGACAGCTGACGCAATGGCCGCCAGTTAAAATAGTGTTGCCAGGGCCAGCTTAAAGTTCTATACCTCTAAAAAAAAACACACTTTATCAGGCGGAAAAGTCAAAAGGTCATGCTCATCGTAGCTTCCACGTTAACTGCACAAGGAGTCACCTCTACATCGCGAGAATGCTGCCCTTACTTTTCAACAAATTGTGAAACCTACTTCAGTTAGTCAGTAAAGGACCTCGCTGCCAACTGTTTAAGCCATTTCGCTCACCTTCAAATTACTGAAAGTTTCCCATCAGATATGTTCCTTCAAGTGCTGTTGCCGGCAAAACTTTGATCTACCAATTTGCAGCGCGGCAATATGGCATCATACGAAAAAGTTTTCACTGGACTCCGCTGCGAAACTGGAGGACACCACTTTCTATGGTAATTAGAATCTCTACTTGAAAACAATATGAACTTCAGAAGGAATTTCAACTATCAACAGCGCTGTCAACCTAAATACAGTTCATTAGCAGTAACTTGACTATACAATTCCAAAATGGCGAACGCATTAGCAAGTCCCCCACAGAAATTGGCCGGCTTTTTCAGCTGCTGCATTGTTCGACCTTCATTTCCCCGCACTGAAATAATGCAATCCGAACACAAGGATATCTGTCTCTATTTCTTCGCATCCTTCAACTTTTGCGATAGGTTTTCATTGCGCGCGTAATTCCATTTGGTGTCCTAATTGAAAAGCTCAACAGAGAATGTTGTCCTCAGCATCGATATGTGGAGGCGTCATTAGCCGTGTACTCTCCTTTCAGCGGGATAATTAAAAACTAATACTTTCCATCGAAGTGAGAGCGTGCTACACAGGCAAGGGAGCTCCTTGTCCTGTAAATTGAGCTATATTTAGATTTTTTTAATGAATGATTGTGTGGATGGAAACTGTTTTTATTTTTGTACTCGGCTGGTGGAGGAGGGAGAGAGAGGATATTTATAACCTTCTTAAACGAATTCGTTTTCCTGCAAGGGAAATCCACAAATCTGCGCAGATAAGTTGGCCGTTATTATATCCTTATACAACTCGTTCAAGTGAATAGAATCCCGTTCTTTGGTAGCATTGAAAATGAAGTACTTGCTCTCATTGTCTCAAGCCGTCTCTCTCTCGACTGCACAATGAAATTAAATTATTTTTAGAACAATCCGATTGCAATTTCGTTCAACAGAAATGTGTGTGTGTGTGTTTGAAACACAAGTCAACAGGAGTGGAAGCAGGATTGTTAAAAGAGATAACTGTAAGCTGTTTACGTACTATCATCAAGTGGAAATGTGTGTGTGGATTTCTTAATTAATTGCACTTCATGCTGAAGGACCCTTCCACAGGAGGGGCTGGCGTGTGCGTGATGCTTTCAAGTATAATGAATTAGAGTTCAACATTCGGATCGAATCAAGTTTACTACCTCGCTGAAGGGATTAAATTGTTTCCATGGTTAAATGTGAACCAGGTGTATGTGGGTCCGGGTACTCGCATAAACTGTAGGTACTCGATCAGCATCAGAGTAACGAAACCTTTGTCGTAATTACATTTTATGTAGGTCAAGTATTCATGATGAAAGCTTGATTAATACTCTTGGAAATCGGTCTGGGAATTAAAGAAAATTGATCTTCATCGCGCTTAAAAGGCTGAAGTTAATAACAGGTACGTTTGATTTTATTTGTGTATGTTCGATTTTATTTTGTGTGTAGTTGCGATGACAGAAACGTAATACAAATTTAAAAACGTATAAATCCGTAAATATTAATCACGAAAATTATGAGATGATTTAGCTAAATCACGTTGCTGGGAACATGGTATAAGCTGGGTAGTGTGGATATTTCTGAATATCACAATTTGGTTATATTAAAACACGCAAAAAAAAAAAAAAACGTTCTAAGAAGCTACCGCGGAAGTCCCTAATGGACCTGTAGCAAAAACTTTTTGTTTAATTTCAAGGTACCAGAAGTAAATGATGCAACAATGTAGCGTCATATAAGCGCTGTCGGACTTTCAATGTATAGGTAGATGGCAAAAGGTAAATGTACTTGTTGGATGTTGGATATTATTCCACTTCGACTACGCCAGAAACTCCACTTGGATCGCATTGAATGTCGTCGGCTTACAAGCAAAACTGACCAACTGATAGCAAGTATTATAGAAAAACAATAAGAAAATTCTGCCAAAACTGCCTATCTAATATTTTTCCTCCAAATATGCAGAGCATTTGAAATTGTTGGTTGACTATCTGCCTTCATGCAGAAGAAATTCAAGAAACAAAAAACTTTTCCCACGAACTACGTCTTTGCAATTAGTCAGATTTGCTAGTAAGCCGACGATGAGTCCGAGCGTAGCAGAGCCAAGCATAGACCAATTTTAAAAGGTTTCAATTATGCGCACGAAGACCTATTCGAAGATGTCCTGCAAAATTATTTTTCTGGGGAATGCTTTTTCAATTGTTATTTTTTTTTTTACTAGAAAAGTGCATAGTTTATTTTGAAGCATCAGGTGCAGCCGGGAGTTAGTTTCTTTATTTTTTAAGGTTCCGTACCCAAAGGGAAAAAACGGAACCTTATTAGTTTCGCTTTTGTCCGTCCGAACCCATTAGACTAATTGTGTTCCTAGGTCTATCTCAGAAACTAATTGACGGAGTAGTCTGAAATTTGCACACAACATCTGGTATAACCTCTAGTTAAATACTAATGGTAGCGATACATCGACTGATTTTTTTTTTATAATAAGCACGCGCTAAAGAGGATATGAGTAATTTGGTGAGAAAAATATTTTCATTCGCACATAAAGCTGTTTATTTCTTGATTTACAAAAAAATTTATATAGACCTTTTTTGTAGATCATGCTTGTAGCTATATATGTGCCGAAGACTGTTTTGCGGAAAAGTTAATATTTTAAAAGATATTTACAAAAAACTGCCATGCACTATATAAAGTACGCTCCTTTTAACCATTTTTCATTCCTCATTGGTGTGTTCACTTAATCGATTCCAATTGGAACTTTCAACGCATATTGAACTCTACTCATGCTCATTCACACACCGACACCACAGTCACTGCACAGCAGGGATGCCATTTTCGATTTGTACTGAAAACGGTTGTAAGATCGTACTGAAATGGAGCCAGTTGTATTGAAAACTTTTTTTCGTATACAGAAGTGAATTCAAAATATTTTATTTTCAAAAACAAACAAAAATAAATTAACAAAACATTAATGACTTCATAGCAAAACTATACAGACCTACAAAAAAATAGTTCATATTTTTAATATTTATATGAGCTTCAGGCTTTATATTCTCAATTTGCACATTCATCTTCAAAATATTGCCCTGAACTTGAAACTCAGAACAGGATGAGCTTCTAATAATTTTTTTTTTTTCAATCAAAGCCCAGCAAGTGTCGACTTGAAGTCGGTTTCGACATTTGGACTTTATGAATGTCTGGTAAGAAAAAATCCTTTCGACATTTGCCGATGAGTGAGGAATAGCGAGAGCGGCTTGAGGAATTTTGTAAATATTTTCAAACATCAGCTCATTAGTGTCGTTTTTAATTGAATTTACTTCAGCCCAAAATTCTGAAATTGAATAATATTTAAATTGCTGAATTATTTAGCAATCGTCAAGTGCTCTATATTTATTGTTAATTTGTTCAATATACTTTTTTTCATTAGGAAAAAATTCAAAAACAAAATTTAATATAAAATTTGATTTTCCTGGATGCTTCTGGTGTAAAATACTCTAGCAAATTTAGGAAGAGATTTTGAATATTAATTTTCTTGTTTATGTCTTCCAAAATGACATAAAGATATCATCATCTCGATTATTTTAATTGTTTTCTTAGGAAAAGCTTTACAAATACAGATGGATAAATTGTATCGAATTAAGGCAAATTGTACTTTGTACTCGAGCAAACTCATTTGTATCGACTTTTCCATCCCTGCTGCACAGACCACACTCCAGTCCACACCAGTGTTTGTGATCTCGGTCATCTCCATTCTCCAATTCTCTTTCCTCATGCACACATGCCTGTTTTTAACTGGGAGGGGGGCCATGAGAAATGTGGGAAATTTCGCCAATGATATTCATACATTCATGTGTGAATATAACCTGCCTTTGTAGCTCCTACTCTATTGCACAAAATGGTTTCCAAAAACAAAAGCACCACCAACTTCGAACACAAATTGTCTTGTTATATGGTAACACTTATTTTTGACATTAAATAGCATAGACAACCCAAACCATAAGGGTGAGTACTGAGAAGGTAAGTGTCCAGTTGCAGCGGTGAGATGTAGATGTCGCTAGGTGCAGGGGATGAGTTGTCCGGGGATGGGATGCGGTGATGACCCCCTATTTAGACTTTAGAGAAACTTAACCTAACACTCAACATAATACTAGTCTGAGGGTAACACTATCCACTAAAGGTGAGTGATGCGATTATTGGATTTTAGTTTTGGAGTTGAGATGTAGATGGCGCTAGTTGCGAAATTTGGCTGGGGATGAGTTGTCCGGGGATGAGGTGCACGCGACCCGCTGAAAAGGTATAAAAAACCCTAGAAACTGAGATTAGTAGCAAAAACAGCAATCACCAAAGCGTCGCATTGGGACATCTGGAATCTCCAAAAAGAACACTCCTCAAACTCTATCTTTTTGTTATTAAATCAGATCACAGCAGTAGCAATGAGAAAACCTGAGAGGATAGTTGTACAGCCAGTAACAGCAATAGCTGGCGTAAAGTCTAAGATCAAGAAAAATATTTGGCATTGACTAGTTTACATAAAATGTCAGCGATTGGTGCATATGACTCAGGGACTTCCAACCACACATTCAGTATGTGCTATAGATAGAGTTTCTGGAGTTTACTCAAAGCTGCGGAACTACTTGTAATGGGATCAATATTCAACAAGAATATAGCAGTCTTCATTAAAAGTTAGGCTGCGCTAAATACCCTAGAGTCTGCCATCACTTATTTGGTATTCGATTGGGCGCTCTCAGAACACTTTTTTTGCTCTCAGAGCAATTTTTATGTTCAATCTTTCAGATTTCAGAGCACTTTTGCGAATCTGGATTTTTTTCTGAGATATGCTTCAGATTTACTAATACAAGTAGATACGTTTGATTTTAACAACTAGTGAAGTTTGTTTAAATTTTCGCGAAATTTTTCAACTGAAAAGAAACGAACTGCATCGGGTTGATCTATTTTTTGTTAATTATTTATGTACAAATGTTTAGAAACCAATCTGGGCGAGCATTTTGAATGTTTTCATATAAAATTTAACCAGCGAATGGAAAACGCTTAGAAAAGTGTCGAACTCTACACATATCCCAATCGCACAAATATCAACACAATAAAGAGCAATTGAGGTTTTTATGTTCGATTAGACACACAAAATCTGAAATCTGAGAGTGAATCTGAAGAAGCCCAATCGAATACCACATAAATTTAACCTATTCAGGGTTTGTTACAGAATGCTCATTGCATTATGTAGAAAGAGAGATCGCTTCGTGCTATCTCCAGGGGCTGAGGGCTGCCAAGTAATCACCACTTCTGGTTTTGCAGTTTGTATTCAACGATCAAATTCTAAATTTTCTACAAATTTTCATTCGCGAAAGTCTACTCCGCTATACACCTATTAATCTTGGGATGAACATTTCTTTTCGCCAGGATATGTGAGCTCAAATCATCTGTTATCCGATATTTGAGTAGTTTTATTAGTAAAAAACGAAATTCTCTCCTTGTTGTGAAAATTTATACCAAAAGAGGTAAACAGCCAGCAAGTTATCAACTCGCTTTGAAAATGGCTACCTACATTGTTGAGTAAATTCACACGAAACGTCTCTTTTCGTTTGCATTATCCTTTGCATCTATTTTCCACTTGGCTGCAAATTTTGTTTAAATTCAGTCCGGCGAATTTGCTGCTCTGGAGTTTATTTCCCGGATGGGGAGGGAAAAAAAACCCAACTCTGAAATTACAAAGTTTCATTCTGCACATAAATCAGCTTCAAGCTAGTTTTCGGAAAATGCGTGTTTATGGTTTTTCCGCAAGTGCAAATGACGTGTCTGCTTACCTTGTGAGGAACCACAGTGCCCGGCAGAGGATGGTCAAACTTAAAGCAGCAGTCACGTTGCTATCAATTTTCATTTGCATCATATCCTTGATGCTGGATGTTCAACTTAATGACTAATCCTTGCTGTAGTGTATTCTAGTCGAGCACCATTCGCTGACAAAGCATTCTAATGAATGCATAGTCAAAAGACGGAGTGTTCAAAATATATAAGCGCAACCACACACGTTTTAGAAATATGACACCTTTTGTATACTGAGTTGTAGTGTCTGCAAAATTAACCATGATACATGAGCAAAAGGCATACCGCATACCTATATAAAAATGTATGAAGTTTGAGGTATCATCTCGTTCCCTTTAACTAGAAACAATATTCTCATCTCGACACGTGCTGTGCAATCCCTCTAAGGCCGAATACAATTCTTGGAAAAATATATATACAACATTTATAATGAAAAACAAACATAACCTCCACAAGCCGGCGCGCGGTCGACCAAACTGTGGCGAGTTATTCATATAAATTTTATGTAATTAAAAATCAACAAAATGCAATTGCCTTTGTCCGACCAACTCGAATGGAAACAGCAAAAATTGTTGGCCAAATAAAAAATCAATCGATTCTCGGTCCTTGAATAAAAAAAAAGGACACAGCAGCAAAAGACGTTTGCTACTTTTTTACAACTCAATTTTAAGTAACACAAATTTTAATTTCCGCATTCAGGACTTGTGTGTTTGTGTTTTTATGCCTGTTTTGCTCGCACGTAGTAAAAATGATTTATGTAGGTACCTTGCGAATAAAAAGACGTCGTGCTTATTTGTTTTTTTTTTTTGTACCCTTCGCCGTGCTGTCAATTTCTGTTGGTATTTGTTTTTTCTGTACTTGAGGAATTTATACATTATTTAATTAATTTCATGGTTGTTGTCGTTCTCAGTCGGTTTTTGCGCGGCTCTAAAGTGCCTGCAAGGATGTTTTGTTTTTTGGAGTTAATTGGATTTGCATTAATTTCAATTAGGAAATGGTATGAAAGGAAAACGTTTACTTCTTTGTATTTCAATTAAAGGTACCACGAGTAAATGGAAAACCGTTTGCTTGGAATAACAAATTAAGTTGAATGGAAAACATTTTAAAAACACCTCTATAATATCATTTTCAATGGGTTTCTCTCATCCACTCAATCTGAAATCCAATCGAACAAGAAAACTGCTTCTGATTGAATCCCCAAACGTAGGCTTCGGCTGCTGCCAGATGGCTTGTAAAAAATTCATAAATTGCACTTGTGTAAGTGCTTCTTAAGTGGATTCTGATTTGAAATCGAGAAGCGAAATTCTTTTCTCAAAATAACCAAAAGAGTATTTTTTCTGGGTCAACATAAGTATTTTTTTTTTCAATTCCGGATACTTCCTTTTACCTAGTGAAAAACGACATGAAAAGGAGTCTTCGACCATGGTTGAACCAATTGCGAATCTGCACTTCACTCAATCCGTGCTCTCAAAATTAGTTCTATTGATATTTATTTTCTTTATAAAATTATTAAAAATTGAAAAAGTAAAATTTCACTGCAGATTTTTGTTTAAGAAATACCTTTTGTGCTGCAGCTCCGCTCGTGAATGTTAATGTGCCTACTGCAGATGGGTATAGCATTTTCAGCCAGATAATGAGACATTTTTTTTTTTGTGTAAAACATCTCTCGCCTAGAATTAACTCGTAAAACGGTTCTGGGTCTATTTTTGTTTGGACACCTTGGTGGCCACTGGACGTCTCCAAAGCGGCTGATCAGTTTAATGCCAAATGTTTAGAAAGCAATCTCTTTGAGTATCGAGTGGTATGGAGCGTCACAAGAAGATTGCCACCAGCCATATTGCAAATATTCTTCTCAACGTGACGTCACACAAGGCACGTGTCACTTCACTTGCAATGTCGGGGGGTGTTACCATATTTGAATCAAATTTGCATAATTTTTCTTTTCAAAAATACTTTCGTGAAACAAATTTAGTATTTTATGTTCAAATATGCACCACATAACAATATTTTGCTGCTACCGCTTGAGTTTATCTTGGCATATTAAGGTGTGTCCCGACCACCGAAACATTTCAGAAATGTTTCTGAAGCAAATCGGACAGATTTTATAAACATTTATAAAAGATTTCTGGAAGAAAATAATGAGGTGGGATTATTAGCAGCGAGTGAAGTTTTCATTTTTGTAATTCTGGTCTCGGCAATCACGCGACACGCGATTTAATTCAAATAATCGTTATAAACTTTCTCATTAGGTATTCCAGGCTTTTCTACACATTTTTATTTTATTTAAAAAAAATAATAATCGAAAAACAGCGCTTTCAAACAACACTTTCTGCATGGAAACTTGTAAAACTAAAATTATTTCCCATCACGATTGGGTAACAGTGAAACATTTCATAAATATTTTTTTGGTGTTCAGATCCAAACCAGCAAAACATTTCATAAACATTTTATAAAAATTGTTTTGTTTAATAAATGTTTTAGGAATATTTATGGAACATGTAGGTATTTAATTGTTTATCAAACGTTTGGATGGTCTGGACATACCTAGTAGAACGAGAAAAAACAAAATAACTCGGAATACGGACAGGGAGTTTATTCGAATGCGAAAAAAAATACAATTGATTTTTTGTGTTCCATTTTTTAGTCTGGCAACGTGATTGTGTGGCTATCGTTAACAGGCACACCAACATTTAAAAATAAAACAAGCCACCTAGTCGGAAATTGTAGAAATAATTTTCAGATCATGATTCGTGATCTCGATGAGAAGCAGGATCATGTGCTGTTGTTGTAGGTGCATGTAAATCGATGATCTATATGGATCATAGCTGATAATTAAAAACAGCTAATGCAGCCGTCCCAAACAATTACTTTGCACGTTTTAAGAACTGTGGCAAGAAGTCTATTCAAGTATTGAAGGCAGACACATGGGAAGCTGCAAAATAAAGTCGAGTGAACCGTTCTATTTCCCTTCTAAGATTGTGGCGAATTTCCCAGATAAAGCTTACACTGTTTTTAAATTTCGGTCAATATCAAGTTTAAAACACTACAAGCAGCTAAAGCTACTGAAACATTAAAGTATATTAAGCACTTCATAAAGTGAGGGTGGGATGCTTTTTAAATATAATTTGTTTGCTCTATGAAAGGTGTCACGCCCCATATCCAATGCCGGCCGCATTTCATGAGGTGCCCTAATATATTTTTTCTTCCGTAATTGTAGCTCCTTTATAGTATAGCGTCATTAACACCAGAAAGCTGTCACCCTCCTTCTCTTTTAGGGCCCACAATGTGCAAGAAACTTTCGAAAGACAATATACGTGCATTTAACAAATTTCAGTGATGAAGCTGCCACAAATGCTAAGGCGTAGTTTTAAAAGATTTCGTTTTAAATTAATTTTGTTGCACGCTACGCCTCGTTGTCTAATCCCGCCCTCAATTTGCCCAGTTGCTTACTCAAACTCTTTACAGCTCTTCACTCTAAGCAACCGTGGACTGCGTGAATTTATTTGGTTTCTGTTGATCCTATTCCATAGTGAATGCTCCTGACTTGTATAGAAATGATAATTGACTGATTCTGTAGTGTCATCTTTCAAAAGAAAGACAGTAGACCCAAACCCAAGCAGGGATATATTTCATTCACACGCGCCCCATTTTAAGTATGGAGAAAGTTGCCAAAAACCCATTAAATAAATCCCCAACTTTGAGGGTTTATTTCATATGAAAAAAAATCCCCACAAATGTTGGCGAGTTCTTTCCGTTAGCCGAGTAAGTAATATATAAAATTTATTTAATATTAATTGTAGCCCACAATTCATTCCAAGGATTATTTGGTGTCCGATTCACGGAAGTCAAATTGCAGGTGCAAATGCACACGGTATGCAGTGTGTGACCAATTCAATATTTGAAATCATGCTAAGTTCAGCAATTGTAGCATGTTTTTTTTGTATAAAAAAGTACTAAAAATCATGCTAAATACTATTTTTTAACTTTCTCCATTACGTAGTAAGAGGAAGATATTGATTGATAGATAGGCGAACTCAAAAAAGTGGGTCGCAAAATTCTGTCCGTCTGTCTGTATGTCCCGAGGCCGGCAGCCTAAGCGGCTGAACGGATTTCGTTCAAACTTCGGATTTAAAGTTTGGGGGCTTACAGTTCGGGGCCGTTTTTTTTATGCATGGTAGCCTCAATATTAATGGTACTTCCCATACAAAATGTTCATATCAGTTTGATTTGTTCGAAAACGGTTCTAACGATTTCAACCAAAATTGATATTTAAGCTTAAGTATGTGAGGTTAACATAACTGCATACTCAGTGTTCAGCTACAAAAATCAAGTAATGGTACTTTTGAAATTTGGACATATCTCGAAAACGGTCCATACGATTGTAACAAAAATTATTTTCTAAGGTAAAATGGTCATTTGTAACTTAATGGATTTGTCAGTTTTTCTCTGTATTATCGTAAGATTTTTGAAAAAAGTTATTTTTGAAAAATATAGTTTTCCCTAGTTTACCTCAAAACGGCATGATTTTGACCAAAATGCAAACTTAGAGTAAAATTGATGTTTTCAAAATTAGTGCGTCCTTAATTTTCAATTCGAATCACTGGAAAAGCTAACTTTAAAAACTGCTCATATCTCGAAAACCCCATTTTCGATTTCGATAAAACCCTAAAAACCAAGTAATGCCTTACATTCGGAAAAAAGATTTGCTAATGACTTTGAATTTCAGCCAGACTCGCACTAAACGAGAAAGTGTCGTGCGACACAGTTGTGCACTTTATTTAAATTAAAGCCTGTTAAAAATCAAAAAAAAAAAACATTTTTCAGAAAAAATAAGATGTATTTCACAAAAATAACTTTGAATTAAAATCACTTCTTGGCGTTTAGTATTACATAAAAAAAAAACATCTTAATTCAATTAAATTCAGTATTTGTTTCTGTTCAATAAAAATGAAAATATTATTAAAATAAATTAATATTTTTGGGCTTCGTTAAAAGCCTCCTCAAAAACATCGTACTTATCTCTTTCTTCTTCAGGTAGATAATAACATTTTGTTACTCCGACTTCTTTTATGGTTTTGGCAGGAATGGTAAAGCTGTGACAACACACTTCTGACAAATTATCTATCGTAAGAATAATATTGCTAAGCATGCCTATTTTCACTATTCACACTAAGGTTCGTTTGCTTTGATTTTATTTTATTATTTTAATTCATAATTTGCCTAAATTAAAATCCCCTGAATTTTTTCTCATACAGCATAAAATTATGCAAAACAAAAAACGCTTGCATGATTTAAAAAAGAGTCTAAAAATAATATAATCCTGCTAAATTTAGCAAGAACTATATGCTACATTGGTCACACTGACGTCATGTATTCATACCTACAGCTGGAATCTCTCTCTTATGGGCGGACTAACCTTTTTGTTCAGGTGAAAAAAATATTCACAAGTTTCATAGTACAGCGTAGCTGTTTTGCTTCTTTGCTAAAAGTTCGACTTTACTGGGTGTAACGAAACTTGACACTATTTTAGTTTATATATTTTTTCCTTTTGGTGTCTTCAATCATTCGTTCTATAATAATGGCAGCGTTCCACTGCCCGCTAGATGAGTAGCGGTATGTCAAACTCCATATAAAAAAAAATACATTTCACCATTTGCGCTAGACGTCTAGCACTTTTTGTGAAATATCCCTTTCAGGGAAATCTCTGAATCTAGCGCAATACTACCCGCTGCATTGAGAAAAAAAAAATTAACGACCTGTCAAAGGAAATCGTTTAAACGTTTACAAAATAAAAATAAATAGGTACAAAGCCGACCAAGTGTAATTGCGATAAAATTGGTAATAAGGCAAGTAAAATAGCAATTCAGATATTGCTTTTATAATATATTCATTCCAAATGATTGAAAAAAATTGTGTCAAATGTTCGGCGGCACGGGCGTTCCTTCATCTGGGATATTTTGTGATAGAAGTCTAGCTTGTAAATGGAACGCGGCCTCTTGAAAGAAGAAAAATTGTACTGTTGTTTTAGAGCCTTCTCCAATAAACCACGCGTTTAAATTCGTTTAATGTACAATTTTCGTGCTCCATTCATCCCTCGTATTTCAGTAAAAGAAATATTTTATTTAAAATGACAAATCGCCAAAACCAAAGTTTTTCATATATAGATCATCACTTTCCACAGGCATTTTACTTGGTTACATAAGTCTCAGTTCATTCAAAAACATTACCAGTTAAAAGAGGCTATCGTTCAGCAAACAATTTCAAGCAACTCCCAAAGTGACGAAGCTCAAACATGTCATCCCTCCAACAAAGGTTGTAATTCCTGTCTCACAACCTCCCAATTGACAAAGAAAAACCAAGTGCAATAGTTCCAACGAAAAAGTAACAGAAGTCAATGGAAGTAAGTTCCAAGGTATGAAAATGACCCTTGTGAGAGAGATTTATTTGTAATAGATTTCATTCTCTCATGTGATAATCGATTACAAATAAATCTCTCTGTCGTCTTTGTAAGGGGGGTTTTCCGGTTTTTAACGAGTTTTTGTATTTTTAAACCTCAACTCAAAAAAATTCTCCCACAAAAAATACTTTGTCACCTTAAAAATGACAGATGACGGATGGTTGAGGCTTGAAAGTCTGTACTGTAATAATGACTCTGTCGTGTACTAGAATAATTTTAAAGTAGCTTTTAACCATAAAAGCAATAAAGAAAAAAAAAAAAACATGACTGTGTCGCTTAAAACTAATTCGATCACTGCAACTGCGGCTAAGCTATTTCGACTTACAATATCATTACATTGGCCAATTAATTCGAATCTTCTTGATAAGAGGTTTAACTCTGCGACAGAGCTAAAAACGGTCTACGGTCAACGTCTGCTTGGTGGTTCGGAATAGGTCTTTGCTCTACTGCCTTCTAAACCCGTGAAAACAGTACAGCGTCGAGACAAAGGCCCCTTTTCGATATTCGAAAGTCGTTCGTTCTTGACTTTGGTTTCGATCTCGAAAAAATCTCTACATTTATCGATTTCTTCTTTATCAAAGTTCTTCGTTTGTCACTTTTTGTCAACGAATAAAAATTGTTGTTTATAAACATATAAGTTGTAAAATTTATGGGAGAATTCCTATTTTTAATTAAAAACAATAAATGGTAACGACCAAAGGTATAGAGACAGAAATTACTGCTAAAATTGAGTACGGATCCAGATGGAATTCAAAGCAATGCTACTATCGAGTCAACTGCCAACAATCTCCTTTGGGAACAAAGTCTTGTACTACTTAGAGACCTATAACTGTCCATTGTTACATTCTGTCCAAGACGTCGATGTTTGAGTCCTTTCCTAGCATATATTTCGTTAGTCTTTTACTACTTAAAGACCTATAACTGTCCATTGAGTCCTTTCCTAGCATATATTTTGCTTTGCCTTCATTCATTGTTATTCACATCTTTACTTCTGATAAAACTGAGCACAATGGATTGTTGATACTGATGCATGCCTCACACTTGCACATCCGATGAATTAGGTTAGGTTAGACTTTCTGCTAGCTAGAGCAGACTGCTACACCATACGTAAATCATTGTGGACACATTGTGGTGCCCTTTTTTGACTTTTATATGAGCTTTGCCGCTTGTAGGCCACTGCGGAATCTTTATATCCGTGTCCGGCAGTTTGAGTCTTTCAACGTATTTCCTAAACCGACAGAATTACAGTAGTGCCCCCAGTTAATTTAACCTGCCAGGTTCGACCAAATCAACCATTCAAAAACAACTCAGCTTATCTGAATGAGCTGGCGGTGATAGAGAAAGTTTCAACCGACAGGCGTGCACTTTATTTGATTTAAAAATATTCATTTACTTTTTACTACTTCACTAAGCCCGCCATTCAATTTGCCTATACTATCTACCAACCAGTTTCGTTTCCTTCTCTAATGTTTTTTTTTAAAGAACTTATTTGCACTGAAAAATAATATTTTAATTTTCTTCTTTGGCTGTAAGAAAAACTCAAACTCCAAAGGAAAAGTTAAAAATAAATTGCAAGACTTGAGTAAAACTTTGAACGGATAAAATATGAATCAGCCTTGTGGTCATTTTCATACCTTGGAACTTACTTCCATTGACTTCTGTTACTTTTTCGTTGGAACTATTGCACTTGGTTTTTCTTTGTCAAATGGGAGGTTGTGAGACAGGAATTACAACCTTAGTTGGAGGGATGACATGTTTGAGCTTCGTCACTTTGGGAGTTGCTTGAAATTGTTTGCTGAACGATAGCCTCTTTTAACTGGTAATGTTTTTGAATGAACTGAGACTTATGTAACCAAGTAAAATGCCTGTGGAAAGTGATGATCTATATATGAAAAACTTTGGTTTTGGCGATTTGTCATTTTAAATAAAATATTTCTTTTACTGAAATACGAGGGATGAATGGAGCACGAAAATTGTACATTAAACGAATTTAAACGCGTGGTTTATTGGAGAAGGCTCTAAAACAACAGTACAATTTTTCTTCTTTCAAGAGGCCGCGTTCCATTTACAAGCTAGACTTCTATCACAAAATATCCCAGATGAAGGAACGCCCGTGCCGCCGAACATTTGACACAATTTTTTTCAATCATTTGGAATGAATATATTATAAAAGCAATATCTGAATTGCTATTTTACTTGCCTTATTACCAATTTTATCGCAATTACACTTGGTCGGCTTTGTACCTATTTATTTTTATTTTGTAAACGTTTAAACGATTTCCTTTGACAGGTCGTTAATTTTTTTTTTCTCAATGCAGCGGGTAGTATTGCGCTAGATTCAGAGATTTCCCTGAAAGGGATATTTCACAAAAAGTGCTAGACGTCTAGCGCAAATGGTGAAATGTATTTTTTTTTATATGGAGTTTGACATACTACTACTCATCTAGCGGGCAGTGGAACGCTGCCATTATTATAGAACGAATGATTGAAGACACCAAAAGGAAAAAATATATAAACAAAAATAGTGTCAAGTTTCGTTACACCCAGTAAAGTCGAACTTTTAGCAAAGAAGCAAAACAGCTACGCTCTACTATGAAACTTGTGAATATTTTTTCCACCTGAACAAAAAGGTTAGTCCGCCATAAGAGAGAGATTCCAGCTGTAGGTATGAATACATGACGTCAGTGTGACCAATGTAGCATATAGTTCTTGCTAAATTTAGCAGGATTATATTATTTTTAGACTCTTTTTTAAATCATGCAAGCGTTTTTTGTTTTGCATAATTTTATGCTGTATGAGAAAAAATTCAGGGGATTTTAATTTAGGCAAATTATGAATTAAAATAATAAAATAAAATCAAAGCAAACGAACCTTAGTGTGAATAGTGAAAATAGGCATGCTTAGCAATATTATTCTTACGATAGATAATTTGTCAGAAGTGTGTTGTCACAGCTTTACCATTCCTGCCAAAACCATAAAAGAAGTCGGAGTAACAAAATGTTATTATCTACCTGAAGAAGAAAGAGATAAGTACGATGTTTTTGAGGAGGCTTTTAACGAAGCCCAACAATATTAATTTATTTTAATAATATTTTCATTTTTATTTAACAGAAACAAATACTGAATTTAATTGAATTAAGATGTTTTTTTTATGTAATACCTAGCGCCAAGAAGTGATTTTAATTCAAAGTTATTTTTGTGAAATACATCTTATTTTTTCTGAAAAATGTTTTTTTTTTTTGATTTTTAACAGGCTTTAATTTAAATAAAGTGCACAACTGTGTCGCACGACACTTTCTCGTTTAGTGCGAGTCTGGCTGAAATTCAAAGTCATTAGCAAATCTTTTTTCCGAATGTAAGGCATTACTTGGTTTTTAGGGTTATATCGAAATCGAAAATGGGGTTTTCGAGATATGAGCAGTTTTTAAAGTGAGCGTTTCCAGTGATTCGAATTGAAAATTAAGGACGCACTAATTTTGAAAACATCAATTTTACTCTAAGTTTGCATTTTGGTCAAAATCATGCCGTTTTGAGGTAAACTAGGGAAAACTATATTTTTCAAAAATAACTTTTTTCAAAAATCCTTTTTACGATTTTTACGAAAAACTGACAAATCCATTAAGTTACAAATGACCATTTTACCTTAGAAAATAATTTTTGTTACAATCGTATGGACCGTTTTCGAGATATGTCCAAATTTCAAAAGTACCATTACTTGATTTTTGTAGCTGAACACTGAGTATGCAGTTATGTTAACCTCACATACTTAAGCTTAAATATCAATTTTGGTTGAAATCGTTAGAACCGTTTTCGAACAAATCAAACTGATATGAACATTTTGTATGGGAAGTACCATTAATATTGAGGCTACCATGCATAAAAAAAACGGCCCCGAACTGTAAGCCCCCAAACTTTAAATCCGAAGTTTGAACGAAATCCGTTCAGCCGCTTAGGCTGCCGGCCTCGGGACATACAGACAGACGGACAGAATTTTGCGACCCACTTTTTTGAGTTCGCCTATCTATCAATCAATATCTTCCTCTTACTACGTAATGGAGAAAGTTAAAAAATAGTATTTAGCATGATTTTTAGTACTTTTTTATACAAAAAAAACATGCTACAATTGCTGAACTTAGCATGATTTCAAATATTGAATTGGTCACACACTGCATACCGTGTGCATTTGCACCTGCAATTTGACTTCCGTGAATCGGACACCAAATAATCCTTGGAATGAATTGTGGGCTACAATTAATATTAAATAAATTTTATATATTACTTACTCGGCTAACGGAAAGAACTCGCCAACATTTGTGGGGATTTTTTTTCATATGAAATAAACCCTCAAAGTTGGGGATTTATTTAATGGGTTTTTGGCAACTTTCTCCATACTTAAAATGGGGCGCGTGTGAATGAAATATATCCCTGCTTGGGTTTGGGTCTACTGTCTTTCTTTTGAAAGATGACACTACAGAATCAGTCAATTATCATTTCTATACAAGTCAGGAGCATTCACTATGGAATAGGATCAACAGAAACCAAATAAATTCACGCAGTCCACGGTTGCTTAGAGTGAAGAGCTGTAAAGAGTTTGAGTAAGCAACTGGGCAAATTGAGGGCGGGATTAGACAACGAGGCGTAGCGTGCAACAAAATTAATTTAAAACGAAATCTTTTAAAACTACGCCTTAGCATTTGTGGCAGCTTCATCACTGAAATTTGTTAAATGCACGTATATTGTCTTTCGAAAGTTTCTTGCACATTGTGGGCCCTAAAAGAGAAGGAGGGTGACAGCTTTCTGGTGTTAATGACGCTATACTATAAAGGAGCTACAATTACGGAAGAAAAAAAAATATATTAGGGCACCTCATGAAATGCGGCCGGCATTGGATATGGGGCGTGACACCTTTCATAGAGCAAACAAATTATATTTGAAAAGCATCCCACCCTCACTTTATGAAGTGCTTAATATACTTTAATGTTTCAGTAGCTTTAGCTGCTTGTAGTGTTATAAACTTGATATTGACCGAAATTTAAAAACAGTGTAAGCTTTATCTGGGAAAGTCGCCACAATCTTAGAAGGGAAATAGAACGTTTCACTCGACTTTATTTTGCAGCTTCCCATGTGTCTGCCTTCAATACTTGAATAGACTTCTTGCCACAGTTCTTAAAACGTGCAAAGTAATTGTTTGGGACGGCTGCATTAGCTGTTTTTTATTATCAGCTATGATCCATATAGATCATCGATTTACATGCACCTACAACAACAGCGCATGATCCTGCTTCTCATCGAGATCACGAATCATGATCTGAAATTTATTTCTACTATTTCCGACTAGGTGGCTTGTTTTATTTTTAAATGTTGGTGTGCCTGTTAACGATAGCCACACAATCACGTTGCCAGACTAAAAAATGGAACACAAAAAATCAATTGTATTTTTTTCGCATTCGAATAAACTCCCTGTCCGTATTCCGAGTTATTTTGTTTTTTCTCTTTCTAGAAATTTCGCTGGGGCGCTACAAATATTCGTCCTGGATTTTAGTTTTTTTTATAATTTGTTTTAAAGTTAAGAATAAGACGAGAGCGAGAGTGCTTCAAGCCGCCTTTAACAGGCGAAGAGAATAATTTTACCCATGTATTTGTTACCCATCGCACTGTGCCACTGTTAGCTCCGAGACAGAACTCGGTAAGACAAAAACGTTCAATCGTTTTTTCTTGAAAACGAAAGGAAAAGTAACCTTTCTCATGAAAATCCCCTTTTTTTTTTTCATCCAACTTCCAAAACGAAAGATATTTTGAGTTCATGTGAACGAAAAAGAGCCACAACTTTTTCATTGTCGTTTTTCATTTGCACCCGACCATTCTTAACAAAAAATAAAGATGTTCAAAAATAAATGCAATTTTAACCAAGGAATGAATACAACATACAAATTAAACTTTTTAACAGCCAAATGCACATACAGGTACTGCTGTCAAAAATCAAAGTTTTTCGAACAGTGCCTTAAAAAGATGCACTTCTTAAATGTTTGCTTATAGAAAGAGAAAACTAAAAGGGGTTATTTGAACAAAGTTCTCACATGATTTCTTTCGTTTTTTGAAAAGCGAAATTGATTTTCGTTTGTTTTTTTTTTTTTTTACAGATTTCCACCCTTATTCAAGGTTATTCGACTGCGGTCACTTCCCGGCTAAGATTGACTCGTTCTTGTTTGTTCTTATATGTTTTATGTATTATATAGTTTAAGAATAGCATTTTCTTTTAAAACGAATGGAAACAAACTTTAATTTTATTTTATTTATAGAAACAGTTTCGTTGAATTTGTCGAAATAGATCTTAAAACCTCCCACTCAACAGGCAAAGAGAAATAGTTCACAAAACAACGTTTTTAAGAACCGATTGATAAATAAAAAGGTCCACATTCCAAAAATTAGTTTGCCTCCGTTTGCATCGAAGGGAATTTCCGAGGACAAGTACAAATAAAATATACTTCTGATGGAAATTCGCAACTCCAAGTTAAACTGCGTATACAAACTGCCCCTTAATGATGCTTCGTTGTTGAAACTTTCCCAATTTACGCCGAGACATTTTCCGATAACAGCAGCAACAAGTTTATCGATTACAGCTTTCTTCCCGCTGAATACTTCATTCTACCCTAGCTTCCCTTCGTGTCCTCATTAAGCAAATGTTTCGCCTGCAACTGGTATACACCTAATTCTAAACGTCGCTATGGAGTGTGTACAGTATTAGTATTCATTGCCACAGTCGCGATTAAAACTTCTCCTAACGAGAACGAACTTTGCCCAAGTACATCAAGTCGCTTAATTTGGACACTAATCTCCCAATTCCGTGCGTAAATTATTCTTCGGTAGTACTCGTATTTCCCGATTTTATTGTTGGAATGTTTGTTTCCAGAACTCGCAACACTTCTATAGGGGGTGCTATTAATTCCAGGCAGTTTTAATTTAATCCCAGAATGCCGTCGACGAACGAAATTAATTTTCAATTTCGCTCGCAAAAAGTAAGAAAAAGTACTCAAAACTTTGTGGCACCTATTTAATTGGCCTAACTTTCCGATACACCCTTTTAAATTGTGTTTTTCTATTTATTTTTTCATTCTAGGCAACAGCACCAAGCAAAGCCGCAGGCCTCTCCCAAAGATGAAACATTTGGGACACAGCGTGTCTACAAGAAGACTTCCCCCAACTGCACCATAACTCTGTACTTGCCGACGCGTGAAATCATCCTGTCCGGGTCGAATCCGACAATCCTGCGTGGCATTGTGTTCGTCGATCCAAAGACCGTGCAGGGCTACAGGATTTATGCGCAGCTAACGCTGACTTTCCGGTAGGTTGTTGTCTCTATAATTCTGTGTGGAAATACTTTCAAATGCACCCCTCTTATATCCCACAGCTATGGCCGCGAGGACGAAGAAGTCATGGGCCTACGGTTCTGTAATGAAGCCATAATGTCACTTCATCAGGTATGGCCACGAGCCGAGGAACCGTCGAGGGAGTCTCTCAGTCCGTTACAGGTACAAATTAGCTCTTGTCGTTTTTGGATATCCCTTTGGTGGTAGGGGGAAATTAATAGGAAATCAATTTGTTTTAATCTGCACAACAACTGTCCTGTAAATCGTTCATTAGTTTTTAATCAAGTTGACACAAGAGAGGTGACTGGCTGGTGCCCCCCAGCGTGCCACATAAAATTTACGTCAATGTTAATTTAGTGTGACGCAAATCCTGCTCCTAGGGTACGACAAGGATGTAAGTGGTAATCTGAAAGGTGATTTCAGCTAAGGCGTCAATACGTGCTTGGATAATTTATCTAATTGGTGCGATTGAATTGGGCTTTCGGGTGCGTGCAGGTGCGGAAAATTGAGTATAAAGTGCAAGCTCCCTAATTTCGTTGTAGGCTTGTTAAATAATTTATCTCGCACTCATGATTTTCTAACTGTGGGTCTATTAAGCGCCTATATGTTGGTACCTTTTAGATTGAGGAATTGGGGGCGAATTTATATTAATTTGGGGAAGTACTTGAACGGAGTTGGGGATAGGGTGAGCTAATTGAAGTGGCTTGTTGTGAAAGGTTGCCAGAACAATGTTGTGTTAGGGATCTCAAATACGACCCACATTTGCTATGAAATAAGCTCTTCCTCGTTCCACTGAATATTTGTATATTTTTTCTACTGCGACAAACGTCCGATTTGTAATTATCCTTCTTCTCAACTCAGCCGTTCAAATTTTTTACCGAATTTCGCGGTCCCATCTGGACGATCTCACAAAAACTAATGATTGAAGGTTATTCTAGGCCTCGACTGTCAATGTGGACCTATTGCGGCAGCTATTCTCGGGCATTGTAAGGATCTTTGTGATCATGAGTAAGGGTAAGCATAAACACGACCCTGTCAACAGTATTACATATGAAAAGAGTTGGTTTATGAAGGGCTGTGCGATCGAACACAACTCAAAACCTTCATTTGGAGAGCTATAAGGTTCATCAAGTTAGTCGCCGGCCGTTCCAGTTAGTAAATTTTATAGGAGATACGATATGTGAAATCCTGTCAGCCTTGCGATGGTTGCAAAAAAACCCTAGATCCTAGGGTACGTACGTGTAGCACAGCCCAGATTATGCACTGACTTCACCTCCTAGTCTTTTCAGCTCTATTTTAGAAGCAAGGCTTTACTATGGCATAATGTCCTGTGTTGAGATGTGGATCTATTAAGTTCCCGAAGGCTCTTTGTGGTCTTTTTGTCTCCTTTGATACCCAGGATCGGCTGTCCTTTTTTCCTCTTACCTCGTCGATTTTTCAATGCGTTTCAGTGAAGCTCATTTTTGACCTCATTCTCGCCTTTTTGTAACCTTCTTTTTAAACTCAACAGAAAATATCCAGAATCCCAGCAGAGTTGGACTCAATGGTCCGCAATGGTCGGTGATCAGTGCTTCGCAACACTTCCTAATCTCCTTAGATGGCATCGAATTTGAGGCTGCTTGACTGCCAATAGCTTTTTCTACTGCCAGGTTTTTTTTTTATTTTAAAAACCTGTTTCCGAATCTATCTACATTTTTGGAAGCCATCCGTGTTGACTGCGAATCCTAGATCTTTATCTATACTCTTTTGTTGATACGAAATGTCCTGTAGAGCACACTTGATCGTTGATCATGATTCTGTACCGGGCGATATTGACGGCGGTGACTTTCCGATTTCCATAGAAGAAGTACAAGGTTGCTGCGCCTGGTCTTATAAACCGCGAAAGTCGTAGTGCTTTCAATGTTTAGAAGAAACGCCCTTATAAAAAACATCATGTTTGGTGAAATAAGTCAGGTTGTATTTTAATAGCGGGTTTTAGGCCTCTTTTCGGAATACCATCTAGTCCCGGAGCCTTATGTGTTTTATGTATTTTTTCACATGCTTCGAACAATTCTCTGCGTGTTTTAATGATTTCCCCGCTTCATATTTTCTTGGTCAAGAATCAGAGTCAGAGTTATGGACCCCGATCAAAGCCGTATCCATACAATTTTCTAAACTTTAGCCCAGACACATCATTCAGTTCTCCGCAGAAACTTTTGGCTAGATTTATTTATTTCAACGGTTTTTCAGGTCTTCCCTCGCTTTGTGTTTGGTGGTCATCGTCGTACTATAGCATACCCAGTTTCATTGAGACATTTTTAGACACATTGGGCCTAACCAATTCATTTTTAGTTTCGACTCAAAATTTTTGTAGATCACAGTGGCTACATTTTCCATACAAATTTCGCAATTGTGAGCTTCCGTAAATTTAGCGTCGAGTCTAAAAATTGTTGTTAGTACGCCGCATTGGGTTTAGTAAACAAGGTCCACTCCTAGATCGCTTTTTTGATTAGCTAACTTTTTCGATAGGTGGATAGATAGGTTGAACCCCCAAAACAAAAAAGAAAATTACCTTAAGGCGCAGTGGTTATGTGTTGGACTACTAAGCGAGGGGACCCAGGTTCGGTCCCAAAAAAAAGTACAACAATTCCATCTTAAGGTTTTTGCCACTGCGCCACTTCGCGCGAACGTATGACAAACATCCGAAAGCAAGACTGTCATGAAAGAGCTTCTCAAGTGGCCTTTTGGACTTGGCATAGAAATTGTAGATGCCTTCCATTCGTCGCAAAAATGCAAAACTGACTCAAAATAAATTAATGGTTGTGAGAAGCCTAGGGCCGTTACGGACCTGTTACGCCAGCTATTTATTTATTTGCCTTAAGGACTTTTGCACACACTAGAGCAGCGGTTCTCTTATTAAGCTGTGGAACCCTAAACAAGGGCCAAATATATTTCGGAACCCCAAGTCTTAAAAAAATAAAAAAACAAGACATTTCAAAATAATAATACCAAACCGAATTTCGTTCAATGATACAGAATCAAAAACATGTTTTGATGAAGAAGAACTCCGCACATCTATATGAGACTCGTTTTTTGGAATGCTCAGTATCGTAGGCTGGGTTTTCATTAGAAATGGATTTTGTACTCACTCGAAAGTAATCTAATAAAGATCTTTCTAGACTTACCAAATGTCCAGCGATCATATTGCGAATATCTGCTCTGAGCTAAGAGAAAAAATACTGTTTTGGATTTTCCCTGCAAAGCAGTAGCAGTTTGGTTAAACTTTTGAAAAATGTCTGCGCACAGTAAGCTAATTAGATTGCTAACAATCTTGAAATACAGCAAAAACGTTTGCAGATGAAGACATATTTTTGTCCAGTTGGAGTACTTTCAACTCATCACGAAGTTGAAATAATCTAAAGAAAGCTTTTCCTCCGTAAAGCCGTTTTATTTCCATGTGCAGAAGTGATTTGTACAGACTTCCCATATCCCTGCACACTTTTTTGTACAATCTCGTTTGGAGAGGACGACTTTTACCGAATTTTTGCAATCTTCACAGCTTCATCAAGAACTTTTTTCAAATCAGTTGGCATTCTTTTTACCACAAGTACATAACGATGCAAAATACAATGACAGCTGTTGCTGCCTGGCGCAATGATTTTCATTTTTGACACGACCCCTTTAACCTTTCCTGCCATTGCTGCGGCTCCGTCGCTATATATATCAATAAATGTTTCCCAATTAATGCTGTGTTGATTCATAAAACAATTTATGGCCTCGAATATTTCCTCACCAGTTGTATTGGTTTCCAAAGGTGTACCGATGAGCAAATCTTCGTGAATAGAAGAATTAGAAGGCCGGCTTTGCTTTCATCGAGTTGCATTAGAAACATATCATAAACATTCAATCTGCGAACGAGTTCGTCTTCAATGTGGTCAGATATTTTTCGAATCCGATCAGACACGTGCTGTTTGAAAATTGAACTGCTTCAATTTTTTTTGCCGCGGCTTCTCCAAGTACGCAACGGATTGTTTCTAACATACAAGGTGTAATTAAAGACTCTGCAATAGTTTGTGGCTTTCCAGATCGAGATATCCTTAGGAGGAAAGATGCTTCAGTTGCATTTTCGTTGTCAGTTTTTGCAAATGCTTGTCATACTTACAAAAATTATTTTTGTGTTTAACTATTCTTAATTCAAGAAAGTCGGGGAACCCTGAAAACTCTTTCGGGGAACACAGTTTAAGAACAGTTTAAGAACAAAAAAGCTCTTCAGTTCAGCTGCTGTGGTACGCCGTAAAATTGTTGGGCCCTTCATTCGTTGTAATTTAAAAAAAGGGTGCGACAAGCCTGGTTAGATTCCTATATGGAAGTGTTTTTCAAAGCACTTTTATTATTCGATTTTTAATATGTTTTTCGAGACCCTTTTTATGCATTTTCAGTGCCGTTTTCAGACCTTTTTTGAGGCTTTTATCATTATTTTTAATAAAATTTTCCGACCGTTTTTAATGCATTTTCGGGGACTTTTTTTCGTGACATTGTTCAGTGCCTTTTATTAGAACCGATTTATGAAAGATTCTTATAGGTATTTTTCGGAACGTGTTTAATGCATTTTTGGAAGCGTTTTTTGGACGTTTGATATGCGTTTTTTAGGGAATTTATTCGGAGATTGTTGTCCAAGTTTTTTTTGAGGAATTTTTAAGCTGTTTTTGAGGCGTTTTTCGAGCTCATTTTCAATCACTCCCGGGCCGTTGTTAGAACGTTTGATATGCATTCGTTACGAAATTTTGAAGTAGTGTTTAAGGCGTGTTTTAGGCATTTTCTGGCTGTTTTTTTAAGACATTTTTCGATCACGTTTTTAGTCTTTTTTTCTTGTTTTTACAAGTCTAAGTCCTAAGTCTTATATAAACTACTTAAAATTGCTTGTGGATACGTTTTAATGGTTTTATGACTGTAAGACGCGCCATTCAAAACATTAAATTTATAGCTTCACTTCAAATGCTTCATTCCATCCCTTAAAAGAAGATAGAGTCGCCGCGTTTAAGAAATTAATTTCTGTCGTTGACATCGTGTAATACGGACCCGAATTAATTGTGTATTGCTAACAATCTTGTCTGAGCTGACGCGTTTCTCTGCTCGCATCCATTTGTTGGGGACGAGAGGCCTCGTTTATACAAAGTGGCTTTGCCCCAGCTGAGGCGGCATCCCTCTTCTCTATCACATGCTTGTGTTCAACACATTTAAATGGCTGTGCCATTATTTAGTCTGTCACCACTTAGGCAACCAATACATAGTACATTAAACATCCTGACGTTTTTTTCGAAACGGATGTACACAAGTAATAGCAGCTTGTTATTCGCCTGCGGCACTTGTACATGAGTTGTGTATTTTTGGCCGATGGCTCATTTAAAGTGATGTATACTCTACCAGATCTGTCAGAGCTCTGACTGGATAAAATTGTTTTCTTTTGTCCATTTCTTTTTGTGGCAGGAAATCGGAAAACATTTTTCGGTTTTCGCCAAAGATTCGCACACGAGTTTTGTTTTTTTTCCTGCAGGGTGGTTACGCGTTTAAGACGCATTCCTGTTTTTCCGTGTTTTGTTGACTTTGAGAGAGGTACACGACCGAGTCTCTCAAGATGAACACGGATGGAGGGTACTTCAGGGGTATGGAATTGACGGCTCTTTCAGGAGATCCATTTAATTTCCTTACGCAAAATGTATGAGGTGTGTTTGGGTAAACGAAGTTAAATCGATACCCATTGCCGTGGGTGTTGGACCTCATCAGGTCTCTCTCTCGTCGTTTCCCCATAAACTGAGAAGAAACGCGACTCGTTGACTTTCATATCAGAACCCTAAAGCTAAATCCGGGTAAAGTGCGCGTCCTGAGGAAGCGAAATAGTACATTTAAATTAAGCGGGCTCAACAGTTCAAGCTCTATAAGATGACAGTAAACCCGCCAGTCATAAACTGATTCAAAAACATGTTTGAATCTGAATCTGAGTTGATGACCCTATTGGGTCTGGTTTTGAAAGCAAAGTGAGAGCTAAAGGCAGGCCATAACGAGGAGTCCTTTCCAAATTCCTTTGGCATCTTCCCGTCGACAGAATTCTTGTAGCTCATATGCTCAAGAGTCAAGACTTCGTAATTTTAATTAAAGTCAAACTTTTGCAAATAATCAGCCAAGAGTCAACTAAAGCAATTCGCTGTTAGAGTGCTCTCTGTTACGGCAAAACCGAACAGTTTGGGAGCTTATCCTTAGAAAACTGAGTTCTTTTTGGAGGAGAAAGATGCCGGACCTCGCAGTACCAAAGATGGCGCCGCCCTAGATCTCTTCCTGAGGCGTCGTCATTTCAGACTCCAAGTTGTCTTGGAGAAGATTTATGTTGAACAATTAACAAAACAAGGAATGAACGCTCTCTATGCCTGTAAGAAGCCTTTGGAAGAAGTTGGGGCTTTCAATGGTGCACCATTCATCCAAAGTTATCAGAGCTTTATGAAAGAACTTTTCAAGGCTCGCATGCACTTTTCACTTTGAGGATTCCTCAACTGGACATGTCCATTAAACATATTGCTACAAAAAGGGCCCGCACCTACGTGAAGTTGGCCCGCACCTTTTTTAGAATGAAAAACGTGAAATGCAGCTCGATAGACATTCGTTTGTAGATGTTTGGATTGATTTTTTTTTGTTTCCAGTTTAATCGTTAGAAAATTAGAACCATTTGAAAAAAACTTGAGCCTGCAATTGTGAGCTTTTGAAATGGAAACTAATCAGTTGCATTCGAAATCGTTTGTAGTGAAATTCTTTTTTCTCAAAAATGTCTTATTTCGGAGATATAAGGACATTTGTGTTTGCACCTATAACTCCGAATTTCCAACAGACAGAAATTATTTGAAATCACTGATGCATAAAGCATATCCCAACTTAAATAACTGCATTTAAAATTCCTGAATTCACTCAAGCGTTACTTAATAAAACGCAATTAAAGTCAAAAAATGCATTCTTTTACGGTTGCATCCATTATATCGATTTCCCAACAACACCAAAACATAAACACATTTTCGCAAAGCATTCAACCGTGTCCATCGATATGAGTCACAATTTTTGTCGATTAGCAACAACAACCAATCAATAAAGCCCGATTTTATCCAAGAACATTTTCTATTCGTTTGAATAACATTAAAAAACGACCACTTTTAAACTATTTATAGCAACAAAAACATCATTTTTGCAAACTCTGTACTCCTGGCTATCTAATCCAATTCAAGTTATGTGATTTTATCACAAATAAGAAGATTTTGATGCAACTTATACAAACAGTAGTTCGTCATATAAACTCATATCAATTTTTCGGTTATTAAGCAACTCAAAATAGTGAAATCTATTTTTTTTTTCTAATTCCTACTAGATGCTTCTAATGGAACAAAAAAAAGTGACCTTTTGTTAATAGATAATTCAAAATATAACAAAATGGGTGAAATTGTCCGCGCAACCCGATTTAAGGGGACGGATATTTCAAATGCTGGACAACTACAAACGACAAAAAATAGTTAGTTGTTAGAAAGCATGTATGCTCTATCTAATAAAAATAGCAAAATTGTTCCAACCAAAGAGAATTTAATATGTTTTAGCTCGACTGCTTAGAGCTAAAACCCCCGTTATCTCCGAAACGGTACAAAGCCAAGTGATTAAATTTTGTATTTTCAACAGTATTCCACCTAACCAATCTAATAAAACACAAATTGTATCCATCAGCCTGACGGTTTATGATTTGTATGAAATTTAAGATTGATTTGAAATTTAAGCAAAATCTAGCTCCCAACTACCAACGATGAAATTCTACATTTCACTACGACTACGACTCTTTGTAACCTCACGGAAAGAATTTTAAGATCAAATCAAGAAAAATAAGCGCAGAATCACGAAAAGTTCGTCTAGTTTTAGAGCTTAGCTAAGGATTTACTAATTCACGACTTTTTATTCGCAATTCTAGAAATGCGAAGTGAAGATATTGACCCTAAAAAGTCGTGAATCAAAACATTTCATTATCAATAATGCGATCAAACGAGAAATACATTTTGCTATAACCGATCGCAATTTGACACAAATAGTTATCAATTTGATATTACATGTATTGTAAATTGCAAAAACAATTCGTAAATTACCACTTTTCTGTTTTAAATTACGACTTCCTCCCTTATCAAATTACAACAATTTAGTCTTGAATTGCAACTCAATAGTGTATCAAATCATTGCGAACTAACAGGAGTAACAGATTTACTACTTGAGAGTAGTTGCAATTAACAAATTCTTAGTCGTAAGTTAAAACTTCTTTTTATCAATTTGCAATTTACGTTTCTTGAGTAGTGATTTGGGGCATCACCGTATTTAATTGAAAATGTTTTGTCGTGAAATTAGAAAACTTTGTTCTTAATTTACAACTTATATCTTGTAATTTACGATTCATAATTCATAGCTGTATTATTTTACTAGCTGACCCGGCGAACTTCGTACCGCCTAAAATTTATGAAATTATTAACATCCCTTTTAATAGTTGAACCTCTCTATTAGAATTAAATTGAGTTCAATGTATAGAAACGACTTCATGGATTTCCGGGTCGGATTTTTGATAGTTTTCTCCGCGCTAATGATTGAATCGATTGTCCAAAAACATTGTGCTTAACAATGAGGGCCATGATCGCTTTTAAATTTTCTTTGGAAAATCGTGATGTCATGTTGGTCGCTCGAAGAAGCCCGGGAAGTAAGTAATCACCGTTCGGGTAATTTTTTTTCACTTCACTTTCGATATAGGTGCTATAGAACAATAAATATCAGTAGTTGCGACTTATGGACACTGTGTTTCAGTGGTTAGTATCCTGGACTACTTGAGTGTACGGCCTACGCCCACATATGCCACATGCCACATCACATATTCTTAAATGCTTGCGATTTGCGCCGACCACCTCAAATCAGAGCAAGAACGGAACCATCCACAAAATTTTACTGAAATTGGTTGAGCGGTTTTGGAGATCGACGATCTGAGTCAGGTCCAAAACTATCGTATCTTTCAATCCGCAACCAACCATATACTACATCCACAAAATTTCCTTGAAATCAGTTTAGTGGCTTCAGAGATGGACAGCTTTCTAATTCCTACTACTTTAAGCTGCAACCAAAGAAAAAAATCATTCAAATTCGCACCACAATTGATTTTTATCGATTCTCGATCCCATCCTCCGTCCCACTCAAAAGCACAGCACACTCGCACTCCATCGCCATCCACTGTGGCCAGGCCAGTGGTTGATTTGATATTGGAATGCAAATATTGTAATTTGTAATTATGAGGTAGTAAATTCACTCCGCAAAACCTTAAACGCATCTCGTTCCGAGTCCGAGTATTTATATGAAAAAAAACCTTCCCCCGCTCTCTCAAAAAATTCGAATATACCTTGAAAGAAAACTAAGAAGAAACCACCACTGCGATCGATTTGAAAATCTTGGTCAATTAACAAATTGATAAAAAAGGAATTTCGCAGGATTTGTTAATATAACTCAGCTGATATAGCAAATACAAACTAAATTTTGGACTTAAAAGATGCACGTTTTAGATATCTAAAAACTGGAATTAATTCCATTCAAATGGACGAAGGAGAAGTTCACTTTTTTTCTGTTCAAAGTCTAGTTATTGAATCTCTTGGACTTCCACAATCAAAAGCAAATATTTTTAAATGCACGAACTTGCTCCTCATAAAAAGCTAAGAAATAAATAAAAAAAAAAATATCAAAATCCGTTCACCCGTTTGTTGTGTAGCTTCCTACAAAAAAATATTCACTTTGTTTTATATTATTAGGGATATATTGTTTTCCTCCTGATATCCGTGTGAATCATACGACGCCATATCGTCCGAAGCCAACGGGATTTGTCTGGGGTAGATTTTCTGTCTACGCTGCAATTTAAAATACATACACACAAATTATTTAGAAGAACTTGCCAATAATTAAAACCTTAACAAATCTTTTCGATTACATATTTTAGAACCCATTTGATATTTTAGAGTCCATTTCAATTTATTCTTCCTTTCTAATTGTACCGAGATTCTGAAAAAAAAAAATACAGATTTATATGGTACCTACTTGTTTTTTTTATTATTCAATAGGTACTTACAAAATAGATTCCGGAATGTTAGTATACTGACTATCACTACGAATTAGTTATTCTAAAACCACTTAAACCCGACTGCTTTGAGCAAAGATTGAATACCGACTGCCTGTCTCTACACCGACACGCAATGTGCACAATGGAGATTTGGCTTCATGATTGCAGCTGTCTAGCAGTACCACATACGTACATTAATCCATAAAGAAAAATGATTTAAAAGGATTTCGATAGGTATATAAAGCATAAAAGATTCCACACATCAGTTAGTTGATTCCACAGAAATTACAAAAAATATTTTGTAATTTACGACTTCTCTACGTCAATATACGTTTTCAGTTTCATGTGTTAAATTATTACAAAGATTTTATTGGTTCATCATTCTGTTTTGGTAAATCACCAAATATTTTTTGCAATTTCAGATTGTAAAGTGGTGTTGGAGAAATTGACGTATTGGAGTGGTAAATTGCGCCAAACAATCTCGCAAATCACTACAAATAAAAGAAGCTCTAATTGATACTTCTAATCGTAAATTGCAACTCAAAATTTTGCAATTAGTGATTTTCAATTCTTTCCGTGCTCTGATATAAAATAGAAGACAGCCTGCATTACTGACAACTTTTTATTCGCAATTTAAGGAAAGCCTTAAATGGTCTCAATTTGCTCATTTCTAAGCGATTCGATATTTCCATTTGTTTAAGAACGACAAAAGTTCAACAAATCTTCTTATAATTGTACTTTCTTTAGAACAACACAAACCATACCCTATTTATATATTTATATAATCATTTGTATACTTTACGATCTCTATGCAATACAGTTTTTTTGTACATATTCTGCACTCCCTTCTATTCAGCCATTTGAATCGTTCTTGAAAACTGTTTAATGACTCTCTTGCCAGACTTGCTTGCCTGTTGACTTAACAGTTAGTGGAACATTAATGATTTCGACGGCAATCGCTGGCTGGTATACTGGGAGTATATGGCATTGGTGCACGGACAGTCAACGAGTTCGGTTGATTTTTTCTATGTTTTTTTTGGGCTTACCAATGAAGTAATAAAACAAATTATAACGTTTTTCTTTATTTAAACAAGTATTTTTTTATTAAAACATTTGATAACTTGTACAATATTACAACTGGACACAAACCACAAGGAAAATCACACCACACATACAATACAACTTAAGTATACACACCACATTCATTAAACACCTTTTTATTAATTACAATTTAATACACATAATCATCAACAACAAAACACCATTGCTAAAGGGCCAACTTCAGGAAGGTCCGCACCTATGGTAATCAGGCCGGACAAAACTATCTTTGTTGACATCAAATGACAGTCGATTTTACCTAATACATTCAAGCTCAATGCGGTCAGGAAGTGTCGCAATGCATTCATCACCATTAGGAACAATTCGTTCGAACTCTGCTGGGTTACCGGTCATATAAGTTCAGAAGGTAGGTAACGAAAAGACGAACGGGAAGGATATGGTCTAAAGTGAACCTCAGTGAAACGGGCACATCCATACTACCGCGGATTGAAAAGTTGTCCATCCAACCATAATAGAATAGAATAGAGCCAATCCATCCTGGTTATTTCGGGAGGACTATGCACCAGCTCTCGTGCGTTATGGCCAAAATTAGACAAACAGAAAACAAAGAGCCTGCAGGCACTAGAGCTCCTCTATCCACATCATTAGAACTTTCATGCTCCGTTAATGCATGATAAAGTCCACCGATTTATACAGAAGCTGTGTAGATGAGTTAAGTCAATTCCTCGTCTATTTTGCCACTGACCCACCTCGCATAAGAACGACGTCTACGTGCCCTAAGGCGTAGGTTCTTCGCAAGCACGTCAGAGTTAACAAACTTTCAGATATCGGATCTCCTGTATACTTTATGAGGACTACCAACTGGTTGTGTTTCTTATATTCGTTCAGTCTTGCAGGGGGTTCACAAATGGGCCTTTGATGTCACCGAGGGGACTTCTTACGCATACCTGCATAACCTAACCTTCCATTTAACATTCCACATGCCGAATTTGATACCTCCGAACGTATAGTGTCCCCTACAAAAATAACGACTTTAACCTCCAACCATTGGGTAGCATTTCAAAGCAATACTTTGAAATTTACAACCACCCCAATGCACACATTTGGGATACCTACTCAATATATACAGCTGACAAAGAAGCGGATAGCTTTGAACAAATGTAATAAATCACTTGGGATGTGTCCTTAAATTGTGATAGCACACACCTTATAGATAGGTACCCTCTAAAGCACATCGGTATTGCACTCCTTGAGCGAGTGCTTTGTCTTGTGTCTGATTTGCAGTCGTGTGTCGATTTTTATTTATTTTCTTACATCCTTTTTAAAATATATACGAATTTACACATAAGTGGGTCGATAATCTTAATAACAAATCTGTCTTGTCTGTTTCCGTTTGCAGGATGCTCTTGTCAAGCGGCTGGGAGAAGGCGCGCATCCTTTCACATTGAATCTAACACCACAGGCGCCACCAAGTGTTCAACTAGTACCGGCCAAACGGTACTATGGTGCACCCATAGGCACCAGCTATGATGTTCGCTGTTTTATCGGTAAGTTCACTCATCTATAGTACTTTTCTGCAGTCTGCTAATGGGGCGATGAGAGATTAGTGCTAAGGATCAATACTGCTTCGATTCGATTAATTGCCTGAAAAAGAGCAATTAATTGAAGTAAACTTATTACTCTTGAGGGAGCTTCCTTCGAAGGAAGGTTTATTTCTTCCCTTCCATTAGGGTTTAACTTTATTTACTGCCAACTTGAGCTAAATGAAAATGTTTGCTTTATTAGCGAGTCTTAGACTGTGGGTGGGTATAAAGTGGGTAATGTAAGTTATTCATAGAAAAATGCTAACGAAGGCTTTTTACTGCATATTAATTGAGTTGCTGGTACTCGAATAACAACTTACTGTCCACGATTAGTATAGGCCGCTTATTATTTTTTTTCCGAGACACATTTGTTGACTTTTCAATCAACCTTGTCGGCTCCTAGTTTACTTTTCTCATTTGTTTAATTTGTTGGCAGCACTTACATATAGGTTGTGGTCAGTGCCGTAGCCAGGATTTTGTTTCCGGGGGGCTTGCTTCCTAATCTTACGAGAAATTCTCTAAACAAAAAAACTATAGGGGTATTCGCTATTCGGTGTAACATACGTAGTAAATTTGCGAAATTTTATTTATTTATTTTTGTCAGATCGTGAACACACTTTTTCTCATCTTGTGTAAAACTGAAAGAAATGACAGATCCAGTTTGAAAATTCACATTATATTCTGAAAAACTTTGAAATTGAAAAATTTGCTTTTAATTGTTTATTATGCCGAAAAGAGCGAAAAAGAAAAAAATATTTTACATAATGGAGAGAGTAAAGACGAAGATGATATCATGAAAATCTCTTTTCCTGTCCATTTTTTTGACTGGATTTTTCCTTTATTTATTTTTTTCCGATAGCTACACACAGGAATTAACAATTTAGCAAAATTGTCAACTTGATAAGGCTACACTTTACTCTGTTGTATTTTTCGAATACAATAGGGTCAGGGTATAGATAAAGTGCAAAAGTGTAGCGAAATTTTAGTCGGTACATTTGGTTTTTGTAGTTCGAAAAAAAGTTGCACCTTCGCACTTTTGCAGCCAGTTGCATCGGATCGTGAATACCCTTATATTCCAATTCACTGATTTTTATTAGCTTTTAAATCGTATGTACTTAAACGAACATACTTATTTTATTTTTTTAAACGCCTTTTTTAAAAGCAGACCTTATCTGGATCCACATTAAAATCCGAATGAACAGATATCATAGCAAGAGAGCTTAATCTTTCCCCATAACGCCTTGGGACACTGTTTTAATCAATTTCATAGTTGAAAAGGTTCTTTCCACGCTAACTGTGGTCACTGGAAGCGTGGCCAAAGCCGTAAGCACGAAGTTTATGCCTATAAAGTGTCTTGTCACATACATGTATCAGAAATTTCAAAACTTCAGTAGAAGGATCACTCGACAATATTTTTTCGCACCAAAGAACGTACTCAGCGTCAGGGCCGGGCCAACTATATTATGTGCAAGATGTGCAAATGCGCCAAGGTATGGGGGCGCACAAATACTGCCATTTTAAACAAAAAGCTTGTTCAAATAAACCCAAAAGAACAACATCAATCACACCTGTGCTTGCAATGTTGCAACTTCAAGGAGAATCTAACTCTAAAATATTGCAAAATATATGCAAGTTTACTTCTTATCTACATAATGTCAATATATTCCACCCTGTTCATGTAGGTATATTTCCTGCACATCCACCTAAATTTTACAAAAGAATCAAGCTCTAAAATCTCAAAACAAAAAAAAATGCATTAAAAGTCTACTTCCTGAGTGATGTGGAATAGACTTATGCATGTGTGCAAATATGAAAAAGGGGCGCTTTCTGTAAATCTTGCACATGGCGCTAGTTTGGCTGGAGCCGGCACGGGTCAGCGTTCACACCTGACAGCTCAATTGCATTATCAAAGTAACATGTTAGCTTTTCGATTTCGTTCACTCGCTCAACTGCAGGAAAGCCTGGGAGAAGGGCTTGAAACGATGGTAGAACGTCTTCGATGAACATGAATCTGTCCGTAAGATTTTTTTATTAAGGAATCTATGGAAGGAATCAGTATATACACTCTAAAATAGGCTTTAGTAGAAGAGGTTTCTTGATTTGAAAGCATTGTCTGCTTCAATGAAGTTCTTGGAGCTCTTAATTCAACTTCAAATAAGTCGTCGGCAAGTCGGGATGCGTATTGAGAAGCCTCTCAGAAAAAATCGTCAGGCATTTTCTCTGATGTTCTTAAGAGAATTCCGAATTTCTTTTGTGCGGTCGATAAGAGTTAAGCGATCTAAGGAACCTGGCTACGTGCCTGGTTGTTTTCGGCCATCCAAAGTTTGAGGTTAGTTATAATCGCATAGTAGGACGGAACTTCAGCTACTTGAATAAAAGCCCAAACGCCATCATAAAAATGAACAATGTAGATTGGCTGAGGGAAAATAAAAACATTCTGAACAAATTTTCGTCACTTATTTAGGAAAAAATTTACACATGAAATCGATGTAAATGATATTTAATAGAACATCTCCTTTAGGTAGTTTTATTAACCAAACAAATCAAATTATTCGTCTTTTAACAATTTATAATTAATAATTAACCAATGGCATTCAGTAATATAAAAATGTGGTATTCCCGAACTCTATCACATTTCCCCACGGTAAGCCGCGGTTGGCAGCATTTATTTTTGTATTATCTTTCTCGAGGTAGGGAAAGATATTGTATTCGTACAAAATTTCGAACTCGAAATGTTAATCAATTCTGACATTTCGATGATAGGCGAACTCAAAAAAGTGGGTCGCAAAATTCTGTCTGTCCGTATGTCCCGAGGCCTACAGCCTAAAGGGCTGCGCGGATTTCGTTCAAACTTCGGATTTGGAGTTTAGGGGCTTACAGTTCGGGCCCGTTTTTTTTGCATGGTAACCTTTATATGAATGGTACTGTATCCCATACAAAATTTTCTTACCAGTTTGATTTGTTCGAAAACGGCTCTAACGATTTCAAACGAAATTGATATTTAAGCTTAAGTGGGTGAAGTTAACATAACTGCATACTCAGTTTTCGGCTTAAAAATCGAATAACGGTTCTTTTGAAATGTGGACATATCTCGAAAACGGTCCATACGATTGTAACAAAAATTCGTTTCTAAGGTAATATGGTCATTTCTAACTAAATGGCAAACTCAGTTTTCTCTGCACTATTGTAAAATGGATTTTTGAAAAAGTAATTTTTTGAAAACGGCAATAACGATTTTCACCAAAATACAAAAGAGCAAAATTGATGTTTCCAAAATTATTGCGTCTATGCTAAATTTTTGTTATAATCTCCCCCACTTCCGATAAAAATGCAATAACAGCTACGCAAAACTTCATTTTAGCAAATATTACCCTGTTTTCAACCTTGTTGAATATGCACCTTCAAATAATTGCAGCCACTTCCTTTCACAATTAGAAACTCCCATTTCAATTGCACCCCCACACACGTCCATCGGCATATTCGGTTTATAACTGCAAATGCAAACTCAAAAACAAATCTCTGAAAACTTACATAAATATCTTTGTAAAGATATCGGTCTAACACGAACCCTACTACCAATCATAGACGCCTTAAACCAGCATTACTAGTAAAGGGTGATTTTTTAAGCGTAGTTTTTTTAAAAATCGAATAAAACACTCAAATTTGCATCAAATACGACAACAACTCCATGTAAATGTTGTCCGCGGCTCCATTCCAAATGGTCCATTCGGAAGGTCCAATTTTGCGTCACTTTTTCGAGCATTTCGGCCTGTATTCCACGAATTACGCGTGTTAAGTTATCCTGTAAGGCTTCAATCGCATTCGGCTTGTCCACATAAACTAACGACTTTACATAACCCCACAAGAAATAATCAAGAGGCGTTAAATCGCATGATCTTGCGGCCAACTCACAGGGCCATTTCGAGAGATAAGCTGCTCACCAAATTCATCCTTCAACATTTCCATTGCTTCACGAGCTGTGTGGCACGTGGCACCGTCTTGATGAAACCACATGTCAACCAAGTTCAACTCAGCCAACTGGGGCAAAAAATTGTTGATTCACCAGGTCGATTATGGCGACCATAATATGGTCGTAACAAACGGTGCACATTTTTCACAGAGCACGAATTTTTATAATAAATTTCAATAATTTGCAATCGTTGCTCGTTTGTAAGTCTTTCCATGATTAAATGGCAGAGTATACTGAAAACTTTTCACTTTGACAGATGACGTTTGGACGCCATTACTAACCAGTGCTGCCAACCTGAAAAACTTAACTCTTAAAAAATCACCCCTTATATTCCAGTCAAAATAAAAAAAACATGGCCTAACACATCAAAACCAGAAACTCCTGCTACACTTTGCCTTGTACTAAAAAATCTTATAAAATAGTACTGTAGACGCTTTTAACTCTTTAACCATAACTTGGGACAATTGCCTGCTCCGGACGGCTTCAACTTATAAAAAGTCACATTGTTATGTGTATTTATGTACTGCCTATCAGATGAATAACACAGAAGTGAATTTTATTGAACACTTCCTTTATCCTATGCACCGTTTCTTTTATCCAGCATCGATTCTCGGATTTTTACCTAAGAAAATTACCAACCAAACTTTTGATGAACGAGAAAGTTTCGTTCGACCCAGTCGTGCACTTTATTTTACTTTTTCTTTTGTATTCAGTATTTATTTATTTTCAGTATTATCTAATCTTTTTTCTTTGTACTTTTTTGCTAACGTTTTTGATTTTGGTTTTTCAAACTAAAATATTGCCAAAAATAGTAAAATACTAGAAGAGTAGGGTTTTTATTTTTTACTGCCTTTGTTTTGGATGCGTTTATAATTAGTCCGTTATGGTGTTGAAAATAGCGTTGAATTGTAATTGTAATATCTTCACGGCTGAATTGAAGTTCTTAAGTTTTACCACGGTTGGAATATAGAAGCAGTGGCAAACATTTTTTTTAATAATTGCAAACGTTTGTTGGTGTAAACTATGAAAAGAATAGGACCCAATTTGGAACAACAAACCCCAAATTTCGTCTTTAACCACGCTGCCTAGGCATCTAGACAACTGATGGGCAATTTTTGTTTTGAATCGATGTCGCTGTACACAGTTTGTCATGAAATCTCCTTCGCTAAAACCCGTCTAAAATTTTATATTTGGTTAACGGCACTCTCCATTCCCATTTCGGCCCAACACTTTTTATACCCTTCACATTACATTTGTAATGCCAAAAAGGAGTCCCCGGAGGGTGTTTTTTTTTTTTAGAACTACCGGCCATTTTGTCAGCTGTCAACAAGTGATTTATTTTTAGTTTGGTTTGCCATTTCATCATGAACAAGTTGACAAATGAACAACGCTTGAAAATCGTGCAAATTTATTTCGAAAATAATGGTTCAGTTCGCGAAGTTTACCGCAAGCTCCGTTCATTATCCTCCTTATGGTCGACATAATCGTCCATCAGAGCAATTAATTCGGTTAACCATGGATCGTTTTCGCACTACGTTTACTCTATGTGATAATACGCATCCGCAAAGACGTCGAACAGTGGGCACCGAAGAATCAATTGCCGCTGTAGAGCAAAGTGTTGAAGAGGACCAGGATGAATCGATCGATTCGCCACCGTGCACAGCAATTGCAGCTTTGTCCATCAACTTTATGGAAGATTTTGAGCAAAGATCTTAGCTTACGACCTTACGAGATCCAGCTTGTGCGAGATTTTGGTGTATGGGCCAAAAATGAGATTGATATCGATGCTGATTTTCATCGCAAAATTTTGTTCAGTGATGAGTCTCATTTTTGGTTGAATGGCTACGTCAACAATCAAAATTGCCGCATTTGGAGTGAAGAGAATCCACATGAGACACTTAAGACGTCACTACATCCACAAAAACTGACTGTTTGGTGTGCTCTAGGGGCTGGTAGAGTCATTGGGCCATACTTCTTCCGAAATGATGCTGGAGAGTCAGTTACCTTTAATGGAGACCGGTATAGAGCCATGATAACGGACTATTTTGTTCCCGAATTGGATGGCATGAATGTGCATGGATGAGATGTGGTTCCAACAAGACGGCGCTACATGCCACACAGCGCACGTCACAATCGATTTATTGAAGGAAACATTCGATGAGCGCATAATATCGCGGAATGGACCTGTCAATTGCCCACCAAGATCGTGTGATTTGACACCATTGGATTATTTTCTTTGGGGATATGTGAAGTCGCTCGCCTACGCCAACAAACCAGAAACGTTAGGGGACTTGGAAGCCAACATTCGTGGCGTTATTGCCGACATCCAGCCCCAAATGCTCGAAAAAGTGGTGGCCACATGCCCGAAATCATATTTAAACATTAATGGCATAAAATTATCCTTCCAATAAAGCCAAATTGATGGACATTAAAACGATTTTTTTGTGTTTTATTTGAATTCGAAGTTCTATACCTCTAAAAAAAAACACACTTTATATTCTGAATAAGGATCACATGGATGAATGGATTTAGCCATATCCGTCTGTCTGTTTGTCTGTCTATCTGTCTGTCTGTCAGTCTGTCTGTCTGTTGAAAGCACGATAGCGCCCAAAGGAATCAACCTAAGCGAATGAAGTTTGGTGAAAGGACTTCTTCTTATCGTCGTTGGGTTGGTATTAAAAATGGGCTATGTCGGTCAAGTAGTTCTGGTACCTCCCATACAAAACCAATATTAGAAAACACTTGTTGAAGCACGATAGCGTCGAAAAGAATCTACCTAGGCAAGTGAAATTTTGTGAGACGACTTATTTTTATTGTCGTCAAGACGGTATTAAAAATGGGCCCTGTCGGTCAGGTAGTTCTGGTACCTCCCATACAAAACCAATATTAGAAAACACTTGTTGAAAGCACGATAGCGTCGAAAAGAATCTACCTAGGCAAGTGAAATTTTGTGAGACGACTTATTTTCATTGTCGTCAAGATGGTATTAAAAATGGGCCCTGTCGGTCAGGTAGTTCTGGTACCTCCCATACAAAGTCAATATTAGACCCATGTGTCTCTCTGTCTGTTGTTCAATGTAATTACGTACTACCTCTCATGCCTAAAACTTTGCATGACTTGTATGCAGTGGAGGGTATCAAAGCATCGGCCAGGCCGATGATATCGCTTTTACTTGTTTCTTTCTACAAACATAAGTCAAGTGGGGGACTTTTTCACAGCTTTAGTTTTGGTATTTTTTAAGTTGTTTAAGTTTTGTGATGAGCTTGCATTAAGCTGATAAAATGTTATATGTGAATTTTGAATTTTTTGAATTTCTCATACACAACAAGAGCACCATTTAGTCTCACCGTAATCGGCCAACGCATTTGACATTTTCTAAAAGATGGCAGATTACATTTCACATTTATCCTCACTTTGACATCTCAGGGCTTAAAAAAATGTCTGACGTTTCTATAGTGTCCATTCCACAGTTCGACTGTAAGAAACAAACGTCCGTATAAAATAAACCCTTCCGTAAAATTTCGGTCCTCAGTTGTGTTCTAAATATACGCACGAAAGCACCCCTCTTTCACAAAGGTTATAATAATAAAGTCAATATGGACAAATTTAGTTACACCCTTATGGCAACTGCAAATTTTTTCTAAAGATAAAAGAATCCAATATACCATAGAGTAAACTGGTGAAATTCCCGTATAATGCTCCAACACCAAACAGAACACCTTGCGGCTCCATGCTCTAACAGAATTGTTGCGTTCCAAGACGAGGACAACAAGGAAGAAAAATATGTGTTCCGGCTTGTGCACAAGGAATAACTACACTGCCATAGTACAGCAGGATATCCCTCCTTTGTAAAGGGGACTAGCAACAGCTGCAACTTATCCAATTTGGTCCTTTTGCTTGATGTTTCGCATGGCCTCATAACTCGGTTGGATGTGTAAGATAAATCCGACCCGCACCCATGAAAGGCGAAAGGAAACATGGTTATACTTACATTTCCCACATCACAGGTGCACGGACACGGATATGTATTACTTCGTTTAATATTTATTAACACAGTTGCTGAGTGGATGATGTTGCGTCGGATGATAGGGATATCCTTTTTAGACGTGAGCATTTCGTATGGATATGTTTTACACACTCTCAAGTAACATTATCATTATTAATGCCACAAGGCTGTCCAAAGCACTGTTGGCATTTTCTTTTCAGTCGTCTTTTAATGGAAGTTGAGTGAATTTAGTGAACTAGCGGCATACTTTGTCTGCAATCAAATGCAATCATTTCCTGTGGATTGTGGGTGGAATAAACAAATTGGTGCCACTTATCGAGAGAACTTTGGAAATTGGAGGAGGTATTGCCGATGCCAGAGAGGAGAAGTAAAATCACAAGTAGCAAGGAGTTCCTTTGGTTTTTTTTAAACTCATACTAATTGGAAAGCAGAAATGAATCCTCTTACTTGTCAGTAGCTCTTTGGTGATTCTGTAGACCGTTCTGCTGTCACACCTGCTGGCTGCTTCCGTGGCCAAGATTTTTATACAGTCGCGTCAGTCACAAGCATGCTGTGCTCCACTTCTCTCATCTTCATTCGGTTTTTGTTTTGGGTCACCAATCTGTTCCTCCATTGGGACAACTGATGATGATGAGCCCTCGGGAGTTGATTGCTTCTTTCGGTCAGTGTCACTGAAAGAAAAAAAACATTTTGATGGAATTTATATTGTGAAAGTCAAGTTGTCTGTTTGGCTAGGTCTAAATTTGTAAGCCTCAACTCGAAACGAAAAATTTGTAAAGAGCGCTGAAGGAAATTTCGAAAATATAAGGTCGGCGGTGACTACGGTAGCTGAAATTTGAACTTTAAAACATCGTCGATCCATATAGCCAAGTGCTGTGGCTTCCCTGTGATTTAAAAAAATAGTATTCCAAATCTTGGACCGCTCCGACTTGAATCTCAGTCCATTGTCAAAGTAGGAACCCACCTTTTCGGTGTAGTGGTGTAGAAATTCGTTGCTTTTTACGGTCAGTGATTGAGTATTGCTGTAACCCGCCATGGTTCGAACGAACATCCCTCAGATGACAGGAATCTACTCCTAGTGCTACTCCATGGCAGCCTACCTTCTACTGAGAGTAGTTCCAGCTGAGCATCTGTAGACAAAGCTCTGTAATAATCTTCTATAGCTGATGGCTGAAACTTCTTTGCCCACTGAGAGATTTTCCACTCCATTCATATATTTGGACATTCGTTCAACATTCTCTAGTCCTAAAAATGATAAAAAACAGAAGCTTTCATAAAATTTGATTCCCATATCGGCTCTTCCTCTGTTTCTTGTTTCTGAAAACAACTTATAAATCGTTGACTGATCGCCAAATACCCAATTTGGTTGAAAGTTGATTGCCTGTCAGTTGACACCCAGCTTACTTTGTGGGGGTCATTGTGTAGCTCAAACATGGTGCCTCCATTTCTGATGGCGATTTATACTACAAAAATGGAAAAATGGTTCAGCATTGTCATTGCGATCGCCGATCACATGTCTGATCCAGTCCTTACTGACGTTGTTCATCATTTTAACGAAAGTTTCGTTCTCGTTGCGGGCGGATGCGGCGCATTGCTGGTTGTAAAAAAATCTGAATTTTCATCATCATTAGTTTATAGTTCTGTTTGAGCACAATACTGCGAGATTTGACGAACTCACAATGTCGAATTTTTCCGTTTAAACATTCCCTTTGTGGCCTAAAAAATATTTAGCGTGAAGGTTAAAAAGATGTAAGGCCCACTGTGAATGGTCGGTCTGTAGTCGGGAAATCTTGGCCAGCATTATTCCTCCACCAAATGACTTCCAAAAAGTTAGAGCTCTCAGTGTTGTTCCTGCTGGCATACCCAAATCATATTCGTAGGGAAGAGGTACGACTTTCCAAAGTGTAGTGAAGTAGAATTAGGGATGGGAAAAGCCGGCCGGTTTTAACCGAAACCGGTTATTTTGCTACGGTTAACCGTGTTTTTCCGGTTATTATTTTGCCTCGGTTATAACGGTTTTTTTTTTTAAATCCAATAACCGGTTAAAAAAAACGGGTAATCTTTGCTTATTCACTCTTTCGCATTTTCGCCCCTGCCAAAAAATAAAATCCGGCATTTTACATTTTTGTGTTTGCTTTCCCGCATTTAGTGCACTCTTTCATTTCCCATACACCTTACCCAGGTTTACATCCATACATAGTCAGTTTGAAATCAGTGTGAATGTTTTTTTCGTAAAAAAAAAGCGAAAACAGGTTATTTTGTAAAAACGCCATCCCTAAGTAGAATCTTCAGCACAAAGTTACATCAACTAAACTCTACCGGACAGGTTCGAGACTCGCAATGGGTATTTATTCCAAGTAGAGGTGACTGAATTGACAGCAGCAGTTCCAGTTGACATCTTTATGCTGATTCCTTGAAAACTGCTTTCAGCGCCATTTGCTTTCAGCGATTAGAAACTAATGTGGTATTCGATTGGGCTTCTTCAGATTCGCTCTCAGATTTCAGATTTTGTGTGTCTAATCGAACATAAAAACCTCACTTGCTCTTTTTTGTGTTGATATGTGTGCGATTGCAATTTGTGTAGAGTTCGACAGAGGGAGTTCCACTCCCTGGTTAAATTTTATATGAAAACATTCAAAATACTCGCCCAGATTGGTTTCTAAACATTTGTACATAAATAATTAACAAAAAATAGATCAACCCGATGCAATTCGTTTCTTTTCAGTTGAAAAATTTCACGAAAATGTAAACAAACTCCACTAGTTGTCAAACTCAAACGTACTTGAATTGGTAAATCTGAAGCAAATCTGAGAAAAATTCCAGATTCGCAAAACCGCTCTGAAATCTGAAAAAGATTGTTTTATTTTGTACCAAACGAACATAAAAAGTGCTCTGAGAGCAAAAATAGTGCTCTGAGAGCTCCCAATCGTATACCACAAAAGCAGTGCTGCCGAAAGTACTCCCATAGGAGTATTGTACTACTTTCAACATCTCCGTACTCCTCCGTTCATATTCGTACTCCTTCATTTTTTAAAAAACCTAAATAATCTAACACTTGCAGCGAAGTGTACTTTTTCAACCTTAATAAAGTCAATTCACTTCAAATTTAATGCAAATTTGGTAGCACTTTTATCTTCCTGTTATCTTTTTGATTTTCGTTGGCTTTCATTTTAATCTATCAGTTCGGTACTTATTTTATTGTTATTTGAGATTGTGGTTTGGTAGTTCCGTGAACTTTGATAACTAAAAAATGCCTGTACTACTATTTTTTTCAAAACACTCCCCTTTTTTGGCTGCAGTACTACTTTATAATATTTCTCTCCGGCAACACTGCACATAAGAGAACGTTTAACTAGCTTCGCCATTTTGACTGTTTTCCAGACAGATCTGACTGGAAGCTGGAATATTTTGTGCTATCCAGCCGACTGTTTTTTTTTAGCTGGATACGATTTTTGTTTGACTGTTTTTAAATGTTTCGTGTCATTTCTTTTCAATCAGTATACATTTTAAAATTCAAAGTGAAGAACAAAACTGGGAAACATATTCCACTAATGCAATCAACAATTTTATACGTTTGCATTGACACAAGTATGTACTTGCATTTGCTAGCTTACAAATGCTGCTTCAACTGCAAAACCGTCCGAAGTTACAAAAAAAGTTGGTACTAATAGCTGTTTTTTATTATCAGCTATGATCCATATAGATCATCAATTTACATGCACCTACAACAACAGCACATGATCCTGCTTCTCATCGAGATCACGAATCATGATATGAAAATTATTTCTACAATTTCCGACTAGGTGGCTTGTTTTATTTTTAAATGTTGGTGTGCCTGTTAACGATAGCCACACAATCACGTTGCCAGACTAAAAAATGGAACACAAAAAATCAATTGTATTTTTTTCGCATTCGAATAATATTTTGATTTTTCTCGTTCTATTTATAAAAGTATGTCAAGCACCCAATCGTGATGGGAAATAATTTTTGTTTTACAAGTTTCCCTGCTGAAAGTGAGCGCTGTTTTTCGAGTACAATTTTTTTTTTAAATAGAATAAAAATGTTCAGAAAAACTTCGAATACCTAATGGGAAAGTGATTCATTTAATACGATTATTTGAATTAAATAAAAACGTTACTCGCTGCTAATAATTCTACCACATTATTTTCTTCTAGTCCAAAAATTGATAAAATTGAAACACTTCATAAGCATTTAGTAAATAAATTTCAGAAATCTTTTATAGGCGTTTATGAAATGTGTCCGATTTGCTTTAGAAGCATTTGATAAACATTTCTGAAATGTTTCGCTGGTCTGGACACACCAAGATAAACTCAAGTGCTAGCAGCAAAATATTGTTCATGTGGTGCATATTTGAACATAAAATAGTAAATTTGTTTTACGAAACTATTTTTGACAAGAAAAATTATGCAAATTTGATTCAAATATGGTAACACCCCCCGACATTGCATGTGAAATGACATGTGCCTTGTGTGACGTCACGTTGAGCAGAATATTTCAATATGGCTGGTTGCAATATGAAGTTTGTAATACCCTGTATTATCTGTTTTGTTTTTGAAAGCAACTGTTGCCACAATTCCAAAATTAAACTTTTCAATGATCCGTTTTGTTTTATTTTAGTGATCTGATCTGGATTAGATCACGCTGATAATAAAAATACAACAATATTACTTACAAAAGCAGCAATACAATATCCGACATAGATGCCAATGATGAAGATGATGAGGAGATTTTGAATCTCTGAATCGCTTTTGCATCTCTCTTTCTCTTCCTTTTGACACAACTTCGCATAGTACAAAGGGGATCACGCTTACAATGACATATTTCCATGAAAACGATTGACATGAGTTCTACACAAACGTTTATTATGCTCTCAACTTAAGTCTCTCTTCTGCAGCAACTGTGAATATAATAAAAAATAACTGCCTCCTCCGCTAAATGCAATAATAACTTCTTTATTGTTGAGAGGATTAAATTAACAACCAACTCGAAAAGTGCAGCGTAAAACTTATTACTGTCGTCGTAGTTTGTTCCGTGACGGCAATAAAGCTTCTGTATTACATCCCGTTGTGCAACTTTGTGGCATTAGTTTTCTCTTAAATGGCTTTGTTAAGGTGGATCTACCGTCAAAGTAAAAGAAGTAGCTCCTGCTCCTCCTGCTCCACCTCAACAAAGTCATTCAAGGGAAAACTGATACCTTACCCCGTTATTACTTTCTACAGCTTCTTCAAGTTGTTGAATGCGGACAGAGGGAATTTCAGTGGCTTAATTTAATCAAGATTATATTATCCTTTGAGGAAGCAAGAGAATTTATGGTCCTGGAAGCCTAGCAGATAATATTTTACATCATGCCATCAACAAAGTTATGCTCTGTTTGAAGAGCGGTTTGATTAAGTTTTCGGTAGTGGTTAACACTAAGATGACTTCAAATCTATTTATTTTGCATTACAGTCTTCCTGGGCTCGTCTGAAAACCCTTGATCATTAATCATCCATGCTATGGAAGATATATGAAATAAAATGCTACCGCCTCTGCTTGAAGGCGCACTTCTTGTAGAAACCCTTGATACCGCAGCATCATCAGTTCAAGTCATGGGTCAGTAAAACTTTGCCCTGGATGGACATCTTATCTTATATATTTTTTGTGGTCGCAAATTTCCAAAATTGAATTTAGATTTTGACATAAAGTTCCCTTCGAAAACACGTGTGTACTCATAGTAAAATCAAATGAAACTTACAAAGGGGCGTGGCACCTTGCAAAACGGGTTTTCCCGAGCAGAAAAAGTTTTAAAATTTTGAACATTGATTAGTGGACGAGATTGGAAAGGGGGTTGACACTTTGCATGCAACAAAATAAATAATATAAATAAAATGTATGTTTTGGTGTTTTTTTTAGGGGTATAGAACTTTAAGTTGGCAACATTATTTTAACTGGCTGCCTTTTTGTCAGCTGTCAAGTGATTTATTTTTTGTTTGGTTTGGCATTTTCACATGAATAGACTGGCGTCTGAACAACGCTTCCAAATTGTGCAAATTTATTTTGAAAATCATGCTTCTGTTCGAAATACGTATTCCATTTTTTTTTAACGATGAAGCTCACTTTTGGTTGAATTAATACGTCAATAAACAAAACTGCCGTATTTGGAGTGATGATAATCCTCAAGTGTATGTTGAGACACCGTGGCATCCACAAAAACCGACTGTTTGGTGTGCTTTATGGGTTGGTGGAATAATTGGTCCGTACTTCTTTAAAAACGATGCTGGCCAGAACGTTACAGTCAATGGTGACCGCTATAGAGCCATAATTACTGACCTTTTCGTTCATCAATTGAACAACCATGATGTGCAGGAGCTGTGGTTTCAACAAGACGGCGCAACATGTCACACAGCTCGTGCCACAATTGATTTATTGAAGGAAACCTTTGGTAACCGCGTAGTTTCACGTTACGGACCCGTGAATTGGCCTCCAAGATCGTGCGATTTAACGCCGCTTGACTATTTTCTGTGGGGATATGTGGAGCCGCTAGTCTACGCCGATGAGCCCGAAACGATTGACCACTTGGAAGACAACATTCGCCGCGTTATTGCCGATATGCGGCCACAAATGTTGGAAAAAGTCGTCGAAAATTGGATCTCCAGATTAGACTACGTCCGAGCCAGCCGTGGCGGTCATATGCCAGAAATCATATTTAAATTATAATACCACAAGATTATCTTTCGAATAAAGTAAATTTCATGTCAATTTAAAAATTTGTTTTATTCCATTTCAAAGTTTTATACCTCTAAAAAAAACACCCTTTAGTTCTGTTCGAATCATATTTTGACTGCATGGCTTTCAGTGGAAAAATCGTAGAAAAAGTCTGGTTGTATTCGGTGCATTTTTTATATGTCTGTAGAGAATGCATTGAGCCATGATCTCCACTTTGCTTCCACTCTCTTTGGGGACGTTCAAGTATCTAGTTTAGTAAGTCTGACAGCTGTCTGACTTGATGTATCTCTGTTTTGATTGGCTTAGATCGGCCATATGAACAGCTGTTTCAGTTGACGTTTAAGGAGCGGTAGCTGACGAATCTAGCCAAGAAATTCGTGACAGTACTTAATTGACAGTTCGCATATGTGGCTGACGTATGAAAAGTGCCGTCACCGACCAATCTAGTTTTTACGTTCAGGTTACATTTAGTCCAAACCAATCTAGTCGGTTAATAAATTTGTCATTTTGACTTACAGGGATTTTTAGATATTTTTTTCTGTGTCTCGGTTTGCCTTAAAAAATCCTGGACGCATTTAAATATAGTCCTTCCAGTTAAAAGCGGTCATCTGTTGCTATAACAAGGGATATTATTGAGTTCGATAACTTAAGAAGTTTTAATAGGCAAGGATTTAAATCTTTCTGAGAATTTCAGCTGGGATAATCAATATGCTCTTCATTTTTAAATCAAACGTACCTACCTAAATCGCGCAAAATTTCTTTCAACCGGAGTAATACGCTTTATACTGCATTTACATCATCACGCACTCGTATTTTTGTACGAGACGGGACAGAGAGATCCGTTTGTTCGCAGTCAATGCTAATAAAGGCATACAAATGTGATCACAAATCAGACGCCTAAAGTGTCATGGAAGTTCTACCCATATTATAGATATGTAAAACGGAAATAAACACAAGTTCCGGCAACCAACATTTCTACAATCACTTGAAAACATTTCTATTTCTGATTTAAAACATGTGAAATGAGAGCGGCTTTAAGTTTCAGTAAATATTACCAAAAATGCATCAATCAGTTATACGAAATAAATAAGCAATTGTATATTCATCACTTCCGGAAGGCATTTTGTTTTTAAGAAAAGCTCGCTATAAAAATATAAAAATATCAACATGCACAGCTTTCCCATAATTCCTACCACGTTAACAAGATGGCCGACCAAAAAATGTTAGGTAATGCCGTCCCTTTTAGTCACAAGCCTATTTAGTATTTAGCATCCCTTTAATCTTCCGTGTTAGGAATGTGTGACCGTGAAAAGTGGAATTATGGCGGAGACAAGACAGAAACCGCATCAAGTTAGAATCTGTGGCACAGAACAGCACATTTGTTTTACTAAACCAAAAAACTACAAATGTCAAATGTATGTTCCGAGTGTTTATTTACAAAATTTACAAAAATTCAATTTGTTGCAAATTAAGCAAGTTTTGTGTGTGTGATGGTTGAAAAGCAAAAATGTCTGTCTGAGGATATAGTCGATTGAACAAATGTAGTAGTTGTTTACGTTGCAACTCAACTTTACGATTACTTTTGGTTCATTTAAGCTAAACCCGATACGAAATGATAGCAGATTTTTCGCTGGAGCTACATTTTTGTTTTATGGTGATTTTAGACAAACATTACCCTCTGTCATGAAAGGTACTTGGGTATAAGACCTTCTTTGATTTAAGAGGACAGGGATGTTAATGCTCTTAAATTCAGTCTGCTTAGTGTCCCGTGACAAGACCTCACTACCCAAAGGCCCTTCTTCTCTCCTTGTTAACAGCGAAGACTTTTACTTAACCTCAATCACGACTGAAATCATTTTTGCAACATCTGTCCCAATATTTGCAAATGCGCTGACAGCTGATGTCAACGCCATTGACTTGTAAAGACTTCTAAAAGATTTTGCATCTCTTTGTCTATGTACATTTTTCTAAATTCGACAAAGGATTCCGTGAGTTTGTTTCGGACCTAAAAAGAGTAGCGAGTGTTCTTCACTGTCATTCTGCACAACTTGACGAGTTTGACTAGGATGCCGCGTCTATCCATGGCCCTATGTAACCCGCCTCTGTAAATGCTGTCATATTCAGCCTTTAAACCAATATAGAAATGGAATATAAGATTAACATTATTTGTCGCTATATAGGTATATGTGGGCAGTTTTAGACTTACCGGGCCTAAAACCGCACTGATATATGGGCCAATAAGTTCGTTGACAAATTGTTCCGGACTTTCACACAGTTCGGTAGACCGGAACTTTTATGACCATAACTTTTATGCGATGTTAAAGAGACTGGTGCTTCCATGTTTGACGGAGTTCATTGAGTCTCCGGTCCCTTTCCTGTGGACCGGGCAAACGATGCCGTGGTTCCATACGTCATGCATTCCCTCTTTCGACCAAATCGAGGAAGTGCGTTAGTCTATGGTCCCCGACATGTCGTCTCTCAATCTCTTGAATAGTTTGTCATGACCAGCAACCTTGTTAGGTAAATAAAGTTCTTCTGATCCACCAGGCTGGTCAAATATTGCTATCCCCACTTCATTTTGGTCGCGTAGACGTTCAAGGTCTCCAGGCTTGTCTTTTATTGTCAAGATTGAATAGTTTCTTCTGCCTGACATCAGAATTTCGATATAGTCTTGGTCGTTCAACGTTCGCGAACTTCACCGACTGTGACTCTACGATAAACTTTCCTTTACTTCATTGTAAAACTTGCGAACACTGTTCCCTGTCTATTTTGCCAAAAGCGCGCAATGACGGAAAACCTTTCAAATATTGACGGTTACAAAGCTCAAATTTAATTCAATTCCCCTTAAGGATGCACAAGTTCAATGTTAACCCCCCTTTACAAAGACAGTTCCACCCGCAACTATGGCTGCCCAAATTTATTAAAAAAAAAAAATACGCATTTGCAGTCATATTTCTTATGTTAATACCCCAAAGGCGCTTGACAAATCAATTAAAACTCTCTCGTATCAAAACTGACAAGCATTATGCCCCATCAAATCCTTACCATCAATTGTCTGTGCACAGTATACCTAGACCTACCCTTGTCCAATTTAACACAAAAATCCATTACGCAACCCTTTAGATGAATCAATTAAATCCGACAACTTTCCTTTCTTCCCTCTCTCGCTATATAGCTGATAAAATGGACGAGAAGTTCCATCGACGTGCATCCGTCAAAATGGGCGTTCGAGTGATTTATCGCACTGACGTGCACCATGGCAGTGCTCCTGAGAATTTCGCAGCACTAATCAATAGTCAAGCATCGCCACCGGTTTCAAGTGATCAACTGCTATCACCCCCACCGCCAGCCGACTCCCACCATCAACATCCGACAAATCCAGTGGAGATACATCCTGCCAAAATGCCATCCGGAGACGGTCACACATCAACGTTGGCCACATCCGGGACAACTAATACCACCAGCACGACCAGCCCAGCCACCACGTGCAGCACGAAGTCGCGCAAATCGGAACGTGGCGACTCCTTTCCAAAACTGAGACTCTCGCCAAAATCATTTCGTTTTAGTGGCCGCTTCGGTCGCAGCAAAAGTGAAATCGAGAAGTGTCCCAACGATCCGTTCTACAACTACAGCAAGTCCTTTCAGGAGGTGAGTTTGGGCTACAGTTTGAGTTACATGGTATGTTACAAGTTTGCGTTTTAAATTTCAGTACGAGAGTGGGGGACCACAGGGCGCTGTCGATAAACCATTCCTTCTGCAAGAGGGACGTGTCAGCCTTCGGGCGAGCTTGGACAAAGCATGGTACACCCATGGAGAGGATGTCATTGTGAATGTAAATATACGAAACGATAGCAGAAAGACGGTGCGCAAAGTCAGGGTAAGTGGACATAGCTAGTTACATTTTATAACCAAACCGAATGATTGGAAATCTGTTGATTGAATTTTTGGTTACGTTCAGTTGGGCTATGGATACGTTTCGATTATAAATGTTTACACAATTGAATTTTGTAGCAGATTGATTGGTAGGATTGTTGCAAAGTTGCACCTTTGTTGGGTGTACGAGTATAGTGTCTGTGGAGATTCAAAGGTGAACAATGTGAGGGAAAGAGACCCAATCGTGTTAATGGTCGGAAATAAACTGACAATCTTCAACGCTTTGGGTTTAGGTTAGGGCTGCATTCAGAGAGATTTTGTTTCAAAGAAGACTATAAGGATGACGTGCTGGGATAGTTGCTACCCTTACTGTCTGTTCTGTCGTTGGATTTACATTTGATTTTGTAAAAGCGATAGGAAAACGTGCGTCAGCATCTGCTTTGTTCACTTTTCCACGTCTACTACTCGTAACAGACAGAATGTTTCTGTTAGGGCGCTTTAGGCACCAGCACCAAACAATCTTTAGAAACTAATGAAGATAGGTATAGAATACAACTTAATTAAGAGTCACTTTGAGGAAGTATGAAGTCGGAAGTCGCCCAGCTTCAATCATAAAAGACTGGGCACTCATTCCGTAATTTTTCGGACGATTACCGTCAAAACGATAGACCTCCAAAAGTAGCAGCTAAGTGCCGAAATTACGAGTTTGAGACCGTAATCCAGTACATTTTCCACAAATGTAATGAAAGCTGACGATAGTGAAACAAATTGGGGCAGAATATAACTTCTTTTGGTCTTCAAAATTTCAAAAACGATGTCGTCCCGAAGATTATTGCTATTGCTGTCGAAATATTTCATTATTAGACGATGAAAACCCAACTCGGGTCCACATAGTCAACACAAAGTGAAGATGACAATATCGAACAACCAGAGATGCTGCTGAGCTTGAGGCTTCTGCACATCGAGCTCTTGTCAGTGAGTCGATACCATTTTTGTATTCGTCGGTCTATAAAAACATACGATCCCTAAATTTTGGGACCCAAAGTGCAACTCAAGCCAAAGACTCTGAGATTACTTTGTAGATAGCCTGCGTCACCTCCACCTTGACCAACTCAGGACATCCCATAATAATTTTCGGTGCAGCGGTAGGGTTGATTGTTCCATAACCCGCGTCTGTCCCGCAAATAGCTTCGTTTTTTTGACGAGCTGTCGGAGAATATAGGCGGGGAGTAGACTGTTTTGGTCAACTTAAGTCTACCCGAAGACAAATCCGCACCAAGTCTGCAGTCAGAAACAAGGCCCCGGTCTAGAAATTTTTCAGGCCATCCTTCCTTCCCTTCAGGCATGTCGCATGTGTAATGACAAAGGACCTACCAATCTGGTCTAAGTGTGTCTCTCAACCTAGTCTCACCTAACCTAGAATTCATCATTTCATTTCAGACTGTCCGAAAATAGAAGCTCTTGATCACATATCTCTATAGCGTCTGCCTCCGGGTAAAAGGTGCTGGGTGATTTTCCAAGTTCTATTGCTCTCTGACACTTAGCCCCATAGACTCCAGTACCCATGTAGCTTAGGAAGGTTTTGATACTGGTGCTATTACAAATCTTCCGAGGCTTGACATTGACAAAAGGGTAGGCCGGCTGTTGGACAGCTTTTTATTGTTCCTTCCGTACCAATACATCACAAGGCTAACGGCTTCTTAATTTTCTTTTAGTTGGAGACTACGTTTTTGAACATGTGAGCTGGCAGCACTCTCAATTGCTTTATGAATGATGCGATGGTCGCGACGTAGAACCATTGTGGAAAGACGTGGAACCATATTTTCTGCTTATTAAAACCCCTACTTCCTATTTAAAGTCTGCCACATCTGGCAGTTGCGCTTGTAGTCTTGCTCTGGTTTTATGATGCTTTGTTGAGTGATTTTGCTGCCGAAATGACTGAAATTGGCCACAAAAAATGCAAAATAATTTATGAAACTCTTGGAACCATTGTTTCTTCGGACGTAAAATGCACCTTTGTAGGTAGGATAGACGCCGAGCCCCAAACCCTTTAGAGTTGCAGTCCTTTGCTACGAATCACAGGCACAGAATGGCCTCACCTGGCTTTGGAGTAGTGATCTGAGCTCAGCAAGCGGGCAGCACTATCGATGTGACCCGACAAATTCGGTCGGATATCGTGAGGACAAGTACAGCGAATGGACAAGCTCTACGGAACCGCATCTGATGTTTTGTATTTGTTCTACCTACCACAGCTCAGAGGACACTTGCGTAGTAAGGCTCTTTCCCAAACTACTGAACAAGCTCTGTATAAGACCTTAATAGTCGCTGCTCTCTGTCCTTTTCTTTGGATCCTTAATATGGACTTCAAAAGCATGCGAAGATTGCGTTGACGGGTTTTAGAGGAGGAGGTCTAATAGCGAGCTCTTCAATCTGTACAGCGGCATTCGCAAGCCCAGAAAAGGAAGCTCAAGTAGTCTACGATTGTGCGGTTACCTAGACCGAATCGGCACGCTCGGGCACTGCAGTCTTCAAATCCAACACTGCAGTTGAGAAACACGTCACCTTAGGTTGGAGAGAGACGTCACCTTAGGTTGAGAAAGACGCCGCCTTAGGTGGCACAGCGGTAGCTTAGTGTAGACAACTAAAGACAGCAATAGACTGGAGAGTCCTATTTGCGGTCGTCCAGGTCTATCCCGGACTGTTGCAACGAATAAGTCCGTTTTTCTCTGACACAATAGTAAACTTTTGCACCATTCCTTGGCTGCACAAAGCGTAGATGAATTCTCTTTCTTATACCCTTTGGAGAAATGTTGCAGAATGTACCTGTCATTGCAGGCCTCAGTTTTTCACCAAGTAAATGCCAAATCCTGCAGCTCAATCCTCCGCAACCGGCATGCCCTGCCTAGATTACTCCTTCTGCTGCCTTACGGACTTAGATTTATGTCCCACGACAACGGTTATACAGGTGTAACCACCGCAGAATGGCGTGCAAGCATTTCAAATCACTGGTGACAGTCATTGAGTCAGCATGTTACACGCCACGCATCATCACCAAATCCAAACAAAAGGAGTTCTCATCCAGTGCTTTAATGTTTCGGCATTTAACACTAGAGTTGAGTTCATGCAAATGGCACCGCTGTATGTGCGGCTCACTCCCACGAAATACACCCACCTACGGATATGTAATTCACTTAACACATTAGGAATACATTTCCATCCTTCGTGACGAAAGACATTTGTGTCATCTGCCAACAAGGATTACTTAACGAAATTGTACTCGGATGTCGGATGTGTGAGTGTGTGTGCTGTGTGGTGCTCGTGGTGTCTGAGAGTGTCAATCTGTAAGCTACGCGACAGGCGTCATGCATACAAATGTGTACTTTTCAAAACCAATTTTCCATATGAATGTGTGGTCTGCAACGCTACTAAAATGCTTCCGGTAATTGTGAGGTTAAATTGGGTGTGAGCCTGCGACAAATACGCACCTGGTGTCATTGTTCGCTGGGGAAATGTACCGTCAAAAGCAACACAGTCGCTCATTTCCATTTCAAAGGTGGACGCACGGATAATACGATGTAATCAAACATGGGAATCCTTATTTGAAATGTCTGCGAGATTGTCCACGAGCAAATATTTTATTTTATTTTGTGGTAGCACGCACAGATGTTTGATCGAAACAACGTCGATGTCCTTCAGTGCCGCCGGTACTATCAAATGACAACTTGATGGAATTTTAAATTAATTACCAACCCAATGACCGAAAGAGCGAGGCTGGATCATCATCCTTAACGATAGGCAATTGAGTAGATAGATCTTGCAATTATTTTGGTTCAGCTCATTTACATTGGGAGCGAAATTGAAAATCTCTCAACGAAGAACTAGAGATTAAATTCCACGTCGGCCGAAAACATTCCAAAGGATAACACAGCCGACCGACACTGATTTATGCGGGGGACTTAACCGGTAATGAATACAAGCGAAGGTTACAGGGGATAGGTCCTTCCATTTGGAATACCATTATCTACCGAAAATCCTGGGGGCGGAAATGAAACGGAATTATGAAGTTATAAGGGATTGCTATGTAGGTCACTGAATCCGTTAACTGTGGTTCCTCAAATTCTGTGCCTTTGAAGGGATGTCAGCGATGGGTGCTTGAAGCTGAGGCGATATTTTGAACGAGCTTTTTTAAGCGGTGTGTAAATGTGTGGCCGGGATAGAAGGCTCTGTTGATTCTAAGAATGAACTGCTCAGCCAAACCCAACTCATGCATCCGGTAGCTTTTTTTTACTGTTTTTTAAAATGACACCTCCGCAACTATTTCGGGGTGTAAAATGTAAGGAGTCTGCACCTATGTACTCTTCTGTAGGGGCTATAACTGGCCAAACAATTACCATAGCGATGTGAACTTTTACACGATGATGGGGAATATAAAATCACTTCACAGGCGTTTCCGGAGCTTCTGATTTAAGTTGCTGGAAAATATTTGTTTCGAATATTCTTGAACTTTCGTTTTATTTCTTTTCGGTAATACGGAGCTCAAGTCCATATATCAACATTTTCCAAGTTCTTCCTTCTTCGGTACATTTTTCGAACGTTTTTTGAGACGTCTTTCGGCGCTTTTCCGCTTTTTAGGTATTTTTGAAAGAGTTTTCAAAACGTCGTTTTTTTTCTGACATTTTTCGCATTGTTTTTCAAAGAATTTTTTTGTTTAAATTTTTAATGTGTTTTTCGAGCCCCTTTTCAGGTATTTTCAGTGCCGTTTTTAGACCTATTTTCAGGCGTTTTCAAGCGCTTTTATCATTACTAGTTTCTTGTGGTCAAAAATCGATCCTACCTTTTATACGTAGGAACACTAAAAAACGTACCACAATTTTCGATTGTTTTTCTTTTCTTTTTATAAACGGAAAAGCGATATATACGGCCATATTATTCACTCCCTTTATTCCGGGTTAAATGTTACACCCAGGTTTAAGTAAGTTTAACCCAAAAATTAAACCCAAGTCCATAATATTCAGTCGTTTAACCCGAGCATAAACCCAGTTTTTTAAACTTGACTAATCCGATTTAATCCGGAGACCAGTTTAAGTACTTTACCTCGGGTTAAAACTCAATTTCGTATTATTGAAATTTCAGAAGACGAATTTGTCGGAGAGCTGATGGTAAATCAACATCATCCTTGTCGTCGAATATATCGAATGCACAAGCGGGGTTGCGTCGACGAGTACGATGTGGCGGATTTTCCGAAATGTCTCTGACTAAAGAAAGAGGCATTTTGGAGGCTACATTCCATGATTCGACTAATGCACTAAAAACTAAAATCGGCACACTACAAATCAAACCAATTTCCAAGAGACAAACAACAACAAAAAAATGTCATTATTTATTACCACTGTTGCTTACTTTTAGGGGAAGGTGAATTGCATTCTTTCAAAAATATATTTGAATAGGTACGTTACTATGGCAATATGGCGGCGACAAATTGAATGTCACCAAAATGCTTTTATTTTACTGATAAGCATTTTGTATAAGGAATTGTTAAACCTTAATTTTACCAGCCTTAACGGCAGCATATACCCACAATTTTTGTTTGTGCACATCTATGGCACAGTACCTTTCGAATGATATAAGTTTTATTCACCTAATTTCATAATAATTGCTTACAAAGTGTACGGAAACTTTTGATGTTTACATATTAATACCTATAATGATTTTTGGTAAAATGTTGCGACCTTTTTTAATGCATTTTTGGGGAATTTTTTATTTTTGGCGTTTTTCGTGACGTCGTTCAGTGCCTTTTTGTGATGTTATTAAAACTGATTTATGAAAGATTCTTATAGGTTTTTTCCGGAGCGTTTTATGTCATTTTTGAAGCGTTTTTTAGACGTTTGATATGCGTTTTTTAGCGAATTTGTTCGGACATTCTACGTAGTGTTGTCCAAGTTTTTTTTTTGAGGAATTTTTAAGATGTTTTTGAGGCGTCTTTCGAGCTTATTTTCAATCACTTCCGGGCCGTTGTTAGAACCAGAGACAATACTGAGACCACCAACTCCGGCAGATTTCCCGTTACTTAGCCTACAAGCTATATTTTTATGAGGTGTTCACGTTTGGTGCGCTAGTATTCTTACATAGAAAATCGTATTGACAAATGTCACGAAACTTCAAAAATTCTGCTCACCAACACACTCCCAGGAGATATGAGACACTTCCGCTGTGGGTAAAGTTGCTGGCAGAGTTCATAGAATTTTATCCGTTTAATTTGAAATTGTTCGTTACGTTTGGATAATATTTTTTCTTTAGGAATAAGTGCACATTTGCTTAAAATGTTGAAGAAAAATGTACAATGTAGATTAGTTGAGGAAATATAAAAACATTTTGAGCAAATTTTCTTCATTATTTAAGAAAAATTTACACACGAAATCGAAGTTAATGATATCCAAAAGCGGAAAATACACAACCATGTTTGTCCCAATATGTTTCTAGTATATAGAACAACGACTTTAGATAGTTTTACTGACCAAACAAATCAAATTATTCGCCTTTTAACAATTTATAATAAATAACCAATGGCGTTCAGTAATGAAAAAATGTGGTATTTTCGAACTCTTTCACATTTCCCCACGGTTGCCGAGGTTGGCAGCACTTATTTTTTGCATTTTTTGTATGTTTTTGCATTTCACATGGATTCTTTTTTGACATAACACCGATAGGAAAACAAAATGGCGAATTTGAAAAAAAAACTGAGGGGGCCAGCGGCAAGAGGATTGTGAGTTGGGGGTCTCAGTGTGGTTTGTCTATGGTTAGAACGTTTGATATGCGGAACTTTGAAATCGTCCTTAAGGCGTATTTAGGCATTTTCCGGCTGTTTTTTGAGACATTTTTAGAGCGCTTTCTTGGTCTTTTTTCCTTATATGTTTTTCGAAGCGTTCTTTGATGTAGTTTTGAGGATTTTTTTAGTGCATTTTCGAGACGTTGTCCAGGTCTTGGGATGTTTTTAAAATCGATTTTCTGAAGATTTGTAGGTATTTCCCGGAACGTTTTTATGGCGTTATTTTGTAGCATTTTTTGGGGTGTTTTTTTTTAAATGTTTTTCGTTATAGACGTGACTGGAGGAACTAGAAATAATTGTACGATAAAATGAAGCTTCTTCTGGGGCGATATCGTTTTTGAAACTTTGATGACCATAAGAAGTTATATTCTTCCCGAATATGTTTCACTATCGTCAGCTTTCATTACATTTGTGGAAAATGAACTGGATTACATAGCAGCAACCTTTCTCAAGTTCAAAATGTTGACACTTAGTTGCTGCTTTTGGGGGTCTATCGTTTCGAAGATAATCGTCTGCAAAATTACGGAATAAGTGCGCTGGAAAAGCATAGCAGCAATCTTTCTTCACGGGGACCTTCCTTTTTCCATGTCAGGGCTTTAAATAAAAACCACCGGTATTAATCTAAAAGCAACCTGCGTCTTCAAACCGTTCGTAAAATTGTGTAATTAAGGAGTTCAGTCAATTTAAGAACAAAGTTTTCTTGGATCTGCGAAACACTGTATAAAATATACAACTTTTTGCTTCTGAGTTGAACAGAGTCACAACAAAGCAATCGAAACTGTACTAAAGGCTATGAAAGACAATTTCTTAATTCTCTCATCCCAACCCATTATGACGTTCCAATTAAATTTCAAAATAGGACGGCACACCAATGGTGGTAATAAAATAACAGATCAGAAATTTAAGAAGTTCACTATAATAGCTCAAGTTCTAAGCGAAGGACGTTCCATTTCACTATTTTTAAAACACACAATAACTCATGAACAGCAAGTTGCATTGACTTGCGTTTACTTTCCACATTGATAGAAAAATAAATGATTGGGGGCACCCCTTTTGAGGTGTAATATATTTAACCTTACTTATTTTAAACTGTTATAATTTCCTTACCTCTTACAACAGCGTTGTGCAATTTTATCTGACCATGCAAATTAGAAAAAAATTCGACGTGTTATGTACTTTACAGTCCGGGGTGGAACACGGTCTCAACCAACAAGCCTCCAGTTACGCACACCAAATTGGTTGAGGTCTTTCTCCAATTGTGCGCGCCACCTAAGGTGGGGTCTTCCTCTGCTGCGTTGTCCCTCAGGGGTGGATTCGAAGACTCGTCGGGCTGGTGCGTTGTTGTCCATACGCTCCACGTGTCCCAGCCATCTCAGCCGTTGTATTTTTAGCTTCTTGACCAAGTCAGCGTCGCTGTATAGCTTCTCCACACTCCATCGTCACAAATTGGACCGAATATCACTCGAAGAATCTTTCTCTCAAAGCATCCCAGAAGGTTTTCATCCGCTTTTGGCAGGGTCCTTGCTTCAGCACCATACAGCAGGACCGGGATGATTAAGGTCTTATATAATATCTCCTTGGTTCTATGAGAGAGGGCTTTACTTCTTATATGCCTTCTTAGCCCGGAATTCGACATGTACTTCAGAGTACTTCGATTTTTTCCCAATACCCCCTAAAAAGGGGGTATAAGCTAAGCATCTTTTTTTTTTTGGCGGATTTGATTGAAACTTTGTAATATTACCGTACATATGGTTCTAACGACAAGTAGCTTATTTTGCCTCAAATCCAACTCATAAGTTGGGGAAGACAACCTTGACCATTTTAGGGGACATATTAATATTTTGGAGACTTGATTGGCGGTATTTTAGACGTTGCGCTGGTAGAATAAAGAAAAAGTACATCCGTCCTTACTAATTATGATTGTTGACTTTAAAAATAATAAATAATTTGTAAGTCGCAATGGGTTATTTTATAATGAAAATTTCTTAAAATTTGTAATCTAGCCTGAACATTAAATACGATTTTAAGTATCGCGTATAAAAACTGCTCTAACCTCTTATAAAGAGTTACGTCGTCGACGTATTCATCTGGCGTGTGCCACGAGTTTCTGCTAGTCTACATCGAAACAAACTCGAATATGCAAATTTTGTAATGAAATAAATTTTTTCCCAATATCGTTAACGTGGCATCCTTTTCATTGGAACCTGACCGCATGAGAAACCCGTGTGGGTACCTTTCTCATGAAAACTAAACCCCACGTTCTGTCACCTACATTACTATTCCTATGTACACAAAATGCCTTGTTATTCCGGCTCCAGGCTTGTTCTTGTGATGATTGGCCTTAAATCATTTCTTTGCAAATAATTTTCTCTTACAAACAGTAACCCGTATCACTTAGAAAGAGTGTAGCTCACTGAAAGAGTTTTTGGAATAAGTTCGGTAGTTCCTGAGACTAGAAATAATGTGACATTACCTCAATTTTTTTTCATTAAAAATAGAATGTCACTAACTATTCTCTAAATTTATATTATTTTAACTTTAAATTGTAATAACATTTACTACATTTAATATTGAATTTTGAGAATAAAGAAATTAAAAAAAAAAAAAAAAAAAGACTACCCCCTACAAATATAACAAATATAACCTTTTTACATAAAAGTTTAGTCAAACGTATTGGCATCTCAAAGATTCGGTACAAAGAAACCTGGCAATTTGGAAAGCAAGTGCTACAGCTTCCATGTTGCACAATTATGCTGCAGCCACGCAGTGTGTTACTAGGTACAGAGCGATTGAGCGACGTCGCTCTGAAAATATAAATCATATGAATATGAAATCGTATGGCGATGGCCACGTAAGCCCTGAACGATTAGCGATTTTGTTATAGGCAGCGATGTCACGTCACATACTCTTTGTTCACTTCTCAACTGCACACTAACCGAGCTTATTGTGTCTTGTGAAAGTCTAAGAAGCAAGCAATTGGCTCCTGACTTCAGATGGCAAGTTCGACTTATGAGAGCAGAGAAGTGCACGGATCTGATTCACTTATTTTGTTGCGGCTAGTTCATTCCAGTAGGCATTAGCTACCAGATCTTTAAATTTATATATTGGTCATGCAGGCGGGTGCCTCAACCAGCTTGGCTTTAGAAGTGTGACTCGTTGGGCTATCGCACACATCATTCTTAATTTCTTTGCAAAGTTCCAGCTGGTGTTTGTTTCATAATACAGACAGACACATTTAATGTTGCAAATATTCAAAGGCTGGCAAAATAAATAATAAAAGATTCGCTGTTTGAGAAGACAAGTTTCTGTAAAATATTTTAAACCAGTGATTGGCGCTCTTTGTTACCACTCTCCTGGCCTAGATGTACGCTTACTTCTTAAGTTTTTATTTTAATTAAACGAAGTAGATGCTCATTGACCTAATTGATTTACCTTTTCCGAAAAGCGAACAATATTTCGAATCTTCTGTTCCTTCAAAGAAATAATCATTAGCTTGACACATCCCATTCTCAATCCCATATACCTTTACCGCTCTTGCATCTAAAGGTAACCAAAATTGCCCTTAGCCACACAATCTCATTATTAAATATTTCAACCTTATTTCAATGTTCCTTTACACTTCTCCTTACCTCTCCGTCAGATAGCTCTTCCCCAAAAGGGATAACCATGTAGAAAGAACATTTGCAAAGCACCTCCCTTTACCTGTAACCAGACATTGTTGGAAATGAAAACCATATCCTGGCCATGCCCAATTAAATCCTTTTTACCCCCTAAACAGCCATCAAACACAAAAACAAAAAATAAAAAACCAACCAAACTCTACGGGAATTGTCGAAACGAGTTCCGATCCGAACTATACTGAGTGTGAACGATATATGCTTGTGTTTCCATTTGAATTGCACGTGCGTTTTATTTCCACGATATAAAAGAAAACAATCCCCAATCCTGCTAATGGGAATTTTCTGTGTTTTTGCTTCCCTTTTGCCAACCACAGGTCTGTGCCATACAACACGTGGACGTCTGTATGTTCAATAATGGAAAATTCAAAAACATCGTCGCCGATTCGGACAATAACTCTCCAGTTGACCGAACCGTGATTCCCGGTAGCACACTAACTGCGACATACATCCTGAAACCACAGAGAGGTAAGTAAAATCATAACTCTTCTGCATACAGCATCTGTTCTTCACTAATCCCTGTTGTTTTTCCTTTTTTTGTAGGCCCAACAAAAAATTGGATAGCCCTGGAGGATACACTGCAGCGTAGCACCGAACCGGAGGAGATCACTGGAGCGATTGCAGCTTCTGCTATCCGTTCGCCTATCGTACCACCGCTGGCGGCAATTACATCATCCAATCCGGAGGATCGAAACGTGTTCGCCATCTATGTGTCGTACTACGTAAAGGTAAAGCTGACCCTGAGCGGCATGGGTGGAGAATTGTCGCTTAAACTGCCCTTCGTGCTGGTGCATGTCGATGAGCCATACCACAAGGCAACTTCAATGCTAACCGCTGGCGGTGTTAGTCAGGAATTGTTTAACGATGGGAATAAATTGGCTCTGGACAATGTTCCGCTGCCTCGGAAGAGCCACCATAACCACGCACTCAAATCCATGCTGGCCCACGAGGTGCTGCAGGAAATGGAACCGAGTTTGGACAGAATTGAATCCGTTGAGGACGACGTCAACATACCAATACCTGTGGTTGTGGCCATGCCCAAATCACCCCGCCTTGGCAGTGGCAAACGAAAGCTTCTACGAAGTGAGACTGTCGCCAAGGATTTGTCAGACGACGACGATGAGGATGCCGCTGCGAAGGACGAACTCACCCAAGACACACAAGTCACGGCAGATTCATTGGACTGTACACGCGACGTTGTTATTCCGAGGGATGATAATCATCATGGCAACGACGATGAAGACGACCAGAGGGATGAGTCAAACAAAAGGGAAGGACCACCGACTGGACAACAGCAGATAATATGTGCCCAAGTGCATTCTGAGGTGTGATGTTGATTTATGACACCCAACGATTGTGGTTATTGGCTTTTTAATTGGGATTGGATGGACCTTCAGTGAATCCCGGTCTTATCCATTAATCATTTGTGTGTGTGGAGAGAAGGAAGAATTTGGCTTTCCTTAGAAGAGGCGAACAAGGAAGTGTTTTTGTGGTTTGCGGTTTCCTATAAAATGCCTGCAAATGCGTAGAGAATTTAGACGTTTTTATTGTTGATCCTTGAGCGGAGCTGGTCTCCCCAGGTGCAAAGGATTTGTTCATTTTATGCTTTTTTTTATTGCAAAAGAATGTACTATGACAAGTATTATTATACTAATGGATACTATGCTGTTGTACTACTACTACTACCACTACTGTCAATGAATTGTAATTGTTGAATAAAAATAAAAGGTTTACCAAAAATTAATGAGTTTCATTTGGCACGGGCTTGTTGGCGAAGTTATGGCAGTCGTTTCAAGGAAGACGCGGCGATGTGAAGTAAGTTATTATCGAAATTGAATAAAGGCAGCGTGTAGTTGTTAGGTTTGGTTTGGTTTGGTTAGGTTCGGTCGGTTGTCGGCTACCCACTTTAATCGTTATGGGGTTCACTGAGGAGTCTGAGTGAGATCTATTATAAGAGCCGCGAATCACCGTTTCTGTTGAAATTATTTCTAGTTTAAGATAGAAACGACGTGCATAGGAGAAGAGAATCCTTATCAATAACTTGAAGGAATACCATTAATCTACCCTATTTAACTAAGCTCCAATTTAATCTGAAGTTTACTGTAATTTACATTTTATATCTGTGACTTGTACCTGTCTACACGTTTCCCAACTTTAACTCGTTCTACAGTGTATGACATTTTCAATTATTTATTTGAATCAAAATTTCACATATGTGAATAACTCAACTCGACTGAATAACCTCAAAAATCGATTGCACTTTAACCAAGCGCCCTGCATATCAATAAAAAATAACAGATTACAATCCTGTGGCGAACTTAGCACAACGTCATGTGTCAAATTCAGAGGAATACAACTCTCAATTAGCATTTAATTAGCTATCCGATAAACACTACACGCGCATTGATATTGATGCGTTAACCTTTAATTAATTAATAATGATTCGCTTTCGGGTTAGGAGGAGGCTGGAAGTGCTTGAACCCATTGTTAAGCAACACATCCGCTCACCGATATGGGGATGGCGTGTTTTACTGTCGCGGTTTCGGATTCAGGTCCGACAATATGCCGTACTCGTATGTTCATTAAATTGCCAACTGAGTAATAGATTTTGGTTACAAAACATGTATCCATGGCACGTACGAGCATTGTATATAAACATAGTCTCTATATACAATGGTATGAGTCGAGTGTGTTGATTTTAATGTTGAAAATCGGTTGCATTATAATTGTGGCCGCAGGGAATTATTAAACCAATATTTTGTGGTTAGCTTAATCTGTCTCATATTAAAATACGAAAAATATCCAGCTAATGGTATTATCCATAATCCTTCTGCACACATCCGATGTATGTCTGAATAATTGTAAACACTTCATCTGCTAAACTCTAACCCCATAACCATGCATCGCACATGTCTGAAAGTTAATACCCGCCTGCATGAGGAACTGTAGACTTTGTCTTCTTACACTTACCATTAATTCGATTGAAAATGTTGCTCAAGTCAACATCTCTATTTTCGATATGCATAATGCAAACGGCTATAAGAAGCTCACCAACTTCAGTGCATGCAATTTAATCTCTACGAGAAATATCTCGAGTCTTCCGGAGCTTGAATACTTTATGATTTTCTGTCTCTTGCCATTTACCACTTTGGATTAAAGGCAGCATTTTTTCTAGGAGCACCCTTCTATATGAGAGTGTCGGTCATGAACATTGTCAAGTGCAGTAGAAAAATGTGAGAACACCATGTTCGTATCTACCATCGTTATCAGTAAGAAAACAAAAAACTAGTGAAGTGAGCACTCATCAGGTGAATATTAGCTTATGCAATAGGGCGGTTGGAGTGGAAACATTTTATATATTCTCAGTCTAGTCTCACTGAAGTGGCAGGCAATTACTAATGGAATAAATAGAGCTTTAGTTGTGGTTAAATATGCAATCGTTTGTAGGTTATCGTTTGAGGGCGTGCCTTTTTATATTAACATTCATTGCAACAGCTGAAGCGACCGCAGTGGTCGAATCGCGACGTCCGTGAATGAGCATTACCTGACGGAATTTGTTTTTGTTTCTCATGTAAAATTAACTTAATTTCGTGAACGTATAACTTGTTTGGGGAAGTGTTGATTCGACAAGACTTTCTGTTAAATGTGAACATCCTCAAGGCTTTGGAAATTTTGTTTATTGACATTATTACTCGGGTTTCCAGTGTTTTTTTTTTATACTGCTCGGCGATTTAAGCATACGAGTCGTCGACTGGGACTGTCCATTAGATGAGTAAGGACTGGACATTACAATATTGCCATCGGACGGCAAATGCAACTAGCAGCAAAATAACGTTAATCCTCTCAATCTAAATGGAATAACACACTAGTTTTTAGCGTGTAATATCGGCAATGAAATTAGGCTTCTATGTACAGAATGTTTTCCCGAACGTGCTTATGGCATCGTGGTATAGTTTAGATCGGAAAGAGCTACACTTTGAGGGTCTTGTAGAAGACTCAAAGTATGTGTGTCAAGGGTAGACTAAGAATATTTCCAACTAAACGATAGTTGAGCTTCTTTCTATAAAAGTAAGGAGTATGCCAACAACAGTCAGCCAAGATATCAATCGACTTTTGATGCTGGCTACCTTTTTAAGACAAGTCTATGAAAATCGGTTTGAAATTGGTTTCAACTATGAAGTGAGCGACAGGATCTAGTGCTTAGAATGGAAAATCTTTCTTCAATCTCAGGGATGGGTTAAGAACTCCTTAATGCGTTGAGTTAGCAGGCTTTCCTTCTGCCTTCTGAAGCATTGCAACGTCTTCTAAGCCGACTAATACGCGTATAGTCGACAGCAAAGTTGCTATCACAACGCGCTCCATTCTTAGTTGAACTTGGTTGTTCTTATTTTTAATGAAGACGTTCTACTCCTACTTTGCTACTCCTTGACAATTTAGCAGCACCTGGCCATAAATACTTAAAAGCACATGACAAGTTCCTTAGCGATTTTCGCCTGCAAGCAGTCTCCACTGATTAGTTAATCCATTTTGTTTTGATCGAACACTGCCATTCTAATCCATCTCTCTTTTAGCCATTTTGCTAATCTATTCCAATTCCCATCTGCCGCATCTCATCTGCTCAAAATCAATTTATGCATTCGTCAATTTCACGATGATATGATATGATATGAATGATGCTAAAAGCTTTCGTTAGAGCTGGTTTATCATTTTAAAGATATCGTCATACTGCCTAATAGGTATTGAAATGAAGAGTGGCAGGCTAATGTTCAGGGGGAACAGCGAACAAAGGATGTCAGATCAAACTATAGAAAACCATCCACGCTGTCCTAACTCCTAACCGCCGTCAAGTCACATTGTACCTTAAAGAGAGCCCATAAAAAGTACCATCACAGAGAGAGTGAGACGGGAAGAATATCATTTTAAATCATAAAGTTAACTGCGTTGGTTTTTGTGAAAGGACGACATATTTTCATCGTTATAAGTGAGACATGCAAGTGAAATGAGGCATAACGCACTTCGGCACAAAAAAAGAGACTGAGGTCATTACTTGGACTCTTAAACTGAAGAGGAAGCTCCTGGGATTATGGCCGCCAAAGGAAGGACCATTTTTGTTGTAAACCTAATTGCTATTCATATTCTGCTGCTGCTGGCAGACTCCAAATATGATTTTTAATGAGCGAAGCACTTAAATGCTCATCGCGTAATATTTATGCCATCCCTGGCATGTTTTTTTTTTGTTTTGTAATGAGCAGAGACAATACTGAGACCACCAACTCCGGCCGATTTCCCGTTACTTAGCCTACAAGCTATATTTTTTATGGAGTGTACACATCTGGTGCGCTAGTATTGTTACATAGAAAATCGTATTGACAAATGTCACGAAACTTCAAAAATTCCGGCTCACCAACACACTCCCAGGAGATATGAGACACTTCCGCTGTGGACAAAGTTGCTGGCAGAGTTCATAGAATTTTATCCGTTTAATTTGAAATTGTTCGTTACGTTTGGATAATATTTTTTCTTTAGGAATAAGTGCACATTTGCTTAAAATGTTGATGAAAAATTAACAATGTAGATTGGTTGAGGGAAAATGAAAACATTTTGAGCAAATTTTCTTCATTATTTAAGAAAAATTTACACACGAAATCGAAGTTACTGATATCCAAAAGCGGAATATACACAACCATGTTTGTCCCAATATGTTTCTATTATATAGAACATCAACTTTAGATAGTTTTACTAACCAAACAAATCAAATTATTCGCCTTTTAACAATTTATAATAACTAACCAATGGCGTTCAGTAATGAAAAATGTGGTATTCCCGAACTCTTTCACATTTCCCCACGGTTTCGAGGTTGGCAGCTTTTATTTTTGCATTTTTTGTATGTTTTTGCATTTCACATGGATTCTTTTTTGACATAACACCGATAGGAAAACCAAAATGGCGAATTTGAAAAAAAAAACTGAGGGGGCCAGCGGCAAGAGGATTGTGAGTTGGGGGTCTCAGTATGGTTTGTCTATGGTAATGAGGAGAAACTGAATTAAAATGTTGTAACGAGGCCTGTACTTATTGTAGAGCTTACATTTTGTACAGATAAACTATATCATGATACGCACTCTAGGAATGAGAATGGCGGTAGCTATGGAGCAAGGCTGCACCGTGGTTGTATTTTGTATATAAACTTGTGGACTTACATGAAGAAGGGTCTCTGTCGATGGAATACATAATTTCGGGGAAAAGGTGGTCAAGTAACAACCCAGGGGTGTCTGCACGTAACTTGATCGATGGAGGTTAATCGATTGAAACAAATTAGGTGCTGCCAGAGCTCGACTGTATCGACTGAATTCGATTGTATCAAGTTACGTGCTGACACCCCAGGTGAAGCACTTGTTCATTCACTTCGACTTCCCGGTAAGAAAATGTCACTCGCCTGCGACTTTATTTGAGAATCTCGGGCGATACATGTTCCACGTGAGATGTGCATTTGCTGAAGAACGAAACTCTTACATCTAGAGGAAGTTCATATTAGAGAATTGGGAGCGGATCGGAATTATGTCTTCTCACATATAAATTCTGCTGCTTCTTTTCTGTTTAGTTTTTTACAAAATACAAATTACCAAAAAACTAAATTTTGGAAAATATTAAAATGCGCGTGCTTTGCTGAATTATAAAAGTAAAATTTTCGAACTTGAAATTTTGGGAAAAACTCAAAAGAGTGCCGGCAACAAAACAATTTAGAGTGCCTGGTCAATGATTTCTTGGACCGTTTTTCTTAGAATTGTTCAGTACGTCATCGGTGCGTTTTTAGACCTTTTATGGATAATTTTTTTCGGGGCTTTAGGTGTGTTTTTTTTGGATCGTTTTGTGGAGCTCTAGTCATTTTCAAGTGTTTTCTTTTTTGGGACGTCCTTAAAGGTTATTTTTGAAGTTTTGTAACTAAATTTCGCTGCATTTTTCTAAACGTCACATCACGTCCCTTTAAACTATGTCTCCAAAAATAGGTCACAAGTGCTGTTTTCAAATTTTGTTGGCGACGCGTTTTTAGACCTTTTATGGATAATTTTTTTCGGGGCTTTAGGTGTGTTTTTTGGATCGTTTTGTGGAGCTCTCTTCATTTTTAAGTATTTTCTTTTGTGGTTATTTTTGAAGTTTTGTAACTACATTTCGCTGATGCATTTTTCTAAACGTCACATCACGTCCCTTTAAACTATGTCTCCAAAAATAGGTCACAAGTGCTGTTTTCAAATTTTGTTGGCGACGCGTTTTTAGACCTTTTATGGATAATTTTTTTCGGGGCTTTAGGTGTGTTTTTTGGATCGTTTTGTGGAGCTCTCTTCATTTTTAAGTATTTTCTTTTGTGGTTATTTTTGAAGTTTTGTAACTACATTTCGCTGATGCATTTTTCTAAACGTCACATCACGTCCCTTTAAACTATATCTCCAAAAATAGGCCACAAGTGTTGTTTTCAAATATTTTTGGTGACGCGTTTTTTAAGAGATCGTTGCAGTATTTTTTACCCAGCTAAGTAGATTTTTAGAGCATTTTTCGGGGTGCTTTTAGGAGTAGTTTTAGGTTTTTTTTTTGTGAAGTTTTAGGGGACTTTCTTGGAGCTTTCTATGGTTTTTAGATGGTTTTCGGGCTCTTTTTAGGGCCGATTTAAAATTCAATTTTCTCAAGACATTTCAGTGGCGCTTTTTGGAATATTCTTAGGGCTTTTCTGTTTCTTGGATTGTTTCTTGAGCCATTTTAGGACCGTTTTTTTGAAGTTCTTTTTTTGTAGCGAAGGGCGTATTTAGGGTAGTTTTTTGAGGCGGTTTTTGAATTTGTTTTGGTTTGCATTTCAGAACATTTTTCGAAGTCTTTTATTGGATCGTTATATGGAGCGCTTTTCGGAGGTTTAGAGGTTTATTTTTTCTTTTCAGGGCCGATTTTAAGTTCAATTTCTCAAGACATTTCTGTGGTACTTTTTGCAGTTTTTTTAAGGGCTTTTTTGTTGCTTTTTATTTTGGTTTGTTATTGTGAGCCATTTTAGTAGCGTTTTTTTGAAGCAATATTAACGGCGTTATTGGTGAATTTTATTCACGTTCTTCAAGGCGCATTTGGGTGGCGATTTCCGAATGTTTTTTTTTTTGGTTTGCATTTTAGAATATTTATTCATTGTCTTTTGGGTGGTTTTATTGGATTGTCATATGGAGCGCTTTTCGAAGGTTTTCAGGCATTTTTTCCAATCGTTTTTGTTTTTATTTTGTGTAGGTGTTCTTGGGGCATTTTCTTCGAAGCCTCCTAAAGTGTTCTAAGACATTTTTGGGACTCCTTTCGGGCCTATTGTTAAGGGCGACTTTCGAGGATTTTCTTCGCTTTTTTTTGTAGCATTTTACAACTCTTTCGGAGGCACTATGTTTTAGATGTTTAGTGAGTTATTTTTAGAGCGTTTTTCCGGTCGATTTTTTATCGGCAAGGAGAAAGCAATTCCAAAAATGTGTTTTTTATTACAAATGTCATGTCATAAAGAAATCGTCTCTACTGAATTATTCACCGCTGACTTCAATGTTTACCGGATGGGTCGATGTCCCATTCAAACTGGATTTGAAAGAGGTGGCGGAGTATTTTTTGCTGTTCGTTCAAGTTTTTTAAGCAAAGAAACTGAATTACTTGATTCAACAGGTTTGATTGGACATATCTGTGTGTGTGTGGATTTCTATATTGAAAATGGCAATCTTATTCATATAAACTTCTTTGTTTCGTACATTCCACCTTACTCAGGTATTGCAATCTACAAAGCTCATATGGAAATATTATTGAAATTGTTAAAAATTTAGATGACCCTTCGTTTGCTGTAGTGCTAGGTGATTTTAATTTGCCTCATATAAGTTGGTTGTTTCCTCGCGATGTAAAATGTATTATCCCATTTAATGTTTACAAAGCTAATGAAGTTGAAGTAGTAGACACTATGTCAGCTGGTAATTTCCGTCAACTAAATGAAGTTCGCAACTCCTTGGGAAATGTTTCCGATTTGGTTTTTGTCAGTGAAGAGCTTGAAGCTACTGTCACTGACGCCGATTTCCCCTTAATTGTTAACAGCATTCACCACAATGCATTGCAAATTTCATTTAATCTGTCGGTACTGAATCCGCTGTCTCTTGAACAAATTAAAGAAAATACAAAATTTGATTTTTTAAAAAGCGGACTATAATGCGATGAATAATTTTCTTAATGGTGTTGAATGGGCAAATATCATTGATTCCCGTAATTTAAATAATGCGTTCTTGCAATTTGAAAAAAATACTTGAACGCGCGATTTCTATGTTTGTACCAATTAAACATGTAAAAAGATCTAATAAACCGGCATGGTTTAACATGAGTTTATCTAGATTGAAGAACTATACGTATAAGATGTGTAAACAAAGTAAAAACGATCCATCTCTGCGTCAGGAATTTTTGTGTTTGAAAAAAGAATATTAAAACTAATATAAAACGTGATTCTAAAGCTTTCTGGTAGTTTCTTAACACTAAAAGGAAGTCTTTAGGAATACCTTCTTGCATGTCACTGAACGGGATTTCTAGTAGTAATGTAAACGAAATTTGTAACCTGTTTGCAAAATTTTTCCAGTCGAATCTTGTTAGTGAGCATATTAATTGCAGTTTCTTGGGTCAATCTGAGCATTTAACTGACCTTGGTCATATTTCCTTAACAAATGATGAAATCCTCTCTGAATTGTCATTACTAGATTCGAGTGTCAGTGTAGCACCCGATAACTATCCACCATTGTTATTTAAAAATTGCAAATTTAGCCTAGTTGATCCACTAAGGATTATATTTAATTTATCCTTATCTACTGGCGAGTTTCTTGACTGTTGGAAATTTTCGCTCATAACTCCAATTTTTAAATCGGGTTCAAAGAGATTTATCGAGAATTATAGACCTATAGCAAAGCTGCAACTGTTTCCTAAAGTATTCGAGGCGGCTGTTAAAAAAAGGTTGTACTCAGTTGTTCGCAACTTTATTTCTGAGCTTCAGCACGGGTTTGTAAGTGGTAGGTCAACCGCTACAAACTTGGTTATTCTTACCAAGTACTGTCTTGCAAATATTGAAAAACGTCTCCAAGTAGATTGCGTATATACTGATTTTTCAAAAGCCTTTGATCGTGTGCAGCACAATGTTCTTTTAAATAAACTTGAACTTTTTGGAATTCATTCTAGTATTTTAAAATGGATTGGCAATTATTTGACCAATCGCAAACAATTTATTAAAATTGGTTCCGCGTTGTCGAATGAAATTCGTCAGTCATATTGGTCCTCTTCTATTTCTGCTTTTTATCAATGACTTACCCTCTTTCGTATCAAGCTCAAAATGTCTTTTGTACGCAGATGATCTAAAAATCTACAAGAAAATAAACTGTATGCCAGATGTCTTAGCATTACAAAATGATTTCAACCGTTTGAATAATTGGTGTGTTCTTAAAGGACTTTATTTTAATATTAAGGAATGTTCGGTTCTTACTTTTAGTAGAAAAAAGTTCCCTATATTTTTTAATTATAAAATACAAAACACAACACTGAGTAGAGTTTCAGACCAAAAAGACTTGGGGTCATTTTTGACACTCAACTAAACTTTTCTTTGCATATTGACTACATAGTTGGCAGAGCTAATCAAATGCTAGGTTTCATTTCTCGAAACTCTAAAGATTTTAATGATCCATATACACTTAAAAGTCTCTATAATACTTTAATTCGTTCGATATTGGAATACTGCTGTGTTGTTTGGAATCCTTTTTACCGCAATGCTGAATCTCGCATAGAGAAAATTCAAAGAAGCTTTACTAGGTAAAATAATCTTCCAACCTACGACGATAGATGTTACTTATTAAATTTGAAACCTCTTTCTAAAAGAAGGATATATTATTCCGCAATGCTTGCCAATGACGTCTTAACTGGCCAGATTGATTGTTCGTTTTTGCTGTCATTATTATTAATCTACACGGAAAGAATTGAAAATCACCAATTGCAAAATTTTGAGTTGCAATTTACGATTTATATATTTGTCGCAAATCACAACGAAGTTTTCATGGATTGATACAGAAATTGGTAATTTGACATTGAAAACGGCAGAGAATACCAAATTCTGTTTGTTGTAATTTACGATTAGAAGTATCAATTCGAGCTTCTTTTATTTGTAGTGATTTGCGAGATTGTTTGGCGCAATTTACCACTCTAATAGGTCAATTTCTCAAACACCACTTCACAATCTCAAATTGCGAAAAATATTTGGTGATTTACCAAAACTGAATGATGAATCAATAAAATCTTGTAATAATTTAACACATGAAACTGAAAACGTATATTGACGTAGAGAAGTCGTAAATTGCAAAATATTTTTTGTAATTTCCATGGAATCAACTACCTGATGTGTGGAATTTTTTTATGCACGTTAGTCCATGTACCTATCGAAATCCTTTTAAGTCCTTCCTCTTTATGGATGAATGTATGTATGTGGTATTGCTAGACAGCTGCAATCATGAAGACAAATCTTCATTGTGCACATTGCGTTGGTAGTTGGCAGTCGGTATTCAATCTTTGTTTAAAGCAATCGGGCTAAAGTTGTTTAAATTTAAATATAACTAATTCGTATGGATAGTGAGTGTCCTACTAATTATAAAGCATTCTGGATTACATTTTGTAAGTACCTATTGAATTCCAAAAACCCTGAAGTACCTATGCATATAAATCTGTATTTTTTTTCAGAAGTTACATCTTGTTATTATGTATTCTAAAATATGTAATTGAAAAGAATTGTAAAGGTTCGTATTAATGTCAAGTTCATCTAAATATTTTTTTTGTATTTTAAATTTCATCACACACCGAAAAACCACCCCAGACAAATCCCGTTGTCTCCGGACGATATGGCGCCGTATGATTTTCTTGGATATCAGGAGGAATACGAAAATAACCTAATTAATAAAACTATGAATTTTGATTTGTAAATCACAACATATAAGTTGCAAATTGAGAATAAAGTTTTCTAATTTCACGACAAAACATTTTCAATTTAATACGGCGATGCCTCAAATCACTACTCAAGAAACGTAAATTGCAAAATATAAATTGCAAATTGATAAAAATAAGTTGCAATTTACGACTAAGAATTTGTAAATTGCAACTACTGAAGTTGTAAATCCACCCCTGTTAGTTCGCAAATCAACACTATTGAGTTGCAATTCAAGACTAAATGGTTGCATTTTGCTAAGGGAGGAAATCGTAATTCACAACAGAAAAGTGGTAATTTACGAATTATTTTTGCAATTTACAATCCATGTAATATCAAATTGATAACTATTTGTGTCAAATTGCGATCGGTTATGGCAATATGTTTTTCTCGTTTGACCGCATTATTGATAATGAAAAGTGTTGATTCACGACTTTTGAGGGTCAATATCTTCACTTCGTACAATTTCTAGAATTGCGAAAAAAAAGTCGTGAATCAGTAAATCCTTAGCTAAGCTCTAAAACTAGACAAACTTTTCGTGATTCTGCGCTTATTTTTCTTGATTTGATCTTAAAATTCTTTCCGTGTATATAGAAGGAGCTTCTCGTGTTCTTCGACCTAGGGAAAATTTTTTCTTTATGCCACCTAGACACAGAACTAATTATGGTCTGAATGATCCTATCACTATGGCTTGCGTAAATTACAATAAATACAAAAACCTAATAGATTTCAATATGAGTAGAGAACATTGTAAATCTGTAGTTTTAAGTAAATTATAATTTGTAACAATGATCGCATTCTTTTATAAATTATTGCAAAGTAATCTAAAATAAGTTGTTTTACTTATAAGATGAAATAAATAAATAAATATTTATCTTGTGAATGCTGAAAGGTTCCCGCAACTTTAAACAGTTGCAGCAAATTCAACTACAGTGATCCCCGGATAAGTGACCCTCGCTTAATTGCGCTCCTCATTTAATTCATCCGAAAACTGAGCAAAAAAAGCATTCCATAAGAAATGTACAGAGCTTTTCCCGTTTAAAAGCCTGCCGTTTAAATGCGTTACCCGGTTATTTTCGCTATTAAAGGTTAAGCTTCTAGTAAAACTTCATACAAAATCTCCCGGTTACATGCACACATACAAATCAAATCAAATGAAATCAATTGTCAAATTTACAGTGCGCCAAAATAAACAAAGTTTCGTGATTTATGGCGTTTTTCATTGAAGATCCGAGAGAATTGCCCCGAAATTCAGAATTGCTCTTTTCAATGAAATTCGTTGAAGCACTTTTGTAATAGTGGTGGACACCATATGAGATTTGGTTTTCTGTTGCCACTTTATGTTTTGTTTTTACAGTAAATATGAATGTTTCAATTTGCATATTTTCGAATTACATAATGCAACATTTTTACTAAGCAATCTGACATTTTGCTAGTGTTCTGCTGAGTTCGGGGAAATTCTTTAAAAATATTCCCGACACTTCTATCGTGTTAAGAATTGGCGAGGAAGTGCACTTTTTTTTTTAATGAAACATAGAAAACACAAAAAGAGTACTTCTGGATTTGCTCTTTCGATAGAAAGGGTAATTCTTTTTTTCAATCGAAAACGCCATTAGTACATAAAATACGAATATGCCAATAAAAACGCTTTAATGCGTTTTCAAGGCAATAAAGCGGGGTTTTCCTTATTGCGTCGACAACGCACTTAAGCGGGATTGTCGTAATTACGTTCCTCTGATAAATGCGCTGAAAAGTGTACATTTTCCACGACACAACAATCCGGAAATTACTGTAGAAGAGTACATATTTCAAATTCAAAAGCAAAAGCGCTTGATACCAAAAAAGAGCTTTAACTCTTTGCGCCGCACAAATAACAAATTTAAACATCGACTTTCGGGAAATTTGTATGGAAAATATAGCCATTGAGAATTACTTAAATTTGACGTCCAAACTAAAAATGCTTATTGGTATTTGGTACCCTTTTCAGTAAGCCAATCAAACTGAAAACGTTTCTACTCCGAATCGGATGTTTAAATGGCCTCAGGCAACTCAATTATTATAGATATACTCTAATACAAACAAAGTTTATTGTTGCGAAAGTCATCCAGTCAACTAGACTTTTATTGAAAATTTGCCACGAGCAAACTTCAGACTTTCCTATCGAGTTCAATATACAAAGACAATATCGCGTGGCTTAACCGAAAGATAATAATGCTCTTGAGGTAGATCCCATTGAAATACAATGTTCACCGGATGTATTGTGTGTGTAATATTGTTTATCGTTACATAGGTGGTGTATCTTTAACTATGGTATTTGTAAGGCCAAGTTAATTATTGTTATGATTATACGTCAAACATGCTTTTTCTAAGCCCTACGTATATGAAAATATCTACAGATATACGAAGGTTAATACTTTGTCCCTCAATGGGATTACAATTGTAATCTCTTTGCCGCTTAGAGATTATAAATGCTCGAACTGGAATGTATTAATCGCGGGAAAGTGCTTATAATTGGCACAATCTTCGGGATTATATAATTTCAATTAAATAAGCTGGACTCCAAAATTTGAATCAGCATAACATCTTGATACGTAGTGGTTTGCACGTGGTTTATGTGTTTGACTTCTTTAGATATGGTGCAGGGTGGACCACAGGCTTAGCCAACAATCCTCTCTTTGTCCCGATCTCTTAGCTGTCTCTAGTTACGCACACCAAGTTGGCTTTTTTATTTTAGCAACACTTTATCCCGAGATATATCTACCGGAAAGTACTGTCCACCTTTACGTGTGGTTATTTCAAAAATTCTGTATCGAGACGTCACAGTCGAAAATAATGATACTCACCTATGATTGAGTTGTACTTCCCAATTAGCTACGAGCTGTCTTGTTCTGGTGGTGAAAAAAAAATAATGAGGCTTTTGATTTTTTCAGTACTGCCTTTACCATTCAAATAAACTTAACTCAGGTGGCGATACATTGTTAGGTGGATATGCCATTCCGATTAACACGATTCTTGGCTAACTGCCTCCAGTTTTTCACTCCAAGGTATTGGAGGCAATTTTCGACTTGTCAGCGTCACCTTAGGTGAGGTCTTCTTCTACTGCGTTATCCATCCGGGTTGAAATCAAAGACTCTTCGAGCCGTAGCGTTGGTGTCCATTCGGTCTTCATATTCTTCCAATCTTCAACTATATTAATGCTAACTTTCTTTACAAGGATTGTCACTATATAGCTCATAGGTTTCCTCGTTAAATCTATTTCTTCAAAGCTCGTCGACATAAAATACTCACATTTGCGAGTTATCTAGTTTTTGTGCGCTCCAAGTGAGTTGAAGTCCCTTTCTATTTTTGCGGCGTGGTACGTTAGGTGAGGAATTGCTCTACTGCGTTGATCCTGATCCTCTGCCAAAGGAGTGTTTCGCAAAACTCTTTAAAGGATGCGTTTAACAAAGTTTGCTCTTACGAAAATGCGTGCTGTTGGAATCGTCGCATTACTTCTTCTACTACCTCTCTGACAGTTCAATTCAACACTTTGTCACAACTTTTGTTGTAAATATATAAGAAAGGTCTCGGTTAGGTATTTGCCGACCATATGCAGGCGCATTAAGACTCGATCACCACCGTAGATTCCATCTGAGGACTTCATTACCTCCCGTCTAAAATTGGAAAAGTACCTCATTCAAGAAAGACTGCTCACTCTGTAGCGCGTAATCTTGGTAGATTGCCCAAACTTCTCTTGATGAAGAACCTCATTGGAGAGTCACCTGACAATGACTCTCAAGTTAAAGGTGTAATACTATATTAAGACATTATTTCGAAAATAATAATCCGATTTTTGGTTAAGACCTACACCTACGCCAGTACATACTTTAGCTGCAACTTCAAGGTAAACCTGAGTACACACAAATACGAACCGACAAGGGTAAACAAAAATTCCTTATAAAGGGTGATTTTTTAAGAGGTTTAGAACTTTTTTTAAAAAAAAAACACAAAAAATTCGAAAAAATGAATGAAATATTTATTTGAATCGATAGTTTGAACCTTGCAATTTAATGTTTAAAGATAATTTCATGCAAATGTTGACCGCGGCTGCGTCTCAGGTAGCCCATCCGCTGAGTCCAATTTTGGCATACTCTTTCACACATATCGGCCGGTATCTCACGAATGAATGCATGGATGTTGGCTTCCAGTGCGTCAATCGAAGCGGGCTTGTCCCTATACACATTAGCCTTGGCATACCCCCACAAAAAATAATCTAATGGTGTCAAATCGCACGATCTAGGCGGCCAATTGACCGGCCCGAAACGTGAAATTAACTGTTCACCAAACTCGCCTCGCAATTGCGCCATTGTTTCGCGTGCTGTGTGGCATGTGGCACCGTCTTGTTGAAACCACATATCATGCAAGTCAAGAACTTCCATTTCGGGCAAAAAAAAGTTTGTTATCATCGCTCGGTAGCGTTCACCATTGACAGTAACGCTGCGATTCGCATCATCTTTGAAGAAATATGGCCCAATAATGCCGCCGGCCCATAAACCGCACCAAACAGTGGCTTTTTCGGGATGCATTGGTAGCTGTTGCAATGCTTCTGGCTGATCTTCACTCCAAATGCGGCAATTTTGCTTATTTACGTACCCATTCAACCAAAAATGAGCCTCATCGCTGAACACAATTTTTCGATAAAAAAGCGGATCCTCGGCCAGCTTTCCAAGAGCCCATTCACCAAAAATTCGGCGTTGTGGTAGGTCGGCTGGCTTTAGTTCTTGCACCAGCTGTATCTTAAAGGCTTTACGCCCAAATCCTTCCTCAAAATTTTCCACGTAGTGCTGTAACAAAGGCCTAACTGCTGGGAACGGCGCCGAATCGACATTTCGCGGTCTTCTGTCACACTAGCTGATACGGCCGCAATATTTTCTTCACTACGCACAGTACGTAAACGTGTTGGTGGTTTAATGTCCAACAAAGTAAATTTGGTGCGAAATTTGGTCACAATCTTCCGAATAGACTGCTCAGAAGGTCGAGAATGCCGATCATAAAATGGAAGCAGCGCGCGATGAACATTTCGAACCGAGCACGAATTTTGATAGTAAAATTCAATAATTTGCAAGCGTTGTTCATTTGTAAGACGATCCATGGTTAAATTGCAAACCAAACTGAAGCTGTTTGACAGTGACACAAGGTACTAAACACACGTCAGCTGTCAAAACCAGTGTTGCCAAAACCAAACCAGCTAAAAAATCACCCTTTACAAACAATTTGGCTACAGCCATAAAAATCGAGCCGAAAAACGTACAAAAACATCCTTCTGTACAGTAACACTCACAGTGACGTGCGAACAGGCTCAACAACACACACTCAATAAATACAAACATTTTTTGCTGCCATTAAAAAGAAAATATTTAGTTGCATTTGTGGCTAAATATTTGTTTTCATGTTTTCGACATTTTAAATGCCAATCATTACGTACTCCGTGCGTAGTTGTGTTCCATTTACATGAAACCAACTCACTTTACCATTTGCATTGTGTATGCAGCTACAGATAAGTGCCTAACTTGGGTCCAACACACTGCAGTAAATGCAGCAAACGCTATATTTGCGCGGATACATGCAGCACACATTTGAACACGAAATTGATATTACATTTGCATCGATTGGAGAATTCCTCTCCAAGTTCCATTCCCAATCGGCCTTGGATTCGCATTTGCCAATGGTACGTGCATTTACCTGGATTCTGTAACCGACACGAATCGATTCGGTTAATTATGGATTTTCGGCGGGACCAAACCACCCACAGTCAGTTGGGAATAAGTGAATTATCCATTGGAAACCGAAGTTTGGTGGATTGAATTTATACTGGCGGTAGATTGGTGGTTTGTTTTTAACCACAGTGTAGGTATACTGAAAACGGGAGAGGGGGTGTTGCAATTTTTTCGTAGTTATATTATATCGAAAGTGACAGAAGTCTGAATAGCGTGCTTACGCGCGGTTTTTCCTTCTGTTTATTTTTGCCACTTAGGTGCGTTTTTTTGAACACCGGCTTTTTATTTAAGCGTAGTACGCTGCTCGAGCTAAATTAAATTTTATCTGGTCTCCAACTTTTCTCTCAAAACCTTAGCTAATGTCCTAGCTAAATTTTGACTAGACTACGCCGTGGTTAAGTGTCACCGAAAACAGCTGTTCTTTGAAAAAACTTCCTTCAAAAATGTAATTCTCTCTTATTTCAACTATGTCTGATTCTAGGTACCTACTTCTCGTCCATGTAATAATTGAAAGAGTTCCTTGCATACTTTTCCGCAACAGAACAATAAATACACAACGATCTGTCAGAATTTATCTTGAGAAAATGTGCCGACCCATTTAATGGGCATACGCTAAATTTTGACAGACACATGAAGTACATTCTGAAACAAAAGTTTGATTATTTAGCTCGAGCTGCGTACCACTCAGCTAAATGGGTTCGCTTGAATTTAGCTTAGCTAAATTTTGGAGAAAATTTTGTATAGTAGCGAAAATTTAGCTTGAGCAGCGTACTAAGTTTTAACGAACAAACCGGATTCGCTTTTTTTTATACAAAATTCACAAGTGCGTTAGGGCAGGGGTTTAGTTCCCTTGTAAAGTCAGTGCAGTGTGCAATGTGCAGAGAATGAGTGGAGGTGTTAATAGGGAGGATAGAGATGGGGTACTGGTTAAAACAATTGTGGGTTGCAAATTGAAGGGAAAACCATAAATAAACCATACTGAGACCGCCAACTCGCAATCCTTTGCTGCTGGCCCACTCAGATTTTTTTTCAAACTCCGCCATTTTGTATGATGTGAATTATGTGGTATTCGATTGCGCACTCTCAGAGCACTGTTTCTGCTCTAGGTCACTTTATGGTCGATTGGCACAAAAAAAGGAAACTTTTTCCGATTTCACAGCAATTTTGCGAATCTGGATTTATTCTCGGAGTTGCTTCAACAAATAGAGTTTTTTTTAAATGTTCGTGAAATTTTTCAACCGCACAGAAACCCATTGCATCGGGTGGATCTATTTTTGTTAATTATTTATGTGCAAATATTTACAAATCAATCTGGGTGCAAATTTCGAATGATTTAATATAAAATTTCTGGGGATGGCGATGGGCCCGTCCTGGTGCCTGGTCTTTTGTGACGATCTCACAGCCCCACTCAACCTAACCTAACTAAAATAAAATTTAACCGGTGCATGGAAAACGCTTATAAAAGTGTTTTTTAATTCCAGTCGCACGAATTAAAAAAAAAAAAAAAAAAAAGAAGCAAGTGACGTTTTTTATTCGGTCAGACACACGAAATCTGAAATCTGAGAGCGAATCTGAAGAAAAAGCCCAATCGAATACAACATTCGAATCCGTGGGACATGGCAAAAACATACAAATAATAAAAAAAGTTCTGCCAACCCCGGGGGAATGTGAACGAGTTCGGGAATGTTTAAAAGGCGAATAACTCGATTTGTTTGGTTAATAAAACTATTTAAAGGAAATGTTTCATATACTAGAAACGTATTAGGACAAACATGGTTGTGTATTTTCCGCTTTTGGATATCATTAAAGAACTATTCATACGAGAGCGAATTGCGAAAAAGCCATTTCAATCACATGAAAACTTTTCTTAGTCGCAGATACCCGCGATTTAGTTTCATTTTTATAGGAACTTTGTTCGAACTTATTTTTCAACTGTTGGTGGTTTGTCGATCGCAGCTGTATTACGTGGATTGTGAATAAAGTGTGACAGTTCGAGGCACGAATTTTCAATTCGCGGGGAAATTGCTGTAATTGTATTTAAATCAATTAAGACTCAGGTTTTTTTTTAGATTAGAATAGGTTTATTAAATATAATGTTTTTGTGGTAGAACAAATAACAATTTTCAATTCATAAATGCGGTTAACGTATTCGGAATTCGGTTTCATGTGAATAGTCCATAACTTCGATTTGAGTGAGTCGGAATTTTTGAACTTACGTGACATTTGTCAATACGAATTTCTATGTAACAATACTAGCGCATTAAATCGTGACCACTCCGTAAAAATACAGCTTGCAGGCTAAGTAACGGGAAATCGGCCGGAGTGTGTGGTCTGAGTATTGTCTCTGGTAGATATTATTTTGTGGGGCTTGATTTTGTGTTGCTACTTCTTTTCTTGTTTTCTACAGTACAAGTAAAGGAACGAGTCAGTGAAAGTCTGCATTCGCTTGTTTTCATTGTTTTCGGGTCATAAAACGTGAAATTTGTTTCTTCCAAAAAACAAACATCGGAATCTAACATTTGGCAATATTGTGTTGGTGAGTTCAGGACAATTCCTTTAAAATATAGCTGACTCGTCTGTGTGTTTAGAATTGACTGGGAAGTGCACTTTTTTCTTCAATGAAACTTTGAAAACATAGAAAGAGTTCTTTTGATAGAAAGAACAACATTTAACATATTAATACGATTCAGTTCCTATCCCTTTAGGTAGTAAAATGATCCCCGGTCAAGGGAAAAGGATGCCTCTGCCTAAAATTTTATTTCACTACGAACTCTGTTTGCATTATTTCACAAATTGAAAAAAATGCATCAATTCTCATCAGGAATACATATTTACCGATATCCTTAGAAATTATTTCTGCGTCTTTTGGGGGAGCCATATTTGCCTACCCACTTTTATGACAAACAATCTCAATCAATCACCTTACACTTTGTATTTGCAATTCTCTTGCTCTCCGCATTCTCTAGTGAATACTTCGTTATAACGGTAATACAAAAAATAAATCTCATATTCGATAGAAAATTACTGCGAATATCTGTCACCTTATCCACATCCCCAGTTGTGTAAATATTCCGTCGAAAGTTTTTGAAAAATCACCTCCAATATAGCATCCGCCTGGAGAGCAAGTTCGTGCAATCTTAGCTCGTTTGTCACTTCAAGGATATGTGAGTGCAAACAAGAAGTGGTTCTTCTTCCAAGAACTTATCTTTTTATAGAGAACTATCCGGATGACGGAAGAAAACCTTAAATTTCCCAAGGAAATGAAAGACAAAAAAAACCATATACGACAACTGTTGCGGTACATTCTGAAACACGCAGAGGAGAACCACCGAAACGCGATGGAATACTCTCATGTGTGCGGCGAAAGTTTCGCAACTAAAGAAGTTTGTCTTACTGTGCGAAAGCGAATCCTTAAATTGAACGAAAGTATGACGACAAAAGGAATGAGTTTTGGCAGTGATTTTCAAGATGAATGGCAGAAGCCAAACACTTTAATGAGTCAATCCGTTTTTCCTTTATGTGTGCGAGACAAGTGGATATGTACACAGATTATGGCCAATGGCAGCTTTTGTTGAAATAGATTTTGTTAGATGAAGACTTCATGGGCCAACGGGTACTTTGGAGAAGGTCTTGGAGTCCCAAAAAGACGCTGGCTCTCTGGGTCCGGAATTGTTATTTGGTTTAACTGCACAACCCAGTGGACCCAGACTTTGAAGACTGTCTTTCCCATTTTTTAATGAGCAAAAGCCGTAGTTTTCCCCTAAATTCGAAAAAAATTTCCCGTTTGTAGCGTTGACGTGTTTGGTCGGTAGAGCAGATGGAGCGTGTGGTGTCGGTCGATTTTTCTCCAGCGGAACAGGTTACACCCCTCCCTCTTGGTGCAAGGAAAGATTTTGGTTTATGATTTTTAAACGTTATAAGAGTTTTTTTTATTTATTTTTCGACTCTTATAATTACTAACAAAATTTATTTTTAATATATATTTGTTTTATTTTTTTTACCCACAAGTATGCTGTCCGAGGACTGCAGTACTTGCTGAAGTTTCAAAAATAAAACAAACAAGGGGCAAAAGTTCAGCCAAGGGGCAACAGTTCTGCCAAGGGGCAACAAAATTTAAGAACATTTCAAATGTGAAGTGATTTTCCAAAAGGCAGTTGAGAACTTTCGAATTGGTCTCCACATCAAACTCCTGATCGATAAGAGTGACTAAGCGATCATTGCCGGGCTTTTATACCCATTTTTAAAATAGTGGGACTATTTGGCTGGAGGTTACCAAGTTACCAAGTCAGTGCTTTTAGCGTTAATTTTAGTGCCCAAAATTTATTTTTAGTGCCGAAAAAGTAGATTTAGCACTGAGCACTGCACACCGCCTTTTTTTCTCTTTCTTTGAATGCAGCCATCCTTTTATACCAGTTAATTTCTCTTGAAATGTAATGCGTTCTTGTGTTTGCCTTTTTGCTAATTTAAGTATTGTATTACTCACCTTGAAATTGCCTTGTTTGCCACATTCAAATGGAAAAGTGGAAAGGGTTGAGTTCAATCACAAATAAACGAAGTAATAAAATGAGTTCTGATATGCAATTATATCAATTCGTTTTGGATTGCAGAGAAACAAACAATATTGTAGCACTTGCACCATTCCTGAAAATGTAATTTCCAAAATCGGTACTTTGCAGGCATATACCACAGGGGCGATTTAAAAAACAAATTAAATGTGTACCTACCTATTATTTTTTAATTTTTATTGATATTTATTTTTATTTATTTTTATTTTACTGTGCAATCGCCATATATGACTAAATATGAATAGACTTTTGTTGTTGTTTTTTTTTTTACTTTTATTTGTTTTTTATCTACTTTCGAGCTGTTTAAAAAAATTCCAGTTTTGGTGCCCAAGAGGTCAAAATTAACGCTGAAACGATGCTCAAACGCCAGAATGACTTGGCAACGCTGGTAATAAATAGAGCTGGAAGAGCTTTTAATAGAAAAAGTCAGCTAGAAGAGCTTTCACATAAATGACTACAGTAATGTACCTAACATTTTATATAACTCATAATAAAAATAAATTGTAATGAAGGAAAAGTAAAAGGAATAAAAAGTAATAATTCTAGGTAATAGATATTGGGTTGTTACACGTTTTAATTTTTAATTGTACTTCTAAGCAGTTAAATTTCACAGAGATTTTCGATTTTTGCACCGTTTTCAAGCTTGTACCTCGTTGTCTCCTTTTTTTTATTATAAATGCGCCAAAATGGTTAATTTTTTATTACAATTTAATTTATAACAAGTCCGTACAACGGACAATTTGTTTTTCGAAGCCGAAATTGACGCTTCTCCCCACAATCTGGGAGCACTGGCCCAACCACCTCAAAAGCCTTCGATAAGAATGTATTCCTTAAGTATTATGCAAAAAGGACAATGATCAATGATGACTGAGTTTCAGAGGCTCAGCTACAAACCATTTAAATTTGTCTTATCTGCTTCTACATCTGATCGTGGTTCTACTTTTTCTTCCGTCAAGTTTAACGAAAGCCTGTTATTTACTTACTCGCGTTGTATTGAAAATCAATGTTCTGCTCAACTTTGCTTGTTTTTTATTAGAAAAACACTGTCCTCAGGAGAATCTACTCAGAATATTACTTTTTCCGGCCACCACAGTTTTGTCATTCAATAAGAAGAGGAATCAATGAGTGAATGACTTTCGCATATGGAAAAGTTCAAGTCATACAGTGATTGACATTTTTTCAGAAAAGACGATAGCTGTTTCTATAGATTCTTATAATATTTCTTTGACGTGAAGATACTTAGATTATTTGCTATCAAACTGGGTGTTGCTGGAAAAACTTAATTAAAATTCTGACTATCAACTGATGCACCATTGTGCGAATGACTTTTGAAGGGCTCGACACTTTTTATTGACAACATCATCTGTCAATGGCATAAAGTTTTATTAATTTATAGCAAGTCCTTGCAACTGACGATATTTTTTCGACATCAAAATGACAACAGTTTTCCAGGAAGGAAACCCCAACTGGTCTAGAAGCGTAATTAATTTATCCATTCAACGTAACGTTAGTATCAATGGAATAGGCCGGAACACATTGATGAGTCAATTTCACTTTCAAAATACAAATATGTATTACAGCGAATAATTTTAAATTGAATTTTATTTATTGACCTGGGGATACGTGATTTAATGCAAATGTTGTTGCTTTTTACTTTAATTAATTGTTTTCGTTTATTATTCTGTGATTCAAGGGATTGTCTGTTTATGGTTGTAAACGGATTACAAGGTCGTTATTATGAATAATGGGACTGCGAGAGAGAATTTCATTAAATGTTAAAAATGCAATTAAATGGTCTGATAAAGTTCCTATGAAATGATTTCATTCTGTGTTGTATGTGCCGAGTTCCGACGATGGTAAGGCTGACGATTGAATGGAAAATCGAATAAAGGTCAGCATTTATCAAGCGCACTATTTTTTTATGAAAAGTAATTTCCAAGGGGAGGAAACATATACAAACAAAGACGGGAATTGTTCTTTCGTTTAACTACCCAACAAAAAAAAACATCTATAAAAAATCAAACAGTTGAAAGTGCCTTTTGCTGTTTTTCTCATCTTAAGCGTTGGCATACCTAGCGTTCAAAAAGAAAAATGTCTTCCCATTTGGGTATATAATATTTCAGAGTTGAAACAAGTTGCATTTAGTGCTTTTTGTATGGGTTGGTAATGTTTAAAGTCTTCCGTCTGGTTAGCTTCATATGTCCATGGTGATACAAAACGCATAGTGTGTCTGTGCTGTTACAAAAAAAGCACATTCTACACATACTCTTACTTCGACAAAGCGACAAAAAACCGTCGAAAATGCAAAAAAAAACCTGTCTTAACACCTAAGAATCAGACAAAACATGCGCCGAAAATCTCTCCATATATCCAGCAAAAAAAACACGTCGAAAAGTGCTTTAAAACAGCATCGGTCAGAGGACTACTTAAAAACTCGCTGACATGCCCTTAAAAAAACGTGTCGAACAGAGCCTAATAAATTAATATAAAAAAGTTCAAAATGTCTTAGACAGTGTTCGAAAATGCTTCTAAAATTGCTATCAAAAACAAGAAAAAAATACCAAAAAAAAAGAGAAAAACAGTCAAAAAATTCGCCAAAATGTAACGAAAAATGATTTTAAAGATTTTTTCAAAAACTATGTCGAAAGCATGTCAAAAATCATTTTAATATTAAAACTCATAAGAAAACTATCAAAAAACTTGTAAAAACGTCTAAAAACGACTAAAAAAGCGTCCAAAAAGCCTTTAAAAAAAGGTCGAAAAAGGCTAAAAAAAAACGCGTAGAAAAAACAGTCAGAACGGCGTCGAAAAATGCCTCAAAACAGGTGTTAAAAAATGTCGTAACATCAACATTAACATTAAGAAGCTTTAAACACACATCTCAAAACGCTTTTTGAAAACGCCTCAAAAATGACAAAAAAAATTAGAAAAGTCCGTCAAAAAATGACTTAAAAAGCATAAAAAAATCGTCGAAAAAGCATCCAAAAGCGTTTTTAAATACGAATACGCGTCGAAAAAGCGCCTTTTCCTAACTTTTCATAAAACGCCTGAAAAACACGCCAAAAATGACAAAAAAGTAGAACATGCCTTCAAAAATTGACTTAAAAAGCATAAAAAAATCCTTCAAAAAAACATCAAAACGCGTTTTTAAATAGGAATACGTGTCGAAAAAGCGCCTCAAAAATAATTAAAGTAAGGCGTCAAAAATGATTCGTTAAAAAACGCATTAAAAAAAAGATCAAATAAGAGTTCAAAAAGCGTCCTTAACGTATCCCGTTAAAAACTACTCCAAAATGACTCTAAAAACCAGCTGCGTAACGCGTCTAAATATGTTATTAATGCCACTGACTATATTTTCACTGAAATTGAGTTGAACATTGAAAAGTGCTTGAGGGATTGTTACACTAACCATTTAGAGAGTTACTGTGCAAATTTAGGCCGTGGTAACAATTTGTAACGACGATTTGTTCAAGGTTGTTATGGTGCACAGTACATTCCTTAACAGTCATTATGAGTAGTTTTTTTTATTTTGTTCTTACTCAGGCACAAGAACCTTCATCAAAAAGCTCATAATTACCCTCTTTCTATGCTTAACCATCAGCTACAGAAATTGCTGCCTAAAAGTCTACAATAAGTATTTGTCCACAATTAGAATTTGTTTCATTTCTGATCACACCTCATAAACCAAATGTAAGTCCGCCCAAGTCAATTTCCCCATACCACATAGTCCAACAGCAAAATTGCTTTCCTTATTCTTCACAACACACCCAGGCTCAAATTTGTGCGCAATCAACAGAGACATTCCGAAATTCCTTATCATAAAGCATAATACTACACATTTGGCAGTGATTTTCTGCAAGGCATGTGGGGAATAAACCGAATGCTTAATTCCTTTGGGCATAGACTATGCTCAAGTTCGGTGCTCAAGTTGAAGCAAACCATTTGAGCTGAGTCTACTTACAAATGTAAAATAGGAGTTGGCCTTTGTGTGTATAAATAGTAGAACAACATCGTCGGGAAAGGAGCTTCTGTCCAAAGGGAAATGGAAAAATCTCATACAAATTGAAGTCAATTAGCAGCAGATGAGCTGGCATACTGTGTCGAGTAATATATAAATATGAAAGGAAGGGAATGATATATTGAAGTAGATTTGATTCAAGCAAAGGGAGCTGCTATCATGGACCTTAATTGGGAACTTCAGTACACATTCGGAAATGCTAAGGTAGACAAAATAATCATCATCAGCATCAGAGGCAGAGGTAGTTCTCCTATTCCCTGTATTTATAGCTTTCACAGCACTTATGACCTTTTGCTCAAACAGGGACTGCAATTCATTAAATCTTCGTTGACGAAGAGGTGCTACAGATTCAGTCTTAAACTTGCATATTCTCAATTGTATAGTGCTTGTCACCTGTTGAGGAAGAAAACCACTCCGATAAGGATTTGCCATTTGCCAGTTAGGTAAGGCAACTGTTTACCAAATGGAATGCCTCACGAAACCCACAAAAACGTTTAGAGCTTGTCACCTTAGGGGAGGAAGAGCAGTACGAAAGTATTGATAAGTCTTCAATTCAAATCTTCTCTCTTATCATCAAATGTCCATAGTGATTCGGCATAGTATGCCTTTCCTGGCACCAGAAAACACAAATCTATACATCCACTTACTTAAGTTCGTAACATTGCGTAAATAAATAAAACAACGAGACAATAAAAATCGTCGAAAAACATGTCGAAACGGCTTCAAAAACGTTTCAAAAAAAAGAATGTAAAACCAGGCAAACAATTCAGGGAAAACGCGCTAAAATGCTACAGCTAACTAGCAAAAAAACGCGTCGGAAAATCTCTTGAAAAGCATTGAAAAACGCCCTAAAATACGTGTGGAAAACGAATCAAAACACGTGTCGAAAACGCCTAAAAACCAATAAAAAATTGCCAAAAAACGTTCTCAAGTGCATTAAAAAGCATCGGATACTGTTTCTGAAATTGCGTCAAAAACCACTATAAAAACAAAACAAAAAAATGCATGAAAAACCTGTCAAAAAACGCCTAAAAATCGAATAAAAACATTTTTAAAAAGACGTCAAAAAATGGTTTAACAAGCTTCGGAAAATGTTACTAACATTGCAGCCAAAAGCACTATAAAAAAACTCGTCAAAAACGCCCCAAAAAAGTAACGAAAAATGATTTAAAAAAACGTAGAAGAATTGGATAAAAACACTTGAAAAAAAACAGCTTAAAAAAACATCAAAAACCCACTTAAGGATAACCAGTCAAAAATCATGTGAAAACGGGTCGCAAAAGCATCGAAAAACCCATAAAAAATAAATAAAAGAATGGTAAAAAAAAAACGTCGAAAAAAACTTCTAGTATTGCGTCCTACACTACAAAAAAAACGCGTCGACAAACGCATTAAAACACCGCCAAAAAAAAGTGACGAAAAATGACTTGAAAAAATGTCAAAAACACCTCTAACTCGTCAAAAACCAAATCAACGTTGGTCTACCTCCCTACAATTCACTACGGAACCCGTTGGCATCAACCAATCGCCATCATTTTTTGAAGTGGCACACACGTAAATTATTTCAGCAATGTGTTTAAAAATAAGATTTCCCTACAGTAGGTCTTGGAAAGCGTCTTGTTTGTATTTAAAGGCAGCCTAAAGTTTTTCCACAAACTTTCTGGAAGCTAAATATATTATTCAAACCAATTAGGCACCATCATGCGTTTAAACGCGGTAGCTTTGCTTTTTCAAACTCCGAAAGGAACCACATTCCACACCCGTTGCAATGAAGGTTTTGCATTGCCCACTGAACTTTGTTCTTCCGCGAGATCAGGAGCATACTCTGCAATAAAAAGGGAGTGCAAAGCAAAAGTCCGTAGCATCGCTGTTGACATTAGGCAGAGTATCCTCTGGACCTCGAGCTACATTAACTATTCCTGGTCTGTCTACAAAGTTTAAAAGTTCGATATTTATAAAAACGAAACGCTAGCACTCCTCTTCATGCAACCATCTCTTTACTATATTAACTCGAAATAAAAAGGGAAGAGAGAGAGAGAAATTACTTCGGCTAATTGCATTTATAATATCCTTCTACCCCATCTAAGTGCAGTATCCTAGAAATGTAAAAGCGATTAACTGCCTTGCATCTTGTTAGCTACCACCGCTTGTTGCATCAAAGGGAGAAGTAATATATATTTTGTTCGCTCGCTGAATAAATTATGTAACTTACACAGCTCTTTAGCAAGGACATGCATAATGCTTCAAGTCAACCCGTTGGTGGCTCGAGTACGGTTCTGTTTAGTGGCACTTCCCTACGTATACGAGAACTGGGATCAAGAAGAGCACATAATATTTGTACAAGATTTACCCTTGTAATACATTTATTTGAGTAGGGTGCTTAAATTGCGGGTGTCCCATGGTGGGGTGCGAAAAAGCTAAATTGTGTTAGGGCTGCTGTGCGTATTTTCATTTCGAACAGGATTTTCTATAGTTCATTGTTATTATGAGTTTTATTGTTATGGGTATGCGATACGCAATTGATGCCAAACAACTTGAGTGAGGGATGCAGATGATGGGGTAATTTGTAAGGGCGGGAGAAGGTAGTTCAGCGGCTATGAGGTCCTTGTAAATGGTAACGAGTTTTATGGGGCTCTATATTTTGTTTGAATTTTATCAACTACATCTGTCCTTGAACCGAAGAAACAGGTCTTTTACAAAGCTTGTACCGAATGACTCGCGGCTACAAGTCCGAATTACCAGATGACGCTTCGGATTTCATCCCGCCAGAGTTAGAGATAGTCCGGAAAGACTGTCCAAATCCGGTTCTTAATAAGGCCGCCCAATGCAATACTCTTATGCAACATGGAAGTTCGAAAGATTCGCACCCACCCAAGTACACAGTTTATATTCGTTTTGTTGGTACCACCCCATAGGCCACAAAGGCTTAGACTTCTTCTTAGAAAATACCGTACATATTGAGCCTCAGAAGGCGAAGCAGAGTCCTATAAACAGAGCTCGAGAAGCACGTCGAGCTTGCTCTGAACCGAGCATATTTAGAGCGATCTTGTTTAAAAAGTTTTTCAGTAAGGACGGGTTGAAGTTGAAATGAAACAAAACAAGCTGTGTGTCAGATATTCACACAATATTTTTGAGAGCCATGTATGGCATAATACAGGGTGTCCGCCGGGAAGGTATACTACTTTGTTTGTTTATAATTTTTGATTAAATGAAAGAGAATGGATCTTATATTGATAAATGTTTTATTTAATGGCGGCAATTATGTATGGAATACAATATCAGGTAAATGTCCGCCTCTGTTAGTCTCACAAATGCGAGCCCTTTTGAGCACATTTTTCATTACATTCTCACACATTTCACGCGGTATTTCATTAATTTCATATCATCACGAATATTTTGTTTGAGTTGCTCAAGCGTTTCTGGTTTGTTTGCATAAACCCTGCAAAAAGAAGTCCGGAGCAGTCAAATCAGGCGACCGTGGAGGCCAATCAACATCACCATTTCTTGAAATAACTTGTTGTGGAAAGAGGTCTCGGCAGCGTTCCCTCCCTTGTCGTCAGCCAGAGTTCTCATTGCGGTCGAAAATTGTACTCAAATGGGTGTGAAGGTAGTACGCAATAATGTACCTAAAACGGCCTTATGGTATTTTTCAATTATAATCGGAAATTTGTTTATACAAAATTCACATTACAGTCCAACACGGATATAAGAAACATATAAAAAACAACGAGATTTGTTTCTTATATCCGAGTGGTTCTTATATGAAAACGATGTTTATAAGAAACAAAGTTTCTTAAACGAAATTTCTTATATAAAAACAACCGATATGAAATATGAACGAACAAAAGCAGAAATCAACACGATTTGGCGGGCTTTTTCTACTGACAGTAGCACAGCTGTCATTGTCATTGAAAGGTGTATTCGTATCATACCGTAATTCGTTTACATGCATAGTTGAGCTGTTTTTGCATTTAAACTGAAATCCAGCTCAACAAAGAAAAAAAATAATGTTTCTTTAATGTGTAATGATTTCATAAAATAACAAATTGTGTGAATAAAAATACGTTTCTTATATCCGAGTGTTTCTTTTAAGCGAGTTCCTTATATGAAAACTTTTTTATAAAGGGTGATTTTTTAAGAGGTTTAGAACTTTTTTTAAAAAAAAAACACAAAAAGGTCGAAAAAATGAATGAAATATTTATTTGAATCGATAGTTTGAACCTTGCAATTTAATGTTTAAAGATAATTTCATGCAAATGTTGACCGCGGCTGCGTCTCAGGTAGCCCATCCGCTGAGTCCAATTTTGGCATACTCTTTCACACATATCGGCCGGTATCTCACGAATGAATGCATGGATGTTGGCTTCCAGTGCGTCAATCGAAGCGGGCTTGTCCCTATACACATTAGCCTTGGCATACCCCCACAAAAAATAATCTAATGGTGTCAAATCGCACGATCTAGGCGGCCAATTGACCGGCCCAAAACGTGAAATTAACTGTTCACCAAACTCGCCTCGCAATTGCGCCATTGTTTCGCGTGCTGTGTGGCACGTGGCACCGTCTTGTTGAAACCACATATCATGCAAGTCAAGAACTTCCATTTCGGGCAAAAAAAAGTTTGTTATCATCGCTCGGTAGCGTTCACCATTGACAGTAACGCTGCGATTCGCATCATCTTTGAAGAAATATGGCCCAATAATGCCGCCGGCCCATAAACCGCACCAAACAGTGGCTTTTTCGGGATGCATTGGTAGCTGTTGCAATGCTTCTGGCTGATCTTCACTCCAAATGCGGCAATTTTGCTTATTTACGTACCCATTCAACCAAAAATGAGCCTCATCGCTGAACACAATTTTTCGATAAAAAAGCGAAAAAGAACATTTCGAACCGAGCACGAATTTTGATAGTAAAATTCAATAATTTGCAAGCGTTGTTCATTTGTAAGACGATCCATGGTTAAATTGCAAACCAAACTGAAGCTGTTTGACAGTGACACAAGGTACTAAACACACGTCAGCTGTCAAAACCAGTGTTGCCAAAACCAAACCAGCTAAAAAATCACCCTTTATGTACATATAGCAAAAAAATCTCCGTGTTTTCACATGCGTTTCTTAAAAGCGAGTTTTTATTATACGAGTGTTTCTTATATCCGTGTTCGACTGTATATACATTTTTAAATCGTTTGTTTTATTTGAACATCCATTTTTTATCATAAACAAAAGCTTTGTTGGTGTGAGATAATAAACTTTTTTTTTTAAAAACAAAACCCAATAAAAGCCACTACCAATAACATTTTACAAATGGATCATCTCAATTTATTCAACGACCGTCGCAGTTTTCTCATTCTTTCAATATTTGCTCCAATGAGCGCGCTTTATCTTAATATTTGAGAGCTGTCATCGGCTAAAAATGTTGAAAATGATCTTACTTCATCCTTCGCATCCATTATTGTGTTCGGGACCGTGACTCTTACCTTCAATGCGTGTACCGTATTCTATACATCTGTCAGTTTAAAACGTCTACGAGGCAGATTTTACTAGTTCAGTTCACTACATCTTGAGTTATATATACGTTTATTGTATTATTTGTATTTTTTCCCAACAATATTGTACAAAGTGTTGTTGTGTATAGCAGCATCGATTTCTATGGTTAACTAACCAACCCAACGATTTTCTAGTTAGTATTTTGCTGACAAAAAGCATTCTTTTGTAAACTGAAATTATTTTATTTGATTTTTAAAATTGCTTGTTTAAAAACAAACATTTATAAAACATAAGACTCAGTAAGGAACGTAGTAGGAACTTTGTCAGTCTTATCAATTAAACAACTTCAACAACGTTGTGCACAAAATTACCAGCTACCTTCTACCATTTCCGAGCATTTTTTCTTATAACAAAAATATTTCGAAGTTCACCATTATTCTGTCAAAAGTAGAAAATGAGTGCATTCAGTAATTTTTTGAACAAAATAGGTTTACATGGATGGTGCTGACGCATATGCAAATGCAATGCTTTCACTCAGAAACAGTAAGGCAGCATTTAAATGAATTGATATCGAGTTCGTATTTTTGGTGCTCCTGCTCAAAAAGTTACCAAAACCAGATAAAAATTACCAAATTACCAAAACTCAAAGAGCAAAAAAAAAAATTACTAAATTTGGAAAAAATTACCAAAGTGGCCATCGTGACACAAGCAAGAAACAACGCAAATATTCAAAAGGAAATATAGCCATTGCCAATTTGACATAACATAGAAGTAGCATCGCAAGTAGGCGGCAACCCATCACGCAAACAAAAAAACGGGTATGCTCGGTAATCGATGCCGGCTAATTGCAAAGGGGATGTGCGGGTAAGGTAAAGTTATAGTTATCGCGTCGTATTTCGGTTTAGCCATCGTATTTAATGTTTGTATAATATCGGAAAAAATCGGAAAAATATTTACGAAATCGTAGAAATTGGAGCGAAAAAGGCAAAAATCGGAGCGTCGTATTAACCTTCGAAAATCGTAACATTTACGATAAATACGATCACATAACAACGCTGCCCGGCGGACACCCTGTATATATAAAATCTTTCAAATGTCCGCCGCGGTGCCTCTCGCTGAGGCACGAATCCGATTGGTTCACATTTTAATGACTCTGCCGCATAGATCCCGCTGAAGTTGACCAATGGCATTGGTTATGTTGGCTTTTAGAGCTTCGATCGGCTTATTGGCAATTATTGGCATAGACCTGCGACTTTAGAAAACTCCACAAGAAAAAGTCTAGCGGAGGCAAGTCGGACGATTTTGGTAGCGAAATCATGTCAATTATGCGAGGGATGGTCATACCCTCAAATAGTTCATGCAGAATGTATATTGTGACGTCTGCATGAATTCCCGTCCTACTGGAACCGCATGTCGTCATCTCTGTTCGCATCGTTCTGTTGATGGTGATGGCCTCACCAACTTCGTTTTCCAAAAGTACGGAACAATGACGCCCAAAATCGGGACCAACCATAGTAACTTTTGTGTATGAATTGCCACGTAGTAAACCTCGTTCGGGTTGGCTTCGTGCATATACGGCAATTTTGCATGTTCACATAGCCATTCATCCAAAATTGCTCCTCGTCGCTAGAAATGATTTGTCGGACAAAATTGAGGTCCTCTTCAGAGCTTACCGAAGCTCAATCAGCGAACAAGTGGCGTTGCCTATGGTCATTTGCTTTAAGCTTCTGAGCCTGTTGGATCTTCTACGGGTGTAGGCCCAAGTAGCCAAGAAGCAAACTTCGACAAATTGAAGTCATGGGACAACTGACTGACTCTGACTCTGACTCTCGGTTTCTGTTGTACACTTTCACGGACCGCAGCAATATTCTCAGGCGACCCGGCGTTTCCTGACAGCTCGCTGTGTTCTACTGCAAAAAGCGCTTTGCCGCATCTAATTCCTTCTTTGACATCAAACATTTCATTGAGATCTTGACCGATCTTGCTGCAGCAGCGAGCTTTCTCCATTGTCGGACTAGTTTTGCAGGGTTGCAAAAACTGTCTATCGATTTTAGGTTTTTTTTTCCAGAATCTGTTTAATTTGATCGGCGGTAGACTTTTCTGACTTAAAATGCGTCGCGGCACAATTTGATTTGCGTTTCGTAAAAATTCTGACAGTCTATTTCGATTGCAGACTTTCGGCGTCATACTTTCTAAGTCAGTATTTCTTTGTTGAGGTGGGTTGGATGTCCGCATTCTTGCCTTTGCTGCAACAAAGTACCGATTCATATAAATGATTGTCGCTCGGAAGGTTCGGTAATAGAAAATACTGGAGGCATCGATTGCAATGTGCCTTTATCAATATTGACATGTGAAACCCTTTTTTATTCAGATTTCGCCTTTCCTCAAAGTCAATAAGCTTAAGACTCTTAACGGAATTAGAATAGGGTAGACTACACCTTATTTAATGGGCTATCGACCCTTGAAAGGTCTCTACGTTGGTTCGGGCTAACTTGTCTTCTCGAACCTAGGGGGTGAGATTTTGGCTTTTTGCATTCATATCTCTTAACAGGTCTGTACGGAGTTCGCGGTAGTATCCTCTACTCCATTCGCCCTCCTCGCATACAGGACCAAAAATTCGTCGAAGAAGAATTCGTCTCTTAAAGGAGCCTAGTATTAGCTCCCCTTTTCTGTTTATCGTTCAGCGGGATAAGGATTTTGTAAAGCATTTATTTGTTTCGTCCTTCGAGATAGGAGTTTTGAACGAAAAGCGAAGTAGCAACTTTAAGTAATTGAAATTGTAAAATTGAAATTTTTCGCTAGATCTCCACTAAAGTGTCATTCGTGGAGTTCGTGTTTTGCCCCGCGGTAGATGAACTCCTTACCTACCTCGAAGTCGTTGCTATCTATAGTGACGTTCTGTCCTAATCTGTGAATAGATGCTTGCTTGTTTGTTGTGCTTACTCATGTCCTAGGTTACTTCAAGGACAACAGATTTCCCTTTTCTTCAATCCCCTTGAAGGCTTTTATCACGCAACGATCGATGATGTGAATATCGTCCGCATACCCCATTAGTGGAACGGACCTGTAGAAGATGGAGCCTTCGGTGTTGATACATGCTCTGCGCACTATCTACTTCAGAACGTGATTGAAGAAGTCACATGATAGCGCATCTCCTTGCTGAATTCCGATGCATGTTTGAAATAGTTCGGATGAGCTACTTTCGAACAGCGCGTTGCGGCGCGTTTTTGCCAGAGTCACTCGACACAGCTGGATCAATTCTGCCACCTCTCACACTCTCGGCTACAGCAGCCACATTCTCCTCTGTGCGCACCTTACGACGGCGAGGACCATGAGTGTTGTCCGCCAACATACCAGTCTCACGTACTTTTTGCACAAACTTGCGTACGGCAGGCGCGGTGGGTGCTTCATTTCGGCCAAAACTTATTTTCAAAAAATGCACTGTTTGGGCTACACAGCACTCACTTTGGAAATATGTTTTCAATATTTCCCAACGTTGTTCAAGCATAAAGCGACTCATTTCGTTCCGCGGAGGTATGAGTATGACACTGACTTTCTGTCAAGAAAGCTCAACAGTGCAAACCGATTTTTATCTGAAATCTCTCTTTTTTTGCGTCATCTTCTTTTGGAAAGGATTTATCACTCCATGGAAATATGTACACAAAAGATTTATATTTTCCCAAAAAGAAAAATTCTAAAAAATATAACTTCAAAGCCGAGGTACACAATTGATGTCACAAAAAAGGTCTGCAAATGTCATACCTTTGGTGTAATGCTTCTCTCAGTCCATTCATACATTCACTGCCAGTGCCAGTGGAATATGAATTGTTAAAGGCGCGAAGCACGTTACATTATAATGTGTAAAAGTGTTTCGCGAAGCCCATCCTTTCACAGATGGGCTATCTTTTTGGTTCAAACGTCAAAAAAACATGTAGGATAACAAAGCCGTTTTGTAATGGCCAGAGTAGTGTTTTGTTCAAATATTGCCAAAAAGCGCTGAATTCCCATTACTTTAACCTCTCTTCTTTTACCTAATACATATGATAAACATCAGTTTTCAGTTCTAAAATGTTTTTATTCTGTTTTTTTGGACTTTATTATAAACTTTTTAGTATTTTTTGTAACAAAACCATGCTACAGCCATATAAATTCTGTTTTGTTTTCCTACAAGTTTTTTAGCTGTCACTTGATTTTTTCTTCTTCATATTTGACACTGACGTATGTCATCGATAACCATTTCCACATGTAAACTCCGGCACTATGTGATTTAGTGTTCTAAATGATTCCTCAATTCAGGGCGAAAATTCCACGGAAAAGATTTGGAGTCTCATCTTCTGAAAATAAAGACGCAAAAGTCCATAATCATTTGGAATGCTAATAATTTTCTGGCGCAAACAACTCAGCCGCACACGAACTCAACAAGTCTCCTCCAGATTCCTCAAAGCACTTGAACGATTGCCCTTGAAAACAGACTAAAGAAAAACTGTTCGTCTATTGTACGAAACGAAAACGCGCACATCATTAAGAATCGATTTCGGAAGTTCACTCCCCCATTCACCTGTGTTCACTGAAAGCATTTTCATTTTCATTTTCGATAAACTGAACAGTGAGCCTGAGCAGTAGAACGACGGCGATGTTTCTAAGGCAAGAAAGGCCTTCTCGATTTAAGTAATTAAGCTCCAAAATATTTTTTTTTTTTTTAGGACCGTCTTTCATTCCATTTTCCCCTTCCCAATCTTACTATTCCGCCCAGAAAAAGGCAAAATGCTGACACTCATGGATGAGAGATAAAAGCTGATGATGAAGTGGCGAGATTTCAAGAACTTGAGTTAAACCTCTTCAAACGAAGGAATATATAGGGACAACAAAAGGACGAATAGTCACGTTTCGTAAAGTGATTTATTAAGTCGTCACGTGAGGGAAACTTTTCAGTTGCCAAACAAGGGGCAGAATGAAACTTAAACTTTTTAATAGTATTTTATTGAGCTTGGATTTGTTTACGAGGTGGGGAGCTAATCTTGGGGACATAGGGAACCTTATTTCTATGTGATATTTAGTTCAGTCTCAATTATTTGTTGAAATTTCAAAGGATCTGTAACAGTAGACAAAGTGTTTTGTGTTTTCGGGAATTCGAACATCAATCCCGATGAAAGCCATTCACAAATTTCATTCCAAATGTAATCCAGAAGATATGAAAAATTCCCTCACACGACAATGCACAAAGTACCGAACCCCTTCAGGCACTTTGCACGAAAACAAAATTGACATTTACATTCCTTCCTTGTAGCTGCTTCTCTGAATGTAATTCCGAATTTCGGGGAATTTAGAAAATATTAATATCTACTTTTACTTCTTAGAAAATCTAAGCGACTCAGTCAGTAAAACAAAGTAACTGGTTTGGGGTTCCTTCATGTGGACTGTCCAAGTCAGACGTTTTCTGACGGCAGTACCTATATAACAAAAGTTCAACATCAAATGACCTTACGACAGCAAAATCCGAATGGTTGTATGCGGATTGTGTATTGTAAGCTACATCGGTTTGTAACTTCTCTGGGGATGAAAAAGCAATAACATTCTGTAACTTGTGCTTTACAAAAAATCCAGTCCACAGAAATAGAAAAATAGAAAAAGAAAATAAAAAATAGAATTCCGAACTACAGGCATAGAAATCCGCACGTAGTTTCTCAGTGGTTTTGTGCTGGACTATACTGAACTGATGAAAGGGCTCTTGCGTTCTTTTTTGTGCTTACGTTAGGTGACACGTACACGTACCTACAGGTCCCCTGCTTCTATGCAACATATAGATATAGCTCTCAAAAAAGTATAGATATTCAACTTGTCAATTTTCTAATTTTATTTGATATTCAAGTTAAGGGTAGTACAGAATTATTAATTTCATGCAACATATAGATATAAGAAATATAATGGAATCTTTTTACTTTTAGTTTTTCTCCTTTCTCGAGTGCGTGCTCAATCTTTTTCGCTTCATTTAAATTTATTTTATGGCGGCCCTTTTTCTGCTGTTCGAGTATCGCCTGGCGCTGCTGCCAACACTGTTTAGGGCTCCTCAATTAAGAGATGCTTTTTGCCCAAAGGCACAGCGATTTTCAAAAGTAATCCCTCGCTTGGTCCCTGCGCCAATAACATTTTGCTAGGTAATTGTATAGAGCCTATTTAAACAAAGTCTGTAACTAATTGGTAGTTACACCTGTCCTTTCCCTATGCCATTGCATACCTACTTTGTTTTCTTAACATCTTAGCTGCCTCCGTTTCAATACGAATCACTAACCGCTCACCGATGAGATTACTAAAAATGTTCTGACGCCGACAAGGCCTTATACGCGACATTCAGGTCACTCATTCAGTAATTTTTCAGCCGATTATCGTCGAAACGATAGACAACCAAAAGTAGCAAGCAAGTGCCAAAATTATGAGTTTGAGACCTTAATCCAGTTCATTTTCCACAAATGTAATGAAAGCTGACGATAGTGAAACAAATTCCGGCAGAATCTAACTTCTTATGGCCATCCAAGTTTCAAAAACAATATAGTCCCGACAATTTTTGTTATATGGAATCTGCTCCCAGGACAGGAGACTGATTCCTCGTCAGTTCAATGGAGAACCTCCTGTAACTTGTTGCTTGCCAAAGTCTAAAGCATATCAAGCTTAATCCGCTTAAGATAAAGACTTGCAAAGCATCCAACTCATATTTTTCTTTCACACTTGATTTGTTTTAATTTAAAAAAGTATTTCCCAATTCATTTCCATCATATTCCACTAGCACTCATCGACAGTTCTGTATCACTCTCTTCATTTTTCCTACGAAGCGTGGTCATTTTTCCCTTTTTACCTTTAAATTAATTTACCTGGATACATTTTTGTGAAAAAATTTTACTTTTAAATGTTAATCCAGCATAAGATGAGAAGTGTCCACTCCATCGAATGCACCCACCAACTGAAAGCTTATTAAGCTTTCGGCGTTTTTAGTCCAGAGATCATCCAAACTCGACAGGTAAATGACCAAAATTTAAATCTAACCAGGAAACCCGGATAACCCAGAATCGGGCCATAAGGACAAGATTCACGAGATATCATACCGAATTGAGATAAAAAAAAAAAAAAAACAGTTACTAACCAACACTTAATTAAACGTCTGCAGAATTTCAGACTGACTCCGTGGATTGTTTTGATGTACTTTACTTTGGCTGAGGTAGGACGCTTGTTTTAAGTCATACAACAAAAAACAAACAAAATGCACGAATTATTAAAATGTGTTATTTCAAATCATCAAAAATTAAATACAAGTTCAAAATTAAACCACAATTCCTGGTGGGACCGAGCCCTATATAATAACTACTCATCGGTTTGGCAGCACTTCCAGTTGCTGTATATTCTCCACAAGATGTCACCACTTTGCGATTCCAACTAACAAAACAAACAAACCTTGCCAATCACATTGACGTTTCCAATTATAAATTTCTCACCTCCTCGGGCAAATTAGATAAAAAAAAAAATTCGCAAATCGTCATCAATGACCAGTAGTTTACTAAAAAAAAGTATTTATTGCAATTTACATAGTTGATGATTAATCGTTTCGTTAAAACCATTAGTGTCTTGAGCAAAATAACAAAGAAACATCCCAACTGTAAACGAATTCGCTTCGTTAACACCGCACGACAAAATCGTTTAAATCGTTCCAACTACCCAGCAACAACAAGATCCAGCATGGATGGACCTGCTAACGATGGTATTCAATACTTAGAAACCCCCGATAAATCGGAAAACGACAAAAAGGAATACAAGTAGGACATTTCTTTCAGCAAATGTGTTGACATAATCCAATACGAATAATATTTTTCCAGGACGTTAAGGCTCTCTAACGGATTGTTGGCTCTGCTCATATCCGACCCCAGTCCAGTGCCTCATGATGGTTTCACCACATCATCTTGCGAGTCAACGGACGACTCGTGTGCCGAAGAGTCGGATGGAGCAGAAGAAGAGTCGGATGAAGCAGAAGAAGAGGAGGAAGTCGAGGACGATGAAGACGTCATTCTCGCGGACGTTGACCCCGACGAGGAGGACGACTCGGATGTGGAAGGCGATGAAAAGCTGGCCGCATGTGCACTTATGATAGACGTGGGATCCTTCTCAGATCCTAAAGAGTATCAAGGGTTGGCTCACTTTCTGGAACATATGATATTCATGGGCTCTGAGAAATTCCCAGCCGAAAATGCCTTTGACTCTCACGTCAAAAAGTGCGGTGGCTTCGACAATGCGCACACCGAGTGTGAGGAAACGATGTTCTATTTCGAGTGCTCCGAGGAGCACTTGGACAGCACTGTCGAGATATTTTCAGCGCTCTTCAAAGCGCCCCTCATGAAGAAAGAAGCCATGACCAGAGAACGAGATGCCGTCGAATCCGAATTTCAAAACACCATCCTAGACGACGAGGCTCGCCGAGATCAATTGTTGGCTTCGCTGTCCAATCCCAACTACCCGAATTACACATTCGCTTGGGGTAATTTAAAGTCGCTTAAAGAGAACATCGACGATGAGGTGCTGTACCAGCGGACACATGAGTTCCGCTTACAGCACTACAGCAGCCATCGGATGTATTTATGCATACAAGCCAGGCTGCCGATTGACGACTTGGAGCAGCTGGCTGTGAAGCATTTTTCAGACATTCCCAACAATCACAAGCACGGTGACGACTTCTCTGTGCTCAGTTATAGCGACGCGTTCAGGCCGGAGTTCTATGAGAGGGTGTACTTTGTCAAGCCCGTGGAAAACGTCAGCAAGGTCGAGTTGACTTGGGTTCTGCCACCCTGTGTGAAAGTAAGCATTGAACTCGAATTTTGACAGACTAAAGGAGTTTTCTCTGTTTTCATAGCAATATCGTTGTAAACCTGATTATTTCCTGTCGCACCTGCTTGGCCACGAGGGCGAAGGCAGTCTGTGCGCCTACCTGCGCAACAAGTGTGTGAGAATCGGCGGTAGATTTTGAATCGCAACTTAACCGAGTTTGAATATTTTTCTAGATTGTGGGCGCTGGAGCTGATTTGCGGTTTAGATGATTCTGGTTTCGATACGAATTCCATTTATTCGCTGTTCAACCTTTGCATTTACCTAACCGACGAGGGATTCATTCATCTGCAGCAGGTGAGTGACTGTGAGAGGAGAGAGAACTGCGCTCGTCATACGGAAGCGGATGCAAGTTACTCTGCGTCTCGCAGCAGTCGGTGGCTTTCTATTGATTTCTTCGTTGTTGACTCTATTCCTTTGAATAGATGCCAAGTACAGAAATTTGAACTTAACAGAGAACAAGAAGGATGTAGTTGTCCAAACGCATCGCGAGAACACTCTCCACCGTTTGCGTAAAGTCCTGCTCTAATTACAACTTCCATTTCAGGTCCTCGAAGCCACATTTGCCTTCATTAAGCAGCTATCCGCTTGCGAGAATTTAGAAGAGTACTACAAGGAACTCCAGTACATTGAAGAGACCGGTTTCCGCTATCAGTCGCAGAAGACCGCCTTCGATAATGTGCAAAACATCGCGGTTAACATGAAGCACTATCCCCCAAAGGACATCATCACCGGTACCGAACTGTACTACGAATACGACGCCGATCAGGTTCAATCGAATATCCGTCAGCTAAACGAATTTAAATTTAACATCATGGTGACAACCGAGAAGAATTACCCAGGCGTGACCTATGACCAGAAGGAGAAGTGGTTCGGCACCGAGTACACATCGATTCCAATCCCAACCGAGTGGAGAGACGCGTGGAACAACTGCCCCACATACGCCGAGCTCTTTATGCCCAATCCGAACATCTACGTGGCGCACGATTTCCGAATTCTTTGGAAGGAGAACGGTGAGCCGGAGATTTCGGCACATCCCAAGAAAATCCTCCAAACGGACGTCTGTGAGTTGTGGTTCCGCCAGGACGACAAGTTTGCCCTGCCCGACGCTATGATGTACTTCTACTTCATTTCGCCTCTGCCTCGGATAAGTGCAAAGAACGACGTCATGACCGCGCTCTACGTGCAGTATATCAAGTACGACCTAGCCGAGGCGTTGTATCCGGCCACAGTGGCTGGCATGTCGTACAGTTTCTACCCAGCCGAGAAAGGAGTCGTCCTAAAGGTGGGTTTCTATTCGAAATACAGTTCCGCAAATTTTTTGTTTGTTTTTTTGTTTAGGTCAACGGCTACAATGAGAAGCTACAACTGCTGGTCGATGCCATCACCCACACGATGGTGTCGTTTGGGGAGAACTTCGACAGCAAGTTGCGCGAGATTCAGCTGCCCTGCTTCTTGGTGAATCAGAAGAAGGCCTACTTCAATGCGGTCATCAAGCCCAAGATGTTGAACAAGTAAGAGTTTTAATACGTCGGCCTTCGCAGGGTGTGACCTTTTTGTTTCTAGGGACATCCGCCTTTGCGTGCTGGAGAACATCCGCTGGTCGATGGTGGAGAAGTTCACAGTTTTGCCCGAAATCACCGTGGAGGACATGCGTGAGTTTGCATCGATCTACACCCAACAGCTATACGTACAGGCACTGATGCAGGGCAACTTGACCGAAGAGACGGCGCATAATGTCATGAACTCCGTGTTGACCAGATTGAATTGCCAAAGGATAACTGATGTAAGTAGAAATCCAACTATCTTTCTCCCCTCTAACCGACTCAGCCGTCCCTTCAGACGCATTTAATCGAATCGCGGACATGCCAAGTGCCCAAGGGCTCCAACTATGTCCGTTGCAATGCCATCAACACCGCAGATCAGAACTCTGTCGTCTGCAATTTCTACCAAATCGGGCCGTGCTCCCTCCGAATGGAGGGCATCCTCGACTTGCTGATGATGTTCGTGGAGGAGCCCCTCTTCGACCATCTTCGCACGAAGGAGCAACTCGGTTACGATGTGTCCGCGTCTGTTAGGATAAACCACGCCGTCGCTGGCTATTCCATCACTGTGCAGTGTCAGGAATCCAAGTTTACTGCGCAGTACGTCGAGGAACGAATCGAATCATTCCGCACGCACATGATGACTATTCTCAATGACCTGGAGCAAGAGGAGTACAATCATGTGCGCGAGTCGTTGATAAAAATCAAACAGGTAGTCGACACCTCACTCGGCGAGGAGGTCAATCGCAATTGGGGCGAGATCTCGTGCGAGGAATATCTCTTCGATCGGCGAAAGCGCGAGGTGGAGATTCTGCGAACCATCACCAAGCAGGATGTGATTGATTTTCTGATGAACAACGAGCGCAATAACTTACGGAAGCTGTCTGTGCAGGTGGTCGGCTACAAAAAGGAAGCCGATGACGTCAACATGAACGACGATGAGCCTGCGCCCTGCGAGGACGTAATCGAGGGCTACATCCCCAGCTTCGTTGAGAATACGCTGCCCAATATCAAGCACTTCAAGAAGCAAATGACAGTCTACCCGGTGACCAGGACAAAAGTAGACTCCCTTAGGACATCGCCCATGGAAATCATAGAAAATTGTTAAGCAACTCGTGTGCACACCTTGTTTTGGAATGCAAAGTGCAGATATATATTGAATCAACTCATGTGTTAGCTTTATTGTGTTTCTCTTGCTGGGAGGTTTTTCGCTGCGCGATGAACTGGTTGAAGTTCTTCTCCTCCAGTTCGTCGTCGGCGAACCCAACCGGTGTTTCTTCGTTGCCTTCTTCGTCCTCGGAGCTCTCGTTGCCCGGGTGTTTTAGGTAGATATCGGAGAGTTCGCGGCCCGAAGAGATCTAGGAAAAGGAATTTTTAGTGAGTTGTTCATTGCGAACATGTTTAGCTTACCTCTTCAACGAAGGTGCTGAGGGGAACCTCTGCACCGGCGCCGGAGCTTGAAGCAATGTCCTTGAGCTTCTGTTTGCTCTTCTTCTCCTCCTCTTCGAGTTTCTGCAGGCGCAGCTTGTTGTACTCCGCTTTGTAGTCGCTGAAAAGATTCGAGCTCATTAAAACGTTGAGTGGTCACACAACTGTCTTACTTTTCATACTCCTTGGCCCCATCCATGACCAAGTCGAAGAACTTATCGAAACCAATCCCAGTCTTTGACGAAACCCCACACGTCTTCAAGTCCCGGTAGAACTCGTCGAGAGTCAAAGACATAGTGCGAGTTAGATTGCTAACGTAAGACTGTTCTTTCTCCAGTGCCTCTTGGAATGCCTCGAAGTCCTGCATCCACTCCACCGCGAACTCGTGGTCCTGCACATCTATCTAAAAGCATGGTCACTTTATACATCTGTGGGCAGTCTCCATTCCCTTTACCTACCTTGTTCAAAGCCACGATGAATGGCAACCTTGTCTTGTACAGAATAGAGCACGCATACAACATGTTCGACATGAACGTCGTTGGGCTAGTGGAGCGCACCACATCCATCACATAAACCACAATAGTGGGAAAGCCTGTCGCCAACGCCTCTGTAATTATTGTGCCCGATGCAGACCATGTGAACACCTCAATCTGTCCGGGAGTGTCAATGATGCACCACTTGTGCCCCTGATCGCCGGCACGTTTAACCAATTCCACGACCTTCTCGAATTTTGTGGCGAACAGGTTCAGCGAAGTGACAATGCCACCGTTGGGTCCAAGTTTGTACTGCTTCATCACTTCCTTGTAGTTGACTGTATCACGAATGTCGATGTTTGCATGGTAAGGTGTTTCACGGCACGCCGGATCGAGATTTATTACATACGGCTTGAAGTGTTCGTATGACACTTGGGTCAGCTTCTGCACGAAGGTGGTTTTGCCGGAGCCAGCCATACCGAGTACAATAATACAGATTGGCGAGTTGGCTGGCTCAGTAAGAAGAGCCTTTTGCCGATTTTTGGTCGATGTGGAGGCCATGCTATGTGGGTTATGAGAAATTGGACGAATTTATAAAATTTGGGAAAACAAATGCTCCGCCGTGCGTTGTTTGTTCGTTAATATTTTTGACGTTTATAATTTGATGGACGTCTTATGCGGTCTTATGTCAGTAGATAATTCGTTTAGGTGGCAGCACAATAAAAAACACACTGCTACTTTCAAACGTGTGTTGCGGTTTGTTTGCCTGTTTTCAAAATTAAAATTTGCATCTAAATAGGACGCATTCAAAACTCTAGTCTTCTACAGGCAAGATTTGTACAAATTCTTCATAAACGTGGCTTTTACTACGGCAGTCATACAATTGAAATGTCAACTAAGACCTACTCGAACAAATTAAATTTGACTTTCGTTCCTGCTTCGGCAAGGAATTGGAATTTGACTTGTTCTCTCCATAAAGGTCAACGCAATAAACTGTTCACGTGGTCAATATTGGCCAATACATAGCAACTGTTGCAATTTCTTCCGTTGGATTGTTAAAACTTTTCTCACATTTTGAAATACATAAGTGATTTTCCCATATCAATGTGCGCCTACCTTCAAGTACATCACTTTGCCATCTATCGGCTAATAGCGAACTATCCGACTGTTACATGTTGCCGCTCCAGCTGATTGTCAGAAAAATATTAGAAAAAAATTCTCCGTAGTCCCACGATTTTTATTTTCGAATCAATTTCGTAATCTGCGCAAGGAAGAAGAAATCCATTCCGACGAAAATGACTTCAATTTTCCGGCAAATACTCAAACAAACCTTTGCCACCAGCGCTCGGGCCAATTTCCAACTCCCTGTCAGGAACTTCAGCGCCGGAAAAGATTTGAAATTCGACAAAGAAACGCTCAACAAACTGGTGCAGACCAACAAAGTCGTGGTATTCATGAAGGGAAACCCGGAACAACCGCGATGTGGATTCAGCAATGCTGTAGTACAAATAATGCGAATGCATGGAGTCTCCTACGACGCACACGATGTTCTACAGAGCGACGAGCTGAGGCAGGGTAAGTAGTTTGAATTGCATTGAAAAAGTTGTGCATTTGAGAATGGAACTCTTTGCAGGAGTGAAAGACTTTACAAACTGGCCGACAATACCACAGATATTCATCAACGGCGAGTTCGTTGGCGGCTGCGACATCGTTATGCAAATGCATCAAAGTGGCGATCTGATTGAAGAACTAAAAAAGGTAGGAATCAAAAGTTTGCTCCTGGAGGAAGCTGAGAAGAAGTCTGAGAATAAGGATAAATAGAAATGGAATGCGAAAATTATGTTATAGCCTTTATTCAAGGGACGAATAAATTTGTTGACTTAGTTTAGATTTACTGGCGCAGATGTAGCTTATTGTTTTTGAATCAGCTGAATGAGTCGCTCCTCGACTTCGGCGGCGTTAGAGATACCCAATATGGTTTCGCATTCCTTGCGGAAGTCTCTATTGGTGGAGGTTTTGACAATTTTTCCAATTGATACTGCAATGGATTTGTAGTACTTTAGCGGGTCCTTGTTGCGCTGCTTGTGGGTGATCTTCAATTTGCCCATTTTCGCGGAGGAGTATTTTATTTTAAATTTATGACGAGTATGAAATTGCTGCGACGTACTTGGTGATGGCTGCTTTTGACTGATGTATATAGAATGTAGTTTTTGCTTCCGTTAGCCATATTGAGTGCATTTTTTTAGCAGCACTTCCGTTTTATAGTGATCGTCCATAACCAAACAATTGGCATTGCGTTAAAAAACGGCTCAGCCGCTAACACAAATGGCTTGCATTGCTAACTCAGTTCCTGTAAGCGATAAATTTCAGGAAAGTCAACTAAATTCTGAGGACACAAAAATCGAGCTGGAGGACTTCCAAAACAAATTCTGGGGTCAAATTACCGAACGAGCAATACGTCACTGAATCACTGAATTGTGTGGATGTTACATGCGAAAGAATAACGAATTCAGTACTACACGGATCACGAATGCGGTAATTCGGCCGCAGATATGAAATTATTGTTGAGCAGTCGTTTAAATTATTGCATCAAAAACAACTTCTTGTTGACTCATTAACACTGTTAAGTTGTTGGAATTACCTCGGTATCACCGCAGTTGACTTAAATTTGCCCGCCGGTACGGTAAGGACTTCATAGCACGGTTTGGAATACAAGTTGGAGACATGTGTACAAAGTGACAAACCCACCAATCATTGGCCGCTACGTTCAGAGAATAAGAGTTAAAACAAACAAAGAATTGGAAATCGATAGATAAGCTTTGCATAGCTGCACGAAAATTGCTGAAGTCTGACCAATATTCCTCATACTCAACACTCGACTCCGCGATAAGACCAACCCCTTTCATTGTTCCTTCAATCGTTCATGAGTAAGACCCGAGATACTTAAATCTCTCTACTTGTTTCAATTTGGGACCGCACTAACATGCGCATTTTCAGTCATTCTGAACACGACAATGTTTTCTGATTTATCTTCCTTCCCTTTGCTTTCTTTGGGAGGCACCAACTCAGTCTTGCCGATATTTATGTAACATATTTCCCTACAAGTCGTTGTCACTCAGGGAAGCGATGTTCCATGCGTTTTTCCGTAAGTCCACTTATGGCCATTTGTGTGCAAAAAGCTTCTTGTTTGCGGAACCATTGATGTAAGGCTCAAAGGATTTTCGAGTTAAACCCTGTCGGTTGCTTAGTGAGACAAGCCAATCACCAGTTGCTTGCATGCTGCCACCCTTCAGGACTGATTTCAAATGATTCCCTCATTTGGCAGTCCGGTCCAATTTCGAGAGTATCTTTTCGCGTCTCCATCTTTTAGTGTGGGCTTTTTTAAATTCATTTTGTTGCAAATTTCACACCTGCGTCGTATTTCAGCAACGCAGCTCAACGTTGTTAATTTGTCGTAATCATGGTTTAACATAATGCCTGCCGCATGCCGAATATGAATTTGAATCGAATGCAAACGTATGAAAACTTGTCGTACAAATTGAGTGCACACTGAATACGAGTTTCTGCGTCAAATAGGCATTGGTCCGGTCGAAACCACACGTACGTATGCATACGACTAATTCGCATCCAGCTTGCGCGTTGATATACCGACTTACAATCGCACTGCACGTTTAAGTCCTTCCACGGAGCTTTCCGGATTACTTTAGAGCGTCTTTCTTGAATTGAAATAGGTTGTTGCTTGTCCGTACCTTATATATTCTTTTGAAGGAGCCATAGCACTTTAATCTTAGGGATTGCTTGTCCGCGAGTCAAATTCGTTCGCGTCCAAAGTGAAGCCGGCCTCAATCTATGGTACTCCAATCACAGATTTAACCATTGAACGGACCTACCCTCAATAAAACAAATAAGAAAGAATATACACAACCATTTTTAGTTAAATCAATAATTTTTATTTGTTATTGTTCTTTGTTTTTTTTTTCAGTATTATTATTATTTTTATTTAGCATTAAAAATTATGCGTAACAGGCCATTTAAATATTTTCCTAAGTAAATACTGACTTAATTGTGGTTCGCGTTGCTTAACTGTTAATATTGTATGTTCTGTATTTGAATTCAACTAATAGAAACAATCATATTGCGTTTGAATTCGTTTTGAGCGGGGAGGCGTTTACAAATGAAACTGATATTCATAATAAAGGCTTATTCTTTAGAAGGGACTTCAATGATTAAATAGTGAAAAGCTTGTAATACAAGAAGCTAAACGTCGATGTTGCTGGAAGAGTGGCCTTATCCAACGGCAGATATCTTAGCAAAATATGAACAAAGAGTAGCTCTAGTAGAAGCTAAGTAAAAGAATGGAGTAGTCCTTTCAGAAAGTTTGAGGATTGCCTGCTTTCTAAAGTTGTTTGAGGACTGCCTGCGTTTCAAAGTTGTATTTCAAATGCTTGAACTAAATTTCGAGCGACATCGGGGTGAACGCGAGACAAGACATTTATTTTGTTCAAATTGAAAGTGTTGGATAATTGGATTTCTTCGGAGCAATCCAACTTACTGAATTGTGCAATCTGTACATAATCTGTAGAACGTGACGTGACAATTATAACAGGGTTAGGGCATTTCGTTTGGTCTCGTTGGATTGCATATTCGGTTGATTAAACTGACTGGGTTAGCTGTTGTAATATGTAGTAACCCTTTAAGCCAATACCACGAAACAGTTCCTTTATTAAAAAATTAAATACAATATTCGGCGAAGCTTAGCAATATGCAACGTTATCTTTGCATACAAAAATGCAGCAATCGCACCCACTTTTCTGCCTCTTTTCAGGAGGCGATGACTAGAGATAACCACACAGATCCTGCAAGAACGCAAGAGCAAACAAATCCGGAGAACATAGACTGCAGGACGATTATCTGAATAAAATGAGAAAAACAATAAGCCCAGCATATCAGCAAGACGACGCTGAATGAGTTGCAGAGCGATAAATATTAGAAACGGAGGTAGGCGAAGTCTCGCCGGGCAACACGTCACGGTAAGTTCATAAATCGGTAAAATCCTAAAGTTAAAGAGACGAGAAAAGAACATAATTCTCCCAAGACCATGGAGGATTAGATCTCAGAGGAGATAGAAAAAGTGTCACTACCCTGAAGTAATGCAAGAAGCTAATTCGGGGCTAGTTCGCCTGATATGGTTAGGGTTTAGTGGGTCGGGGTTCGTCGCACAGAGGAACTTGATCCCTCCTGACGGTGCATTAAACATAACCTCTTCAAAAAGACATTTTTACCCAGTCGTTTTTTTTTACATTGTTTTGATGTGATCTAGCCTTTAACACGAAATTCCAACAATAATTGTCTGTCCTGCTTTTTGTCTCGATGAATTTTCAACTCAAGTCACTAGCTGCCGTTTCTTTTGAATTTTTCTACCGACTTCCCTGTGAAGAAGTTTTCGCTTAATTCGCTAGTGGAAACATGCTTTAAGGCCAGTGCGTCTCCTATTGCTTTTTTCTCGCTAACAGTTTTACAGTTGTTGAACGATTTTTATTTTATTTCTCGGTAGCCGCACATCGTTAGCGGACCGCTTCATGTCTTTGGGGTAAACCAAAATGGGATTTTGTGGGTTCAAGATTGTGTCAAAAATGGATGTTTCGGACTTCCAGATTTGAGATCTCGCCATTCCAATTAAAGGTTAAGGTCTAAATTGTTCTCAATGTTGGTTTATATTAAATAGTTCCATTTAAACCATAAATAACTAAGAAAAAAAAAAAAAAAAAAAACCGAATTCAAAGCGCCGTACTATTAAGTCGAAATTTATTGTGAAATTCGTATGGAAAAAATAACGATTGTGAATTATGTAGTTGAACAATTTCACGTTAACGAAAAACTCAACTATTTGTCCAACGCAAACGATCTTCTACGTTGTACCTACTATTAACTTTTGGAAAACAATCTAGATTCGGAAAAAGTGTTCTCGATTTAAGACAGCTTTGTATTGTGAAGGGCTATCTAAAGTTTTATTTTTTGCTTAATCCTGTAACACATTAAATATAATTTAAAATTTCGCATTCATAGATGGGCTATGTATTTTTTTATAGCGTCAGCGAAACCTGTAAGAAAACAACAACAGATTTGGTATGAACAACAACAACGTTTTGTTTAAAAACTGTTTAACAGTGTAATTTATCTATTACTTAAACTTTTCAGCTTTTACAAATGCTTTTTATAATTTTTTTCAGTTCTTGTTATAAACTTTTGAACAAGTTTTCAACAAAACGTTGCTTTGGACATTTAAGGTCTGTTCTTTTACTTTTAAATTCTACGAATTTTTACTCAATGCCGTTCCTTAACACGAAACATTTGTAATGTCGAGTGTCAAAGAGAGAGCAAGATATTACCCCTCCACTGGGAATCTTACGAATGTTTACTCAACAAATTTCTTGGTGTAAGAATTGGAAAAGCTGTCAGTAGCCTGACTTTTGACAGATGATTTAAAATTTGTTGTTCTTTGTTGGCATTCGCGTGCATATGTTTTCATTTGCTGCGTATTAAAATGGTATCAACAGGGGGCAAAAAATTGAATGTTCTTCTCAAGATTCTTTGAGGAGAACATTCAATTTGATTTTGCCGCCTGTTGTTACCATTTTAATACGCAGGAAATTAAAACATTTGCACGCGAATGCCAACAAAGGACAACAAATTTCAAATCATCTGTCAGAAGTCAGGTGACTGACAGCTTACCCCAAGAATGGTATAAGAATGGAATGGACGCTCTCGAGTTTTTCGAGTTAAGGAACGGCATTGAGCAAAAGTTTGTAAAAATTCGTAAGAGTTAGTAAAAAGTCGTAAGATTTAAAATTAAAGGAACAGACCTATGCCTAATTTTTGCTCTGAACTGAGTCTATCTATCAGTACTTAGTAGTTTGTAGAGCTTTGTTTTGCTGTCAATCGCAGCTGTCATATGGAGAGAGCTTCTAGTTTTGTGAACTATTAATTTATGCTACACCACCCCTCCATAAACGTCAAAAAAACTGAACTGATTCTTGAAGGTTCCCATTGATAAAAACCAACCTTCCAACCATGAGGCTTAAAAAGCTTTAAAATCATCGGCCCACCACCGCGGTTTGGTACCTTCTTATACTTATACTCTTTTCACTATTTAACCAACTTAATTTAGTTTCAAATCAAAAAAAAATTGTCATAATTATAACCAGTAATAAAGCGTTAATGGATTCGTTTACAGTATTCGACCCTTAACATAAGTATTTCAATTCATTTAGCGTTAGGATTTCAACATATAAAAATTCCCAATAAATAGGTAGGTATATTTGAAATATTCTTAATTTATTTGCTTTGTGTCTCGTTTTGTTTGAAGAGGCTATCTCCTGTTAATACTTAGTTGCTAATCAAAAACACAATTTTTTTTCTTATTTTATTATTATTTTTTTTTGTTATAGGAAGAAGTATTGAAAATCAATTAGATCTGTTTTAAATATTTTATAACAAGCACATTTAAATATAAGTTTTTACTTTTTAACTACAGTTTATATTATATATAGAATGTTTTTTTTTGTTTAACATTTGGTGAGCTAATGGGAGCGTTTTTTTTTTGTTTTTGTTTAGTAGTAACAATGAAGTGCGGATTAAGGCGGAATTAAACATAAATATCTTTATGTTTACGTAATGATTTCTGCTTTCGTATAAATATATAGACGTTTTAATTTGTATTTATTTTTTTGTTTTAGGTTTTTTGTTTTGCTTTTATATATGAAAATTAAATTTCCGTTACACATCCTACGCTACAGTACACAGTTATTGGTTTTTATATATAATATAGAAATACATTTGATTTTGTTTTGTTTATACGGATATATTTATAAAAAGTTATTCCTTTCTATTGTTCTACTAAATATTCTCTTCTATATTGCCATCAATATGAAACGTGTTAAAAAACCGAGAATCGGTTCCAAGGTTGATTTTATACAGGGTACGTTAGCAGAACCGAAAACAAAAGAGTTTACATTTATGAAAAAAGGAAACGTTGCAAAATATTACTAACTATGGATGGAACTAGCGTTATTAGTACACAGTGAAATTTGTTTTTATTTTTTACTCTCTCCAATTAAAGGCGAAATAGATTTTTTTTTTAAAGTGGTTACAGTCAGAGGTCCTTCATTTTTTCTATCAGTGCATGTAGAGTGGATGTGGATGACACGATTTCGGTTTTATTTGGGAATGAAGAATGAAGTCTGCATTCATCAAGAGGGAATGAAATAGGATACATTAACAACTCGTAGTACTCGCTTGGTGCATGGGGTGTCCTGAGGGAGTTATTCCTAAAAAGCTACAAATTGTCACTGCCCTTTAATTGGACTTTAACCAACTCAGTAGTGGATTCACTGATGACCTTTAGTCGACAAGATTTGGTTAGATAGTTTGGATAGATTGGTTACGTTACTTTTCCTAAGTCAGCCACATGTCATTCAAATCTGAAGCACATCAAGTTAGCCAGACTTACTACACTAGATTTTTGAACAATCCTTATGCCGCGACTGAACGTCTGAAGTGCTGCAATTTTACCGCTCGGTTCTGCAGAAAATTATTAGATCCGTACGTCAGCTCTCTGAACAGAATCAAAAATCTGCAAATACCATTTCACTGTGATTTCTTAAAGACGATAAACGCCAAATCAGTCCCACTGATCGACAGACCAACTGACTTTAAGGAAGACCTTTGACATATGGACGGACATGAGCGAAATTGATGGGGTAGCGTCTCCGAATATCCAGTTAAGTTCAGTAACTCGCTTGAAAATGGCCACTTTTCCTATGATGATCATTGAAAACTTGAATGCAATATCTCACTTGCTTAAGCTGGATTACTGTAATTGAATCTAACTAAAGTTCTGCCTCGAGTTTGATTTATTATCGTGATTGGTAAAAATGTTGGTTCGTCCTATTCCGAACTAAAGCCTATGACATAGCGCCTAGTGAACCTTCTGAAAATTACAATTGGATAATTTCAGTGACAGAAGTCGAAGACTAGCTGGGCTTTGCACTTCGAAAATGTAAGCAAATAAGCGATCAATTTCGTTAAAAGACCGTGTTTCACGGATATTTAAGGGTGTGCCAGGCGGTCTTAGGCATGCAAAAATTAAATACTACTTTATTTAGTTACACAAATGCCCCTTAGTCCTGAAGAAGTAAGAGATTCAGGTCGTTACTTTGAGAACTGTGCACAATATATTTATCCAATTCTCTATAAAAATTTCAAATTTTACAGTCGAACGACATTATTTCCATGACTTTAGACGAATAAATTCTGATAGTGCTTTACTCCCGTGTCTTGGCAGGGTTTAAGGTTTGAAATTTTTCCCTGGAAACTAATATACTAGAACTGAGTAATTGAATAATAAATCAATTATACTTGCAATATAAAGACATTTTGTTTGCACTTTTACGACCATCTATCACACTTTAGACGCCGTCAAAAACGTCTGGCATTGTCTGAAAATGTTTTCTAGGTATGTGAGCTATAACCGGATGCGTTCTTTTTTTTAATTTTAAAGGCAAGGCCCTTTCTAAAGCCTCAGACCCAGTCACATGCTGTCAGACGGCAACTCTTCAATAGAGTGTTTCGCGAAGCCCATCCTTTCACAGATGGGCTATCTTTTTGGTTCAAACGTCAAAAAAACTTGTAGGATAAAAAAGCCGTTTTGTAATGGCCAGAGTAGTGTTTTGTTCAAATATTGCCAAAAAGCGCTGAATTCCCATTACTTTAACCTCTCTTCTTTTACCTAATACATGTGATAAACATCAGTTTACAATTCTAAAATGTTTTTATTAAGGTTTTTGGACTTTATTATAAACTTTTTAGTAATTTTTTAACAAAATCATGCTACAGCCATATAAATTCAGTTTTGTTTTCCTACATGTTTTTTAGCTGTCACTTGGTTTTTTCTTCTTCATATTTGACACTGACGTTGTCGCGAACTACCCTATTAACAAAAAATTTGCACTAGCTCTTACTTCATAAGGTAAACTAACTTCGAATCCCATGCATTTTCTAACTACTGTCATAAAATGGAATTCATCTTTATCGATCGAACTCAAATCTTAAATACCATTTAATTATTCGATTGAACGAAATATATATTACCCTAGTAACTGATTGAGTTGAAAATGTTGATGTCATAAAAAGAGGCGGTAGTGCAATGACGGTCAAAATCTTTAAACAGGCAGCAAACTCGAACTAAATTTCTTGGAATCCATATTCACTCACAAGACAAAAGTAGCACTTGTTGTTCGTTTTTACACAAAACTAACCTTATTTGTCTGCAAAATGTTAGTTGGCTTTAGCATTTAGCACCTTTGTCAGAATTCAAATTTGTTTAATTCACACCGCAATTTCCACACATGCTCTTCTCTCTGAAAATTCTCTTCAAATTGGACTAGAGAAAATGCAAAACGAACAGAGCTCAATCGTGTTGAGCATACCTTGAACTGAATTTATTCAGAACGTTGTGCGGCCGATTTACTAATGGCGTTTTCGATTGAAGATCCGAGAGAATTGTTCTTTTCAATGAAATTCGTTGGAGCACTTTTGTAATTGTGGTAGATCCCATATGAGAAATGTGGTTTTCTGTTGCTACTGGGGACGTTCAAGTATCTAGTTTAGTAAGTCTGACAGCTCTCTCACTAGATGAAACTCGACTCTGATTGGGGGCAATCGGTCGTGAGAGCAGATGTTTCACTTGCAGTTGACGTTTATGGAGGGGTAGCCGACGAATCTAGTCGAGAAATTCGTGACTGAGTACTAAGTTGACAGTTCTCATATGTGGCTGACGTAGAAAACGTGACGTTCCCGACCAATCTAGTTTTTGCGTTCAGGTTACATCTCATCCAGACCAATCTAGTCGACTTAAGATGACTAGATTCTTGAATGCGGCCACTTTCTTTATGTTTTCTGCAGTAATAAATACAGCCAAATCAATATATTTCAATTTAACTTTACATTTTGCAAGCATAATTGTATATTTTCGGATCACATAGCGAAAAATGTGTTTCCAATAACACAACAAACAGTTCAATCTGACATTTTGTTAGTATGTGTTGGTGAGTTCAGGGCAATTCTCTAAAAATATTCCGGACACTTCTGTCGTGTTAGGAATTGACCTGGTAGTGCACTTTTTTTTCAATGAAACATAGAATACGTCGGGTAATGTAATATACCTTTCACATATTTCTGCATAACAATTTACTAAGCAATAAATTAGTAATACCGTTTTCGATGCAAGTACGACATTGTCTTTTCAAATAAAAGAGTTAATTAAGAAGTTCTCTTTCTATTTATTCGATTTTTCATTGAAGAAAAAAGTGCACTTTCAGGTCAATTCTTCAAACAGCAGAAGAGTCCAACATATTTTTGAAGAAGTTCCCTGAATTCACAAACACAACTTCGCCAAATGTTTGAAATGGTTGTTGGTTTGTTAGACATAAATTTTGATTTGGTCCATAAAATCCTTCATTTATGCTGTAGGAAAGAAATAAGAAATAGCAACTAAAACGAAATCCCAAATATGATGTTCATGGTGACTGCCATGCCACTATTGAAAAAATGCTCCATCGAATGTCATTGAAAAGAGCAATTCGGAATTTCGGTGGAAATTCTCTCGGCCCTTTAATGAGGCAGTTTAGCAAAGCACAGAACATGCTTAATTCTTAATTTTATATAGATGGGCCGATGAAAAGTTTCCACTCATTTAGCTCGCGAAATAAATGTCCGGTACATTAAATCGATGGTTAATTTTGACATAAAAAAACGGATAAAGGAATTTGTGTTGCGTTTACGATGGATTTTTTTTTAGAAAACCGCAGAGAAAATTTTGAGTTAGAAAAAAGAAAAAGCGAAGCCAAAAAAAATAAATGTTTTTTTAAGCTTCAAATAATCCTTCTGCAAATCCGCAGTTTGTTTGCCTGTTTTTGCAAATAGGAATTTATGAGACACGAAGAAAAGTGTTCCATAAATTCCTAGCAAGTATAGCAAGTTCTGCTTGCTACTACAGAAATTATTTGAGCTGCTGCAGCAATGATTATATCTTCTTCAATATTTCTTATATCCATTGTTTTGGAACTATGTATTCAAATACTGCGATGTCTTTGAAGTTTGAAATTCGAACATTGTATTTACGCGAATAATTAAAATTAAGTTTACTGATATCCGCCATGAACAATTGGTTTTTGTCCCATCTATCTGATGGTTAATAATTTAGCGAGCTTTCTTTGGTGTGGAGAAACGAAGTGTAGACTAGGGCCACTAAAATTTAGCGCAAGCAGGATACTAGACTTAAAGATTATATATGTTGCGCCCATACGCTAATGCATTCGAATATATTTGTCAAATTTAGTCAAACAAAAGTTGGGTAGAAGCGTAACAAAGAGATAACAAAACATTTTCCCTCTATAAAATTCCTACAAATATTTGCCCCAGAAATTTCTTTGGTTGGCTCTAACTGATGGTCAAATCATTCAAATGCTAACTTGTAGCGACTTTGTAATCATTTATATTTTGTGCTTATTAAGGAATAAAATAGCTGCAAGTAGTAAAAGAAGCTCACTTTTTGATTTATCTTCCCTTAAAATAAGAATTTGAACTTTGTTTGACATTTGAATTTATCCGCCTAAAAAAAGGCATATTTTGCAAATTTAACGCGTTCCTCTACTTTATGGTTATTTTTTATTTCGGAAAGCGAATTCTCTCGCACTGAGATTAATGTGACATGTCGCCAATATTGGTCCAGAATGTATGAGAACAGGCCTTATATAATTTTGAATGTTGATTCGATGAATGTATTCTCTCGTCCTGCTTGCTGTGTGACTACTCAGTCACTTGCTTATTTAACCGATCACAGTGTCCCAATTCGGTCCTTTTTCTTCAAAACGTCAGGTGCCTTATGTGATCACAAAAAAATAGGTTCCCTTACTTTCTGGTTCAATGTTGGCTACACAATTTTATACAATCACAAAATATAAATGAAATCAAATAAAAAGTCAGTTCTTAATTGGCATTTAAATGATTTGACAGCTATAACCAACTAGCCCAAAGAAATATTTGGAGGTTTTTTATGGAGGGGAAATGATTTGTGTTCTCTTTTTGGCTCTCTACTCTCCAACTTTTGCGTAAGGGAACGGAGTTTGGCTAATGTGTTCCAATGCATTATCGAACATACCTAATATGGTTAACTGTCAAATTGACGGTTCTCTTTCTGTCAGTTTATTCTGCGACTAAAGAGTGCGTTCCGGTCAATTTCTGAATGAAAAGTGAACCACAAACCCAAACTGGGTTGGAGACAAACGCTAATCTTTTTTAAAACCTCAGACACTGCTCTAAACTTGTAAAAGAAGCATGCTGCATGCCTAATAGCACTACTTGTTGATTAACAATGTTTCCTTTGTCTTTGCATAGCGATAAATGACATTCCTGGTCGATAAACATCATCCTACTGCCATTCTCATCCTACTTGATAGAAAAACGTTCCAAAATATTCTGTTGAACCGCTTTGTCGAGCTTAATCAGATTATCATCCATATAAGCAGTAAAAGTTTATTGTTAAATTTCACACTGCATGCTCTAATATTGCCTTCTTAAAAGTTTAAAATAAATCCAGATACTTCTGCTCTAAATAGATGCGCTACACATAAAATTTGTATTCTTTTGTTTTAGTACACACTTTTTGTTTTTGTTTTTCATTTAAATTGAGAAAAAAGATAACTCTATCTACTTCTATCACACGTTTACAAAAATAACTATTTTTTTTTCTCGCTAAATTTTTTTTTTTTTTATATTTCTTCATTAATTTTATCATTTTGTTTGTATAATATTGTATCATTTTGGTTTGAATATAGGTATCCAGTTTTTCATTATTATTTATTTTTATTTTTAAATTTATAACTTACATTACGCGGTTGCTTGCTGCTTTTAAACGTGGAGTTTCGAACTTAAGTTTATACCGGGGGACAAAAATGTACACACTAATCTGATGTACTTAATATATTGCACAGCTGTAATAATATATATATGTATACATATATTGTTATTATTTTGCTTGTAAATATTACTTTGTTTTTATTATTTTTTGTTATCTCTTACAGTCTTTTTGCATTTTTTTTTTATATTTTTTTTTTTCAATATTTTGTTTAAATACTTTCTTGTTGTATGTTTATTTAAATGTTGTTCTTGTGTTGTTTAATTTATAAGTAAGTAAATGAGTGGAGAGTATATATGTTTTTAGTTAAGTGTGTATATATATGTAACGTTCGGTGATTTTCAAATCGAACATAAATTTAGTAAAATTTTTGCGGGTTGTTTTTTTTACGTTTTAAACTTTTGTTTTGATTGCGTGATCATTTGCGTTTTTTTTTTGTTTTATATTGCAAGACGGCATAAGCTTTGCTTAAATGTTTTATTTGAAACTTTGAATAATTCTAGACATTTACCTAGACTTGGGGCGGTTTTTTTTTAATCATCGTCTGATAAATTTGAGTTTGTTAGGAGGGTTGTATTGTCCTCGCCAGCTTCTTCGATATCCTGTAAATTTTTAGAATGCATTATAAGTTTAAACAATGTAAGGAGTTTTAGTTCCGACTTTAAATTTATTGCGTTCTCGGTAGCTTAATTTTTGATACAAGTTTTGCAATTGTGACCTTTCGTAAATTTAATGTCGAAACTATAGTTGGTTAGTAAGACGCTTTGAAAGTAAAAAAATATAGGCTAAGGACAAGATGTTTCTTCTTTAATCTTCGTGATTGTAAAGGTAAGGACATAGTTACGGTAACTTCGATATTGAAATTGTGTATTTCAGATTTAATATAGAAAAATAAATAAATAGTTGGGCCAACCGGTTTGTGTACCCTGTACCTCGCTTCTTGCAACCGATCGTTTTGTGGGAGTGTTTATTTTTGGGACCTACAATTTTATGCCGAATCCAAACGGCTGAATTGAGAAGTTATTTCGTGACCGTTGTACTCTCCGATGATTGCCAGACGTTCGCAAGAGGCGGGGCAGTAGAAAAAACCTTAAATAACCTCGCTTAGTAGTCCAGCTCTAATAAATATAACCAAATCCGTTTAGGTGTGTATACACAACTGATTTTTATTTACGTCTTTTCGAGAAGAAATTACTTACGTTTCTGTTATAGGTGATTGTTTTCGAGTTGTTGTTACGAAATACCATCTGTTGGAGCAGATGATGTACGCTTAACAATTTCAAATCTGGTGCCTACATTTATAGCAATCGCCATCATTTTAAAAAGCATACTGTATACCTAGTTGTTGTTACTTTAATAAAGCTTAAAAACCGTACGTACGAAATTGTATATAAAGCACTCATAGGGTCGAGTGGAGTTTTTATTATTCAAACCCTTTGTCAATCGTAGCATGTCAGGACACGGTTTTAAAAAGCGCTTTCTCTTCTTAATGCAACCATGAACCAGGCATTATCTGTCAACGTGTTGTTGAAAGACACTTCTGAACATTCAATGTGTTCTTTCTGATTTAGTTCACATTATCACTCAACGTCCTCTATATATTTATATCAAGATCGGTGTTTCCATTTACCCCAGTTTTCTTGAATTTTTAAAAATGGTCGTGGGTAAGTTTAAACATTTTTTGTTTTAAAAGTTACAAGTCTACATATTTGAAGCCAACAACAGTAAATATATCTCAAATATAATAAAAGTTTAAAAAAGTTATGATAGGTTTAACAATTTGTTATAGGAAAAATCGAAAATGCGAAAATCCTTTACAATTACAACTTGCGATGCATTTTTTACAACCACATTGGTGCGAGTCGTATTACTTGTTTTTCGCTTCCAAAGATTCGTTTGTTAAGACGGTGCATAAGCATTCAGCCCGAATAAAACTACAACCACGGAAGTAGAAATTCGAGGTCAGAAAAAGGTTGCAACCATTCACCATCCCAGTATCAAAAGGCACAGACGGCTTTTTGAGCGAATTATTTTAATGACCACACTGTCCACTATCACTTTCATTGAACAGATTTACTTTAACAGTACTCACACTTCGTTAATTGTAAAAACACTTTCTTGTTTAAAAAATCATTGCACCATCCAGAAATATTATTAAGTATCCATATGGGGAAAAATTATCCTGAATATTAACACGATTCGCACACGGCCTACGAACATTTTTTATTTTCGCAATAAATGTTGCAGTGATTCCTAAGTACTTGAAATGTACTTGACTTACATTTAAGTGGTTCAGTGGTAGACTACTGTGCAAGGGATTTTACCCCCTAAACACACAAGTTCTATATTATTAATTTGTTTTTTCACACACAATACTCTCACGAACGCCTGACAAACATCCGAAAGTATAATTGTCCTCAGACCGCTTCAAGATTCCGTCGTTCGGACTCAACAATAAACTGTAGGTCTCTTTTACTTGTCCCACGACAAAATACACTATCTTTTTTTGTTCTGAAAGATAAAAAATGCCCTTTTTCGTCCTTTTAGCTCATTTCGAAAGGCAAAATGCCCACGAAATGGGTAATTACCCACGATCTGGTGTCACTGGCTGGGTGTAAGTTCGTATGAAGAACTGTATCGAAAACTATTTATTTATTCATTTTTGTTCGACTCTGCTGAATTACAATGAACACACCCAGAAAATATTATCAGCAACAAATTTTCCTTCAATATTCCACTAGGTAATAAATGCGCACGATCAAGGAACTTTTCAAATTTTAAAAAAGGCTTTCTGATAGTTCTTAAAATCCCCACTTTATGTTATCATTCTGTACTGTATACGTCGGGTGCAATGCTTCTGTCATTATATTTTGCAATCATTAATTTTACCCATAAAGAAGTTGTTTTTACCAAGTCAATAACGCAAATTAAGCATTCTTCCTTTTAAATCCGGAGTAGAACGCTGAACAGATTTCAAGCACTTCGACCATGCCCTGAACCGGGCGTGTTCAAAGCGACTTGCTTTATTTATGAACTCACATTTAAGCTGTAGCTGTCATGCAAATAATAACAAACAAACCATGTGAGCATGACTTGGTGTTTACTTCTGTAGTCTGCTGCACTTTTTTGCAAACTACTTTCGTCTTCTGTACCAGCAGGAGCGGATCTAATTTGTAACCATTTATGGTGAGCTGTCAAAATATGCTGCTTATTTCGTCAATTTATTCTGTGCGCATGAACTGCGCTCTGACCAGCTCTGATCGAAAAAATAAACCCAAATTCAGAGCACCTCTGTGTCTGAAGCAGTGTTGTTATATCGTGGGATTTATCTCTTTTTGTGGGAATTTAGATGTCCGTGAAGCCTTCCGTGGGATAAAGGGAAAAAGCACCAAATCGTGGTAATTTCAGAAATCTGACAAAAAACATTCCAACTATAAATTTTTGGTGAAATTCTATCAAAACACCTGTATTTCACCATGATTATCAACATACTGAATGTCCATAAAAAACCAGTCTTGTAAATCGTCTTTTCTAGTACCAAAAAATAATCATAGCAGTGTTACAAACTTCGGTTTTTATACTAAAGATTAATTTAACGCGATTTTCTTTCCGTGTAAAACAAAATTTTACTTTGAAAAGTACAATAAAAGCGCCAAAAAGGATTTTAGATTAGGATTTTAGATTAGGATTTTAGATGAGGCTTCCTTATACTTTTTAAAAACACGGTAGTTTTTAAATCTGTGAAAAGCACATATTTCTTACTCTTCGATAACGTCAAAGTAGTTTTAACATTTAATGTAAGAGGTCGCAGTCATCGAGCTCCACATCCAATAAAGAAACTCTCTCTTCTTTTTCCATACCAATTCCTTCACGAGGACAATTTGTAGCTACCAGCGCCTATCCCAGAGTCTAACATTAAGCACCCGCACAAAGCCTTCAATATGAAACTTAGCACATTGGTATTTGGTAAAGAAGTAAAACATCAAAGACAATTGTCTTCCCATTTTTCCAGAATGGCAACTTTTTTTTATGAGTTTTTCGTACAAGTCGAACTGTTTGGACAATCGATTTGACGTACCTCTAAAGAATGAAGTCGAAATGTTTTAAATCAAAAAAATGAGATGGCTAATTGAAAACACAAACGCTTATGTAGCTTCATCTGCAACAGGCATATTTTTTTAACTATCTATCTATCTATCTCACCAAAGGAAGGCAAACGAATGCTTAATAAAACAGGTCAGACGTCAGAGTGACATTTTTGTGATAACGTTGTATAAACTGGTAACGTTTTTAGTACGTATCTACTTTTACTTTGATTCACCGTCCTGGATGAAAGTGAATGTCACTGAAAGCAGTTCATACATTTTATGACCACAACAGTAAATTGACGTCAAAGCCCTTCAAGAATCTAGTTCAGTAAGTCTGACAGCTCGCTAACTTGGGGCCGGTCTGTTCACAGCTGGTCAAATCCTTGGTTAGGTTACCATCGACTTAGTTTAACCGATGATTACAAATCAGTGATAACCAATGAGTGTTTTTTCACCGTTTTTCACTTCGGTCACCAAATAATAGATTTGTGACAAATCGTTCCATTTTTCCAGTTCATTTGTCAATTCAGTGATTAGCGGAATCTATGGTTAAATTTTTTTTTCCTTGTGTTTTTGTGTAGGTAATTTATTAACGAATATATTTTCACTGCTGAATACATTAAATGTCAAAACCAAATGATACAGGAACTTTTTAAAACAGAGGAATAACATTTTTTTGGTGTGAGACAATAACCTAGTAAATAGTAAATAAGAACAAAACTGAATCTGTAAAATAACTAATAAAAATTGTTAGCCCATTATTGGGCCTCATCTCAATTTGGTCTACGAACGTCGCAATAATTTTCTCATTCTCAATGTTTTCTCATTTTATGAGAACTGTCAAAGGACAGAAATGTTGAAAGTAATCTTAATTCATCTGGCTGAATGGCGTGCAGTGTATTGTATACATCTGTCAGTTGTAAACGTTAATTTAACCGCGTAGACTTTATTGGTGAGGGCCTTCGCTCCATATTGCGTTATATATAAGTTTATTTATTTTATTATTTGTATTTATTTTTTTCGCACAAGATTGCTCCCAATATTCTACAAAAAGTTTTTGTATAGCAGATACGTCAAAACTTATACCTACGAAGTCCTTACAAAATCTTGAATAATCTAGAAAATCAATCTAGAAATCTCGTTAACCGCGCAAATTCGGCTGGTTATCGATTTCTTGTGAACAAACACATTCGATGGTTACCAGCTGGAATAATAATAATAATAATGAATGATTAATTATAACCAAGATTGAACAAACCGGGCCTTGATGTGTCTCAGTTTTGATTGGCCTAGATTGATCACTTGAACAGGTTGTTTGCAGTTGACGTTTATAGAGGTGTAGCCGACGAATCTGGTCAACAATTTTGTGACTGACTACAGTTGACAGTTCGAATAAGTGTCTGACTTAGGAAAAGTGGCTTTACTGACCGACGACTGCTGCTGGCAAGTAACTTCTATACTTCGGATAAATACACAATGGGTCGTATGACTAAAACGTAGCAATTGATTTTACTCAAGAGAAATGTCAAAATCGAAGCATTTGCTACATTTCGTATGAATAAAAACCAATTTGAGTTAGTTCCAACTTTTGACATATTCGAAAAGCGGCGGCACTGACCTTTTACTCAGATCGGTATGAATAAAACTTATCAGACAAAGCAAATGGTATGCAAATGTTGAGTCTGCTATTTAGTTGACTCAGACCTTTTGCTAAATATTTTGTACGCACATTTTTTACATAAAATAATCTAAGCATTATGAATTTTCGATGCTTTATTTATAAATAGTTAAATTAAGTTTTGTTCGTGCAGGAAAACCAAAAAAAAAAAAACATGAATGCGATAAGTTTTCACATCATATGCCTGTTTTACCTCTTGTCGTTAACGTTCGTGCTATAATAAAAAAACAGTATATAAGGGTCCGCCATCTAACTTCTTTTTTTTTCAACTAGTGCTTATTTCGCGAATGGTAACACTTAGCTCATGTCTGATTTGACAGATAATTAGTTTTATCCTTCCGCTGAACGAATATGGTTGTGTATACGCTTGAACAACGCTGGGAAATATTGCGACATTACTTTGAAAATCATGGTAATTTTGCAGAATGTGTGCGAAAATTGCGTACGGAATTTGGAAGAAGAGAAGTCAATGGCGATCGTTATCGGGCCATGTTGAACGAATTTTTGTTCACAAAAATTGAAGAGGAGGATATTGGCAACATTTGGTTTCAACAAGACGGCGCTACGTGCCACACAGCCGAAGCTACACTCGATGTTTTGCGCCCTTTTTTTGAAGATCGCATTATCAGCCGCAGAGCTGATGTCGTTTGGCCACCTCGGAGCTGCGATTTGACACCGTTGGACTATTATTTGTGGGGTGCAGTAAAAGATAAGTGTTACGCCGACAAGCCAGAGACAATTTAAAGGACAATATTCGTGAAGCCATTGGTGGTGAAATACAGCTGCACACAATCGATAATGTGCTTAAAAATTGGACCGATCGTGTAGGCCGAGGCATCCATTTGAATGAAATTATTTTCCATTATTAACCGGAAGGATTGTACTTTCAAATAAAAAAAGAAATTTGAGAAAATATTCAGTAGTTTTTTTTTATAGCATTTTCAAAAAAAAAAAGTTATTTGGCGGACCCTGCAAGGAAGCATAACTTCTAACAATTTTTTCGTGAAAATGTGGACATTTTGGCTTATACTTTTTTAAATTATAATTTTGAGACGCGTGGTGGTGCTCTTTCAAATATCCAGAAATTTAAATCCTTCTTAAGGTATTTAGGAGACCGGGCTTTCAGGTAAACATTTTAAAATTATGACTTAACAATTGAAAAAACGTATGTGTTTAAGTTGGTGTTGGAGAAAATCTTGGTATTCATCAGTCAACCGTTTCGTTAACTAATTGGTATGTGTGTCTAAAAATAGTTCAACAAGCCGATGATTGGATACATTTTCCGACAACTGAGGAAGAAATCAAACATCACCAAGCGATTTGGCAAAAAAAAATTGATGTTTCCAGGTGCAATTGCAGCTATAGATTGCTTTTGATAATTTTCCCACAAAAATTTGAAAATAAATTCAAAATAAACAAACCACCGGACAGTTGTCACTTGTCAAGTTTGACAGAAATTGCAAGGCAAGGACAGCAAAGTAAATGCTATGTTCGAATTTTCGAACGTACTAGGTTTTTATTCATACCGATTCAAAGCATTTGCTAAGGGCTTTTACTTTGCTTAAACCTTTTGCTCAAAGCAAATGCTAGTTTTTATTCATACGACCCAATAGGCGTTTTTCTTTTTTAGTTCAGAGTTGAGCTCTGAACTGAGCTCGAGCATTATGAGCGCGCTCTGAAGCGAGCGTGCTCAGATTGTTCTGAGGTATTTATGAAAAACACTTGAGCACATAGCTGTCATTTGTTGCGAATATATGTATAAATTGAATATTTATTGATTATTATTTATTAAAATGGGTAATATTCAGTTCCAAAACAACAAGGTTCGTCCGCCATTTAAACTTTTTGCTTATCCTGTTATTTTTTTCTGTCAAATGTGACTGGAAGTGTGTAATCAGTTTTTCACTCAGGATGCTCAGTCAATTTATCCTGAGCTCATAGAGCGCGCTCTGATGGTGCTCTGAACGAAAAAAGAAACACAAATTCTGAGCTCTGATGTATCTGAGTTAAAAAAGAAACACGAACTTTTTGTATAACAGTTCAGGATGTGCTCTGAACTAAAAAAGAAAAACGCCTAATGTGAGTCTCAGTCAAGTGTCAAGTCGATTGTAGACGTTCAAATCTCGTGCTAAAGACTTCTTTTCTTCGCTTTAGTGAGAAACCTTTTCATAAAAACAGGCCTAATGCGATCGCATATTTAATTTTGACGGCAATACATAGCAAAAGCGACTCCATTTTTGTTTCCTGACAAGATAAACGTCATTTTTGTTTCGCTGGCGCTAGAACTACAGCGGGCCGTTTGTAATCTATCGCATTGCGACTTCTAGCACGCAATGCGATAGTTGGCATGCGATAGATGGGATAAAGGGTATTTCATTTGACGTTTAAGCTATCGAATTTTTGACTGTTCTTCAAGCCTTTCTAATATAAAATCTATCTCTTTATAGGCTTTGGATTTTCACCGTGAGCTTGATGTGACGCCACCGATTTAGCTGCCAGTGGAAACCGAGGATTATCTCTGTGGTTGGATGGGGAAATAACGGTGAAAACCATTTTAGTAGCCTCAATCATTTGTCACCTCCATCCATGCCGCAGAAAGCAGAAACGAAGACGGAACTCGGACCTGTGATCCACAACAGAGCTGCAAAGACTCCCGACTCCCGAGATTGATGTGAGCACAGCAGCAAAACAGTTCAGTACAATTCATTACACAGTGAAAATGGGTAAGTCCAAAAAATTTAAAACTACCTATAGAAAACTACCCCCTAGAGGAAATAGTCTTTATTCCTAAAATTGAAGTTGAAGTGTTTGGTTTACTAAATCATAAAGATTTAACAGCAAACTGGCTGAGTTCCTCGCGAACATTTAAATTAGGTACCCCTCTTGAACCCAAACAAAATCCAGTCAAACTGATCAAAGGATACAGCAAAATTATACTCACATTTCGATTCCGCTTTCTGACCGAGCTGACAATCGTTCGCTTGTTGCGTGCCAACAAGCACAGTGCTACTATCATAATGACCACAATCAAAGCAATTCCTAAAATCGCTGGCAGCAGAACACTATCCTCGGCCTTGTAACCCTGAAACGTTTGAAATAGTTAACATTGCAGAATAAACAAGTCTAAATCTCATTGTACCGTCCATTGGAAGTATGTCGACGGATCTATGTACGGCCAGTGCGAGCGTATCCAATCGTTGGGGCCTTTCGGATCTTTCTTGTCGTTCTTCTGCAGTTGTTCGTCCTTGTCGAATGCCTTAGCAGTCTCACGGCCGAGGGAATTGGTTTTAGCCAACACCGGTGGTATGATGGGCTTTTTCGAGGCCGACTTCAGCAGGGGTACTTGCATAACGCGACTCGTGATGTTTTGCCCACCAGCCGACACGGCAAGTGGCCTCATTGCTGGTACTGTTGTTGTTGTGGTTGCTGCGGCCAGATTGCCTCCATCGACCACTCCCTCTTTGTTTTGGTCACTGTTCCTCACCGTGGTTACAACAATGGTCGGTGCCACAGCTGCTGCCACCTGACCTCGCACACCCTCAAAACGTACCTCGGCAACGAAATCATTTCCCATCCTTGACTGGCGACCGTCCTGAGTGGACTTACCGTCATTATTACTACTGGCTATGGTGCTGAATGCATCAGCAGCCGCTGCTCCTACGTCTATTTGTGGATCTGATATTTGTGGTAACACTACACTACTACTTTCCACAGGATATGGCTGAATTGTACTCTCGATTGGTTTGTTATTGTTTCTTGCATCGGTGGTGGTGGTGGGGCTGGTAGTAGTCGTCGACTTCGTCGTCGTTGTTGTCGATGTTTTCAGTGACGCACTGGCAGCACCAAATCGTCGGGCACTGCCAGTGAGAGCGGCCTTTGTTTTCAAAAACCAATCCGACGGATTTGGTAGGCACTCGGCTGACACCAAGAACGGCACCAGGATAGCTCCGATGATCACAGTGCATACGAACAAGAGTCCGAGATACGCGAAGAAGGAACGCCTTCTCGCAGAACGTTTCGATTTTGATTTGCCACTACTGCTGCCACTACTGCTGGCACTTGTTAGTTTGCCTTCAATCCGGAAATCATCGTTCTGCGGAAGGATTGTGTACTGCAGGCTGTTCTCGCCATGGCGGATGGTTTTGTACATTTTGGTTTAATGTTCGCACGATGATACTGACGCACTTGTCTGTAGTAAAGCGATGTTAACGAGGACTTGAAGGACTCGAAGGATTTCCGACACGTACTCAATTCACTCTGACATTCTTTATAATTCACCGGGCTTATCGATTAAACAGGGTAATAAACTATTGCGAAAAAAATCAAAGAAAAACGATTCCCGTTTTTGCCACGAAAAAAAAAAATACGCACAAACAAGGATGTATCTGTGAAGTTTTAATTTTTGCACAAAGCGATGTGTTGGCTGGTTTATGAAAGCGGATTATACTGCCTGCGAAGGAATTAAAGGACTTTGTATCCGTCGGACAGGAATTTATTCCTTTTTCGTTATATTTTCCTTGGAAATTTTTACTTTGCGATTTCCTTTTTTCCCCCGTTTTAAATTGCTTTCACTATCTACGGCGACTTTTATCATGAAGTGCGCACAAGGAACTGATGAGAAAATTTGATAGCTAGTCCTTGTTTGTCGGGGAAAAATCAATAAAAAGGACCTGTAGTACGTATGACATAGGTTTGTTTGTTTAGAGGATGCAGTCACCAAACGGAGTTGTTGCGGCGCGGTTGTGGGTAACTTGGAGCGGTTTTTAAAATAACATCCCCTTGTCGAAAGTGACGTTTGTTTTAGTTCGTCAACTGACAGTGCTGGTGTGGTTTGGTTCTGCTTTTCGATTATGTTTATTTGATGTCTGAAAATTTGTTTGAGAAAATATATTGGCGAATTGGCAGGCGACAGAATTGGTGACCATTCGTGCCCGATTTATGCCATTTTCCATCAATTTTGCCAGAACTTCCGCGGCTAGGTCCTCGCATTCTTGACGGATATTCTTTTTGAGGCTTCAAAAGTCTGAGGCTTGTTGATATAGAGACTCGTTGACAAAAAGAAATCTGGAGCGGATGAATCTGAAGTCTCGTAGTTCATGATGATTTTTAAGGAAAAGTTGCCTGCTCGTGGTCAAGATTCAGAATGGCTGGGCGTAGGTTACGCGATACGCGCACTTGGCGGTCAACAGCTAATGCACTGAATGCGCTTTTTAACGGAACAGCTTCAATTCTTTCACAAAAATTCTCTGTAAAGACCGCCTATTGATGCCCAATTGAGAGGTACTTCGCCTGGTCGATACTCCGCGGTCTTCTGACGCATCCTTAGCCACAGCTGCGATTTATCAGCAAAACGTCTGCTCTGGGGCCTGCCAGACCTGGAACCCTAATCTCTATTTCGTCTCATTTCAAATAGCTTTCCCCTTCCGCGTAGGTAATCTGTAATAATTTCGGAATTCTTAATGCGACATAAGTACATTTAATTCCACTTTCAAAATACAGAGTAGAAAAGGTTCATTTTCGAAAAAAATTGCTTTCGGAACGAGATACAGAGGGCAGCTCGTGTTGTCCCACACTCTTCTAGGCGAGTGGCTAAGCTTCGTAGTGACAGCCCAGTTGGTGTTGGGCGACCGCGAAATCTTTGCCGAAATTCAAGCTGCGCTAACACCACCGACGAAATATTCCGGAAAAACAAAACAAAACAATTATTCAGCATTCTTTATGAGTATTGCGAGTCATTTCTTGTTGACGTGATTGTTTTTATCTGTTTACTTCACAAATGTAGTAAAAGTAGAATTGACTTATTATACCATCTTTCGATAGGATAACTCTAGCTGGGAAGTTGTGTGATCCATATCTAGATTTAGCTTGTCAAATACATGAAGGCAATACTTCGAGAGGATAGCAGTCGAATAAGGGTTTTCTTTGAGGTCCCTGCCTGGTCCTAACGAGTGCTGGAAAGGAGGCTCATAGATAAAATAGTGAATTAGGGTCTCTTTTGTGATTGCGCGATTACGACTGGAATCGTTGGTAGGTATTATGCCGGATACCCAGTCGGACCCAATGTTTCCTAAAGGCCAGTAGACTGTGGTGATCACCGTTGTTCTTAATACCGTTGGCTTTAATATTTTACATTTTTGTCTAGAATGTGGGTTGGTGGTGCTTTTCAAAATTCTGCTGTACAAAAAAAAAACGCGCGCTTTTGAACATTTTCCAAACCTTTTTTTATTGTTTTTATTATTTTGTAAAACAGAGTCAGAGAGAACGTTTACTTTTTTTAATTTGTATTTCCTTCAATCTGTGTTTGTGTTTGTTTTTTAATTTTAAATCCTCTTTTCTTAATTTGTTCTATATTTATTTTTTAAAATTTAATCTAATTTGTATTGTTTCTTTTTAATTTACATTTCATTCTTCTTAATTTGTAAAATTGTTTTTTAATGTCTATTTTTTTTATATTTGTTAGTTGAAAAAACGCAGAATTTTATTGCCTTAAATTTGAAAAACAGAATTTTGGAAAGCAGATTTTTTGTGTGAGAAGACAGAATTTTGTAGAGCAGAATTTTGAAAGCAGAACTTCGACCTGTTCCCGTCAAAAAGATTTGTCTTAACTAAGTTAAGTTTTACAAAGACCTCAACCTGACTTCGCAGTTACAATTGACAACTAGCGCACTGTTCCAAGCCTTTTAGTGTTAACTGGAAGAGCAAAAATCCCCTTCTTAATTTGCAAGTACACAAAGTTTTCAATTGCGATTTGGGGTGAATTTATTAGGGCGGTTGATAGGTTTTGCGACTTTTCCCTGCTTTAACTGTATGAAATTCGAAACGTATATTATGTAGTATAATTTTCTGAACTAGATTGGTCGACTACCGATCTTTAAACGTTAATTGAAAAAATTGGTCATGCAATTAATCTAGACCAACCACTAGAGAGACTTAAGCTACGACTACACGTCTCATTTTTCGTGGCAAATTTTGACATCCTGACGTCACAAAAATTCACCCGTGTGTCTTTCGTGAGAGTGCGCAGTGACAGCCCGCGAGACCAGACCCGTAACAGGCGATCACACGTAGTGACAGACTTAGAACAAATGCTTACGTCATAATGACGTCGGCAAAAATTGACATGAGAAGTGACACGTGTAATCGTAGCTTTAGTAAATGAATCGGTGATTGTTAAAACAACATAAGTAACAGATTTTTCGAAATCACTGCGTTGTGAACAAAAGCAACATAGTTCGATTTAGGTATCACAGAAATTCGATCGCAAAATCGGCATTTTGTACTAAGACAACCTGACTCTTCTACAATTTTTTCTTTTTCCCGTAAAAAATTAAAAATGTCACTTAGGTTGTTTTAGCAATCACCGATTCAAATAGAAATTCGAGCGCCCCAAATGTAATAGTTAAGATACACTTTGTGTCACTAGAAAAGGTTCAAAGGTTTACTTCGTGCTCTCATGATGGGGTTTTTATTTCAAGCACTTTGAGGAACAAAGTACGGGACTGTGGTTAGTAACCTACGATGCTTTCATCAGCAACTGTAGCTTCAGCTGTTTTTAGTCTTTTGGTTTTTTTTTAGTGAGGTCTGAACACCCATTTCAACTATTTCGTCAACTGAACATTTTGGGCAGAAGATTGAGCTATTGTGTGCAATTCGGTGAAGATATTTTCGGTAGTCCTCGTACCCAAATTGGAAATTTGCAATGTGGTGATTTTAGTCATGTTCTCTAAATTTAAATACCGAAGCAGTTGGGATCAATTTGCGAGTTTATCTACCTCTTGGTAAACCCTTCGCATTTCGTTAAGGCGACTATGTTCGCTATAAAACAGTTTATTAGGGAATGCAGAGTAAATTGTTTCTGTCGAGAGGTTGCTCTTGTTTGTTTATTTGTAAGTATTGAGCAGACTACTATTTCTGGCAGAGTCCTCCTGTCATATCTACATACATCCAGTCCCACCGATGTTTTTTAGCATCTCGAAAAGCGCTACTTGCATCCCTGACGCTATCTTTTTCAAGTACAACAACATCAACATCTTTTTTAAGTTCATTATGTTGTCGATCATTGAACCGTTGAACCGTAAACGAGCAATACGTGACTGAAGATGCTTCTTGTTTCGTATCTTATGTATAGACTTAATTTTGTGAACGTATAGCTCGTTCACAGATGTCGCGATACTATCATTTAGCCCTCGGCTGTCTGTATTTTTGGGTATATTTGACAGTCTTTCAGCTAGCTGTCAGAGAGCTTGTTTTTTTTTTTTTTTTTTAATTTTAGGTCGCTTAACTCTAGTCAAATATTGTTCAGTACAACTGCTTTTGCCACAACAATATCGTCAGTCAGCCTTAAAACCTTCAAAGAGCTCATTATTCAAGTCTAAGAACGAAGCCTTGCGAGTGTCCCGCAGTGTGCTTAGTGAATAATTTAATTCGTTTCAATTCAAATAAATATATACATTTTAGACAGGCTGCCAAATTCCATAACCCTTTACAATGGGCACATATAAAAATCTAGTTCCGAACGTAAGTACTAGATTGGTCGGGAACGTCACTTTTCTCAGTACTAAGTTGGCATTCCAAATGGCTACTCGTAATTAAATGAATATTTATGCGGATTTGCCACCCACAATAAGCATTTAAACATCTTTAGTTCTATTGTTTTACTATTTGTTGCCCTGCGGCTCCGGTAGCAATACCCAATAAATTTGCGCCAAATAATGAAAAAATTATCATCCCCTAAACTGTTTTTGGAAAATATTTATCTCTCGATTTAAATGAATCGCTTTTTGTTGCGCAAGTTGAACTTCATAACAAAGCCTTACGGCCATATAATTTACTCACTTTAATTCGGGATAAAGCTTACACCCGGGTTTAAGTGACTTTTACCCAAAAATTAAATCCAAGTCCAAAATATTCAGTCGTTAAGCCCGAACATATACCCATTTTTTTTTTAAACTTGACGGCGTTTAATCCAATTGAATTTAAACTGCACTCCGGAGACCAGTTTAAGTATTTTAACTCGGGTTAAAACTCAATTTCATAATGATGATATATTTTCGCTGGCGCAAGAAATAAGAAAAGTAGAAAAATAAAGAAGGGCAAGAAACTAAAAAAAAACGAACTTCATTCATTAAATGGAAGAAATTAATGTTGATGTCTTTGTCGTCAGAAGACGAATTTGATGAAACAGCAGCTGATAGTTAATCAACGTCGTCCTAGTCGTCGAATATATCGAATGTACAAGCGGACCTGCGTCGACGATTACGATGTGGTATATTTTCGGAAATATTTCGGGCTGAAAAAAGAGACATTCTGGATGCTAAATTCGATGATTCGATAGAAATTTCGGCATAATTAATGCACCTTTAAATATAACTGGACCCAAAACAAAGGAAATCAATTTCCAAGTGACAAACAACAAAAAATAAATGTAATTTTTTGTCAAATTTGACATTACGCAGGTTTAACCTTCACCTTGACGGTGTAGATCCCAGTTTTCGCCTTTAAATATCTCAGTTATTTTTTTAACCAATTCTAAAATCATTTTATCTCAGTGACTAAATTGATCTGTACTCTCGGAAAGAGATAGTAAGAAAATTTTTTTATATCTTATTTTGCGAAAATTGAGAGATTTTTAATATATTTCGACCACATAGACTGTATACACCTGGGTATAGATTTTCATTTACCCGAAGATGTATTTGGAATTCGTCTTCAAAGATTGTTTAATCCAAGGACAATATTGACCATATGCACGCACAAGTAGAAGCTTGTGTTTGTTTCTATTGGAATCAGTTGTTTCTGTAGTAAATACTGCTAAATGTTATAAAACAATAAACACTTACTTTTTCATATTTTTGTTTTATGAATTTGTGTTTATTTACTTTATAACTAAATGGAAAATACTATTAGTAGGTAAAATTATTAGCAGAAACAAAAACTAACACAAGAAAGGAAATAGGTACTTAAATACCAATATGTTGCAAAACACAAAACAAAAATATTATTTTGTATGAAAATCTAGACATTTTGTTTGGGTAAGACTGTGAACTTGGCAATTTGTTTTTTTGCACTGTACGCAAACTTTCCTAGAGGGGCGCTTCCTTTTCTCCTCACAAAAAAATTGTCCCTTTTGCGTTGGGCGACCAGATCCATCCCGATCCGTCAGATCATCTGGTATAAAGGTTTCTTGGAGCTGGAACCCCCAAAATACATTCTTTTGCAATTCTAGTACAAAAATTACCCATAACTCTTGAAACCAGAGCTCTTTTGTTTATCACTGGAATACAAAGATCTTCACCCAACTCTTGCATGAACTTACTTACTTTGTTGCTTTATAAAATTTAAAACTAATAAATAACTAACTAATGAAATAAACAATTATTGGCAATACGATGAAATTCAATAACTGATAGGCTGGTTCACAACGTTTTAATCGATTTTTTTTATTGTCACCCGCTATTGTAGGTGAATTTCAACTACAAATCAACAGTATACAAAAATTAAATATTGCAAAACTTAGTAGATAGGCGCTAGATTCAAAAAAAGAAATATTTAGTATGCGTGCATTACGAGGCTTACACATTTTTGAAATAGTTCAATTAATGAAAGATAATCTCTACAACGGGGTGTTCGCCATCAGGATAAAGAGTTTTTATTTAGCGACAAAGTGAATGTTAAAAAGGGTTACAATCGGTTTAAACTGTTTTAAATCCGCATTTAATTCCTTCTTTAATCCAGCGGGCTTAATGCATATTTTCGAGTGAATACTATGGATATGGATTTAATTGTCGGGTTTAAGAAATGCGGATTAAATGGTCGGGTGTGAAATAAACTTTAACCTGATTTACACCCAGAGTGAATAATATGGCCGTAAGTGTATCCAAGTTTTGTATTAGAATCTTTGGTAACCATATTTCTTAATTTAACAAGTGCGTGAAAGTCTTCGCGGGCCTAACAAATTTAAGATTTCAGCTTCATTTTGATTGCATTATGAAGTTGGCATCTTAATTTTTACTGACATTTCTGAATAGCGCACTGATATGCGTATTGGAGTACTGAGCAATCTGCAATCGTTCTTAAGACTTTTCCTACAGTGCCACCTCCCGCGAACGTCTGACAAACACCCGAGAGTAGATATATAACTGTCCTAAGAGAGCTTCTTAATTAACCCCCGTTGAATTCTGTGTGACCGTTGCAGAATTCTAACAAATTGCAAGAAAAAGGGCCAATGAGAAAAAAGTGTCATTTCTGAAGCAGGCTAGCTTATTTAGAATTTTTGAACTATATTTAACACGTATTGGTTCAAACACTATAATAGGGTTGTAATAGGCAACTGCGTTACATTTAAGAGGGTTTTATTTGGAAACAAAAACGAAGTAAAAAAAAGTCAAAATAGCAAAAAATTGTGGCAGGCTCTCGAAAAAAATGCCAAATTGCAACTTAAGTCGCACAGCGGTCACGCTGTTCGTTATACTTCCCTTCTCTCTCTCGGTCTAATACCAACGATTGGCTGAACATGTCAGTTCTGTCGGTTCAAGTTAAAAGACCTTAAATGTTTTTCTGGTGGAAAATGCCCCACTCCTTTGTCCAAACTATGCCAGTGTCCTTCTCCAGGTCCCAGACAGTCTCTCTGTCTAATTACATTATCATTGGTTCAGAGACGAATTCCTGAAATGATAATAGACAGGAGTAACTTTTGCATTTGCATATCAGTGTGATTTTGTTTCGTGCATCTGACTGATGTGCTTTGAATAATAGGGGTAACACAAGAAATCAAAAACCCAGCGTGTTTATAATATGTACAAGCCAACAGGTGTTTCCCTAACCCCACTGCAGCCACTTGGCATCACAACAAAACACATGTCATAAACAACATCTGCTATGTTAATGCACTCACACACTGCTACCATTTGACCACGTGTGGCTCTAAGGCAACTTCTGTATATTAATAAGAAAACCATATGCCCGCCCACCTTATCTATATTATGTACTCTTGAAGTTATTGGCATTGAAATCCATTGAGATTGGAACACGTTGGAAACTAGTGCACACACCGTGCCGCTGGAAATGCTGTGTTTGTCTGTATGTCTAATTATAGCGCCTGGAAACCCGAAAAGCTCCACGTTTTAGCTCGGAATTTTATTTTGATAGCGACGCAAAAAATTACTCGTAAAATTTCCGATTGGAACGTATAAGTCTGACGCGATTGTGTTGGTGTCTTAAAATAGTTCAACTGTATGAGGTGATTAGGCTAAGCAACGCGATTATTGAGATGTGGCGTGATACAATTCGTGTATTTGAACAAACGAAACTAGAAATTTCTAGATATAAATAGTTTGGGTGTGTGGGTACACGTTACGTCGAAAAATTATTTGGTGCGTGAAAAACGTTGCTAACTTTAACTTTATTGGGTTTTTCAAATTTTTGATTGGGTAGAGTTTTAATGAAGTATGTAACGCGGATGCTTCAATTTTGGACATTTAAGGTGGTTAAAATAAAATCTGTCGAATTTTTTGAAAGGAGGAGTGTTACTTACAGTTTTCTAAACTGAACTGCGTTTGACGTTTTTTTTTTAAGAAAAACAACTATAATACAAATATTTCAATTGGAATTACCTGTAGATAGGAATTAGGAACTCTGGGCGGAGTGGTTACTGAGCCAGTTGCCTCAGTTCCGATCCCTGAAAAAACACATGTAACATTTGTAGGGTTGTCCCACTGCACCAACTCTCACAAAGGTCTGACAAACATCCGCTGGAATAAGTGTCCTTATAGAGCTTCTCAATTTAGTACGTTCCGACTCGACGTACAATTGTAGCTCCCTTCCATTCGTCCCAAAAAAATAACAACACAAGCAGATGGTTGTGAGAAGATAGGTCTAAGGTCCTTAACTGCTGCGCCAATTCAACTATTTATCTATATGATTGGTTACTGCACCACCAACTAGATCATCATCCAACTGCTTTATTCCTTAAGTAATTTTTAAAACTGTACAAACAAAAGTTTGATATCGTTATAAGTGAGTGGGGTGATCTTTTAAAATTTCAACGATTTGACTGGTTCGCACAAGTTTACCCGTTTAAGGCAGCTTTACTTACCCACAGCTACTTTTGTTATCTTCTATGTTCCTAAGAGTTTCCTTGCGTTAATTTTTGTAAGGCTTTCTTGCGTAAACATTTTTCCTGCTTGCGTCATTGTTACTTATGCAAAGTAAAATTGAATTTAATCCACTTCCGACGTTTATTTTCAAACCACGGCTAACTCCTCACCTATGTCAAGGCCAGTTGTCCCAGATTGATGGGAAAAGCGCCAATTTGGCGTTTTTTTTCAATGAAAAGGGGAAAACGACGGAAAAGCTTTGTGTATCTGAATGCATTCACTCGATTTGACGTTTTGTCTAATAGAAAAGAAAATCATTTCAAATTCAAATTTCATATAAAAATAAAGGCAAATTTTACTTAGGGGGAAAAAAGGGGAATTTTTATCGAATTTACGGAAAATTATTGCCTTTGCTGATAAAAAAGGGGAAAACAGTATTCACGGTCTGGGACCACTGTGTCAAACCATTGCAATCACTACCAAAGCTAGATTTGTCTACATAAGAATATGTTGAAACTAGCAGAAACTTGGGAATGGTGTTCAATAGAAGGTTAACATGGGATAATCACATCAATGCGACTGTTGGCAAAGTGTACGGTATATTACGTCTGCTGTGGATGTCACATAATTATACTCCCCTAAAAACACACATATTGCTAGCAAAAACCTTCATTACTCCCATTCTTAGTCATGGGTGTTAAATTTTTTTCTGTTGTGATGCCAATAGCAGGACAAAACTAAATGTTGCATTTAACAATACCGCGCGTTATGTTTTTAATCTTAAACGTTTTGATCGAGTCTCTAGCTACGCGAAATCGCTTTATAACATGTGCTTTGACCACCTACTTCGTTACAGATCCCTAGGTTAGCTATCTAATGTGATTCAATCTAATCAGCCTAGTTATCTCTTTAACAAGTTGAGTTTTAGTTCGTCAAATAGATCCTTTCAACTTACACATCCGCGGTTCTCTTGCCTTACATCCGAACGACACTTTTTTGTTAACTCCATCCGTTTATGGAATTCCTTGCCACGGCATGTTAGAAGGTACTGGGCGGTTCCGGACCGAGCTTAAGTCTTTTTTCCAGAATCAATCCTTTTAAATTCTGTCGGACTTATAATGGAGATGTATGATTAAGTTTAATTGTTAAATTTTTCTTCTTTTATTTTCTTTTTTTTTCCCTCTCATAAAGATGTTTATTCTGTGGCTTGTTTCATAATTCTTAATTGAAAATTATAATCTTCACTATTTCATAAGACTCTTTTGTCTTATAGTGTAAGTAAGAACAAATAAATAAAATAAAATATATAAAAATAAAAATAAATAAGCACAAATAACCCCCACCGGAACTGATGATGTCAGCCCCATAAAAATTCTGTTTTGATAAACAGTGGGCAGCAAAACAATTCGACGACAAGGCGCTTGAAGAAGGAAACCGCTTTTTAAGCTCTACGAGCGTAGGTGCATAAAAGATCTCCGTATGGAAAAGAAAGAGTACAAGAAAATAAACTTTTTACTTTACCAATCTGCCACATCTCAAACCTGACAACAACATTACTTTAAGAATTTAGCAAAGAATTCGATAGTAACAAAGTCTTTGTCTAAAAACAGAAAGAATTCTATATACTTTGGTCTTTTTAAACGCAGAATTTTTCGAGTGATTTTTGGTCCGTTTTAGTGCAGAAAGTTGGTCAATTTTCTGGCTTGCCCTTTTATTTATAAAGCTTGATTACGAATACTTGTTCGTGCTAAAATCTTTTGCCAAATCGCCCATTTAACATATGAAACCAAAACTTTCACAAATAAAACGATTTCGCTCCTGATCCAGATCAGATCTGAAAAAAAATCAAATACTCCTAAAATACCTACTGTATACTTCTTAACATTCTACCATTTTTTGATCTTTTTAAAGCAACCGTATCCTGCGTATTTTTTTACAGCCCCAACAAACCCAGCTTTCCGCATTTCGTCCTATTCCAGCTCACCGAAAGAAGAGTTCAACGATATGCAACGATGAAGGATGAAGGTTTATTTGAAGCAAGTTTGGGACCGCAAATCAGCTAGAATTGGATCTTGTTTTTTGATCGCGAGCGCGACACGCAGATACTCATTTAAAGGTATGTAAACATAGTTATTATTTAGTTATTAAAACTTTGCTTAGTCGAGTATTTAGCTCGCGCAGCTCTTGGGGTTTAGTGGGACATTAGTAAATTGGGATAGAGAAAACGGGAAATTTCGACGAACATTGGTTTTAAATTTCTGAAGGTATATTGTTGAGAAAAGGCAGAGCTGGACGTTTGGAAGAATTCATATATTTAATAGAACGTGTGGTTGAAAATAGACTGGAAGGTAAACTGATGAAGATTAGTATAGCACGACGATGGCGAGTATTGCAGTTGAAGGGGAACTAGCATTTTCTAAAGACTAAAATATTTCTTACACTGCTATCAGGGACAATTCAAACATTTCAAGAGGGGTTTGTTGACAACAGACCAAATCCATTTACTTATACTCCTAGCTGATTTTCCTTTGCCGGTTAAGCTTTAAATTGAATGGACTTGACATAGGTTTCCGCTTAAGCTCCACCAAAAAAAGAGCAGGGAGGTGAGTTCTATAATAATTATGAAGGGCAGACAGTGTTAGCTTTGGCAAATGAATCATTGGATTTGAAGAGATATTCATGAGAATAAGGGAAATAGAGTTGGGGACAAAACGGAACCTTGAGGGACACCAGTATTTGTAAGGGTAAGACAATTTAAATTTCACCGGCCAGAAAGGCAATTGCCAATCTACTTTATTGACAATTATTGATCGCATTGGTCCCATGAAAACCTTTGGAAATATTAAGCACAACAATTACAACAGAGTCATGGCTCTATTTTTCGGTAAGATAAGATTGGTTAAGTCAGAGTTTAGCCTCGGAGTTTAGCGTCAACTAAAGTATATCACAAAAATCGTACTACTGGGCATTAAGAGTTTTCGTGATTGGAAATATTTGGTTAATCAATGATTTGCCAGTACTCGGAGTAAAGGTTCTTAATAGTGAATTCGCACTCACGGTTTTTTATTTAAGAATGTGTCGTAGGCCCTTCCCGTTACCAAGTGCTAAACGACGAGATCAGTCGTATGAGAGAGAGCAGGGAAATCCCTCCTGCTCTATTAGGTAGCATAGAGTAGGCTGCGAAACGCAGCTCGGTGGATGTGGCAGGCAAATTGGGTTCATATCACTTTTTGCATCTGACCAGGAAGGGCGTCTCTCCGAGTTCGCGTCCGCGCAGATAGTTTCGGTACTAGGGTTTAATCAGTGAGTTTTACACAAGAGATGCTCAGTGTTTGTTAGTCTTCAAATTTGCTAGGTCGAAACAGGAAGACGTGGAGGTCTAATAGGATGGCGCAAAATATCATACTATTTCATTTTTTTCTCATGACTTGCCCAGTCAAATTTTACGAACTAAGCCTTATAAATATTGCTTGTGATGTTTAACTAGCATAGATAGTAACCCAACAGGGATTGATTTAGAGGCCAAATCTTCCGGGCCCAAACAAATACCCGAAAGAGATTTGTCCGCCGCATTGAACCTTTCAAAAGCACTTTTTAAGAGGTAGCTGGAGGTTTTTAAAACCTCTAAAACTACATTTTTAATCTAAGTGCCATAAAATAGAGATTTGTAGGCAAATCTATTACAAATTTTGGTAGACGACCACCACCTACCCAAAGTCTCCTTTATCTTTCACTTTTCAATTCTACACAGCACCCAGCTGACCACACAATCTAGACCGCATTCACCACTCAACCCGCCCAATTAATTTTGCAAAACTACTCCCGCTTTCTCCAAGTAAAATCGCAAAGTGCACCTACCGTTGGAAGTGAACACTGAACACCCTGCTCTACAACTACATACTCTTTATCTCGTTTTATTTGCGTATTCCATTCCGCTCATAAACTTGTCGCCACTATGTACATAGCCATACATTTTATCGTCTGTTACCGGTCTTTCCATGCGAAAACACGTATTCCAGCGCCCAACATCGTCCCACAAGCAAAACAGAACCACTTCGTGTTCATCTAATTCAGTTCCAGTGAAACCATCAGCTTGTTCGGTACCCTCTATAAGTTGCTCTTTTGTTTTTGTGATCCCTAAGTGCCTTGTGAAAGAATGTCTCTAGTGCGTTTGATTGGAGCCGAGGTAAGTGTAGCGCTGTCATTACTTGACAATTGACATTTAAAACTCATCAAGTAAATGTAGGTGACAATGGTCCATATAGAAAATGGATAAATTGCGAGGCCCAACTTGCGAGTTACGTAAGGTTTGATAAAAACACGCTGCGTTTAGCATTAAATTGTCTGATTGCCAAGTGCGGTGATAAAATTTAAATACGTACAAGCTTACAAATTGGAAGAGGGTGTGTGTGTGTGCAAGGTGGGGGTGTGTTTTTTTTTTACCGAACAGTACAGCGTAGATGCGATAAGTCTGAAACTTAGTAGGACAATGTCAAATCAATTGAAGGGAATTACTGTCATCGCCAAGTGAACTGTAAAATCAACAGAAAAATCTGTCGAGTGAGGAAAAATACAAGAAATAGGTGAAGGCGTAGACGTCACTTGCTTGTTTCCGGAGATGTTTTTCGATACTTGTAGCACGTCACACACATTAGAATTTACAAGGCGTGTGTATGTGGCGTTCGAAATAGATTGCCGCGAACCTGTTTATGCCGATTTGGCAGAGTGTCTAAAACATATCTACATATCTGGTGCGTAGGTAGTTTGGGGGCTTGTTCGGATTTTTTTTCTTTGGATCTGTTTCGTAAGACTTCCAGGTGTATGATTATTGAAAAGAAAAGTGTTTGGCTTTCTTATAGAACCTCCGGATTACGAGACTTACCGATCTCTAATTTCCGATTGGGTTAAGTTTTATTTCATGTCGTGTGCTGGAGCAAGTGAATATATGCGAAGTGATAGTAGGTAGGTCCGTCCAATAGGAGTTGAAATTTCGCCAGATGCGCAGTAGTAATTTCCTTAAGGGGATATTTGTTGCATTTTTGATCAAATGAAAATTTGTTAATTCTTCTCTCCACCTCTCTCCTTGTACCATTTTTAAATGAAACTTATGTCGTTTTCCATTGGGCAAAAAAATCAATCTCTTTTTCGATTCGGATCACTTTTTGCAGATCTCGATATTTTTTCACACATACTACCACAAATACCAATATACTTTGCACAGCTGTTTTACGTCATCTTCAGAAGTTTGCTTTCAAAACAAATGCGCAAAGTTTCGTGAAAAGTAAAATAACGATAAACATAAATAGCAATGGATATAATTTTGGAGGAATTATTATCTTCAGTGTCTTCCTCATCACCGAAACTACTCCATTTGTATCTACAACAGTCGATATCCATAGTTGATTTTTCCAAAAACGAATGCAATTTGAACAGCTGATATTGCTGTCAAATAACGCACTAATCCATTTACAAAAGCAGATCAATTTCGTTGCATGTTCCATGAGCCACGTTAAATTTGAGATCTGAAAAAGATTTTTGGTGGTTCCAATGGCAAACGACATTAGTGTACTGACGTTTAAATCTAGTCCATACCAACTTCGTACAACTAAATTTTTAAATGTGCCCAATATCAACAGGTCTGTTCCTTTACTTTTACATCGTACGAATTTTTACTAATTCTTACGAATTCTTACGAATTTTTACTCAATGCCGTTCCCTAACTCGAAAAATTCGTAAAAGAGAGCGTCATCGAGAGAGCAAGAAATTACCCCTCCACTGAGAATCTTACGAATTTTTACTCAACAAATTTCTTGGTGTAAGAATTGAAAAAGCTGTCAATTAACAGCTGATTCGAAATTTGTTGTCCTATTTCACATTTGTTTTGATTTCTTGTATATTAAAATGGTATCAACAGGGGGAAAAATAAAATTGAATGTTCTCTTTAGATTCTTTTGGTGGGGACCAAATTCTTCCTCGCTGTAAAGAGTAAGAAAGGACAACCTCTTCCACGTAATTTTTAATGCTGTGCCGCTTTTTCCTCTTCTCGAATGCTTGTAGTTTACTCAGTTCAAGCTCTTACATATACTCGGATTCATGAATTCCATTAATTCCGAATCGCTTTCATCGCTAGGTAGAAGAATCAACTAATTTTGTTTGTAAATAAGGAAATTCTTCGAGTTTATCAGATATTTTAACGACTTTTCGTACAACTTTTTTTCAATTTTTCAATTATGTATCTGTCATTTTCGTAGATTACTACAAAAGCGTTCCCTAACTTTTTCGCAAGTGTCTCTCTCTGTGAGAGAATTTATCCCAACCACTGCCATTTTGAGAGTCCTTTCCATTCTTACTACAAAAGTAAAGGAACAGACCTAACTAAATGCAACTGCCTCTTCCTACGAAATGTCATATGAGTTATATGGTTGCGTTCAGGCGATCGGATTTGTAATTTTTGTCGTCATTTTAAAAGAAAAAATAGTAATAAATAATATTAATGAAAAGCTATGGTCCACTTCGGAGCTGTAGTTGCGAAGACTGCTGATGGATTGATTGACATTAGAAGTGAATCAAATATATAGTAAAAGAAAGTCCCAATCTACCGTCTTATTACCAACCGGTAACAATTTCATATTTAACAGTTTATTTGTGTGGCTTTGATCAGCGATGAATATTTCGGAATAAGATAACCTATCCATATCTATTTAAACATTTGAAAAGAAACACAATTATTTTTAGCTGATAAGCATAACTATAGCTGCGCGAAAATGCGATAAGACATACCCACCCTATTTGCAGGAGGGGGTTTGTAAAGTCGGTACTTATCTTAAGCTCGTCGTGTGTGTCGTTGTTTTGCAAATATTTGCTGTGACGCGTGGAAAATAAAAACGAAAAATCGTATGCTATCACTCGATAGTACATATAATAAGATTGTGGACGATTTTACTCAGGCATCGCCTTCGGCATGGTCAATGATCCGTAGATGGTTTGACTACTCATTTGAGAATCTTTTTCGGAAATTGGCAAATGGTTAGATGTGAATTTTTGTTATTCAGAGTTGGAATTTAGTTGACGTTTCTATAGTCATCTAGCGTCAGCGATATATCCCGAACTGATGTTTATAGATGTAGGCCCCCAAGGAAATACTTTTTATTCCTTTTTTAAGTCTCAAAAATAAAAAGGAATGGCTGTGAGAATCTAGGCCTATGGTACAAAAATGGACATGTTGCGGCAAATTTTAATTTATGGCTTCTGTAGTGGGAAAAGTTGATTCGAACACTTTCGAAATATTTGCCCAAATTTGGTCTCGGTTCCCACTCAAAAGTGGGGCAGAAAAAAAACGCTTAAAGGGATCAAAATACTTATTCTCCAAGAAGTTTTTTTTGGGTAACTTGGTTATATCTGACAGATGGGTGCATAAAAAAGATTCTGCAACGAAAACAAGAAAATTTGTAATTTCTTCAATCGAAGCAAGCGTGAGAAACCTGTTAAATGTGAACTTGTACTTTGTTCTTTTAATATTTAAATTCGAGTTTTGCAATTTTGTTGTGCAACGGGTTTCTCTTCTTTATTGGTTATATATTGCCAAAACTTGCCTGCTTAACCTGTGTTCAAATTCACACCTTTCTATAGTGTAAAACTAATCTTCTACCGGACTGACTCTATACTCCATTCCCATGGGGTTTAAATAAGCTCGGATCTTCCCAGGAATTGATTCGTTTTCTTTGTATCTATAAAACACGGTGGCAGTCCTTGAATTGATAGATTGAAGGCCCATTCCCAAGTGAAACGGAGAAGACTTATTTGAGAGCGTCTCTTCTTTGTGCTTCAAAAAATAAATGTCACGCGTGAAGGTAGATGTAGGTAGGCAAGTCGATGATCCCACATGTGTAAAAGCCCCATTGCATTTCAGGCAGACACCTCCAAACCTTATCTGCAACGGCTTAAGAATCCACATATTTTTACGGACAGCCAAACAGCTATTAACGCCCTTAACTTGCCCGTTTTCTTCTCTAAATCAACCAGTAAAGACTGTGTCTCGAAAAAAAGACAAGCTGTGATATTTTGAAGCTCTTGTTTAGGGAAATAACAAGTCCAGTCTGAAGAACTAAATGTCTTTCTGAGCCTTTTATACACAGTAAATCTTCAAGGTTGATGTGGGCTTTATTACCCACCATACGTGATATTTTTTTAATTCTTATAATTAGGTCATATTGAGAACAAGGTTTTTGCAAAGACTGGCGATGAACGCTCTTTTGCTACCGCCACATATGACATTTAGAAATAACGATGAGCCGAGCACTAGGAATTATATGTCTGACTCGTTTTCAAGTTTCTTAAAATGGAATCAATAAAAGTTGCTTCATGTTCACATCAGCTAGTTTCTAGTGCTAAAGGTTCCAGTTAAATTTTCCAAGCAAGGTGTACCAACTGAGTAGTTCATTAAAAAGCACTTCACCTCGTCGCTTTGTCTAAACAACAAAACGACACCCGAAATGACCGCCAAACCATTGACAAGTACATTTACACCCAATTTATGAAATAATTCGGTTCACTGTCCGCGTAATCGTATTCGGCAGTCGTTTGTATTCAATATTCCATATACCCTTAATTAGCAAACCCATTTATGCAGCACTCTCATTAAAATGAATTTTTCGTTTCGTTACAGGCTCGTTTCTTGGCACATCGTTGCTATTCATCCACTTCCGCCCCGACGACGAAGCTCTTCATCGATGGCAAATTCGTTGAATCGCAGACCAAGGAGTGGATTGACCTTCATGATCCAGCCACCAATGAGGTGATCACCCGTGTGCCAAAGGCCACTGCAAGTGAGATGCAAACTGCTTTGGAATCCTCCAAGAAGGCCTTCAAAAGTTGGTCCCAACAATCTGTGCTATCCCGCCAGCAAGTGATGTTCAAGTTGCAAGCCCTCATCAAGGATAACATGGGAGAATTGGCCAAGAACATCACCAAGGAACAGGGAAAGACTCTGGTAGATGCTGAGGGCGATGTTCTGCGTGGTCTTCGTAAGTGTTTCTATAGCTAAAAGCGGTTAAAATGCAGCTAATTCAAATTTGTCTTGTTACAGAGGTCGTTGAACACTGCTGCAGCATCCCATCCCTGCAAATGGGCGAGACTGTGGCTAATGTTGCCAAGGATATGGACACCTATTCTCTGGTGCTGCCTTTGGGGGTGACCGCCGGTATTGCTCCATTCAACTTCCCAGCTATGATCCCCTTGTGGATGTTCCCCGTCGCCATTACCTGTGGCAACACCAGCATCATCAAGCCCTCAGAACGCGTGCCCGGAGTGACAATGATGCTGATGGAGCTGTTGAACGAAGCCGGTTGCCCGCCAGGTGTTGTGAATGTCATCCACGGTGCTCACGACGCTGTGAACTTCATCTGCGACGCACCTGAGATCAAGGCTGTCTCATTTGTCGGCTCCGATCAAGCCGGTAAGTACATCTACGAACGCGCTGGCCGCAACGGAAAGCGTGTCCAGAGCAACATGGGCGCTAAGAACCACGGTGTCATCATGGCCGATGCGAACAAGGAGAACACTTTGAACCAACTTGCTGGAGCTGCTTTTGGCGCTGCCGGTCAACGTTGTATGGCTCTGTCCACCGCCATCTTCGTAGGCGAAGCCCAGAAGTGGATCCCCGATTTGGTCGAACGTGCCAGCAAATTGAAGGTTAACGCTGGACATGTTCCCGGAACCGATGTGGGACCAGTCATCAGTCCACAGTCTAAACAGCGAATTTTCGATTTGGTGCAGTCCGGAGTTGAAGAGGGCGCCGACTTGATCTTGGACGGTCGCAACCTTAAGGTTCCCGGCTACGAGAACGGAAACTTTGTCGGACCAACCATCCTCTCCAATGTCAAGACCAACATGAAGTGCTACAAGGAGGAGATCTTCGGACCCGTTTTGGTCATCTTGAATGCCGACACCATCGATGACGCCATTGAGCTTATCAACAACAACCCCTACGGAAACGGAACTGCCATCTTCACCACCAACGGAGCCACCTCCAGGAAGTTTGTAAATGAAATCGATGTGGGCCAAGTCGGTGTGAATGTACCGATCCCCGTGCCTCTGCCAATGTTCTCATTCACTGGCACCCGTGGTAGTTTCCTGGGAGACAACCACTTCTACGGCAAGATGGGCATCAAGTTCTACACCCAAACCAAGACTGTGACCCAATTGTGGCGTCAAACTGATGTTAGCCATACCCAGGCTGCCGTCGCTATGCCTACCATGAAGTAGAGGGCTGAACGTGCGTGTGTGGATGTTTGTAAAGCTGTGTGAATGCGTAAAACTATAGTCTAAGGAAAAGTACCAGCGAACTAGGAGAACAGAGGAGGAGAACTGGGATCTGAGGAGCGTGAGGGTTATCTTTAATTCAGCTTGCCTTCCTTTGCTTTGTTTGTTGGACAAAAAAGAACCAATTTGCATTTATTGTTTATAAGTACGAGTATATTTCTTAATGTTATTCAGAAACGATTATGTACTCTAAGATTTAAGTTTAAATATAGTTAAATTTAGTTAGTAAATCGACTCGAGTGGGCACATTTAAAAATCTGGTTATATTAAGTCGACTAGATTGGTCTGGACTAGAAGTAGACTGAACGCAAAAATGAGATATATTGGTAACGTCGTCTTTTCTACGTCACACGAACCTATTGTCAATTCGTTGGCTGGCTACCTCTCCATAAAGGTCGACTGGAGAAACTGTTCATGTGACCATTCAAAGCCAATTAAAACTGAGACACACCAAGTCAGCCAGCTGTCAGACTTAATTAGCTAGATTCTTGAACGTCGCCAATGGGTCTATGTTTTTTGTTTTTGATGCTTGAACAAGACACCGAAGATTGCAGACCACAGCAAGATGGTTGGTGGGCATAGTCTTCCCCGTTAAACATCACTAAGCGTAAGTTTTTTACTCTAACCTGAGTAAAAGATTGGCTAGGTACAACAACCAAAAGCTGATAGGCAGGATTATCAAACTAGAACTTCGCTGCCGCCGGCTGAAAATGAATAAAATAAGCTCCCTCGATATCAAACCGCACTAAATTGTGAAAATTCTAGTACTTTTTCATGCGATATATTTAGCGACAAAAAACGCGTTTTATGGAACATCTATTTCAGCAAAGTAAAATAGATGAATGAACAATAAAACTGCCATGACTTTTAAATTGAATTATCGATCTACTACTCGCTGAAAGCAGTTTACTAGCAAAGTTCAAAAGTTATCGACAATTCTGAGGTTATTTTAACTGAACGAGCGCTTCTTGCAAGCGGAATTTGTTTCGCTATCAACGTACACAACCCCTGCCTAACAATAATTGTCTTCTCTCCATAATAATTTGCCGCCCAAACAACACACGCCAGGACACACGCCAGGACATATTTGTCGGTGAAATTTAGCTCCGACATTAGCAACAAAACCCATCACAGATTCCAAAGGTATTCACGAATAAAAATCACAGTGTCTACTTATATTTATTAACCTGTTGTATTCTCCTATTCCTACAGACATATCATCAAATTATCAAAACATTTGACAGCTACGAACTTGTTGTGCATGGTCCATTAGCTGCAAACAAATCAAAGAAATCAAGCAGAAGCAATTAAAACACTTTATTCCATCAATTTTTTAACATTCTACACACTCAAATACACAAATATTTTGTTCTTAAAAATAATGTACATAATTACAACCATTTCTAAATAAAATTATAATTTAATAAAAAGTAAACACTCACTGACTTGTACCAGATTTGTACTAGATTTGAAGAATGTGCACATACCTAGATTCCGCACGAATGGCGCATCTCTAAGTAAAACTGAAAATACCAGCCGAGCCGATATACCTACTGCTTCAGCATGGGCGCCTGGTGATTTCTGGGGATTTTTCAGCAAATTTTTCTCTCGAATTTTGTCGGTTTGGCTTCGAACAAGTTGGGATGGAATTATTTTTTTTAAGAGGTTGGAGATGTGTAAACAAACCGTGGTGACATTTTTTGCCAACACAAAAAAAGTTGTTTTTAGGATTTGAATGGAATTGAATGGGAATTGTTGTCATTTTCAATTTCTTGTGTAGATTTTGTGTGGTCACTAGGGATTTTACAACAATTGAAGATAATGGGTCTAGTCACAGGCATGGATCCGTGTACAAAGCAGCGTTACTTGAATTTTAGACATTTTGCTTCACCATTCTTCGTGGCGTTTTCAGGGCCATTTGGTTTGCTTTTTTCCGGGCGTTTTATCCAGGCATTGCTCGCAACGTTTATTTTCACGCGTTGTCAATAAATGATCCTGCTGACGGGGCAAAACAGCAAATTTTAACTGTTGGCTCGGGATTGCATGAAAAACAACGTAAGGAGGACCCGAATAACAAAGGTTCACAATGTCGAGTAGCTAGTTCCCCGAAAAAGTCAGTTCTTAGTTCAGAAGCTTGGTTACATTAATAGCTAAGTCCATTCTGCCTGTCGTTTATGAATTTGTGGGCCTTTAGCTATTCGACTATTATTTTCATCTAGATTAAACTAAAAGCAAACACAATTAGACGGTTTGGTTTTTTTTTGGGGTAACTCTGTTGTGAATGTGAGCTGCAAAAGTCTTTTGGGATTTTGACATGTTGAACAGGAGGACCTAAAGGTGCAAGTTTCTTGTACAGTGTTTGACTATTGTGGCTGAAATTTAGGAAAGAAGACTGACCCTTCTTTCAATGCAGTTCTTTTGAGCAGTTATATACCATCGTCTGTGTTATTGTCAGCGGTCCATCTTTTTTCACTTAAGATGGAAAGGAAGCACAATTTAGGGTTATTGCGTAGGTATTGCCTTTGCTGTTAAATGATATGTTATGTAAGTTCTGACACGTTTGACTGAAATTAAGAGCATTTTAGTTCATACTTGAGACAAGTCTTACCCCACATAGTCATTAAATGTCAGAATTTAAAAATACGGATTCTTTTCAATAAAACACTCATCGCTTTTTTCGGTAATATTTTTTTGTTTATTTTCTTTTCCACTTTCGACTTTATACAATTGGTTATTATTCCCTTCTTTTTTATTATTATTATTTACTTTGTTTTATTTTTTCTTTCTTCGTTTGTGATTTAAAATTATACAAATTAATTAATAAAAAAAAATATCGATAGTAATATAATTACTATAATAATAGAGAAGAAGAACACAATATATTTTTATTTAAAATAAAAACGAACAAAATATTAAAATATTTAATTTTAATTCACATTTTTGATTATTTCTTCTGTAGAAATAAAAGAAAATCAATGTTAGATTAAAATGCTTCGTGAAAATTCCTTACAAAAAAAAACACACGGTTTTCTTTTATTTTGTGTATGTTCGTGCGTTATTTTCCATTTCGCTTTTCTTAATTCCTTAAGTTCTCCTCAATTATTTTTCTATATATATTATATATAAAAATATTAAGACAAATCACACTGGTAATTCTTTTATGTTTTTACTTCGTACTGGGCTGTTCTGTTATTATACTCTTTATCATTCCATAACTTGGCTATATAGTGACTAAAATATTGTTTTACATAATTCCTTGTTCGTTTCGATTTTTTTTTAAGTTTAAGTTATTATTATAAAAAGCTTATTTTTGTTTTGAAAACTAAATTTAAAAAAAAATGACTCAAAACCTTCTAAATATAAAAAATGGCCTTGTAGTGATTTCTATTGTAGAACTTATGCGTTTTAGCTTTAAGACAAATAAGAAATTAAAATTAAAGAAAAGATTCGAAGTATTTATAATTATACGACTGGTGGTTCAGTTCCTTCTAGATCTTCGTCCCTAAAAAAAATAAATGAAAAAATAAAAGAATATAAGAAAACAGAAAACAAAATTAAAAGTAACATAAAAGTAATGTCCCGAAAATCAACTACCTACAGCCTTTTAAAAATAAACTGTTAACTTTTTACTAAAGTTGCAGCTGTTGTTTACACAAATTTACATCGCACACACATGTTTCGAATATTTGGATTTATTAAATTTACCTAGATTAGCAAGCATTTGTTCGATAAAGTATTTCTTAAACGTAATAATTGCTATTTACATTCATTATAGTGATTCTATTTACATTTTCGTGTAGTTTTCTCTTTCAATAGTTAACACAAGAAACATACAGCATTTTTTTTTCTTTCTTCAAAACAGAATTATAATCTTATTTTTGAAATTTATTGATTAATTCACAGCGCAACATCCTTCGGTAATAACCCCTAACCTCGTTCGTAAATAACTCTTAAATACCTATGTTTATGTTAATTTTTACAGCATTCGTGATTAAGAGTTGCATTAGTATGTGTTTCTTATTCAGTGCTGCCGTTTTTTATGTACCTACTTTCTAATAGTTGATTTTTTTTTTTGGAAAGCTACATTTATTGATTAGCTTATGACATATGCACTCGTATATCTGTATACATTTTGTCTACTTGTAAATAATGATTTGGACTCGGATAATTGCAAAAATCAATTCGAGGGGTACAAATATTAAAACTACCTAATAAATAGTGAATTTAGAAATTATATAAACAGAAGTACAAGCAACAATGCGCGGTATATTCCTGTGATTTACTAACTGAGACAGTCGGGGTGTTAGAAGAGATTTGCTTCGATTAATAAATAGACGAAGAATTGAAAAAAAATCGAGAGGAGAAAAATAAACAAAGCTTAGTTGGTAAAAACATCCTGGAAAAATATTTGCATTTTAAGTGCACAAAGTTGATCGTTTTATTTTGTCGAGAGTAAGTCGCCGAACGTCGTCACACAAACACACTTACCCTCCTTACAAATTAGATTGACTATTGACGTTATTTTTACTATCTCTTCAGGTACCTATAACTACAATAAAGATCTTGACTCGATTTATCGACTACCCCTCCATAAACGTCAACTGACTTAAAACTGTGCACATGATCAATTTGGGGACAATTAAAACTGAGTAACAGGGGATTTTCAATTATCTAGAGGTCTGTGCTGTGCTGGTCCTACACTTTCGTAGTAAGAACGGAAAATACTGTCAAAATGGCAGTGGTGGACATAATTTATCACACAGAGAGAGATTAAGTTAGGGAACGCTTTTGTAGTAATCTATGAAAATGAAAGATTTATATTATTTAAAAATTCAAAAAAGTGCTACGAAAGTCGTTCAAATATCGTATAAGCTAGAATAATTTGCTAATTTACGAACAAAATTAGTTTTTATTATTACTAAAGGAAAAATTACGTGGAGTAGATAGTCCTATTTCACTCCGAAAAGAATCTAAGGAGAACATTACATTTTATTTTCCCGCCTGTTTTAATACGCAAGAAATCAAAACGAATACACTCAAATGTCAAATAGGGCAACAAATTTTAAATCAGCTGGTAATTGTAAGGTGACTGACAGCTTTTTCAATTCTTACACCAGGAAATTTGTTGAGTAAAAATTCGTAAGATTCTCAGTGAAGGGATAATATCTTGCTCTCTCGATGACGATCTCTTTTACGAATCTTTTGAGTTAAGGAACAGCATTGAGTAAAAATTCGTAAGAATTAGTAAAATTCGTAAGAGTTAAAAGTAAAGGAACAGACCTATTGCGTTGGCTGTCAAGCCTTCCTATCAAATTCCAACATTTAATTGATTCTATTAATTTATTTCATATTTGGTGTTTGTTTTGGAACGAAAGGGATGCGTCATTATAAAAAAGTGCTTCAAAGAAAGCCAGCAGCTGCTGAACATGAATTTATACTTGCTTTGATTGATTTAAGTTAGCCCACAGCGTTCCCGTACTTTTTGGTTTGCTTTGGCACTAAAAGTATTAGGCCAGGAAATTCGCCAAGAACAACGGAAGCCGACCTAGGCGATCAACAAATGACACTTCACCGGGAGTTTCTAGCCAAAAGCCTTCAGCATTCAAAAGCGTGAACTCTCTATGCTTGGAAAGCAATTTTCATTTCATATACCAGCTCAATAAACCCATTCAAATGCTGAGTATGCAAAAGTACAGATCAAGTTAGACTAGTAGGCTGATGGAAAAAAGGATAACAAGAATTTGAAATGCTTCAGATATTTCACGACAGCAAAGAGCCACGAATATTGTATGAAAAGTGTACAGAAACCGGGTTTTTGTCAAACTCCAACTGTGTTACATTTTTTTTTGGCATGGCATGGCAAAAGCATTTCTTGTAAAATCGTTGCAAATGTTAGGTAAAGTGTAACCTCGTCCGACTACAATTGCATGTGCTTGCCTGGCCTAAAAGTACTAGATGCAAATAGACTCCTCAGTACTTGAACGATCTACTTTTAGCAAACGAAGTGGCTATTCGCACGTTATTTTTGTACTAACTGACGTTCGTCTGGCTTCGGGGTACGGCTACGTAATTGACGTAACGTAATGGTATTTTTACGACGCGACGTGCGAATAGCAACAGCATTGAAAGAGCGTATAAATAGTTGGCGCAATAAGTCCGTAATGGAGCCTTGGCCTAGCCTCTTCCATCCACTCGTTAGTGCGAGTTTTTATTCTGCGGACGAAAAGAAGGCCAAGAAACCCACAATTTTATGGCGAATCTGAAAGACTAAATTAAGAAGCTCTTTTAGTATAGTACAGTTCGCGAGATCACGTAGGTCGTATTGAAGTAAAACATAAGTGAATATTTAAGAGGGGCTTCGACATTAAAAAAAAAAAACATTTTTGGGCGTGGCACCCCATATTCCGAAAGAGGCTTTTTAAATATGTTATGACAGCTTTTTTGACTGAAGGATGTATATTCCTTGTTGAAATCGCTGTGTAGAATGTGGGCGGGATTAAATACGGATCGTTGTGCCTTTTAAACATCAAGTACACCTAAACAAGAAGAGCATTTCATATGAACCCGATATTCGCAAAAATTCGAAAAAGCGTAAGATCGCTGATGCCTATCATTTCGGATAAGAAGGAAGAAGAACATAGCACAACGCCCTCGGTCTTGAAACTGTCCTTAAATGTACCACCTTTCGACGTCTTCAGTATTGGTAAGAATTTTGGCTACATCACTATCACTATCACAGCGCAAAGTAAATAGGAACGCGTGCATTATGACTCACAGCACACTGTCCGCCTAGGGCACGCTGTCTGCAATCTAGTGATCAACTGAGAGACGTCAGGACTATCTCCATGGTTAAAAATGGGACTTGGATCCTCACAATACGAAACTCTCTTCAAACTGCTACTAAAGCAGAGCAATATCAACCGACGAATTTCCATGATACCTGTTGAAGTGCGCTTCGATTTAAAGTTAGTTTCAACCATTCATAACAATGAAGCACTAAAGCTTTGGCAAAGGCAAGGTATGACCAACAACAGCTGCATTAATTGGGTTGGGAGAGAAGGAGAAAAGGAGCCTGCTATAATCATCCAACCCTAGATGCTGACGACACTCGTCAGTCAATAGAAAATTGGCGAAAACCACAACAGAAAGAAAAAAAAAGCCAAATTTCATGATGCATTTCCATTACTTTTCATGCGTGGACAATAACAATTTCAAAAATTATAGGAACCAGCTGGCTGGTGCCTTCATAATAACGAACAATAGGCGATTGTTTTGGCATTTTCCGCGCAAAGTGCGACTGATACCACTGAGCTTCAAATATAACCCTATCTATAGATATGGCTTGGGTGAGCTGGGAGGGAGCTTCTTGAAAAAAAAAAACTTACATTGGACATATAAACTCATATCAAACTAGGAAAGCCCTAGTGTATATATGAAATATCCGGCAATACGACGGGCAATAATAATTTTTGTTTGAAACATTACAACGGCCTCACTAATAGTAAAAGACTTAACCCATCTCAACTCCTTTTCAACTACGTAAAGCTACCCTCAATAGATTTTTATTAGCACACCTTCCCTCGCGCGTTCAGCTTTTAGAGGCTATTTCCATTGTGCAGCTTCGAACGAAATATATACAGTACGGGCTAATTATTTACAACACAATCTCTCGTATAACCAGTGTATTCCTAAATTGTATCGTTGCGCATTGAATAACTCGACTAACTCCATATCTAGGAACTAAAATGTACAAACCTACATTGGCGGAACCTATACACGATATTCTTTTTACCGAACATCTATTCTAAAACTGTCGTATCTATTAAACTTTAACAAATGCCAGCTCATCAGCAATAGACTAATCCGCCAATTACAACAACACTGGCCTACTCTGTTCAAATAAAACGTCTTGAATGTTGGACGTGGATACAATATATGCACTGGTGGTGGTTGATCGACTTCGTCGAAAGCGTTAGGATCAAATCGACTCCCGAAATCGCTATCGAATTCCTGATACACTAAACTAGACGGACTCCAGCTACTGCTTGAATGTTAGTATGCATTAGATAAGTTAAAAGTTAGTAGTTTTTAATATTAGCAAGTAAAAGAATGAAGAGTACTCACTCTGGACACGAGTCAACGTTGACGGCGCTTATCGCAGTATCACTAAGTTGAATTTGACCGCTGTTTTCGGCTTCCACAACTCGTACGCAGCCGTTGAAACCGTGTCGGTAACGGTTGCCCGTTAGTTTCTCCAAATCTGGACCGCCACCTAGAAGAACAAAAACAAGTTCAGTAACGGCACACTCTACTGCAGTGGATTCGCAGCTTACCAATGAACACATTTCCAGGCAGACTCATGGTATTCTTGCCCGTCGGTATCGATTCGCCGAGTTGCACTAAATGATTCAGCTCCAAGCTGGCTTGGTTGTCGAATCTCTTCAAGATGACGATGTGTCGTTTGCCATCGTCAACCTTTGTGAACGGACTGCGAATGGTCTGCTCTTCACCGTCCAAACGGAATGAGTACTCCACAATGCCATCAACAATAGCCAAGGCCATAAAGTCCTGACCGTTGTACTCCTCGCCCTTCTTCTGTCCCCACCAGAGTAGGAGGCCATTAGGTTCCATTGTTGAGAAAAGAATGGCGACGAATGATGACGCCTGCTCGACATCCTCACCAAAGACATTGCGGTCCAACTCGAGGTAGCCGTTGCCACGGAAGTTTGCATTGTAGTGGATCTCCACGTCTGTACAGAAATAAAAGTGTCAACTACCTGTGGACAGATTACTTTTGAACAACTTACGAATATCGCAGAACTTTCCAGAGAATCCGAGAGGACAGTTGCACTCGACTTTGTCGCCGTTCATGGCACAAGTTCCACCATTCTCGCATGGGTCTCGGTTGCATGATTCGCCTTCGAGTTCGTCGTCTTCGTATCCACTTCCTGATGGTGGTTCGACTTCGTTGACATCGCCGCAGTTTTGTACATTGGCAGCATCCTTAATCTCAGCGATTAGGTTAACCTTTCTGTTGGATTCCACGAGCTAAACACGGAACAAAAGTCATTTAACTGGGACGCACTTAAGCAAGTTGCACTTACATTTGTAATACATCCATCGAAGCCGCGGGTCACGTTCACGTCACGGTTCAGAGTGATTTGCCTGTCATAGCCGCCAATGTACAGCGGAGTCTTGATGTGCAAGGTTCGGGCTAAGCCAGAGGCCTTGGCCTTCTGCTCAGGTTCATCGCCAACGCGAAGGATACCCTCGCCGAAGCGGCGGTTGATTTCGATTTCAGTCCATTTGTTCAGTGGCAGTGGGTTGAGAGAGCGTATGATTATCGGCCTCAGTCCTTAAATGAAACGAAAGTTAACAACTAATTGGGAAACACTCTTTTTTTCAGTAACTCACTTGCTGCAGTGTTTATCCGTAGTTCGACGTATTTGTTGTGCAACACCACGGCGACGAAGTCACCGCTGACCAGTTTCGATTCGGCAATGTACAGCAGAACAGAGTCTTCCAAGCTATTCGGGCGAACTGAGAACTTGATGTGCAGCTTCGATGGTCTCGGGGTGCTAAAAGAGTAAAACATCTCAATAGAATCAAATACGACATAGACCTCTTCCACTTACCTGTAAGCAGCGTAACTGCCAACCTTAAACGACAGACTGGCCTCGTTCAAATGCTCAATGTACTGACATCTGTCACCGGTCTTGTTCAACGGACAATAGCACTCCATTCCGAGATCGGTATTCTCACAGCGTCCTGTCCCGCAAATACCTGGTGTACACGAGGTACCTTCAATGGCACAGTTTCTTCCAGTGAATCCATCCTGGCAGATGCAAGTGTAGCCCATCTCGGTCTGACTCTCAAGGCAAATGCCCTCGTTCTGGCATGGATCATCGGCACATGGTTCACACGACGTAATGCCCTCCTTGTACTTGGCATCCTTGTAGAGCTCGACAATTTGATCTTGCAGTGTCAATCGGCTAATGCAACCAACAAAGCCGAACGTCTTTTCGACAGCTCCTTGTGGTACGTCCTCCCACTTTGGCACAGAGCCAATATAAAGATCTTCAACCAGATCCAATGGAGAGATGTTCGACAGCAGTGGGAAGCCAACTGGATGCTGATCGTCGACTGTCATGTAACCGTCTCGTCTGAAGCGGTTCACGCGAATCGTATGCCATTCATCAAGAGCGATAGGTGCTTCCGCACGCATTACAACTGGCTTGCCATCGAAGTCGAAGCGGAACTCGGGATATCTGTCGTTCAGTGAGAGAGCTATGTAGTCGCCACTTCCTTTCTTCTGTCCATTGTAGAGCAACAAGCCATGGGGTTGCTTGGGCCGGAATGTAATGTCGAAGTTGAACTTAAAGAATGAACTTGGCAGTGCTGGGAATGACATGTAGCTTCGTGGTGCCTGGTGGAAGTGAGGAATGGCGCCGGTGACGACTAGAATTGTGGGGTAATCGGTGGATTCACCATTGCTGGTGGCAGTGCATATGTAGGTTCCCGCATCACGAGCTTGCACGTCATCCAAACGAAGTTCGTTCTGCGAAAAAGGAAAACAAAATTAAATTCTGTTCGGGGATTGGTAAACTTTGATCGACTCACGTTGTACAAGTCCTTTCCAGATTGGAGCGTGCCATATTGACGCGACCATCTGAATGAGGACGCGCTCTCGTCGGCGTCGCAGTTCAGTTTGACGTTACTTCCGACTTCGGCGTATTCAATCTTTGGTTGCTTGGACTTGCGCTTTGTATCCTCTGAAAGATAAGAATGATTAAGGGATGCCTGGCAGTCTAGAAGAGCTAAGGATTTACCTGTGATATCGAGCTTGTAGCTGGTGGTGTAGAGATCCCCCTCATCGGTCTTGCATTTGCATACGTACTCTCCAGCGTCAGAGGTGTCAGCGTTAGAGATAATCAGTTTGTTTCCTACTTGCTGTTAACGAAATTGGACGAGAATGGTTAAAGTTAGGATGAACAGAAAAGATGGGAAGGAGTTACGGAGAAGGGACCTAAAATTTATATTATTCGCGCTTGCATAGAACAGGCAACGTAAACTGCTAATTGCAGGACTTTAATTTTTTGCCTCTGCAGCCGACTTGAAAGGCTGACAAGCAATTGAAGGTTTTAACAACCACTAATAGCAAACTAACCCATTCGACTTCAACACTGTAACGACCTTTTTGAGAAGGATTTATAAATTTATGTCAAGACTTATGGCCACTGGTGCTTTTTACTACATCTGCCGAAAGACTCAGCGACTTGAGGCGGTAATTTAGAAATTGGTTCTAGATGAACTTTGCAGGTAACTACTACTCTTCCTTATTAACGGAGGCTTTCTTGTGATTCAAGCCGTTGCAGAGTGAAGGCTAACAAACGAACGCCTTTTTAACTTATTTGGTGTTGCGAAAATAGCTTCATCTGACATAAGGTCTGTTCCCTAACTACAAAGCATTCAAATACTTTGTCAAACGTCGATCCCTTACGACGCAAAAGTTTGGTAGAAGGGACCGAAGTTTGACCAAATTCGACTTATGTGTTCGAATGCATTATCATTTGGGAACCAACTTATTATAGGTGAGTTCAGCGACACTGGGCCTGAACAGAAGTAACACAAAATAGGGTTTAAAGGTGGCAGACCAATAACAGCTGTTCCATACACCAATAGATGACAAGCTTAAAGTCGGTCAAACTAGAATGTCAAGTCCCTAGGGCTCAATCTAACCTGCTAAAAACAACACGAAGGCATACGCAGTCTTTTAAATTCAGAAGATCGCAGATTCTCGTGTTCGACAAAGACATCTGGAAATTTGATAAGAAAGCCTCCGGCCTCTGGCTTTAAAACTGGATCGCAGGCTTTTTGAAACAGCAGATCTTTTTAGGTAGAGTCTATGGCAGCTGGTAAATGATGATCAAAGAGAGATTGGGGCAAGAAGAGATGCTATGTCAAGAGAAACAGCAAATGTAGAAGAAGCTATTAAAAATGTTAAGCACAAAAAGGCGCCATCTCTGATGGTGGCAAAACCACCGAATTTTAAGTGGAAATGAATCCCGTGACACTTAAAAGCATCTCCTCCGAACTTTTGCAGGCAGATATACACAGGAGATTTCGTCTAGGAGTCTCGCTTTCATTTGGTTTTCTTCATGCCATTCTCAAGTAAATGCGGCTTATGTCATCTTAGAAAGCACTATTTTCCAGTGATCCAGCTGACCGGATAGGTGGACGCTATTGACATCTCCAAGCGGGCCCTGTTATTGAATCTCGCAGAATTTGAAGAATATGCCAAACTAGTTGGCCTTTAAGCTTAGACGACAAGAATTAACTGCTGTCAACGGAAATCATACAAAGTCCGACACAAAACGCCATTTTTAAGGAGTTTTACCCTAACTTCACAAATGAAATCCTTGTGGATATCCAGATTGGCAGAGCAAATTGATTCAAAACTGAATTGAGGGAGATCTGCGCTCTTTAGAAGACCACTTCTTCGACTTTTATTTGCGATATAAAGTACTGCATCATAAGCGGAAGGGCTGGCGAAATTGTATTCCTTTGTGAGGAAAGGGAGAATGGAGAAAAAGACATGCTCTATGAACTGTGCAAGGATATGGATGTAAGCTCCAAAAAGCCAAACCCCTTCGACTGCAATGGACATATAAGGCGAATGAAAAATAACGCTTCGACCAAGAGTATCTTCCCAGCCCCTGTTTCGAGACTTCAAGAAAGAACGGAAAGCCATCGCGCTTGATCTTGAGAACTGGGATACAACGTGCCTAGGTATACCGAAGGGTGTCTCAGGAAGATATTTAGTTTATTTTTGCAGCGAAAATAAGCAAACATTGAAACTTTATGTAATTTCTGTCCTGCAAGCACTAGAAGGCTACAAGTCCAAAAGTCAATGCGTTCGTGGTAAATCTATGTTCAATAATAAAATAATGTGAAAAATGAATATTGGATTAGGAAAGAATTTTTTTACAATTTTCAAACGTGAAATATATTTCGCGATATTTGTTTTAAACTAGCGCGTTAAGTGCGCATTGATAATCTAGCATCAGATTAACTTTAAAAGGCACAGAAAAAATATTACTTTGCATTTCGTTTCCCAGGAAGTTTGCATAATCTACCTGAATGCATTCGCAAAAAATACATCTAGCCATTCGCATTTTGTTCTTCCGCAAGGATTTTGGAGATTCACAGCCGATTTCTACAACACGTCAACCATCACGAAACGTTTATCGTTTCACATACTTAGACTAACTTGTCGACGAACGAAATGTTCCTCCTGAGAATTCGAAGCAAACGAAATGCGAATCGCCTGGCAAATGCAGTATAACAACGATGTCGTTTTTGAAACTTCGATTTGTTATATTCTATCAATTTTTTTTTGGACTATTGTCAGCTTTCATTGTAGAAAATAAACTGGGCACTCATTTCGTAATTTTTCAGACGATTATCGTCGAAACGAGAGACCCCCAAAAGTAACAACTAAGTGCCAAAATAAGGAGTTCCACAAATGTAATAAAAACTGAACCGGAGAATAAACTTCTTATGGTCATCAAAGTTTGAAAAACGATATCGTCCAGACGATTATTGTTATACGGAATCTGCCCCTTGGATAAAGCTCCCAAACTCGTAATTTTTGCACTTAGTTTCTAGTTTTGGTCTATAGTTTCGACGATAATTGTTTGAAAAGTTACAGAATGAGTGCCCTGGTTACGGGTGTGGCGATGGAAAGCAAATTCCTATGTTTTTATGAGCTTAATGATTTTTGCTTTTAATAATAGGTAACCAGAACTGAGGTCTCTTTAAATGGAAACAATTAAAGAAATGACAACATTTTTGTCAAGCTATAAATAACAATTCGATCTTTCTTAAATAAAGTGAAACTTACCCTTATGTGCAAAGGCAGTGGCTCTCCATCGGCTCGTTCCCACACTACTTCGGTGTAGCTGTCATCCGAGGAGTAACACTCAACTTCAGTAGACTCTCCGATCCTCAAGTTCGAATGCTGTTGGTCCAACTTTAACACTGGCGCGTTTTCGTAGATCTTGTTGTCCGAAGAAGTCGGCCATTGTGGTGGTCGTGGTGGCGGTACCGCCGCTGCTATTTTTTTTCAATTTTTTTTTTTAAAGTTTGTCGGAGTTTTTGTGTATAAATCCGATTGTGTGTGTTTTTTGTTTCATTTTTTTTTTTTGAGAGAAAAATCATTTTGTTGATGATAATCATGATGATTTTGATTTTGGATATCGAGTTGACATTGAGGCGAACAAAGAACAAACACATGTTTTGCGTATTTTTTGTGTTGATGATGATTTTTAGAGGCACAAAAACACACATAGGCGATATAATATAGTTTTTTTTTTTTTTTTGTTTGAAAACATTGAGATATATGATGTCGATTGTTGCAGGTAGAGGATACAGTCACAAGAGAGATAGGAGAGAAAAAAAAATATAAACAAAAACAGATTAAGATTTGATCCTGATCAAATGAATAATGTTATAAATACAAAAACTAAAAAATCGTATACAGAGAAAATTTTGAAAACAAAAGGGAAACAGTTCAACGGATCTGTAAGTTGAACTGTCTCGTGTCAAGTTTTTTTTTTTTTTTTTCTTTAAATAATATTTACATCTTATGTTATAAGAATTGTTTAAATTAATAAAAACTCTAGCAGGCAATTAGTAATATTTTTTGTAAATTTCTACAAACGCAACTACAAGTTAAGTCCAAATAAAAGTTTTTGTATTTACATTTGGTTGGAGGGGTGTGTTTTGGGGTTATTTTTTCACATCAGGGGTTTGGGGGGGATTTCGGGTGGGAGTTTCAAACCTATACCAGTTCAACAACAAATTTGAATTCATGCAATTTGTATAATGGAAAGCATAACACACAAGCAAAAAACGCAATAAATGTTTAAAATGAAAATCAAGCGAGTTGGAGAAAGGCAATTTTTATAGTTGCATGTACTCGTACTTACTCAATGACAATCTAGAATACTATATATATGTACATTTAATCAACTTAATGCTAGGGGTTCTGTTTACAGTTTTATATTTTAGAATATTGCACAATTAGATGTTTTACCGCATAGCTAACATTAAAATAGATTTACCTCCATATTTATAAAAAAAAATGTACTAAAGTTAGTAAGTTTGCATAAAAAACTGTACTTTACTAAGCTACCAGACGTCAGTTTGCATACAAAATTTAGACGGTTAATAACTGCTGTGAACCGAATTCATTTAAAGCCAGGTATTTCTTTGACAAAAGCACGTAATTAGTATGCAATGGATTTAATTGGGGTTGGTTATCTACCAGATTCACGATGAAAAGCCTTAAAACTGGGTCGGCATTTTATAAGAAACGAAACGATCAGACGTTTTCGTGCGCACGAATGATTTGCACTATGTTACACAGCAAATTTCTTTGTGCACACGAAAACGTTTGAACGTTTCGCCTTACAGAATGCCGACCCTGGTTTTACTACCATCTGTCAGATTTAAATGTCAGATGGGGTGGTTCTTTGAAGAAACTTTCAGTAAAATATTCGAATGCATTGCCGAACGGGACTTGATGACATGGCCGGCATTCTGTAAGGCTTGAACAAACGTTTTTGACGTACAAAATGCTGACCCAGTACTCTTACGGGCATTCGTTCAGTGCAGTATTCAGGAAGTGGGAAATTTGTTTCCAAAATGTCAAACGCAAGATCGGCCGTATATAAGGCATTGGGACCTATTTAACATTTAACTTTAAGCAAGGATATTAGTTGAAGTTAGGCATTGACATTTCGTATTTGCGTTCGAATTATAACGAAAGGGAATTTTCGTTTTGACTGTCTATAGTGCGTTGGTCAAGCTAGAATAAAAAATCTCCCAGTGTAGTCGCGCTAATCGGACTCTGAGAGCTAAAGACAGCAACAGAAAGATAGAGGTCTAGAAAGAGGGTGGCTGTTTATGATCTGCAGACACCTTAATGTCACAATATGGTCCTGTTTGCGTTGAATAAAATAATGGGGACGTTCAAGTATCTAGTTTAGTAAGTCTGACAGCTGTCTGCCTTGATGTGTCTCAGTTTTGATTGACTAAGATCGGTCAAAGGAACAGCTTTTTCAGTTTACGTTCATTGATGGGGTAGCCGACGAATATAGGTAAGAAATTCGTGACTGCGTACTGAGTAGACAGTTGGCATATGTGGCTGAGGTAGGAAAAGTGACATTACCGACCAATCTAGTTTTTGGGTTCAGGTTACGTCTAGTCCAGACCATTTCAATAACTAGATTTTTGAAAGTACCCGGTACTGGAGATGAACCAACTCTGTTGACTATGGGCCTTACTTATAATCATTTTTAACCTTCACACGAAACATTTTGTAGGTCACAATATGCAATTTTGTATGGAAAATTGCGCCATTGTGAGTTCGAAAAATTTAGTCTGGACACTAGACATGGTTATTGGTATCGCGAAATATTTCAAAAAACGTTGGGCCTTACCAATGAACATTTTTAGCTATGACTTTAGATTGTAGTAGTTCACAGTGGCTATATTTTCCATACTTATTTCGCAATTGTGAGCTTCCCTAAATTTAAATTCGAGACTAAAATTTGTTATTAGTAAGGCGGGTTGTGAACATTGATTAATTTTTTTTCGGCTGCAACTGTGCATTATGCTTAGACAGTCCATTTAATCAAACTTTGGATAATTAAAGCAGTGATGATAAATGTTTGCTTAAACTTGTGCGTAAACAACGAGCAAGGCTTCGCCAACATCTTCATTGATGTTTTCTGTGATAAAAGGGTTGAAAGTGGAAAATGAGCAGGGTTACACAAGGGGACAACTTGATTAGAATCAAGAAGATAAACAGTGACAATTAAGTGGGTTGTTGAAAGCATCAACAAATCATTAATTTTCTTGAAACTTGCACATGAGCTCTGTAATTATTTATGCCATTTTTTTTGTCTTGAGGACAATGCTAATAAAGCAGGGATGTCTTTCTGAGCTTTGATCTTATAATCGATGGGGGTAATCTCAACAAAAAGTTGTCTATTGTGACCTACAAAATATTTAAGGTTAAGGTTGAAAATGTTTATTAGTAAGGCCAAGTTACTCCGCAAAAATATTTTTTTTTCAAAGCCCCACTGGGAGTCACGTGTAGTACGTGATCAAATGAAAATCATCTAGTTGTCTAGTCTAGCGCGAAAGAAAACGAATCACAATAGGTGGAATAAATATGTGAGTATGGACACGAACTGTTTGCAAATCTATATATATAAAAATATATTAAGAGCTTCAGGAGCTACCAAAACAATTTTTAAATTCGACTCTAAATTTAGGGAGATCACAATAGATATTTTATATTATTATATATATTTTTTTTAAATTCGCGATTGTGAACTTCGGTTAATTGAAAGTCAAAAATAGAATTATTTATTTATTAGTGAAGCACATAGATTGGTAGTAAAAGTTTTACCCCCGTTATCAACTGGTAACTCAGCAGTTACGTACAATTTTTGGAAGCTAACTGACGTCTGCCAGCTAACTTATTGTGCATCAAAAATTGTGATCCTCAAAATTAAATGGATAAGTTTATTTTTTTTTAATAAAGTTCAGATTCTTTAAATTATAATTGTTTTTGACAACAAACTTTGTGAAGTAAGTTCAGCATCATTTTTAATGACCCTTCTCGTTATTACGAGGGTCACTGGTATATAAAGTTCAAGGGAAAGAGTCCATTCTCTCTCAATTTTTAGCACAAAGGACTGCTAGTAATTCGGGGATTTAAATCTAGCTTTGACCACATAACGTCTTTTCACTGGTTCGCACTTCTCACTGTCCGATTATCAACTATTTATATATGAACATTATTAATATTAAGGGACAGTGTTATGAATTTTGCAGACGGCGACATTGCAAGTTTAACTTTATGAATAACATTACAACTTTTGTTATCTTTTCTGCTTAAAACGACATTTTCAGCTCTAAATTATGTAGTAACCCCTATTCCCGTTGTCGCTCGTCGTACTCCGAATTTAGTTCGGGGAATTTGTATTTAGTTTTCGGTAATTTCTAATAGTGAATGCGTCAGATGACTCCCTGAACAAAATGTTACTCCAGAAGGAACTGTTTACCGCACGCGTTGCAGTTCATCTCTCTGTACCCATTGCGTTCAGGCATCGAGTGTTAAACGTCAAAAGACATAGGGAATAGGGCTTAATTTTTAGTGTTCTATTGTCTAACATATAGCGAAAAACATTATTTCTATAAAGTGCATACAAAATGAGCGTGTGTTCTATGCGTGTTTTTCTATTTTCTACGCAAAAGAAAAGTTAATAATTTTCTTTTTTATTTACTGTGCATGGTGACAGAGTGCAGAGGACTGGTGATACTTTTCTAATATCTCGTTTACTTTTCTATATCAAGTGTAGGTATACAGATTCAATGTGTGTTGACGCAAAATAACTAAATACAAACTAAACAAAATTAAGCTTAAATTTAAATAATAAAAACAAAAGTAAACGCAAAAAAAAAAGGAAATATTTAAAACAAACCACTAATTGATCTCGATCTGTATTGATCCTTTTTCCATCGCTTGAATCGGTTCGTTGAGTCACGTGTGCAATTAAACTCATCCGAGTGATCGGTGCAATCGTAAATGCCATCGCACACCATGGACGCTTTGACACATGTATGCGGATGCGAGATGCATTTAAAGTCATTCGGTTCGCAAACATATGCAACGGGTTTGGTTATGGTGGTCTTTGGTTTCAGGTCTTTTTGGATCCACATTTTGTGTGTTAATTTTGTTTTTGTCAAAATGCATACGTGATTGGGGGATCGGAACATTTTTTTGTGTTAAAAATAAAATACATTTCAAGGACACGGGCATATTGTAAAATTAAGAAATAAAATATTTTGTACACAATCATTTCATTGTTAAAGTTGAGCAAGAAGACAGGAAAATGGAAAAAAGAATAAAAAAAAATTAGAAAAAAATGTTTTGCTGCTTTTTTGGAGGAGAAAAACAAAAATTAAAAAACTTTCAAAAAAGATTTCAAAGAAGTTAGTCAACGGATTTTTTTTTTAAATATTTGAATAGCTATGTACAGTAGAAATGGCTTTCAAATACTTTTTGTTTGAATTATTTGTGAGGCAAAAAACACTTCAACTACTTGGTTACAAGGACACAAAGTTTATTTAAATGGTTATAGTGATGACGTTGCACGAGCCTGGGACGAGATTATCGTTCCTGTGACACAGAAATTAAAGAACAACGAACTAGGGGATGGATATTTTTGATTTGATTATTTTCAGTGAACGTGAAGGTATGGGCGCTAAGTAGTGTTTGTGGAGATTTTTAAATGAGTTGATTTTATTTCGACGGTGCGATCGTATTATGTACTTTTTGGTTTTTGTTTTAAATTTAGTTGTTATTGGGGGCTGTAAATAGTAATACGTACACATTGAGACGTGGTTAAACAGAGAGAACAAAATATGAGCTACACTAAGTTTACGCTACTTTTCTAGACAGGAAACTGTGAAGGGGTCTTGTACTGGAAAGGTTGATTTGAGTAGGAGGCGGCCACGCAAATGGAGACTTTAAGTTTCGCTACTGACAGTGAAGAGAGCTGGGTTTGGCTTGAGGAGCACAAACTTTTGTAGCTCAAAGAGCTTTCACAGTAAAAGTCGTTCGTATACAGAAAATTCACACAGCTGCGTGTATCAGAATCACTGTGTTTAAAGGAAAAACTGAACTCAAAAACGTTTAGCAGGATTTTATGCTCAATCTAAGTCAAACTCCGTCAAGGTACGTACAACCTGGGCCGAAAAAAGGTCAAGAAACATTTGCCCTCCACTAAAATATCTGCAGGGTTAAGCCCGCTGTCGGGCTTAATTTATATTGTTTAATTTTCTATATAAAATTTTGGAAAACCTGTCACTTTGAAGTCGATTTTTATCTACAAGAATCTCCCGGATGCCGAGCTCACTTAAAACCGACTAGCACTTCAAAGAAAGGTGGACAGAAGTAGTAAGAAATGTAAGCCAAGTTTAAATGGCAATGATAAGCATGCAACAAGGAACAGTCAAATTTGAAAAAGCACAGGACAGTGCAAGTTTAGGTGTCAATCAAAGAAAATGACGTCCGATGACTGAGGCACTCATACAATACTTATGTCCAGCACTTGACAGCAAAAGTGCAAGCTTATAAGCTTCTTAAGAACTGAACTGTTAGAGTATGAACCAGACAGCTGTTAAACAGATTTTGCACCTGAAAATGTTGATAGACGAAGAACTCTGAAGAAATGTAGAGCGGATACGCTAAGAGAGTAGGAAGGGAACCCAAAAATTCGGTCTGATTGGGGCATCACTTCTTTGAATGTGTATGATCTACAGAATTTGAAAATGACTAACTGAAATTACTGAGCTAATAAATTTCACCGCATACTTTGTTAAATGCTTAAGCTCCATGAGCGATCAGCCAGATTTTCAACAAGAAATTAAAACAAAGAAAAAGAAAATCCACAACGCTTTTACTTTTTTAGACTATTGGATTTATACTTTTGGGGTCTTTGCGAATGCAGTTTTTGTCACAGAAGACAGAAGTAAAAGTCAAAGCTAACGCAAACAGGGGTCGAATGGTGTCATCTGTGAACGGAATTTGTTCCTGTTTCCTTTTATCCGCAATGTCACCTTATAAGCGAACACACTTACCGCTGCAAAATCAGTCTGACGCTGATGTAGGGACTTAAGTGAGCATTTTCCAATTGGAGGTTGCAAATAACAACAGCGTCAGAAGAAGTCCCTGTATGAATGCAAATCTTTGCAAATATAATTTACGCAAAATATGTTAAAATTGAAGCATTTTTCTGCGATTTGACAGAGAAGATGATACTGATACTGAGGTTAAGGCCAAGCACGTCATACAGACCGATACTAAGACAGCAATACCAAAAAGTAAGGAACAAAAATTTGGCGACTTATCAACGCCTAAGAGATTTTATATAGATAAATTAGGATTGACATAACCGAAAATCTAAAGCTTTATGAAGGATTCAACTTGGATTGGAACACCAACCGGTGCAGTTTACAAAAGCGACGTTTTAAGTACAGTTAACGGGCGTCATAATTGATCAGCAAGTCAGAAAGTCAAAGTACCTTACTTGGTCATTAGCCTGATCAAATTCTATTGTTACAAAACAAGTAAATCATGCACTGTTTTTAGGAAATTACGCCATCTTTGAGGGAATTTTGGACTTAAATCTTTTATAGTAGTTCTGGCAGATTTGTAAAGTCACTAAAGTCACGCGCAAATATCAAGGTACAGGGACCCAGGATAGTGTCCGACTCAATTCATTAAAATCAATTTATACGAAGATGTCAAAGACCACTGAAGCACGAAGATGAATTCGCAAATGTAACACATTTTCGTAGGAACTTTATTCAGAGAACTGCTGAGTAAGTTGATTGTCGAAGACTCTAAATTTTGGCTAACTATATACGAAGAAAACTCAAAGAGGCCACTCATTTGAGCTTGGCTCAGTTTTGAGAGACAGACTTTTGAAAGGTTAATGAAATTTACCGAGTGTGTCCTTAGTAGTAAAATTCAATTTAAAATCGGTTTTAAAAGGTTTTGTCAAAAAACGAATTGATGCACCTGTTAGAGAGGCCTTTTAAAACAATTTAATGTTTTCAAAGGAGCATTCCGTTGCCAGGAAATAAGCAAAAACAAAATGAGTCCCTTTACTTAAAAGCGCCCTCTATTGACGTGTTTTGTTCGGTACAAAAGTTCTTTTAGCTTCTGCAATTGGCACTAAAAAATGCGCTAATAACCTACATTTTGAGCTCCATTTTATACGTTTATGCAATTATTAACCTCATGAAGTAGGTACAACTAGTTAAAAGTAAATAGGGCCAATAGCAAAGGGTGGCTTTGTTTCAAAATCATGCCGCCTTCTGTCACAACGAAGCAATTTTGACGGCTTTAAATTGTAGCCTAAACCAATTAGCAGATATTTGCTCAAGTTATTAAAACAGAACCGTTTTCATCTTCTTTTTGCCTATTTCACATGTAACACATTTAAAAAAGTTAAATTTCAAACAAATCCACAGTTTTTGGACCTCACTTTTTATGATACCGTCCGCTTTCTTTTTCATCTGTTGATTATAAAAATTAATGAGCAAAGGGTGATCCAGAAAGGGAATTTCGGGGCGATTATAATCACTAGTTTACCAAGTCTAACAGCTGGTCTATTTTGGTCACTTTTTGAGTTGACGTGCTAAATGTACGACATGTACTTATGGCGTTTTCGATTGAAGAAAAGAATTGCCCTTTCTATGAAAAGAGCAAATCTAGAAGTGCTCTTTCGATGTATTCCATGTTTCATTGAAAAAGCGCACTTCCAGGTCAATTCTTAACACGACAGAAGTGTCCGGAATATTTTTACAGAATTGCCCTGAACTCACCAACACATACTAACAAAATGTCAGATTGAAGTGTTTGTTGTGTTATTAGAAACAAATTTTTCGCTATGTGATCCGAAAATATACAATTATGCGTGCAAAATGTAAACTTAAATTGAAATATATTGATTTGGCTGTATTTATTACTGCAGAAAACAAAACAAAAACCAAATCTTATATGGTGTCTACCACTCTAGTACGTTCCTAGTAAAAGTAGCGTTTACTGTCAATCTGACGTTTGTGTTCAGGTAAATCTAGTCTTGACGAATCTATTTGATTTAATACTAGATTTTTCAATGCGCCCTAGAACTTCTGGAGTGAACTGTCAAAAAAAAAACAAGTAAGAGGTTTCCTCGCTAGATTTAAGTGCGACCTAGCTGTTCAATGTTTCTAAGTTTAAAGCGATATTTCTAGTCACAAGTGTGTTGTAAAAAAAAATGAAACGGCAAAGACGATTCTGGCCGAAATTGACTACATTTACTTGGATTATATTTAATACTTTTATCGCCTAACTTTAATTCCTGCAGATTTTTTTCGTTTAAAAAAAATCAACCTTCTCCAGTACAACCAACCTACAGATATTAAATATGTATTTACAACTACACAACTGAGTTAAGTTACCGACAAAACTAATGGATTTTTTTTTGTTATTGGATGAAAAGTACATCTAAAGCTAAAATAGAACTGCTAAACTTACTGCTAAGGCAGAACATACCAATATAAAGTATTCTACCAAACACACAGCCTGTTCATCTTTTTACAAACTAAAATTTCGACTCTGCCCTATCAGATACAAGTACGCAATACTTCTACACAAAAAAAAAATATGTAATCTATAGAAAAATCAATGGTTTCACAGACGCGACTCAAGAAAATTTCGCCAATCAAAAATATCTTCATTCAATTAAATTTGGGTCCAAACAAATAACAGAGCCACCATAAACTTTTCTCTTCTACACTGAAACAAAAAACATGGGAAACTACCGCCACAAAAGAGATACAGTACAAAAAATATATATAATAAGATTACTTTGAATTTTTTATGTAAATCTACTTTAAACATGAATGGCAACGTTTTATCTACGATTAAAATAAATAAGAAATAAATAATTTTTTTTTCGAAATTTTTTGTTTTTTTTTTTTTGTTTAAGAAAAATTAAGTTGAGAACACACCTGTACAGATATAGAAAATCATGCAAACAACCTCATTTTTGCTGAGACGTCCTGTTTTTGCGAATCATACACACGATATGCAATATAGATGGGGTTGGATCGGTATGAGTATTTATATAGATTTATATTTGTTTAGTCCCAGTTCGTTAGTTTTTTTTTGTTTATGTATTTTATTTTTGTCATTTGCAGTAGAGTAGTAGAGACAGAGTTGGAATATTTTTTTTTTTGTTTTACAAAATTGTTTTTGATCAGAGTTCAATGTATACAAAAGAAAGATCGAGGAAAGAAAAAAAAGAGAAAGTAGAATAAGTAAAATATAGTTTTGTTTATACATAAAATAAATAAGAAACAAGATTATGCAAATTTATAGTATATAAATGGAACTTTGAATTCAAAAATATATAACTCCTATAAAGAATAAAATTTTCAACTGATTTGTACTTAATATTTTGGTTAAAAACAAAATAAAAAAAAAAATTTCAAGTGTTGGTGCGGAAATCAAGAGTGCAATAAAATAGTATTTTTTTTTCTTACTACATATATACGATTGTGTTTACAAAATATTCAGAAGGCGAGGCAGGTTATTTACACAACGATACATTTTACAACACAGATCAACTTGAAGAAGAACAGCTGTGCGGGAAATGAGGAACTGAGCTGAAATAAAGTGGAATGAGGGGTGCACTTGTAATATGACAGATAATGATCGATCAACTTGGGAAATGGACGATGTCATGGGTTGAGTTAAAATAATTTTTCTATGACACTTTTGCGGTGAACAAGGCAACAGATAGACAACAAAAACTGGTTGCACAGATCTTATAATTATGTCTGACTTATTTCTGACGGAAATGATATTTATCTTTTGCGTTAAATTATAACACTCTTGGTCTTGATTCATTTTCTGACACTATCGTAGTGATAAAGCTGCTAAGGGCCGTTTGGTGATACGACTCATAGCGAGTTAAGTGCCACATAAACTCTTATGTGACGGTTTATGCCCTAAGAAAAGTAGCCTATAAGTATTTAAGTAGAACTTAAATCGTTAAGAGTCGTATGAGCAAACGGCCCTAACAGATTTTCCTACTCCAAAAGGTTGATAACTTTTTATAACACTGTCAAATCTTTTGACGTTTCTTTTGATTGGAAAATATATAATATAATACTCGACTTTAGTGAAATTGGAGTTTGTTAACTTTAATTTTAACGCTACGATAAATCATAAGTTATTACTTAACGTATCTTCGCGGTTGCTTTGCTTTGGTTCTCTTAAAATTTATTTAATTGGTCCAGTCATTTTAACAAATGTTAACTGATCTGAGGTGACAGCTATCTAGCTTAAGCCAACCTGCTGTTACAATTCATTTGCATGTCGTCACCATAATTGGTACGCCTGAATTTGGAAATGCAACTGTGGACACAGTGACTAAGTTGTCATTGTACTGGAAAACTGCTGCAAAAACTGAAATTACAGCTAAAGTCAAGTCTGACAAGCATCAGAGAATAACTGTTAAAAAAAGGTTCGGTGCAAAAATGTTGGTTACTTCAATTCGTCGAAAAATGAATTTATTTAAATATAAGGTATGGTCAGCTAGGAGGGCCTACTTGTTTTGGACATTTATTTGATTTTCATCAAATAGTATCAAGGACCATCTTGAAAACCTCAAAAACATATTGGAGGTGAATGAATTATCTTCCATTTTGACACAATTCGCACATGCTCTAAGAATATGAATAAAACTTGTGACCGAGAGCTTTGATATGCAGAATGACTGACAAACTAAAAAGGAACCGCACGTTAACGAAACGCATGCATAGTGGCTATACGTCAAGAGTATGGAAGAAATGTCTGTTTGCGGCTGAGTAAGTCCATTCAATTGAAGTCATATACTGCACAGAGGTAGATTTTGGAAGATCAAGTTGTTAACATCGATTGCAAATCGAACTCGGGATTGACAGTGACAAAAGTTCTACAAACATTGAAACTATTGAAAGCCTTGACATCATCGAATGAATACGGAACGTGAAGAACGTCAAAGAACTTGAAGTGCGTCGAAAGAAATATGCTCTCACTTTAATGGTTCCAGTCTTTTGATCTAAAAATCAATAAATATTTAGGATTCCGCATGTTTTTGAGGTAGAAACAGACAGAACAGTACTGAGAATATACAAGCAGACGTCGTTTTGGACCACACTGGGATAAGCGTCTTGAGCAAACGATGACTCGTCTGCTAATGGGAGGGAAACTTTTACCATAAAAAGATCAAAAGATTGAATTACATATTTCAATAAAATAAAATCTATCCCGTACTATTGAAATGTCAAACCACGAATAAGAGTAATCTCACGGTAGAGCATCAAACAAACTTCTACAAAAAAAGCCAGTAAAGGACTGATACGTGTGCAACGTTTTGTCAGTTATTTTTTAACTTAAGCTTGTCATAATTGGTATATTCTTTAAATAAAGTTATTTACTATTTATTCCAAAGTGTGCTTTGGATTTCAACTGAGAGGAGTCCGTAGAAGGGAAGAAATCCCTCAAAGTAGCAAAATACTGTTTTAAAAATACATACAAATGGAAGTCAAGGCAAATCAGACTGGGTTAATCAAAATAGGAACTCAATGAAATGTGCAAATAACAAAAGGTTGGGCAGTAGGATAATCCCAAATTTTTGCCCTTTTTCTGCAAACCAATTCAGAAAGAAGTCGATATCAAGAGGGGTCTACAAGACTGCATTATAAGGCCAATATTGTTTTTTTTTTTTTGTAAATGCTTCCTCATATTACCTTATACGCCAACGAGTTTTGACCTTTATCTCATTGAGAAGTAGATTTTAACAATCGAAATGAGTTAAAGACTTTGAAATTATTTCTTCATTACAAAACTTTTGTTCGAAGGATTTCACTTTCGCAACGAGATATAGAAGAGGGTCGCAAAATCTTACGTTTTGAATTTCGGGACTATGATCCGTGTCATAATGGACTTTCACCTCCTATTCGGTATGAATTCATTGTCATTTGAGTAAACGATCGAGATGTTATTAGTGCCAGACAAATAAATATCAACAGCCAATCTTCTATTTTGACATTTGTACTAAGCAATGCACAATGAGCTACCTTTTTATGTCAGACTGTAAGTCGATCTGATATCTCGATTCCCAGTAGCTTAGTATCGCTGCATGAAGTTTGCAACTGGTTACGGACTTTCGAGATGAGACTTCTGGCACACGCAAGTTTAAAAAACATCCGCTTTCATTTTAATCATTTAAAATAAACAAAAAGGGAGGCAATTTATCAAACGTAAATGTGTATGCGCTCCGCTTTAGTTCAGATCGTTCTTTTCCAAATTGAAACCCAACAATTTGTTTAAAAATCCTACTTAAACTCATACTTACATAAAATAATCATATATCGCAAATGACTTGCATGCAAGGTTCAATGTATTGTTTAATGAAATGCAAAAAATAAATAAAAGATAAAAAGAAAAACACAAACAAAAAAAGGAGCCGAAGAAGAGAAAAAGAGAAGAACTAATAAAAAGGAAACATCACCGACAATCACAGGGAGGAAAATAAAACGCAGTCACCACACAGTAACTTAAGAAGACACCACAACCAATTGTAAATAAAAAAACAAACAAAATTTCTAACGAAAAAATAAACTTAAACAAAAAAATTTTAATAATTGTTCTTATTTTCACAAAACTTTGCTTGCCGACAACATTTAAACTTAAGCCAATTAAACAAATTCAATAAAAACAACAACAAAAAAAATCAATTAAAAATACAGAGGGATCTATCATCCCTCTCTTTCTAAAAACAAAGGACCACCGTGAAAATACCAAATTTTTGTTTAAACAAATTATAAATTTTTCCACTTACAAAGAAAATAATAGCGAAAAAAAATATAAACACGATTACACAAATAAACAAAGAGAGAAAAAAAACGTACTAATTTTTAGCAGTAAAACAAACAAAAAGTGTAAAATTAAAAAAATGTTATTTATATATGTATATAGTTATTATATTATTATTAATTGTGTCTCATTATATTTAAATAATATATATATATATATAAAAAAAAATGGCAGCCAGTAGTTATATATATAATTCTTGTTGTTAATACAAAACGACAAATCATAAACGCTCTAAGTTAAAAACAAAAAAGAAAGGTTAAACGTTAAGCTAAAAAATTACTTGTTATGTTAATAAATTTCTTCTCCTTATGCTTAAATATTTATAGTATATATAGATATATATGTTTAGGTTTAGTATTTCGTATATAATTATGCTTATATTCTCGTTGATATGGCATGCATTCGACATTTTGTAGCTCTTATTGGCAAACAAAAATAAAAAAACACAAATATTTTCAAAGGTCCTTGGTCGAGTTTCAGCGTATTTCTGTTTTTGATAAAGAAACTGAATGAAATTCACCACTTTGCATCAATCAAAGATAGGGATCTCTCTTCATTCTTCTTCTATTTTTTCAATAAATTTCGTTTAAATGCTGAACTCCCACCACCGATTTGTTAATTGGTGTATGTCTGTGTGTGTTGTAGTTAATTATTATGTTTTTTTGTTTTTGTTTAAGTAAAATCAGGCAAGGAATCAATTTTCTTTTAAGCTTAGATAGATGTTTCACTTTTTCATTGTTTAAATATAAAATTTACTAGTAAGATATTCTTTTTTTTACGTCTTAAAGTTGTCTAGTATTTTAATTTTTCCGTTTGTTTTGAACAAAAATTTACTTCGCTCGATCGTTATAAGATAATTAATAAGAATTTCGTTTTCTATGCGTACGGCTACGGCGTTGTCGATACTCACGCTTAATGATGACGTCAACATAGCTGGGGTTGGTATGAGCACGCGTTAATGAGTTGTAAAGTTCGCAAATGTAACGGCCCTGGTCGTCTGGACGCACGCCATGCAAATAGAGTTCTTGGTCCCTGACGGATGCATGTTCTGGCACTGGCTTTCCGTCGGTGCGACGCCAAGTGAACTGGAAAGATTAAATAAAGGGGGTTTAAGTTATATTACATATACAAATGAATTAAATAAGGTAAAAAAAAACAAATTTGATGTGGAAAAAAGAAATGTTCACAAAATTGTGAACGAAAATGTTTCTTAATATTTATAAAGGGTGTTGCATTTCATGCAATGTTTTCTCAAGGGGCAACTTTTAAACAAATTCAAAGCGCCTTCAACTACGAGTTCACTTTGTTTCCAGATCCCGGTACAAGACAATTTTCGTTTAAAAGTTGCGTAAATCAATGGGAACGTTCGGATACCTAGTTTAATGAGAAAGTCAACTAGATGCGAACTTGAATTGTCACGCGTTGTTAGGTAGTGCAATAATCTCCCGCTTTGACTGTCAAGTTAAGTTAACAACGAGCTCTTGGAACGGCGCTTAGATGGAAATCCAAATGTCAACAGAGTATTTCAACAGAATTTTCTTGAAAAAAACTAATCTGCTACCCCTCCGTCAACGTAAATTTAACAACTGGTCATGTGATCAATCTAGGTCAACAAAAATGCAAACAAATGCTGTCAAACTCCTGTCAGATTTACTGACATATAAGCTAGAAATCCAAACGTCCCCAATATAAGCGCTGCTACTGCAGAGCAGTTATATATGCCGACGCAAGATTTAAATTTCCATAGATGATAACGTAGAGAAAAAACAGAGATCAGGTAAAAATGTGTTTCTTTTATGTTTAATTTTTTTAGCAGATATATTATGTGTCCATTGAAATAGCAAGCTCGTTTGGTAAAGTACTCGTAATTACGAAAAAAAAGGTTTACACTTTAAACAACACTTGCTGGAAAGTTAAGGCCTGGGTAAATTCTTACGCGATTTTTAGCTAAACAATAAATTCGTACGGGTACGTTTTTGCAAGCATAAAATTATTAAAAATTTGCTAAGAAACTGTGTAAATGCGACCACGTACTGAGAAAATTGAAAAAAATGAAAGAAAACTATTTCCCCAGGTATTATTTAGCTTATAAAACATTCAATTCCAACTTATTTTGCAGATGCTGCATTTTACGATAATGTCAAAATGACATTTCTTAAACTTTTTGTAAGAAAACCGATCAGGTACTTCACTTTGAGAGATTTCTCTCTCGATTTTTGATAATTGACGTTTTTCATTTTTCTATGCGAAAGTACACGAACGAATTTATTATTGCGCAAAGGGTGAAGGTACTTGAAATCTGAAATTTTCTGGAATACAGCTGCACATGCTTATGTGGAGTGGTCTTTGAATCAAATTTGCAAGTCGTTCATGTAGAATGTCAATGATGGCGTGTAGCTGTGTAGCACGTAGTCCCGCCCTGCTCGAACCAAATGTCACATTGCTCGGAAGCCCAGTCAGCGAACTGAGGATCAGTTGGATCTTGGAAGGTGAAGGCCCAACCTTTGCCGTGACGGACACTCATATTGATAAGAAAAATGTATCATTTGACGTGCTGCTCAATCGTGTAACTTGCTTTGGTCACTTGGCATCATAGAATGATTAATAACCGCCAGATGAGACAGACGCCACCAAAGCAACATGACCGCCACAGGTTGCCAAACGTCGACCTCCCAATTAAAAAAACCCTTAACCAACTGTGATCAGAATTGAATCTTGTGAAAAGGACCTTCATTAGAGGTTTACAAACGGCTGGATGTTACTATTATAACTAAAGGAACAGCAAGTGTTTATTTAGTTGCTTTTTGGAATCTGCGTTTTTATTTACAATGTCAGATTTAAGATTCACCGACACGTATGGCCTTGCATTTGTGGGTTCAAATATCAGCCATTTTGTGTCCGTTGACAGTCGTTTGAAGCGAAACCAGCCACGTACTTGAAAACTATAGAGTTGTAAGCATGTGTGTTTGCGAGAGATGAAGCTGCCGCACAGATGTGGATTCCAAAAAATCACACAAATGCTGATGTTGGATGCTCCATGGTCTCCGAAAAACGTGAGATTTGGAAAACCATTCTTTTGTGCACAACGAAAAAACACATTGGGCATTTGTTAAAGGGTGGTTACAGAATTGTCGGACGCTTTTATAGCTTTCCCGTCAGCTAAATGCAAGGAAACAACAACCCTAGCAAAAGAAAACGCACTGCAAGAAATCCATCCCTGCATTTAATAGATATACAAGGTGGCGCAAAAGTAATCCTCCTATCAGAAAATGCTATAAATTTTGCGATTGGCCCCTGATGTCAGTTCTGTTTTGACATTTGTGTAGTAAACACATGCGAAATACACGTTAATAAACAATGTTACGCTACACTGCTCCAGAACGCTCAAGCTCAAGCCATCCTTAATCACCACCAAGAGGAAGATGATTTTTCTTCAAAAATAATCATGAGTGATGAGGCGCATTTCCATCTCAGCGGGTACGTAAATAAGCAAAATTTACGCTTCTGGGGCACTGAAAATCCGCGTGTAACCCACGAAGAGCCATTACACCCGCTCAAAGTCACTGTATGGTGTGCTGTTTTCGCTGGAGGAGTCATCGGACCTTTTTTCTTCGAAGACGTCGCGGGCCAAACGGTTACTGTGAATGGTGAGCGCTACAGAGCAATGATCAACGAGTTCTTTTTGCCGCAACTTGATGAATTGGGATTGGAAAACATGTGGTTCCAACAGGACGGTGCAACGGCACACACTGCATGTGCCACAACCGATATGCTGAAGGATGCATTTCCCGGGCGCCTAATCTCCCGTTTTGGCGATTTGCACTGGCCAGCAAGATCGCCTGATTTGACCGCTCCAGACTTCTTTTTGTGGGGCTTTCTGAAGGCGCGGGTTTATGTCAACAAGCCTCAGAAAATATCCGTCAAGAATGTGAGGACCTATCGCCGGAAGTTTTGGCCAAAGTGATGGAAAATGCCATAAAAAGGGCTCAAATGACAATCAACTGTGGCGGCGGCCATTTACATGACATCATATTCTCGACTTGATGTAAAAAAAATTAAAAGACCAAATAAAAATAATCCACAAGAAGAAAGTTTTTCATTTTTTTTTTAAATTACAGCCAAAACACATCGGAAGGTTATTTTTGCGCCACCTTGTACTTGACTTATTTCGTACTCGATTGGGCTTCTCAGAGCACTTTTGTTTGTTCCAGATAACTTTATGTTAGAAAGCAATCTTTTTCCGTTTTCAGAGAACTTTTGCGAATCTGAATTTTTTTCTCAGAGTTACTTCAGATTTACCAATCCAAGTGCGTTTGAGTTTGACATCTGGTGGAGCTTGATTACGTTTTCTTGGAATTTTTCAACTTCAAAGAAGCGCAAAAGTGGCTACACAAATTGCAATCTCACGAATATCAACAAAATAGAGTGCACGACTGGGTGGAACGTTACTTGTTCATCAAAAGTTTGGTTGGTTGTTTTCTTATTTTATTAAGTAGGTAAGTACAGATCTGAGAACCGATGCTAGATAATAGAAATGTGTGCAAACGAAGTGGGAGTTTCTAATTGTGAAAGGAAGTGGGTGCATATTCAACAAGGTTGAAAAAAATGGTAATATTTGCTAAAATTAAATTTTGCGTAGTTGTTATTGAATTTTTATCGGAAGTGGGGGAGGTTATAACAAAAATTTAGCATAGATATGGGAATATAAATCAGGAAATATAAATAATTAAAAAAACTGATTTTTTCGAATTTTTTGAGAAAAACTAAGTACGTATCTTATTTCTTATACTGATTTTATCTTTAATATGTATATGGATCAAAATCGTTAGAGCGGTTTTTGTAAAATTTGGCAGACAAATCAGCAAGTTTAGTTTGAAAAATATTATTGCCTAACTAAATATGTAGCTGAAAACCGAGTACGAGTTATTGTTCGGGATGTAAGCATTACTTGGTTTTTAGGGTTTTATCGAAATCGAAAATGGGGTTTTCGAGATATGAGCAGTTTTTAAAGTAAGCGTTTCCAGTGATTCGAATTGAAAATTAAGGACGCAATAATTTTGAAAACCATCAATTTTACCGTTTTCTAGTAAACTAAAGGAAACAACATTTTTCAAAAATTCATTTTACGATAAAACAGAGAAAAATTGAGTTTGCAATTAAGTTAGAAATGACCATATTACCTTCGAAATTAATTTTGGTTAGAATCGTATTCCAGATATGTCCAAATTTCAAAAGTACCGTTATTCGATTTTTTAGCTAAAAACTGAGTATGCAGTTATGTTAACTTCACCCACTAAGGCTTAAATATCAATTTTTGTTGAAATCGTTAGAGCCGTTTTCGAACAAATCAAACTGGTATGAACATTTTGTATGGGAAGTACCATTAATATTGAGGTTACCATGCAAAAACAAAAAAAGGCCCCGAGCTGTAAGCCCCAAAACTTTAAATCCGAAGTTTGAACGAAATCAGTTCAGCCGCGTAGGCTGTAGGCCTCGGGACATACAGACAGACAGACGGACAGAATTTTGCTAGCCACTTTTTTGAGTTCGCCTATCATCGTAATGCCAGAATTGATTAACATCTCGAGTTCGAAATTTTGTACAAATACAAATATGTATTCTCTTACTACGTAATGGAGAAAGTTAAAAAGAGAGCAAGTGACGTTTTTATGTATGATTAGGCATATGAAATCTGCAATCTGAGAGCAGAATCTGAGAGGCCCAATCGAATACGACATTATTTTGAAAAAGTGTACCAGAGGACGATTATTCCCTTCTCGAAAAGCGTATTATTTCGACCCAAATGCGCTTAATTATTGACTGTTTACGTATAACTAGCTCCGTGATATGGACTGTGGAACGTGGATCATTTTGCATATGAATAAAATATTAAGAAAACAAAGGATATGATGCGAAATCTTAAATGTAATGTCCACCCCAATTTCCTCTCCAAGCAAAACTGTATTGTATCAGTAGGTAATTCATTTGCGCTCTTGGGTATCTTCGGTACTCCTTTTTCATCGATATAAAATGATATCGCAGCTACAGTGATGTTATGTGTTAGTTTTGTTTCTAGCAACAACCCATGCAACTAAGAGACGCCCTTAAGAGGATTAAATGTTCCTGGTGTTTGGTGCAGAGGAGCGGAAATCGAAAATACTGATTGGGTGATGGTTCTTTAGACCTCATTTAACCATAATTAACCGAATAGACAGATTATACGCTTTTGCCAATTCATTATAATATTTTCCAAAAGAGTTTTGAGACTCGGTGGCGTATGCGAATTATTTATTTTGTTTACCTCACGCTTGTTATTCCTTTTTGTGTACCAGATAGCATGAACGCTTTTTAGCACTTAAATTGAGAAACCAATCATTTAAGGCATGGAGGTTATGGTCCCCTGATTTGTAAAGTATGCAAATTTTAATTTTCAATACAGCTGTAACTAAAATTCTGCGTTCGGTCTAGGCTTTTACGGAATTGACGCGAAATATTTTGTCGCCACAAGAATTAAGTGCTGTCACTTAAAATATGTTGGAAGCACGTTTATAATTTCAATAGCGGCTTATATAAAAAGCTCTCATACACATGCTTGAGAGGCGGAATATAATATCCCGGTAATTTACAAGGAACGACTTGTCGGAAAGGCTTTTCAGCACAATTTTATTGTTATATATCAGAAACCCTGATCTTAGAACAAGCGTTGATCGAACTATTAAAGTAATACGTAAACGAGATTTCTAAACGTAGTGATATGAATTATCAAAGCACAAGCAATTCCTCTTTAGCATCTCAATATAACCTTTACCTCAGATTTGGCAGCTATGAGTGACGATCGATAGCAACTCTGCTGGAGATATGAAAGACATCAAAATCAGTCAAGAGCCTGGTACTTTTATGAATGTAAATGACCAATATGGTTTCAAACAGTTGCAAGGGCAGACAGATCATATGAGAGCAGTAGGAAATTTAGATCTTACGCAATTTGCTGGACCGAACCCAGAAAAAATATTCTACGAAAAAGCCAAATCAGTTATGGCCACTGTGCTTAGCAGTACTTAAAGGTGTTCACTACTAACAGATGTACAGTAAAAGACACACTCCTCCCACTCATGCGGTGTTCAATGATTTCATACACAAATATCATAATCGCAAAACTTACGGTGATGTACGATGGAAGTGGCTCCCTTGGTGCCTTAATGTCACACGTCAACCTCACGTCTTCACCTTCGTTGATTTCGTAGCGTCGAGTATTTGCTGGCTGTTCAACTGGAGCCCCACGGTTCACAACAACCTCGGCTACCTTGGTAGTGTTGCCGTATGCGTTGATCGCCGAACAGTAGTAACGTCCAGCGTCGGCGGGTGTAATTGCATTGAATCTCAGGTATTGTCCGTCTGTTCGGACGGATCTACAAATAAAAGAAAACAAATTCCACGTCAATATCATTATGTAAACACACTCAAAAAACTCTTCCTTACGATGGCAATGGACGATTGTTGTCGGCATACCAGGTAACCTCAATTGGCTGCGCTCCGGTTACCTCGCAAAGCATTTCAACATTTTCGTTGGCTCGCACATTGATTGGCATCTCTGGGTGGAATGTAATGCGTGGAATGGGCGATAGAACCAATTCAGCAATAACGAATGTCACTGGTTTGCCGCGTGGATCGTAGGCACTGCAACGATACTGACCAACGGCATCAGATTCAATTCGGCTGATAATTAAGTTATTCCTATCTAGATATGAGCTTCTTGGCAGAGGTCGTCCGTCGACACGGTCCCATCTGGTTTGCAGTTGCGGAGAGTTCTCTGCGAAGGACATAAATAGAGAGGTCAAAAGGTCCTCGAAACTCGCGATTATTTGTAATGAACATACCAATGTCACAGCTTATGGTAGCAGTGTCACCGATTTCCACACGATAAACAGAGTTGGTCGCATCTGGTGGTGGTGGTTGTGGCCGATATATTGGACGGTTTGTCTGTGGCAGGTCTACATCACTAAGTCCTAAGCGAAAGAAACGAAAATAAATTGTTGAAAGCATTCTTGTATACATTTTTTGCGGTCGGGTTGATATTACCAGCTTTGGCACTCTTGCCTAGGTTCACCCGCAGCATAAAGCCAAGATAATTATTTAGTAGAATATTGAGTCCGCGTTCCGCAGCTCATGTGAAAGCTCTTTGCATTGTTTCATTTACATTGCGGGCTCATAGAGAATATACAAATACAGCGGCTTTTACATGAACTACAGATCACGGATATGGATCCACTGTTTGCCCACTTACCGGTATCACCTCGGCGAGGAACAACTCGTACGCTCACATACTTGGCATCCTCTCCAGCTTCGTTGCTTGCCTGGCAGATATATACCTTGCCGTCCGTCATTGTGACGCGATAGATTTCAAGAACTGCTTGTGAGGAGACCGAGAACGGTTGTATTCTGGTATCAATCTCAGTGGTCTGTCCATCAAGCCAATGGACCGACGGACTAGGAGTGCCAGTGGCTGAGCATACAATCTTGAGCTCTTCACCTTCGGTTACTTCGATATCTTCATCGCGGGGCTCAAGCGTGATCACTGGTGCTTCTTGGACAGTGATGCTGATGGTGCCAGTGACCTTGCCAACGATATTCTCAGCAGTGCACTCGTATTCACCAGCATCGGATAGTACTAGGTCAGTAATTCTAAAGAAAGGAGACATCAGAATCGAATAGACCCTTCGAGACCCTTACTTACGTTCCAGTTCCTGGATAATCCTCCCTGAATCGTGACGGCAAGGGATAGCCATCAACTCGGCGCCAAGTCAGCTTGGGTGTTGGTATTCCGGACACAAAGTGACAACTCAACGATGCCGCGCCGCCGACAGGTAATTTTTGCGGCTCTGTTGGATAGAGCTCAATAGATGGACGCTCACGGGCTGCAATCAAGTAAATAATTGATGAGCATATAACAAGAAGTAGATAGAGATTTGGAACAATCGTATTACCGACTCCAGTTTTGAAAGCTTAGTATGGTTAAATAATTTTGTTTTTGTTTTAATGAAATTGTGAGGTTATCTTTTCAACAAACAGTATGGCAGACAAAAATTAAATTAAAAAGAAAAAAATTCTTACGTTCAACATCGATTGTGGTGCCAGCTTGATCAGAGCCGAGAGGACTTTCTGCAACGCAGAGGAAGACGCCACGGTTTGAGGGCTGTGCGTTGATAATGCGCAGCACGTTGCCGGTTTGTTGGATATTGGAGTCGAGGGTATCATGAACTTTGGTCCATTTGATTGTTGGATATGGAGTGCCACTGGCTTCACATGTGATGCTAAAGTCTTGACCTTGAGTGATAAGGTTTTCCGCTTGAAGTGGCTTAACTGTCGGTGGAACTCTGAAACGAACGAAAAGTTAAATAACATTCTACTGAGGTGACTTGCAACACTTACCCTCCTGGACCGCCACCGCCGCCGCCTCCTCCGATAACAACCTCTCTTTCTTCAATAGTGACGTAGGACGTGGACGTATAATTCCTTCTGGCACGCTGGTCCATTCCAGTACAAATGTATCTGCCTGTATCGCGAAGCGAAGAGTCTCGGATTACGAGCTCATTACCGCTGACCACAAAGTTCCTATGCCATCTTACAGGAGCGCCGTCCTTTGTCCAATCATAGATCAGAACTGCCTGAGTTCTGGGTTGGCAGACTAGTCGAACGGTATCGCCAATAACACCCCGGAACTGTGGTGGTTCAATGAAGACCAGATCACGAGATGGTGGTGGTGGTGTTGGCGTAGGTTGTGGAGCTTGATTTACGTAGATATTGACGGTACGTTCAGCGGTTCCAATTGGATTTGCTGCATAGCAGCGATATGCGCCCTCATCGGACTTGCGAACTGATGAGAAGATAATGCGGTCACCTTCGACGTGTGCGTCGCGGGATAAAGTTCCACCGAGGCGAGTCCATGAGACTGTGGGTTGGGGATTTCCCTCGACTTCGCAATCGATTTCGAATGGACGGTACTCGTCAACTGACACATATGGTGTGTTGAGATTGATAACCGGCGCAGATTCTTGGCTTCGCGCTGTGGAAATGATTTTAATTTTAGCAAATGGGCAGTCACGAAAAATGGTGAAGGTTTGAAGAGGGCCGAACTGAGCTGAATTGGAGTTCTATTTCGTGTAAGCTTTTCAGAAGATTTCTAATAAAGCACAAAATGTGCCTGCGTTGATATCTGGTTCAGCAATGTCGAGATTTCAAACGCGTCACAATTTTCTAAATTAGGATCTAGTTTCTAGCTAGACATACTAGCTTCCATAACCATAAATATTTTCTAAATAAATGTAGTTTAGCTAAGCTGAATATCAATGGCTTACATTTTTTAGCTGGTCGTACTTCACAAAACGTTACTATTTATGTTGAAACACCAGCTCAGCTGAATAGCTTAATTTGTAGTTCAATATCATATCTAGAGGTTCCTTTTAGCAGAAACCCTTTTTAACTCTAAGACAATGCAATTCAGCTGAGCTGAATACGAATGGGATAGATTTTGTAGCTAACTTCACACAATGTGAATATGAATGTAAAAACACATCCCAGATCAGCTGAGTAGCTTAATTCGTGACAAAATTTCATGTATAGCGTTTTTTTAAAGATAAATCCTTTCCAACTCTACGAAAACTCAATACAGCTGAGCTGAATACGAATGGGATTTATTTTGCAGCTAGTCTAACTGTACACAATGTGAATATGTATGTAAAAACACATCCCCGCTCAGCTGAATAGTTTAGCTCGTGACTGAATATCCTATTTAGCTTCTTTTTTTTACAGAAATCCTTTCCAACTCTAAGAAAACTCAATTCGGCTCAGCTGAATAGCTTAATTTTCAACTGAATATCATATTCAACGGCTTCTATGTAACAGAAACTCTTTCCAACTCTACGAAAACTCAATTCAGCTGAGCTGAATAGCTTAATGTTCAACTGAATATTATATTCAAAGGTTGATATGTAACAGAAACCCTTTCAAACCATAAGAAAACACAATTCAGCTCAGCTGAAAACATCTTTTTAGCATTTTCACTACATAAACATGTTTATACCATATTTTTCAGCCAATTCCTTAGCATATCCTTGTTAGACATGTGAGTTAGGTAAATATTATACGAAAATACTTTGCAATACTAAGACGACAAAAAAACTTACGTGACACCGTAATTGAGACTTGATCTTCGAACGTCTTGATTCCACCCTTGGCTTGACAAATGTAAATACCAGAATCCTGAATTTGCAGGTCGCGCAGGAAGAGTGATCCTCGATTTTGAATGGATTGATATGGCAGACGTCCATTTAACTTGTACCAAGACACCAGAACAGGCACCTATAATGCACGAAGTACATTAATCGCAGTTCATCAACATTTCGCAAAAGACAACTTACCCTATTCACGGTGAACATTCCGGAACAGATCAATGTGACAGCTCCGCCAATTGGAATGATACTGATCTCTGGTGTTGTGATGGACACTGTGATTTCTGTATCATATTGCGGAGGTTGAGTGGTTGTTGGTGGTGCGACTGGTCGATCTGTGCGAGAGGACATTTTTATTTAGAAAACAGTTTGGACAACAAGACAATTATACATAGTTAGTCACATGATTGGTGATGTTTATGAATTTTGTTGATGCTGATCATTTGGAGACAAAGATCAGACAAAGATCAGAGAAGTGCTCGGATTAGTTGACTTTTTATAAAGATAAGACCAGAGAAACTTGAACGGTTCCAAGTGATGGAACAATTCAACAAAGTAGAGAAAATTACTGGACAAAAAAGGAATTAGAGGTAGGATTGAGTAGGTCTACTTAGATTCTTCGAACTGAGATGTAGGTATTCCTTTGTTAGTTCGAGGTAGTTGCAATAAATAAAGTGCTTAAAGGAGACACTTAACAATACGATAGAATGGGACATTTATATTTCCACTTTGGTTTTGTCAATTGCCAAGGGACCACCTAAGCTCTACTGAATCATCATAGGAAGTTCGGGTACGAGGAAACTGCGAAACGGCTTCTCGAGGATTTACTAAAAAGAAAGAAAGAAGGACAACCTGCGCCCGTTTCCTAAAGCGTGAGTCACCCTGACGGAGATATGTGTACACTTTTTCCAATTCACTTGATTCCACAAGGCCCTTTTAGGTTTTTTGTGCTGATTGAGTGCTTATTTATCAACCGAGCGAGCTAAATTTAGTTTTAGATTGGTTTTTCGTTTTTCTTTGCTAAACGCTCTTTTTTTATATGTCCAGTCCGTTCCTTACCCATGCTTTGAAACTGAGGTTATGTACACAGCATCGGCGAGCTCCTATCGAACGGTGTTAGAAGAAGGCGTTCTCGTCAGCCCCACAGTAATCCCCATCGAACTCAGACACATTTAGGTCCACCAGGATGCAGTCGCAGCTCACAGTAAGAGGGTCATTAGGTTTGCATTGTAAATTACCTTTCGCAGTTGGTAATAATGAAATCTAAGGCCCGAGTGCCACAAGCAATAATCTTCGTCACCATTCATGCTACAAAACTGACACGTTGCATACGCACAGAGCACGTGACTAAAACCAACACTTTGAGTTGACAATACTTTCACTCTTACACCTTTCCTGACTACAATTCAGCTGACTATACTTTTGGTGACTACATTTTGCCGACTATCTGCTATTTGGGGTCGATGTCGCAAAGTTTTAAAAGGTCCAGAACGAAAGAAAACAATTTAAAGAACAGTTTACTTCCCGGTGCAGGTTGATTTTGTTAAGGAAACCCTTAAAGTAGAGTTAATAAGCTCGGTTTCGATCTAACTTGTTAGTACGGTCTTTCTACGAATCGTTCTACACATGTAACACATTAAGACTAAAGACGGACAGCTACATTTTGTAGGTTTTTTTGTTTTGTGTCGCTCAAACATAATTGTTGATCCAGACGTCGTATATAACACACACATAATAAAGACTGAGAGACAGACTTTTACGAGAACTACAACAGAACAGAAATACGAAACGAATCCCATTTTTATTTTCTCGCAGCACCTGGTCTGACTGGCAATGATGAATGTGGCCACAAACTACCCGAACAATTCGAGCTGGGAAGCAGTGATCCGATTATTTGTTTGCCATCGACAACATCGTATGTCTTATTTGGGGCGATTGTTACATTTGGCATCAAAAATATCCTAATTCCGCCGCAACACTTCGGCCTCTCACTTAATTGCTCAACTGGACCTGTTATTCAATGTAAGCGGGGTTGGTGAGGAGTAAATGAAGAAAAATGAAAATGGGAGGATGCAGACAAAGTGAACACTCACCAGTTCCGTAGTTTTGACAACGATCACCAGAGTAACCCGATTTGCAGCGACACTCAACGTAGCCGCGATCGCTCTTACTGCACGATTCAGCGCCGTCACTGCATGGGCACTGCACGCACGATCCCAAAGCGGATCCACTTACGTCGTTGTTGTCACGGTAAAAGAGAGGAGAACACGTTTGACAGCTCCTGCCGGCGTAGCCAGCTGGGCATTGGCAGACTTCAATGTCGGTGACACGTTGCGCACCTATTTCGGTGCCGGATTCGCCGGCCGATTCGAGTATCACATTGCCGATAGAGGATAACTGGGTGGGGATCTTTGGAGTGGCCCGAATCAGAATGTATTGCAAGTTCGAGAGTACTGTCAAGATGTCGCTACGAGAGGCCTTTTGGCCATTGTCACGGATCCAGTTCTCCTCCTCGTGCAAACGTACTTCGATGTCTTCATCTTCGGTCGTGTCTGGATGGCGAGTCCATATCAATTTTAGGCCGTTGCCAATGAGAATCACATCCTTGCCATCTTCGTAGTTACCATTGCTTTCGACGCGGAGTATGAATGAGAGCTTGCCGCCATACGACTTGAGACGGTCACCGGCGATCGTGTTGGGGAGGCTCCAGTACTTCTGGGTGTACGACGGAAGACTGTAGGTGTACATGTTGCTTCCGATGTCCAGGTCCATGTTATCGCTGTCCAAATGGTCGCCATTCTCATCGGCTATTATCGGCAGTGACTCAAGGAAGGGAATCGGTATGAGTTGTCGGTAGAGATTGGAGTTGTAGCATTGGTTCGATGCTCCAGAGCAGAAGCACTCGGAACAACCGTCGACTTTCGATGCGGACAGATCGAAGCTGCCCTGACGACATTGGTCGCAGTATTGTCCGACGACGTTGCGTTTGCATTCACAATATCCGCGGTCGCAACTAACTGTTCCGGCACTGTTGCAATTACTGCAGATGCCCTGGTCTTCGCCGGATGGCTGGCAGTCTCGTGGGGAGCCATTGGTGGCATTGCCCGAAAATCCTGGGGCGCACTCATCACAAGCATATCCAACGGTGTTGTCACGGCAGTTCTGCGCGAGAATATGTTAAAGTAACGCTGCTAAGATTCAATCAAAAATGACTTACCAAACAGTTGCCAGTCTCAGAGTCGCACTCGTTTGAATGACCGTTACATTCGCAAGGAATACACAGGCCTAGGAAATGGCCACCTTCTAGATCTTTCTTATAGCCAGGTACACAGCGTTCGCACGACAGGCCTGTGTGCTCTGGTGGGCAACGGCATTCTTCGACTTCATAGGCACGGCTGGATCCACGGTTAGTTGGCTCGGCAGTGTCTAAACTGACGTACGTCAAAGTACCGTCCTTGCTGACTGTTGTGTAGGTGGCCTTGATAAAGATCGCTTGAATATCAGCCAAAGCCATGAGCAGTTGGCCGCGGTTGACGGTGTTTCCGTCGCTCCGCTGCCAGTAGCTCTCCAGAATTGGAACGGTGTATGTTTGCGAGACACTTGGGTTCACTTGCGACTTGCGGAAATGATGGATATCGTCATTGGCCTGGAAATATACAGAATAGAATAGAGATGGTATTTTCCCTGACAGGATGTACACTTACGCTCTTAATGACCACGTCTGGGGCGACATTTCGCGAGTTGTGACCACCGGGCAAAGGACTATAGCTCAGCGTGTAGTTCAATTTTCCACCGTAGGAGGTGAGCTTTTCACCCAAGAATTCGGCGGGCAGACTCCAGTAGAGAACATCATTTGGCTCTGAGCGTTCAAAGGCCAGCTGGCTATTGACTTCAGAGAATTGCACAGGGATTGGATCGCGACGTTCGTAGCCCATGATCAAGTTAAAGCCATGTGGGGCACGGGAACGTCCAAAGTTTGTGGCCACTGAACTGCGATACCACGAGCTGCTGGAACACTGTTTTGAGACTCCCATGCAGATGCACTCCACGCAGCCGGAGTAGGTGAACGAGTTCAAGAAGAACGAGGATGGTGCGCATTGATCGCAGCGGGCACCGGTGACATGGGACTTGCACTCACAGGTTCCATTAGGACGGGCCATCAACGTGCCATCGGCATTACAGTCATTCTCTGGCCTTGGATAGCAGCTGATTCCACGAATTGGATCACCCACATAACCCTCAGCGCATTTCTCACAGCGGCGACCAGTGTAGCCCTGATTGCAGTTGCAAATGACATCTCCATCTTGGTTAAGCGCGCACCCACTGGCAGAGTTGCTTTGTGGGTTCGCTTGCGGGCACGGGCATGGTTGGCATGGTATTGAACGACGGGGATCACCGAATGTACCGGGTGGACATGATGGTTCATCTGGAACACAGCGTCCCAGCCAAGGACCTCCTGGTAGACGGACAAAGCCTGGAGCACAGCGTTCACACGAATCTCCCACGTATCCAGTTGGACATGAGCACTGTTCAACCAAGGACGCCGATCCCAGACCACGATCATTCACCGCTGCCGAGTCCATTTTAATGTTGGTCAACTCCACTTCTCTCTCGGTGGCATCGATGTAGCTCAAGCGTATCAGGATATTCTCAACGTTGGCCAAGATCATCATGATCTCTTCACGAGTTGCACGCCGGCCATCGGGCTTCTGCCAGTTGCCGGCGGTAAACTGAACTCTAATATTGTTGTTTGCATTCGGCTGTGCCTGGGTGCGGCTACGGTGTGTCAAGGTGTACCCGTTTCCGGCGATGATCACGTCAGGGGCATCAGTTGGGCGACCTTGTCCTTGATACTGAACATCGTAATTCAGGTATCCTCCGTACGAGCGCAGTTGTCCACCTTGATAGTCGGACGGGAGGGCCAAGTACGGCAGCAGAGGGGAGTAGCCTACGTCCGACACACGGAACTGTACACCATGATGAATGGCCAGGATGTTATGGCCAGTTGATTCGGTGATTCGTACTTCTTGGTATGGGCGGATTTCGACTCCCACCACGCGGTGGGACGTAATTGGCGGCTGTAGGGAATAGCTGAACAATTCAGCGCTCTTACAAGTCTTCGAAACGCCAAAGCAGAAGCAGTTGATGCAGTCGTCCTTGCGCTCAGCCAGTTTGTTGAAGAATCCGGCTGGGCATACACCGTCATCGATTGCCACCGACACTAATGTGTCTGGAGTGACAAACAGAGTTCCCTTGGAGTTGATAATTTCACAGGAATACGCTCCGCTGTCTCGATGTTGCATATCCCTACAGAAAAGAGTTCCCAATCCCCCGTGAGACTGCGACTCGCACTTCTCAGGCACATGGCCCCAGTTGAGACGCCACACGATCACTGGAACCGGAACACCGGCTGCCCGACACGTGATATTCAACACTCCACCAGCTGGAATGATCAACCTTGGTGGTGGTGGGCGAATCACCGCTGGAGCAGCTGTAAAAAAAAAAAGATTTCATTAGTTTCCAGACTGAGGTCATCATTTGAACCATCAAACTTACTGCAGCCGATTTCGTCAGATCCGTCATTACAGTCGTTAGTGTTGTCGCAATGGAATGACCGGGGAACGCAATGTCCACTCTTGCACTGGAATTCGTCGTACCTGCATGGGGTGCCGCTTGGTTCAGCGTCACAACTGTCCTCGTCGGAGTTATCACCGCAATCGTTCTCACCATCGCAACGCCAGATACGATCGACACACTTGCTGTTCCTGCACAAGAACTGATTTGGTTGGCATTTGCGGCCATAACTGCAACTCTGCTCATCCGATGTGTCCGAGCAGTGAGGGATTCCATCGCAGATCTGGTGTTTGTCGATACACTCGCCATTCATGCAGGTAGCTTGGTTCTCGTGACATGCTGTTGCCGGGCGATCAGCGTTTGGATTGTCTGAAAGGGTGGATAGATTTCGTGTTAGGATCTGAAATTACTTTCACAGTTGCGCTTGTCAAAGCATTTACCGGGTGGACCATTCCAATGGAATGCAGGGGAAAGAAATAAAATTTATTTTAAATAAAAGGCGTTTCATGTTGGGCATATGGAAACACACACACACACACACACATGTGTGCTTCCATGCCGAAAGGGATTTGTCATACCTAAGCCAAAGAACTCAAGACCGATGTGCGGCACAGTGCCATACTTGATCTTGGTGGACGGCGCTTGATATTTATGAACTCCCCAAGCTGAATGTAGCATGGAATTTTTTGTTTTGATGCTTAGAATAGTTATTTTTCTTTTTTATTACACTTATCGAGCGATTTGATTGGTTCTCTGGAATACTTACATCTTTCGACTGTCAAGTGGACGGAAACGGATTGTCCCTGGATGTGTGTTGGGTAGCCGACAGCTTCGCAAATGTATTTACCGGAATCGTCAACCTAGAAAGAGGTAAAGTGGTTTGGATAATAATTTGAAAAATATGATTTACGTTGCTAAATTTTGGTAAGATGTAACCGGGGCGATCTCATTTTGACAGAGTTTTGACAGAGCTAAACTGTCAAACGAAAGTTTGCGTTTAACACATTAAAATTATTTCTTTATACGTTCAGAAAACGATCAGAGCGCACTCTATTGGTTTAGAGTTAATTTGCTAATTTTGACAGCTACCCATATGATTGCTAACACTGGACACAATGCCGGTAAAATTTAAGGAGTTTGTGGCAAACAATTTACAACTCATGTTCATACTCGTAAGGAGCAAGTTTACATCTATATTGGTAATCATTTATGACAGATATGTAGCACGCAAATGTGCTTTATCGGTTCAGAGCAGGTTTGAGTTCTGTTCGGTGGTCGGCTCTGAATGAAAAAAGAAAAATAAACTTGGCAAAGTCAAAGCAAAAGTGGGAAAGATATGTCTATGAATGAAGTCATAAAGCCAAATATACTCCTATCTCCTATGTGTTTTCAAAAATAACTTAAATTCAATAAAAACACCTTGGACTGAGTGCGACAATGGGCTGACAAATTTTGATGGACATTGTTTTTATACAAGCAAAACATAAATATATAGTTGGCGCAACAGCTTCGTGTACTCTAGGCCTAGCTTCTCACAACCGTTTGCTTTGTGTGCGTTTTTATTTTCCGGACGAATGAAAGGGACCTGCAATTTTATGCCGCGAAGGCCTTTCATGGCAGTTATACTCCCGGCTGTTTGCCAGACGTTTGCGAGAGTTGGCGCAGTAAAATAAACCCTAAGATTAAATTTATATTTTTCAGGGTATCGAAACTGAATTCACTCGCTCAGCATACTAACCACTGAGCCCACGGCAAAAAACGCTTATTGTTCTTGATCTTTCTACATGGCATCGAAGCACGAACACTGTCAAAAGCGGATCGCTTTGCGCGCTTGCTCGGTAATATCTTTGATAATATATAATATATAATTTGTTATCGAATGAGCCTAGAGAAGAGAAAGACAGTACGGGAAAATTGATCTGTTCAAGGAGATTTGCTTCAATCGTCTAAGATTGGCAATGTTTCCGACTCCACTCTAAGGGACAGCGCGAACGAGGAACAATATTCTAGATAAAGCTTGCTGGAGGAACTCTTGTTGGTTAAGGCGCCACCAAAAGTATGTAAAAAGGTATGCAATGGTTTCTCAAACAAAGTGTGAAGGACTCTCGCTTGGATTTTCGGTCGACCTGTTGGTCTGAGAGACTATGCCAAGACCACTGAACCAAACCTAACCTATCTGACAGCTGCTTTCTTCCAAACAATTTTATTTTCCCAACTAAAACGAAATTCTAAAGCTGTAATAGCTTTTTGGAAAATATTCTCAAACATAAATGTGATTTCTTAAAAAACAAACAAAAAATTAAACCGCAGCTAAAATTGTATTCTATTATATGCAGGTCATTGACTTATTATAATATGGACTGCTAGTAGCCAACTTCACGCATGTTCCAAAAATAAGAAGCGCTACTTTTTTACAGTGGAAAACAAAATAAACTTCAATCGACCAAGTTTACTTTCATTACAAAGTTGCGTGTGGTATACCTATGCGTTGAGAGAGTGAGAGCTAATGTAGGATTGGTTAGTGTTTTTTTATTTATTTATTTACCAATAGGTGTTTCTATATTTTACTTAGTCCTAGTACCTACTTAGTTCCGTAATATTTTACTACTGTATTCTCAATTTAATCAAACCCTTAACACAAACCAAACGCATTCAATACGAAACACAAAACAAGTGAACACCTACCTATATGAACATAAAAGCAAGAGGATTGGTGGCCGGCCATTAGCAATAGTATTTTTTGTAGTTCACAAGCACTTACAGGGATTGAAATTATTAAAACAACAATGTAAAAATATCAGTTTTGGGGGCAGACGTACGAAAGACATCCATCTCTTTAAATTCGTCGGTACAATTGAGAAGATTCACCTCCAGGGATATTAATTATTATTATTAGTATCAATATTTTTATATCAAAGGACGTCTCGATGTAACTTTAGAAGCAATGGCCCCATCAACAACTTGACAAAGGATTTTAATAAGTTCAATAATGTGATTGATTTCAAACTTATAAAATTAAATTTAAAACAAATTTTAAAAGAAATGTAACATAAATGTTTAAAAAAAAATACTAGCAATTGATCAACTGTGGCTTAAATGTTAAAGTAGCTAAATAAATAAATTAATAGATTAAATGTTACATGGAAGATACCTGTAGGTTTTTTTTCTAATTTATGAGTAAATAACTTAAATAAATACAGCCTTATTTATTAGAATTTTCTATACGCGCCTAAACACCTGTATAGTTATGCAGCGTATAGTATTTATACAGCCTTTATACACCCTTCCAAAAATTCTTATTTATAAAACATTTTTCCATGCATACTAGTTATACACTTGCGTCAAAAAAAGGTACTGAAAAGCAGAAATCTATTACATTTATCTGTCCGAAAAGATAAAAAAAAACTAGGCAGCTTGTGCGAAATGCAAATTCAAATACAAATAGGAACTAAAAAATGTAAAAGTAAAAAAAAAAAAGTTGGGAGATTTGGGACTCCTGAAACGGTACCTTATGGAAATTAAAAATAATTTTTAAAACAATTTAAAATATCTCATATCTGCACATATTTCTTATCGAGGAAACTTGTAGAATCTTTAAAATTGAAAGTAAAAATGTCGATACAAAATATCCAATTTATTTTTGATTTCATTTAAAATAAAATGTGACACATTTTTTAAGTCAAAACGACATTTTGATACTATTCCACCTCTATACAAGCACTAAACAAGGTCCAAGCGCATTTAGCTTATATTTAAAAGCACTATACGACGTTGAATAATTGTTAAAAAATAAGGTTTATCGTTTAGAGGCATTTTAAAGGGTGCATAACTTTATACACTCTTTACAATAAGGGTATTCACTTAACCTGATAAATTTATGCAGCTCGTAAATGTATAAATTTCTGCGGTGCTTTATGTGAACGCCCCTCGGAAATGTCATTGCGTAAATCGCAAAAATCGCCTGTCAAGTCGGTTGTCACACTCAGCCAGGGTTACCCTTGGGACACTTTAGTGTCAATTGGACACCTTTTCGATCACTCGGACTTTTAAAATCATCGATTTTGGGCACTTTTTAGAAATTTATTAAATTTGTTTTCCTATGTATAAATATTGCCTATTCTTTTATAAAATTATATTTATCTACTGTTAGCCAATGCTACCTGAACTGAATTAATGTATTTGAATTAATTTTTTTTGTTTTTTTTTTTTAATAAATATTGTATTGAATGTTGTTACGTTTTTATACAAATTATATGGGCCACTTTTTTACCTCTCACACACCTTTTTGCTTTTTGGACACTTTGTAAACATTTTCAGAGGTAACACTGCACTCAGCTGTTCAAATTACTTGCAAATTATCAAAATGTCTCTGCTTCTGACCAACGATGTGTGGAGTTCAAGCGAGTGCGTTGGAATTTATAATTTTCGTTTTGCTGCAAATCATAAATATTTTGCTTTTAAAATGAAACAAGAGCAGTACGAAAAATTATAATGAAAATTTCCGATTGGAGTGAGTGCGTACACACACCACATTAGTGTAGTCAGGTAGACATGTCAAAACAAATGCATTAAAAAAAAATGTATTCAAATCACATTTTTCAAGAGTCAAGATTATTTGAAAATAAATTCTATTGAAAATTTGCGCTGACTTTTCAACATTATAAGAATGAGGAAAAAATGTAGTGTCATACGGGCTTAAGTACTCAAAATTATTTTTTTAATTGAATTCTTATCATTTTGAGATCTTCCTAAAAAAAAGCTCTGGAAAAAAACAAACAACAGACGGCTGTATGTCAAAGTTTGACATTTCTGATTTGCGCAACTTTCCGCGGTTGATTTCCGAGTCTAAATCTTCGCGGAACATTATGAGGTCTGCGTTAACTATTCTCCATACAAAATCTGACAGTTCATTTACGAGGTGGTAAATTTCTGCAGTTTACGCAGTTTGTGAGGCTTTTACGCGTTTAAGTGAATACCCTTAATACCTTTATAAATAAGGCTGATAATATGTTCGTTCGGGTACATTTTTGCAAACGAAAATTATTACAAATTTGCTAAGAAACTGTGTGAATGCGACCACGTACTGAGAAAATTGAAAAAAATGAGAGAAATCCATTTCCCCTCTTTCCATTTTTTTGTAATTTTCTACTCGCCGAATTTCGACTTACTGACAAATTAAAAATGGGGACATTCAAGTATCTAGTTTAGTAAGTCTGACAGCTCTCTCACTAGATGAAACTCGGCTCTGACTGGGGGAAATCGGTCGTGAGAGCAGATGTTTCAGTTGACGTTTATGGAGGGGTAGCCGACGAATCTAGTCGAGAAATTCGTGACTGAGTACTAAGTTGACAGTTCTGATATGTGGCTCACGTAGAAAAAGTGACGTTCCCGACCAATCTAGTTTTTGCGTTCAGGTTACATCTCATCCAGACCAATCTAGTCGACTTAATATAACTAGAATCTTGAATGTGCCCAATGAACTGACAACTAAGTGACAGCTAAAAAGTTTGACAAGTAAAACTCTATTTATTTTCGTCTTCAACGATGTCGGAGGAAGAAGTTTTAATCGACTATTCTCCTGGAACATATCAGCGTATTCAAAATGGTAAGTTTAATAGGTATTATTTAGCTTATAAAACATTCAATTCCAACTTATTTTACAATAATGTGAAAATGACATTTCTTAAACTTCTCTTGAAATTGAGAGATTTCTCTCACGATTTTTGATGTTTGACGTTTTTCATTTTTCTATGCTGAAAGTAAACGAACGAGCCGCCTAATGTATTATTGTTTTCGATTTCTTTTCAAAATAATAAACATGATAGAATTTATTTTAAATCACTCTATGTAGCTTTGCTTCTTGTCAATAGATGACGTTCTTTTGTTTACACGCTTGTATGGAAATGAATGGGCACATTCTAGTTATATTAATCTAGTTATATTAAGTCAACTATAGATTGGTCTGGAACGTCACTTTTTCTACGTCAGCCACATATGAGAACTGCCAACTTAGTACTCAGTCACGAATTTCTCGACTAGATTCGTCGGCTACCCCTCCATAAACGTCAACTGCAACTGAAACATCTGCTCTCACGACCGATTTCCCATAATCAGATCCAAGTTTCATCTAGTGAGAGAGCTGTCAGACTTACTAAACTAGATACTTGAACGTCCCCAATCTCTTCGAACAAGATGTCGCTCTTCTGTTTACATGTTTTTATGGAAACGAATGTTTTTTTTTTGTTAAATGCCGCTTTTTTGTTTACGTTACTATGGAAATTTAACGGCGGCATGTGCTTCTCTGCTAATTCGCTTTAAAACAGTAGCGCCTGTGCTGTTTTGGAACATATTTTCTCGCGGAAATATTATGAAAATGACATTTCACTAGCAGTCCATATTTAGTATGTCAATGATGCAGCTACTGTCATATAAATGGGTTGAGAAGTAACTTGACAACTCTCTTTTCGGTAATAAATATAAGCTCGATGTTCTGGTTCGAAAACCAATCTAAATGAGTATAATTCGCAAACTTGGCTACAAAATGTGACACCCACGGCAAATAGACCAATGCCCTAAATAGTTTGCTAAATATTTTGATAACTCAACTTACTCGAATGTTTGGTATTTCCAAGCGTCCGTTTTTGTCAACAAATCCAACTGGCAATGGCCTGCCGCCCGGGCGGCTCCACCTGACCTTGGCTCTGAGTGGTCCTTCGTCACGACAACGGAAGATCACCTCACGACCTGTATGCAAAAAGAGAGTGATGTTAGTTTCGCTGTAAATACGTGTGCATTTCCAATATTCTGTCGGTGCAGCTAGCAGCCAGCAAGCGCTGTGAGATATAATAACAATTTGTACAAGTAAATATTTTTGTTTGTACAGACGCAATCTTATTTTATTTGTTCAATTTGAGGGTTTTCCTGATTTGAATAGGTAAATGTGTTTTTTTTTTTTCAAATATACATGATCCAAATTTTTGTTGCTGTTGTTGTTGCTTGTGCGTGAATGGGGGGGAAATAACATTTCGTTGTTGCGTGCTTTTGTTTGTATTGTATATAGCTACTATGTATTTTTGGTGGTTTTCGATTTGATATTCTGACTTACCCTCCATGATATATCCTTCGAATTATGTTAGGGATAGTATTTTTTTATTTTTTGTTTAATTTTTATTATTTGTTTGGTTAGAGAAGAGAGAGAGAAAATTTAACGTTAAGTATGTTTAAAAATAATGAAATGTCGAACTACACAAAGGGCGGGGGATTATACGTAAAAAGTTATTTTTAAGTTCCTTTTACATATTTTTTTATTTTTTGTTTTATTTGGGATAGTAAAAATGTATTAAATGTAAAAATAAAATTCAACTTACTTTCTTTGATGATTTGACTGTCGGGGTAGGTCTTCAGGTTCAGTTGAGGTTCTGCCGGACTGTATGCTGTGAATAGAATGGGAATTTGTTTTGTGTTTAAATTTGATACAGAACTGGAGTGGTGTGGGTGAGATTTTGCTATTATGTCTGGTTAGAGGTTAAAGCTGTATTGGGGGGCTTGTGCTACCTTTCCTTAGTGTACGGGTTTTAGCTGGTAGTAAAGCATCTAGTTTCTGGAATTGCTGAACAGATGGTCTTCCTTGAGTGGGGTGTTAGCATTTTTAGTGGTCTATGGGCAATTATCCTTTGGCTTTGAGTTCAACATGTAGGTGCAACAGCAGTGGAGGGGGACCTCGAACAAGAGGAAGCTGACCTCAGGATATAGTTCATTTACAATAGTCTTTTAAAAAAGTGTATTGCGGCAACAGTAGTGAGGAACTCAACTCTTTCTGTTTTCACTCCTAAAGCTGATCCTCAGTCAGAATCTTTTGAAAGAACATTCCTTTTTCTCATCAAATTTAAAATGGTGTTCACTATTTTGACAGTTATGGTGTTTCCAATCTTAGAGCTTAGCTATTCAGTGAGGGACATTAAAAAGTAGAAGGATGGAATTTCGTCTAATTCTTCAATTTAGGTGGCTTTGAATATTTTCGTAAAATCTGCTTTTTAGCGAAGAAATTGTTGGCTTAAGTGTGTGACAAGTCGTTGACATGTTTGAACTTCTGAAGCTATTTCGCAGGCTTCAACAAATCCCGTTTGTTGTTCTGAAAAATTCGGTGTCCACATTCCAAAAGTTTCATAAACGTCTAAAGGGTGCACAAAATCATTTTTTTTTTAAGAGGGTCCGAGAAAGGTCTTCGCAAGGTAACCCTTGGTCGAGTGAAAAGTGAAATACCAAAGAGACTTTGCCGTTTTCATCTACGTTAATGGAATGTTTTCAAAATTACAAAAATTCACACAAGATTTAAATTTGACACCATTTGTGAGGTAGGTATGTGATGCCACAAAACAAAAACAGTTTGACAGCTGACGTCTTAGGGTTAGTAAAAATGAAGCTCTATGCGAATGTTAAACAGTTATATTGACAAGAAGACCAATATATTGTTAGAAACGCTCATTTCAAATTGGCGGCAGAGTTCTGGTCAAAGATGGGTGGGCTATAGAGTGGTCCTTTATATATCCGCAAGGGTTTCTCAGGTTTATAACCAGGGGAAAGTATAAGAAAGATTTTCTGTTTTAACTTCTGACTGGGTTAAGAAAAGGCTTGACGACTTAAGAGACCATATTGTAGGGGCCAGAAAGATGTCAAAGTTTGTAGGGTAAGCGTTTACACTTGCCGGCGGGGATATGTGTATTTTTTTCAGACATTCTCTGGAGAAGATATTTCCTCTAATTCGACAAAGAGCTGGATAAACAATCGGTGCTGAAGCTTCTACCAGCAGCATGTACGGGATTTTGTTATTTTTTATTTTTGTGACAAATGGAATAAGCCTACACTTTTATGACAGATCTAAACAACTGAATTGACATGCTTTCTCACGAATAAAACTTAGGACACTATACGCGTCTTGGACTACCAAGACTGAGCCATTGATATCATGCATGAACTTATGCCAACTCTTCCTGCTGATGGACTGCGATGGCCAGAAATACTTGTTTTGAAAAAGCGCCATCTGTTGGTTTGCCTTAATGAAGCATATATTGACAGAAGTGCAGAAGCCTGCTACTAAGCATGCTCTAAAATGAATATAAGACTTCAGACAATCTTTAAATTGATTTCAGAAAAAAAAGCAGTCAAGCTTGTTAGGCGCTAAGATTTTGGTAGTTCGCAAGGTTTGTTGTCTAGTTTGGGGATAGAAACTACGATCACGTCCCTCCAAATGCAAGATAAGCTTCAGTTGAAACTGAACCTAATAAGCTAAGCATTTGAATGCTGGGTATGAAGAAATAAGTCCAAGTTTTGAGTGGAAGGGAATTCAATTCGAAAACAGAGTTGGACGACATTTAGAGATCTGAAATCAGGGCCTTTTTTACCCTAGAAATATAGTGGAAGGAGTTTAGTAAAATATTTCTATCGCATCTCTGACATGGTGAAGCAGCTGAGGCAATCAGCTGCAAGCTGTCAAAGAAGAAGTTACGAATTAAAGAAACTAAAAATCCCTGTCAAAACACAAAGGAATGCTACTCGTAAGAAGGTTCAACGAAATATATCAGACCTCCGTTTTAAAGACTGTCATGAGTTTTGGCAGAACTGTCACTAGAGGTATCTGGCAACGACTTTTCTGGATCGTTAGCCAAATGTTTGGCGTATTTGATGAATTTTCTGAAATTTAATTTAATTAATTTAAACTTAGGGAACGACTTATCCCTTACCACTCTGCATAAATTGTTTAGTTGTTAGGCAAGAGATTAGTCCAAAACTCGGGTATAATTGCGAGCTACCAATTTTGTTAAGTGTAAACCGGTTATTTTTATTTTTTTTTGTTTAAGACTTACTATCGATTTGATTGTTAATTGGACCGCAGTCCAACTCATCACTTATATCCAATGGACAATCTACACGATTGTTACAACGCAACGTGGCCGGAATACATGGACCGTTCTCGCAACGGAACATATTCGGGCCACAAGCTTTGCCATCAACTTCAGGATAGGTGGTGGGGGCTACAGATAAAGCTACACACACATCACATGAATTTTTTCCATTTAAATGGGAATGGATTTCGCCGAAAAAAATTTAACAGCAACTATCTACATTTGTACTTACGGCAATTCCACTCATCGGAGCCATCAGCGCAGTCGGTACGTCCATCGCAACGAGCGTATTCGCTAATACACTGACCACTCGAGCATCGGAACTGGTACGCCAGGCAGGCACGTGGTGCTTGTTCGGGTTCGCGGCAATCCTCTTCGTCGGAATCATCGGGGCAATCGGAACGTCCGTCACACTTGGCCGACTCGGGTACGCAGTGCCCAGAACGGCAGGCGAACTGATTTTCTGCGCAACCTAAATTTGCGAAAAAGATCGGTTAAATCGGAAGAAAGTATAAGCAAAAACAAAATTTTTAAGCAAACAAAGCATGCACACACAAAACACTCAAGGATACAAGAAAAAAAAGAAAGAAAAATAAGAAAATGGCCCATCTAAATTCTAAGTGCGTAAGTGGGTACACCAAGAAACGGATAAAATCACACAAAAACTAAATTAAACTAAGAGAACTTTTTTTTTGCTGAACAAAAAATATTAACCAAGACAATTTTGCTCGTCGGAGAAGTCTTTGCAGTCGTAGAATCCATCACAGCGTTGTGTCAGATTAATACAGAGTTGATTGTCGTAGCAGGAAAATTCGGTTTCCTTGCAAGGACCTTCGGTGTTAAAAAGTGACAGTGAATGTTGTGTATTGTGCAGAAAGGAATAAAATTAAACAATTAATAGTTATCTGGTGCAAATGTAATAGTTAAACTTTAAATTATAAAAGGAAAGTTATATTTTTACAGGAACCTTTTTAACATTCTCTGTCATTTACAAATTCAGAATAAGGAACGAAGAAAAGTACTGCCCGGTTGCAGTGCGTCCGAGGAGGGTTTAAATAAATGGTGTGCCTCAGGGTGCAGGTCGCGGTACGATACTTTTTTTATTTGTATTAGAAATAGGGAAAGGACAAGCTCTGCGGTGTCTGTCTAGTATTGGTAAGCCACACTTTTTTTATTTTTTAAAGCGACTGAGCAAGTTTAGTGCCGCTGGATTTTAGCTTTATATTCATAGAACATCGCATCACACTGAACCTATTTTAATAATTATCAATGTGGCCAGCAACAGCCAATGAATGCAATTTACAATACTGTGAGTATAGCTTAAACTGTGTACAGAAAGGGAGTACTCGTGGCTACGCTTAAAAACTTCTAACGACAAGCATGCAGAAGTTACCCGTAAATTGGTCTGAAAGGACCCCTCATCACCATCCTGCTTTGATGAACTTTCTCGAGCTCATCCAGCAAACTAACCACAGAAATTTACTAAAAAGAAGGGTTGCTGAAAAAATTCACGCCTCGTTGAGAAATGCGCAATCAATGTGAAGCCCAGTGCTTTTCAAGCGGCTGGAAAAAACGTTAAAATAAAATGCCCCTCCGAAGATGAGTGTGGACCGCTATATAGTTGGACGCGATTATAGATTTAAGACTCAATTGAGAGGAAAGCGGAGAAGGCCTTCATCAAAAAAGCCGAAGCCTTAGGCAAAGCCTTCAGCAAGACATGGGTATTCAGGCGACACGTGACTGTCGTATTGAGACGAAATATCATATTTGAGATCTTACAGAAATCCAAATATCGGAATGATAGGGACTTCACGAAATGTAATGCTAAACCTCACCTTCTGGACATATTATATTCAGTGTATCAGCGAGGCGGTCAATGCTGCAAGCAGGCTTCAAGAGCCTTAATTATGTTATTTTAAACTTTTTGGATACGCCTCCATTAAGCCACATTCGAGCGCGGCAAAGGAGAAAATGACCTATCTCCGTCGTCTTTAAAAGGAGATGAACAGAAGCGAATGGGGAAACCACGTAGTCACCGAAGAGAGTAGGTCGCTTCTAGAATAAAACTTTCTTCAGCCAGAGCTGCTATAATTCTAAATTCGAATAACCAAAAGAGACACTTGTCTATCAAAGAAGGCAGAGCCACTAAATCTCGTGGGCCCAACTTTTACGGAAGATCAATTAACTGCAAATCAACTGCTTAAAGCCAGATTATTACTTGACAGAACAAAATCCAATCGGCAAAAGGAAGCCACTCAAGAAGCGTAGGTTTCACAAAATAGTCTAAAATAAAGGAGTCTAAAATGTAAGCTATCGCACGAAAAAACATACCTAGAACTAACTGAACAGTAAAGACATTCGCTTTTCATTTCGCTTTGGGAAAATAATGGGAGATGAAACGAGAGTAGACAAGATGTGGCGCCATCTGCTCTAAGAAGTAGGTTTTAAAAATGGTTTTCTGAAAAAAAATCCATTTCGACACTTGGTCTACTTCAAAAGATAGACACCCTTATTGCGAAGATCAACTATCAACCGATTGACGTTTGATAGAATTTATCAATTCAAATAAAAATCGGTATTGCGAAAATGAATTGATAAAATATTGTGCTATTGTGAATGCCTTCAAAATAATTATATTATTGTGAATGGGAATGTGTGTCCGACACATGTTTTTTTTTTTTGAGGAACGTACAAAAAAAAAAACAGAAAAATTAAATTAAATTAAAAAACAATATAAAATGTCCTTAACTGAACTATATATTTTGAAGAAGATGAGGAGTCTTATGATCCTACTATCCTAATAAAATTTATCATTTATTTAATTCGACACTTTTTAGTTATTTCTTTAGGTAGCACGAACTTATCAACTGCAAATTTACGATTGAAAGAAAAATTGACAACTGACAAGAAAATCGATGAAAATTGTTGTTCGCAATACCGATTTTTTTCCATTCACAATAGATTTTTTTCAAAAAAGCTCACAATGTAACAACAATATTGACAGTTGACAGTCACAATACCATTTAACAAAATTGATTGATATATTTCAATTATTAATTGATAGTTGATCTTCGTCATAAGGGTGAGAAATATAACAGAAGTAGTCGCCCAACACCAGCTCAAAAAATTCTTAAAGTTGAAACTGAATTGTGAAAATTTTAAAGGTCATTTTGACAAAGAACTTGCCCTCTTTTCTTAAAATTAGTGAGAGCTCTTTAACAATACCAGACCAGCAGTTTATTTTCAATGTAAAAACCTATAAGCGAAGGTATTTATTTTTCTGTGAAGAGAGAGAATAAGAAGCCACCCTAAATGCGAATGAGTTCCCCTCCACTGTGCTTGATTTTCTGGAAGAGCTTGATCTGCCCTATGTCCAGGATAAAACCTGGAAACGAAATAATTTACTAAAGAGATTGCAGTTCAGAATAAAAATTGTCATTACCATTCTAGACTTATAACATTGACTTATTATATATGGACTGCTAGTAGACAACTTCGCGTTGGTTCCAACATAAGCGCTAGCTCTCGTGGTTCGGAGCGGAACAAATTGGAATCTCACATCAGACGTTTCCATTTCGTTGCAGATATAAGTACTTTAAGAAATATAGATGCAAGCAATTTATATGATGAATTAAATTCTGATGTACTTGAATGTGATACTCTTGAAAATCATAAGTATTATTACATCATATTTCTAAAATTAATATTGGAAAACAACAAACAAAACTAATTCGCAATAAATTACGAAAATTTTGCAATTTATGGGACAATGAAAAACGATTTTTTATTAAAATTTTGTTGGTTCCATCTATTATTAATTATTTAAACTAGCACAACTTCGAGATGACATCTATTGTAAACAATGCCGCAACAATTTGAATTTCAACCGTTTCACTTGGCAAATCCACTCACGCCCAATAGGTGGCTCTAGCATTCTATGGAGAAATCCAAGATGGTTGTCATTTTGTTTCACTTATTTTTCGCATAGATCCACGAGCGCTAGTTATGTTGGAGATTGTATGGAAGTGACATTTCACTAGCAGTCCATATATAATAAGTCAATGACTTATAAGGATGCTTGCCTATGTGGAAATAACAAAGGAACCAATATTTGTCTTCAACGTATGCAGGAAAGCTTTGGTTAAACGGTCCTTACTTAGACACGGGTCTATTGCATATGAACGGTCCAAAGTATGAAGGATATAGCCGACATTTCAATGGAACAGAGATTGCCATGTGCCAGCTTATCGGGAGCATTGAGATTGAGGTTAAGGTTAAGGGTGATTTTAAGTTGACACAGCTAAGATGGCACTCTCATAGAAGAACTGCTCCCATGAATAAGGGTTCATAGTTAGAAACACTTGAGGGAAGTGCGTGACATGTTTTCAAAGCAAAACTTTGGCTAGTCTGCCTATTGTCTTTACACCCCAAAGATAAAATTAGAATGGTGTACCCGAAATTCAAACCTATAGAGGCAGTGGGAAAAAGAAAAAGGTACTGAATCTACAGAAGTTAGAGTACACTTTGCGAGATCGAACTCCCCAAAGAATGCAGGATCCTTCAAGTAGCAACAGTCGCCATTAGCAATCAAAGACTCTTGGCCCTCTTCAGGTTCAAGTACTAGACAGTACGACTATGAAGTCAATAAATGTCAAGGGATGCTAAGAAGCTTTCAAAGGAATAAGCAAAAACTGTTATAGCTTCTCGGAACTATTCGTTTGTTAAAGGTTTATTTTTTGAACGACCTAAAGTTGTCTGCCGAATTAAAAAAAAAGAAAAATGTAGTTGGCGCAACAGGTCTGTAGGGACCCTAGGCCTAGCTTCTCACAACCATTCGTTTGTGTGAGTTCTTCATTTTTGGGACGAATGGAAGGGATCTACAATTTTATGCCGAGTCCAAACGGCTAATTGAGAAGCTTCTTCATGACAGTTATACTCTCGGATGTTTGTCAGACGCTCGCGAGAGGTGGCGCTGCGGAAAAAAACCATATGTAAGAATTTGGGTTTTTTCGGGATTTGAGCCTGGGACCCCTCGCTTAGTATTCCAACACACTAAGCCACTGCGCCTACTGTCTGCCGAATTAAGAAGCTTTATAGAAGCTTATAAGACGCTTTATAAGCACAGTTAGGTCTTTCGCAAGTTTGTAGGCTCTTATAATACTAACTGGAGTGAAGTTTGGTACCCAGCTTCCCGTTTCAAGGACGGTGACCCTAAGATGTACGAAAAAGGGTAAATTGATAACCACCTGTCCTGCTGTCCATGTGCGTGCATTTACCAATGAGAGACTCCTGTGAGTTGACATCTTCAAGTGTAGAAATCAGACGCGACGTCGCTTTGCCTTTAACAAAATCGCTCAGAGCTTACGTGGCCTGGCCACCGCAATACGATTTTATGTTTTAATTTTTTAGAGCGACGTCGCTCAATCGCTCGTTGCCTGGCCGCACCCTAAAGCGAATTTGTTGATCATTCATTCACTGACTTAAACTCTTCAAATTGTCCCAGCAAGCCCAGCTCTTATAGCATGGTCTGAAGTGTACTGACATAGAGAGAGAAGACCTAGAGTAAAGAACGTGTATACCTAGTTTAAGCTACTAATTTAGGCCGAATTTTATATCCTGCCAGAGAAGCGAAAGCTTTGGGAAGTGAAACTGCAGAAGAGGATACAAGCGCAAGGGTCCATCAATCAACTTGGATTTACAAAAATAAATAAATAAATAAAACTCCCGCTGGAGACGCAAAATGGTTGATACGAAGATTTACCCCGCTCTGTAGCGCCACCTAGCGGATATTTAATGCAAAAAAGTTTTACAAACAAGTTATAGAGGAAGTTTGGCAGCGCCCTGAAATGTGTCATAGAAATATTAAAGTTAGAACCAATACCGGACCATCACACCTGGTGGCAACTTTGCCCTTAGTTAGCTAACATAAGTAACAAAATAACAGTCCTTCTGACACATTCAACATACAAGTTACAAGAGGTTTACACTTCTGTAATCTGTAAAGTTCTGTGTCCGCCGAGTATATTACATCAAAGAATAGATTGTGCAATCGAACAAGTGCAGGTGCACATTACTGTACTAAATGTGAGTGTATACATATTTAAACAACATTTTTTAGTCAACTTACAATTGCGTTCGTCCGAACCATCTTCACAATCAGCTGTTCCGTCGCATTTTTCCGAAAACTTAAAGCATTTACCACTTCCGGGACATCTCAGTTCTTCGCACGGATACTGTACTGGTGGATAGCTGCCAGAGCTGCCACTGCCTCCGCCCGATGATGTGTCATTGTAGTTGCAGTTCTTCTCATCCGACTGATCAATACAGTCCGCATTGCCATTGCAGCGAATCGAAATCGAATGGCACTCATCGTCACAGTAGAACTCGTTGTACGAACAGTCGTCCATACTCTCGTGGGCTGTCAGAAAAAGAGTCGATATAATATCCCATTAGCATGGTTACACATTTCTTTGTTGGTTATATTTATTAATAAAAATTACAAATCTTTCCCTTTAAAAATACAAAACCGAAAATTTCTTTTTACACTTGTATTCATTTCTTTTTTTCAATTAACCTATGCATGATCATCAAAAAATAAATTTACAAACAATTTTCACACAAATACAAAACATTCAGATGGAATGGAATGGAATTTTCCAATTCTCTTAAATATTGTTGCTAAATAAAATGTTTTACCATCCTTGCTGCATATTCGCGGAGATTCATCGGATTTGTCCAAACAATCAGTTTGATTGTCGCAAAGAAACTCAATATTTATACATTTTGTATTGTCACATTCCCACTGGTCAGGACGGCAGTTGCCATTGATTCTGTTCAGTGTGTCATTGCGACCTTGATCAGAGTAATGGTGGGTGTTTTTTTTTTGCGTGTGTTGTTGTTTTACATTCAGTGACATTCAGTGTTGTTATGATTTGTTAAAGTGAAGTTATGTAATTTATTTGTTAAGTTCCACACCAAAAATCACACACAGAAAATCGGATGAGTGGGGGTTGAGTGTGTATATGAGTTAAATGAAACAAATAAAAATAAAAAATTAATAAATAAATTTGTGTAAGAAATAAATGGAAAATTAAATAGGGGAGTTGTCAAAAATACCGACTTTGTCCGAGTGTACGCAGTTATGTGTTTTAGAGGTCCGTGTTTAGAACGGTTTAGTACTTTGGACCAGTACTTTCAACTACATCAGGGAAACGCTTTTGACTCATTATAGTGCAACAACACTCTGGTCGGCAATAATGTTGCTACAGTGCATACAAAGACTTACAAATAGTGTATAAAAAGATGAACATTATTTACCAGCTTCTTACTTACGCAGGTATACTTAATTAAGCTACTTATTGAATACGCATTCAGAAACACTAAACTACAAGTTCAGTCCGTATTTTGTGGTAAGCTAAAAGTTGTAGCGTTGAATTGAAGGTTTATGCCACAGTTGTATTGTTTTACAAGCGCTCAGATAGTTGAAAACGAAATAGTGATAGCAGTTATAAGAGCTAAAGACCACCAGCACGATCTACATGATCAAAGGTGGAATAGTTGTGGCGTGGCTTAGATATCCACAACTGCGCTACAAACCTGCAAAATCATTTGAACTACGTGTGTGACCAAAAGGTCTGCCCGGCTGAATCCTGGAAATGAATAGGCTATGATGGCAGATGAAGTTATAGGAAGCGAGAAGAAAGTTTACAATTTAAAGGGTTGAGCTCTGCAGGGTGTACTTGTAGCTCTGTGTTACAGGTCTGTGCTACAAATGAAGGAAATCAAATGTTACATTTGGAACCAACAGGTCTGCTCGACTGAATTCTCGAAATGAAGCAGGTATGATGGTAAAAGCCAGAAGAACATTCGCGATTTTGAAGGTGGTAATGCTTAGAATTGAGGACATGCGCTACAAATCTTAAGAAAATGTGTACTACAAGTACCTACGTTTGAAAATATTTTAAATAATGAGTTCTGAAAATGACGCAGATGTGACTCCCTAAGGAGCCAGCAGAATGTTCAAGTAATTGAAGGTTGTGGCCCCAGCAGTATGTATTTGTAGTTTTGTGTTAAGTATATGTGCTACACATACGTAAATTAAATTTAATTGTACTGCAACTGAGGATATTTTAAAGACTTAAATAATGAAAAACAGTTTATGGCAGATAAAGCCCCTAAATAGCCAGCAGAAAGGTATGAAGATCGTGAGCTCATCAGTGTGCATTTGTAGCTCTGAGTTCTAAATGGGGTTACAAATGCGAAAAACCACATGTACTACAAGTACCGACCAACATTTCTCTAGCTATTTTTACAACTTAGTTCTGGAAATAAAAAACAGACTTGATGGCAGATGAGGCTCTTAACAGCCAGAAAAAATATCGCATACTTGTAGTTTGGATGGGCTCAGCAAAGTGTAGGTCTGTGGTACAGACTTGAGCTACAAATGCGAAAAACCACATGTAATACAACATGTCTCTACCTATTTTTACAACTGAGTTCTGGAAATAAAAAGCTGAGTTGATGAATCTCTTAGCAGCCAGCAAAAAGATCCCATACTTCTAGTTTGTATGGGCTCAGCAGAGTGTAGCTCTGTGGTATAGACTTGTACTACAAATGCGGAAAATCATATGTACTACAATTACATCTGGAACCGGTATAATGACTGAGTTTCGGAGATAAAAGCAAATGTGATGCTGATAGCAGATGAAGTTCTAAGAAGCCAGCAGAACGGCTACAAATTCTTAGTTTGCAGGCTCAACAGAATGCGTTTGTAGTTATCGGTTGTAGAATCGTGCTACACACGTCGAAATAATTTTTATACATTTTATATTCCAGACTCTACTGGTTTGAATTAAGGAATTCAAAAGATTTAATGACAGATAGCACTCTAGCACCGAAGGGTATCAAAAAGCCGGCCATTGACAGGCATCTGTTTGATGAGGATGTAGTAGCTTTTAAGGAGCATGATGCGTTGTAAGCCACAATGAATTCAAAAGAGGAGTAGCTGTCACTTAGACATATAGATTGTATAGTTGCCTACGTGAAGCAGGTATTACCAAAAAGGGAGACATTTAAAAAAAAAAACGCCCTTAAAAAGTGGGCGTGACTGACTTAATGGGTTGATGAAATTTTAAAAAGTTACCGCATAAGCATGTACATATTTTTTTAAGTGTGGTTGAGACAGACAAAAAGATTAACTGTAGGACTATAGACTTGCGTTTGGCGTTTGAAGTTTGAACAATAAGAAAGGTATAAGAAAAGTACACAAGTAATATGATTTTTCTTTTCAAAGAATATGCGACAGTATCAACTCCACTGTCCACTCTTTGAAATGTCATCACATTCAGCCATGAAGAAGGGCTCATGAGCTAATAACCATTCGTTTTTGACCAGTTTTATCACTGCTCCACATCCCTGTTTCAATTTTTCCTGAGCAAATTGATGCAAACTCTAAAACACATAGACTGCTCTTTGCATAAATTTTGACTAGTCTCACGATTGCTCTCCCGTAATAGATCTTTTAAAATACTATCTCATCTACGGATATTACCATTACATGCGTCCTCATCACTAGAATCCGGACAATCTGGTTTACCATCACATATTTTTCCATAAATCACACAAATGCCATTACAAAAGTAATAAAGTAGAGGACACTTATTATTAACCGGCGTTATGTCATCTTGAATTTGGTCAAAAAAATAATATTATTCAAATTAAGTTATATAAGTAAATGAATATGACAAACAAAAGTGATTAAATTACAAACGAAAATATCGAAAATTGCATGCACCATACATACACACAGAGTGTTAAATTTTAAATAAAAATTATTCAATCTTTTGTTTATATTCCACTGGTTAATGCAAAACCAAAAACACTTACCACAGTGTAATTCATCGCTTGCATCAACGCAATCGGCTTTACCGTTGCATCGATTTTTACTCAATGTACATTGGCCATTTAAACAACTAATTTTTTGTTTTATTAATTGATTTAAAAATTTAAATGGCAATGTTTGATTTGTATTTTTTTGTGGCAGTGATGTAAGATGTGTGTTTTGTGTTATGTAGCGATTGATAGATGAAAATAAAATAGAAAATGTGTTATTAAAAATTAGGGAAACTATTGATTAAAATTAAAAAAAAATATAGAAAACAAATTAAATTCAGTTTTAAGTTAAAATATTTATTTTTATTTTTAAGGATATCTATGCTTGTGGATGGTTGTTGTGTGAATGGGGTCAAATAGTAGACATCAACTGTCTTATTTTACCATCCTCTGTTTTTTTTTAAATTCTGACTCGGTGCAGAGAAGGACAAGAATGGCTCGCAAGATATACGAGACAAAATGGAGGGAAAGAAGTACATCGGCTCTTATGACGGAAAGAAACGAGCACAAGAAGGCCCCCACCGAGGGAATGCTACTCCAGGAGCAATTCTCAATCAAATGTTTTATCAAAAATTAAAAGGAACGTGTTAAGTCAGCAAAGCCCAAACAGAGTGAGAGTAGGTGGGAACAAGTACACCATGTAAAGGGTGTTTTTTTTAGAGGTATAGAACTATAAGTTGGCAGCACTATTTTAACTGGCGGCCATTTTGTCAGCTGTCAAGTGATTTAATTTTAGTTTGGTTTGGCATTTCAACATGAATAGACTACTGACGTCTGAACAGCGCTTCCAGATTGTGCAAATTTATTTTGAAAATCATGCTTCTGTTCGAAATATATATTATCCCAATTTTAATAAGCGAATTTTGTTTAGCGATAAAGCTCACTATTGGTTGAATGGATACGTCAATAAACAAAACTGATGATAATCCTCAAGTGTATGTTGAGACACCGTTACATCCACAAAAACTGACTGTTTGGTGTGCTTTATGGGTTGGTGGAATAATTGGTCCGTACTTCTTTAAAAACGATGCTGGCCAGAACGTTACAGTCAATGGTGACCGCTATAGAGCCATGATTACTGACTTTTTCATTCATCAGTTGAACAACAGAAGCTGTGGTTTCAACAAGACGGCGCAACATGTCACACAGCTCGTGCCACAATTGATTTATTGAAGGAAACGTTGGGTAACCGCATAGTTTCAGGTTGCGGACCCGTGAATTGGCCTCCAAGATCGTGCGACTTAACGCCGCCTGACTATTTTCTGTGGGGAAATGTGAAGTCGCTAGTCTACGCCGATAAGCCCGAAACGATTGACCACTTGGAAGACAACATTCGCCGCGTTGTTGCCGATATACGGCCACAAATGTTGGAAAAAGTCATCGAAAATTTGACCTCCAGATTAGACTACGTCCGAGCCGTGGCGGTCATATGCCAGAAATCATATTTAAATTATAATGCCAGAAGATTATCTTTCGAAAAAGTAAATTTCATGTCAATTTAAAAAAAATCCTTTGTTTTACTCCATTTCAAAGTTCTATACCGCTAAAAAAAAAACACCCTTTAGTAGAGTCATATAGTCGGTGTTGAGGAAATGGATTAAGCCACTTTTGCGGACCTTTAAATGGGGAAGACGGACAAAATTCCGCTGTCAGACAGTGCCTGTGATTCAATCTGGACGATCAAAGTCAAGATTTCCACTCACCCTCGATGGGACCACCTAGCAGTCGAACGGAAGACGACTTGCGTGCAACTCAATTCTCAGATTTGGTCCGAGGAAAGTTTAACAGATAGAACTCTTGCGCTTGACCTTTCTGTAGAAAAGGAGACAATCGCACCGAAAAGAGTGACTTCCTCAAAATCATACTTGAGAAAATTGTGCAAAACTCACAAGTCAATAGCAGGGTTAGCTATACAAAGAAAAAATTGGTATGAGATGGAAAGGTCTCCTTCGGCACTCGACAACATGAGTGCAGGGTTACAATCTTCCACAGGTCCGTACATTTAGTTGCATCGTACTTGCGAACACTGTGAACTGAGAACTCATGAAGCTGTCACTGGTGCGTTCAGGAAAAATCCGCAAAAATTATAGTTTAGCTGTGAATGAGGGCAAACCAAGAAGAAGAAGTTTACTAGCCAACATCGATGAATTGGACAGAACGTCGCAATCTTGACAGCTTAAACCTTGATGTAGGTAGTAAGGGACTTTGAGCCTTACTAATAATCATTTTAAACCTTCAAACTAAATATTTTGTATGTCACAATATGGAATTAGGTATAGAAAAGTGAGTAGGAAAAATTTAGCCTGGACACTAAAAAAGATTATTAGTATCGCGGTTTGTGTATACCTCGAATCTGCCAAAGGCGCAACTCATTAAATGAACAGAATTGACAAGGCACCTTTGCAGGAAAACCTTCTCCAGTACACTTAGGAAGACTGTGTTTTAATAATCCCTATTCCACAAAACAGGTTATCAACTTTTCACCTTGCACCTTGCACTTATCAAATTTTTCGTCAATTCGCAAAATTTTATGTTCCTCAGAACTATAAAATTTGACAAGTGATAAGTTGAAATCGAAAGTGTAATTTGCAAAGTCTTTGCAATTTGTATATTCTCTTTGCAATTTCTGTTCCACGTACGTTCTCTTGTGCAAAGTTAATGTTGATAAGTGTAATTTGCAAATAATTATGCTGTTTCGTTCCACAAAAGCTGTAAACTTTATTTTTGCAAAGCAAATTTTGATGAGTTTGTCAAAAGTTTGCAAGGTAAACGATTGCGCAAGGACTTTGCAAAAATTTGCTAGTGCGAAGTGAGATTTGCAAAGAATATTGTGGAACAGAAACACTTATCACTTTGCCAAAAAAATTGAATTTGATAAGTGCAAAGTGAAAAGTTTATAATTTGCTCTGCGGATCTGAAGTATAGACCCTTTAAAAGCGAATAACGTCATCTTTGGTTATCTCGAGAGTAAAGTTCTTCGCAAGATGTTTGGTCGCATTTGTGCTGACAGGTTTTGGGGTACACACAACTCAACCACGAAGTAACCAAGCTGTATTTCGAATTCGAACTGGGCGTTGAAGGCTTTAAATGGCTGCCATATGTAGATTAAAGTAAGAAAAATTATCAATCTTTATTGGCCCTGGACCATTTATAGGGTGCTGCTTATCTGAAACGATTGCAGACCTTAGGACATCGAATATCGGAATAGCCTCATCTCATGCGGACTCTCGAAGAAGCTGTTAAAAAGGGGCTTTTGAGCTAGAAGAGCCAACCTCCTTTTTGTGAAAAGAAGTGATTTGATGTTTCTAGTGGGTCTGTCACCGGTTTCAGCACGAGCGCCTTAAAACTGCCCCTAGGTCGATCCTATGCGAGTATTTTTTTTTTGTGCGATTTTGTGGATGTCCAGCTTTTCCCATAACCCAGGCAAACAGCCCCCAAAAAATTAAGAGCTTTGCTCTGTTAAACCTACTGACAGGTTTCCTGGGGTCAGATTCTGTAAGGCGAAACGATTAAACGTTTTTGTGCGCACGAATGATTTGCCCTATGTTACACAAGCAAATTTTTTTGTGCACACGAAAACGTTTGGACGTTTCGCCTTAGAAAATGCCGACCCTGGTCTTGCCTAGTACCGTATTCTCAAAGAAGTCCGCCGAATGAGCAACTCTGGCAAAATCACTATACCGCCAGCTCAAAGCCCTGCGGATTTTATGGATAACATAGCCCCAACAAATCGAACACAAAAGAATCGAATTGTGACATAAAAGTCCTACATCCAACCACTTAAAACATAAATACCCTCATAAATTTTAAACCAAAATAAAACAAATGAAATATAATGTTTAAAAAAAAAAATACATTATCTTACAGAAAAGCACTCTCTTGACAGTATGTGCAATTATATTCATCTGTACTGTCGTCACACTCAGGTACACCATTGCATCGCTGATCCTTTGGTATACAATACGATTTATCACATTCGAACTCATTAACTGAACAATATGCTGTGAATGGTATAATGATTTGGTTTCGTTGTTGTTTTTGTGATTTTTTATTTTAAATTTAGTAGAATATTTACTTTTTTTTTTTGAGTTAAGTTAAGAGGCTACGAATATATAGATAGGAGTGGTTTTGGTTAAACATGGACCAGTAGAAATGATGATTTTGCATTTTTTTTTTAAAATTTTTTTTTTTGACAAATAAACAAAATTGAACAAAAATTAAAACATTTACGCAAAAGCCACATTGGTTAAGAACAGTTCTTTGTTTAACAATTTAAATCATAACTACTGGTGGACATTGTTTAATCTGGGTGAGTGTGGATAGGCAGGTGTTACGGGATTCATATCTGAGTTGTTTATTTTTTTTTTTTATTTTAGCCAATTTGATGTTAGTCTTAAATTTAAAAAAATAAGAATTATGAAGAATTTTCATTTTTGGGGCAAGGCGGGGTTTTAGCTTATCAGGTTTAGTTTTTTTTTTGGTGGACGGCAGCGGCTTTAGTTGCGTGTGAGTGGGGCTGGGTGAGTGTTTTTTGTTGGTGTTTTTCTTTTGTATTACCTGTGAATTGCGGGCAATTGGATTCATCGGTTTCATCGTCACAATCTGTATAGCCGTCACATCGCTTGTCAATGGGAACGCATTGTGTTTCGTCGCATTCGAACTCATATAACTCACAGTGTGTTGTATCCATGTCAAATGTGTCTGAGATGCGTGTGAGAATGTTGTTTTATATGTTGTCTTTTTTTTTCAGTGAATATGTTTGAATTTGGTTAGGAAATGATTAGTTTGAACGGCGAGTTTGTTAAGGTGGTTTTTATAACAAAAAAAATAATTATGTTTTTTATTTACATTTTAGTGATTCATACAAAAATGATTTGGGTTTGATTTTGGCTGAGAAATCAAAAAAAGTATTGGACGTTGGAGCTTAAAATTGAATTGCCAGTGAAACCAGACAGCAGACGTAAGTTGTTACACATTTTTGTTGCTTTTGGAGTGAATATAGACTTTGAGCAGCGAGGGGATGACGAAAGACTGATATGGGACAAAAATACAAGACTCTGGTGACAATCTTTTTATTGGGATAGCCCCCTTGAGTTCTAATCAGACTAAGCAAGCCTTCCCGGCCTGTGTCTTTAATAATGGCAGCCTTTTCACAAATTTAACACAAATCTACAAAATTATTAATAGTTGACATGTGATATTCTGCATTTATAACTCCATTTCATAGAAAAATTGACTTGAGCACTTTTTGCAGGATACCGATGACTTATTTACCATATCACACCAGGGCGTAAATGTACCGCAGTGTGTTGCTCAATCTACAGATTGTTTTATGTACACCACCGTTCAAAAGTATTGGTCCACCTACAATTTTCAGTTTTTTTTTTCTTGTTTCTGTTTTTAGCCTACATCTAGATAGAAGATTATTTAAACTGTTTGCACTGCCGTACAACTTTAAACTACTAGAGCAACAGGCGACTTTTGTCGTTGCCATTTTAAAAAAGTATATTTCTGAATACCTTTGTTTTGTTATTTCTTTGTAGCTTTAACCTACAGGTCCTAAAACTTGAGCTTAGGTATGTTATAAATAGTTGTCAATGAGCTAAGTTTACTAAGTGGAGACTTAATTGTTTCCCTAAATTAATAAAGAACAATTCGATCTGAAAAAAAGCAAACAAAAACGTCTTGAGCCTCTGTATGCAGCTACAGTTCGTTGTGGTTGCTAAATTTCTGTCGAAAGTATTAAAAATTTGATAGTTCGAGCGAGCTACAGCTGCAGAGTCCGTTGCTAGTAAGTTAAGGACTTGTAAAACCGTTTTGAATAACAAATTTTTATTTAATCTCGGCCTTAAAACTCAATGTAGTGAGAAAAGAAATTTTGTGCAACATCTTTGAGTTCAGCCTATACATAGCCATACAAATTTCGGAATTGTGAGCTTCCGTAAATTTAAAGTCGAGACTTAAATTTGTTGTTAGTACGGCGCTTTTAGTCTCGATTCTATATTTTCATACAAATTTTGCAATTGTGAGCTTTTGTAAATTTAAAGTTGAGACAAAAAATGTCCATTAAATTTCCGTGCAGTCCCGTCATTTTATTTTTCTTCAAAACGTGATTAAGCCGTGTTATGAAAAAGAAAATGCGTGCAAGGTTAGCTTAAGAGGCAAGTTTTTAACTAGAAGCCATGTTCGGATCTGTCTAAAGCTTGTAGGCGTTTGTAAGCTAAACTGTTTAAAGGAGTGGGCAGATGCAAGAGTCGTTGCCCATGCCGCAGTTCTTAGTGGGTTGTACAGCGGGGTATGAGATTTTTCACAAATTTTAGGAAGCTTATTGTTTGTAAAAACATATAGTCTTCAAACTATGTTTTCAGTGGGGCAATTTCCGACTATAACCCAAAAGAGCGCTCGGGTATGGTTGCTATCATGATCTGCAACCTTTTTTTAGTAGAGCGGAAGTCACAAATTACAGGCTAAAACTAAGAGCGTTGTTCAATTGTTATAGACAAGTTTGACAGAAGCGATACTGAGACAAGTGAGCTTTCGTCAATTTATCGAAGGTACCAGAAGTTGGTATAGAAAGGCCCATTTTAAATAAAGCCCCAGATTGACAGGTTCTTGACTGTTAAAGGGAAAGCTAAGGAAAAGCTTTAACTACTTTTTTTGACAGAATAGACACTGAGACAAGTGAGGTTTCGTCAATTTAACGTAGGTACTAGAAGTTGGTATAGAAAGGGCCATTTTAAATAAAGCCCCAGATTGACAGGTCCCTGACTGTTAGAGGTAAAGCTAAGGAAACGCTTGAGCTACTTATTTTGACAGAAGTGATACTGAGACACGTGAGCTTTCGTCAATTTAAAGTCGATACTAGAAGAATGTATAGAAAGGCCCTTTTTAAATAAAGCCCTAGATTGACAGGTGCTTGACTGTAAAAGAAAAACAGTCAGGAAAGGCTTGAGCTACTTTTTTTTAAACAGTGTCTATCCTTACCAAGCACTCGGTATGACTACTTGATATACTTAGATGTTTCTTCAACTGAGAAGACTCCTGCTGCGTTACGATTTCGACTTTAAAGTTATCTGGAAAAATGTTTTTTGCGTACATTTTTTATGACAGTACAGGGGAATGAGCCAATCTCGTCTGTCATCAATACTGATACTGAATTTAAACGTCAGTTTCAAGTGATGATTTTGATAGCCGGTAGGTGGTAGAAGTCAGAAGGAACCAGGCTTCCAAATTTTGTTCTCTCTCTCTCTAAGTGTCTAAGTTCTGTTTATTTGTGTCATACTTTTTAGCAGAACAGTTTAAGCCTTGTTAAGTAAGTAATCTTGTTTAAAGTTTTTAATATTTTTGGGGCTGACAATCCCGTTTTTGCCTCCAGACAACATTTTAAGCATCTCCATCAAGATGTCATTACAATAAGTCTTAGAATGGTTTAAGATCAGGATATAATAAAAACAAGGTAAAACTGTCTTGAATCTGTGCAAATTTTGACTTTAGTTCAGCGGCCTTTTTGCATGTTTTTGGGTCGACGTCATGAGAAAAATTAAAGTTTGTGTATTTATATCGTCGGGTGTAACATCCATTTGAACCCGATTTTTGTCGGTCGGTGACTTATTTTTGCTTTCCCCGATATTTTTTGATATGTCACGCCGAACTGTTTTCTTTCATGTCAGAGGATCTTTCATTTGAAGAAGAACACGTTATCACTGTGATTACCAAAAAAACACTACATTACCGACGTTTCAGTTAAAAACTTTTTCAAATATTAAAATCATGTAAATAACTCTTCGATGAACACAAAAAAAATACATATTCTGTGAGCGAATACTCGTGGACGGTAGTGTAACTACTCTGGGTGAAGAAAGTCTGCGTCTGGTTTCTTTTCAACTGGACAACATGTTAAAAAACGTTAGCTGTGGCATTTCATTGGGTTAGTTTCAAGTTGAATCCTCTTTGGAATAAAAATCCCAAACAGATTTTTGTTTTATCAAAATAAGTACCATAATTCTCATCTTTGTAGTCATAATTAATTGACTCCTGACAATTAATCTCGTCGGAACCGTCTGTACAATCAGTGATACCATTACAACGCTTATAACCCAATATACATATCCCATCGGCACACTGATATTGGAAACTCAAGCAATTTCCATTCAACCTACTATTATTATAATTTTGATGATGATCTAAAAAAAAAAAAGATGAAAAAAGCAGAAAAAATGTATGGATGGAAGAGAATAATTAAAAAAAAAATTTAAATTATAGTCTTGAGTGCAAGAAAAACAAATAAATTTTGAAAAAATCCATAACCATTTATGTAGAAGTAAGAAAACCAAACCAAAAATAGTAAAAAAAAAACATTAAAATTTTGTGCAAATTTTAAATAATGCATTAGTGAAAAAAAAAAATAAAAGAAAAAGTAAATGTGGGTTGGATTTTGGACTCGGAGCCGTCACAGTGGGATGTTCGTTGGTTTTTTTGTTTTTGCACTTGGTTTCTGTGACAAATTCTCAAAACAATTTATACCTAAGCTTTGTAAAAACAGTATGGTTTGTGAAATTCCTTTCCGTAAGAAAAACCGAGATCTTAAACGTAGATCGGTGGAGAAGAGTCATAAAAGTTGTTTTTATTTGTTTTCTCTCTTAGAGCAGAGAACTCTGAGCTTCTTCTGAAATAAAGGGTTTTCCAATAAGAGGTGTTATTTTGGTATTCAAAGAAAAATGTCATTTTTTGAGATAAATGATCGGATGTTTATTTCATAGTAAAGGGGAAGGTATGCCGTTAATAATGAAAAACAACATCAGCCAAATGGCCACCACGAGCACGCATACAGGACCATATCCTTTTTATGAAATTTTTCCATAACCAAATCGCAAAGTGGCTGCCCTATGTCCTCGATAGCCTCACGAATTTTATCTTTGAGGTCTTGAATCGAACCTGGGCTGGTGGCGTAGACCTTATCGTTCACGTGGCCCCAAAGGATCTCGGTGGCCAATTGTGATCACCTCTTCGAGAGATAACACGGTCCGGAAACTTTTCCCGTAAAAGATCAATGGTTTCGTTGCTTGTGTGGCACGTAGCGCCGTCTTGTTGAAAGTAAACGTTTTCCAGATCAATACCATCTAACTCCTACCATAAAAAAAATGCTTCAGTTTTGCGAACTGTGTTTTTACTTGTCAAATGTCAAAGAATAAAAGCTTCAAAAGTGACAACTACCGAAATAGCGGGTCATTCACAATAACACCTCTTATTGGAAAACCCTTTATATTGGAGTAGGTTTAGCTGTTATCTAGGTTTTTACTTTCTGTCAATGTGAAATTTGCTGTGGCTGGGGGTAGGTGTGCATATTTCTATTCATATTGGTCAGTAAATTTATTCCAAGTCCACAAAGTGCTTAGAACAAAAAACAAATTGGAACTGAAAGATTGGGTTCGAGCTGAAACAACACTTTTTTTTACAACTCTGGCTATAGGATATATTCTTGCCAAAAATGTGTTGCCTATTCCTAGATACTCATATAGAAAGAGTTCCTTAATTGTATTTATAATCAGGGGCCCTACTCTCTTTTTCGTGCCATCCGAAATAGCTTTCCTCTTCCGCTTTTAAGTAGGTACTCTGTAATAATTTCGGATTTCTAATTGCGACATAAGCAAATTTCATTCCACTTTCGAAATACAGAGTAGGAAACGTTCGTTTTCGATAAATTTTACTTTCGGAACGAGATACAGAGTAGGGCCCTAGATTAATGCGTGTCACTTCGCATATCAATCTGACAAGTCTACCCAACCTTTCAAATAATGATTTAAAAGGACTTGACAGCGAAAGAAACGGCTCTGTACTTTCATTGGGCTTAAGGTAGCTTTTTAAAATATGTACCTCTTTCGATGATATAAAAGTAGGCGTACTGATCATATAACCTAATTGGTTACTAAACAAGCAAGAAAGCTGAATTAAAAATCTGTTTTACAAAGGCTCAAAAAAGACAGCAAAAATCTACTAGTGGCTGCCACTCTCTCCTCTAATTTGACATAAGTCATAGACGAACTTTCACGTAATCAGGGAACCCAACACAAGCTTAGTCAGATGAAGTGGTAAACACTGTAAGTGATATCAAAGGCGATTTGGAGGGGCCTATACTTAACTTAGAAATTGTGTCGAACCAAAGGAAATTTTTGTTAACCCTTCAAAAGCTGTAATGACACGGTTCTCCAGAAAGAACAAATATAGCATTAAGGACAATCAAGCTGAATAACTACCGAGTAGTTAGTAGAAGTCAAATATTAAGGTATAAGCCTAAAAAAGACTCTCGCTTGGAGTTTGCACCTTATCCAAGCCATCAAGAAGGTGACAATGACCAACTTCTGCGTATCAACGACTCCATGACCAAATGTGTGGCTTTAAAACAAAAATGGTCATACAACGTCGTCGTCAAAACAAGAATAATAAGATCATGGCCAAGACCGGAACAAAGCTCGGCCCAACAGAAACTTAACAAGTTTTATCTGTTAGCATGCACTAGTATAACAGGGTACAAGGGCAAAGAAAATATTTCCGTTTGTAGCCATAAGGGCAACGATCGGTCTTTCGCCGCTACATATATCTGTAAAACTGGAAGCTTGTGTTAGAGCTCTCGGGCGCCAAAATAAAGTCAAAGATATCCTGTGGTCATCAAAGTATGACCCACCACGTTAAAAAACCTTCGCTTCTCCAGAAAATTCAAGATAGTCATAAATGTAAAATCTGACTGTCAAATTTGGAGAGCCTACGAATTTGTTCTGTCACCCAACATCAAAGATATGATAAATCGACTGATGTCAATAGAAAGCTATTCTATGAGTGGAGTCTATTGGCCTGGGTTTTAAAAAGCTATCAAAGTTATTCAAAACATCTGTCGAACAATGCTCATGAGGACGCACTAAAGGTACTAGCATAAACATCCCTTAGGCAGCTCTTGGGACAGTCAGGGCGACAGATCATATTCGATGGGGTCAAAGCTGATTCGAGGTTATTTTTAATATTTTCGAGGACCTTCCAAAAGATGACATAGTCAGCTGTGCTTGAATTCGATGTCATCATGGCCTTGTAACAAACGCGCGGATAGTCTGGCAAGAAGAGCTGCTTTTCACTTCAATGTTCCTAAAACCTTCTTCGGGGTTTATTTGAGATAAAAAAAATATTAAGAAATCGAAAAATGGAAAGCTAGCTCGACACAAAGTCAACTTGAACTAATAAAAATTTCAAGGCAACTTGAATTAAATAAGGAAGACTTATGGTCTTAATTTGGCTCTAGCCACCAAGCACTTTTTCTGGCCTAGACTCTTCGACGACAACCTCTACCGGCTCTTTTTGGGAATGGCTCTAAAAACAGATTAAAACTGCATATAAATGAGCCGTAAACGTCCCTTCCTTACACAGTATAGGCCAAAGACAGTCGACTCTATGGTTCCCGAACCAGGACTATCGGGCATATAAAATGTATGGCTGTAAGATCCGGGACAATACACTCAACTCAAAGAGGTTGGTACAACGAGTATGTTCAACCGAAACTCAAAATTATAGTTCTATATGATATTTATAAAACTTGTGAGTAAGTCAAAAGGATATCAAATAATTAGGTCTTGCTAAAAAGTTGGGTTGGGTTTCTTCTTGCTAACGCCATCTATCAATGGGATTTCTTCAACTTGCTTACTCTCGTCACTCGTCACTCGTTTACTGTGTTAATTAAACCGACTTTTTGCTAAGCACATATAGGTATATGTTAAAATGACCTAAAAAATAGTTCTTAAACAAAAACCTTCGATTAAATCATTTAAGTTCTTGGAAAGATATTTTAACAGAGTTCAACCTCATCAGCAGGCTTTCACCCTCTCTACAGATAAAAGTTTCACTTAGGAAAAGTGGGATTTTACAAAAATACTGCTCCTAATTTCAAATCACAATCAGTACCATTTGTTAAGTACCGCATTACCCCAGAGACTAAGTTACAGGGGTTCAGTATACCCATTTGCGACTTCGTCAAATGTAAAACCTTCAATATTCATCAGTACTTATTAACAAAAAAATAATAAATCATCAAATTGGCTAGTTAAAAAAAAAGAAAACACTCAACAATCACACATGTCACATACACATCATTATTCTACAGTTTATAAAATTACATTAAATTATTTATATTTTTATATGTTTTTTTTTTTTTGTTTAAATAATCGTAAATTTATTTCTTAGTGATCATGCAAAATTGTCTACTTTTATACAAATCTCTAAAAGTTCTATTGTGTTTGGTGCTGAGCTACTCGTGCAAAATATTTCTAACACTACCAAATGAATATTTATAAAATTGAATGTAAAATATTTATATAAAGAATGTAACCCAGGGTACTTACTGCAGTTGTCCTCATCGCTGCCGTCTTTGCACTGTCGTTCTCCGTCGCATACTTTATCTTTTGGAACACATCCGCCGCCACGCAAACATTTAAACTGATGTAGAAATTTATATTTTAAATTAAGTTACTTATGGGACAAGTTTTATTCTAAATATGGAGGTCTAAACAGTGGCACATTTTGCCAAAATTTTGAGAGACTAGTATTATAAGGGAGATGGTGATAAACGACTCACAATCAAGATCGGTATGAGAATGGACGACCTAGTTGAAAAAATATAAATCAAAGTTTAAGGTGCGCTTTATATTTCCGCCATTTTGGTTTGACTGTCATTCGTTGTATCATATTTGACATCAAAGGGCGATCGTTCGATTTGAGTGAGGGCTACAGAATTGTGAAAGCTTTCTAAAACCACATATTGACAAAAGACTGTTTAAGGTCGGACTTAAAAAGACCAAAACGGTGCTGTACGCAAACTATAAAAATATATCTACCAGAGGTTGGGTCGCTAGCTTTTGATGGAATGCCCCTAAATTTGGCAGAAAATGCGAAATTGCTTGATTGGAAACAAAACGTCAATGTAAGAGAAAAGCTAGCAGCGAAAGCATTCTATCTACGGCAAAAAGTGGAGACCAAACACCAAAGTCTAGTTCTGTTGATGCACCGGCAGCGTGCGACCAGTGGTGACAGGCAAGGCAACCAATCTCGAGTCAAAAGTCATCGATGACAGGAATACATAATGCAGGGTCTAGAGCAATGAAAACGATATCAACCGCTGGACTGGGAGCACACAGAAATCGGCTGCCAAAAGAATTAATTGTGTAAACAATGCCTAGAGAAAGTTGAAACATAATGAACTGTGTCAGTGTCCGGCACTAGTTGGCAAAAGAGTAAAAATCATCGGACGCAGTGATCTGTTTTTAAATATATGCTAGTTTTTACCCAATTGTGACAATAGGTACAATCGGGTAAAAATTATGGAGAACTCCAGAAGGTCCATCTCATTAATATGGAAAGCGGTAGAGAGAAGATAAGTGACCAAATATTGTGGGCTGTATTGAAGATCTGTCAAGTAAACAATGGGATCGTTAAAAAATCTAGTTTAGTAAATCTGACAGCTGTCAGACTTGATGTGTCTGAGTTTAGATTGGCCTAGATATGTTACATCAGCTTTTTCTGTTGACTTTCGTGTCAAGAATTTCATGACAGAGTACTAAGTTGACAGTTCGTATATGTGGCTGACGTAAGAAAAGTGATGTTACCGACCAATCTAGTTTTTGCGTTTACAGTACAAGCACATCAAGTCGATCAGACCAATCTAATCGACTTAAGGTAACTAGATCTTTAAATGTGCCCAATTTCGTAAACAAACAAATTTACAATTGACACACAATTAACCACACTTTCAATTTATGTCAAAACTTACAAAAAATTCTTATACGAACTGGGTGGTATTTCATTTTTATAATGGAACACCATTTAGGCAGAAGCCCACAATCGAGTATCTCCGCACGATGGCAGTGTCAGTGTCAAGTGACAGCTGAAAAGTTTGTTTCAAAAAACAAGTGCACACTTTTTATGGCCATTAGAATAGTTGCACACTAAAAATTAATGGAAAATCTATCAAAATGTAAAAAAAAATACAGCAAAATTTGCAAAAGAAACGTTTTCCGAATATATTTGTAAAAGCTGACAAGTTTCAGCAAAAGAGACTGTGGGCTGTTTAAAAATTGCTGTTTACAAATCACTAATCTTGATAAAAAAAAGTATGCTCTTTGAGGTTTTTATAAGTTTTATACAAAAAAGTTAGTCGATCTATAAAAGAGATGGCCTCTTGAAAAACCTTATAAAGATGTGTTTTAGAAAAAATTCAAATATTGTAATATATTTTTCAATCTTCAAGACGTGATTGCCATAGGACTACTGATATCTGCACTTTACAAGTGCCATCTGGTGGATTTTGAGTTTTCTTAGAACGACAAAAGGTCGGAATCCATTTTCGACTTGGCCAGCAATCAAAATTCTGTTGGACTTAAAGGGAAGGTCCAGGTTGCAAATTGGACTACAGATATCTGCACTTTACAAGCGCCATCTGGTGGAGTTTTCTTGGAACGGCAAAAGGTCGGAATCCATTTTCGACTTGGCCAACAATCAATATGCTAATACATTTGAAGGGAAGGTCTAGGTTACAAATAAAAAATATTCTGCGTCATTGTTGACAGTTCCCAAACTCCTGTATTAATAAACAAATGTGCACAAGTACAAGTCACAAAAATTTGAAGTAACTGCTGAGTAAGGAGTTAGAAACTTTTACGCCGTATTTATTAACAAGGGGGTAACAAAATGTTTGCATGTGTCCCGGTGCGGATGTCTCTCTCAAACTTACCTCAGAGCTCTGGCACGAGCACAAATGTTCACTCTCGTCGTCATTATGCCGGCAATCGGCAGCTCCGTCACAGACCGCCTCTATCGGAATGCAACCGTCATTCCGGCATGCGAACTCGTTCTGCGTGCATTCTTCATCCCCTATGATATAATGTGACTTATTTATACGGACTTGAGGACATGTACTATATTTTGAAATTTATGTAAACGATTTGTGTTCGTGTATGTGTGGTGTAAGGACAGATATATCAAATCACTACCAGGAGGAGGAAATCAGCAATCGAATTTCATTCTCCCTGCATGCAATTAATTTAAGAAAACAAATTTTATCTACAGGGTGGTTAGAAACAAACAAAAAAATATGCAATGACAGTGTAAATGTGTAAAATGTGTTACTGAGGCGGCATGCCATACAATTTAAAGGTCCCTCCGTTGACATCAGCGGCGGAACATAGTTATCACACTCTATTTCGTCCGAAATGTCATTGCAGTGGCGGAATCCGTCGCATCGCAGATTGAGTGGAATACAGACGCCCGATTCGACGCACTTGAACTGATCAAGGCGGCACCTGGTCTTATTTTCATAACTACTGACACTTTTAGATTTGTGTGAGGACACCGTCCTGTGGTGGTTTTCGTGAGGTGGCCTTGATGTGTGCGGTTGTGCTGGGGGCTCTTCTTCGTCCTCGGTCAAGCCAAAGTGCGCTGTGGTGTTTTGTTGTTTGTTGTGGTGTGGTGTTGTGTTTTGTTTTTGTTTGTTTACAAAATCCATGCGGTTAATTTTAAATTAATAGCAACAAACGTGCAATACATTCCATAAACCATAACCGTAAAATAAAAGTACGATAATTTGGGAGAGAAAATAAAAATAAAAATGTTGGTTATCAGTGTTTGTTTGATTGCATTCAAGTTTTCTTGGACGATCCACACAGAAAGTACACACAGAAAGAAGACACTGAAGAAGAAGAAGAAAGTTCCGTCACTAGTTTGATTTACAGATAGAATTGGTAGTTCACAGGAGAGTTATTTGTTGTTAGAGATACAATCACCGGTTTAACATAGAATTAGACAAGATTTCCTGTCCTCGGCAGGACTTCAAGATTAAGTTCACCTTTTATACGAGTGTCTTACCATTTTTGTTTTTGCTAAAAGCATAAGAGGCGGCTTATTATTTGCTGTTTTTTTGCGTTAAGGATCATAGGGACTTTGTGCGTTGAATTAAATTAAAACTGAAATATGTGTGTAAAATATGGCTCTGCTTTTGGAAGGTCGTGCCTCAAAGGTAAAAAAAAAAAAAACTGAGTCCAAAGTGAAGACTGGATGGGAAACAGAAATCGACAACAACACAGGCTGTACAACGTCAACGACTCGTTACTGTTCACCTTTCGGGTGGAAAAAATCCAGGCCAAGGGCTCTTTGGACATTGCTCGCTATACTCCATTTAAAAAATGTCTTACGAACTTCACTTATACCACAGAATGTGTGAGGCAAGCTGTTACAGTTCGCAAGCTGTGTCCAATTATCAAGACAGTCGACGGCCATGGTGTAGTAGCAAGCAAGTGTGCTTGCCAGGTACCAGAAAGCACAATACCCAACACCAGAAATGGAGCCTCTACTTGGGAGTAAAGAACTTATTTCTATATGTAAAACGTTGGTTTACTGTAAAACCCCTTTCAAACCTAATTAGATTTTTAAAATTGAATAAAGAATAAAGACCCGGCATCCCACTTCACGTACTCCATGGTAAATACTGGGCAAAGTATGAATACATATCTGGACAATCATCAATGAATATGAAATGTTTGCTCACCATATAGGGAGCATCGGAGCTCCGAAGGCTTTAAAGACCAAATTGGAGCTTCACCAGTATCGCTTTTAGGAACAAGCTCATCTTCAGATATTGGCAAATGGTGCAACGAATCCACAACCTATTAGCAGCAATCGTTCAACAAAATGGTACACGGATCGATAAGGAGCCGAGTAAACTAAACCTAGATCCAAATATTCTAAAATCGTTGCAAAGAGCTTAAACCTCCGACAGAAATGGCGACCTCACCTAAAGAAGAGTTTAAAAAACTATAGAAAGAACGCAGTCTAGGAAACTAGGGCCTGAGGTAAATCCAGGAAACTATGGCAACATAACCGAAGAGCGATTCGAAGCTTGCATCAGTATGAGCGAGAACAACCTTCTTATCCTAGCGGGACATTGTAGACATTAGAGAATTTAAGTATATCTGCTGAAGATCCTTGCAAGCTTCTCGGCTACCAGAATTTGTGATGAGATCCATAAAGGACTCAAATATTTAGGCAAATATCAGATTAGATTAGATTGTGGGAGAGGACACTTGTCCTTCATTCAATTACACCTATAAAATTAACTTCCTTACGTTCACTGTCCTCACAAATTTTCACGTTTTTACTGGACCCTCGGGGTATGTTAAGCCCCCATTACATTGAAGGCCACGGGCAAGGGACTAAACCGTCTTTCTTAAATCTTTCCCAGGATTCAAAGAAACTGAAACGCCCGATGACCTGTCTCAAGTATCAAATCAATTGAAAAATCAATAAATTTGCGGTCGTTTTTCGTATTTCTCAGAGCAACTTCAAACGGGAGACCTCAAAGTCACGGTTGCCACTTGCATACAAAATTAGCTACCAAAATTGGAAAAAAAAGTTACCAAACGTTGATAAAACTACTTTAAATACTTTTGCTGACCAAAAACATGATTTTCTAAACTCAAATTATTTTATTTGATTTTTAAAATTGCTTTTTTAAAAACAAACATTTATAAAAAATAAGACTCAAGGAACGTAGTAGGAACTTTGTCAGTCTAAGCAATTAAACAATGTCAAAAACGTTGTGCATAACGTTACCAGCTGTTAGAAGGCATGGGATCATCTACCATTTCCGAGCCTTTTTTCCTATAAATTTAGCAAATTAGAGTTTTATGTCTGCAAATAAATACTATGATTAACTAACCTATCCATATTTAAATGTAGCTATTCTATTTTAGCACTAATTGTGAGGTTATATTGAATGAAGTCATCAAGTCTAAAGGGTTGTCAATCTTTTGCTTCGGGTTTATGAATGTGTGTATATTAAATTCCCAGCAGGCTTCGCCTGAAGCACACTGTAAGAAACCGCAAGTTTACACAATTTTGACATGTTTTTTTATTTTAGATGTTATTTTGACACTGACAGCTATTTTGCGCTCAAAAGTATGACAGAAAAACAGTATAATATATAACTTAACGCTTAAACCGTCGTTCGAAATATTGGGATTTAATTCCAAAGACGACGAATTGTTGTTGAGCTATTTAAAAATAAGTTTCGGTTTGAATAACACACCAAATGCGCCACCTGCACGACAAGCTTACGTACCAAGTTCCTAAAAACCGCAAAAATTGAGGAATTAGTAGAGCTCTGGATGGAACTAAGTGCAATCGATCTTTTGTGGTTGTTTTTAATGTTAAATATTGCTGGTTCAAGCGTGTAATAAATCCAAAAAGGGGGGTAGAAATAAAGTCGACTATTTTCAACAATGTTATAAAATGAATTAATCGTTATTAGCGCCAAAAAGTGCATTATTCGCGGGTGAATCTCGCTTGCCACAGATGTCATTATCTGTCAAAACTGGACTCAGCAATATTCAGCCCAGGATGCGTTCAGAGTTTTACAGCAAGCTTATTCTGGTAATCAGTGAAGATCATCCGACAATAATTCAGTCACCAAAGAACAACAATCGTCGGCTGTTCGCGAAATAAAGTTATAAACCCTCGAAAATGTACCTCAAAATTGTGACGAAAAGGAGGCTTCTAAAACCCCAATAAAGTTAGTTACTTGAATCAAGCAATACCCCCCAGCTAGAAGGGTCTCATCGTCTGAATTCAGAAATAGAAATAAATACTGAACCGCTCTTATTTTCCAGCAATTTTTAGCGAAATCCAGCAGATGGCAACCCTTTTTTTTTTTGAACCATGTTAAATGACTGACGTAAGCCCATTACAAGCAACGCTACTATGTTTGTGACCTAGTGAACGAACTCTATCGTAAGCAATTAATAATGGAGCACTGCACGAGATGTCACTCTCGATTGTGAGCTCTGACTGCAAGCAGTTTATCTGTCAAATCGAGAGTGGAGTATACGCCAAGAAGAGACTTGTTGTATATGCTTTGCCACCTTCCTTTACACCCTCAACTCATTATTTGGCTGAGGATTTATGTAGATACCAACGGTGTCTCTCTATGACAGATGTCAAAATTTTTATTTTATTTCGTGGATCCGCTAAAATTTCGAAAATAAACTTGAACTGAGTGTGTAACTGATAGCCCTCTATTCAAACTCTTTACTTTATGGGAAAAAAAACAATCGGCTTAAAAGTGTCACATTCAGGAACGTCAAAATTGGTGTCTCTCCATGACAGATGTCAAAATTTTTATTTTATTTCGTGGATATACTGGACACTGGAAACAATTAAAATTCCTGTCCCCTAAAGTCGACTAGAATTCTCGGGAATAGATTTTCGCAGAAGGCAACAATCGTTAATGTGACTTTTACTACGTCAGATATGCAATCGAAATGTCATCTAAGTATTCAGGCCAAAAATTCTTGACAAGATTTATCAGCTAGCCCTCTATAAACGTCAAAAACGTGAAAAACCCGTTCACTACATTAATAAAGGACAATAAAAACTCAGGCACATTACGTCAGCCAGCTCTCAAAATTAGTAAGCTATTGTTTTGAGCCATCTGTCAAAATTAGTAAGCTATTGTTTTGAACGCCCCCATTTACCAAGAAAAATCTGTCTTTACCTAATGACTAGCGGCCCCATCGGTAGGTGTCAAAAAAAGCCTAAGAAGAAAACGCCCTATGCCAAAGTTATAAACTGCCATCTAGTGGCAGCTCCAGCTCGCAAATGTAAGACCACACCAAAGGGAACCCAGTAAAACGTCCACAACGAATTTTTTTTTCAAAAAAAGCTCAAGCGTACTATAACTGCCGACCTTCCAAAGGTTATTTATCGCATTTCTTAAGTCGACATTCTTGTCGCAGAGATTTACATCACACATTCCAGTTTTAAATAGCACAGCAGGACATCATTTTCAATAAGCAAATGACACAAAACCAACACACAAAAGCAACACACCATCACCCAGCGGAAGAAATTAGTTTATACGGGTGAGTCTTAGTAGCTACTTACAACAATCTTTCTCATCAGAGTAATCTTGACAATCATAAATGTTGTCACACAATTCCCGGTATGGAATACACTGACCGTTGTCGCAACGGAATTGATTAAATCTGCATTCACCGTCACCGCCTAAATTGGTTACAAGGGATGAGAGTTAGTTTGGTTAGTAAAGCATGTTATAGCGCTAGATATGCGGTTGGCTTGGGGGACAAGGAAAGAAATGTTGAAAATTAAAACTACCACCGTCTGGTTGCTGATTAGTTTCTCCAAATCCGCACACATAATTTAATGTTTTACAGTATATTGCTCGTGCAAGCCACGGAGCCAAAATGGATGCCGATGGAATTCTTAATAAAATATTGAAATTCCTGAGCGTAATTTCGTCTTGATTTACATTGTTGGTCGTTTCGCTGCGGATAAATACAACCCACAGCGAGCCAGCATGTGGGTTGTGTTTCTAATTTTGATTGTGATTGTGCTTCTGTATGTAATGTTTAACTTCTTGATGGGGTGGCAGTGGCATATACTCGTAGTGACATTTGTTTGACAGTCAAACAGATGTCAAGACAGACGACAGAGAGAAGTTCGTGTTGTCTGGCAGGCGCGCGAGAGATAGAGATATTTGACGCACTTCAAACATCTGGCTGGCGACAAGGTCGGATGCATTTTCAGCTGCCATCTGAACAGAGTATGCTCGAATGTACTCACGAGACTTGAAGTGTTTTAATTCTTCATCATCGGTGGCGGTAGAAGAGTATCACATGGGGATGCCGAGAGCTTCATATGGGAACAGGGTGAAACAGATTTTTGCAGATGAAGACTGACAGCGGGAAGGAAAAAGTTAGCTCTGTCAATGTGGTGTCAATTTAACATTTAAGAAGGGTCACATAAATCTGAAGGCATCTTAAACAGGGTTGTGACTTTATAAAAAATGTGTGCCGTCGAAATTTTGGTTAAAAAAACGCTTTTTGTTATAAATGAGTGCAAGTTTCATGCGACCCGGTCGTGCACATGTCTGTTTTGGGAGCATAGGGGGAAAAATGTCAGCAAAAATTGGGAAAATCCGATAAAGAGCTTCGACTTTGGCAGGAAAAAGTGTCAGCATGTTTGAGGCTGTCATATTGCTGTCCATATAGGCCGATAAGCTAGGCGTTGACGTACAGCAAACCAATCGTTTCAAGAAGCTAGAAATGGCGTTTTGTAAATGCATAATCTATAGGAAAACTCTATTTCTAGCTTCTGGAGTTTTCCATGTATAAAGCCCTATTTCTAGCTTCTCGAAACCATTCGTTTCTTGTGAGTTTTATTCTTTGGACTCATGGAAGGGACATACTATTTTATGGCGAATTGTGAAGCCGTTCCATGGCAGTTATACTCCCGGATGATTGGCGGATATTCGCAAGACGTAGCACGGTATAAAGAAAACCTTTCTAATTTAGTTTGTGTTTTTTAAGAGGCTTAACCTGATGATGACAAAAGCCGTCGGGGTCATTTTGCAAACAAGGACCAGTACCAAGAGAAAATAAAAGGTGCTAATGACACCTTTTAGCAGGCAGAAGAAAAGAGCACAAACTTCTCTAAGGAAGAAAGATTGAATGAGTGAATTGTATGGTGGGGTTGGAACGGATGTCACTCTAGGAGGTTCGAACGTTTTACCAAAATGTAGAAAAGACATTTAAAGGCTTTAAAATCTGCACCGAACCTGTAAAGACGAACAAGGGAGCATTGTTGTAGAGTCACAGTCGGTGCTGAGAATTTGGAGGGTCTACTTCTGCAGACTGATAAAGGGCGATGCTGACCAAGCAGTCTTGCCAGGCAGTATATGCGATTTACGTGTGATGTTTATAGGCGATAGTTCCGTCATCCTGCCAAAAATAAAGTGAAGGCAGCCGTATTCAAACTTAAGTCCAACTCAGCAGTGGAAATTGACGGGTTGGTCGCTCAACCTTTTAAAGCTGGAGAAGACGGTTTGTTGTGGAGGACATACAAACAGTTTGTTAAATTTTGACGGATGAGGTATGCTGAATAATTTTAGCATCGTTTGTGTGGTTCTCAAGGACGGAGATCGTTTGATCTGGGTACACAACAGAGGTATATGTCACCTGAATATCGCCCACAAGACTCTCTCGGCAAGCTTCAAGCCGATCGTCAGCAACTTGAGACTTGTCCTTATCAATGCTTTTGTGGTCCGGGACTGTCCACAACTGACCAAATGTCCACATTTTGACATATCTAGGAAACGAATCAGGAATTCCACATCGATACCCACCACCTTTTCATCGATTTAAAAGTTGCCCTTGAAAGCGTATAAGAAGATGAGCTTTACGGAGGCATGTCAGCTTCGTCATGCCCGTCAAAGTCGTTCGTTGGAGAACTCTCGCTGTTCCAAAAAGGCGGGTAACAACACCAAGAAACTGTTCTATATCAGAAAAAAAGTCTTAGACAAGGTAACCCTATGAAGATACTTTTTAAACAGCATTCTTGTAGGAAATTTACATGCAAACCACGGAGCTACAATCTTCTAAAAAGCTGTACAATTAATCTCGCATACGTCGCCGATGACATTGGCATAGTCAGAAGAATTTGGCGAGCTGTCAGCATCAAGATCAGTAACTGTTGAGGCAAAAGTGACAACGATGGGTCTGTCGATGAATAACCAAAATATATGCTGTCCGAAAGGACGTTTATTATCGACGCCTTTAACAAATGTAAGAATGGAAAGTTGCGCTAGGTCTAGAGGTATACTGAAAAACTTTCTCTACCTAGGTTCTGACCCTGCTTGTCACTTTTCCAACGGGCTGAGAAGGCAATTGAGTGGAAAATCCCCTCGCAAGCTATAAAGCGGAAGATGTATGAAATCTTATCATACCTGTTCTTCTATACGGCGCGACGGCAAGGATCCTGTCAAGAACGAAGGAAAAAAACGCACACTCAGTTTTTTTGAGTGAAAAGTTCTCAATGTGATCTTTTGTCTAGGTCGTATAGCAGGCGTCTGTAGGAGAAGGGGTGCAATGAAGAACCGTGCAGCGATAAAGATTTAGTCCAAGATTCGAATTAATCGGGTAAGATGTCTGGGGCCTATAGAGAGTGCAGATGACGATCTTACCGTAGGTGTCACACTCAGTCGGAAGGTGATCCCAGTCAAAATGAAGTGCGCAACTTGTTAGTTGGAGAAACATGTAGGTTTGCACCAAAATCTACTGGACTCTAGTAAAGTAAGTAAGTTTAAAAGGCAACCAAATTTAGAACCGTCTAATGAACTTTACATTTTTAGGGATAAGCTAATTTAGGACACAGATCATCCATCTAGCAAGTTTCGGCAAGATCACTACAAAGAGCCCAATTCAATGAATCTGTAGCGCCCACGGATCGGCTGACTTAAACGGAGGAGCCGTAGCTCAAATCATTTCTTTGCAAAACTGTTCCACAGACAACCTGTTTTGTCACTTCAACTGTCATCGGCATTTCAATCTTGAGGTTTTATCGCAATTCATTCAACGACCACGGCAGTTGCGCTCGTTCTGTTAATATTTCATCCAATGAAGGGGCTTTCTCTGTCAACGGATTCAACGGACTGAATAGTAGAAAGTAAACCTAATTTATCCGTCGAATCCAGCGCATTAATTGATTATGTTCTTCGACTATCCATCTGTCAGTTGGATACGTTGCCGTAACGGACACGAAGCATTCTATAAGTTGAGGCGATTATACAATAGGAAATCATTGAGTAACCAAAGGTAGGTTGATACAATAGATCTTTAAGGTCGCAGTGTCTGGGAATATATAAAAAAAAAAACAAAGGTAGGATTGATTGTCTCAATTTAGGGGAATGATTTGCTCGCCATTTTAAACATTTCAAGGCATTGAAAAATTTAAGAAACAGTAATCTTTTCGAAAGGCTTTCCTCTGGACTTTTCAAACGTCACCTACTTGTTGAAGTTTTAAAAGCGAATTTAAGCGAACCTGTACGCACTATAACAAAATAAATTGTGCCACCCTGCACAGAAGAACAATACACACAAGCAACAACTTTGAATTACGCTTTGAAGGTGGGTTTTGACTGCGCCTACGAAAGTACTATACTAGTAAAAAATCTGGTTTTCCATTTAGTTACTCCAGCGTCTATACTATGGCGGGCAATGGTAATGCGACACCCCGCAGTTGTTGTTAAGCGGCGTGACGAGCATGCACTAAATAGTTTTACACTATCTACGACGCGAATTTCGTTATAACAAATTGCAGGAATGCCAAGACAAACTTTTGTTAGTTATTCGCTCAATTACTACCGAACATTGATGAATTCGGTTGCGAGTCAATTTATAAAATTAAACTTAAGGTGCGTAGTATGAAAGTTAACACAAACACATACAATTCACGAAATTAAATAAAACAAATTGAAAGACTTACCTCCATCGCCATGAGACTCTTAACCTAAGTTATAACTCACAACAACAAGAAAAAATATACGCATCGTGAGGCAAATTTTGTGCAAGCAAAGCAATCACTACAACCTAACTAGATGTGATGATAAAATTGATATATACGAAATAAGTCTATAATACCCGGCTCACCATTACAATTGCGTTCGTCTGAAATATCTTCTCTACAGTCGATATTTCCATTGCAGCGGAATGAAATATCTATACAAGTTCCATCATCACATTGCCATTTATTATATAAGCAAGCTTTTGTTTGGTTTTTGATTTTGTCAGTAAAATGAAAATAATGAATCAATGTAATATTACACATACAACTAAACTAATAACAATCACATACGACATCCTTCCTCATCCGAACGATCGTTGGGACAGTCTACTTTGCCATCACAACGACCCACTATTGAGATACACGATAGATCGCGACAAGTAAATTTACCCTCTGGACAGAAATACTTCAGTTTTGGAATAACTGAGTGTTTTTTGTTTTCATTTTACCATATGACAGTTGATTTATTTACAAAATGCGCAGCAATGGGAATAAGAATTATTATTGATTATTTATATTGTTATATTTACATTTAAAGAAAAAAATATATACAACATTTTGGGGGGCAATTGTTTCATGGAGTTTGACAGATCAGTTTGACAGGTTTCTGACGATTTTTTTTTTAAATTGTGAACTACTTTACAAAAGGGAAGAAAAGAAGTGGAATAGGAGGATAGGAATTTAATGCATCGACAGAAAGTTCTGTTTCTGTGGACGGTACGCGTTGATTTGTGGAAGAAGTAGGCAGCGCCATCAACGGCGAGGTCGAGCAACAATTTGCTAAATTGCAGCATATGTCGGTAGGCCAAACAAAAAATCTATCTCTTAAATTAGTAAATTAGTGACTAAAGTGAGAAGAAACTTGTTAATGGAGGACCTTTGATTGTTTGTTGAAAACGGGATTCCAGAGTTGATTTTGCTAAGTATGTGCATGGAAGTAGGCAGCGCCACTTGCCGTGAGATGTTGGAACAAGTAGCGTTTGCTGATCGGACAAAGGTGGGTTGTTCGACAACTATCAGAACTGCGGACAATCAATCGTTAAATCTGATCAAACAATTTGAACAAGTTCATAAGGCGAAGACATCAACTCGTGCTAGTCAGTCGAAAATAATGCTGCTGTGACTGAAAGAGTCGCGAAACACCGAGGTCTTTCTATTCCAAGACGTTCGCTGAACTTAGATATATGAACGGACAGAACTGTCCATGATCTGCTGGCTTTTGTCAGATCAATCTGGAAGCATCAGACGAAGAAAATCTATATTAAAATAAAAAAGTAAATAGTTGGCGCAACAGGGCCGTAGCGACCCTAGGCCTAGCTTCTCACAACCATTCGTTTTGTGTGAGTTTTTCACTTTTTGGGAGGAATAGAAGGGATCTAAAATTTACTTGCCGGGTCCAAACGGCTAATTGAGAAGCTCTTTTATGACAGCTAAAAAAAATTAAGTTTTGGTTTTTTTCGGGATTCGAACTGGGGACCCCTCGCTTAGTAGTCCAAAGTTTCTACGGCCGGCAACCTTCAATAAGGGCTGTCTTGTTCGCTGAATGCTTTCCAAAGGTATAGGTATTTTAAGTCTTGAAACAATCCATGACAGCTTTGCCCTTGTGACTCCGTAGCTCTCGAAAAAGTTTCTAAACGCCCTGCATGTGAATCAGAGGTCTGTGACAGACTCGCATTTGGGCTCAGCGACTGTGTTTAAGAGCTTCTTACAGCTCCATACATAGACACAATAGATCTTTAACGATAGCTAGGTCTGTGTACTGAAATATTGCGTGTTGATTGACGTACAAGTCCGTTTTATGTATGGCTACGGTCCTCTTTTTGGAAGGACTATGACTACTATGACCTCTCTGATTTTTTTACTAAAAGAAAACAATACACTGTCCTCTTTTTCTAAAATGTCGTCATTTTTCTCTAAAGACCATCTTCCTACCATAAGATATATGCGAGATTGCGAGGTACCTTCTCAAGTCCTACAAAGCTGGAGTTAGGTAGTAACCTTGTATTGATTTTCAAAAACCACGTCAATTCCTTTTATCAAGTCTACAAAAACCTAAAAATTTTGATAGTTAAAATGTGCTTCCACCATTTTTGACTGCATAATTATTTTTACTTAAATTCCTCTTTTATGTGATTAAAAAAAAATGGACACCGTATGTATGGCAGGCAGGAAACACATTGGATGAGCAAAATTAATTATTTATTTATTTATTCCAAAAGGAAATTTGAAGACAAAGTCACCCATCACGACAGGAATTCAATTTTGCTTGGCTACTTATCTGAGGCAGCTGTGCGGGCCTACTCCAAATAGAACTTTCAACGTCGTTATAAAGTCCAAAAATTAAAAGAACAACTTCGTAGAAAGTGGTTTTGCTCCATTGTTCCCAGATGTTGTCGAAAATGAAACAGGTACAAATACTAAGTGGCATACAGCTGAATTCAAAAACAGCGACAGTGGTTTTCTAAAAAAAATATGTTTCTTTTGAACACTTCAGAAATAAAATCCTGTTTTAAAAAAGCGAAAGATGATATCGGGAAAAGCCCCTTCCTTTTTAACAAAGCTCTGAAATTGACGAAAAAAGTATAAAACTGGAAACGAAAAAGTTTGAAACTTAAGTCACTAATTTAAAATTAGAGGAGGTAGGTTTTCAATAGAAATATGTAGAGCAAACAGGTTTTGTTCATGTTCATTAAGGACTTACAAATACCCTTTTTAGGTGATTTTAAATTGCATTCACATTTTTTACAACTGCAGTAGTTGCCTATTGTCGGTTTAAGTAGACTGCAAAAACGGACCAGAAAATAGTAAAGAAAATGTGTATACTTTTATTTCCCAACAGATGGCGCTCTCACAAGTAAGGGAGAATTGTTTCTAATTTTTATCAATCATTTAAAGCTACCTATAACTTTTTTTTTTGCCAAGTCAACGTTCGATATTATTTACAACATTTATAGAAATCTTTTCGTGCCTTAGACTCGCAATCCTTGTCAAGGATAACTGATAAAAAATGATATAAAATATTTATAAGCAAAAAAAAAACCCTGTCAAACTGTTCACTCTCATCACTGTGAATGAAACTACCGCCCCAATTATTGTTAACACACCATACAAGGAACAGGAGGTCGGGATTGAAGGATCAAAAAAGGAGAAGAAAAACAATTTGACATCTTTTTTTACACAATACTTACTCGAATCACAATCGTCTTCGTCGTCGCCATCGGCGCAATCGTAATTACCATCGCATAAAAGAGATTCACTTATACATTGATGCCTGCCTCGGCATTGATACTCTAGGCTACTACATTCGGTAGCTTTTGTACAAAATTGTTTTTTTTTTTATGGTTAGTTACACAAAAAATATGGAATTTTGTGTTGTGCGATCCCAGGTGATGTGTTTTTATTTTACATAATTTTTTTTTTAATTTTTCGTGATGATGTGTAGTTAGTCCCATTTAAATGATTAGTTTTTGACATAACAAAGATACAAAAATAAATTAGCAAATACAATAAAAAGAGTTTTGTAAGTTTTGTAAAAAGAAATTAAAAGCGTTTCAGTTGAGAGAAAGAAAGTAGATAGAGTTTCATAGAAAATAGTTGGAAGTGAGAAAACTCAGTGTAAAGAGAGTTCTGTGGAGAGGTGTCTGTGCAGGGAATGTACTTACGACACGATTGGTCCTCATCATCGCCGTCGGGACAGTCTGGAACGTTGTCACAACGTTTGTTTCCAGATATACAGCTACCAGATCGACATTGGAATTCGCTTGACAAACAATCTGAAAAGGAAAAGAACACAAATTCAAATGATTAGCAATTTTCCACCGAAACATTGTGACATCAATTTCCCGCACAGAGGAAAATCATTCAAAGCCAGTGAGCAACACCCAACGTCAACCAGTTGCGCGTTCACTCACCGACTGACATTCCAAATCGTATGCACGCATAAATCTAAATCCAGGATCGTGACACGACTGCGGAGTGGTGCCACCTACTTAATAGCAAGTATCAAAAGCCTATCACTTGTTCAATTGCATGTTAATCGAACTTATACTCGTATACCTTGCCAACGTTGCTGGTGTATATGCACAGAAAGAGGAACTGAACTTGCGGGGGAGTGTTGCCAACGGTAGGTAGCGATATCAAGTGGCCGACTCATGCTTCACGAAATTTGAACCTTCTGCCACTTTAGCCCTTTCGTAGCCCCGAGGAGTTCTCAATTTCACCCTAAAATTTTCTTTGCCCTACACACGGATGTTGATCCCTTTCATCCTGTTGTTTTTTGTAATTTCTATATCTTCTCTTTTTTTTTGCTCCTTCTGTCGCATCATTTAATTAGCTGTTAGGGGCCGGGGATAATGTTCGCCGTAATTACGTGCTCCTTGGAGGCGGGCGGGTGTATGTGTATTCCTAATTAAAATCAGAGTTTTTTTTTTGGGAGATGTAGCAAGCTATGCGCTTTGCCAAAGGATTCCCTCTTTTAGCCATAAAGCTAACACATTTCACTTGAGGACCTGCCCACTTAAGCTTAGACTTTGCATTCGCCTCTTGTGACACAAACAATTAGGGACAAAGGCACTGATTGCACTTTGTAAAACGTCTGCTTTGACGCCCCACTAAAAAGGATAACGAGGTCATGGCGAAGATGTTACAAATGAACTTTCGTCAATTTTTCACCCAAAGTCCAACAGGTGACTCCTGTATCCGTTGAAAGTGTAATCTGATTGTTTAAGGACTCACAGCGCAACCCACATAGATTTGTTTCTCTTGAGATAGGTATACACATACACATCCAATGCTTGGATACGAACATTTGTTTTCGCAAAGGATTACTCCTCGAGGTTGATGGGCTCTTCTGCTGTGTATTTTTTTTTTGTTCCGCCCTTGTCGGCTTCTGGTGTGGAATTTGTTTTGATATTCAATATCTGGGATATTTCAATGCTAGCCTTGGCGATAATTCAATTCAGATGCACACACATATATTTTCGTTTGGAAATTCTTTGTTTACTTCACCGTCAGAGATGAGCCAAAACATATACCAACCATATGCCAGAAGATGCGGCTACATTGAAAGAGAAGGGGGGGAAACATTCGGCGGAAAAATTCACATCTTAAAGGAGCCGTGTGTAAAGGACGTGTACAACAAATTTGCTGCTATTTGCCTGCAGGGTTTTCCTGTGTGTACCTTTTTTTTGGGGGGGAAATCGATGAGATGATTAGTTAATCAGATCCTTTTCGGGGATTTCCGTCAATTACAGAGGATTTTTCAATTTCTGCGTATTTGTCCGGGCTAGGATGTTGGAAGTGGAGATGTAACGGTATGAATTATTTACCTGAGGTGGAAATTGGGGACCTCTGCCACACTCAGTTTTTTTGCATTTTCCTTTACTAGAGTTCGCCCAGTTGTACAAATTCTACCATAATAGTGATCTGGCCTATGAACAACATTTTGGAAAGCAAAACTACAACACAACATTGCATCCCTGCACAATCTTCCAAATAAAAAGGCAATTAGGGCAGCAAAAGTGGTTCTGAATTTATATAAAAGATCTTGAAATTTTCAAGACTGAGCTCAAAGACTGCGTCCAAATTTTTGAGAAAACGAAGAAAAATGCCGCCAAGTGGGGCGATTTCTACAGATCCACAGGACCGCAAGTCGTTTCATATACCCACACAGCCGATCTACGAAATACCTTTAGTCAAACTCAATCGAAGAGGTTGCATCAACTTGGAATTGTTGTGTTACTAAGGAAATCATTTTGGACCGAAATGTCCGTGGATGATGGATGTCAGCAAGATGAGCTGGACTGTGGTTCAGTTGTTGCGATGATGAAGTTTACCATGGATGAGTAATAACTATTTTCATTTGGATAAAGAGCAAGAAGACTCGGTCTTGAATACATGAAGTGAATTAAAAAAGTTGGCCATTGACGGCAACAGGAACTGCATCATTGGCTACTTTAAAAAAATCGGTACACTCTTTTTTTTGCGATTTTTTTGTTCTCTTTTAAATGTTTACATATTCCCAATGGGCCCTTCCAATAATCATTTTAAACCTTCACCTTATATATTTTTTAGGTCACAATATGCAGTTTCCTATGGAAAAGTTCGCCATTTTGAGTTCGAAAACTTTGGCCTGGACACTAAAAATGATTATTAGTATCGCGTTTTAGACAAGATGCCAGTCTTCCCATGAAAAAACTTTAAAAGACCATAAATCTTGGCACATTTCCAAGCTTTAGTTGGTTTAATTGTAGGCACAGTTTTCGGTGTGTCGGACTACTATGAGTGGGGTCGAAGGTTCGATTATCAGAAAAACTAAAATTACACCTTAAGGTTTTTTCCACTGCGCTACCTCTCGTGATCGTCTGACAAACATACGAGAATAGATATGTCATGAGAGAGCTTCTAAACTTGTTTTTTTTAATCTTTTCTTTATAAACTATTACACGGGCCTTCTGAGCGGCATTCATACGCAGCCTAAGGGTGTCCCATAATTCACGCAACATTTTAATTTTGCGCCATTTAATAGTACAGTAATGCAACGGAAAAAAGATAACAATGTGACAGCTGACAGTTCGGGGTTGGTAAAAATGGAGCGCTATGCGAAAGAACGCATTTTCATTGTTGAGCAATATTTTAAAAATAATGAAGGTTTGCCAGCTTTTTCGAACAAAATTTTCTTCAGTTCATTTTCATCTTGAAGGCTTTGTTAATCGTTAAAATTGTCGCATTTTGAGTTCAAAAACCCACGAGTAATTGTTGAAAAACAAATGCATCCACAACGCGCTACTGTTTGGTGCGGATTTTGGGCTGTAGGCATTAACGGACCATTCTTCTTCGAAAATGCGGCTGGTCAGGCAGTAAATATTAATGCTGTTCGTTATCGTGACATGATAGCCCAGTTTTTAGTGTCTAAATTACGAGATATGGATGTGAAACGTCAGATTTCATTATATTTTTGGAAAATGAACTGGATTAAGCTCTCACATTTTACACAATAATCGTGTGAAAAGTTACGGAATAAGTAATAATATCTTTCGATTTAACGTCATTGGACTTTTTTCTTTGGGGTTTTTTGAAGTCAAAGGTCTATGCAAACAATCGACCTCCAGCGTCTTAAAAGAGGAAATTGGAAATAAATTAAATTCAGCCACATTTATGCGAGACGATCATAGAAAATTTCAATAAAAACTTCAAAAAACTTGCCAGCAAAGCCGTGGCGGCCATTTATCCGATGCCCTATTCCATACATAACTCTTTGAATCAATATAAAATTTAAGCTTTCTAATTAAAAATATGTACTCTCTATCAATATTACATTTTGCGTGAATTTTGGGACACCCTTTATATTCTTTCATAGAGCTAAAATCGAAAGCAATCGTTTGCACATTTTTTTCGCACTTGGTTTTTCAAATTGAAACTTTCAAATACCGGGTCCCTTACATCGCTCTTGGTATAGAAACTTTTGCCAGCGAATAAATAAGATTAAAGCAGATTAAAAAAAGATTATGGCTGTCCCGAGCAAAGTCTCTAACCTCCACACCATTGAAACCCCTTTGCATATTATTAAATAAGATCTGTTTTGAATTTACTGTAGCTCAGGTAGGAGATGACAGATGACTTAAACGTCAAAATTAAATTAATGTTCATGTCGAATTATTTATATATATATAGGAATATATGAAAATATGACTTAAACCTAAAAACGTGAGAACTTGAAAGAAAGTGATGTCTAAAAACAGTTTTAAGCTTAAGCTGTATAGTTTAATTATAAAGGTTAGTTGGATAAATAAAGCTCCTTAGCTTTATACACGGTGGCGCATAATTAGTAATCCAATTTTGTTTTTGAATTACTTTTTTACTAAATAAAAAAAAAATGATTTTGAGTGATTGAAATCTTTATTTGGACCATTACAATTTTTTCTGTTAAGTGGAAAAGATGACAAGTCAAGTGACTGCCGCCAGTGTGGATTTTTGGCCGTTTTCGCATTTTCTGTGACATTCCGCAAGATTTACGGTGACAACTGTCCGCATTCCTGTCGAATATTCTCCTTAAGGGCTGCGATTGTTTGAGGCTTGTTGGCATAAGCCCGCAACATCAAGTAGCCTCAAAGAAAGACGTTTGGGATAGTTAAATCGGGCGATCTTCCATTATCCATTAATTATTCAACGGTCTTGCGAAGTATAGCCCTCCATTGCTTGTCTGTTTTATTTGCAGCTCTCTAGTTCACAAAAGGAGTTGGGGTCAAAATTCTGGATGGGTCAAAATTCTTTTTACAAAATTCTGTTTCAAAATTCAGATTTTCTAAATTCTGCAAGCAATAAAAAAAGGTTTGGAAAATTTTCAAAAGCGCAGAATAAGCTGAATTTTAAATTTGAAAATCAGAATTTTGCTAAGCAGAATTTTTGTGTGGGAAGACAGAATTTTGCCAAACAGAATTTCGGCGGCCGGATCCCTCACAAAAGTATGACGTATGACGCCATTTGCAAAAATTATAACATCTTCCGATAGGGTGGTTAATTTTACGCCACCTTGTATTAGTAAAGGGAAATTTAGACTCACTTCACTATTTCCAGGGCTTTCAAACAAAAATGTAACCTCTTTAAAGATCGAGAAGACTAGAGTTAAACTTTCCAAAATTTAAAAAGCCGTCATGATCCGTATTTTCTCTTTATAAACTGTAGCAAGAAGTTAAGGTATATCCAAAACAGGTCCACTACCTTCATTAGATCTCGAACAACTTATACTTTTTCACCAAAGGGAACCTTCCAATCTCTGCCCAAGGTAAGGTTAGGTTTAATCTGCAGCCAGCTAAAAAGTGATCAAAAAACCCTTATTCCCTACTTCTACTTCTGCCGGTGTAAACAAGATCACTACAGTTTTTAAAGTAGAAAGCCCCAGGCTAAGTTTTCTCCTTTGAGAGAAAGAGAAAAAGAGCGGAACAGATACAGAGAATGTGTAGGATATTGTCCTAATCGTTTGAAGGTACACCGAGCGTTGCATGTTTAAAACAACTTTATTGGGAGCACTGTTTTAGAGGACATAATCTCTGTTAGCTGAATTTATAGAATTTATTTCTAAACCAAAATATCTACATCTATTAACCAAATAAATCTTTGCCCAATTATATATGACATTTCTAAGGAGCGACCTCTTTCTTAATTAGGTTCTGCGGAAGGACGTAACAGACAGCAAAACAGCCTTTGAAGTTAATCTCAGCAAACTTTTCCATCCTTGTATTTGTGATATTTTATTGGATTTCATCTAGTTTCCCCTTCTGATCAACTGAGTGTTAAATTGCCAAAACAAAAAATTAGAAAGTTAGGTCATTTTACGTCGGTGGGCTCAAATTGTTTTTACTTGATTCTTCTGTTCTTAGTCAACCAGTCTGATTTCTGTGGGGCATATTAAATCGCAGTAAATGGGACGTTGGAGAAGCTCACAATTGGAGGAAAGTTTCAATTTTGAAAATTTTTCTATGGACACACGATTGAAATGCGTACAATAAATTTTTTCAGCCGACTCACTGACTTATTCATCTATCAACACCTGTAGAAGGACATCCTCATTAATTTGCATTTTCCCATAAATCCGTCTGATCAAAGATCTCCCGATACTGGTATACCTGCAGCAGTTGGGTATAGGTACATAACAACTATTTATAAAGCTATTCGCGGAAGCGAATCCTTTTGTAGCGAAAAATCAAAACCATGTCCGATTGGAATCTTTTCATTTTGATTACAACCTCCACCTATAGCCAGCCACCTCCTACTGTGACAGCAGCAGCGGTTGCGTGTGTCTTTTTAATTCCTTCAAACGGATTTACCGCACACAAATTAATTCGTTCGCTCATCAACCCATCGGAGATGCACAGCAAAATTCCAAACAACCCTCCCAACAACAACGCCAGAAAAAATAAAACCTACTCACTCATACGCCCCATCGCATGCAGACAATAATCAGAAAACTTTCGCCAGTTGAATGCGCGCACACCACCGCAATCGTTTGACATTTCCCAGCTTTATGCCGCTTTAAGGACCTCGCCATACCGGTTTTGTATGCATTGATTGCGTGACATTAAAAACGGTGAGCGGTTGGTAGTTGTTGTTATTATCTGAGGATGAGTCCTTCTTTTTGTGTATTTTTTTTTTTGTATTATTGTTTGTTTTGCATAAGGGCGCCAATCACCCACAAACTGTCGCGGTACAACTGCGGTATCATCATCATTTGAAGAATTTGGTTGTAAAACTTCTGCAATGCTGCAAAAGAATGCAAAACTTTGGTTCTGCCGAGTGAATCCTTTTAAAGTCGGATTTTAATGTATGGGCATTCCATTGGGTACCGTCAGGAACAAACAACAGATATCCACGTTTACAAGTTTCTTAACCTTCTTGTTGAGGTTTGGATTGAATTGGGTTTTACTTTCTTTTTATTAAAATTGAGAAAGAGGAAAACAGGATGGTAGAGTTGAAACAATTGCGAGTGGATTCATGACAAATGGTGGTCGGGAGTAGTTTTTCGTTGGAGTATTGCTTGTGGTGCAGTTTTTGTTAAGACCATCCAAGGGTGGTTGGGTTCTTGTAGGTAGGGTGTTCATCTGGTGTAACATTAGCTACAAAATCGAGGAATTAATGTAAAAAGTGTCAAACTTTCTCTCATTTCATGATACCCTCATATCATTACAGACATAATTACGCCCCCTTTGACAAAACAGGAAATCTACTAAGTCCGGAGTGGTCAGAAATGTTGACCTCCTATGAAGTCATCAGTCAAAAATTTGTGACCTCTGGCAGTATTTCAAAATAACCCACTTTGTACAAAATTGTCAGCATTTTCGAGGAAGAAACGACAAAATAAAAAAATGCATCAATATCAAGAGTATCCAGTCAGAATTTGGGACCAATTTGTACGAAATTTGAGCACAGAGTGTAACTTAAAAAAATCGACATTTTCATTTGAAGTAATCAAGTACGAAAATAATTCAACACGAAGTGGCTGAAGTGGCAGAAGAGTTTGTCGGAGATTAAAAACCTGTACGAATTTGTGAGAAATCCGAGCTATTGGTTTCGTAAGGCTATTTTGGGAGCATTCCAATGAAAAGAACGGCTCATTATAAAGTGTTTTATCTGAGCAGCATTTAGACAGTATCAAACTTTCTATCAAATTCTTGGAAATGTTAGTGAACTTTTTTTCGAGAATATTTTTCATTAATTTTGGTTCTTAGATGCAAAGCATATATTGACGGAAGTGGGTTAATTTAGAGGGGCATTTGGAGAACCTCCAAGCCCGTACCAAATTGTACGAAATTTGGGGGACAAATTTTGACTTCAAAATAAATTGTCTGAATTTTGAAAAATATTGGATGTACAAAAAGGAAATCTTGCTGAAGTGAGAAATCAGAGTGTCACCCGACAGAACCTCAAAACTTGTACCAAATTGTTGAAAATTTGAGAAAATTGTGTCCAAATTGTCTTACTTACTTTTTGCAGTCAAATCGACAAAAAGGACAAATCGCCATGGAGAGAGAGAGAGAGTTATCTCGCTCGATCGCTTCTAGGAGATATATTTTCAGAGCCAGGGGACTGAAACTTAGAAAAATTAAGGTGCAGAAGTTACTCTGACCTCCAAGAAACTCGTTTTGAAGTAGAAGCACTAAGTAAGAGAAAGACCTTCTTAAAACCCAAAAAAAAAGAAAATATTTTCCCAAATTATAGGAGCCAACGTTATTATTCGAAATTGCCGGCTCGGTTCACACTTAACAAAAGACAGAAAAACCTCTCCACAACAATTATTGTCCAAAAATATAACAACAAATGTGTTAACTTAAAAGTGCTGTCATTTTAAACAAGATTTTATTAAAATCAGCAGATGTAATAACCGTTTAAATGTCAAAACGAATCTGATTATCGCAATGTTACCTGGTAGTACTTCAAAATTTGTACCAAATTGTTAGAGGTTTAAAAAAAAACGAGCAACTTGAAAGTTTGTCAGCATTTATTTGAAGATTTTTCGGCACTAATTAATAAATGCGATGAAATGGGCTATTAGAGTGGAAGGTTAAGAGGATGTTAACAAATTTACCAATTTGTGTCGACTTTTAGGAAAACGCCCAATTATAAATAGTAAAATATGGCAGGACATGCAAAATTGGGTCTGCTTGTGGGAACTGTAACCAAAGTTCCCATAGCAGTGACACTTGGTAGTTGCCAATTTAGAAACCAAGGTTTAGACATAGAAAATTGGTGATTTACTGAAAGAGTCCTGAAATTAGTCCGAAAAGTCAAAATTTTCTAGAAAAGAGGTTCTACTTCTTGATGATCAGAAACAAAGTTTATTTGAAAGTAATAAAATTTTAAGCAAATATGTTCCTAAACAAATTATTATAATACATTCGGATGCGGATGTACCGAATTGTCAGCAATTTCAACTGAAGTGTCAGAAGGCTAAAAGGTAACCCTTCAAGATTTACTCTCAGACGGAGCAGACTTAAGGGTTACTTAAAAAGATGTGGTATCAAATAGAAATATGTGAACAGCCCTAGTTGTTTAGTGTTTGAAATACATTTTGTTTGGCACATCTTTATATATATTGTCAGACATTTCCAGAGCCAAAAAAAGAAATAAAACAAATTAAAAGAAAGGCTCCATATATAAGGCACAGGTGAGAATAGCTCATGGGTCAACTTAAAGTAATTTGTCAGAAAAACTCTCTAGAGAGATGACATTCAGCTGATTCAAGTGCAGCCGGTTAGGAATATATAGCAACATTTTTGCTTAGTCAGAAATTTGGGAAAATTTATTCTGAATTGACATTTAATTGGTTGGTTGAACTCACAATTGGATGTGCAAGATATAATAATATGCAATGATTTCTGGTCATGTTTCTAGAATTTAAAATTGCTCAGAAATAACCTAAAATTTTATTTTATTAAATTGTCTGAAATTTTATGGAAACAAATGTCAGTCGATGTATTTCCAAAAAAGAATCAAGAAAATAACCAAAAGAACAGCGAATTTGGTCAAAATTAACTAAAATTTCAAATTTTGTACCGACTTGTTACAGCTTTTAGATAAAATGTTCACAGAACTTAAATTGTTGGTATTAATCTATAAATAAAGATCAGCGATTTAAGAAATAACTCACAAAGCAATTTCATAATATCTAAACCAAATTGCACGTACTTTTAAGTGGTCATAAATCTAGCTGTGTTAGAGTTTAGTCTACAACTTAAAATGTTGGTAGAAAATTTCAAAACTTAAAGAAAATTTTTAACAAAATTCCAAGTTATTCACTTCTGTTCTTTCCAGAATAATTGTCGTTCGAATTTCTGGAGAGCCTTGTTTACGGAATTCAAAATTATTTACAAACTTTCCAAAAATGGTTGGTCGAATTTCTGGGGAATTTATAATAAATTGTGAAACCTTTAAAAAATGTAAGAAAATGTTTGTCGAGTGCTTGTATTTGGTCAGATTTGGTTTAATTTACAAGAGGATCTATAGAAATTCTAGAAATAGAAACGAAATATCGTTGTCAAATATTAGAGCGAAAACTTTAAAATTGCTACCAATTTGTTAGAATTTTCGGACACATTTCGGACACAATTGATATTAATCTCTTCGTCCCAAGGCCCTTAAGTTCTACAAAGCAAAATAGTTTAATATTGTTCACTGGACTGAATTCATGAAGAACAAATAAACACCAAATTGTCTGAATTTTTTTTTAAATTTGCTAGACGTCAGTTCAAAATTGAGTTAAAATTTCTTTAGTTTTGAGAGTTAATTGTAGAAAATCTACAAAAAGAAAAAAAAAAAATACATATCGAATCGATAACGCAAATATTTTAACGTTTGAATGTATCAAATTAACAAAATATTTAAATAAATGTTTGCAGAATTCATGACTGGCAGATTTGGCGGCCAAAATATTTGACAAACAAGCTAAGTACTTTAAACCGACTTCTCTTAAACGATAAATACAGCTCGAGAACTATAGTTTCGTTCGTTTTACCAACTTAGCCCACTACTTTCCCTGACTGCCACCACTGAGCAGGAGCACGGCATCAGAAAATGAATAATGAAGTATTTGACTAAAAAGGGGTTGCAGGGTTGCAGGTTGCAACTGATGAAAATTCTCCTATATACGGAGCTGGATGCTTTTATCTCCGAAAATCCTCTTAATGGACTTACGTACCTACTCTGATGTATCTCCTGCTCTGACTGAGTTAGCTGAGATCTACTACCGGCTACCGCGCACAATTCCGATGGAAATGCAAAATGTTTGATTTTTGTTTAAACACTTTACATCATGACGACGACGACGACACGGTGAAGTGAGTGAATGACTGACACACAAACACAACGTGACTGGCGGGAAATATGCACAATTAGGGTTCGTGCTCCTTTGGCAAGGGTAAATATCCTTGCAGCGGAAATTTTGTGTTTTGTTGGGCAAATTGCGGTTAAATTAGGGTGAAAATATGATTATTGATGTACTTCTACCAGAGAGAGAGAGAGAGAGGGAGAGTGAGAGAGCAGAAAGGGGTGCGTTTGTGGTGAGGGACAATTTAAAATGTTGAATTTTCAATCATCTCCGGTAGCAGGCGAGCAGAATAATCCAGTGGAGTGCAACAAGAAAAGTTCTTCTTTCAATCGAAAGAGAAAGCAACAGCTGTGTGGTAGTGGGGCGGAGATTCATCCTTAAAACTAAATGAAAGTTCTGACTCGAGTGGACTTGTGTTCGAAGAGAATCTGGAAACATTTTATTTTGCTTTAAAAGGTTAAAGTTTATCAGGAGACAAGGATTAGTAAGCGGGATGGCGAGAGTATTGTTTCTATCTTTAGATTAGTAGGAGGTGCGAGAATTACAGTGGAGAGGGCAGACAGTGGTAGATCACAATATGACGGTTATTTGAAAGAAGAGGTCACTAAACTACAAAAATAAAACTTATCACCACTCACTTTGATTTAATAAACTGAATAGAAATGTAAATGGTGACATAATGCTTTCGAACATAGTACACAATAAGAAGAATCTCTCTTTTCGGACTCACCTGTGAGTAAGTATTTCGTAGTAATTTGTTATAGTTGCGAGACTCTAAGCGTGAAGAGAACTCTAAGAAGCTTATCAGAACACTTTCGATGTCTATGATGCACCAATTATCCCGTCTAGCAAATTTGTTCATCGATTTTTGTGTGTACTCAAAAATAGTGAGTGGCAATGCTTTCGAACATATAGACTGCTCACAAATGACAGTTTGATTGTCATCGGTGGTCTTCGAACAATGATCTGGTAAGGTAAATTCCTTGACAAGTGATGAGCTAATAAAAATAATTTGTGGTAACTCATTCATTCCACTTCGAAAAGACATTTATCGATTTCGATTTTGATATCTGTGAGTCACACATACTCGTACATACGAGGCTAATAAATTATTTCGTTGAGTCTATAAAAATGTGGGTAGCAACTTTTTCGAACATATCCGAAGGAAAGTAAATTGGCTTTTCGAACCCACCTGTGATAGGAAATGGACGATTTTGGCTCGTTCCCACTATTTCATAGCTCGCAGCTTAAAATAAGTCATGGAGTAAATTGAAAAATGTTTTGTGTCTGGTCTATTGACAGTTTTAAATTTCGCCCGATCATATTGGGCAAAACTTTGAGATATGACATGAACCCTGTGACCGAAAGGGTCTGTTTTAAGGTACTGTACCTCAAATCTTATACCTGTGGTTCAAGTCCAACAGATTTGTTCAAAGACAATAGATAGTCCTTCAAAATGCAGATTGACGCATTGCTTTTGAATTTTACATTTCGAACTCACTAGTGAGTACAGGCACAAATAGCGAATCGACGATTGTGACTAGCGCAATGGCGGAAATGGGACTTCGTTGTTATAGTTTTAGGGTAGCTCGAAGAGAGTGATGTATAGAGGACTTAAAAAATACGGCACCACAGTCATTTGCAATCGTCTACCAAAATACCTACCTCCTAGTTATTACGCAGACGATAGGCTAACCCCCAAATGAACACCCCTTTCGGTACTTGAAGAATTGTGTTCGCTTTTTTTTTTATTTTCGCACAAGGGGTGTCCTTGGGAGTTGCTTTGATCCCGTTGATACCACCCCTCTGACGAATGACTTTCTACCAGGTGCTCAGATATACCAAAGGGTTCAGTTCCGCTTCTTTTTTCGTTCGGTTACTCACCAGCTCCCACCAAATGACACATATCTGCTTGGGAGTCTTCTTCTTTATTGCATTCGACGAAATCACGATAGAAAACTGTTGTCAGTTATGCGATACTTGAACACTTATACAGCAAAATAGCAAGCATCTCAAATTGACACCGTATGAGCCTAACTCGCTCACTACATGAAAATTGTGTCATTAAAAAAAAAAAAATGTTGCCGGTGTAAGGCAAGGATGCCACATTGTGCTTGTTAAGCTGGAGGTGGCTTTGAATCTAAGAAAAAGAAGACGACGACTGTTGCTGGTTTGCTGCTCCTTTGGTTGGCTTTTGTGCGCGCGCTCTCACTTAACTGAAAGTGATTGCTATTTGGTTGTTGTCATTGTTCGTTGTGCGCTATTTTTTTTTTTGTCTCCTTTGGGATAATGCAGTTAGGAAGAGGGGAGAGAAAAAGAATGACAACGATGATGATGGTTATGCTGGGTGTGTGTTAGCGATCCATTTTATGTGCGGCGAGGAGGAAATTGTACATGACAAGTTGAAGGTGAGCAGATTACGGTGGCACAAAGTGGAAATTTAATTCTGCTTGTAAAGTGGTTTCACAAAATCAGGTGTAAACGATGGAAGAACACAAAATCGGGTTGAAGGTGTTTGTTAGATAAGTGGGAACTTGAATTCGAGTTCTAATGAGTGGTTGCATTCAAAAAATGTTTGGCCACTAAGCACAGAAAATATAAGTAGGACTTGTTTTTGTTTGAGGAAAAAGTTGAAGATTATCGGCCTCACGCTGGGCGCCAGTTGCAATGAATTAGATATGCCGGGTGAAAGGGAAGACAATTCAGAGTCAATTGTATGAAATGCTGCTGTCTTTCAATAGATTTAAGTTCGAAGGAGATAATTGGTTTAGTGGTGCCTCAAAGTTAAAATCTCCATTGGAAAAGGCGCAGACTTGTCTGTAAAAAAAAACCCAAAATGATCTATGAAACATCTGAATTGAGGCCAAGGTCTCGATCGGTAAAGTCGGCTCCAATAGTAAAAGATGATGTCCGCCAATGCATAATCGAATTTGAGAACGAGATAAACGACCTATCCACACCGCAAACAGTGACAGATAAGTTGGATTGGAGGTCTGCTTTTGGATGTGAGCTTTATTAAGGTGAACTGCTGTGACGGACTCAGGACTTTATATGCGTGGTGTATTGATGACACAAAGGTTAATTTGAGCCGCTTACAAGCACCAAATAGTTATAAGAAGTTGTATTTAAAACCTATAGACCAGTAAGATTATACAGAACGACGATAGGGAACGTTGGCCAGAACTTGACAGAACTTCAATCGAAAAAAGTCTCACGAAGGTTCTCGTAAACTTTTGTAACTTTTGGGACAGAAATTGTTGGGCTTGTCAAAAAACCCTTAATAAGCCCTCACCACCTCAGTTCTGTTTAATAGCGAAGAAGCAGCAGCAAATAATCCTACAACAGCAGATATCCCACCCAACTTAATCGACGCATATCCACGATTTTGTCAAAAGCAAACTCAGCAGAGCTCTCTCAGGAATTTGTTCAAACTATTTTCAAAAAAAGACAAGAATCAATGGGAATCATTCCCAATTAAGAAGATATATGAGATAGTAGATAGAGTTCCGTGCGATCCAGTCGTGCACATTTCTTTCTTCTAGAGGCGGAGATCCATCCTTGCAGTTCTAAAATCTTAACCTATCAACGTGCGCACTTATCAGTTAAGAAAAGAGAAAACGCACTTCTCTATGAACTTATTTTTATGAAATTTATGTTCCCCACAGCCTCCCGGACTTTGTTCAATTCCTCCGCCGGTAAGTTCATCTACCTTTATCCGAAGATTGGGCACCTTGTCGTGGTGGGGCGGCTTAAGTAGATTAACAGGATGCTAGACCAGGGTAGTGGCCCAACTCCTCTGGTAGAGCTGAATGTGAATTGAAGAACCAAGACTCAATCCGATCAATCGATCAACCCTTAAACTCCAAGATGACTAGTCTGCAATGTCGAGGGAGCTGTGATGAGGTAGGTAAAACTACTTGTTCACAGGGTTCAGGGGTAATTGAACCGCTAATGGAGACTCCTCAGGGGCAGCTCAATCCTCTGTTGTAATTTAGTTGAGTAGGATAGGTATTGGGGATCTCTGCCTATTCGGTCCGTTTAATTCTCCCCTACTCGTGGGTACATATATGGACCTAAATTTAAATAATAAAAATAATATTCCTTCGGAAAACGAGGTGGAAGGCTTAGGAGGGGTCGAGAAGGCGCTGGAAAGTGCTGACATGAACCCGAATAAGCTCGAGGGGTCAGTGGACTCTGATGGGAAACCAAAAGAGTTAGCAGACCAATCGTCAGTGGAGGTGGACAATGCGGGGCAGAAATGCGCCAAGAGGTCAGCCGGAACTGCGGAAGCCGGATTGGAAGAGGAGAGAAGTCCCGACTCCGAGCGGAAGTTGCACCAGCAACTGAAGCAAAGAATGAAGAGGGTCAGAAGGAGGCAAAGATTGGCCTTGGCCAAATCTGTCTCGGCGAAAGGCATAAGTAAGTCTGTTGAGGAGTTGACTGAAATGGTTGCCAACTTGACGTCGACCGAAACCTCTCCAGAAGACGGTGGATCTAGGAAACGGTTCAAATGTTCCGGGACCATGAATCCACCTAAAACTGTGAAGAAGGGGACGGAAGGCGGAAGGGAAGACGGACAGTCTGTACAATATGGGGTCAGTCTACAGGTACCACACTCCAGTGGTTATGTGGATGGACAACATTTACAACGGACTATTAGTCAACCCGGAAAGCAGAAATCGTGCAAGGCCGAGCAACCTGGACCAAGCAAGGTAAAGCGAAAGCTGAGCCAAGCTATGGGAAGGAGAGCAAAGCAAGCAGATGCTGCAAAGCCTTACGCTAGGAGTGAGAGAGCCAAAGTTGACAAGGGTGTAAAAACCTTTGCTCAGACAGCGGCGAACGATCTCCAAATGGGTGTTGCCGACATGAGTCGAGAGGGGGGGATAGAAGCTTCACAGTTGAGTATTTTCAAGAATGCTCTGCTGAGGGCTCTTGACTTACTTCCGACAAATGCAGGTGATATCGGTGTAAAGGAGATAACCTTGGAGGAAGGGATTATAGCAATAAAATGCGTAAACCAAGAAACCAAAGGGTGGCTATGTGAGACTGTAGGGAAGATGACCGACCTATGGGAGGGAATCAACCTTAAAATAGACAGGCTTCACATACTAAAGGATGTGGAAAGGTTGATAATCTTCGTTCCCGGTGAACCCGTGAGCAAGGATGTCATCCTTGCCAGACTTTGTCGTCAAAATTCCTGTGTGAAGGACACTTCGAAATGGAGGGTTATTCATGTGGGAAGATATGATGACAAAAAAATTGGTGGAACCAAGCTGACGATCTGGTGTCCGAGGGAGGAAGCGAGGCTGGTTAGACAAGCAGGAGATAGACTCTTTTGCGGGTTGGACATAGCATTCGTGAAGTTCCAAAGATCATCGGAAAAGACTCAACCTGGAAAGCCACCCGGTAGGGCGACGAAGTGATAGACACCATGGAGATGGGATCAACACAAGTCGGGCGGGAGGTGGGCCCGTACCGGGAAAAGCTGAGGGTGATTCAATTGAACCTTCATCACAGCAAAGCAGCATCGGCAATGATGACTAAGTGTTTTGATGAGGATTCGTTTGATATAGCCCTGATACAGGAGCCTTGGATCTTTAGAGGAAAGATTAGAGGACTCCCAAATAGCATGGCTGAGTTGCATTATGCACAAACTAGCGGAAGAATTAGGTCCTGTATCTTGGTGAGGCACGGAGTTCAAGCATATAAATTGCCGGATCTGTGTGCCCCAGACCTTGCAACAGTACGAGTAGGATCAGGTGCGGGAAGTTTTGTCATAGCATCTGCATACCTGCCGTATGATTCTCCAGAACCTCCTCCGACAAGAGAGTTAGAGTCTTTGGTGAATGCATGCAGGAACAGGAACGAGGATCTAATAATTGGTTGTGATGCCAATGCACATAATACAGTGTGGGGCAGCACCAACGATAATTACAGAGGAGAAGCCTTATTCGAATTTGTATCATGCAAGGATCTAGCTATCTTAAACCGGGGAACAGAGCCAACCTTCGTCGATGTGAGACGAATGGAAGTGATCGATGTTACCCTATGCAGTAGCCAGATAATTGAAAGAATATCAAATTGGAGGGTAATGGATCAGGCTACATTGTCGGATCACAGAGCCATTTCATTTGATGTTCGCTATGGATCTAAAAGGAAAAAAGATCGGAAATACATCAGAATTCCGAAGAACACAGATAGGATAAAATACCTTGAAGTGTTGGAGGAAAAACTGAATGTAATGACATTCGGAATACCGAAAAACACTTGGCATGTAGAATCACAGTTGAAGCATCTGCAATCAGCTGTTGAAGTTGCGTACCGAGTGGCTTGTACACCTACTTTAGTGGAAAAACAAGATCCTGCGCCTTGGTGGTGCCGGGAACTTGAAAAGCTAAAAAAGGCTGCGAGGAAGGCCTTCAATCACGCCATGAGGAGGGGAGAACCCGAAGCATGGGATGAATATAAGGCGAAAAAGAAAGAGCTAAACGTTACTCTGCGACGACGTAAAAGGGAGTCATGGAGGGACTTTTGCTCGAGTATGAGGAGTACATCTGAAGTCAGTAGACTACAAAAGATTGTCTCGAGAGATCCAGTTTCTAAGATCGGACTCATTCGTAATAGAGCGGGGGAGATGGTGGAAACACTGGATCACACAAATGAGGTCCTAATGGAGGTACACTTTCCAGGAAGCTATAAGTCAGCTCAGCCCTGGGCTCCAAGGAAACAAGGAGCGAACAGGATGGATAGGACGGAAGCAGAACGGATCGTGACACCAAAAGCGGTCAAGGGTGCGATAGCAACATTCTCACCCTTCAAAACTGCGGGGCCGGATGGTATATTTCCAGGTCTAATGCAATGGGGTATAGACCTAATTGCACCAAGGCTCAGGAATATATACGTTGCATGCCTAGCAATAGGCTATATCCCGATAACATGGAGGGAAGCAAATGTGGTCTTCCTTCCAAAACCGGGAAAAAAGGACTACACCGAGGCAAAGTCATTCAGACCAGTCAGCCTAACATCCTTCCTGTTAAAAATAATGGAAAGGGTGATGGTGGACTATATGGAGAGTACTGCGCTTAAGATGTATCCTTTAAATAGTAGACAGCATGCATACAGGGTAGGTATGTCTACAGAAACAGCGCTACACCAAGTAGTACGCGTTGCGGAGGAAGAGCTAAATACCGGGGGCATTGCGATGACCACTATAATGGACATTGAAGGTGCCTTCGATAAGATATGCTTTGAAAGTCTGAAACAAGCCTTGGAAAAACGTAGGGTTAACCCACTGGTGGTAAGATGGGTGGACAATATGTTGAATACGAGGGCGATTAATATTCAGACGGGAACCTCAAAACTCAGAGGAAGGGTTAGCAGAGGTTGCCCACAAGGAGGTGTTCTCTCACCTACACTGTGGAATATCACTGTGGACTCTCTTCTCGACAGACTCGAGGCGACGGGCATTCACACAGTGGGATATGCCGACGACATATTAATAATGGCCAGAGGCAAATTCATGGACGTCACAGCAGATATCATGAGGAATGCACTCAGAGTGGTTGAGCGGTGGTGTCTGGAACAAGGGCTCTCCATTAATGCGGCGAAAACAGATCTAATAGTCTTCACTAGGAAGAGGAAAAATCTGGAATTTCGGCCCTTAACACTTTTCGGATCGGAACTAACAATGACTAAGAAGGTTAAGTATCTGGGAGTCTATCTAGATACTGGACTTACTTGGAATTACCATGTTGAGGAGAAGGTCCGGAAGGCAAAGAGGGTACTACATCAGTGCAAACGTGTATGTGGACAGAGGTGGGGACTCTCGCCTAGGTCAGCATACTGGATGTATACGATGATAACTAGACCCATTATCACGTACGCCTCGGTTGTATGGTGGGCGAAAGCCTCTCAGAAAACTGTGAGGAAGCACCTGGATAGGGTTCAGCGTTTAGCATGTATGGGAATTACAGGTGCAATACGTACAACCCCAACATGCGCATTGGAAGTCATCATGGGGATATTACCGCTAGACTTATTTATTAAGAAAACAGCGGCCCAAACGGCACTTCGCTTGCATCGAGATGCGAAATGGCACCATCGTGGTACGATCTATGGACATAGGAAGATCCTGGAACTTGTTAAAGACGAGATTAGGGAGCTAAACATGCCTATGGATCGAATAACAAGGGTGCGTATTATGGAAAGAAATCATAAAACTCGTATTGAGAACGGATTACTTCCAGAAAAAAGAAATGGTGAAATAGTGATTTTCACGGATGGATCCATGATGGATGGCGGGGCGGGGGCCGGTATCTATTCAGAAGAGCTGGAACTTGCCCGTCACATTAGCCTCGGGAAATACACTTCAGTATACCAGGCTGAGATGATTGCCTTGCTTTATGCGTTGGACTACTTGCTTGAGTGTCAGGTGGAAGGAAGAAATATCCTCATAGCACTGGACAATCAGGCGGTGATCAGATGCATGGAACAAACAAACATCACAACATCACTGGCACTGGAATGCGTACTTAAACTCAATAAGTGTTCATCTAAAAATGAAGTAACACTGACTTGGGTACGAGGACACATAGGGATCGAAGGCAATGAAAAGGCGGACTCCCTTGCAAAACAGGGGTCAACTGAAAAGTTGCTGGGACCAGAACCATTCTCTTCAATTGGCAGAGGAATGGTTGAACAGCTTGTCCACAAATGGATCACGGCAGAACACCTGAGAAGGTGGTCAACCGTGGAACAATGTAGACAAGCTAAAATGGCAATAAAGTGGCCTACCTGCTCCACTCAAAGAAGAGTTCTAAGCATGAGTCGAGGAACATTGAAATGGGTGGTGGCTTTGTCTACAGGACATGGTAATTTCAGGTATCACTTAAGGAAAATGGGCCTTATAGAGGATGATACTTGTAGACTATGCCTGGAGGAATCTGAGACAGCGGCACATATACTGTGTCAATGCCCGGCATTGGCTGGCAGAAGAATGAGGATCTTGGGACATCAATGGGTCGAGACCCAGTCGATGAAACGGATCTCCCATAAACAGATGCTAGCGTTAACACTAGGAATTGAGCCCAGAGAAGAACTGTGGAGAAATCCAGAGAGTCTCTCTGAGTAAGATTTACAGTGGTAGAGAGACGAAAAGAGACCCGACAATGGTGGTCTGATTCGATTATCTCTCGAAATATATATATATATATTGTTCAATTCCTTCTACATTTTGCAAGTTCCACAAGTGACAATTGTTCCATAGAAAGTGACATCGGCACCACAAGTGTCAACATTTTATATCCAATGTGGGATATGCCACGCCCTCTGATTTACAGCCCATCGTGTAGAGCTTGCTACCTTTTTCAGAGAATATTTTTTGTTCAACCAAATCGTTTGCCTTCTTCAAGTATTCAAGATTTCGGAGTCGTGTGCTATCAAGCGACGCCACTGTGAGTTTCCAGTGAATACTGAATAGATCACATGTTTAGAAGAAGCCATACTCCTTTGCTACAACCTGTACACCTATCTGTACATCTTCACAATTAATATCCGTTCAATAAAAGAATTAACTAGATAACATCACAGTCGCAGTCATTTCCCAACCCGAAACGAACCCCCTACTCTCACATTCACATCATATATCCATAATCGATTTGGGCTCTGATGTTTTACCCGGTAATTATCTGTTTTTGGTATAATTATTCACACGAAATTGACTTTGAAATTCGATTGCATGGCAATCGACTGTGTGTATCTCTGAGCCTGTTTGGGGGGGATGGAGAAAGAACTGTCGGAGTTCTAAAAATTACCCCATTCGTTCCGGCATAGAGTGTTGCTATTATTTCTACACCATCACAACAATAGACGACTGCCGACTGCCGACTGCAAAGCTATTTCAGATGGATGACACTTTTGCATGGCTCAATGTTTGCCAACAGTCACAGCGCACAGCATGACGCGTTCCGTTGTGCCAGCAAGTCCGAATGAATTTGCTATAGGTGATTGCCGCTCTTCCCGATACAAGGGACAGGCGTGACAGATATAGGCTCCTTTGAAAGATTGGAACCAAGCTTATTTGCTTAAGCAGGTTAGCGGTGTGGGTAATTTCTGGTTTCCAATGAATTTCAGCTTGTGTAAGGCACAGCCGGTAAGTGATGGTCGGTCCGATAGTGGCGATTTCGGTTGATGTCTGAATGCGTCCTATTTGTCACTTTCCGTGACAAGAATCAAAACAAAATAAGTCAGTGGATGGTATACAAGAGAGCTGGAAGTGTATAGATGGGTATACTGTGTGATTTCAGAATGTTGCATGGCTTGGAGCTATTTGCGGTTTGATTTGACTCCATGTTTTGAGTTGAACTTTTCCTGATAAATTTTGCTCGGTCTGATAAATTTTGCTCGGTCTTCTTTCCGGTTTTCAACCGAGCACAGGTCTTTATTTAACCACCGCTTTCAGTAGCTGTATGCAGAGAGAGTGAAGGAGCGAAAAGGATAGAGAGAGCCTGCCATACCTCTTAGTTTTGAGAGTCCGTCATACCTCTCAGTATAGGAATGTGACTTCCGCACCTTAGAGCCATTCCCTCACCCTGCTCAACAACTTGGAACGACTGTTAGAGCTGCGTATCCGTATGAAAGTTTATTGCTACAAAGTCAACCTATCTGTGAAATGCAACATGCCTATTAGCGCGGTAGATCCTCTGAGACCCCGCTACGCAACCTGCAATTGACAGAAAATAACTCGATAGAGGACGCTTTCGACAACGCTTCCCTTGACAATATATGCTGCATCATTGCCGCCTTCGCCGTTGAGGACAACAAAATCTTTTACTTAGACTTTTGATAGCAAATTGTTTTGTTTTGCGTTAAAAACCTGCCTGTCGGCTTTCAAAGAACAACCTGTCTCAGGTGGTTAGGGGCGTTTTTTTAGGGCGCATGAGTCTGGCTCTATCCTTTGAAGCTGCCTTCTCTTTACATATTTATCATGGCATCTCTCAATTAAGTGGAGGTCCTTTAGGAGTTCAGATGACATTTTGCGAAAAGTACCGTACTATAAATGTCTCATGAATGGGTATGCCTGATGAAGCGAAAATGCTACTGCGAAGAAACTATGCAGGGGTTATAATAATGAAATTACAATAAATAAAAGTTGTAATTTCTAACTGCTTCATATCTTTTTTTAATTCAATTTCGCATTTTTTTTTTAATATCTAGGTTTTTTTTTTTTTATTAAAATTGTTTGTCAATTTTTAATCTATTTTTTCATGTTTCTTTTTAATTTTAATTTTATTTTTATTTAAAAATTGAAAGTAAATAATTTTTAATGTTTTATAAACTTAAAATTGTTTTTTTTTTATATCTACTTTTTTTCCTCGTCGTTTACATTTGTTAGTTGGAAAAATGCAGAATAAACTGAATTTTATTGAATTAAATTTGAAAATCTGAATTTTGTTAAGCAGAATTAATAAAATCAGAATTTCGTTAAGCAGAATTTTTGTGTGAGAAGACAGAATTTTGCAAAGCAGAATTTTGAAAGCTGAATTTCGACCGGATCCCCTATGCAGTCGGCCATATTTGCGACTGGATCCAGGCGGAACTAGAACTGAGATGGCGGTAGAATTTTAACAGCTTTTTTAAAACTTATCCTGAGGTCTTCGTGAAAACGGAAAACATTACGTCTGGTTAGGGAGGCAGACATCTTTCTTTCAAGTGAGCTTTAAACAGTTCTTTTGGCTGTAGGTTTTGCTGTGAAAAATAGGTGGAGGGAAAGTAGCGAAAGTGTCTCTAGTGACAGCCAATCTGCACATATGAGAACAACACAAGTTTGGACGCACGTTTTTTAGTCTTTGAAACCTGTTTTGGTCACAATGACATTCGGTAAATAGAATTCGTCAATTAACTTGGTAAGCCCGACTTATAAAAGGTTTTTCGATACTAAACACTTGACGCAAGAAAAATATGCACTCAGAAGTTCCAGTGAAGAGTGGGTTCCAGACGTTCGCACCCGGCGTGTGCACCTTGAAAAGGCTATCTTTCAATGGGTGGACAAAAACCGAAGGCGGCTTTGACGACTGAATGATGAGTGACAGGTCAGTTGAGTTCTGTTTGTGGGCAGGCTAACCTTTGCCAGTGTCAACAGACATCTCTTGGGTTGTTGACAAACCATTGGAGTTGAGGGACTGAATGGGAAGCGAAAGCTACGCTTATGAAAAACGAAGTTGAAGATTAGTTTTATCTTTCTCTTTCTTTCTCATCGGCATTGACAATTGTTGTTGGACCTTAACTTCGGTTGTAAGAATGTTGCCGCAGTGTGTTTAAAAAGTGTAAACAATTTTTTCAAAAAGTGTAACAAATGGAAAAAAAAATGTAACAAACGGAAAACAAATTTTAAGTTTTATAATTTTACAAAAAAAAAAGCTGACCTACCTGTCCATTTTGTGTTTAACAATTAAAAAAAAAACAAAAAAAAAAAAAACAAAAAAAAAAAAAACAAAAAAAGAAACAACATTAATGACAATCGAAGTAGATTTGAATTTCTATTTCACAAACTTTATTTATCACGAGATGTAGAACATTGTCAACGGCGACGCGGTGAGACAGAAAAATAATGTTGTATTTTCTCGTTCCCTCCCTCGCAGTTTGACGATTTGCACAACTTGCGGTCCGTGTAAACAAACAAATACATTGACAGAAAGTGATAGAAGTTTGTTCGAAAGAAAAAAAGTGCTGCCAGTTCAACTTTTCAATATTTTTTAACGAGAAAAACAAAAGAAGATTTTAATGGGAAAAAGTGTAACAAAGCGGAAAAAGGAACATTGTAACAAAATTAAAAAATAATTAAAAAGTTTAACTCTTTTTATACACTTGTATCATTGTGGCAACGCTGCCTGTAACATCTTTTTGTCGGAAGTTCATTCGAAAATACAAAAAATCATCGCGCTCTGGGTCGGCATTCTGTAAGGCGAAGAAATTTGCTTGTGGAACATAGGGCAAATCATTCGTGAGCACGAAAACGTTTGATCGTTTCGCCTTACAGAATGCCGACCCTGAATTAAAAAGAAAAACAGAGCCAATACAAATCTGATAGAAAACATGAAATGAAACAGATATTAGTTTGACTCCCATACGTCAACCCTCTAAATGTCAAACTGCAAAATTTAACTGAACGAGCGCATTCGTTTAGCTTCATTGTTATTTGTTTTGTTTTTTACCCCTTTTACCAAGAAAATAAATAAACTTTTTATCTGTTGTTAAATTTATGTTATTTTAAAAATTAAATATAATTTTTGTTTGAGTTAATGGACCTAGTTTTTGTTTTCATTTTGTTTTCATTTTTAAGGTAGACGATGTCCTCCAAAGTCCGGGATTTTAAAACATTTTGTCCTAGGGAAGATTAGACAGCCAAGGCAACCCTACCTCGAGGTAAGTGTTCTCATCTTAGCAGCGCCTTCAATGATCTCAATTTGGATTTGTCTTACGTTACAAGCTTTCCCACAAACAAAGTCTGAACGTGGCAGTCTTTCATTATAAAAACTCAACATTTTTGTGACAACCTCATTGAAATCCTTTCCGAAGTTTGTCATCAACACAATTTTTAAATGTCCCGTCAATCCGTTACAATGGTCAGCTATGCATCATGTTCATATAGACGCGCTAGAGGAATTGATCTTCCCCAAATGGCTTCATATCAATCAATAGGACGCAATCGTCACACAGACAGAGAATGGATTTCGAGCTTTATCTAACCATATCTTCGATTTAACGAGAAGGATCTGCCTGATGGAACGTCTTTGAAAAATGTCTTTCTTCTTTTTAGGTCGAAAAGACGTCGACAGCAAGCCACCTATGAAAGGCGGTTAGACCTCCCACCATTCATGTACAAAATTTAAGTCGTGCCAAATTTTCCTCAAAGTCCCATGCCCCAATTCGTTGGTGTTGAAACCTCTAACTTAGGCTAAGTCCAACGCAGCAACTACTGTGTCCTACTAAAAGCTTCATATACCCCACATTCAACCTCATTCCTGCAAATAGTTTCCACTACTTTTTCACGTGCCCAGTGTCGCAATAACTATACGTTAGAATTTATTTTTAATTACAGTCATCAAAACAGGAAAGTGCGCACACACGGCCCATTTGTCAAACTAGAACTATATTGATTCACCCTAACCTCAGACAATGATTAACCTAAATATTAGTCCCCCTCGCTATTAACAAGAGTGATTCCTCTAACTGAAATTCCGCATAACAAAACGACACCGTTTACCCTTAAAAAGATTCAGATTCAACTCCAACAACCCCGCACAAAATTAAAGCGGCAAGTGAAAGTTTTCCCTTTAAGAATTGCGCACGTTCTGCCAGCCCTTTTGCTTGACTAAAACCCTTTTGGGGTATGGCAGAAGAACTTTCAGTGCCACTTGGTGCCAATCGCCGAGTTGAAATTCATCTAAAAATGTCCTCTCATTAATAAGTCAACTTGTGCGGTTCCTTTTTCGTTGTCGGTCTTAACCTCTGCCACTCTGCCTGCCATCAGCAACCATGTATGAGGCAAGCTCCATTCATTTTCATTAACCATCGTTACAGTGTCTCGCGCGCGCTCCAGGTAAACATCCTGTGCTTGGGCGACAAACAAACACAGGAACTCATGTCCTCCGACTTTTAATCGACGTAAAATCAAATCAAATTACTCCCCTGTATGTTGTATGTGTGTTGGCAACAGTTGTTGTCTGTTGTCTGACTCTGACTGTATAGTTGGGGTTCCCCGCAATAAACACCCCATTCGGGAACGTGAACGAGTTGGGGATTTTTCTATGTTTTCATGTCTGCTTTTGCGGGGACACATTATATTCGATTTTAATAGACAGCGTAATAGGGCCGCCATGCCCGTGGTGCCATGATCTTCGGTTATTAATATTCATTCACCGACGACGACAACAACCATCAGGATAACAGATGAAGAATGCTTGAGAATGCTAATGTTCTTGGCAATTTATTAGGCATGCATGCGACGCGGAATGATGATTCCCAGACAATACGGCAATTGATTTTCGAATGGAAAGCAGCCACAGGCGCAAGCACCGAAGGAGAGCAGCGAGGATTCAGCTAGTTTCTATGTCAAGTGGAATGATAATAGTATGGCCATCCAGCAGCAGCGGCAGCAGGTTTGGAACACATCCTTAAGGAGTCAGCCGCGGCTTATGTAAATATTTTTTCCCGTGTGTGTGAGGAGGTTTTTGATTATGTGGCATTAAATGGTATCATTTGTTAATATTGTGTGCGGATACCCATATATGAAGGGTTAGATTAATTGACCTTAATTTAATGGCTGCGGAGTAATCAATTGATTGATCACGCGATTGTGCGACGATAAGGGTTTGTATTTGGAAAAAAAATGGTAATTTGACGAAATAAAACAGTGAGGCTGGCGGGGAACGAATCGATTAGTTTTTTTTTTTTTTTTAAATTGGCACCCAACCCAACCCAAGACATAAAATTACATCTCCAGGTTTCATCCCACTTCCTCTCGCTAGCGTCTAAAGAAAATTTGAAAAAGCTTCTCGATTCGGCACAAATTGCAGGTCCCTTTCATTTATGAGAAGCTAGAGGAACACGAACTCTTTACGCCAGAGCCAACTATGTGAATCATATAAATAAAATTGGTGTAGTTCTGTTCGACTAAGATTGAATTTGACTGCATGTCTTTAAATGCAAAAATCTTAGAAACTATTGAATATATTCTGATGCATTATTATCAGTCCTATAGAGGATAAATAGGCCCACAATATCCACTTTGTTTCAACTCTATATCGCTATAAATTGCGGAAAAAATTTGACAAGAGTAATTTATTTTATCGTTTGGTTTCGCTTTTTTCTTTGTCACGCTTTCCGTTCGAAAATACTGGGAGCATTTAAATATAGTAAACACCAGCTTATAGAGGACATCTGCGGTTGCATTTTAGGATATCCATGAATTCAATAACTTAGAAAGTTTTTAAATAAATAGGCAAAATTTGAAACATTTCTACTATTTTCACCTGGGTGAGTGGATATGCATTTCATTCTCAAATCAAACACACTAACCGCGCAATATATTCACATCTCTTTTAACCTTATTTTATTCCTGTGGCGGAGAGGGAGACAGACAGAGGCAGTATGCTGTTTGGTTTGCTAAGAAAAAAAAAAACCCATAAAAGAAATGTCAAATATGTAGGAAAAATATGTTTACCTCTGTTTTGCTTACAAAAAAAAAAAAAATTCTATGAAAGAAATATCAGATAGGTATAGCTTTCAGTGATACCAGATCGTGGGTAATTACCCATTTCGTTTTTTATAGAGTAGAGTTTTTAAATAGCGTTTTTAACAGCCCATGGCCTCAATGCTCATAAAATGGTATTAACAGTTGGAGTTCCCATAACATAAGCAACATAATGCTTGACATGAGGCTTTAATTTTAACTGGGTGTGGTAAAGGAGATGCGGTGTTTATACCAAGAATACAAATAATTCACAGTAATTATTCATTTCAGTTTAAACCGATTCGATTGCCTATTAATATTTGTTTTGAAATGACAATCCATAAGTCACAGGATCAAACTTTAAGAAACGAGGGAGTTGATTTAAGCAAGAATTGCTTCAAGCACGGGCAGTTATATGTAAAGTGCTCCAAGGTAAGTAATGCAGCAAATATCACTATCTTAGTCGATAGAAACAAAACAGCCAAAAAAATTTGTCCCCAACAAGACAGCAAATTTCTTAATTTTTTTTTCCATCAACTGTTCTGAAACCACATTTTACACGGGCGAAGCCGGGTGGGTACAGCTAGTGTAGAATAAAAGTAAGCAAGAAGGTGGAGGTGATGTTGTCTCTCAAAGTATTGCGATGCAAGAATTTAAATGTTAACTACTGTAGGAGTAATGGGACTGTGTACTCGCTTATTGCCTAAAACACAAAAATGGCGGTCCGAAATGATGATGTTTTAAAATCACAAGCCCTGATAATCACGACATTTCATAGTTTGCTAAAATTTTGATGTGTTTTCGTACAAGAAGTTAACGATTTTATCGAAATTTTTTCAACATCTCCAGTCCGAATGTTTAATTAGAACTGCATACCCAAGTTTTTCCCTAAAAAATTATAGACAATTTTGTTTACGTCAACGAAAAAAATATTCTTAAGGTTTTGCTTAGTTTAAAAAAAAAATGTTTGCACGGCAGTTAAAATAACATTTAACATTTATTTTAGCTTTGAAATCATAACAAAGGCAGCACTAATTGTTGTCGAATTTTTGGACACACCGTTCTAAAGTTCTACAAGGTATCAACGAACGCAAAGATCAAAAATCTCCCTTTGACCACCTCGAACCCATTGAATTCTATAAAAACCTGTTTGAAGAACTGTGTATGTCAACAAGGTAGTTGAAATACGTTTGCGAAATCGACCCTTTAATGTGGAAGCTTTCAGAAGGATTCACATTAAGGTCTGCCTTAACTCGTGCTTAACTAAAAAAAATTAAAGACGAGGTCTTGTTTTAGCAAAGTTGGGAATGCTTTCAACTTTTTTTTTGCAATATCCGATCTAACCTCATCTTTCAAAATTTAAATAGAAATAGGAGGAGAGCGACATCTAGGAGAGAAGATAAGAGTAAAAAATATGTTCGGGTTGACAGAATTACACTCACAATTTTTAAACATGAATTTCACTGACAAAAGAATATAAAAAGTTATAGAAGTGAGCTGATTATGTACCTCTTTTACTCATAATTCAAAGAAATAAAAGACCACGACATTTCATTGTTTTTGTTGTTAAAAACTTGGCAATCACGAAAAACGGTCTTAAATGAAAAATCGAGGAGCGGAAAGAGCGCTAGGTTTGTTTGACTTAAGAAACTCTGAACGCAAATCAGTTCAGTGGTTATGCTTACAGTACCTACCCTCTTCTTTCGAGAGAAAGATTGGAACAGAACTTCAGCACCAACTTTGACATCAATTGTGTTTTTTTTCGAAGTAGCTACTGAATTTAAAAGTCTTGTTAGTTATGAGTATGATGCGTTAGATGCTTTTCAAATGCTGCGGTGACTGTTATCCTTTTTTTCAACTTTTATATGTTTAAATATTAATTGCTGCGGTGGCGTTACCGGATACCTTAACCCGTTTGTGTTAGTAATATTTTTTCGCCCGGACAGGGGTTAAAAAATTAGCCATCTATTAAGTTTCAGTAGTTTACTAGTTATTTAGGAAATATTATTTTAAAGAATATATGGCGAAAATCTCAACATTTGATATTAATCCGAGACTTGCAATCACTTTTTTTCTAAATTTTCTATTCTCTCCACAACTAGAAGACATAAAATGCCAAATTATGGTACCCACTTGACTCAAAAAAAAAATAAAAATTCAGTTATACTAAGTTTTTTTTTTGCAAAATTTTAAGTTTGAAAGCATTTGCTCTAAAAATGTTTGATAGAAATAGCTTTATTTGAAAGTGTTATGAAAGAATAGGTTTTTGGTTTTAAACCTAATGTAATATTTTATTCTAATGTTGCCGGTGGTTTTTCATATATTTTTCATTTTAAAGTTTTTTTTTTTTTTGTAATATAAACATTTCTGACGAAAGCCCCTCCCATAACAAATAATTCTTTTATTATTTAGCGCCTTTACAAAAATTTGGTATAACTTTTTGCTCGAGGAATTTGACATTTTGCGATTACGTTAAAATTTTATACGCTGTCTTAAATGGACTTGTTATATAATATTTAAATAAATAAAGCAAACATATTTTTCTATTTTCAAATTGATCAATTGAAAATACTTTGGGATACAGTAAAACAAAATTAATCTGGTAATAATGTGTTACTGTCAAATTCCAATTCATTTCCCTTCTCAAAGTCACTGTCGATGTTTTAAAAAAATTTTATTCGACTTCTGCCTTCTGGTGTTCAAATTGTTTCTGTTGTCACAAAGCATAAACTGTTTCTTGTGTCAAAGTTGCTGCTTATATTGCTGTGTTTATTTATCAACTATCTCTCGTTTTATTATTTCCATTCGAAATTTAGATTCTAAAAAAAACAACGCTCCCGCTTCGCCGACGCCAATGGAACTGGAAGTTATGTCTCGCGTCGTTAATTAAATCAAATTAAGTATCTATTTGTAGTTTATGTCTTATTAAAGTATTTATATGAAATGATGATTTAAGTGATCCATTTTCCACAGTTTTAGGCTATGCCTTTCTTTGTGAATATAAAAATAACTTTATGCTTCGCTTTTCAGTCAAAATAGACATTTTTTGTATAAGTGATTCAATTATACTTGTTTATAAAAACCAATTAGGTTCATTAATGAATTTATGACTGATCAGGAAGGCATGGCACACAGCCCACTAATTAAATATTTTATACTTATAAGGTTCCCCTTAAAGGAAACAGTCTCACCGCTCCTGGTTTACAGAAAATTTGTGTTACATTTGCATAATACATACCTGGAAAAAAAAAAAAAAAATGTTATAAAAAATATAATAAATGAAAAAAAAAAAAAAATGATAACAAATATAAGCGATTTTTACGAAATAAAAACCAAATGGAAGGTGGATTTTCGTAGTTCAATTTCCTATTGTCTCCCTTTTTGTTTTTCCTAGAATTCGGTCAAATTTAGACCTCTGAGTTTTCCTAGTCTATATAAAGGGATGTTTAGATAAGTGCGGCCTCTAGACTCAAAAACCACTCGAGCAATTTCGCAAAACATTTTCAACTTAGTTGCTATTTATGGGGCAGTGCATAGAGAGTGAGTTGAATTAAATCCAACAGATGGCGCTGTTGTTTTGAGAGATTACGTCTGTTTGACTGTGCTTATCTCGATGATGCCTGTGTGCAGCTGCAATTTTGTTTGTGCTGTCATTAGCTTTGATTTGAAAATTCCAATTCCAAGGGCTTGACCAGTTTGACACGCCTTATGATATTATGACGTCTATAGATATAAATATGAAGGCTTCCACGTACCCAAATGCCACTAAGTAGAACATTTATAAAACCCTCACGAGAGGCCATATAATAGAGCTATCAACACAATCAACCCAGTTCCATAAATCACACTGACAAACCCTTAATCTGTTGCACCAAACATCATATCATCACGGTGCGATCATTAAATCTGTGCACAAATAGACCTCCATGACTATGGATTATAACCTCACTTATGCACAATTTGTATGCGCACACTCCTTCGACAAATCGATTGATTTATATTCCCGATTTCAAGATCAAGCGCTTTACATTTCAAAATCAATTAGTTTGACATGCATTCAGAGCGCGCACACATCTATTCCATGCAAATATTGATAGTGCCAACGAGTCCAACCCCCTCGTGCGCGGAACGGCTGCCACTGGAGTAATTAATCAACAACCAACCCATGGATAGGTTAATGTAGCATTAAATTAGCCGCGATATCATTTAGCGATCACCGATACGCGCAGTGCCTGATGTGCGATAGATAAACTCGCACCCCTTCGCTTGGCTATATCTTGATGCAGTTTACGAGAATGTAATCTACAACATGACAAGCTGCAGACAGGTGGATGTGAGGTGCACAAGCGATCGCTTTCGGCATATAGTTGATTTGCATTTTATTGAAAGTTGTTAAGCGCATGAGCAGAGGTAGCTGATTTTTAATCGCCGATTAGACGCTGGATATATAAAAATGTGACGTTTCACAGCTGAGATTGGTGTTTTGTAATGTCCTGGCCTGTCAATCTGCCAAATGATAATTTTTTCTGATGTCGGTTTTCGTGAAAAAAAGCTGGCCTGGGGATTGGAAAAATCGTCACCTATTTTGTTGTTTAATAAACCAGGAGATACATTTTTAAGGTTCGTCTTTGGACATCTTTTCGGCTTAAGGTATGCTGTGCAAAATGAATAGTAGAAACCAGCAGTCACCCACTCCCAGGCGCTACTGTTTTATCTCTGGAGATGGTTATGAGGCCCAAAGGAAAGGTGCAAAGCTTTAAATCAAAACGGCTTTCAATATTTTTTTTTAAATATGAGAAGAAGCGATCTTGCAACCTCTTGGAAAGGTAGAATTTAAAAAAAATTCTGAGTACGCATATAAATGCTGAGTATGCATTTAAAAGCTCCGTCAATATTATTGTAGTACAACTAAAGGCCAAGTACTGATTCGAGAAGTAAGCTACTCACTTGGAGCCTTTATAAGTCTCGATCTTCCAGCACCGACTCTAATTCACTTTCCTCATTCAAAGAGAGGAGAGATTTCGGACTTGACTTGGCGTACCCAAGATTCCACTGATTATATAACGATTATATAGCACGTCTTGGAAAATGTGTTAGAAGTATGGGTCTTCGTCGGCGCCCGGACCGCGCCGTCTTGAGAAGTGTCTGCTCCACATTTAGTACCAGAGTGTTCCTTATGCGATCCCTTCGAGTCACTCCATCAGCAAAAAAACAAAGAAACCTCTTCTCGGTAGCTTTTATATCGATGGCCCTGAGCCTTTCAGTCAGTAACCAAATCTCATGACTACAGGTAAGGGTTCCAAAAAACAACCAACTCGAAGACCGAAAACTTTGCTTTGACAGCAAGTCCGGTCCTCCTGATATCAAAATGTTTTGATGCAACTTTAAGTAAATCCGACAAAGAAGAGATGTCACACTGTTAGGGTTATTGCCCCCCAAAGACCGGCTATTATGGACTGAATTCGAATTTGCAAAGCTCAGGATAAATGTTTAAAATTGTTGAGAAAACTACACGTAGTTTAAACAATCTACCCCTCAAAAAAAGGGTAGAGGGGTAATTTTAAAAAAGAGCGGGGCAAACGTCAAATTATTTCCACTTCTCTATGAAAGTTTCAAAGTAATTATATCTGAGAGTTTGTGAGGTATCATGTTTTTTTAAAAAAAAAATGCAAAAACCCTTCCAAAAAGGGTACCTATCGTCGGTCATAATTTAAAAATGTCTTCTTTTTTCCGCCTCTTCAGAGCAGTGGAGTCAAAGCTTTATTATTTTACGTTGAGCGAATTGAGCTGTGCGTTTTTCAGTAAGGACAATCTCATTAGATAAATATTTCCGGCACAATTTGCACTTTTGGGAAACTTCAGTTTCACCGTCTCACTGTCCGGTTTTAAACAAGGGAGATAAGCTTATGAGTCGGAGATCTTTAGGCAAGATTTCTGGGCTTTTACTCGTCTTCGGTTCATCGTTTTGATTGTTTGAAGTGGGTTTTTAGAATACCCATGATCTAAGGTAGAGCTATGGTCAGAGAGATTAAAACTATCGTATCGCCCTGGTACCTTGAAAAGTTTTAAGATGCCTGATATAGTTCGGAGACTTCTGAAAGACTTAGTGAAAGTTTAAAGGTGGCTGCAAGTCGGGATGCGTGAGCCTTGGTTGCGATCTGCAGCTACCAAGCTACCAGGAAAGTGGTCTCTTCACATTCCCAACTAACTAACTAAGTTTAAGAAGGTTTCTGGAGAGTACCCCCAAAGATCTTGGAGGTATTTTCTTTATTTTCATAAAAGAAAATATAATTTTTCTTTCTTAAATGGCCGGGGACATTTTATACTCCTTCCAGTGAGGGCTTCTCTAAAGGCCAATGCCTTGCTAAAGCATTTCTACAGCTTTCGCCATCTATGCAACAAAATAAGAGTTACTTCACAGCATTTTCTAACAACCGCAATGTTTTAAAGAAGAACCGATATCGAACTCTTAAGGGCCTTGGAAAAAATATCTAGAACTGAGCCAAGGTACTCTGTTTTGTTGCCGCCTTCAGGGGTACGGAAAAGGGAAACTGATGCTTTGTACTTGATTTTTTTTTTTTTTTTTTTATTTATTTATTTATTTCATCTACAAGGCAAATAACCTTCACAGATTTCGCAATAATAATAATATACATATTGTAGATAAGTATAGTAATCCAAAAATATTTTTTCTTTTTTATTAAAAAAGAAGAAAAGAACAAAAAAATCAATAAGTTGGCATAATTACATGAAATTAGAAGTTAATACATCAAGAGCATTGCGTTTAAAGCAATCGCGATTTGAGGTTAAATCCAAGATATTATCGACCGAGTTGAACAAATATATGCACCGAGTAATCGGTTCAGACAATCCATAATTAGTTCTATGAGCAGGAGGTAAAAATAAATTTCTTTCTCTAAGCGTTCTGCTTGGCGCATAGAATGGTAAACTAAAAAGTAGTTCACTACAATGAATTCTATAAGAGACAATATCCTTTAAAAACACTAAGGACTGCATCTTTCTCCTTACAACGAGAGAATTTAGGCCTAGCAATAAACAGCGAGCTTTATACGAGGGCAGTTCAGAATCTCTATTGAATCTCCTCAGAGCAAGGCGAGTGAAGCGTTTTTGAACCCGTTCAACTCGGGAAGAGTGAACACCATAAAAAGGATCCCAAATAACACAACAGTATTCTAATCTGGATCTAATTAAAGAACAGTAGAGAGTTTTAAGAACAAATGGATCACGGAAATCTTCTGAGTTCCTTTTAATAAAAGCAAGTAGTGAAAAGGACTTAGAGACGATGTAGTCAATGTGTAAATTGAAGCTTAACTTGCTATCAAAAATAACTCCAAGATCTTTAATCTCATATGCTCTAGTAAAAGGAACATTCCCAGCCACATACGAATGAATCAAAGGACTGAGTGAACGAGAAATCGAGCAAACTTTACATTTAGACAGACTGAGCTCCAAGTCGTTTTCAGAACACCATCGCAAAAATAGGTCAATCTCGTGTTGAAACAATAAGCAATCAGAGAGGTTGGAGACTTTAAAAAACATTTTAAAATCATCTGCAAATAAAAGACATTCACACTTTTTGAAAAACTTAGGGATTTCATTCACATATAGTAAAAATAGCAATGGACCTAAATGGCTTCCCTGAGGAACACCAGAAGTTGCGGTTACCACATTCGAAAGAAAACCATCTACTTCAACGATGAGTTTCCTATTGAGAAGGTAAGAAGAAAGCCAATTTAAGATATTTGAATGAAACCCAAGTTTCGCCAACTTTCGTATCAATAAAAAGTGATTGATTCTGTCGAACGCTTTTACAAAGTCAGTAAATAACACATCGACCTGCACACCACTTTCCATAGAATTCAAACAAAATTTGGAAAAAAGGGCTAAGTTAGTCACTGTAGAGCGACCGGTCACGAAGCCATGCTGCATAGGCGATATATGCTCCTTCACAATAAAGTATAATTTGTCTTTAACGATTTTTTCAAAGAGTTTTGGGATAACTGATAGTTTGCTAATAGGCCTGTAGTTTTCTACTAGGTGTTTATGGCCGCTCTTATGAATGGGCGTTATATAAGCAATCTTCCAATCATCCAGAAAGACCCCTGAAGAAAGTGAAAGATTAAAAATCAATTTTAATGGGAGAAAAAGAGTAGACGAGCAGTTCTTTAAGAGAGTGGGATGAAGTAGATCAGGACCAGCACCTTTGTTAATATCTAAATTATTTAGAGCAAGAAGAAGATCCTCATCAGAGAGCTCCAGATCGCCAATATCAGTAATGGTAGTGATATGGCTAGAGCTGAAGTTGTTCGCATTACTAGCAGGTTTAAAGTTAGAGGCGAAGAATTTAGCAAACAGTTCGCTGGTAGATTCGAAGCCGTTCGATATCTCGTTCTGAAACAACAATTCTTTTGGAAAACCAGACGATTTTCGTTTCGAGTTATAATGAATCCAAAAACACCTACTATTGGCTCTAATACGAGATTCAATAGATGAAATATAGCTTCGATAGAGAAATCTATTCAAGAACCCGTATTCCTTTCTAAGGCGAAGGAAGTTTTCCCTATCAGCAGAAGAACCAGAAATTCTCATTTTCTTAAAAGATTTAGTTTTTAAGTTCTTTAAATAGCTAAGTCGAGCATTAAACCAAGGAAGCTTAGAGACGGATTTATTTTTACCAATAGGCACATACATCTCGAACGCATGTAACAGAATAAAATTTTACCAGAGATGGTCTTATTTTTGTAACTGGTCTTAACTCTGGAGAGGGGTCGTTCGACGGATTTAGAAATATACACATGATCAGAGATAAGATGCTGTCCAAACGCCTAACAGTCTTTAACAAAATCCTACATGAAATAAAATGCAAAATATTAGAGATCCAGACAGGCATCTCCCATTCGTTTGTGGGAGTTCTTATTCTTTTTTGGAACAAGTGGACTGGACCCACAATTCTATGACGAATCCAAAAGGTTAGATTGAGAAGCTTTCTGACTATAGTTCATTCAGATGTTTGTAAGAAGACTGGGAGAAGTGTCGCAGTGGAAATAAACGTTAACTTTAGTAGTGATTTATATTTTTGGGGGTTGAACCGGGAAGCCCTGTTGAGTAGTCCATTAATCCAATCAGTGAGCTACAACTCCCATCTTAATTAATTCGGATACAAGGTTACTTCTAAATTTCTGGCTGCTGCTTATTTTTATTAGGTAACAAAACGGGTGCCGAGCCCTAGTCGAGATATGTACAGGACAGACATTTTTAATATGATGTGAACGTGCAACTAATTCGTCATTCAGCAAGCACTCAACTCATAGTTCACTTCACAATTGACCCAGCACGATTGTCAAACAATTATATTACCTACACCACGCCAAGGTCACACCACTTCGGTGGTCATTTCAAGTACTCGATTTTTATAAATCACTGAAACTACTTAACCACCACCGTCCACAAGAGTTGCCCCAAATTCCTCCACCAGCAATCTGTCACATTGTACTCGGTATCAGTAACAATATGTCAATTAACTTAACTCTTGCTGTTCCTTAATAAATCACACCGTGATAAGCAATAAAAAAATAAGCCATAAATCAGATTTCGGGAATGGCCGACATTAAATTTAACAAAAAACAACCCCCACCCCCACATTAAAACAATTTGCATTCCAATGAATCAAAGGCAATTTTTGTTTTTATTCCCTGTCCAAGACACACATGTGCATTGTGCATCCACAAGGATACACAAAAAAATGATGAGAACGACCACTCGAAACAAGTGTTTTTCAGTGAGTAGCAGTGGGCAGCAATGACGGACAGACGTAGCTCACTCTCACTCACGCATAATTTAATTTGTCGAAACCACCACTTTAGATGACCACGTCACTCCTGCCGCCATCACACTCAGACCGAGTGCGAGTGTGTAATACAAAAACTGGAACAGGGTTTTCCGGCACAACAAGGACGACCACCAGGACCAGGCAGGGGGACCAGCAATTCAACTAGTATAGGAGATCGGTGTGCAAAGGGAGACGAGGCGTGTTACATTTTATTTTTATATTTTGCTGTGTGATTTTATCTGTTGAAAGTGATTAAGAATTATGAGCCACTAGGGGCCGAGTCCATCAGTGATTGCGAATTTTTTGTTCTCACTGACCCTAAGAGAGTTGGGCAACTTTTTTATTGATGTTTGCATTTTTTCAGGCATCCGTTGACACTGACAGAGCATTTTATTCATTTATTCCACCATACATATGCGGAAGAGCAACTCTAATCCTTTTGAAATTTTCTATCCGTATATACGTGGAGACGTGTCACGAGTTTCTGTGGCGCTACTTTATGCACGATTACTCGATTTGTTCGACACGCGGTTCCTTCACAGGATGGAGAAACATCCATTCAGGTGGCTATAAATGCGGCTAACATGGCGCTATAATGAGCGGTAATTTCTGTTTACATGATCACTTCGTGATCGCTAAAAGAAGGAAGGAGTTGAACGAGATAATTCAACGATCAAAGACCGTGTTCCCACAGAACGGAATGCAACATTTCTATTTGCCAGACGTAATTAGGGAGTAGGATGGTCCCCACGCTGCGCGTCACTACTTGGATTAGACATGCAAATTACTCTCGCGACATTTACCGTGGTTTGGACGGTAAAGACTAGTCACAGGCATCATCATCAATGCTGACTGTTTATGTGATTACGAGGGTAAAGTCTCACTTGATGAAGTTTTGGCAAACATACAAGTTGCCATTTGACAGAGGGGACAACTGACAGTTAAATACTAGAGGGCGTTGTTTGTTAAATAATATAATGAATTTTTTTTAGTATTCAGTTTTTTTTTTATCATAATTGTTTCACATGCTATATTGATAGCATGTCAACATTTTTGTCGTAGCAAAACCACAGGGTTTTTTTTTTGCACTGCACAATTTTGAGGATTATATAGCCATTTATTGTTGAAGTAAAACTTCTTTAGGCACGCTTGACTTGGGGGGTAAGCCGGTGAATGCGTCACGAAAGCGTTACGGAAATTTGCGAACGGGAGTTGAGAGGGAGATACAAGTTGGTGAAGATAGAAAGAGAGAGAGTTACGTTTCGTTTCGTATCTTACTGTAGGGGCAAGAGAGAGCAGTCGCGCACACATTTTCTTTCTCTCATCCTCTCATAGCCAGTGCATGAAATATATAATATTATCTCAGTCAGTACTTCGTTTGCGAGTAAATGCAATATAGATGGAGCTTAAAAAGTTTTGCTTCAGTCGTGTGGTCTAAAGCACACTCGTTTTTCGTCGCTGTCACTATCATGTTGACAGGCGACGCCATTTGCAAAAATCTTACGACAATTCATATAAATGGATCGTTACTTTTGCACTAGTTCAAAGACTTTACTTGGGAAAGAAATATTTTTGCAACTGGTTTGTTAAAAGTTTACTGATCAATGTGCTTTAATTTTCTGTTGAACAAAACTGTCGACCTGTAGTAACGTTCAGTCCAAGTTGCGCCACCCTGTACGACTCAGAAATCTCCTATTAGGCATGGGAATGTCGCTAATTAATCTTAGAGAATATTGTCTAAGCCTACAGCCACGGACTAAAAAAAAACCACTTTTAACAGGGTTTCAACAAAATCCGTCAAGTATATTTCACTTCAACTGGTAAAAGACGTCAAACCATCTGCAGTTTATTATTAGAAGACAGTAGAATCCTGCTTGGAACTTCATAATTTTTATGTGCAGTTATGTCGCCACAGACTGCAAAACTTGTTTCCGTCTTCTTACTTCTAGTTATGAAAATATTCTTTGTCGCCAAAGAGTCACTGTTAGACGTTGCTTGCTGTTCTACTGTCAATGAGTGGTGTTAATGAAACGTTGCAATTGCTCCTACTCAAAATAAGTACCATTTTTACGAAGCATTTGCTCGGTTTTGTATGATTAAAAACTTAATTGAGTTAGCTCCAACTTTTAATATGTTCGAAAAGTGGGAGCGTCGCCACTGACCTTTTTCTCAGATTGTTACGAGTAAAAAAAAGCAATTGCTGCGAAAATTCCAAGTCTGCTATTTCGCTGACTCCGAGCATTTGTAAAACATTTTGTACGAAATTTTTTAAATAAGTCTTAAATAAAAACAAAAAGTAGTTCAACAAGCCGAGGATTCGATACAATTTTCCACGCCTAAAGAAGAAAGGTCCACCCCTGACTGTAAGCGCCACCAAAATTAAAGACGAAATTAAGCAAAACGTAGCATTTGGGGCTGTAAATTGCAGTCTTTTTTTTTGTCAAATTTTGTTTAGTTTTCCACAGAAATCGTTAGACTCTTTTCAAATTCGTTTGTCACGTTTGACAGAAATTTCAAGGCAAGTCTACCTCTAGTGAAGTAAATGATATGTTCGAATTTTCGAACTTACTTTAGCAAAGTAGGTTTTGCTTGCTCCCTTTGATAAAACGTTGACTCAAAACAAATGCTAGTTCTTATTCATGAGTCGTATGAATAAAAAGAAGCATTTGCTTTCAATCAAAGTGTTTTAGTAGGTTTTATAAGTGATAAAGTTATGGTGTAATTTAGTCATTATATGACTTAAGAAAACTAAAGAGCTCACCTTTCAAAAACAATTACTGAAAACAATCTCAATTTTTATTTAAAAACAAGTGTTTTCTATTAAAATTACTTTCTGTGTGCATTTTGGGACACCCCTTTGTTTATATAGTTCATTTGGCAATGCGCATTTAAAAATAGTTTCTCTATGAGCTGTGCTGTTGCATATCTTTTCAAAGCAGCTCACAGAAGATCGACGAGTTTTGCAAAATTGTACCAGAACCTGACATTCATCCACCTCGAAGGCATGAAATTTCTTATACCGGCTTGTAAGACAAGGTGTCCCGAAAGGAAGTTTATATCTGTTTAGCTTAGAGAGAGAGAGAGAGAGACGCGGGTTATATGTACCGTAAACATCCGTTCATTGTTCATTGTTCATTTAATGAACAGTTCTGTACTTAAACAGGATGTTTATTATAAATTGTTTTGTATACAAAAACATTTACATTTTAAAAGTTGTTCATTATTTGTTCTTTTTTTTTTTTTAAATTCTTAAAAACAATAACGTAAACATTAAGAGAAGCAAAATCCAATGAACGCAATGCGAGTGCTCCTAACTTGCTGAACACTCAGAAAAAAAAAAATGGTAGTGCCAACAATTTTCGTTGGTTAAATTTAACCCAAATATCGAAATCTTTGATTTAAGAATGAAATTTTTGTCAATGATGTAATAAAATATTTATGGAGAGTATATTATTCTTACGCTGAATATCTGATTCTTGAATACATAAAAACGAGTTCTTGTTAACAAAAAGAATATTTGAACTTTTAGCTTAAAATTTTGTAAGAATCTAAAAATTCTTCGCTTATCAATATTTTTTTTTTGTGAGTGAACAGCATGTAATCTAGTACTAAAAAATTCGTTCGATTTGTGTATTGAAATTATTTGTAATTGAAAATATGGTCACCGGAAGTACAAGGTGGCGCAAAAGTAATCCTCCTATCAGAAAATGCTATAAATTTTGCGATTGGCCCCTAATGTCAGTTCTGTTTTGACATTTGTGTAGTAAACACAAGCGAAATACACGTTAATAAACAATGTTACGCTACACTGCTCCAGAGCGCGGAATATTGGTGACTATTTATTTGAGCAATAATCGGTCGGTGACTTTGGCACAACGTGAATTTCGTCGCAGATTTCCCAGCCGTCCAACGCCTACTGGTGAAACACTGCGACGTTTAGCCGCTCGCCTCGAAGAGACTGGCACAACACGAGATGCTGCCAGGCGTGGCAGACCCCGGAGTAGCCGTTCTGCAGAGAATATTGCTGCTGTAGCCGAAGATGTCATGGAAGCGCCGTCGACATCGACCAGACGAAGTGCCACGCAAATGGGTATCAGTCGACGGTCTTTACAGCGAATTTTGGTACAAGATTTGGATTGGAAAACATGTGGTTCCAGCAGGACGGTGCAACGGCACACACTGCACGTGCCACAACCGATATGCTGAAAGATGCATTTCCCGGGCGCCTAATCTCCCATTTTGGCGATTTGCACTGGTCAGCAAGATCGCCTGATTTGACCGCTCCAGACTTCTTTTTGTGGGGCTTTTTGAAGTCGCGGGTTTATGTCAACAAGCCTCAGACTCTTGCAGCTCTTAAAGACAATATCCTCCAAGAATGTGAGGACCTATCGTCGGAAGTTTTGGCCAAAGTGATGGAAAATGCCATAAAAAGGGCTCAAATGACAATCAACTGTGGCGGCGGCCATTTACATGACATCATATTCTCGACTTGATGTAAAAAAAATTAAAAGACCAAATAAAAATAATCCACAAGAAGAATCAAAGTTTTTCATTTTTTTTTTAAATTACAGCCAAAAAACATCGGAAGGTTATTTTTGCGCCACCTTGTATATGTTAATCAGTAGCCTCTGGCTTGAACAAGATCATCAAGAACGGTAATAAACGTAGTGAGACTATTCGTGACGATCCGAACCTTTCAATTTGTAAATTCGCAAACTCTTTAAATATGTATAGATCAGCATTAGATCGTACTGGGCATAAATACCTAAAGCTGCTCCCCTAAAAAATTCAGTTGGTAAAAGAATTAAAGCCCCAGGATGCCAGTCAGAGACTTGATTTCGTAAACAAGGCAATTGAGAGAGAGAGAGAGGTGACATAAATTGGATTCCAGGAGTCCGGATTTAACCCCTATGACATTTTTCCTGTGAGGTTATGTCAAATCTAAAGATTACGCGCCTTACTAGTAACAAATTTTAGTTTCGGCTTTAAATTTACGGAAGCTCACAATTGCGATATTAATAGAGGAAAATAGAGCCACTGTGAACAACTAAAATTTACAGTCGAAACTAAAAATGTTTATTGGTAAGGCTCTACGACAATAAACCGCATTTAAAAGAAGGTTTTCGTCATGAAATGGTAGCCATCATTTAGGGATGCCAGACATCCCGCAAAATGTCCCGTACTGAAAATTTGTCCCGTAAAATGTCCCTCCTTACAACTTGTCGCCCTATTATTACTTTATTATTAAATGAAATAAGTAACAATTAATAATACATAGAAATTATAGCGCTAGCCCTAGTTAGCTCTAACCATAACTTATAAAGTGTGAAGTGCGCCTAATCTGATGATGATAGTTCAGTGGTCTGGGTCTTTGAACTCAAAAACTTTGCCATAACTTAAAATGTACAGATATGAATTCAAAAACTTTTACTAAATATAACTTATTACAATAAATAATAAGTAAACTAAAATAAATAATAATAATAAAACAAAAAATGTACCGCTAGCTAATTTTTCAAATCTGGCCTTCAACTATAAGTGCGAGGTTTACATTTGGACAGTATTATTTTTAAAAATAAATTCCCAAATAATATACATACTTTAATAATTAATAAGCATTTTTTTTTTTTGTTAAAATGGCCTACTTCTTTTAATCGATCCACCAAATTTAACCAGTTTTTTGGGACACCTTATATTTTAGTTCACAGATATGTCACGAAATATTTCCAGTCAATTTGTCAACTAGAACTCGACTTATTATTTGAATGCACGAGTGCAAGTATTGAGGATCACATTGAAAGGATCATGTCAAACAAGTTTAAGAAGGTGATTTCATTACGGTCGACTGTTCGGCAATATTTAGACTCACGCTCACTACTGCTTGAGGTGATTACGTGACTAGGCGTTAAGGTAAGGGGAATTTATAGCTCATGGTGGTTTATAGACTTTCCTGTGAAACATGCGTTTAAAATTTCCATTACCAAGGTTAGCGATTTATACAATTCTCACCCCAACAAGAGACCTCTCAAAACAGCACTGAGAACACAGTCTAAAACAATCTAAAATAGTAAAATGCATTTGCAATTACATGGTTGATCGGTTCATGGCAACGGCTCCACACTCCATTTAGAATTTCACACTTATTTACTGGCGATCGTAAAACTCTCCCGATTTAGTGCATTCGAGTGGTCGGAATTGAAATGGAAATTTCTATTGATTTCCAAGACCTCACTTGCTGTTCGCCACAAATAAATTACCTCATCGCTAAATTGAAAACGCAGCACAAGTGATAGCCCCAGCACGCACGCAACAACGACCAAGAGCTGGATGTGTTATTTTATTTTCGAACTGTTGATATGTTTTTATGATGCCAACATCTGTGGACTATTAAAACAAATCGTTCAGTAAAACAATAACAACGAGTAAAATAATATTAATAACAACAACCGCAAGATCGGAAAAGATCAAACCGCCCAACAACACCGAGCCAGCCAGCGAGAGCCCATATCAACGGCGCACACTTGCCACTGCTGACCCATTAGACAAGAGTGAGTGGCTGTGCGACGCCGAATGCATTGCAACAAGCAAAATAGATTAATTCATCCGAATGGACCACGCAAGAGGAATTCGAATCATTTCGCGGGTTCCGCATAAGCGCGGCAAAAATCAAAATCACAAAAGTGAACGCACGCAATATGCGATAGGGAGACGGAATGCATTTATCAGATACACAGTAACGCATCCAGCATTCACAAATTATTTAAATTGAGCGAAACGCGTGCGGCAGAGTGCCAAGAGCCCGCATCTAGATGGACTTGCGGTGGTGGTGACATTATTGAATCAAGTGATTGATCGGCACAATGATCCATCTGACTGTCTGAGGTCAATTGATGGTGCCCCCCTCTACATAGGGTAAATTATTATGGCTTCTGTCAGAATGGCAGTGTTTTGTATGGTTGGTCAATTGATTGCTGAGAAGCTGCTTTATCAAACGAGTATGTGCAGTGTCATTGATATGTGAAGCTCGGTGCATGGTTGGTTAGAGCCGATAGAAGCTTTTTGGGTGCATGGAATCACAATATTGGTATCGTTTTCGGTACCCGATAAGACTTTACAAAACTTGTCGGACTTTTTACTACCAGTTACAAAATTCCTTTCACTGCGCTAATTTGTCCGACTTTTTAAATAACCAAAAGGTGCTTGAGGGCTTAGCTTAGGGTCTGGAACCCTATACACGCAACAACAGGTCGGCTTCAGAGGAAATATTTCCTGGTATCATCACCCTCTTTATAAAAGTCACAGGCGATTTTCAACTTGAGCCTGACTTGAAATAAGTTGCCTGCTGTCTCTTATCACTTATGGCAGCAAGAAATCTGCTGATTTCCAGGCAAACGAATCGACTGTAGTGTGGCTTGTTAACAGCTCAAAGTCTGTCTTTATGTAACCCCGCATGATCTGTGCAAGCCCTAACAGGGGATACACGCAACCTCCGAAAGGGCTCACGTATGCAGTAAACTCGATTTAGGGCCTTTTGGCGCAAACGGTTATCAGAGATATTATTTCTCCTTGTTATAGGGTGACCCGCAGGACCTGGGTAAGACTAACGAATCAAGTCAGACTCATGCCGGAGTTCTTGAGACAACACACAGTCGTAGGCTACCAAGTTCAGTCATCCACAGAAAGGGATTCTCGATAAGAAAACGCTGGGTGAATTATAAATACCAGCGGGGTAGATTTTTATTAAGCTTGCCCCTAAAATTAGACTCATTTGTGCTGCATTTTGGAAATAGGTTGTTAACTTTAGTTGGTTAGAGCACAAGATAGGAAGAGAAAGGCAGGACGTTTTGTGCTTTCTCCATTACGTAGTAAGAGAAAGATATTGTATTCGTACAAAATTTGGAACTCGAGAACTCAAAACTCAAAAGAGTGGGTCGCAAAAATCTGTCCGTCTGTCTGTCAATATATGCCGAGGCGTGTACAGCCTAAACGGCTACCCGGATTTCGTTCAAACTTCGGATTTGGAGTTTGGGGACTTACAGTTCGGGGCCGTATTTTTTTTGCTCGGTAACCTCAATATTAATGGTACTTCCCATATAAATTGTTCATACAAGTTTGATTTGTTCGAAAACGGCTCTAGCGATTTCAACCAAAATTGATATTTAAGCTTAAGTAGGTGAGGTTAACATGATACTCAGTTTTCCGCTGAAAAAAATCGAATAACGGTACTTTTGAAATGTGGACATATCTCGAAAACGGTCCATACGATTGTAACAAAAATGCATTTCTAAGGTAATATGGTCATTTCTAACTTAATGGCAAACTCTGTCTTTCTCAGTATTATCGTAAAATGGATTTAAAAAAAAATATTTTTTTTTAAAATGTTGTTTTCTTTAGTTTACCTGAAAACGGCAATAATGATTTTGACCAAAATGCAAACTTAGAGTAAAATTGATGTTTTCAAAATTATTGCGTCCATAATTTTCAATTCGAATCACCGAAAACGCTAATTTGGAAAACTGCTCATATGTCGAAAACCCGAAAACCCCATTTTCGATTTCGATAAAACATTTAAAACCAAGTAATGCTTACATCCCGAACAATAAATTGTACTCGGTTTTCAGTTAAATAGTTAAGCAATAGTATTTTTCAAACTAAACATTGCAATATTTGGTACTGTTTTGTCCGCCAGATTTTACAAACACCGCTCTAACGATTTTGATCAAAATACATATTAAAGATAAAATCAGTATTCGAAATAAGATCCCGTACTTAGTTTTTCTCAAAAAATTCGAAAAAATCAGTTTTTTTAATTGTTTATATATCCCGATCTATTTTCAAATATCTGTGCTATATTTTTGTTATAACCTCCCCCACTTCCGATAAAAATTCAATAACAGCTACGCAAAACTTCATTTTAGCAAATATTTCCCCTTTTTTCAGCCTTGTTCAATATGCACCTTAAAATAATTGCAACCACTTCCTTACACAATCAGAAACTCCCACTTCATTTGCACCCCACATACGTCCATCGGCATATTCTGTTTATAACTGCTAATGCAAACTCGAAAATAAATCTCTGAAAACGTACATAAATATCTTTGTAAAGATATCGGTCTAACACGAACCCTACTTCCAATCTTAGACACCTTAAACCAGCGTTACTAATAATATTTCAATCAGAAATAAAAAACATCAAAAAGCAGAAACTCCTGCTACACTTTGCCTTGTACTCAAAAATCTTGTAGTGTAAGAGCTTATAAAATAGTACTGTAGACGCCTTTAACTCTTTAACCATAACTTGGGACAGTTGCCAATAAAAACTTAAACTGCTATTTATTTATTTACTGCCTAGCAGACGAATAACCCAAAAGTGAATTTTATTTAACACTACATATTCCTTTTTCTATATCCTATTCACCATTTCTTTTATCTAGCATCGGTTCTGAGGTTTGTACCTACCTACTTAATAAAATAAAAAAACAACCAGCCAAACTTTTGATTAGCGAGAAAGTTTCGTTCGACCCAGTCGTGCACTTTATTTCTTTAATAAAATTTGGACCGAAATATAATTGCTACAGATCGCTTATAACTCCCATGCTTTTTTTTTTTGTACACAGTCGACGTTCCCAGGGCTTTTCAGTCAGATCTTTTGCGACAATCCCTAAGTCAGTGCAGCTATAGTTTTCTGCGTCGCACTTTAATAGGGGTGGTTTGATTCCTAAACAAGGCATGAAGCCTAGCCGGGTTTCCAATTTCAAATTTATAGAGCGCTAATCCATTCGAAAAAGATATACCACCTGATCCAAAAAGAGACCCGTATTTAACCAAACAAGGTGAAGTACTAAAGGCTTACAATGTCGGCCTGCCCATAGCAAGCCCTTCACAAAAGGTGGGCAGAAGACTTAGTGTCTGACCCTTTTCCGTTTAAAAAGTTGTCTTTAAAAATACGCCCATGTTCGTCCCTTGGTAGAAACCAGTTCTAAGCTTCTGAAAATGGTCTTCAAAGCTCAAATCCACTACATAGTCGATGCCATTTTCAAAGTAAGAGCTTGCGTTCGATAAGTCGCGCTAAAAATTGTACTAAAGGCTATTCGGGATTTCTTTTAAGTCGGCAAATATGTTCCAAGATAATGGCAATGATATAAATATCAGGGGAAGGAGATTCGTCAATGCGTACCTACCTACGATAGGAAATTTGGTAGGCAAGGTAGGCTCTTCCCAATATTTTTAAAAAATTCCCTAAATACTGTCTCTACCTCATCATTTTCAACTTGAACTATCAGTGATTCAGCTTTTCCCATCACACTTTATTTACAATCGCAAACATCCTAGTGATAAATAAACCAGTCCCACTACTCCACTCATGAGTTTAACAGATGGAACTTGACGCCGGTTCACTACGTCTTTAAAATAGAAGAAACCAATTCCAAGACTTGTCTAAATATTAAAAATTCACCACCTCCTTCCGCTGAAAACCGAAATCCAAACAAATTTGAGAAAATCCCCAGCAACCCCTTCACGTGAAACTATACCTACCTTCTTTTCATGTTTCTCATATATGTGAACCTGGCACTGACTCACCCCCGCCATCATGTATATCCTGTTTCCATTTCAACACTCCCCCATCCGGTCCTTTAATCAGAACGACACAGAATCAAAGGACGGACCTGCACATAGGAAACATAACATTCCGAGCCCACAACAAGAATCGGAAGTCCTTTTCGGTATTTTTTTTTCTGACGGACACTGTTAGGTTGCTGCGTATACCTACTACATCCATCTCAGGTTCAATGTGGGTGAAGTCAGAAAAGAAAAAAAAAAAAAAAAAACAAAATTAAAGATGTACCACATCCGCTCTCTAATCATGGGCCTCTTTTCGTCCGCGCAATTATCACCCTATTGTGCATTTTGGCACCGACACAAATAATCACTCTGCCAAGACGGCTGCGAATGGATCGGCGCGATTTTCAGTTTTCACCCTCATCGGCAACAGTGACATGGATTCTGAATAAATTAACACATAGCAATGTGGGTATGGCATGAAGTTTGCAGCACTTGACACCTGAGTACTGAGTAGTGGGCCACAAGTGGCACTGATGCCAATCAGCGATCAGTCAACTGGGCCACTACGTTACACGAGTACCTATGTTGCAGCTGGTCGCTGGTACGGTCTTAAGTACCGCGCACACTCACGTGGACATGCAAATGCCACCAGCGATTGACTGTGAATTGTTTATTGAGAGATTTAGTCGCACGATTCTTGAATGACCACAATGATTTTCAGTTCATGTTGGCGGTTGCCGTGAATGAATCGACTTAAGTGGGTGTGACTGTGTAGATGCGGCGCATTCGCTTGAATCATGTAACTCAATTGAATGTAATGATCGTGTATTGATGACTTCATCATGGTAATTGGAGACAACACTTGCATCGGGGGATTCATCTGTAATGCTAATCGGTTGACATCATGCGGCGAGGGTTGGCGGCTAATGGAATGCCAAAGAATATGGACTGTCTTAGTATATGGACTGCATCTCGTGCACGGAAAGTGTAAGTGAATCGATGCATTAAATCATTTCCAATTGTCAACTGATCGGCGCCATGGGCGGGGATGTCGCGTCAATCTTTGGGCGACAGTAACAGTCACCGAAATGTGATCATATCTGTCATCTGTCATCGATGCTGTTTTTAATCAGTTTATGCGATACTCGTTGGGGCTATCATTTTAATGACTTAAGAGGTTTAAAGGGCGCAATGTTGATAAAAGCTACAAGTCAGAAGTCAAAGCTAGAAATCTCACTCAATGAGTGATGTGATGCAGCTGCAGCAGATTCCCCACTCAACAGTGAGAGTCATTCATAAATGATGATGAAAACATTTCTTTGTTGTGTTTATTCCCACAAATGCGGATATGGATTTCGACCTTGATGTTGATACATACCACCTTGGGGCCTTAAGCTCGGTGCTCAGTGGTACAGCAGTGGGATTTACCAGCCCAATCCCCAGCAACAATTCCCATAACTAGACCACTTAGAGGCCTAGTTTTGGGGTAAAAGCTTAGGGTAGGTCTCCCTGTTAGATTGGATCTACCAGGGCCTCCGACAACAAATTTGGAGGAGGCAGGTGGATTAGGGAGTCAATAATGTTATCAGTCTCCTAATGCTTTGTTTCGAGACCTCCTCCAGAGATTCGATTTGGGAGTTTTTTAGAGACTTGTCTTTCAAATTGGCAACACCTTTCCCAACGAAAGCCAATTTGACAGCTGGAAGCTCATTTTGCTAAGCCATTTGACCGTGAGTAGACTTAAATTAGTCGTTCTACCATGAGAAAACTTACGATACACATCCGCAGGTGCTTAAAAATGTAGTCGAAAATTGGAAAACATTCAAAAGATATTTGCGAAGAGGCTTGTCTTCCAAATTGGCAGCACTTTTAATAGCGAAAGCCAATTTGACAGCTCGAAGCGGGATTGCGTTCATTTTGCTTAGAGTTAGTTGGTCAGCCCCGCAGGTGCTTCAAAATGTAGTCAAAAATTGGAAAACCTTTAAAAGATGTTTGCGAAGAGGCTTGTTTTCCAGATTGGCAGCACTTTTTATAGCAAATCCTAATTTGAAAACTGATTTGTGGTCATTTCTTGTCATTAGACCTAAATTTGCCATTTAGCACCAGTAGTTGTAGAGCTATTGTGAAGACCTAACCTCCGTTTCAAAGACCAAGCCATAGGGTGCCAAAGCGCTTGGTCGGGATAAGTGGAAGCTGCATACCCGGGATCGCTGAGAATGGAAGGCTGCAGTGTCTCAGGCAGAGACTCTTCAGGGGTCGGGAGACCGTTTATTGAAGTAAGTAGTTATGGAGGCATGCAAAACGTGTCAAAAATTCGACTTAATTGCCCCAATATGCCCCGAAAGCCTTCTTAAACAGTAGCATGAAATATTTTTTGTAATATCATGCACTCACATGATTTCTATGTACTTTCTTTTACTTTTCAGTTATGAACCTCTGAAAAACAGTCTTCTTCCTCAGAACAGAACTCTTACCAAAAAACTTTCAGCTCATTCGAATGATAGCTCAAAAATTACTTGTCAACATTTACAAAAACTCCCGTCCCAGTAACATATAATTTAAAAGTCGATTACTACCCCCAAAGCGCATCCACATCATCCACCAATTTGCTTTGTTTAGCCAAACAAGCACAAGAAAAAGGAAAAAAAATGTTCGCAAACACAAAAAACTGCCAGTAATCTGAGAAGCAGCTTCAGCTTTTGTAAACTGACTACATCCACGCTGCTGCATTTGCCTTTGGTTTGAATTTATCCCCCGGATGCCAGAAGCCCACAACCGGATACACCAGGCCGAAACCCAGCTAGGACGTAGGACATCCCAGCTGCAAAGAGCGCGTTATTTTTCGGAGAATATTTAACTTTGTTCCGACGGTTTTATTGGAACATTAAACGAGGTGGCACAGCAAATTAATTAACACACGCTCGAGTCTCGAGATGGAGGATGGACCTTAACTATTTTTCGGCAAATCAATTGCATTATTCATCTGCCGATGCATTTTGCAAACTTAATCCGATTGAAGAAAAAGTTCTAATATTTTTTTGTTGTTTATAGAGATTTTTTGTCCGGGTTTGAAGGGATTTAATTTTTAAGAAGACTGCCGCGACGAGGGATAGAAAGGATTGCTCCGCAGTGTGGATTTAAAAAATTACTTCCTGAAGTTACACAGTGTACACAGCAAATAGGTAGAAAAAATAAATAAATAAACATTAAAAGAGAACAATGGAGGCTGCAAGGAGAAAGGATGTTTGTGAGGATGTTTGTGTGTTGACCGCACAATCTTAGAGACGGCGAGGAGGATATTTTGGTAGAATTCTTTGGCAGCATGTGGAACTGAATGGCAGCAGAAAATGGGGCACACTCATTGGGGGAGATTTTCAATTATGTTCTTCGGAGCTGGACAGTGTGTATGACAAGTTTTATGGGTACCTCTGACGACGCATTTGCAAAAATGGTACACGACTTTGAATTTACTAAGCAGGTCTCAGAAGCTTTAAATTAATTTAAATAGTCGTTGGGGTTGTGGGAGCTCTGTACTTGGGTGCGGATTCGAAGAATTTTATCGGATATTAAATGGCAGGTCAAGCTCTAATTGGGGTACAAGAGGTCTTCTAGGTCGACGCACCCGATTGGAGAGAAGGAAGTTCTTTTAAAGGCTGCAGAGAGAGACCGCTTGGCGAAATAATAATTTAAGAAGAGACTTCTGTTTCATCTACATAACTTTAAAGGGAATCACTCATGATATGGGACTCTATTGGGTTCCTTTTAGCTCAAAAGGAAAAAAAAATGTTTTATTTTTGAAACGAATGTAGGGGACGATCTTCAGTTTGTGCCGCATCCGAACGATATCGCCAAGAGGCTCATCATGAAAAAACCTTGAGATGTAATTTAGGTTTACAGCCTTGTGACTCCGAGCTCAGTAGTCGAGCACACTTACCAACTTACCACTGACGCAGCCCCAGTTCTGCCGAAACTTGAACCCTATCTAAAGCGAATATCTTCATTCGCTCAATGGAGAGATGTATGTGTTTTCGGCTTTGACTACCTTTGGAGAAGAAGATTTAACGACGACCTATACGAGCTGTATAGAGACGTAAGTTTAGTCAAAAAACCTGCGCAGCGGTCGTCTAAGATGGCTTAAAACATGTAGAGCGTATGAACTGAAGAACAGAGTCCAAGACCACAACTACGAGGAAGGACGGAACAGAGAAAAACCTTGCTTTAGGTAACGCACAAGTGGGAGAGGAACAAGGAAAAAGACCTCAACCAACTTTTGGAGTACGCAACTAGAGGCAGTTAGCTAAAAACTAAAAGCTAACTGGAGATTCGTATCTCTTGGTTTTGGTTGAGGTCTAGATCCACCTCGGACCGTAGCGCCACCTATACAAAACTAAGTAAGCCAATAGCCATGGATCGACTGGGTTAACTCATCTTGGGTGCGAAAAATTATTAAATATACCTACTGCAAGTCTAGCTTAAACTTGTCCTAGGCGAAAGATGGACGAGAAATCACGTAGTCGGTGGCAGCTGTTTACTCGAGCTCCTTGTTTCGGCCCATATCCATGTCAAGGAAAACATGTGCCTTCTTGGAGTAAGAGTCGACTTGCTGAGACACCCATTTGGAGCAAAAACTTCAGTTACTCCGTCTCTAAAACCCTCAATTTGCACGTGCCGTCGATACCTGAAACTTGGCCTCACAACATGTAGGCTTGTACTTCACTGCTTTAAGTACGAGCTTCGGTTTATAGCAAATCCAAGACTAGTATCGAATCTAAAACCTTAGAAAGACAGAAAATTGATCGCTGACATTATCTGTCTATTTAAAAGGAGCTTCCTTGGGAACCATTACGAGGAAAGAAAAAACATCCTAACAGACTGACAGCTTATACACTTCATCAAGCTGCAAACTGAGTTTGAAACACATTTCCAGAAGGCCCTAGGTAACAATTTAAAATATTTATCGGCAAGCACTTTGGGATGGGTTTGGAGCGTCCATCCAGACAGAAATATTTAAAAAAAGAAACGCAAAACGGTATGAAAAGTGCAAGTTCCAGTGAAATGTAATACTCGAAGAGCATTTGTGATCGATGAGCACGTGTGGTCGACGAGCATTTGTGATTGACGAGCATTTATGATCGATGAGTACGTGTGTTCGATGAGCACTTGTGATTGACGAGCACGTTTGCTCGATGAGCATTTGTGATCGATGAGTACGTGTGCTCGACGAGCAAATTCGGTGAACTTCAAAATGATACGGTCTGTTTAAAGAAACATAAAATTATCTTTCCGCACTATACGAAGGGTAGAGTAAGCAATAATCGCTGCTAAAAAGCAGTAGGTAAACTAAAAACCTCGTGTGAGAGATTATAAAGACTGCAAGCCTCGAGGAATATAATGCCAATAAGGTTAAGATCCTAATTAGCTTCAAACTCCCATCGGCTTGGTGAACTAGAAACAACATAAATGATCTGCAATCGATATTATTCAGTTAGAATAATATGGTAAATGATACAATTTCAGAGATCGATAAACGGGTAACATCCTGTTTTGTTTGCCGGTCAAAAAACGTCAGATACAATGGCACTTCTGCCAAGAAACTGATGCAAAGAAAAACAAATAACAACCAACTTATCGACGAACATAAGCAGTATATGAGTATTTGAAGGCGTGATCATCGATTAAAGAATTTTTTTGCTGTGTCCAAGAAAATTCTAAAATTGCGATCCCCAACTATTGCGCCTTCCTTTTATGACTGAAAAATCATGAATGACAGAACACGATGAAGGATTGTCCCATCCAAAACACGACCTTACCTTTGCACCCTTAGAAGAAAGATAGGCTATTCACCTTAGAATTTTCTACTTTCCTCCTTTTTCGCAGCTCATCTCCAAGAAAGGTTTATGGTTCCAAAATGAGTTCGATTTGACTGTGCGAAGTCAGTCGATCAACTAAATAGTTCACGACGAGCTGGAGAAACTATGGATGACCACAAATGAAATCTAAGAACGGAATTTTCAACAGGCAAGGCCAATCGGCATAGTACGCGTCCAGTTTTACTCCACTAGTGAACATTTTCTTGTGAGCCACACTATTAAAAAACCACTCCTAGATGACTCTCTGCTCTTTAACCATCGATACAATCGAGCTACCTCTTCTAAAATAAATGAAAAAAAAATAGCCCGGCAAACTCCTTGATTACTGTTTGCTTGGATTTGGGGATGCTGAATCAATGTTATCCGCGCCTAACCTCAACGCAGGACATTCAACGTCTTACAGTAGAGTCGTGCTGACTTGTGATACTTTCCCGAGTGCATGTCCACAATAAGGTGCTCATTCGTATTCTCCTGCGTAAGACGGCGTGAAAAGTGCATTTTCTACTTCGCAAAAGAATAACCAAACAGTCATCCTGCGAAGAATATCTAAATTGTGTTTCACAATCCATTTGGAATCTCATTTCATTCTCCGTGGCAAGTAAGATATTCATATACACCGTGTTTCAGGAGAGTGAGGCTTGTTGACACTTTTTTTCAGCTTGTGCTGCTGTATCTCGCACTATGACATGCTAAAAGCAAATAGACGGAGGACAACCAGCCAAAGAATGAAGAGTCCCGATTAAGTCACGTATTTAATCAGTCGTACATTATATTCGTTTTTATAATCAGGGTGCACCATACAGTGTCGGGGTGACAACTGTTAGATATGTACGTAGATATGGTCCTCAACCTGATTGTGAGGAAAGAATCCCTAGTCCCGTTGCAACTTTGCCGGGATAACTGGGTGTATTATCGCCTAAAAGGATACAACTCTCGTACTCTGAGAATTGACGTTTGCTCAACACCTGTTATTGGGGCACACACACACATACACACATACCCTGGGTGGGTACTCTGTGGAGCCCTCTCCTTTGCGGTCTTTGCGGTGATAGGTTTTTAACTTCCTCATTGGAGTGACAGTTGGTTTATTAGGAAAACAAGGAGCGTCAAGGAGAACTCCGTCAAATAATTGTACGCGATGAAGTGTGGCTGAGGTGCGATAATGCGCATCTTGTCTGTGCTGTAAGTGGAGGACGTGAATTTTGTCAGTTATCTTCTGTTCGTATGCGATAAGCAACTAAGGTAGGTTTGGAGTCATACAGCTGGCATAAGGAAAAGGAGTTCGGATAAGAAATGAAGCATGAAGTACTGTCAATGATGGGAGCTTCATAGGCTACAACCTGGAAAGGTTACGGAGTGTGGGACGGAAGACAAACACCTCGCCAATCTGTCTGTGATAGAGAATGATGAAAAAACAATATAAACCTTCACGAGGACGTTTTTTCAAAGCCAAGGGAGACGTCAGTGACAACTTTGACAGTGAAAAGGAATGGCGAAACCAAACAGCCCGTCCTTATTGTTTGCTCGACTGCCCATTAAATAGTTGCTGACCTTTCGGAGTAAAAATGCCGCCAAGATCTACTGTAGAGGGCTTTGAGGACTGGTTCCGGAAAGATGGAATCAAAAAGTAGGTATAGTCCATTTATAACCCTGGACGGGCTTTCGGCGAAGTGGGAACGTAATGTGAGCTAACTTCAAAAAGAGATAAAACTTTACAAGACTTAAAATGACAACGAGCTACAATCTTCTCAAGGCGAAAGAAGTTGCTGGTGGTGCACCAAAACCGCAACAAACTTTGCGTTGTCTCAGGCTTCATACTGTGGAACTCACAAAGCCACCAGGTTCACAAAATTGGTACAACGAGTCTTCGAATTTAATTGTGCTTTTGGTGCGCTGGAGTATATGGGTTCAAAAGACCTATACCACTCCGAAAATCTGCGGACATCTTTCAAGCGGAGGGGTGCGTTAAAATGTATGGGTTTGGCTAACTTACGGTTATATTGGTATATATATTGGTATATCGTTTGGCACAGTCAAGCAGCTCTTAAAGCTCAGAGATCGTCTTCGAACTGGCCAAAGATTTAAGACTGTTTAAACCAATTCAAACATCTGGCTAAAGACGCCATAAGTCGCACTTGCCGGTTTTACAGTGGAAAGAGTCGCCGATAGCTGAGCCCCTACATAAGTAAGCCCTCGAGCTTATGAACCCATAAACCACGGAATGTAAAGATGATAACCTCGGGCCGAATTCAAAGCCCAAAGAAGAGGTATATAAGCCAAGCACGTAGTAAGCGAAAAGGCTAATCGAGCTTAAAAAAGAAGACCATCGGACAGTGACTTCCGTCGACATTGCGGAAAAAAACAGAAGAAAACGGACCACCTACCAACTCAATGCTCTGCTGTGGCAAAAGTCGGAGAAAATCATATGCAAAAAGCTCTTTAAAGTTCGAAGGAGACTTGGAACATGGAATCCAGAAAGCACTGACTTTTATACAGACCTTAGCTGTGTACAAAATATAAAGATCAGCTACATGGAGGTAGAAGATTACATAGGGGCTACGTTTTTTAAGTCTTTTGGTTATTCGAAATGGCAACTTTTTCCAGAGGCAATCAATTTGATAGCTGACAGATTCTGCTCACTTTGCTTGGTCATGAGGAGACTTGCGATACTTGGCCCCGCATTTAAATGAAAGTATATTGCGGTCTCAGGACCGTTTATTCAATCAACACGTAAGCTTCACTGGAGATACAAAAGACTCATGTCTAATTAAAATCGTTTATCGGATACCATTCCGAACTTTACAAGTGAGTGCCTGGTGTATATGCGTCGGCATTTTTCTAGATTCACATCACTTGTATGGAGAAGTGTCTTGTTTTTTGGGAAAAAAAGATTTCAAACCTTCAAAAATTGCTGGGAGTGATATTTGCTGTCATTAAAAAATAAGTAAATTAACCAAAGACATCTAAGAGCTTCCTGCAAGAGCGATGTTGTGAAGTTGTGAAGGTTGTTAACAATGCTTTTCCAATAGTTTCCCTAAATGAGATTCGGCACAAAAGTAAACACAAAAATTCTAAAAAATGTCCAAGAAAACGATCCCATTACATAAATTTTTTAACTGACAGCAAGCACCCTATGCTTTCCCTTTTCGTTCTTAATAATGAAAAGACTGAATCGGATGACTCAATTCAGTTAGACAACCTTCCTCCGATCACATTCAATACCATCAAGCCTCAACTACTCGGCGGCCATCCTTCTACAAGAGCAGATGCAAGTAAAAGCCTTCACTTGCAGCTTCACTTCCTTAACGCACGCATTATATGATCGTAGCATTGTATTCCATCCGAAATACGATCATCGCCAAGTGAAAACCTTCATTAGCAGCACAAATATTGAAACCAAACGCAGTTTACCCAAACAATGTAAGACCATGTGTAATTGTAAACCGCGCACAGCCTTAGACTTTTCACTTCGGGAAGAAGACTCACTTCAAGCCGAGCGGAAAGTTAGTTTTAGTTAGATTTCCTTATTTTTTTCTTGCTTGCCTACGACCTAATATGGAAATCACCAGCAGATACACATATTGCGCAACTTAGAAGTGCAATTTTCATTGAATACATTTTCATTTCATGTAAAAGATACTTTGACGGAGATATGCACTTTACATGGACACTTGTTTGAACAGTGCTCCTTGGCTTAGCTCGTCACGGTTTTTTGGTTTTTCGGTTGTGCTGCACACAGCCAGATGTTGACTCGGATTTTGGTGGAGTCATCTTAACATCTCCACATGAATGCTGGTGGGGTTTTGTAATGCGACGTCACATGCGTGGTAGGGGCGGGAAACAAGATGTGGTGGTATCGCTTAATCTGCGAGGTGTGAAAATTCAAATTGCAGAGTCAGCATGGTGCTTCGAGTTCTTATGAATGACATGGCATGGAATATGAAAGGCCAATTGGTGGAATCAGTGTGGCGATCTGTTGGTTTATTGTATATGTAAAGCTTTTTCATTTCGCATAAAATCGCGTAAGAGTTTATGCAAAGCGATGGTGGCTGCAATAAAACTTTATGGTCACGTTTTGCTTTCATAGTGTGATCGGGCTATACTTTGTAGCCGCGTAGGCGCGAGCTATAGTGTCAGTGACAATAGGGTCTGAGATCATTCGAGATCTCTAGCGGAATGCATGTGCCTTGGAAGGTCCCATGCTGATGATCGAATATGAATAAGCAATGTCACCAGGAATTCGCTTCATGTATCTATAGATAACCTATACAAGATTCGTGAAGTATGCAACACTTTTTGTTATATTAGAAGAGGTCCAGTACAAAGCTGGAAGTTTGTCTAACTTTTTAGTTGAATATTTCAACGTTAGAGGCTTACATACGACATAAGCTTATTAAGCCAAGAAAGTTGTAAGAACAGTCAGTTTTTACTAGGTCACGAGGAGGGTTGCATTTATAGCGTGTCTCACTTACTAAACCAGCTTTACAATAGTTTGACATCTGAAAACGACTGTGAAAACCTTTGGAAGACTACATAGGTTCAAGAAATGAGATCTTTGATCAGACACGTCGATCATATATTTAATTTCTTGAACCCTGCTTTTCGAAGGCTTTTACAGAATTGTTGACACAAATGCTCAGACCGTAGACAGACCAAAGATAGGCCTTAGTGATGCCCCTACGAAGTGTCTTGCATTTTTTTGACCGACTATCGGATTTGACATAAGCTTCTTAAATTCCTACCTAAAATAAAAATAAAAATTCATACAAAGCAAAAGAGATAGACCTAGGGTGCTGCATATAGAGCTTTTGTGCCAACTAATAATTATTATTAATTCTCTTGATCAGTCTTTCGACCTAATTAATTGTAGGAAGCTACACCCGGAAGACCTCTCTCTAGCCCAGGATAACTGTGCTACACACCGGTGTTGGCTCAGTACGAAAATAGCTCAGCATTCTCAGACATTACCGGACCTTAACCATTGTCAATACTGAAACCGCAGGTAGGCCGATAAGTAAGCTGAACATTGAGGGTGTCAACAACAAATCAACGCAGTTCTTAAAAAGCTATATGGATCGGGAACTGAGGTCTCATTGTCAGCCCCCAGAAAGCTGAATACGAAATTTTTAAACAACAAAAGGAAGATACCTTTTGTTGGACACCTACCCTTTACCGACACCGCAAGAATAGAAAAATCCTCAACACCTTTTAATTTTGCAGTGAATTTCTTTGAAAACAGGGGGCCATCTTAAACATGGCTTAAGTAATATTCAGGTTGATCTATGGGCCTATTTTCCATCTCGTACAATGACTACGGTGACCATACGTCCCGTATTTCAACAGCCTGTCCCGTTTACGTTTTTTTTTTTGTTATTTTTGACCCAAATGTGCTGTTATATATTTTGACTTTTTTTGTCCCGAGTTTCGCTCTTAAAAATATGGTCACCGCAATAATGGCCGACAATCAGAAAGGACCTATCAAATGGTGGTGGCAAAAGTTTAAGCCCAAGTTAGCATCGGCGCCACCTAAGATTGGGATAAAAATCGGCACCTTCTCGGACCATTAGAAGTGTCTTTGAAGCCTACAGCAACTACAGGAACCACTTAAGAATGTGGCTCCGCTGTCTAGGAAGACCCACTTAGACCATAGTCGTAGGTCCATTGTGATACCATGTGGGTGAAGGGGGAGGCGATGCGGTCAGAAGTTCGTCGCCGAGAGCCTAATTTCAGAGTGCAAAGCTGTCTTTATGAAGTTGTGAGGAGAAAATTTTAGCTTCCTCGTTAAGAGACAGTCAAAAGTATATTTTGATGCAGGCTGTAACTGAGACTCTGGAACGATCATGAGAGTCAAAGGCGAAATACAACCAAGAGGTACCAGCTTCTTTACCGACAGCAGGTCACCTAAATATGCAATTACTGCGACAGAAATAAGGTGGAAGTTGTGAAATGCTGTCATTAAGAGATCAAAAGCCTTGAAACACATGGTATCGATCCGGGAAGGTAATGCAAGCCTTGACAAAACTGAAGTCTTAACAAGTAGCTCGTTGACAACTATGTCAGAAAAAGCAGCACATTTTCTCAGTATACGACTTTGCATGCTCAAGGCTTAGGTTACCTTAATCTAGCGAGGAGAGTATTGAACTTTTAGCTTCAGGAAACCGATATTTATGGAAAGCTCAGATCGTTTACAAGGAAGGAAGCAGCAAAAGCCGTTGGAACGACAATAGGCACCTATTAAAAAAAAAAAAGGCGGACAGCTGCATATCAAATAGTGAGGGTACACAGGAATAGGGGACCTAGGGCTTATGACATCTGCTGAGAATGAACTGTTTCTGAAGTAAGGGTGTACGACATCCAACTTACTCATTTAAACTCCATTTGCAAGGGAAACTGAACACTAAAGCCTTAAGGACGTTGGGTTCTACCTGCAAAGAAGTGCTTGAAATTAATAAATTTAAAACTTCACTCAAGTACAAGCTTGATGAAGCATCTGCTCGGACCGTCATGTGCTACGCGTTCCAGGTTTCAATGGACTCTAGGTTCCAAAAATGTCGGAAAAATGTTTATTTTCCTAGGCGATCTAATAACCCTTCAATTCAATTCAATTTTTTCAATTCAATTATTTATTTGGCAAAGTACAATCATCACTAATAGAATAGGCCCATTTGGGGCCCAATGCCAAATAACCTCTCTTTTCACTTTCCTATCCCCCGACCATTTACCTTAAAGCTTCAACTCTGTTTTAAGTCTTGAAATTTTCAAATCATCGACTTTAAAAAGTAGTGATACTCGAGCTTGGTGACAGAAAGGTAGCTTCTTATACATTAGAGACTAGAGCAAGCAGGGGACGACCTGGAGTATGTAGCTACTCATATAGGATTGGAAGAAGAACCCGACTGCTAAATAGTTCGCTTAATTTATAAAGCACTTAGCCATAGCCGGATAGAGAAAATTTTTCATTTTAGACCAGACAAAGACGATCTCTGAACTCCCTGAACTCTGAAATCACCTTAAATCCTTGTTAACAAAAAATCAGAAGACTTTACTAAAATATAACTGAATCCAAATGCGAACTTCTACAAAAACCCTTCAGAAGTCAAACGTCCGTTCTTTTTACCTGTCTCCTCTGATGTCTTTTAAATTCAAGGTTTCGGTTTTTTTCTTCTTTTGCAACCCTAAAATTCACCCTTTACCCTAAGTTTCATAAACACATCTGTGGGGATTCGCCTCCCTATTAACTCTGTTCCAAAATGATGATATCTCGACAGAGCCCACTTCGACACATCGTTTTCCCACAAGACCTAGAGACCTTTCACTCATTTTCGATTCCCCGTCAACATAGATATAAATTTTTTACAAGTGATACAATTTTACATATATTTACTCACTGCCTCAGCACGCATAACAATGTAACTCACCTGAAAAGAGAGAGAGAGAGAAAAAAGAATCAAAATCAGTAATTATTATGTCAAAAGCAGGAAAAGTCTAAGAATTTTAAAATTAGTACACACGCTCGACACAACTTCGTCCCACGAGTGCCACTATAAAACAAAAATTTACTGCGCCCCAATCAACTTAACGACTCCTCGAATCGATGCATTTCCAACGCAGCAAATAGATCATTCATCAGGCTAAGCCTTTCTAAACCATTTCACCACACGCTCCCTTCAACATGCCACTACTGTCTGTCTGTGCGTATGGCAGCCGCACGCACGCAACCGACCTCTCAAAGGTATTTGGGGTAAGTCTTTATTAATGCTACACATTTTGCGATCGCCAACTGATCGCAGCTCAGATGAGAAGACACAAAAAACCGTCTATCTGTCACGTTTTTCTGTTCAAATTCATCCGACAGTCAGATGCTTGGTACCAGATAGTGCAATTATCGCATAGATACATTTAACAAATGCATGCGCAAACATTCCGGACAACGATTTATGCTGGAGCTGAAGAATAATTAACAATTAACTTGCACACGCCAGCGATGCACTTGCTGCACACACTTGTAGTATCTAACGAGTCATTCCATATGTCGAACGTCATCGCGAGAGTATCTATTGTTGTATTCACCACCCCCTCCCACTAAAATACACCCACATTCAGATCAAAGCCCAATTGCAGATTTTGTTTTAGCAGATCTTGGATTTGTGTGTCGAATGCGAATAAATGTGTGGACTGCCTTCTTTTGGGGTCATTCGTGAGGACTTCCGGCCAAACAAAGACAAGTGCGAAGTGCATATCTCTAACAATTATGAAAAATTGAGATATACAGCCCACTGGTGGCGACTACTTTATGCAATAATTTATTGTGCGAAACGCCAACTAATCACACTTTTGAGCGAGTCAATTTAACTGGAACATGTTTTCTTAGATCTGCCCATGTATGCACTGCTCACATGCAGATGCAGATGTATAGTGTCCTTAGCTAATTGCAACGTGATATACTTAAAACGGATGCCAATAGCATTTGACAAAGAGCTAAATTCAATTTTAGAACTTGATAAGAGGCTTTATCTGCAAACGCATTCAAGCGTATTTTGCCAAACAAACAACAAACAGAAACATGTAATCGGTGACCTTATCGCAACGTTATGTGATGCTGCACGCAACTAATTTATTTTGAAGCGAACAACAAGTGCGGGCTGGAAATGATGCCGAGGCAAATGCGCCGAAAGTGAAGTAAGAAGCGACTCAAGGTGAAAGGTAAAATTCAATAAATTTTTTGAGCAGCAACTTCAACAAATTTTCTATGGAGTATTTTAGTGCTGGGCTACCGAAGGAGGGAGGGAGGGTCTTCAGTTCGATCACCGGAAAAATTAGATCTTTATGTTTGTTTCACTGGCGAACGTCTTAAAAAGCTTCTCCATTCAGCCGCTCGTGCTTGGCATACAATTTTAGATCCCTTCCATTCGGCCCAAAAATAAAAAAATAAAACACAAAATGAATGTCCTAGCGATGCACATTAAAGGTGAAACTTAAGGGGGTCTCTCAATAACAGCTCCTATAGATTTGAGACGACAGGGATGCGTTTCTAAAAGTGCTTCGTCTCAATAACTGAAAGCAATAAATATACCAGAAAAGTTGGCGATGGTGTAGTGGTTTAGAGTCTTTTCCTGTGACCTGAGCGTCGCAGGTTCGACCCCCACAAAAGAGAAACCCATTATCCAAGAGATTGTCCACCGATGCACAGAGACAAAAAGTTACCTGATATTTTATGGTCCGTTTCCAACAGCTCTCAATTTAAAAATAACAAAAAAAAAAAAACAATTGGAGGATCGCTGATGCCTTTGGCAGGAGAGAGGTCAGGCCAGGAGTTCCTTTAAAAAAGTTCTGATCTCGCATTTCGATAGTCTTTGGGGTCAGAGGGTGGTCCCCTGATGATGCTTTGGCAGAGGTTCTCAACAGGTCAGGTGAGGAGCCCCTATAAATGGAATTTGTGATGTTCCATTACAATATTCATACGGAGAGAGGGCGGTCTTTTATAAAAAAAAAAACCGTCAACCATTCGACTTGAGGAAGACCTTCATATAGCACTATGGGGCTGGCCAACATTGAGACGGGCCACTGCCTTATCCCAAATACAAAAGCGGATATGCAATATAAAAAAAAAACACCGGAAACCTGTGAGCAGACACTGCAAAGCTGCAATAGCAAAAGACCGCTAAAATCTTCGATCCTGATGAGCTAAAGATATCGTTGACAGATCACCATAAAACCATTGGCTTTTTAACGAGCTATTGACCAGCAGCCGCAGCAGAGAAAGATGCTTACTAAGCAGACCTCCCCGCGTGCAAGATATTAAAAGAAAATTTACGTAGGAAGGAAAGGGAAAATCACGAGAAGCAGGTGATCGTAGAAATTGGAAGACCAATAATCATGGGAACAATAAACGACACTTTGAAAAAATGCTTAAAACTACCCATCAGGAGAACAAATATTGTGCAGATCAACGTGGGGCTGACAATGGAAACTTAAGAGTCACAGTCACGAGGCGGAGAATATAGAAAACTTACTGCCAAAGGAGTGCAAGGCAGAACGAATGACTCAACCTGGACAATGGAAGCCCAGATTTATTAACCACTCGACCAAATTGAAGCGAAGATATCAATGGATGTCAAATTCAATTCAAAATCAAAACCCAACAAGTTGCCTGCCAATTAAGCCGATGAAGAAGACTACTTCCGTTCGCCTAATTTAAACGAAGTGAGGACAGCTGTTTGCAGTGTTGCCATAAAAAAAAATTGGACAAATCTGCAATTATGACAAAAAATATATTTCCAATGCAGATTTCTATGGAAAAATCTTACTTCACAAAATTTTATTTATTTACATAAGTAACAAAAAAAAAAAAAAATTGCTGAATACGAAAATGATATAATACAGCGGAAGCAAATGTGCAATGAATGTTGAAAATATTTTTTATATTATTGCGAATGCGGACAAAATCTGAAGCGCAGATTTCTGGTTGTTAAAAGTCTGCAGCTAGGTTGACAATTTGCAAAATGCAGACAAATCTGGCCCTGGCTGGCTGTATGCTGCAAGGACTCTGTCAAAAGCGGATGAAAACGTCAAACAGTTTTATATGTAACCTTAGATCAGTTTCTCACAATTATTCGTTTGGGTGAGTTTTTAGAATTTTCAAGCCGAATCTTAACGCCGGATCAAGTGGTTTTCTCAAGAAAGTTGTACCCTACGATATCTTTCAGCCTTTGCGAGAATTAGCGCAGTGAAAAAAGTTCTTAAGACTTATTTCTTGTTTTTCTGTGGGTCGAACCTTAAACCCCTCGCTCAACAGTCCAGTTGTAAGATCTCCACATGACCCTTATATAGCCGACCTGCATATATACAGTTGCAGCCGCCCATGCTGCTGCTCTTTATTACGAGCACTTAGCAACAATAAACACACCGAACAAAAGTATACTACCTCGACAAACAGCTGTGACCAGACGCTCTCCAGCAACAATGCCAGCGATCAGCTCAGACCAATATGTACACAGCTGAGCCAAGTTCAGTTCAAAATCGATGCAATATTCCACTTAGCAACTATAGTGACAAGTTCTGATGACCACAACCCAAGTTGTTTACATTCCGACAAGTTATCAACAGTTTTTCGTCAAAACTCTTCCCCAGGGAGCTATTAACCCAATTCCTATGACATTTTCATCTGTTCATTGACACTGCGCGATATAACAAAAAAAAAGCTCTCCATTTCACTTGACTTGTTTATCGCCCGATCAATTTGTTTATTGTCATTCATTTGCTTTGGTATAGCAATATGGGGGCATCGCATGCACTATGACTCTGCCATTCATCGCAGAGATACGCATGCGGTTTTGCATGCGTTTGCAACTCCGCAAGCACACCATAATATAACGCAATCAAAAGTGATATAGACGAACCGCGAGAGGCGCAACCACCACCGCCGTCATCCGCCACAATATACTCTTGATGGCGGACCGAGTTCACTGTTCGCTGTGTCTTAGAATAACAAACAAAAAAATGGGTTTTTTTTTTATGAAAAAGATACAAAACAAACATGGAGGTGCGGATTTACGGAGGGATTATGATTTTTCAAACAAACGGCTGGGGGAGAGGGAGAAAAAATAATAACAAAACTGAAAGTGACGTTGCCAAGTGCAGCCAACAACTCACGGTTGACACTGAAAATGGATCCCGATCTCGAATGTGTATTACATAGACCGTCGTCGTCGTTGCCGGAATATGATGATCCCAGAGTACAGTGAAATCTTAGACGACAGAGAAAGGAATTTGCAACCTCAGCGTTTATGATGTTCATCAAAAGTGAACTCAGTTCATAAGCGGTGTGTTTGCAGTTTTATAATTTGCTCTGGAAAAGAGGAATTTACATATAAAAAGCGAAAATGGGAACAGGGAAGTAGGTAGGTAGGTGTAGATGTGACTAGAGGAGGAATTTGTTCAGAGATCACAATTGGAAGAGAGGGGAATCTTTAATCGAATAATAATTCAAAGTATTTTTGGCATCATCTCATCATAAATCGACAGTTGGCAGCATTGGCTTTAGTGAACGAGCTTTGAACGAAACGTGAATAGGGGAAGAATATTTTCAGACCTCAAAATTGCAATGGAGGGGACTAAGAAGTCGAATTACAATTTAAAGTATTTTTGGAATGATTTCATATTAAATCGACAGTTGGCAGCATTGTCTTTTGTGAACGAGCTCATTTGAACGATACATGACCAAAGAAAGAATTTTTTTAGAGGTCACAATTGGAAGAGAAGGGACTCAGAAGTCGAATTACAATTTAAAGTATTTTTGGAATGATTTCATATTAAATCGACAGTTGGTAGCATTGACTAAAGAAAGAATTTTTTTAGAGATCACAATTGCAATGGAGAGGTGTCTAAAGTCTAATTACAATTTAAAGCAAATTTGGCATGACCTCATAATAAATCGACAGTTGGCAGCACTGGCTTTAGTGAACAAATCCATTTGAACGAAATGTGTCTCTGAGTCTGAGTCGAATAATAATAATTTAAAGTATATTTGCCATGATTTCACATTCAATTGACAGTTGGCAGCATTGGCTTTAGTGAACGAATCCATTTGAACGAAATGTGACCAAAGAAAGAATTATTTTAGAGGTCACAATTAGAAGAGAAGGGACTCAGAATCAAATAGGTAGCAATTTAAAGTATTTTTGGAATGATTTCATATTAAATCGACAGTTGGCAGCATTGACTAAAGAAAGCATTTTTTTAGAGATCACAATTGCAATGGAGAGGTGTCTAAAGTCAAATTACAATTTAAAGCAAATTTGGCATGATCTCATATTTAACCGATAGTTGGCAGCACTGTGTTTCGTGAACGAACCCATTTGAGAATAAAGCCAACCGAAAGCTCAGAGGTATTGAGAAAGAACTGCGCGTTCATGGTATTCTAACAATCACAAGAATATTTTTATCGTATACCAGGTTCGTAACTATTTCCACTGCCCGACACGGTAAGCAATACCTTTCGATAAGTTCTATCACTCGATTACATTTTAGGCCATTCAATTTTCCAAGCATGGACACCTTGGGGGTTTTTTGAAGCGGCTTAAAGCCTAAACAGTCGACCCGAGACGATGAACCTTTGATCTTTGCTTAAGTTGTAAAGCAGGTTGTTTTCTTTTTGTGTAACCTATTTGTTGTTTGAACTTGCTAAGACCTCTGATTCCGGGTTTAAATCCAATAATCTATTTTGAAGTAAAAGCTTTCAAAACAGTTATTATTAATGAGTGTTTTGAAGCCCATTTCAGCCGCTTGGACCTCTGATGCTCAGCTCTTTTAAGGGAGAGACCAACATGCATAAACCTTTTCGTGGCAGCTTAATTTTTGACATATTCCTAGGCTTTTAGTGAAGTTTTCAATGATGGATTGTCCACTTTTTAGATATACGGGTTATGGCTTACTTTTAAGTGGTATTTCTATGTCTTGAAGTCAAGTAAAGTTGATTATTGGTAATTGGTTGGTTATGGTTTGTATTCTAGCTACGTCAAAATAGTTCGGGTCCTAAAAGTCTTCGGGCTCGATACAAGACAGCGGGACTCGACAGTATTACACCAGCTATGCTTCAGAGGACAAGCGAAATGGCTACCACGTGGCTTCGATCAATATTCATTGATTGAAATTGAGAATGATTCCAGACGCCTAAGAACAACTACAAGCCAAAAAGTCTTCTGAACCTTAGAAAGACAATTCGACTTCCAAGGTTGGAACACAAATATGTCAAGACTCAAGAGGCTCATTTGTGGAAACCGTTCTACATAAAGTAAATCGAACTGTTGGACGGTTCCTTTCTTGATATAGAAGATTTATAGTAGCCTTCCTAATCGACAAGCTTGGTTTCAAAAAATTTCCCTGGCGAACTATCTTTAGAAAAAATTCTAAGTAACTAAACCATCCTGTTCGATCCAGGGCTCGCTGCTTCCACCAGTGTTTTAAGATCGTAGGATTTCGATGTCCCTTTCGTGGGACTAAAAACACTGGCTTCCACTCATACAGAACAAGTGCTCTTGCATCCGCAATGGCTTGACCCTTAAAATGGGATTCGGACTTTCTTGTCGTTTCAAAAATGAGGGCTGAGATTCAAAGAATACTGGAGCTCTATTGTCCATTCGCTCGATGTGGCCGAGCCAATGTAGTTAGGATTCTGACCATCTGAATCAACAAAATTCTTGAATCTCTTGTCAAGAAACGTAAAATAGTGGTCGCCTTACAGAGATGACTAGTTTTAGGAAAATGCATATCCGCTCACTATTGTATCTGAGTTCTTAGAACTCTCCAAATGGAAAGAAAAACGCTCCAGCAGTTTACCTCAGAAAGACCAAAATCATTTTCTAAACTAGAAGACATTAAATACCAAAAAGGGGCCCACCAAAATTGAGCCGCGTTCGTCTTATCGAAGCTAGGTACCAGGATGTTGAGGATGTTGTATTGAACTACAAACTTAACCAGAAATGGAATATTGAGGACAGAATATAGGAAGGCTTTAGGAAGGAAGTGCGAACATATTTCACCGGCTGCACCGTTTATGAAGCCCTTTCTCACCTATAAGAAACAGTTGTTTGATGAGAAGCTTTAAACACTGAAATTCACTTTAAGAATCAGAAAGAGGAGCAGAAAAGGATTGCCTGTCTGGAAATAAAGTGATCTCTTAAATCCACATAACAACTAGGACTGTAGAGAATAGCGAACCTACAACCTATCGCGGAATACACAGAGCCCCTGACAGCCAAAGGTGGGTAAGAAATTTGGAAGCTTGGTTACTATGATAATTAATCAGAGCGGACTAATGCCACTTGCTGGTTTTGAGAAAATAAACCGAGATTTTGAGAGTTCAACGCCCATCAGAACTGTCAGATAAAGTAGGCATATCTTTAGATACGGTCAAAGACAGAGAAGGCGCGAAATGCAGTCTTCTCTGTAGGTTGGACTACCTATCTATACTAAAAGGGTTACAACAAGTCGCCCGTTTCCAACACTTTGCACGCTATGTCAGAATTGCATTCTTAGCCAAGATGCTTGGCAACGCTGTGGATCACCTTTGTTCCCCCTTAGAGCTTCTACTTCTAAAACAGTTGACAGCCATCCTCTACCTTATATTGCATTCATTTCGATTGCTACTTGATATTTAATTAAATTCTCTGCGCCGTATTAATAAATAATTTTAACTGGCCCAGCTAAATTTAAAGAATCCACAATGGCGAAGTTTTCAATACAAAATTAGCTATTATGACCTACAAAATTTTTAATGGAAAGGTTAGAAATGAATCTGTCACTAATGCAAGAAATGTTTCACTCACGACTTTAAATTTACGAAAGCTCACAATTGCGAAGTTTCTATGGCAAATCTAGTCATTGTGAACTGCTTAAATTGAAAGCCGCAACTAAAACTGTTCATTGGTAAGGTCCATTTACATAGAAAAAGAATAAAACTTACCGTTTCGATAGCTAATCGCAGTCTTTGCATCAGTGTATGGCAGTTTGAGGCTTGCTCCAATAATTAAAAACAGAATGGGGTGTAACCACCCCATTTTGCTGGCTAATTTCCGCCTCACGTTGTGAATGATATTGTTCGATTATTTTGTTGTATGTTTTTCTAAATTCGGCAGTTATGTGCTTTTGCTAAATTCGTTCTCCTCAAGTTGGTATATTCCTGTTTCGCTGCTTCAAATTTTCTTCTGATAAGCGATTTTTTACTTTCCGTTCACCATGAGCTGCGATCGAGTGAAGAGTTTTGTCACCCAGAGTGGTTGCTCTTAATGAACCGCTCTCTTATTTGCCACACAAAAGAAAGTTTAATTTACCTCGTACCTCGTAGCTCGTACTACCCCCTTCGACTAAGTGTCCTTAATTTTCATATTCACACGAAAAAAAAAAAAACACATTTTGCATCCCATCACAACACGCAGCTTTCATCAAATTTGGGGTCGCGAATGCCCGATGAAAGCGGGTACAAAACGATTTAAAAAAAAAAAAAAAATCCATCGTCAATAATAGCGCTAACGAAATATATAAAAAAAAACCTCCTTCCACACCAACATTATACACAAACAAGATTGACGCTTAAAACGCGTGTATTGTGATGCAAATTTCGCAACATCCGACGAACCATCAAGCACAGTATCAGAAGGATATACAAGGGCGTTCTAAATGCCTTTAAATGTTCACTTTGCACATTAAATGTCGAAGGAGAGACTCCTTGAACCAAATCCTTGATGGTGTTTCCTTCAAAATAAAATAGAACCGCAAATTGGGTACAAGAAAAATATGAAAACACAACCAGAGTGCACATCCTTTTTTTTCTGGCGTTCGCTTCCTTCTAAACTGTGCTTTTTTATTCAGACAGTTTTCTTTTTAATCTTCAATGGCAATGGTCATTTTGTGAGACAGGACACAAGTATCCGATTCCATTTTGTTTTGGGGACATTTTTATTATGGACATAGAACCGATATCCTGCTGTGCTGTGGTTAATATGGAATTTTATTCATTCCTTTCTCCAAATGAATCTCATTTCACACTTTGGCGGGCGGTATCTGTGAGAAGACGCATAATGAGGGACATTTGGCTGTTGGTTAGGGAAGTGGTGACACTGATGTCAAGAAGGGCGTTGCTTTGGTGGTCTAAAAACTTGGTTACTACAGACGAATTGGGATGCTCGATGAAGGTGGACAACGAGTGCTTGGGACAGATTCACTAATGCAATTCGCTCTTTGGGGCAAGAAAAACCGTAAATATCTGTAGAGCAGAGTAGATCGGTCGTTAATTCACAAAAACAAATAAGGAAGGAAATAGAGCAACATCACAGGACCCAAGGCTCAGCTTTTCATTAAGCCTTGCGCTTACTTTTCAAAATGCATAGGTCAACGGTTGTCAAACGAGAGAGTGGCTCTAGAAATATGTTTCGAATGGTAGCAGCAAGCACTTATGTAAGAATTTCGACTGCCACGCCACCCGCAGAGCTACTCTAAGGCTCTAAGATCTCAGATGGAGAGGAGTTACAGTATGTCAAATCAATCAACTTAGCCCCTCGATTACTTGTAGAACATTTAAAAGGCTCTTCATGATCTGAACTAAACTTTGTGATGGGCTAAAATAGAGAGAGTGTGAGAGAGAGAGAGGGCGAGAGATAGAGAGAGAGAGAGACAGGCAGAGCTAGATCATAATCGCGTCTAGACGAAGTTTCACCGATCACAGAATTTGCCGTCCAATGTGAAAGTTGGTCAATGAAAAGATCAGCAATATATACCATCTGAAATGAGCATTTCTTAATACCTTAAGTCATATAGTCTGTGTTGAAATAGCCATGCTCTCCACCTATGTGTACCTTAATCAAATTGACGGACAAATCAGGAGGCAACTAGCTTGATAGCAGCCACTGTGATGGCCCAGTAGAAATGTTCTTATGTCGTTCCGCGTTAAATAGATCGTCAGCTTTGATAGTTCGATCATAGGCGCTAGGCGGCGAGTGAGCTCGAGCAGCCCATGCCAATGAAGCTCATCAATCGTCACCACCTCAAGTGATAGAGTTTATAGCTTGGTGTGGAAGCTTCCTTAAAATAATGACCATGTAAGCGCTCTCAAACGAGTTGACGGAAAGAAACAAGAAACAGCCAGACACAAGAAACTGTAATAGCAACCTTTGTTTCCATTGCAGACGTTTAGGAGTTATACGCGCAACAGTCTTTCTGTGCTGATCTGGGCGACAGCTTTAATGGTTATAAAGGGTTTTCCAGTAAGAGGTGTTATTGTGAATGAACCGCTATTTCGGTAGATGTCACTTTTGAAGCTTTTATTCTTTGACATTTGACAAGTAGAAACTACGCCATTACTTAAAATGGAACGATACACGCTTAAACAACGCATTGAAATTATTAAAATTCACTAAAAAAATGGTGAAAATCTTCCAGTCACAGTTTGCAAAACTTAAGCATTTTTTGGTCGTCGATGATTAATGATTTTTTTTATGGTCGGAGTTGGATGGTATTGATCTGGACAACGTTTACTTTCAACAAGACGGCGCTACGTGCCACACAAGCAACGAAACCATTGATCTTTTACGGGAAAAGTTTCCGGACCGTGTTATCTCTCGAAGAGGTGATCACAATTGGCCGCCGAGATCTTGTGACTTAAAGCCTTGCGACTTCTTCCTTTGGGGCCATGTGAAAGATAAGGTCTACGCCAACAGCCCAGCGTCGATTCAAGACCTCAAAGATAAAATTCGTGAGGCTATCGAGGACATAGGGCAGCCACTTTGCGATTTGGTTATGGAAAATTTCATGAAAAGGATATGGTCCCGTATGCGTGCCCGTGGTGGCCATTTGGCTGATGTTGTTTTTCATTATTAACGGCATACCTTCCTCTTTATTATGAAATAAACATACGATGATTTATCTCAAAAAATGTAATTTTTCTTTGAATACCAAAATAACACCTCTTATTGGAAAACCTTTTATTATAATTGAGACGAAAAGCCGAGTTGGCGAGAAAACTATGTGCATGAAAAACAGGGCTAAGTCTTCATTCTCCCAACAGAAACAGTTTGAATCGTGAAAGGCAAGCTACCAAAGCATCAACTGTTTTCACTTAAAGGCGACAAATAAGACGAGATCGTCATGTAATGTCCTCATATTGTCACACGCTGGACTTGGGCTTAAAAGACTTAGTTACATGGCGATCAACCCTGCCTTAAGAGGAGTACGGAATCACAGAAATCAGTAAGGTCCCCTTCGTCAAGTAGCTTATCAATCTTACCACTTAACTTTTGTAAGGAAATACCCACAAAGAGCTTTCTACATCCATTTCAAGACTTCGGGGGTATGAAGATACCTACCTAACCCTTCATTAAAAGTATGGACCGATTTTGTATTTAACAATTTGATGTCACTGTCGCAGCACAGTGGAACTATTTTGGTCCAGGTTCACCAAATCAAGGACCACCCAACCAACCAACCATGAAAAAGAAGCCTATATAGATAGGCACAAAGCCCTTGAAATGTTCTGAAGCAGTGATCAAAACTAGGCATCAATTTGCAACTTGCAATTATTATGTACCCTTTTAAGAGTGATGTGCCTATTCCGCTTTAAACATGATGGTCGAATAAAAAAAAAAAAAACAATTTAACACGATACAGAGAATTTATATTCGCAGCACCATTCGCAAAATCTAGGAAGGTTTGAGTAATACCCAATAGATCAATTAACGGCTTTTTTTTAGGGGCACCAAGGGTTTGACCTCCTTTCAGAAGAGGCGAGTCTACGACGAATTGTGCGTGTTGAACAGCGATATCAACCTATTCGACAAGAAGCACATTGGGCTCTTGAGATAGCTATCAACCTTCTAGCAAGCATAGTTCTCAATTCCAAATGAGAAGGTCAATACTTTGGATAAAGCCCTCGCCTAAAGCGGTGCACAGAAACAGAAAAGGGTCTGAATTGGGCTTGTCAGTAAAGGCACTTGTTAAACCCGAACAGCCTTATACAGAGAAATAGACGAAAGAAAGATCAAATAAAACAAAATTAATTAAAAAAATCAAAAAACCCGACTGACTGTAAAAAAGAAGAATTAAAAAGATGTGAACAAGACTAATTGACAATCGGAGACTATATACCTACACAGTCTAACAAATATATGTATGGGTATTGAGTACCCTACGACTGCCAAATAGTTAGTTATAGGTACTTAAATGCGTCTTGTTCACATCTTTTTAATTCTTCCTTTTTACAGTCAGTCGGGTTTTTTGATTTTTTTAATTAATTTTGTTTTATTTTTTATTTTTTAGCCTATGACACTCCGGGGAAGAATACGAATATTATGACACCTCGCTCTTCAAAATCGGTCAAGCCGTTTAGGCTACAGGGAATCCCGTAGGAACGTCCATAGGATACGCGCGAAACCCTCCCTGTGTCGAGTCGGGTAAAAAGAAAGAAGCTCAAGACATAAAAGTAGATGAAAAAGCAAAATAAGTTTTATAAGATGAGAAGTGAAAGGTAAGAAGAATTTATTTGATGATGTCTGGATATATTCAACTCGTTCAGCCCGTTTTAAATTTTAAAATGGTATAGCTGGTAGCTTCTATAGACTACAGAGACACAAGTCGATAAGTTTATATTTTCGAAGATATCTGTGCTTGTTTTGGCTGAACGTTATCATCCAAGAAAAAACTATTTTTGTGGTACACGAACCAAGGCAGGGGTCCAAGGTAATTGACCCCCTCAATGGGGGTTCCAGTGCTTATCCTTTATTTACAACGAAATAGCACACGAATCACATTACATTTTGACTTAAAACTCGGCAAACAGTATTAGAAATATTTAAAAAAGTTTAAAAGTATTTCAGTTTTTTTTTTTTAAATGATCCCCTCAATGGGGGGCTCAGTGTTTGTCCTTCATTTACAACGAAATAGCACACCAATCACAATACATTTTGACTTAAGACTCGGACTACAGCAATAGAAACATTTAAAAAAGTTCTAAACACATTCGAGGATTTTTTGAAATGACCCCCACAATGGGGGTTCCAGTGCTTATCCTTTATTTACAAGGAAATAGCACACGAATCCTATTACATTTTGACTTAAAACTCGGCCGACAGCATTAGAAATATTTAAAAAACTTCTAAACGTATTCGACGATTTTTTTAAATGATCCCCTCAATGGGGGGCTCAGTGTTTGTCCTTCATTTACAACGAAATAGCACACGAATCCTATTACATTTTGACTTAAAACTCGGCAAACAGTATTAGAAACATTTAAAAAAAATTTAAAGTATTTCAGTTTTTTTTTTTTAAATGATCCCCTCAATGGGGGGCTCAGTGTTATTCCTTCATTTGCAACGAGATAGCACACGAATCCCATCGCATATAAACTTGAAACCCAGCCCCCAGGATTAGAGTGTCAAAGACAGTTCTAAATATTTTTGATTTTTTTTAAATGACTCCCTCGAATGGGGTGCAACGGACCAAAAAGTTAGAGGAAAGTACAGTAATGAAGACGTTACTCGTTCCAAAACCTGACAGCAACGAGGCCACTCCATTGAAGTCATAATTTTGCTGTCGGAATTATAATTTGGTTAAACGTGGAGTTTGGGGTTCATGATACTCAAGACCGCGAACCTCATGCCCAGTTCATGGGACAACAGAGAAGCGACTCAATCAAAGTTCAAAGTGGAAAACGCCAACTTATAGTCTATGGAGTACTTATAAACTCCGTTCCATTTAATGCAGATGACGCTTCCAAAAAGCTTTGCTAAGTGCTCGCAATTATGAGATCACTTCCTCGCTAACCAAGTCCGTGTGTGGTTAATCAAACGTCCCTCTTACAATTTCTTTCTGCCGCATCAAAGTGCGTCTTTGACGTCATCGGCCAACAACAAATAATCCACACTAGCCCCGCCCCGCCACCTACTGTGACCCGCTGGGACAATTCGTATAGCTTATCACTGCTAACAGACCCAAGACACATGTTCGTGCGCCAATTTGTCACCTCAAGATCACCTTATTAGCCCCCAAAGAGAGAGAAATAATTTTGAAATGCATCTGTGTACCTAAACATGTCTGAGATTCAATATCATTGCAGTCGTTGTCGGCGGAGCGGCGGCGGCGGCGTCGTTGTCGCTCCCCGATGAGGTGAACTTATATATTAATAAGCAAAACAGAGGGAAACAAAATGAATGTGCAGCATCCGCTGGCAAGACGCTAAAATGACATAAGCGTTCTGTTTGGTCGTGTATCTCTGTATCAGTGGTGTGTCGTTCGGGCCACTGGTTATGGTCTCATGCCAGGGTTTGCATAGCGTCAGCCTTCTGTCTGACGCGCGCAACTCGCACTCGTACTCGTACTCTTATGTCGTGTGTATGGTGCTTGTCGTGTAAAGTCCTCGTCCGTGAATCAGTCAGAGGAGTTGTTTTCCACTATAGGAAATAGGGATCCTATTTTTAGACTAGATACTGTTTGGCTGGAAAAGATCTTTTCTATGCACACATTGTGCTGATCGAGAGGGTTTTGTTTTGTTTTTTTCTTGAGGTGAAAGATTGCCTTTTGAGTTGCTGTTTTGTTTGCATTGTTTTGGTTGTTTTTGTGACACTCGATGCACTTCACGAGGAAGAATGCGCCACAGGAATGTGCTACTTGATTCGCAGAAGTGCATGTTCTACATGGCAGAAGTTTAAAAATGCAATTTGACTTATTTCGGATTCATTTTCCATAACCACACAAGGGCGAGGTATCGCTAGATAAATGGGTCGAAGTGGGCTTATGCATGTATGAGTGAGTTCTTGGCAGAGTCCAGATAGGAAACTTGAATGCACGAAACTTAAGCTTGCATCATTGGGGATTTGAAAAGTGCAGAACAATCATTATCACAGCGATTACCACTTATGTCAGAGCAAGCCTGAAATATGAACTGTGGCGTCAAAAGTCTCCGAGTTGAGTATCACTTGAAAGGATTTTGATGTAGTTGTCACTCGAATTTCTGGAGCAAATGAATATCACATAAGGTTGTGATAGGCTTGCCTTCAGCTGCAACGTCCAAAAGGTAGATAGGAACTATTTAAATTGCAAGTCCCGATCATCGAATTTCGCTTTTAAGACTTAGGCAGGTGAGCATTAGCACTTTTACCTTTGTTTAAAACACACTGACAGATAGAAGACACATTTGTTGTTCACAGACTATTCCAATACCGCGAATTGTCAATTAACATCATCACATTGGAAAGCTTCTTATACGAATTTCAGTTGGCAATAGTATTTACACATCACCCTTAAGAAAGTACTTCCGCCCTTCAGCTGCAAAGAGCTCAGTTCCCTTTTGCATAATATCTCATTTCAGACTTTCCGCTGAAACGACAACAAAAATCCGATTTCCCGTCAAAAATAAACTTTGCACTGTCATTAGAGGAGACTTCTGTTTCACCCTTTGAATTTGAATTTATTTTAAAACACCACACACACGCGCCCGCAACTAAACTACCTGAGATTATTATCACTGTCAAACAAGAGTGCAACAAGAAAAAAACCAAACTCACACTCTAGCCGCCAAGCAAAGTCATGGCTAGATGAAAAATCCCCGGCAATAAAATAAAAACTACACAGTAAGTACACAGAATGCCATAGCACCGTGGTAAAGATAAAAGAAATTGATGCCAAATTATGCACCGTAATGAGCGGTGAAGACTCTCGCGCGATAGATAAATTCTATCGCTAAAAATAAAGCGCGATGAATGCACGATGTTTATTATTCAGAAAGTAAATTTAATGTTTACGCACATGAATTGGTCAAATTGAAGGATGGCTGCCACATCATTAAATGCGGATAAATGAGAATTTATAGGCAAAACTGGGTTAGTAATCCGTTTCTTCTTTGCAGCCAGTAAAAAAGTGCAAGAAGGAAGTTTGTGTTAAGTGTATCTCATTAGGGAGGAAAATTGCATGTTTAACATGTTCCTTTGGAAATCCAACCTTTTTGTTGTATAGAATTTTAGTCTTTTTGAGCAGATTTAAGAAGATATAGATAGATATTTGGATTTCAGTCGGTTGCGTTTGCAGGGGAAGGGAAGTCATTTGATATTGTTTAGCATTAGAACGTGTTCAACTTGGAAGGGGAAAGCGCAGTGCTAAGGCTAAGAAGTTTTGGGGGGGCAGTTAAATGATTTCCATATGTTGGACTAGTCGAAACATAGCACCAGCCAGGCTATCCCGAACTGGTGTTGACACTTGTAATTTCCGGTCAGTTCCCTCAAATATCGCTAAAGCCAAGCTTACAATAAATTGCCATGCAGATTGTTTGCAAAATTTAAAGAAACTTTGTGTTTTGGTCAACAAAAAGGAATAATTAGGTTGACCCTAGTGGGTAACGACACAATGTGATTTCTGCCCGCTTCTTTGAAATACATTTTAGACCCACACAAGTCTCATATCTAACAATGTAAGTTTTAATAATTTAAACGCGGTGTTCGATTGTTAAGCGATCCTATATCGTAAATGGCAAACATTCAACTAATATTATGACACTTCAAATGACAGCTGAGTTTGGCAGGTGTCAAATGCCAGCGTTACCATCTAGAAACCACGAAATAAATGACCCTGTTTATTGTATAATCATAAAGACAGTGACCATTACTGATAATAATTTTTAAGCCTTCACACTAAATATTTTGTAAGTCACAATGGGTAACTTTAGATGGAAAATTTCGATACCGTAAGTTGGTAAAATCTAGCCCGGACACTAAATATGATTGTAAGTATCGCGCAGTGGTTATTGTGTTGGACTACTATGCGAGGGGTCCCAGGTTCGTTTCCTGAAAAAAAAAAAAAAATCAAATTCCAAATTCCACTAAGCCACCTCTAGCGAACGTCTGACAAACATCCGAGAATATAACCATCATAAAAGATCTTCTCCATTATCCGTTTGGACTCGGCAGAAAATTGTAGATCCCTTCCATTCATCTTAAACATGAAAACTCATATAAAACGAATGGATGTGATGAAATAGGCCTAGGGTCCCTAGAGACCTGTTGGACTAACTACGGCGCTCAGTTGTATAAGTGAGAGAAAATCCTGAGAAAACTCAACTCACACAAAATTCATAATCTCTTTGCAAATGCGCCTCCATTCTCGAGGGGCTAAAAAATCAAAGAGTTTAACTGTTTCTTCATTCGTTCTGGCTCGGTACAAAACTGTAGGAGGTACGTGTTCTAAAAAGGAAGGCTCACAGGATAGGCCAATGCAACTAAAAACTTTTGACAACTGCTTATTTAGTTGCCAACGAATCGCTGTTGCTTAGTTACAAAATCTGAACCACTACTGACTTCATTGAATCATAAACAATTCCGTGTATTGACGCAATGTGATTTCTGCCCATTTTTTTTTTAAATATTTTTGAGGTCTGACCGACCTTGATTTAAAAGCAAGAACTATAAAAAATTTGAATCAGTGCCACCCAACTTTTTGCTTTATGGCTGTTTACAAAACAACTAAACTAATGTGCGCTTAAAGTGGATAGAGTTCTCATCAGACTCTTCACTGTCCTTTGCATCTAATGGAATGCAGTATTTCGTGCAGAATAAGTGGTACCATTGAACCATTTTTATTTAAAAATCCGGAGAATCATATCTGTCAATACAGGATAAAGTTTTTTACCCGAGTTTATGCGATATCATGTAAGGAGTCGGTTTTTTTTGTTATTATCCAAACTCTAAAGGCGGCTATTAAAAGCTGTATTGTCTTTGAGCTTGTGCCTAAAGTTAGACTTATCAATTCAACTGCTGGAATTTTCTCAGGTGTCTACAGTTGGTTTTAACACGAGCTAAAAAGTGAAATGAAAATAGATCAGACAGTGTCCGATGTGTCTATTTTTGTTTTCGCATAACTTGTGCAGAATCCTAATTGATTTTTAGCGATGGCTTAGCTCTGACTTTTTCGATCGGGATTGGAAACCAACCGTTGGGCTTCGAAAAATGTTATAGAAAAATTAATTTGCACTGTATTTTAGTCCCAAAACTCCTTCATCTTGCCACTGCTCAACATACACCCGCAAGTAAAAAAAAACATATCAAGCTGCTACCAATTTTAGTAATTCTTTTTAAATTGTAGAACCAGCCGGATTATCCAAAAGACCTCACACTAATTGTTAGCCTACTAGGTCCAATTTGAAGTACTATCTTCACCCATAGCGGATTATAGTTCACAATAGCGAATTTAGTGTGAAAAATTCTGCCACTTAGTTTGAAAAACTCATTTAAGGTAGACCCCAAAAGCTGTTTCGACTTATGACATCAAATTGCTTTGTTGAAATATTTTCGAAGTATGTGTTTCCAAAATTATAGGTCACTCGGTGCGCTCACGCTGACACTGTTTATATCCCCATATGGATTGAATCAGGAAAACACCCCAGCTGGGCACCTCCCAAAACGCCCTCCCCCACTGCATTTACAAGTTTACAAACAAATCGGGGATATATTTCTCCAAACATAGAAGCTTCCCGGTCGACACAAAAAAATATATAAACACTGGGCCAATACAAATCAATTAAGAGGAACAGGTGCACATCATGAATGCCACCTCGCACACCATAAATAATAGTCCATTCGTTCTTCCACAAGTTGAATGCCCCCTCCTCCTAATTTTGGTCTCGTAAATCGCTTTGAAAGTGATCCAAATAAATTTGTGTTTTGAAATCAATAAGTACGTGCAAATTGACAGATATGTCCCCTAAAATTGTTTTTTTTTTCGCACAAGAACTTGTGTCACTCACCACGTACGTGTACCCCGCCATAAACCACCTCGTAACTAACACGATCGCCCACCCTTTCCGAACACAAGTCATGATCATCGACTGGATCTGGTTGATCCTCGTTTAAAAATATCATCATCCATTTGAGGAGGCATTTTTCAGTAGGTAGAGTTATTGTACACTTGGGGTAATCCCCAATTGTATTTTAAAAATAAAGAACCAAGTTTTAATAGTTTCCTCCTTAATACGCAATAAACTTCACACTTTAATATTTAGTACTAGATTGTATGACAAAGTCAAGAAGGAGGATCCACAGATCCGAAAGTGTCCCCTCATCCGCCGACTCGGCGGTATCGTGTACAGTTTTAGAATGTGTCTCGTCTATTCTTAGAATCCATTAAATTGTGTTCGACGAATTCGCTTGGTAAGTCGCATATTGACATGTTTTACAAAAACAAACCACGGGAATCAGTGTCAAATGGTTTGGATAATTGTGAAGTAAACACTTCTAGTATCTACGGAGTGTCGTCTGGGGGGAAATCAGCTCCGTTTAGGGAACAATTGGGTGCGAAAATTATTGAGAGGTTTCGACAATTATGGTAATTTATCTGTTTTGTTTTTTTTTTTTCTCAGAATTCGGGTGTAATGAAAGTTACACCTCTAGCACAAGTCACTTGAGATTGCCTCTATGTAGGAAGGCAAATGAGTAATGAGGTTTCAAGGCGAATTTGAAACTCAAATGGGAACATAAGTTGCTTTAAAGTTATAGAAAATTTAAGGCTCACCATTTTTAAAAATGGGAATGAACAGAAAGTTGCTTAGCTTTTATGTGACTGCAACTTATTAACCGCTACTCACCTACAAAGACTTCAATTCCACTCGCCTTACGACAGTAAAGGACAATCTCAACGTGGTAATGCGACTTTGGAAAGAGATACCTAACCAACAAGGACCGTTGGACAATAACTTTAAGTGAAGGCAAGAACGGTGGCAGATCTAAATTTGTTTGTAAAATACTAATTTCTTTGCATCTTCCTGCAATTAGCCTAAAAACTTGACCGATAGGGCTTCTGGAAACCACTTCTCAATGCTAGTCCGTACTGGAGCATCTTAGCACTTGAGGGAAAAACTTCTAAAGACGAAATGTATCCCACAATGCATGTTGATCAATTTCTAGTATAATCATAGAAAGGTACGCTATCCAAAATTTATTGAAATGGAGAGCGGACTTAAAGATATCTTCGAAGGCGGGTCGATTAGTTAGAGGGCGGCCCAGCCTATAAAACGTTGACAACTGGAGCCCGGTGGATATAAATCGATTTGGTAAAGAAAAAACCTTGGCTGAGCTCCCAGTTAAGTCGAGTCCAAACGTTCAACTTATGTTGGCTTAAGCTATAATGCATGAAATGGATAAATATTTGCTTAGGTTCAGTTAAAGGCTTCATATGGGCCACTTGGGACTTCTATGTAACCAGACGTTGACTTAAGTTGGATTAGTTTAGCAATTGTAATCAAAATATGGTTCCCTCTAAAGGCCCCACAAAAAGTTTGTGGTGTTTCCACTTAAAGAAATTTATTATATCGCCTTAATAGTTGGTGTGCTGAGCGAGGAGTCCCAGGTTTAACCGCTGGAGAACGCTTAAATTAAAGCTTAAATTTTTGTTTTTCTACTGCGCCAACTGTCATGAAGGTATGATAAACCGAGTGAATAACTATAAAAGTCCTGAGAAAGCTATTAATTTAGACGTTTAGACTTCTAGTCTACCAAAACTATTTTCCTTCGAAACATTTTAGTTAACGAGCACAAAAAAAAGGCGGGAGGTTTTCTATCCGGAATTGTTACGATTTTTGACAATTCCTGCTGTTATTTTACAAGCTTGTTTCAATTTCATCGAATTCGGGTCAACTTTTAGGTTTCATTTGTTCAAACAGAAGTTGTCATTTAGTCATCTAAAAGTTCACTTTTTGGTTTATGATTCACACTCACTTTTTGACGTGAAGAATGGAACTAGATTTATAGACAGCTGTGAACGTAAAAGCTTTAGTTTTACCAATAACTTACTCAAATAGGTCCAAGTCTTACTTCCCGGGCATAAGAGTTTTGAATGGAACAAACAGCCCGAGGAACTGGCCAGAGTTTGGTCATAAACCACTTAAACCCTTTTACATTCAATTGGCAAAAGCTCAAATAGGTTCAAGTCTTACTTCCCGGGCATAAGAGTTTTGAATGGAACAAACAGCCCGACAAACTGGTCAGATTTTGGTCTTAAACCAATTCTAAACCATTTTACAGGCAATTGTCAAAAGCTATGAATGAATTAGCACATGGGATCCTGAGGAAAACACCTCAGTCTTAAAGCATGATAAACGAGTCATAGAGCATTTGAAACAGAATACCGAGAAAACTTAAACTTGAAATTTAAGTAAACAACAACGTAATACCTTCTTAACAGGTTACCCACGTTTTTGAATACTACCTAGACTAGCAACTACATAGTTCTAAAGAGAATTCAAAGGTCCAACACTACTGATAGCTAGCATTGAGAACTTAACCAAAGTTAGGAAGAAGAGAATTGAAAAGTTTAAATATTTGTTCGAGCTTTTGGCAAAAGGTTTCTTTTAGGTCGCGGTGCTCTTTATCGCCTCGAAAAGTTAGAAGTTTATGTTTCTTATCTGCAAGTTTTATAAAAATTCCTATGGTTTCGCCTTACCCATTAAATTAAGCAGGGTAAGAGGTCTTTCAGTAAATTAGGCACCCATGGACCTACAGTGAGAATTTTATCCCATTTATTCCAACAAACACGTCTTCCAACAAAATACGTAAGCGATTTCGTCATTTTCTGTGAGTATTTGATTAAAAAAGCCTCGGAGTGGAAAGTGTGGAATGACTGGCAGGATGTTGTCAAAGAACCACAAGAACTTGTTCCGCAATATGATAAAATCTTAAAAAAAAAAACACAGCAAGATCAACTTATTCAGTCCTTAAGTCATTTTATTTTTCCAAGGAAGTTTGAACACTAACTGATCTTCGAAAATGTCAAAAATTGATCTTGTCAGTTCAAAAGATCGGATTCTTAAAAACTATCGAGTATCTTCGATAACTACATTTATTACAGAAATAGGATCCTTCATCTACATTTAAATACAACCAACCTTTCAAAAGTTGTAAAAATCGTTATTTAGAAATCGAAGGGTTTTTTAAAACACTTAAAAGAAAGCCTGCCACCTTTTGTACCCGTGTATCCGTGATATTTTGAATAAGCCCACATGTTATCGATTTGGATCACTGTCGAGTCGACCACTCACCAGTTAATCAACAAATACGATTGCCGACATGATGAGTGGCAAAGCAATAATTTCCAATGCACTGAGGGATAATACTCGTATGTGAATGGAGTTGGTTATTTCGAAGTCTCGATCTCAATTATTTGAGTGCCCCTAGTGGTGAAATTGTGACTGTCCCGAACTATCGCAATCCCATTTTCAATTGTGACTTACATTTAAATCTTCCACTTATCCCAGAAAAATGTTTCGCCACACAGCAAAAGAAGATTGAAATTTTTATTTTTATAAAGATGGATGAGCTCGTGTTTTTTTTATTGAAATTTGAATGAAAATCTTCTCCATCATTAAGCTGAGGAAATTCGTCTTAATTGGGCCGAACTTAGACTACTTTTTTAATCGCCACTTTGTTTGTTTGTAGGCTGCACTTTCTTTGTGCTTTAATATACGGATACTGAGGATAGAAGACATTTTTTAAACTCCTGACATGGACTACCATCGAAAACTTCTCTAAAATTTCGAGTGTACAAAAAAAAATAGGTATGTTTTTTTAAAAACCAATTCCACTTGTTTTTGGGTTCTGTGTTAAATTTTGCAATCACAGCGGTTTTTTTTTAAGATGATATTTTTTTCAATATGGCTGCACCCAAATATCTGATAGTTAGTCTTCCTTTCCGTAGTGAGTTTAGTGATTGCAAGCTGAAGTTGGAAGTCAACTTTTATTCAGCGATGAGCCTCATTTATATCAGTGGCTTTGCTAAGAAGCATTTGGTGCCAAAAACCCCCAAATAGTGATCCATTTGAGTGGTTCACTTTTTAGAAAATTAAGAAAATCAAAATCTCGCCCGAGCAATGATTTTTTGTTCTCAAAATTACGTACAAATATGTTACGGATTTTTAGTTTCAACAAAATGGTGCCACATATCATACTGCCGGAGAAACCAATTGAAGGTAGGGAAAATTATCTCCAGAAATGGGTCTCCAAAATCGAGTGTGCTAGACTGTTTTCTGCGCTATTTGAAGTCGTTGGTTTATGCAGACAAGCTTACATCGAGCCTTTGAAAGCCAACCTCAATCGCAGTATTCGCCGGGTACGGGTTTATATTTTTGAACGGAAATTGGAACTTCAAGATGCAGTTCCTGCAAGAAATATTTTTTCCTCAATATTTACTGAATTAAAAAAAATGATTCCTCGTTTGTTAAACCTGTTTCAATTTCAAATCCTGTAGTGCTACCCTTGCCTTGAACGTGAATGTTCATTTTCGTACAAATCTAGCAAAATGTAATTTTTAAACGTTCAGTTTTTGTGCTCTACTAACGATTTCGTAAAACAACAGTGTTCCTTAAAAAAAAAACAGTTCCTTTTGTAGGAATTTCTAAACTGTGTCAAAACTTCTTGAACTGAAATTTAGCGACCAAAACGTACATCGGGTGCTGATGACTTTATCCAATTTGATTTTGATAGAGAAATTGAAATGAATTTAAATTTTAGTTTTGCATTTTCTTTAAAAAAAATTCTACAAATCTTGAATCGAATTGGAGTACTAATTGTTAAAAATTTCCTTAGCTCTATAGTGGGTAAATTCAAAGGTTATAAATCTCAATTCAAGATCTTGGCAGAAAGGGGTCTTCTATTTCGTTAATTTAATGTGACACCTTTCCAAAGTTTTCAGTAAATCAGCCGAATTAGAAAAAAAATAATTGTGAAATTATTTTCCGACCTTTTCGAACGCACCCAATTCTTATAAAAAATAACTTTGACTTATTTGCAGTGCAGCTCTGCAGATTTCCCAAGAAAAATTTAACTAATCATTCAAAACATGTAGAAAAGCCAACTGAATTACATTCGACAAATGCGGCTGTTAAAATTGATTAAAATTGCAACTTTAGTCGAACAGGGGTACAAGAGCCGTCCTAAAGTATAGATGCATGTGGCCAAATTGTTAAAAAAAATTGATCTGAATGGCTTCCACATTTTTTGAACAAATAACAATCTCTGTAAGAAATGTTGGTGCAGCTTGCTTCTTTCCGCTTTTAAAATAACAGGAAAATGGATAAAACTTGAAATTTTGGATCACTAACTTCTGATTGCTTGTCCGACGGTTTTAGGGAACCAATAAACTTGATACGTGTAAAGCTACATCTATTCTATGTTGATGACAACCACTCCTTGTCTCTAGCCTAAAAAATAATATCTGCCATCAGCTTGGAATGATTTAAAAAATTCCAGAAAATGTCACAAACCTAACAAATTTGAATCGAATGTCAAAACTTCTGAAACTTTCCCACTTGCAACGCAATCCCCTTTCCAATGAGTTGGGTATCCAGTAAAATCAAATCAAAATTCCGAATTCCTTAAAAAAATGTATAAAAACAACCCACTTCCTAAAAAGTCCGTAAAATATTTTTCAGACTGACGACTTTTGCCATTGCTAAACAGAATTTGTAAAATTGAGGAATAAATTAATAAATTTGTATATACAGTCCTTAATTTCGTACACAAAGCCTCCAAACTTCGACCTAGAATTGATCAAGATCAACACATTCCAGTTGCTGTGGACATAACTAAATTTGAGTCGCTCTTTCCTTAGATCTGTTCCCCAATCAAAACCAAATTTTGCATGCATGATCACAATATAAATGTGACTCCCAAAAACCCCAAAACAACTTTAAAAACCCCAATCACTTCAGTTACGTTTTTACAATTTCGAATATACCCAAGATCGGCTCGTTCAAGAAACCGCACTGGACGACTTTTGACTCATTTTCCAAACTCTTCACTCAATCACAGAATTTTTCAATTTCAATTTTCAAAAACTGCATACCGATTAAATTTGCATTTAAAAAAAATAAAACTTGTTATATTTCTTTAAAAACCATTCACAATCACTTTTTTTGCCAGTTACAAATTTTATCTATTTTTTTTTTCTAATATATCACTAGAAGGATCACCGAAATACCGCTGGCTCCCCGATTTATAACACAATTGGAATATATAAAAAAATATCCAAAGAACAGGAGGACAACAATGATGGAAAAATTCAAATTCACCCGCACACGATAGGAAAGGAGCTTTTAACTCGTTAGCGGTTGAATTCTAACTGAAAATTTTATTTTCCACTGTCGTTATAGAAAATCTATCCGCGCTCACTCGGTGCGGCGGAAAAATATTATGTATCCAAGATACATACACACAGCGATGCAGAAGGCAAGCAACATGGTGACGATGACGACAATAGCAACAAAAGATACTTGCTGGTGCTTGGGGGTAGGTAACTCTGGAAAATTTAAGCAAAATAGTACTGTGCGCCAGGTCGAACTGCGACGTCGGACATGTTGGGTGGAAATTCTATCTGATGCACCTCCACCTAACCTATGGCTTCATTGTTTGTGTCGGAGAGAGGAAAACATTGCAGCCAGAGGAGGTTTGGATACCGAATCCAACAGATGCTCGAATCCAGCAATTTTTGCTGAAGGGGAGCGATGGCAACTTGTTTGAAGCACGTGGTTAAAAGTGTGCACAGTGCAGTGGGATTGGGTTTTGTTTGGGCGAAGCCGAAGACAACTGTGAAAGCTCTCTTTATTTTAGAAAAAGCTTGGTCGTTTTTGAAGGGTAGTTTGCAGAAATAGAGTGAGTCTGTCTGGCTGTTAGTGATGATGATGATTGACACGGTATATGGTGTGATGCTCATCATATAAGGTAAATTTGCGGTGCGATATAGGAAATGCAAACAGGCGCCACTGCCACCAATTGAAGTAAGCGTTCATTCAGCCAATTACTGGCAGGCTGGTTTCGTTCTATCTCCTGGCGGGGTTTGTCTAAGTATTAGAGATAAACTGAAAAGATGAAGGTAGAGGTTCCATCTGTAACCACTTTTGTCGGCCTATACGCGAAACTGCTGAGTGCACCGCTTAATAATGAACGTCGAAGATATAGGAACTGTTTACCAAACATACTTTGGGTAGGTGCCCAGCCCTTATAAGCAACAAGTTGATAAACTTCTCTGATATAAACCTGAGGACTTGTCTATATATGGATTCCCGAGATTCATTGTTAAATTTGTTGGACTTAGGGCGAGATTTTATTTAAAAAAACACTTACCTAAAAGATTTTAAATAATTTAAGCACTCCAGGCGATTTGCATTTAGTTCGCTTCCAGTTTTTACTCATGCAGATGTATGTTTCATTTTAAAATGTTAAAATGACGCAATTGCAATGAAAGACTCATACATCTGTTTGATAATAAACAACGTATTCGATAAATCTGAAGTTTCGACAAATCTTCTAACCAAAATCGAACTTCAAACTCACATAAAATAAGTAGGTTAATAGTTGGCTCGACAGGTCCGTATAAGTACCATCGGCAAAGCTTCTCACAACCATTTATTTAGTGTGAGATTTTCTATTTTTGGAACAAATGTGAACTCCCAACTTGCGACAGAATATTCGATTAATTTTATCACTTAAGTATTTTGTGTGTTCCATATAATAAGAACACTTCCCATTTTAAAATCCTTAAACAATAAATCTGCTTGCGATTAGATGGGTCACCCTGTTGGTAGGTACCATGAATGAATTATACCGTTTTTAACGAGTAGCTACATGCACTGTGGGAGGAGTTACTGATTGTGGAATTGTTTGCTTGTTTTCCTAGACACCTGCTGCTGTGTTTTCTGTGCGCCTAGTTCTTAATGTTTAGTCTATTGAGGAACAAATTTCACTTAACATGATCGATCGATCATAATGGCGATATTATTTAAATAACTTAAAACTACCGATTGAACCTAAAAGTAACGAGTGAACTTAATGTCAAAAAACACTGACAGTTTATTGAATGTCAACATTTCCAAGCTGTGGCCGCCTATGAACTTATTTCGCAGCGCATTTTGAATTAAATACAAATCTGGGTTTAAAGGTAAACGAAAAATGGGGCTTTGCGCTGTTAAAATGAAATATGAACATGCAAAACCATGCACAGTCCCATATAAATATAACTCGCGTCAAATTCGGTTTTCCAATCTTTCTTGCGGGTGTGAACCGAATTTGTGCGATTTTAGTCGATTATTTCATTCGACTTCAAATGATTTTACAACTAAACTGTAGCCTTATACTAATACCTGTCAGAATTAAGCGTCTGTCAATCCACTTCTAGTTGCCATGCCAACGCATTGAAAACAAAAACGCCCCGAAAAAGTGCACCGAAAAAGCACCACCTCAGTTTGGTTTGTTACAATCGGCGAGTTAACTCCCAAATTGGATGGTGAACTGTCATTCGTAACAATATTTAGCAATAATTGAAAATTCCGACTTTGTTATTGATACAATCTTTTCGTTAAATTTTGTCTTCTTGCAAGTCCTTCATAGAACCTTTTCAAAAAAAAATGTAAAACCAATTTTTTAAAATGGGAAAGTCTATTAAAACTGGCTTCTGACGTGCTCGACTTAATGACTTAGCAGTTTATGTTGAAAAGTAACCGACCAATCTAGGGCCGAATTACAGCATCTGTCAGCTAGCAACACGTCACTGAATTTTTTGGATTTTACATGCAAAACAATAACAAATTCAGTCACGCAGTACGATGACGGATGCAGTAATTCAACCCAAGTCAATACCATACCAGTTGATTGTCATTTGTTAAGTTCATATATATATACAAATCTGTTTTAATAAATCTCGTCAATGTTTGGTAAATAATAAGAATTGACGCTAATTTATAAAAAATTTCTGGTTTCCAAAACCGTCACCCTGTTCCCCCAAAAATTGAACAAATTTGCATCAATAAGTCCCGTTTCTGGCAAGTTGTGGAAGGAGGAGCCACTGATTCGAAATTTCCTTCATCTCAAATGTTGGGTTTCGGATGCTTACTATATTTTCTCTGGGCCTGTTATGAAATTGGCAATCTGTCCTAATATTTGTGTTCGCGCATGACCGACGGACGACTAGAAAAAAAAATGGCAATTTTTCAGTAGACTGTGAACGAACATCACTTTTACTAGTCAAAGGCATACAGTCAAAATGTCAAATGAAAAACAAATCCGCAAACAATAAATAACACGGCCAAATTAAAATCACTTCAACCGGGAAAGTAGGCTTAGTGGGCCGTACTATTAACAAATTTAAGTCTAAGCTTTAAATTTTCGGAAGATCACAATTGCAAGATTTGTATGGAAAATTTAGCTGATTTGAGTTAAGCCCGTATGACACTACATTTCTTTTTGCATTTTTCAGACTTTTAAAATGAAACTAGAGCAGTACGAAAAATTAGAACGAAAATTCCCGATAGGAGTGAGTGAGTGAACACCAATTTTATTAACACATCAAAAAAATTAATTGAAAATGTATTCAAAATTACATTTTTCAGCTGCTGGCAGTTTTTTTTTACATTTAAAGATTATTTGAAAATAAATTCTTTTGAAAATTTGTGGTTGCTTTGCAAACAATTGCTACCCCTTCGTAATACGTCTTTTACACACCGCTGACTTTTTAACTTGATAAATATAAGGAAAAAATGAGAGAAAAATGTAAAAATAAAAATGGCTGTCGAATATTTATTGGGGCAAAGCTCAGTGAGTTTTGAAAGCTGCTAAAACAAACAAAAAATATTTTTATTGTTCTAGGTCACCCTGTCAAGTAGCTTCTGCCAAGTTGTACCGTTTCAAAGAAATTGAAATTCTGGTGGGCGGAGTCTGTATCAAAAAATGTTTGTCCAAAGCGATGGGATTTCAAATGGCTTGCTATGTTTTCTGTGCACCTGGTGTTCGTTTGTCAACTTCTTCTCCGATTTTGGTGGACGGACGGACAACAGAGAAGAAGAATCTGCAAACACCTGCAAACGCTCTTGATCTGAACCATGACAATTTCTGTCTTCAAATTGTAATTCGTCAACAGCGAACTATTTTTTTTTGAATTTTCCTCTCTAACTTATTAAAATCAAATAGTGGCGTGCATTTGAAGTCAAATCAAACATCAATCAATTTTTTTCTTCAATGTCCGCCCCTCACGCTCCATTTTGTTTATGAACTGAATGGATTTGATTTTCGCAGGTTTCTGTCACGCCCTTTTTTTTAAGTAAGTTGGGTTTTGAATGAGTTTGTGACAAATATTTTGTTTATTTTTTATTCATATTTGGGCACCCTGTTTGGAAGTAGCCGTCCCGTTTCAAAATTGACAAGTGTGTGATGTTTGGGCGGAGTCATCGATAATGTGTTTTTTCCCCTGTCTCACGTGAACTGAGAAGTTGGGTTTCTAGTTTTACTGTGCGCCTTGGAATCTGAGCACAGTTCACTGACTGGACGGAGGATGGACCGCCGCAACCCACTTTGTTGGTGGGATTTTGTTGTTTCTTGATACAATTATTATTAAATGCGATCCTATTTAGTTTGCAGGGTTTTTTATTGGTTTCTTGTGACACACGTCCGTGGTCGTCCAACACAAAATTTGACAAAAAAAGTGACACCAATACACCAGGCGCACACAAAACATAGCAAGCTATATAAACTCCAATCGCGATCGAATACCATCTTCAAGCATTTTTAAAGAAAGACTCCGCCTACGAGAATTTCTTCGAAACGGGACAACTCGGCAGTAACTATTTGACAGGGTGACCTAGAACAATACAAATTTTTGTCGTTTGCGTAAGCAGATTTGAGGGTGCAATCCAAACTAACTTACTTACTGACTGAAGTGAATTTGACTGCGTTATTGTGTGGCACTAAAGATTCTAATAAAATGTTTTTGTAAAAGCTAGAGTCTGTCCATTTTAAAAAGAAAACAAGCTTGAAATAATAAATTATAAACCATAACCTTTCTTGAAGACGATACGAATGAGATTTATTTAGGTTAATTCAGCATGTGGTTAAATTCATTTTGGAGATGTCAAAGTGACAACTGTTTTTCGCAATATAAAGATCTATGGTCAACAAAACTTATCTGATAAAGCAAAGTATTTGGATAACGTAGGTCTAAACAGAGGGCTGGTAACACTTTACAGATAATCGCATTTCGTCTCCTCCGTAAAGGACTATTCATGCGAGAGCGAATTGCGAACCGCGAGCAAGCGAAGATTCGTAGTTTGTGACATTTCATTCACATGAAAATTTTTTATTTTTTTTGACGCAAATACTCGAGAAACAGTTTTTTATATGTAAACAAAACGAATTTTATATTCGTGGGTTTGTGGATCGCGACTGTATTATGTTGATTATGCATAAAGTTTGACAGTTCGTCGCAAGAATTTTCAATTCGCCGGAAAATTCATGTAATTGTAAATTTCGCTATTTAAATCAATAGAGATTCAGTTTTTTTTTAGATTAAATAAATTAAATATGGAATAAAACAGGGTGAACCCTACTAAACCACACTTAATTCAACTAGTTATGGATCGGGCCGACAGTTTTTTTTTCCGAACTTTAGTGACACAAAAGTCAAGTAATGAAGTCGTTGAAGCTTAAGAACTTTGAGGGTTTTGATTTTGTGTCAAAATGTATCAATCACCATATTGCGGTCTTACTTTCTTAAACTTAGGTGGTTGGCACGGATTCGGATCCTCTTTCAATTGTCTGCGCTACCTAAAGCGAGGTTGTTGTACTTTTGGGGTGAAATTGACATCGAAGACTATTCGGACTGGAGAGTTACAGCCCGATTCTGGCAAACCTCACTGATACCTCACTAGTCACAAAACCCTCACAAGCTGAGGTGAAATAGACTTTGTGACGTTTTCGTATTCTGGCAGCACGCTCAGAAATATCAATATTTGTATTTGATAACATTTTTTCTCTCTTTCGAACCATTTAAAGACCCAAACCTGATATTTTACACTATATTTATTAACTTTTCAGAGAAAATTAATATTTGTATAAAAAAAAAACTGAGGAATGTGAAAATTTTGATTTTTGACAAATATCGTTAATATTTTATTTTTTTCGTTTATAAAACATTTCAGTGTCAATATTTCTCACATTTACTTAATAAATTTGTTATCCTTTATTCAATTGTTGGTGTAGTAATATTTCGTTCTCAAATGCCACACAATTTAAGTGATAATAATCTAACCATTGTGAGGTGAATTTGTTGTGAGGTTTGTTGTGAGCATTATCGGAGAATACGAAAAATGTTATCGAATCACAACAAAAGCTTGTGACTTGTGAGGCCTCACAATGGCAGAATCGGTCTGTTAGTATCATCTAGCTTTACAAAAGTTCTATAGGAATTTTAGGCGAATGCAGTGATCCCATATTGGGGGAAAAGGCACTTTCATAATTAAAAAAGCGGAAAACGTCCCTCGTTTATAAAAAGAGGAAAATAATGAAAACTCTGTGAAACTTAAATTGTTTAAAAGTAAATTTCAAACGTATTTTCTTTGCACAAAAATGTCAAAGTTTATTCAGCTGACCAGACGTCCTCTTTTAAGAGGATATGTCCTCTTTTTGTCTAAACAAAAAACGTCCCGTAACTTTTTGAAAATATATGCAAAATGTCATCATTTTGGGATTTCTCAGTTTACGGAATTTTTCGACAGCACAAAACTACAAGAAAAGTTTTTTTCCAACACTAATTCAGAAATATTTCGCATCTTTCTGGTGTGAAGACGGCCTAATTTTTAAATTTAAAGTTGGAATTGACTTAGTTTATTTTTATTTACATTATTGAATTTGTTAAAATTGATGTTTTTTGTTTGTTTTAATGAATTAAAAAAATATACGTATATTTTGTTAATTTTTTTGTTGATTTTTGTTCTTTAATTTTGAGTTCTCATTTGAGATTTTTGAAGGTGTTTTTTGCTGGGCAAAAATGAAATTCAGAATGAAAAGTGAATACTGCGCTTGAAAGAAAACAGGCCTTCGAACATTGGAAAGTCTTCATTTTTGTAATTCAATTTATGAATTTTTTATTTGTTTCATATAAAAACAAAAAAATATTTCACTTTTTTTTTGAAAATAGGTTAAAAATAAGTGCTTGTGATGGATGAAAAAAGGGGAAAACAGCATTCGAAGCCTGGGAAAATTGGGCGAAAGATTCGTATACTTTTCTGAAGTCGATGAAGCTGTTAAGGTCGTAAGGTTCGCTGTTAAATCTGATTCTACAAATCCCGTCAACGCGAAAGAGACCTGGGGGCAGATTCCGTATAACAATAATCGTCGGGACGTTTTAGAAACTTAGATGACCATAAGAAGTTATTTTCTGCCCGAATTTGTTTTACTATCGTCAGCTTTCATTACATTTGTGGCAAATAAACTGAATTAAGGTCTCAAACTCGTAATTTTGGCACTTAGTTGCTACTTTTGGAGTTCTATCGTTTCGACGATTATCGTCTGAAAAATTACGGCACTCGTCCAGTATCAACTGAAGAATCTTCGTCTATACCTTCACTGGAATAGAGCAGGACTAAGACTTAGAGGGGCTTACTAATAAACATTTTTAGTTTCGACTCTAAATTTTAGTAGTTCACAGTGCTGTATTTTCTAAAGAAATTTCGTAATTGTGAGCTTCCGTAAATTTACTAGAGACTAAATTTTATTATTGGTACGTCGCAGAGTCTCCTAAGTCTCTCTCGCTAACAAGACTTTACTACTCTCTTGTCGTCGAAGGTCGAAGTTTTTTAAGCAATTCGCAGTTGAGTCCCTAGCGAAAGTAAATTCATAAAATGTGCAGAGCTAGTTCTCAAAAAAAACGTTAAAAAGTCGCCCAAGGGAATCATTTAAGACCACAGGAATTATCAACTTTAAATGAACTTGGATAAAGGAGGACGTTCGCTGACCCCTCTCCGATCTTTCTCTTTAGACAGTCTCTCTCAACATATATTGCCCATTCAGTATATGGCAGCTACTTAATCGCCTCGACGTAAGCGAGAAAAATGCACTTGACAAGAGTAAAACCAATCATTTCCAGAACAATCTAAACGAACGCGCAAGCTGCACACATGTCCAAGTCCACGACGACATAGTTCAAGTACGGGAGCTCAAGTAATTTATTTTATTTATTCGAGACACAGAAGCTTCACAAATGTATATTAAGCTGGTCCTTTCGAAAAGGCCAACATGTCCCTCACTCCTCCAAAAGAGATCACCAGCTGAGACTGAGACCCGTCGCGTTTGCGACACCAACAAGCAGATAGAATGCATGCCGCCACTGTCTTGTGGTGTGTCTCACTGTCAACAGACAAAATTATTATTATTGATGAACATTTAATTTGTAATCTTTCAGAGCACAGCAACCACTTACGAAATGTGTTGTTGGTTTTGGGAATTTCGTCTTCGAAAAGATGCTGGCTCGTTGAATGCCGGTGGTGGCAATGATGCCGGCTTGCCTCAATATGCAAAGCAGTTGATCGATGGGAACTAATAAACTGATATTCGAATGGAATTTTATTCCAATTCAAATTTATTTTCTTTTTGTCTGATTCAACAGTTTGGATACCGATCAGGAGGACTGGGGTAATTAACACTTTCAAGCCGATTAAGCACGCAACTGAATAAAATTAAGATCAAGTGGAGAGTGTGTGTCTATAATGACTTGCATACGGTATGATGGCGTTTAGTTTAATGTGTGTGGCATGCATTTCTCAATTTGTCGTAATTAAAAAGAATGTAACAAGGTTTCGAAATGGAGTATAGGACAGGAGGTCGCTCGGAAAAATTGTAGTTCAACAAAATTCAGGGGCGGTCTTGAGGTTTTGATAGATGGAAAAGTTTTTGTTATCTTTTTGAAAGAAATGGAATTTGAAAAAATATTTTCAAAAATTGTTCCAATTTCAATTGAAAAAAAACGCATTTCTTATAAGTGTATATTTCAGTTTTAGAGTCTAAGCGAGGTTGATGTTTTAAAACGTAATCCGTTTGTACTAGTCAATCGGCGATCACGAGTTATCTCATTTACGACTGAATCCTTCATGGGTCGAACGTAACTTTCCCGTTCATCAAAAGTTTTAATGTAAATGAAGTGGGAGTCGCTGATTGTGTAAATTACAAGTTGGATTTATTTTTAGGGTGCATATTCAATGATTGAAAAAGTTGGTAATATTAGCTAAAAAGAAGTTTTGCGTAGCTGTTATTGGATTTTCATCGGAAGTTGGGGCATTGTTATTATTTCAAAAATATAGCGTAGAAATGTGAACACAGATCGAGATTTGGGTACTTATTTTTGAGAAATATTTATAACAAATCACTAAAACATTTTAAAAAAACAAAAAACTAAGTACGGGATCTTATTAAGCATAGTTATATTATCTTTAATACGTATTTTGATCAAAATCGTTAGAGCGGTTTTTGAAAAATTTGGCAGACAAAACAGCACCAAATGTTGCAATGTTTAGTTTGAGAGATACTATTGCTTAAATATACAGCTGAAAACCGAGTACAAGTTATTGTTCGGGAAGTAAGCATTACTTGGTTTTTAAAGTTTCATCGAAATCGAAAATGGGGTTTTCGATATATTAGCAGTTTTTAAAATTAACGTTTTCGGTGATTCGAATTGAAAATTAAAGAAAAAATAATTTTGAAAACATCAATTTTACTCCAAGTTTGCATTTTGGTCAAAATCGTTATTGCCGTTTTCAGGTAAACTAAAGAAAACTAAATTTTTAAAAAAATTACTTTTTTCAAAAAAAACATTTTACGATAATACAGAGCAAAACTGAGTTTGCCATTAAGATAGAAATGACCATATAACTTTAGAAATTAATTTTTGTTACAATCGTAGGGACTGTTTTCGAGATATGTCCAAATTTCAAAAGTACCGTTATTCAATTTTTTTTTAGCGGAAAACCGAGTATGCAGTTATGTCACTCACCTACTCAAGCTTAAATATCAATTTTGGTTGAAATCGTTAGAGCCGTTTTCGAACAAATCAAACTGGTATGAAAATTTTATATGGGGAGTACCATTAATATGCAAAAAAAAGCGGCCCCGAACTGTAGGCCCCCAAACACCAAATACGAAGTTTGAACCAAATCCGGTCACCCGCTTAGGCTGTAGGCCTCGGCACATACAGACAGACGGACCGAAGTTTGCGACTCATTTTGAGTTGCTCTATCATCGTAATGTCAGAATTGATTGACATCTCGAGTTCGAGCAAGCACTTCTACAAATGGACAAGTACATGGATTTTAAATAAACCGCATCAACTTTAAAGACGTGACATGCCGACTCTATCGCTGTTCTTTGGGTAACATAATTAAATCAAGTCCAATATATTTTCCCTTCGATACTTGAGCTCGTGACTTTTCAGATGACTGTCGTCGAAACCATAGACCTCAAAAGCTTGCAATTAAGTGCGAAAATTACACTTTTGAAGGCTTTATCCAGTTACCTCTCCAAAATGTAAAAAACACCGATGATAATCGAAAAAAAAACTTGGGTTAGAAAAAAACTTATAATGGATGTCAAAATTTGAAAATCGATGTCGCCGTCATCGTTATAGACGATCTATCCACAGATAAGAAAGAAGCACAGAGAGTGAGACATATCCAAAAGTTAGACAGCGGTAATATAACTAAGGAAATATCTTAACAAGTCGCGTTCAGCTAAGTGCAGTGGCATAGAAAGGGGTCGCTTAAAAGTAAAAACAAAAGAAAATATTTTTTTTGGCGTTTTTGAGAAACGAAGAGTTAACATTTTTTTTTAAATATAATTTGAACGGATTTTAAACAATATTAAGAAATTAGTATTGCCATTGAAGGCATAATTTTTGGAAGAAAAAAAATAAACCGCCAGACTTCAGTAGTTTTTTAAACGTTTAAAAAATACGAAAACAATTTTTGAATTTGTCTCAATGTTGGAAAAGTACTGTCCGGCATTCAGGCAAGTAAGTTCATGTAATTCGAGGAATATAATTATGTTGGTAAACGTAGAGCAGAGTTTTGGTATGCAGAAGTTAGAAAAATAGGTTCATAAAGCTTTCGTAATGCACTTTACTCCAGTACGAGCGTTACCGATGGGTGACATTAGTCGCCATTTGGCCACTTTTTATACCTTCAGGTCCACCAACGAGGTAATGCTGGCCAGTGTTCCCAATAATTTTTAATAAATTATAATTTTTATAAATTACCTTCTACAAAAAGCTCAAAGGTTCCTGAACTTAATAAAAATCGTCGAATCGATTTTTGCCATTTTACGCAAGCAACAAGTAAAAGTGGATGTGCAGAAAAACAGCGATTATATTAAAACATTTTTTAAATTAAAATCATTCCAAGCTGCAAATTTCTATAAATGGAGGTCTGTTCTAAAAATGAGTTGATAGAACTCGGGTTTTAAATGGGGACGCACTTTTATAGAACTGGCAAATATTTTCGGGCAGGGCACCAAATCTCTCTATAGCGACTAAGTATGTGTAACAGGTAGTCAAAAAATGTAAAACAGGGAGATCAATTATCCCCAAAAAGGGCTGAATAATTGTTGTTAATTTCTTAGGTTATGTGACGCAAGCCTGTAGGTACCGTCCCATCTGTTTCAGACAGGCCTCGGGCAAAACTAATCATTTTTGAGGCAGTCTTCCACCGAAGAAGATTGTGACTCACGGTCAGTTTTTGATTAGAAAAGTCTTGGTAAACATCGAGTTAATAACATGGGCCACTTCATGTTTAAAGACTTCATGATACCCTTTCTTGGCTACTGGCTTTCAGACAACCTAAATTTACACAAGCTTGATGCTTGAAAATATTAACTGCAGTAATAATCGCTAAGAAAGGGACGAGTTTGGGTTTGGAGTGGTGCGATTTATCGTTGCACACCTACTTTAGTATACCTTTCAAGAACGAAACCATGAGATAGAATGATTACGAGATAAAAGTGCGTCCCTGTCTATTCAACTACAACAAATGAACTATAAAAAACAAGTTGACTCAAAGCTCAGCACCGAAGTAAGACTGGGCCAATCTTAGGATAAGTTTGTTTAAAAGAATTGACAAGAAAGTGGACACATTCGTAAATCTATACTGATCTGAAGTCGCTTAGACTAGATGTACCCAAATGCAAAAATTATATCGACAGTTAACGATGCTTTCAAGACGTCGGACGAAATTATTGACTTGATTTGTCGGCTACCCCCCTATAAACAGCAACTGAAAAAAAATGTTCACGTCACCAATTTAGGTCAATAAAAATTGTAACACGTCGAGTCGGTTAGCTGTTACCTCTCAGAATTGCTAAACTAGACTTCTCAGCGTCCCCAAAAAAAATGTCAAAATTGTTCGAATGTCAATGATCTGACAGAAAAACATGCAAACTACATTTCACCATGAATATCAACGCACTAAATGTACGTAAAAAGGGGATTTGCCTTAAGCAACAATTTCTAGTACCAACAAATTATCTTTATAATGTTAGCAAATTGCGATTTTTATACTGAAGATTAATTAAATATGATTTTCTTTCCGAACAATACAAATTTGACTTTTAAAAGCATAGTTCTTTCATAAAAAAATCGAAGAAATTTGAGTTTACTGAAAAGGGAAAAATGAACACGCTTCGTGTGAAAAATAAAGAGAGAGTGCTAAGAACACTGACTGAGAGTTAGTGTATTTGGTGAGTTTCTGACAGCTGATGGATGCGTTCTAAGAGTTTAAATTTGTTGTTTTATCTCACCACAAAAACATGTATTCTAAAAAATGTTTAAAGCGAATGTTATCATAATCAAAACAAATAAATAAAGGAATAAAGTGTGAAAAATTCATTCGTTGAAATAAAACAAGATACTTTTGTCCCCATTATTATTATATATATTTTTGTTTGTTTAAAGAGAAGAATTGCTTACGAATATGAAGATTTGAAATATGATTTTTCAGTTATTAATCCTTTCATGATGATTCCTTTTATGACGGAAAACAAAAAAAAAAACAAATTAAATTTAGTAGATAATTTGGAAGAATTGACATAATTAATGAAATTACATTTGAAAACAATTGCTTCAGCCAAGAATATGAATAATGAATGAATGAACGAAACTCAAAATGTATATCGATAAAATAGGAAAAAACATGTTTACTGATGTGTACCCTATGTCACATTTAAGTTTAGCCGACTTAATTTATTTTTTAATTTAACGAATTTACATAACATTCAAAATGTCTGATTACTAGATATTTAATATTAGTAGGTATTTAAGCGTTTTTTTTTCGCTACAAAAAAAGAACACGGCTGAAAATTTTTGGTAGATATTCGAGAAATTTATTAAATTTGCGAAACTTAAAGGAAATTCTATGGAGAACAAGCGAACAATTTTCTTTATCTCATATCATAAAAATAATATCTATGTATCCAAAATTCATTGTAAAATGGCTTAAAAAATGTTCCTTTTCTTTATATCCTACAATTTGAACATTTATTGCTATTCAATTATTTAGTATAAAAATGTAGCGAAAAATTTCAACTTGGGACTAAGAAAAACTATTATTTACAGCGCCACACTCGATATTCGGATAAAGCCGGGAGTGTAGGCTGGTTTTTTTCAAGAATGCGTGAGCCCCCTTTGATTAACATGGCACAAATGCATGAATTCAAACTGGGCTACATCCAAGGTCAAATTAAGCTTGTAGGCAATCCCTCTTTTTTGGCTGAAGCTGTCAGTCTATTCAGTGGTTACAAAGTTTATGTCCCAGATCCTAAGCAGTTTTGGCATAAATTCAATAACATTTCTTGCCCTGGATAGTAATTTTTTTTTTTAGACCTTTCCAACGAAATTTTAACCACAATTGATCACACTTAAGTGACCAGTTAAACCAGAGTCTCATCAGGTACAATGTATCCCCCATTATGTGTCATTTCAAATGAACCACAAATCACATACAATAATCACTCGCATGTCACAAATCACAACTAATCCTTGCTAATCACCTGAACACTCACTTTGTCACCCCGTCCGCGTTGGCACGTGCCAATGCGTTTCCCATTCATTACCGATCCTATATAAATCTTACATTTTATATTCCCTAAAGACACGACTTAGGACATAAGTATGGGCGATTTTTTTCCACTTGGCCAATTTGTCAATCAACCATCTGCAACAGAGAACCAGAGAGCACCCTGAATACCATCATCATCGAAATTTATCACCACGTCCTGGCTCATTAATGCGGTTCCAGAAATTTCTTTGCGGCCATAAATTATCCCAGGAATTATGCAAGAAATCATTCTGCACGCTTCCGCCTTTTGCGCAAAAGGATTTATTTGTCTCTACCGCGTTTGGATGATGAGTGTGAGTATGGCGTACGCTGAATCTGTGCGCGCACAATGTTGTCTACAATCGCATTTAATTAATCTGGCAGTGATGAAACCCCAAGACGAAGATTTGAGAGGACTTTCCAGAATTCCCCCGGGCGCACGTGTTGCAATAGTTTTAGAAATAGAAAGATTTTCCCAACACTTGCAGTTGGAATTTATTGCACATTTAGATTTGTGGACCGGTCGGCACTTGGGCACGCATTTTTTGGCTTAATTCGCATGATTTGCACTTCAATGAGGTGCGTGCGGAAGGAATTATGGGAAAGCATAGACGAAGTTGGGACACGGGGTGTTCCATACTGTAAGATATTATGGACGCACTCAATCAAAACGATCTACAAGTGGAGGTTGCATACCCAAAAGATGTTTTCATAGTTCGATCCATTCAAATTTAGACAGACCTCGCGACATCAGTTTCTTCAGCACCTTTAAGAAGCTTAAAGTGGTTGGTTACCCCAGAAATGTTCAATCTACAAATAACAGTCCACAAAATACCCATTCATCGAAACCACCCACCGCAGAGCTCTAAATTATAACAAGCCATAAAATTCGCCCACAAAAACAAAATCCACGCACAGACAAGAAAATTAATTTTCCCAAATGATAAGTCACACAGATAAAACGGATAAAACCCGTGTGCATGTTTAACCTTCACGCCCTCGTTTCACACCCCCAAGTCCGACCCGGATTTTTTGGCAACCGTAAAAAAGCCAAGCAGCCAAACGATTTGCCACCCGAAAAATGTTAAAACAATTTGTACATCGGATTAAAATCACCCCTCAGCGTATTGTCAAAGTGTTAAGTTTAAACGATGACGTTTACCATCCACCATATATTCAGGACCTTCGCAAGAGTGAAAGTAACTCTCATGGATTAAATGCACACAGGAGCAGCAGCACCGCTGTCGGTCGGATGATGAGCATGCTACCCGCTCGTAAAATGGAAAAGGGCTTCAGTTGTTGTTGAAAATGTGTGTAGTCTCCTTCGGAAGTGTGTCCTTGTTGTGCAGTGCTTACTGCTTCCACTTTCACATCCTCAATTGGTGAGATTACTCATCAGACATTCATATCTCTGGAGAGGGATTTTCCTTTCGCGTTGGCTCTTTTTTGTTTTTGTTTTTGTGCAAAGGACCTACCATCCGACAGGGGTATGGAAAGAAGCAGGGGCGAGCAAAATTTGCATATGCAAAAAATGCATACTAAAATTTAATCAAAACAAAGTTCGTTAGAGAATAGACTGACATAGTAATTCGTTACACGAGAACCGGAACAATGGGAGTGTACTTGGTTGTATGTGGGAAAATTAAACTCACGTCCTTTAAACAATGTTGGTGCAGAGTCCATTGGGAGTGTTTTGAGGAAGTCACATTGTTCGGGAGCAACAAAAAATAAACCTGGTCCTCTAAACAAATGCGAAACAGCTTAAATTAAGCGAGCTAATATAAATATTTTGCAAGCCAAGGGATTTGGCCAGCAAGAAAGGACATTCACATCGGATAGGGTGCAGTGCAAGGGTGCGTAGATTGCAAATCGACAGGAGACTGATTAATAAGCCGGTTCATAGTTACTGCCAGTGATATGTGGAGTGGTTTCGGATTCAAGTCTGGAATGGAATGGTAATGGCAGGTGACTCTCGTCAAAAACCAGATAGATGTAGGTCTTACTTCAGACCTCAAAAACCTCACTAAACCGTCTCCATTATTACCTATTCATACTTCAGAGACAGAACTTGTAGAATAGGATACTACGGGTGAACCTTTTCCTCCGGTCGGGTTTTACAATGGGTCAATACTGACAAGTGTGTTGCGTGGGTTACTCCTCGTCAGCCCACTAACCTAACCTACTTCAGGGACGCACTTTAAATTGGCTAGTGCGACTTTAAGCTGCAAGACGGGGTACCATCGAAGCTTTAGGTTCTCTGCTGGGTTCCTAGATGCAGGGACAAAACCGGCAATGAGATGGCTGATGATCTGGCCACAAATGGATTTGTAATCGATCCTAAGTCGATCAAGCAACCACTCTGTAATCTCAGGGAGGGAGTGGAAAAAAAATAAGACTCGTGTGACAGTTAACAACCGGTGGAAAAAATTAACTACGTAGGAAATATTGGGGAAAGTTAGGTTAGGTTAGGTTCGAGCAGTGGTTCTTAACCTTTTAGTGATGAGGGACCATTTGACAAAATTTCCGTCTTGCCATGGACCACCAACTGTTTAGAGGTATATACAGTGAATATAAAAGTAAATGAATAAAAGTTTTTTTTCTATCTAAGGGTTTTCCAATAAGAGGTGTTATTTTGGTATTCAAAGAAAAATGCCATTTTTTGAGATAAATGATCGGATGTTTATTTCATAATAAAGAGGAAGGTATGCCGTTAATAATGAAAACCAACATCAGCCAAATGGCCAGCACGAGCACGCATACAGGACCATATCCTTTTGATGAAATTTTCCAAAACCAAATCGCAAAGTGGCTGCCCTATGTCCTCGATAGCCTCACGAATTTTATCTTTGAGGTCTTGAATCGACGCTGGGCTGTTGGCGTAGACCTTATCATTCACGTGGCCCCAAAGGAAGAAGTCGCAAGGTGTTAAATCACAAGACCTCGGTGGCCAATTGTGATCACCTCTTCGAGAGATAACACGGTCCGGAAACTTTTCCCGTAAAAGATGAATGGTTTCGTTGCTTGTGTGGCACGTAGCGCCGTCTTGTTGAAAGTAAACGTTGTCCAGATCAATACCATCCAACTCCGATCATAAAAAATCATTAATCATCGACGACCAAAAAATGCTTTAGTTTTGCGAACCTTGACTGCAAGATTTTCACCATTTCCATTTTTGTAGTGAATTTAAATAATTTCAATGCGTTGTTTAAGCGTGTATCGTTCCATTTTTAGTAATGGCGTAGTTTCTACTTGTCAAATGTCAAAGAATAAAAGCTTCAAAAGTGAATGCGGGTCATTCACAATAACACCTCTTATTGGAAAACCCTTTACCTACCCATGAACCTAACCTGCACCGTAGCTTAGGTAGCTTGTCTCTCTTTCCTCACTTTATAGTTTATAGCCTTTCAATAGCAATTTGCAATATTTTATGAGAGTCAGTGTAAATTTAAATGCTTGAATGGTCTTTGCTTAAATTCTTGTCAATTTAATAAGGTTTCTATTAGACTTCTCGCCGAAATTTTACGAGGTTTCGATACTGTACAGTGGAATCTTCCAGTGACAGCCCCCTGGTTTGGGACGACAAGAAAGACCGAACCTATGTTTTAAAGATCAAGCTATCGCGGGTGATAAAGCGCTTGGTCTGGATAACTAGAAGAAGCGTGCCTGAGACCGCTGAAGATGGAAGGCTGCAGTGTCTCCGTCAAGTAATTGATGCTGTTCCACCTATTATTAGCTACCTTTACAGCCTCTTTTTGGAGCCATTAGGGCGAGTATGAAATCTCTCTACACCTTTATTGAAATCTATCATCGATATCACTTTAGGAAAAAGAGGCCTGTTACGTTTACGTGATGATAACTTACGGGTGGGCGACCTTTAAACGTACGAATAGCGCCTCTAATGCCATGCACTGCAAACTTTTAGGTATAGATTCAAGGCGGAGGTCTGAGACTGTACCTAAAATCCTTCTAGTGGCAACCATCGGCTCTATAGTCATAAACAAAATATAAAAGTTTGGTCCAATAAAGTCCACCGCCTTTAGGTACTTTTGGATAGCCGACGCGTTTCGAACGATTCCTGAACTCGGTCCACTTTTAGTGCTTACAAATCAAATGTAAGCCGAAATATGAAAGAAGTTCTAACACACGCTGTAGCCCTCGCACATCCATCCCAAGCATTTGAATTTAATAGTCAGAAACAAACAAATTAGCGACCATTCATCCAGTTGAACCGTATACAGCTGGCAAGCAGTCTAATTGCAGAAAATATAAGAATCAACTCTCTATCGTCCAAATTAAGACTCTTATGTCATTCAGTTCAAGGCTCCCGCGTACATGCGATCGCAATGGCCAACAAAAGCGCAATCAGATAAGCGTCCCACTAAACTTAAAAATACCACACACATCCAGCGAGCGCATATATGCTGTACGGGTACTCGTACACCGTTTTCGAAACCACTCGAAGGCCTATCAGAAAGAAACAAAACAGCAAAAAATATGAAAAATATTAATAGAAACATGAATCCGCATATGCAATCGGGCATCACTTCACTAATTGATATCAATGTCACATTTGAATGGCATTTTGATATTTGCAATTGTTTTCCAAATCACAGTGTACACAAAGTACAAAAGATACATTCATTTGTTCACTTGGAAGTGTAGATGGAGAGGGCTGCGGGTGAGGGTGAGGGTGCGAGGTGCGACATCTGAGCCTAGAATGCAATGTCAAGTGGATTGCTGATGCTTTCCAAAAGAGTGTGTGTATCTGTTAGAAAAGCCTCATATTAAGAAAATAAAATATACTGACCAAACCGTTAGTAAACTATTTGCTTTTTGACAGTCCCATTTGGCTCTGTCGGACAAAGCAAGAAAGTTGTGCAAATACTCTTGAGTTTGGAGGAATTCTACTGTCAAAAGCAATCCGTTCAATGTCTACTTGAATATTTATAAGTAATCAATTTTATTCTTACAATGAAATAAATATTTCAATTTAAAATTTAAAATGAGCCACATCTTTTTAATGCAGACGAGTGACAGCGATCTCTTAAATATACGGCTTTTCAAATGTACTGTGCTAACAACATGAATTATTTCCAACGGTTAATTTATTTACAAATGAAAAAAATTATATACATAGTTGAATATTTACAACAACTCTATGTAAAATTAGTTTATAGTGACATGTAAATTTGAAAAAGCAACGCCATACATAAATAAAACACTTCGATTTTTGTGCACAAATGAGCGCTTGCAGTTGCGCACATTTAAATTGTTAAAATTTATGCAAAATTACAGACGAATATTGGAGTTCATATAAGTGCGCTAACGAGTCGCTGCAAGCGCACACCTAATCGGGGTATTATCACTAAATAAAATCAATGCGCACATGGGTTTTGGCTTCGTGTGCGCACATGTAACACTTTAACTAGTTTGAATAGAAAAACGAATTGCCACAGTTTGATATGTTATTTCTTAAGCGGAACACTCTAGGAGCTTGGAATATTTGCGCACATTTAGAAAAAAAAGGGAAAACCGCACCTTAGGTGGCGCGCACAATTGGAGGGCGACCTTGACCAACTTGGTGTGCGTAATTGGAGGCAGATAGCTTGGGACCGAGCAGGCTGGGGATTGTTGGTTCAGACAGTTTTTCACCCCGGACTGTAAACTCCACCAAAAGTAAGTTGAAGTAATAACAATAAAAGTTCAAACTCCTAAAGTGTTGTGCGTAGGAAATAAAATATTAAACTAAATAGACCAGGAATAACTACAAAGTGAATAATATCGAAAGCTTAACAGCGATGGCAGTGGCAAGTACAAGTCGTAAGTTGGGCTAGTGCAATTAGGTCAAGGTAAGCAAACTGTGATGCCACTATTGATTATGAACATAAGTAAAATGACTTAAAACTCTCAAGGTAAGCCCAGTTTCAAGTCGAACCTCTGCAAACAGTATAGATCTATTAAGTTGGCTTAAGCGCACATGATGAGACAAATGAGAGGAAAATCCCAGATGACATTCGCAATAGACAGTGGATCAACAGTTCTTCATGTAGGCATGATTTTCACCGAAAGATTCCACGCACAGTCTGTTCTTCCCCTGAGGATAGTCAACCGACGTAAATATATTGCTCAGAAGACGCAACGGAGTAAGGCAGAGGTCTAATCATCTTTTACCAGGCAGCACATCAAATCATAGTAGGCTGACTCAATTAAAAAATCTTTAAAGTAGCATCAATTTTAGTCGAAAGTGTTACTTCTAGCCCCGCTCTCCCCTAATAGCCCTTCACCGTCCAAATGGTTTCAGTATTTAGTGAGTTGGGCTACCGAGTGAGGGGTCTCAAGTTGAACTAATTCGAAACACATGGGGCGACACCTTCTCTGTCGAAAGTCGGGCAGCTTTAAAGGAAATGACAGCCTTTTGAAATAAAATCAAGGTTCTTGAAACACAGCACGGGCTGTTGCTCTGCAGGACCCGTAGAATTGAAAGCATTCCATACCTTAAGCCATGAGAATGCGAACGATTTAGAAAGACAAAGTTCGGCAGCCGGCTTAAACCGTTGGTGAATATCCCGCCTAACACGTTCAAGCTTGAGGCAGGGAAAATACCACAAGATAGGCGAATGCCGAAGCAAGCAAGGACCGAGAGATAAAATAGTACTCGGCGGTCCCACGTGATGAAAATGCACCGGACGGAAGACGAGTTTTGCAGGGGATGCGGTGATCAGAGAGGACGTTTCAACGTTTTCTTATGCATGAACTATTTCCTACAGTTACATAGCACAAATCATTCGTTTTCGCCTTACAAAATACCGATCCACCGAGAGGTTTAACACTCCAGGCATAAATTCCTTAAAAGATTAGTTTTAAAAACTAACACGAGCTTTTAAGTACTTTAACACAGCTTTTACCAAATGGTTTTCCGTGGAGCCCTGGGGTTCCGTGGAAGGGTCAGAGGGGTTCCGTAGAAAAACCATAATCGTGCCGTCGCGTCTCTTACACAAAAAACAAATACAGAAACAGAATGGACGCAGCTCCCGACCTTTCCATTCAGTTGTCGGACATTAAGGTTCATTTTAAGGATATTTTAAGTAAACATGTGAAAAAATGGCATTCTTCACATTAAGTTACAACGTATTTTTTGAACAAGAAATGTTTCATAAAACTTAAAATAATTATTTTTATATCATTTATTTTTTCATTTCTTGTCACACACAAAAATATCCAAACCGCACTCTAAGGAACGATGTTTTCTGTTAATATCCGCCAAAAAACTCTGCTTTAGCAGACATCTCGCGATAATAATAATCAATTTTAGGGTCCAGGCTAAATTTTTTCGAACTCAAAAAGGGGACATTTTCCAACCAAATTGCATATTGTGACCTACAAAATATTTAGTGTGAAGGTTTAAAATGATTATTAGTAAGGCCCATCAAGAACAAGTTAATGAACTTCATCAAAGGACACATTTTAATAGAGAGACAATCGGTTCAAGAAAATATTTGACAACTGTCATGAATGTCCCTTTGGGTAGGGGTTACAATATACCCGAGGTAAGACATGTCTTTCGTAAGAGACGACTTAAACCCACGTCTTGACTTTAATTTTAAACAAATCTAACAAAAGTATATCGGACGATGATATTACTCTAGGGTCTAGGTGGAACTGGCGAAAGTGAGTTCTTTGACAAGATTCTGGAGGCCCCCACCAACATTTTGTTAAATATTTCGCTAAACTAAAACCCAATATTGAACCAAGAAGTCGATATCCCTAGAGAAGTCAAGTTGTCTGTCAAATACGCCTCATTGGTCTTTTTTGGAGGAGATTATGGACGGTGGAATATTATCGATCATCCAACGGGAGAGACGAGGAAAAGATAGATTTTGGCATTCAGCCGAAAGTCATTTTTATGACCTCACATAGAAAGTCTCTCAAGATCTTCCTGCTTAAATATTGCAATAATGTTCCATCCGCAAGGTCGTCTAATCTAAGCAAGAAATCACTAATAAATAAGAGGAAAAGTAAAGGTCCAGGTGGCTTCCCTGAGGGACTCCAGAGGTGACATAAACTGGAGATGAAAGTCAGTCCTTAAGATGAGAGTATCTACTGAATACGAGCTGTGAGAATAGAAGCGAATCAACTATAGAAAGTTGGAGTGAAATTCAAGTCTTTAAGTTTGAAAATCAAAGTTTAGCGACAAACGTTGTCAAAAGCTTCAGCAAAGTCATCATAAATCACATCACATTTTAGACCTGTTTCGAAGTTGTTACGGACACTGTGACAGAAGATTGAGAGTTGTGTAGAGGTAGATCTATCAGCCTCAAATTTTAAGAGAGGTGTAGGTTTGTCATAGAGATCGAAATTTTTACAAATTGGACCATCATGAGTAGTTCTTCGATCTAGACTTATAAAAAGGTGTTCCAAGCCCTCAAAGAAGTCCCAGTCTGCTGAGACAAGTTAAAGACTACACAGAGAGGTGCAGAAAACGCATAGGAATACTTTTGAATTGACATTGTCGGGATGCCATCGAAGCCAGGGTCGATTTGTCCTAAGCTAATTTCTTCGTGCACACGAAAACGTTTGAACATTTCCACAGAATGCCGACCCAGGATTTTTATAAAATTTTACTAAGAAAAGGGCCTACTGAACTTGGAATCTTTAGGCTACTAACATTAAAACAAAATTAATTATATTAAGTTTTCATTTGAGACTCTACGTCGGATATACAAGGTGGCGCAAAAGTAATCCTCCTATCAGAAAATGCTATAAATTTTGCGATTGGCCCCTAATGTCAGTTCTGTTTTGACATTTGTGTAGTAAACACATGCGAAATACACGTCAATAAACAATGTTACGCTACACTGCTCCAGAACGCTCAAGCTCAAGCCATCCTTAATCACCACCAAGAGGAAGATGATTTTTCATCAAAAATAATCATGAGTGATGAGGCCCATTTCCATCTTAGCGGGTATGTAAATAAGCAAAATTTACGCTTCTGGGGCACTGAAAATCCGCGTGTAACCCACGAAGAGCCATTACACCCGCTCAAAGTCACTGTATGGTGTGCTGTTTTCGCTGGAGGAGTCATCGGACCTTTTTTCTTCGAAGACGTCGCGGGCCAAACGGTTACTGTGAATGGTGAGCGCTACAGAGCAATGATCAACGAGTTCTTTTTGCCGCAACTTGATGAATTGGGATTGGAAAACATGTGGTTCCAACAGGACGGTGCAACGGCACACACTGCACGTGCCACAACCGATATGCTGAAGGATACATTTCCCGGGCGCCTAATCTCCCGTTTTGGCGATTTGCACTGGCCAGCAAGATCGCCTGATTTGACCGCTCCAGACTTCTTTTTGTGGGGCTTTTTGAAGTCGCGGGTTTATGTCAACAAGCCTCAGACTCTTGCAGCTCTTAAAGACAATATCCGTCAAGAATGTGAGGACCTATCGCCGGAAGTTTTGGCCAAAGTGATGGAAAATGCCATAAAAAGGGCTCAAATGACAATCAACTGTGGCGGCGGCCATTTACATGACATCATATTCTCGACTTGATGTAAAAAAAATTAAAAGACCAAATAAAAATAATCCACAAGAAGAATCAAAGTTTTTCATTTTTTTTTTTAATTACAGCCAAAAAACATCGGAAGGTTATTTTTGCGCCACCTTGTACAAAGACAAGCTGAAAGTGCTTACCGAACTTATTACAAAACTGTTTAAAGGATCAAAGAGGCAACTTTGTTACAATTTTTGCTGCCGACAAAGCTCCAAAACCGATTACTCCAGGCTTTAAATTGGATTTAGTAGAGGATTTTACTTAAAACATAAAATTCCTTTTAAAACCTTCGATAAGCCAACAAAGGTCCCGGATCAATCTTTGAAAAATTAAACAAAAATGCTTTCGAACTAGAATTTCTTCGTTTCTGATTTTTTTAACCCCACAGAATTCAAGGGACATAAAAAAATGGCCTTTAAAAAAATAAAAATGGCAAAAATTATATAAAAAATAAAATTCAAACAAATATTGATACAACAAATTAAATAAAAGGAAATAAAAATCACTCACCTTTTCTACAATCAACTTCATCGGTACCATCACGGCAATCAACATTACCATTGCACTTGTACGCAAGGGGCAGACATGAGTTATCACATTTAAATTCGTTAACAGTGCATTCTAGATTCGAAGAGAAAGGATGTTTATTTTTGTTTTAGTATCTCTGAGCGTGAGTGTGGAAATTTTGTTTATGAGAAACTATTCGCTATATGGAGTTGATGTTGAAATTGTTTTTTTTTAATTAATTTTTAATAAATGGCGATGCAATTATGTACTATCTACGTGTTGTGAAAAATTCAAGTGTCAATTGTGTCTCTTTAAATTGCGTGTTTAAGTTTTGTATTAGTTTTTTATGTTTAAGTGTAAGTTTTACGAGTTTATGTCTAGGTGTTTATTTACAGGTGGATTTAATTTACAAAAATGTATAGCACCTGTTTAAATTGGGAGGAGACAACGCGAACGATCTTTGTTTTTAACAAGTTTGTTTAAAATTGTTAAATAAAACATAAAAACAGTAAATAAAATATTAATAATCAACAAAACAATAAAGTAACTACCCTGCACAAATTCCCCAGGGCAGTCGGCCTCGTCTTCTCCGTCGGGACAATCTTCTCTACCGTCGCACAGCTGGTCTTCGCAAATCGATCTGCCACTTTCGTAGCAACGGAACGTGGTATCACCGCGGCAATTCAGTTCGTTTTCGTCTTCTCGATTATACACCGGGCTGAAGATCTCCCCACCTCCAGATGGATACTCGGTATTGGCTTCGGTATCGGCCTCGTTGACATTATTGCTGTCATAGGGGTTTTCGCCAGCATTGTAACCACCATCAGGTATTCTGTTGTCGTAGTCAGTATTTTCATCGCCAGTTCTGTCGTCAGGCTCACTCGTTGACGGCTGAATGGTGGCCGGAATAATTTCCGGTTCTGGGTTGCGGGGTTCTTCTTTTGGTTTAGAGAAAAATAAAATTGTAAGTTGACAGCATACATTTGGCTATCTCGCAAATGTTTATGTTTTTTATTTGCTACGGGACAACACAAGGGGATGATAGCAATTTATTTAATGATATAGCGATGATGAGACTGTACTGATTTTGTCTTCCATTGAATATTAAGCCTGGTGAAGACACGGTCCATACAGATGAGAAAAGGGAAATAGCTCTGCGTCACCTTGGAAATTTGGCCTAAGCACTACAACACATATAAGATGTAGGACTAAGCGGGGAGGAAAGTAGACGTCTTTATGGTTCAAAATAGGGTCACAAATGAAGCACACACTGATGTAGGACTTAAGCGCTATAACACACAATTACGGACAGTACAATAAGAGGTACAACATTTTTAAATACGCACGTATATACAGATTTAAGTTGTTAGTTTTCAAGTTTATATTAATATTCTCAAGCTTAAGAAGCAGCGCCACCTACAACCAGCGAGCTACGTAAGACTTCAACCCTTTTTGTCTAGTATTGTTTAATATCATTATTTTTTCCCGTCAAAAAACCATTGCACACAACTTTCACCATTTTCTTCTTAAATCTAAGACATATAGTGTCAGGAGGAAAATTATTATACAACCGGAGACTCAATATTTACAGGTTTTTGCATATGAGGTTTGCAAACCCAACTAATGAAAAGAGATTTCATGAAAATATTCAACATACGATACCACTCAACAATCCAATGTAACCAGTCGCATGTAAAAATTCCCAAACAAAAAACCTAAATTTCCCTTTTTTCCCACACAACTTTTTTACTTGTTCATTTTTGTTGAAAATTGTCGTAAATTTGTTCACCTATTTTTACTAATGTTACCCAGATGTTTGTAAAAAAAAATATGAAAAGCTGACCTGTCTTCGCCTCGCTTTGGTTAAAAATCCAGCAGGTAACATTGCAAACTAACTTCTAGTATCTAAAAATCTTTGTAAATAATTGAGCTTTTCAATAAAAGAAAATCTAATCCAATCGGGTAGAGGAAATTATTGTAGATAAATACATACTATCAAAATAAATCTAGATGCGTGTACCGATAAAATGTCCTATTGCGACATTTGGAAGTTAAACCTACTTAGGCAAATGCCCTATATAAAAATTGTATAGTGTATTCCCATTTCTATCAAAGAAAAAGTCTACCCTTTTAAATTTATTTAATACCGGAAATTCTGTTCCTTTATTTGAATGGATGAAAAGTTTCCAATTTTTCCATCTACCACTTTCAAAAATCGAAAATTCTCTCAAAACGCCTAAATTCCCACGATATGGTATCACTGGGTCAATCCGATAACACCTTTTCTCAATGAACTTGAACCATAATATTGCGATATCTGACAGGCGAAAATACTGTTCCCTGCTTTCATGGAGAAAGATGACGATACAAAATAAACATTTAAAATTGGAAAATTTAATGTATTTCACATAAGGTCTGTTCCTTTACTTTTGTAGTAAGAATGGAAAAGACTGTCAAAATGGCAGTGGGGGGGCATAAATTCTCTCACAGAAAGAAACACTTACGAAAGAGTTAGGGAACGCTTTTGTGGTAATCTATGAAAATGACAGATACATAATTAAAAAAATTCAAGAAAGTTGTACGAAAAGTCGTTAAAATATATTATAAACTCGAAGAATTTCCTAATTTACAAAGTGAATTTGCGATGAAAGTGATTCGCAATTAATCGAACTTCTTCTTCTTAAATCCAAGTATATGGAAGAGTTTGTACTGACTGAACTACAAGCATTCGAGAAGAGGGAAAAGCGAAAGATTGGCCTTTCTTACTCCTTACAGCGGCAAGAATTTATAGTAGCCACTTTCTAAAAGAATGTAAGGAGAACATTCAATTTTATTTTTCCGACTGTTGATACCATTTTAATACGCAAGAAATCAAAAAAAATGCACTCGTATGTCAAATAGGACAACAAATTTCAAATCAGCTGTTAATTGTAAGGTGACTGACAGATTTTTCAATTCTTACACCGAGAAATATGTTGAGTAAAAATTCGTAAGATTCTCAGTGGAGCGTGGAGGGGTAATACATTGCTCTCTCTCTACTCCGCTCTCTATTACGAATTTTTCGAGTTAAGGAATGGCATTGCGTAAAAATTCGTAAAAAATCGTAAGATATAAAAGTAAAGGAACAGACCTATAACTCTATCAGTGGTTATTTTTAAAATAAAAATCATTGGAAATGGAGCGAATCTATTTCCGTACGGTTCAACAGAGATATCAACCTGTGACCACTATAACAAGCCCCATGAACTTGCATCTCGACAGCAAGTCTCTAACATTGGGTGCATTAACCACATTCACATTTGACAAATTGTCAATCAACTAGTAAGAGACGGAAATTTGATGTATTTGCGGTTAGTGTCAGTTTGCATTGATCAAGACTGAATTTAATGAAAGTGTTGTTGGGGTACTCCCTTTGGCAGCTGTCAGACTAAATAAACTATGAAGTTTGAGGTTAAGCTTGATGCGGGCCAAAATGTTTTCATTTTACCGAATTTTGCAGCATTTGCGGTAGGTACACTAAAATGTGTAGACGACAGTGAGGTCGAATTAATTACTCTTATTACTGTAGATATAGATTTTACTGTCAAATTTGGCAAGCATCCGTCAGTTAATGGCATTTATTTTCAAATGGGGACGTTCAATTACCTAGTTTAGTAAGTCTGACGTGTTGTAGTTTTTGTTTCGATTGGGCAGTTTCTTTGGCTGACATTTTATGGCCGGGTAGCCATCCAAGTCAAGTGACTATGTATTAAGTTGACAGTTTGTATATGTGACGCTCGTTACTTATTTATCTCTAATTCTAACTATCTGTCATTCATTCGAAATAAGTAATAGCAAGTTGTGATGGTGTTAGCTACTTTAACTACAGCGTTGAAACTCGTGACTGTTCGAAGAAGCGGAAATAAATTAGCTGAATTAAATTAACAACTGATAAAACCACGGATTGGTTTCACTGTCAACAAATACAACTTTGCATCTTGCTCCCTTTCACAAGTTGTAACTGTTGAACTCGCATAGGTGAATTTTAACTGTGACATTAGTAACAAAATCTGTCTCAAGTTAAAAAAAGCTACTTAAAAAAAAATGCCTGCTAATTTATTTAAAAAAAGGAAACTTAAAATACACCACAAGTGCAAAAATAGTTGGAAAAATGTTAACTACGGGTTCGAATTTACTTGCAAGACATAATGACAGCGCTGCCAACATGTAAAGATGATCATAAATTATGGCTTTTAATTAACTTTATTGACTATTTTCTCTGTCGAATGAATTGGAATGAATACGGCGCTTGGTACATAATAGGTTCGATTTTTGCAAACGTAAAATTATTAAAAAATTGCTAAGAAACTGTGCGAATGCGACCAAGTACTGAGAAAATGAGAGAGAAATCCATTTCCCCTCTTTTCATTTTTTCGTAATTTTCTACTCGCCGAATTTCGACCGAAAAATGAAAACTGACAACTAAGTGACAGCTCAAAAGTTTGACAAGTTTAAACTCTATTTATATTCGTCTTCAACGATGTCTGAGGAAGAAGTTGTAATCGAATATTCTCCTAGAACATATCAGCGCATTCAAAATGGTAAGTTTTACAGGTATTTAGCTTATAAAAAATTCAATTCCAACTTATTGCTGCATTTTACGATAATGTCAAAATGACATTTCTTAAACTTTTTGTATAAGAAAACCGATCAGGTACTTCACTTGAAATTGAGAGATTTCACTCTCGATTTTTGATTTTTGACGTTTTTCATTTTACTATGCTGAAAGTACACGAATGAGCCTACTGGCTTACAGACATTTATATCCACAGGTATGTCAAAAACGGTGACATCTCTGTCAGGCCAACAGGCAACCAAAAAAATATTGTGACGACTATCATACTGAGGGTGTCACTCTTTTGGGATTTGTATAGAAATATTGACTGCAGTGTTGCCACAAGTATCCCTTTCTCTTTTTCTACTGGCAAATTCGTAAATGTCACTTCGAAGATATGTAGTATTTAAACGTTCTCCTTAAAAAAAAACTAAGACACGCGGTCGTGTCTAAAGAGACAGATTAAAGCGAGTAGAAATCTACCCTTCTTTTCTGAACTAACATGAGATGCCTCACTCTACACTGCTTCTATGCCCATGAGAGCGCACAGTCCCGGACTTTGGAATCGTGGCATATTGATAGAGTCTAAACTGAAGGCTGATTTCAAATTCTTGGTCATAGTTACCCCTTTTGTTTTAATGGGAACTTGATTGGTATAGCTATATATGGTTAACAGCTAGTGCATTAATATTTAAACAAACAACTCACTTTTGACTATAAAATTCCAATAGTTAAGTTAATAAAGAAATAGAAAGTCACCCCCTTTCCCGTTAACCCTTGTCGTAAGCTAAAAACCTATCGATTGGTTGTAAGAGCCATTTTCGGAGTTTTTTTGAACTTTTGCTGGCGACACTATTTTTTGGTTCAACGCTCTCAGTGTGGATTACTATGGAAAACGATTTGCATCAACAAATTTATTAACCGGGCGACTTGACACTCTTTTTCGTGTCGAAATACAGAGAACGAAGCTGATAATATTGAAGAGGGTTTTTTTTAAGTCGAAAAAATTCCTTTTCCTCGATCAACAGACAATCGAAAAGCAAAAATACCCCCACAGGTAATCATAAAAGTTAGTTTTTGTAGACGACGTAGCATTTTGTATACCTACCCACAGTTATTAGAACTACTGATAGAATCCAAAGGCCTATTTAACAAGAAAGATTACGCCCCCTACAGTAGGAACAGTACTAACCACCACCTAAAGTTAGAGTTTTCTGTATGATTGGGTCCCTCTGAGCTTAATTGAAAAGCAACTAACTCATAGAACACATCTCGTTTGAAGAAAAAACTATCACAAAGTGCATGCCTTTACGTCGATGCTTGATCCAAGACTTATCTGAGACGTATCCATCGTTTGACCCTATGGCCTCGAAGGGTAGCAATACAAATTCAACCCCACAAATCAACTCACGTTAAGGATGAATATTTGTTTTTACAAGTCACAAAACTACGTTAGAAAAATGTACAAAAGCGTTAGTCAATTCTCAGTTACGACGTGCAATACCCTAGGTTAGTAGAACGAATTTACAATCACGTGCGAACTTGTTAGTAAACCACTAAATCTCTCCCAGTCAGAGCAAAAAAAATACCTTCTTCCGGGCAACCAAACTCATCGGTCCGGTCTGAACAATCCGCGTAAGAATCGCACACCTGATAGCACTGAATAGCCATACCATCACCACACCTAAACCCACGCTCTGGATTGGCTTTGCAATCGTAGGGCTCTTCCCCTTCATTACCATCTTCCCCGCGGGGATCCGATTCAGGAGCAGGGTTCTCGTACTCGTTGTCAATTGGAGCAATGGGCTCAGGCTTCGTATCCGTATCCGAGCCGTAAGTACTGTCGTAGTCGTTATCAATTATTGGCGAGCTAGTAGAAGTCGGTGGGCTCTGAGTCGACGATGAGTTCACAAAGTAAACATTATCCTTGACTGGCGGAACATTATTTATATCTGTCGAGGAGTCACACCACGAGGGGATCATGAAATGAAAACGCCTTTCTACCACAACAAACACTCACCACTAATATGACGGTAGACGTAGTTGTCGTCCAGCTCGGCGCCGACAGAGCCGATCTTCGAATACTTCGAGATATGGAGTTGCAGGTAGGGGCCGAACTCGTCGCCCAGCTTGCCAGTGATTTCCAGTTGTACCGTCACATGAACCTTGAAGGGGTCATTTGTCCGACTAGAGGAGACAAACCAAAGTTAAGGACCTGCACCCGCTTGAGTGACATTTTCAACTTACGAAACATCGATGAGACTGACTTTGATGGTGTCGTCCTCGTCAACGGTCTCACTCCAGTCGTTGAACAAGTCTCGGAAACCAACTTCCATTTCGCGGTGCAGCTCCATGAATTCATTGCTGTCCTTGTTGCGCAACTCATCGGACCATATCTCGGTCGCGATGAAATTTACTCGATCTGCGGAAAGTAAAACAAAAGTTTGAAGGTGGGTTTTCATTTTGCAATCGGACACAACTTACAGTAGGAGATTTCGTTGGCCGACTCGTTGTCAACGTCGACAGCGTATTCCTCGGCGGAACCCTCATAGTCATCGTCGTAGGTGTCCTGGCGCTTGGAACGCTGCTCGTGGGCACTCCTAAGCCTGCCTGATTTTTGTGCTCTATTCGGTTGAGCACGGGCTGCTCGCCGCTTTTCTCCATTCTCAGTTGTTGTGGCACGTCGCCGATGGAGCTTCTTCTTAGGAACTGCAGCCGCCTTTGCGGCTCTGTGCTTTTGGGCATTTCCATCAGAACTGCCAAGCAGGCGATTCAACTCACGCCGAACGCGTTTCACGCTCTTCATCAGCCAGCCATCGCTACTTGCGTCTGCCTCGTCGTCGGCATTATCCGCACCGACAGTTGGGCTGCTGTCCTCTTCGATGTCGTCGACAGGCTGTAGCTCATCTTCGAGCAGATCGTATATGTCCAGCAGGTCGTCGTTTTTGTTGGCAGTTTGCTGGGTTTTCGTTGTAGTTCGCCACCGGTCGGCCGGCTTTGTGTTGCCAATATCAGCGTCGGTGAGTTCGTCGAATATTAAATCGGAATTTGAATCGATTTGCTGGAAAAGTCAAAATTGAAATTTATTTATAAAATAATAAAAATAAATAGTAAGGTGGGTGTTTTGAAGAGTGCGTATATAACTGCGAAGAGAATGCACACTCAAAGTGTGGGCATGGTTCCAAATACGAATCTTTGGAGACACTGGACACTGCACCAATGAAAATATGACCTAAAGGTTAGGAATCTATGCAAGTGACTTATGCAGAAGCTGCAGGGAGGTAGAATTTATGTTGGTAACCAAATCAACCAACCATTGTTCGAAACTAAATGTCTACGATGGTGGATAACCATCTGCAAGTTCAATTTTGAAGACAATATTTGACTGTATAACCGTCGCTAAAAGACCTCCTCGTCATTGACAGCATGGCGCATATCCGCTTACAAAGCTTTTCAATTCGTACATTTTCAATGTGCAAGCAGAAAATTTCCCTAATTTTCTATACAGACAGCTTTTTCGAACAAAGCTTCAAATGAAACTGAACAAAAAGGGAATTTCTCTCGTATCCGAATTTAGTTGTCCGAAAGCTGTTCCATCCCTGACAACAACCAGAATTGCTGAATACGTCGAACTTTTGATGAAAATAGGTTTAAAGCAAGAATATGCAGGGAAATTTCGTAGAAAACATGAGAAGGCAAATGAAATGAGCTTTCCAACAAAAGTTTAAGGTAAACACTTAAAAGTACTTAGCGAACTTGATCGTTTAAATCAAATTGGTTACAGAATTGTTAAAAGTATTAAGCGAATTTGATCGTTTAAACCAAATTGGTTACAGAATTGTTAAGGTATATATTTTCCGTACGCTAAAAAAGTTGGACTGGAGAGAGCTAGAAAAAGAGGGAATAGCTACACTTCTATAAAAATGCCCATTGAGGATGTTAAGAAATTTATTTCGACTGGTTTGGTAGGGGAAGGGTTAAAAGTAACAGGGTCAAGTTGCAACATTTAAAGGTTCCCCTTTAAATAAAGAGTCGCGTGAAAGATAAAAATGTTGGTCTTCTCCAAAGAAAACGACGTGCCGATTCAAGCTTTGTATAGACAGTCATTTGGAGGCGTACTGTGTGAGGTCCGACAAATTTTAAGGCTTGTAACTTTTTTGTACTTTTGTTTTTTTCACACGCAAGAAATACAAGCTTGTTTTCTCTAGCTATGCGATTATCTCTTGGGGAATTTTGTGCATATACAGGGTGGGCCAAATACAAGTTTCATTTTAAAAATGCAATAAAATGAACAAAATTAAATGTATTACGGCTTTATTAGCAACAGAAAACATTTCCATTAATTATGGACCGACGCGAATGGTCGTGCGCCTTCAATTGCCGAGTCAATTGAACCTTGTAAGCGAATAATCCGAGATCTTCGTGCAGAAATTTCATCAGGCTACTGCGTGCAATGTTGAGCCGAGTTGATGTTCGTGAATTGAGTCTGACACTCTCGGCTACAGAAGTCACATTCTCGTCTGTGCGCACCGTACGACGACGGGGACCATGAGTGTTGTCCACTAGCATGCCAGTCTCACGAACTTTTTGCACAAACTTGACAGCAAGCGCGGTGGGTGCTTCATTTCAGCCAAAACGCACTGTTTGGGCTACACAGCACTTTGGAAATAAGTTTTTAATATTTTCCAATGTTGTTCAAATGTAAATCGACTCATTTCGTTTCGCGAAGGTATGATACTGACTTTCTGTCAAGATTTCAAGCGGCAAACAGCTGTCAATGTCAAAATAACCTATGATTTAAAAGGAAACCAGTAGATGGCCCACCCTTTAGATGAGCTTTGTGCGGATTCCTGTTCTTATTTTGTTGTGTTATTAGTGCTAAATTTAATGGCGGGGCTAGTGTTAATATGGAGTACAGAATGCATTTGTCCAGACGATGTAAGGCTTTGCTCAAAGGCAGGCCCAAGAAAGAGAACGGAGAGTAAGGAAATCTGCCATTTTAACCGGCACTCCAGAGAAACGAGCGTTTCTTGAGGAACAAAATAAAAGCATAACCCAAAAGTTCGCCAGGACCAAATCAAAAGGCAGGTGAAGGAAAGGACAAGTTAATTGTGAGTTTGTTCTTCTCTTTTAACCTGTTTTCAATAAATTTTCTTGAAAACAGATGACACAAATTTTTTTTTTAATAGGGGTGATATTTTGACATTTTTTAAGCAGACTTTATCGAATTTTTTTTGTGAATTTTGTAGCCTAAATTTGGTTGTTTTCTTTAAAATTGGTTTGGCTGACTCAATTGCAAAATTTTAGGAGCAGATTCAAATAAAGTCGAAAGTGTTACTTCCAGCCCCGCTTTCCCCCGCTAGTGACAGATGACTGTCAATTTGTAACGACTCTGGTCGACTATATTTGATTGTTAACGTAACGTTTACTACGTTAGGTATACAATCGAAATGTCAACTGAAGAATCAGTTGAAAAATACCTTCCAAGTAAATAGTTTTCAGGAGGGACGGGTCGATGTTGAAATGGAAGACAACAAACTGTGCGTGACTTGAAAGGCTCATATCTTAAATCATGTAAAATCGTTCATATGTCCATCGGGGCGGGACTGGTCCAATTTTTAAGTGACTCTGCCGCATAGATCCGGCTAAATTTGAGCGATGGCCTTGATTATGTTTTCTTTAGGGCATCGATCGATTGCGGCTTATTTGCATACCCCTGCGACTTAAGGAATTCTTCACAAGAAGAAGTCTAGGGGGGTCAAATCGGACGCTCTTAATGGCCAATTCACGCTACCTCCGCGAGAGATAGCCATGCCCTCAAATCCTTCATGAAGAATGTCCATCGTGCGCTTGTTGTGTGGCATGTAGCCCCGTCCTGCTGGAACCAAATGTCGCTTAGCTCCATATCGTTTAATTTGGTCGTATAAAAACGAATCTTAGCTCGCTGTTGATGCTGATGGCCTCACAAACTTCATTTTTAAAAAGTACGGACCAATGACACCGCCGCCGGCCGGCACAAAATCGACACCAAACAAAAACTATTTGTGGATGCGGTAAACCCCCGCGTGGGTTGGCATCGTTAGATAGATATACGGCAATTTTTCGCAGTCTTTGGCCATAGGTTAGGTTTTGGAAAAATGCGCCTCGTCGCTGACGACGATTTTCTGACTAAAATTGGGGTCCTCCTCCAAACGCACCGAAGCCCAGTCAGCGAGCAAACAGGGTTTTCTATTGTCATTAACTTTGAGCTCCTGCATCAGTTGAATACGGGTATATGCAGACGCAAAATTGACAGGTTGAAGCCTGTGAAAGGGCGACTTCTTGTGTACAGAAAGGAATGACTGCCTCGAGTTCTCCTAAAAACTTTCAATGACCGCAGCAATGTTATCGGCCGATCTGCCATTGCTTCCAGGTTCGCATTGGCTGATTGTTTAAAGAACCTGTTGTCTCATTCCACCAAACGTTGGAGGGTTTTCCTGAAATTAGGCCACCAAACTTTGAAGGGCCACCGCGTCTGCGTATGAAATGACCAACTGGTCAATCCTGGTGATGACTTGACATAAAAAAAAACTGAATAATAAAACAACCGATTAGACAGACCCCACCAAAACAACATGGCCGTCACAGGCTACCAGCATCGACCCCTCCCAATTGAAAACCTCTTTAGTATGTTTACATCTTGGATTTCCCGAAGGCAGTTAAAAGCGCATTCGTCGGAATGTACTGTCAACTGCATTGATGTACCCATCATTTCTTTGGTGATAAGCTTTTCAGCAAAATACTCCACAATTAAGCAGAAAATGCATAAAACTAAAACAGAGGCCTATACCAGTCTAATTTTTGAACTTTATCTATCACAATTTTGGACACAATCCAAGCCAGTTGGCGTACCATCACCTTTACAGTTCACACCCACGCATCTCTGCCATTTAAAAAAAAAAAACCTCAAGAAAAATTAAATAGTTGATCAAACAAATATTTGATTTAAATTTAAAGTTCAACTTAAATCGCCGGCACACTTTTACCCGGGCAAGTATGAAGGTCACACTCAAGAAAAAGACCATCATGCTAATTCCTTTTCAATGTTTTACAGGCAAAAACATTCCGGCCGGTACACCCAGCGGTATTCCTCTTAATTGATTTCGGATTACGTAATATTTCTGCATGAATTGCTTCTTTTCGTGTTTTCCTTTTATATACACTTTGACAGGTTTATAGTTTCATAATTGTCCGCGGGTCTGGGGCAATGTACTTTTGGACATTTTTACTGAATGAATTATTGCCAGAGCTGTGATTTAGTTGCCATTTGGTCAATGAATATAGTTTATTGTGGAAAAGAATGTTATTGCTAAAAGTGTTTATGGAAACACCTAAGAAAAAGGTTACCACACCGCCCGTGGTTGGCGTTTTGAATTTTCAAACAGTCTTCGGTTAGACTGGACGTAAGTCAATTATGTCACATGATAGAGGAAACCACGAGCGTTGTTTGTTTTGAAAAAAAGTCAACCAGCTGACAGTTTTAGAGAGACTGAGCTGGGTATGGGTCCGAGTATCTTTGGCGAAACTTTTACCTTTTAAATTGAATATTCGTAACTTTATATTGACACCGAGAACATCTGCGGATATTTTCTTTCTGTAGATATACAGATTTATTGGCTTTGAAAAAATTCCGACAAATCGCCATCCAAACCATCAGGTAGAATTTATAGCAACGTCTTAAATTAAGCACTGATTCAAGGCTTTGGAGCTTTCAAATTAAAAAAAAAATCGTTCGACCGTCGACTACTTCTCCGCTGAACTCGGTGCAGGAAAATAGTATTTTTGTTGAGCATTTTTGTCAGTGAAACAAAGTAAATTGGAATCTTCCATACAGTCTGTCTTGAAATGCATATTAAAGCGGTTCAACTTGTCAGACAGAACAACCAATGCACAGAGCTTTTCACTACAAATGACAGTCGTGGTGACGAAATCAAATGATGGGCACTCCCCTGTCTGATCTTAAGTCTGGTAGGTCCAACGTCCAACCATATTCAACTTAAGGGGGAGTGGCTGGAGGGTTAGTATGTTGAAATACTGAGCATGGAAACTTTTTTTAGATCCATCACCTCTTGCGATCGCCTGACAAAAATTTGAGACAACTGTTGCGTCCTTTAATTCCTTTCTAAAAGTGGGTGGTGGCCAAAACCACCCTAAAAATCTAAAAGGTCCAAAAAAAATACCCACCATCTGCTTATCGATTTAAAGTCCGCGCATACTACAGCATTAACAGAGGCCTAGGCTAGTTTTGGCATCCTTGCCAAATTTGTCAGGCTATGGCGAATAACGACGGAGAATCCTCGCTGGAATCCATTAAAAGATTAGAAACAACTTCAACGAGACCTTTGACATCAGAAACGGATATAGACAAGTTGATACGCTGTTAGGTGACTTCTTCGACAACATATTTGAGAAAGTTGGGCGTGCCTCGCATGACAACTGCGGGGTCACAGTTTTTCGACAGTCTGTCAAGTTGCTTCCACCCGGTGATGGCATTGACATGATTAGCAAACTTTTGCGAGCTGTCATCGGCGAGTTAGCAAATTTTGAGACAAAAAAACAAAACAATAGGTTTGGTCTTCAATGAGGACAAATCAAAGTACATGTCAACAAGAAGGGACACCCAATATCGACAAATCGGACAGAAAGTCAAAATAGACAGCTACGACTTTGAGGTAGGGAGGGACTTCGCTGTCAACTTGGAAAATGACATCGTCTCATAAATCAAGCAAAGAAATAAACTCTTCAATCTCTGTTACTTTGATTTAAGAAGGGAATTAAGTATAAAGGCCTTGTTATTACATCATAATAGATCTACATTGATCTAAAAATAATAATAAAAATATTTTATCATTTGCACATGTCGTTGAACGCTATGTCCGTCCATTGTAATTTGGCAAACAGACAGAATAAATGAGAGCCAAATTGACAGATGTGGCTTCAACAATATGGCCGCTATCAACTGTCAAAGATCGAAAATCATTGGACCCTTTATAAGACGCATGTATAATCACCAAAGGCGGTTGAAGAGATCCTTGATAATTTAGAGCGCAAAACTGGTAAGTTTCGATTGCGTTGCCAGGATTTTTAGGAGGAGATTTAACGACGAACTCTAAGACCACCATTAACTTTGTTAAAAAGTGCGAATCAGTTGTATAAGTTGGCTAAGTCATGAAGAGTTACTGACTCCTAATGTCTTCGAGTTCACCCCGAAGTAACAAAAACACAGTAGAAGAAAGACTTTGCCTTGGGTGGCTGCGGGCTGTTAGTCAAAGGCAGCTTTGATAGAACGACGCGGACTTTACCTTAGGTGGAAGGAATAATCAAACAGGATTGCTGATATCGGATTCGGATCTCCTAAGTTGAGTTCATGATTTTTTTTAATCTTTTTCCATTTTTCAGACTCCCTCCCAAAAGAGATTTAGAATCGATCACCGAGTGGACGTGATCGGATCGTTTCCATCACACACTGAATTAGAACATAACGTAACAAAGCCAAAGACTGCGCTAACTGGAGCGACGTTTACTGACACATTTTGCTCACTTTTACTCGTTTTTTTTTTACTTCAAAGCAAAACTGTGTTAGCCCAAATTCGCACATAAAGAAATAAGAACAGCCCAACCGACAGATGTGGCATGCAAGTCTGGAAGCACAAACCTACATTGAAACCAACAAGAGTTGGAAAACTGAAAATCACTTGAAGTAAGCAATTACCAAGTTGGGCTTGAAAGACAAAATTTATGGCGGAAACTATAGATAAAAGCGACTTACGGAACTACATTGGAAAAGTTGGAAAGCCTGTAAAATTGAGTTTAAAGAAGAAAGAGTAGGTATGTGAATAAAAAAAGAGTATTGGACCTAGAAAAGAGCCCTGGGGTACCCCTAAAGTGAAAATCATGGTATCGCTCGCATATAATCAACCTCCACCTATTTGTGACCTAGTTCTAAGGTAAGATCTAAACCAGTTTCACATGAAGCGACGAGTTCCTGCTTTTTCGAATTTTTCCAATAGAATAATGCGGTGACCGACTATGTTACACTGTTTGGAGGTCATAATGAACAGCCAAGCAGAACAATTCTTATCTACTGTTTAGGTTTGAAGTTATTTTCCCACAAAACTGTAGTAGTTCATCTTCGGTTGATTTTCTCTTTTAAAGGTCAAGTTGGGTTGCATTACAAAACTTAAGCAGGTACCTTTTGGGAGATAACTCAATAACATTCCTACAAATCTTTGAAAAAACTGACTTGTAACTGGAAGAAGCTCACAGTTAATTCATAGAGCTTTCTTAAATGACGATACCAGATCAGCACAACTGAACTTTTTTTAAAACAGCCCTCAAGCATGCAGCAATTTTTGAGAAATTTATTAGAAACACTAGCTGTTTTTTATTATCACCTATGATCCATATAGATCATCGATTTATATGCATTTACATCAACAGCACATGATCCTGCTTCTCATCGAGATCACGAATCATGATCTGAAAATTATTTCTACTATTTGCGACTAGGTGGCTTGTTTTATTTTTAAATGTTGGTGTGCCTGCAAACGATAGCCACACAATCACGTTGCCAGACTAAAAACTAGAACACAAAAAATCAATAGATTTTTTTTCGCATTCGAATAAACTCCCCATCCGTATTCCGAGTTATTTTGTTTTTTCTCGTTCTATAAGGGTATGTCCAGACCAGCAAAACATTTGATAAACAATTAAATACCCATATTCCATATTTATTTCTAAACCACTTATTAAACAAAACAATTTTTATGAAATGTTTAGAAATGTTTTGCTGGTATGGAAATGGACACCAAAAAAACATTTATGAAATGTTTCACAGTTACCCAATCGTGATGGGAAATAATTTTTGTTTTACAAGTATCCTTGCAGAAAGTGAGCGCTGTTTTTCGATTATTATTTCTTTTTAAATAAAATAAAAATGCCCAGAAAAGCTTTGAATTTAATACGATTATTTGAATTAAATCGCGTGTCGCGTGATTGCCGAGACCAAAATTACAAAAATAAAAACTTTAGTCGTTGCCAATAATCCCACCACATTATTTTCTTCTAGTCCAAAACAGGATAAAGTTGAAACATTTCATAAACCTTTACCCCCGTATTAATAAACAAATATGCAAAATGTAAGCAAGCTAGTAGACGTCAGATAGCATACAAAAATTTGATGTAACTGCTGAGTAACGAGTTGATAACTTTTATGCAGTGTTTATTAATACAGGGGTTAATAAATAAATTTCAGAAATCTTTCTTTTATAAATGTTTATAAAATCTGTCCGATTTGCTTCAGAAACATTTCATAAACATTTCTGAAATGTACACATTTCATAAACATTTCTGAAATTTTTCGGTGGTCTGGATACACCTTAATATGCCGAGATAAACTCAAGCGGCAGCAGCAAAATATTGTTCATGTGTTGCATATTTGAACATAAAATACTAAATTTGTTTCACAAAAATATATTTGAAAAGAAAAATTATGCAAATAAGATTCAAATATGGTAACACCCCCGACTTTGCAAGTGAAATGACATGTGCCTTGTGTGACGTCACGTTGAGAAGAATATTTGCAAGATGGCTGGTGGCAATATGAAGTTTGAAATACCCTTCACAATTCCAAAATTAAACTTTTCAATGATCCGTTTTGTTTTATTTTCGTGATCTGATCCGAATCAGATCACGCTGATAATAAAAAACAGCTACTATCAGAACGACATGAATTAGTATTTTCTATGGCACCGATTAATTTTTAAACTTCAAGAGGGGTTATATAGGTTAAGATAAACCACTTGTACAAAAATTGTATTAGACAACTTGTACAAAAATTGTATTAGGTCGGACCAGGTCATGGTTGGTGCAAACTGGTCATAAAAAGCTGTTTATAGCATCGATTCGAATAACATTCGGTTCTGTTTGCAACGGAAAATTTGTGTAACATGATGTTAACTACTAATTCCCTAACATTTTTAACACAACCTTCAGCCGAATGAGTCTAAAGTGGTAATAGTTAGTACACAGGATTTTTGTAGGAGCTTTTAAGACTCAGATTTCCAGGGTTATGAAAGCCTTAGTTCTTTGTTTTTTTTTTTGCATTAGTTCTTTGTTTGTTCTAAAGCATTTCGTTTTTAGTTTGTTTATAGTCTTGCCTTCGTTAAAGAGGGCGTTCAAACGCAAGGTTTAGAAGAACTTTTCCAATACAACTTAGAGGAAATGAGGAACCACGGACAATAAGGTACTTAAGGGATCGACATTAAATGGGACATAGCAGAATCAGTACAAAAGTACAAAATTATACACCTACCCTAAAACTCACAAGTAAAACTGCGTTTGAGCTTCTTATAGTTAATTTTCTGACAACACTGTTATGACCTGACAGTGCAGGAACTATCGGAAATGTTAAACAAAATCTCAGTCAGTTTTAATTACTTGATCATTTCTCACGTATGCTGAAATTCCCATTTTAAAGCTTCCATAAGTATGGTCTAGACATATATTTGAGCAACTCTAGTAGAGTCTCTCATAAATCTGGCTATGCGATGCTAAATTTGCTCAAATTTCAAAAAGCTTAAACGATTTTAAACGCCTGTACAATGTATATCAATAGCAGGAGCTAGGTTTATCGGACCGGCTTCGCCCTTTCGTATTGACTACCCAAGTCCCGCTTACATTTCGCAAAGTGATTTATTTGGACAATGCATACACATACTCCAAGTTTTACAACTTTAGCCTAGAGAATTAAAGTAATACATTTTTTTTTTTTTTTTGTATGGGAGATATGCCCCGCACCTTTCTACATTACTGTCCGCATTTTGTAGAATGCTTCCAACAGAAAATATAAGTTTATTTAAAAAATTTTAAGGCTAAATCTATGTTCATAGAGACATTTGCGATAAAGTTTTTAATAAATTTGTTGCTTGCCTTGACTTTTGGTGTGATTTCACGTTCTCCTAGTACCCGCCCGCTGGCAGCAAATGGCGCTAAAAGCAGATTACATTATGTGCCATGAACCCATCTACCAGAATGGTGGTAATATGAACTTTTTTCCCAACACAGTTCGGAAAGGGTGGCCATAAATGTATCACCCCGTCAGAGGGTGCAATAACTTTTGCAAATGGCGGGCGTCTGTCAGTTTTGTTTTGATACCTAAGCCGACTACTTTTTGTTGGAAAAATTCGCTAGCGACTTTCTCGGAACGTGGCTTTCCGAGCAAATTTTCCAACCGTCCTTCATCCTCTGATCAAACACCTAAAGGAGTTTAAAAGCTTGCCTCGCAGAGACTGCAGCAAAACGTGATAGAAGAGTCGCCGGAAGGCCTCGTAATCAGCGTTGCCGCTAAGAGAAAATAAAATCCGCTAGACCACAACATAAAATCCGCTTGAAATGTTAGTTTTTGAATCGCAAAAATCCGCTAGAATTCGCTAAAATATCAGCTGAAAGCATAAGTTAAAAAAATACATACAAAATATTTAAAAGTAAATTATTATTGAACAAAATAAATAAAAAAAAAAAAAAAAAATCAACAAAGTCAAGATAACAAAAAAAAAATTCAAGTATAGAAAAAAACGTTTTTAGAAAAAAAAAAGTTAAAAATTACAAATTTGTTTCCAACTCAAAGATTCATCTATTTCTAAGTTTGAAGTAGAGAACTCGGCTATAGTTCTTGAATCAGATTGCGATTTTGTTGGCTTTCCGATTTTACTTATGACGCCGTCTGGTAGATCGTAATTATAGCAGCTCTTGTTCATCACTTTTAACATGGTTTGTAGTACCAGGGTTTGGTAGTAAAAAATCGCTAGAATGCACTAGATTTTATTTTAGCGACAACATTTTATTAAAAATCGTCGGGAGTCTTAAAAATCCACTAGATTTAGCGACAAAATCGCTAGAGCGGCAACACTGCTCGTAATGCTCTTTCCGACGAGAATATCACAACAGACGACGTGCCACAAGCAATTGTCCATTACACGTTCATTTCTGCAGCGCATTTTATTGAAATCAAGTTTTTCAGTTGGTCCCTAACAAAGATCAAAAGTTCTTCAGTTACTGCCTACAGACCGTCAATCTCGCCTAAGCTACGTTTAGGGTCTACTGAACCTCAACGACGAAGTGTTTGATTTTCAGTAAAAAATCATCGTTAATGTTGCGGCCCATTTCCATCTGAACAAATATGAAATTTTGGACTTTTGGGCCACTGATTCCGTATAATCAAAGTACACTCAAAGTGCTCGAATAAAGTGCCATTTATGCCGAAGCGTGTCATCGAGCGTAGTTTGTCTTTTTTAACACGGTCACTGTGACTGAAAAGCTATATAGAAGCATGACCAACGAGTTTTTATTCCCGTAAATTGATGTACTTTCCAACTAAAGGAAGTGAGGTTCAAATGGGAAAATGCAACTGGTCGCTCAATATCGCCCAAATTGACCACGCCAGACTTATTTCCTTGGGTTTTTTTGTAGTCACGGGTCTATGAGAACAAGCCACAGAACCGGGTCTGGAAACTTTCAAAGAGACTAGGCGACAAGAGTGCGAGCCCGAAGCCCTTAACGACAGTTTTTGATATTTCGTTGACTGGCAAAAAGACAGGGGTCAGATTATGTTGTGTATCAAACCGTTGACTTATTATATATGGACTGCTAGTAGACAACTTCGCGTTGGTTGCAACATAAGCGCTAGCTCTCGTGGTTCGGAGCGGAATAAATTGGAAACTCACATCTGACGTTTCCATTTCGTTGCAGATAGTTTTGCTTACGACTGTGTTATTGCGAATAATTGAATAAAGATTTAAAATTAAAAAATTTAGTGTTGTATAATTGTTTGCAATTTGCAATATGATTCAAGTTTCTCTGAAAAGGGACAAATCTGTTTCCATAGGTACGACTTTCAATCAAAATGCATGAGGCAGAAAACTCATTTTGTTTTATTTAGATTGCGTAAAAAAATGGATTTAACAAGGATTGGCTTGTTGTTTTAATGACCAGAACATTGACACGGAATCAGCTGATAATAAAAGAATTTGCTCCAAGCATTTCGAAGAAAATTGCTACAAAAAAATTGGCTTTGGAAAGCAATTGTTTGCCGCATAGAGTAACCAAACTAGAGGGCCAACTGAGAGCAGAAACGGTATATTTGCCTACAAACTGTCTGCCATACATTATATTGCATAAGTATTCGTGCCTGTACAAATGAAAGGAGCGCCATTGCTGCCGCACGAATACTTATACAATATAATGTATGGCACTTCATGCCATCGGGCGGCCATTTTCTGGTGGGATTTCAAGTGGGGGCGACTGTGTTCGGCGTATTTTGTGCCCATTATAGTTACACGGCGTTCACATCACAGTTGAATTTAATGTCGTTTTCGATTTGACTTTTCAGATTTTGATCTGAGATTTCAGATTTTTGCTGACAAATCGAACATTAAATTCGAATTTTATTGGTTCTTGTGTGTATTGAGTTGGCCGCAAACATATTTTTTTTCACTTGCACTGGAAATCCATTCCAATTGGTTTTTACACATTTACATTCGAAATAATTAAATATAAAAAATCGTTTCCATACTCGGAAAATGAATAATTCAGTTAAAAAAGCTATCCTTTCAACGATATACAATTCGTAGCCGACAGCTGTGTGTCATATACATTGATATTAGTGAAAGTATGTGTGAAATCTGAGAAAAAAATCGATATTTCTCAGAGTGTCAGATTTTTGGCAAAACGAACATAAAAAGCAATCTCGATCAAAAAAAAAATTTATCTTTTTGCCAAATCGAAAACGACATAAGAGTTTATAAAGTTTATGAACTTTATAAAATGAACTAACACGTTTTTTTTACTTTTGTTAAAAGAGATTTTGTAACTTGAAGCTTTTTTTTTTGTATATTTTAAAGAAAATACACGTTTTCTAGTTGCTTTAAGTTTCGAAATCATACTGAAACAAAATGTTTTAACGCCGTTTAGGGAAAACATTTTTTTTATGTCGCGGCGAAAAATATTTTTTAATTTTACTATAAATTATAATCTGTAACTAGTACGTAAAATGAACAATAACATGTCAAGTATGCATTTGTTTAATTCTAAAAATGAATTCGATATTGCTTATAATATTGCTGTCAAATTTGTATGCATTTGGCTTTTTCTGGTAAAGGCCATAATACAAAAATCCTCGTAGATCGCATTATATTTATGTGAAATACTCGGAGTAATAAAAAAATGTTTTGATCACTTTTTGTATTTCAAAAGCATAGTGCACTTGTTTTTGTCAATTAATAATTTATATTGTCTTTTTGTTAGGAGTTTAATCACTTTTTTTGCTTTCCGATACTAATACTTTTTTTTTTTTTTTTAAATATGAATAGCATTTGCATTTTTACTGTTCCTAAGTAACATTATTGAATACTGGTCAGTGTTATTAAACGACATCAAACGAATTTGGAAACATTCACCAAGCCTAATAGAAATTTATTCAATGTTCATGTAAATTATATAAAATTCCTAGTGGAAGCTGGGTTTAACTTGCATGTTGCTAACTCATTTTTGGAACAACCCCCTACGGATTTCATTTATGCAGCTGCATGAATTTTGCTGTCAAAAATAGAATTCATACAAATAAAACTAAAAAACAACTGAAATGTGAATGGATGAATAGTTTTTGGTGCCGAATATGAATAGAGAACACGTTCTGTTATCTAAAAAACTATAATCAACATTTACTTTTTGTACATTTATTGTTATAAATCCATTTACAAATTGTTTGTAATTGAGAAATAGTGCCACCCGGCGACTAATAATACACGTATTCACAGACAGGAAAAAAAGAGCGCGCGAGAGAGGGCTGTCATTCAAAATTTGCGGGGAAAATCGGGTAGGTGCACGGGAAGTTGGCTCTCTAGTTTGGTTACTCTATGGTTTCCCGGTTCAGTGCCGACAATTTTTCCTATTTCTTGTAGAACAGAAAAATCAAATTTTATTAATATTAAATCTAAAGGTTTCCTGAGAAGCCCACATAAGGACACAGTCAAAATTTGTAAAACTATCCAGAAAACTGCGTCCTTGTATGAATTACAAAATAAATTAGGATGCAATAAGATCTATAGCCTGATAATTATAAGTACTTTAAGAAATGTGGATGTAAGCAATTTATATGACGAATTAAATTCTCATGTACTTGAATGTGATAATCTTGACAATCACAAGTATTTATTGATCAGAAATGTGATTGAAATATACGCAAAAGTGTTATTACATCATACTTCTAAATTTAATAATGAAAAACAACATAAAAAAATAATTCCAAAAAAATATACGAAAATTGTGCAATTTATGGGACAATGAAAAACGATTTTTTATTCAAATTTTGTTGGTTCCATCTATTATGAATTATTTAAACTAGCACAATTTCGAGATGACATCTATTGTAAACAATTTGAATCTTAACCGTTTCATTTGGCAAATCCACTCACGCCCAATAGGTGGCTCTAGCATTCTATGGAGAAATCCAAGATGGTTGTCATTTTGTTTCACTTATTTTCCGCATAGATCCACGAGCGGTAGTTATGTTGGCGTCATTTTCTGGCCAGAGATTGTATGGAAGTGACATTTCACTAGCAGTCCATATAAAGGGTCCGCCAAATAACTTATTTTTTTTTGAAAATGCTATAAAAAAAAACTACTGAATATTTTCTCAAATTTCTTTTCTTATTTGAAAGTACAATCCTTCCGGTTAATAATGGAAAATAGTTTCATTCAAATGGCTGCCTCGGCTGGCCATGCAGTAGCCTACACGAAGATGCCGATTTTGCCAAAAAAAATAATCTTTTCAGATGAAGCTCATTTTCATCTTGGCGGGTATGTAAACAAGCAAAATTGTCGCATTTGGGGCACAGAAAACCCGCACGCATACATTGAAACGCCGATATACCCAAAACGAGTCACTGGATGATGCGGAATTTGGTCCAGAGGCATAATTGGGCCATTTTTCTTCGAAAATGAGCAAGGAGTGCCCGTTACAGTCAATGGCGATCGTTATCGGGCCATGTTGAACGAATTTTTGTTCACAAAAATTGAAGAGGAGGATATTGGCAACATTTGGTTTCAACAGGACGGCGCTACGTGCCACACAGCCGAAGCTACACTCGATGTTTTGCGCCCTGTTTTTGAAGACCGCATTATCAGCCGCAGAGCTGATGTCGTTTGGCCACCTCGGAGCTGCGATTTGACACCGTTGGACTATTATTTGTGGGGTGCCGTAAAAGATAAGTGTTACGCCGACAAGCCAGAGACAATTGACGCTTTAAAGGACAATATTCGTGAAGCCATTGGTGAAATACAGCTGCACACAATCGATAATGTGCTTAAAAATTGGACCGATCGTGTAGGCTACTGCATGGGCAGCCGAGGCAGCCATTTGAATGAAATTATTTTCCATTATTAACCGGAAGGATTGTACTTTCAAATAAAAAAAGACATTTGAGAAAATATTCAGTAGTTTGTTTTATAGCATTTTCAAAAAAAAAGAAAGTTATTTGGCGGACCCTTTTCCTGCGCACGAATGATTTGCCCTATGTTACACAAGCAAATTTCTTCGTGCACACGAAAACGTTTGAACGTTTCGCCTTACAGAATGCCGACCTAGGTTTTTTGCTTGAAAGTATTCGAAAATAGTTCCAAGTCTCTTCATCTATACCCACCTTGAAACTGACCCACATTTCCGCTTTAATATTCCACAACTTGCAGGCCAAGGCTTGTCCACTGAGTGGCTTTCAATAATCGAATTATTTTGCGAACTCATTCCTCCCCATCCGTATGACAAACAACACCATCGAAGGGGTTAATGAAAAATATTTAAAGCCAGACAGTCACCGACCCCCATAACCAACAAAATCACCTGTCCAGTATGAATTCACAGGAAATGAAAACGAACCTTTCAGCTCTCAAACAAAAGTCTCTTCCTGTGGCCAACAACAGAACTTTGCCATCCATCATTTCAAGGACACCAAATGAGTAAGTGTGGCGTATACGTACACTTGGCATATACGATGCCGAAACAGCTCCGGTATGAGTGTTTGTCGTTGTCCATGCTGTCCCATAAAGGAGTTTATCTTGCCCATCTTGACGTGGCGGCTACCCAAGTGAAAGTTTCCTCGGCCACGTAATTGCATTAGTCGAGGAAAACAATTGAATTAAGCGTGTGCCTATGGAACCATACCCCCAGCCGGATGCATTTAAAGTTTTCCTCCATTCCACATGGAAAATCCTCTTCAAGGCGACCGACCACCAAACCCTTGCCCCATTTGCGGCCTGTTATGAAGGAATAATCCACCACCGTGTGCACACGGGTGATCCTTATTGTCTGATGAAATGCAATTAACTTCGTTTCCGTGTGAATGACGATAAGTCGAACGACGTATATGGCCTTTTTTTCTTTCTTCTGATTAATCCTTATCTGGGAAACACCTGTAGGCATCTAGAACTAATGCACGGTGCAGTTTTGCTTGCTCTTGTTACAAGCGAAGTCATTGACTTTCTATGATAAGCGATAGAAACGTCCAACGAAAAGGGGTACAACTCTGTTTATACAGTTCATCATATTGTGGTTGTGGTGTTGATGGATACTTACTGTTAAATTGTCAAGATAAAAACCCATTAAAAAGTGGGACAAATTTGTTAGCATTAACTTTTTGAGGTTTTGTATCTTTGCTGTTGTTTATAGTGCAGTTATCAGCGTGTATCTTCATTGTTTGATTTATATAGACACAATGTTGTTGGATGTTTAACTTTGTGTGTGTGTGGGCTTTGCCGAGAGATTGTTTTCTCTGTGAAATGTTTTATAGAAAGATCGCATTTGAAAATGATGGAAATACGAGTGGAAACAGGGAGTGGTCCAAATAACAGTTGGTATTCTGTCGAACGGGTTTATGGCGAAGGTAGGATTGAAGGAAAAATGGTAACGGGTAACGATTTTCTACAAAGATGCATTTCTGCAGACGGTCGAAGAAAACGCGTACAACAATCTTGAAGACGGCTTTCGATATAAAACATAACCTCTGATATTGTGGAGCATGTGATACTGGGGCTTGCAGAGCAAAAGCTGTACGGGGGGTTGAGGTGATATACCCTTATACCAGAAGACAGATTCAATGCGGTCTGACTGGGGAGATCTAATGCCCTTAAAAGCCGAACTAGGTAAACAGAAAAATTAAGCAAGCCCTGACGCTGGCACTGGGCAACACCTCGACCTATAAAGCTTTTTATATCGCGATAGTATCACATATCGATATTATTTGACCGTCCTCTTCCTCTATGAAGTACATATAATCGAGGAGAGGAACACAGAACCCAGGACTAAACAACTACCTGATGAATAAATTTAAAAAGTTCAATAATGTGATTGATTTAAAATTAAGTAAAATCAATTAAAAAAATATATTAAAAGAATTATTGTAACATTTAGATTAAAATAACTACCTTTTTAAAAAAAATATAATAATATATTAACTGTGACTTAAATGTTTAGTAGTTCAATAAATAAATTAAATTAATCCCTTCTAAGAGAACTTTATTAAAACATTTTTATATAGCTTTTTTGGAGGGTACGCAAAAAGCCCAAGAAGATAAAATCCTATGGTCCGCTGATGTCATATTAATCAAGAAACTAGGGCTTGCGCAAATACTTGCCATTGGAGCAAGATTTACAACCCAACAGAAGGCATCTAAAACTACCCATTCGGACCTGTAGTTACCTACCTATTTACTTTAGCGGCGTCTACAGTTTGGGCTGAGCCAAGGCCTTGACTAACAAGCCTCTCTTTAGCCCGGTTTTAAGCTGACTGCCTGGAATTGCGCGCATCATATCGGTTAAGGTTCACATCAACAGCGTTGTTCCTCTTGATTAGGCCTTAAAGCTTAGAACTCTAAGTCCAAAATGTAAAGCTTGATGAAAATGAACCTCTGTCAATATAAAATAAACCATCCAGGGCAATGGGTTCCTATAGCGTAAGGCAAAGGCCGAAAGCTGATTGCATAAACGCAGCAGGCTTTATGCGCAAGTATAAACTTCTACTCGGGGTCAAGGGCTAAGTCAGGCGACCAACAAAACGTTTTATAAAATCGGGACAACCCAAGACTGAGGTAAAAAATGGTAAAACCGAATGCGGTGAATGAATCGAAAAAGTTAAACTCCAACCTTCAAGATCCGAAATCAACTTCTTAAAATAAAGTCTTCGGGGTTGAGAATCAGAATCAGAATTAATAGAATCAGGCTCCCCCTTGTGCCAACAAGATTGATACGCAGATTGGGCGCAGGTCCCGCTTTTCACTTATTGAAATAGGAAGAACTTCGGTCATGGGTACGCTGACTAGACGCCCTCTTTTAACCCACCCACAATTATTTCAGTTTGTTTTGTTTTGTTTAGGTATCGTGTGTGTGTCGTAAATGTAAATGTCCGTATATTCCAACAAAAACAAAAACAGATATTTAAAAAAAAAAAACCGTCAAACGAAAATCATAATCAAAGTGAATAATTTAATCAGTGACATTATTTTATTTTTATTTTATATTTAAAGTTAGAATTGACTTAATTTATTTTTATTTGTTTTATTGAATTTGTTTATGTTTTTTGTTTGTTTTAATGAATTGAAAAAATATATATATTTTGCTATTTTGGTTGTTGTTTTTTGTTTTTAAATTTTTAAATTGAGATTTTTGAGGGTGTTCTCTTTTTGCTGGGCGTGAATCTGGTCACCCTAGTCATGGGCAGTCATCTGATTTAGAGGACACCGACGTGAGTGCGATCGGGGATTTGTATTCATCTAGTGGTTGCTACGTAAAACCTACATAAATGTAAGGAGACTTCTGCGAACCTTATTCTCCAGTTGCAACAAATGTGAAGACGATAGAGTCCTCATCCAAGAAACGTAGATTTTTAAAAAAATGGATAGCGGTGTTGGGGACATTTTGCATGCAGACTCTTATAAATATATATCTATCAAAATGTATCTCCAATCACCAAATTTAAGTAACCCTGACTGCACAGTGGCAAAGCTAGAAATTTCCGATAAAAAGGCATCAGCGTATATGGTCAACGATGATAGCAGGCGCGTTTTGTCAACAAATGGGACTGTTACCAAAAAATTCTTAAAGACTTTGAAGGAGGAGAAAAGGCGAAAGCCTTCAAAATTTCAAAGAGAACAAGCTCAAACAGAGATTAGGGTTTGAGACTGTAACAAGAAAAGCCTTAAGGATTGTGAAACAGTGCCCCACGTTCACAATGAGAGTGCCAATTTAAAAAGAACGATTTCATCCACGAATGTAGGTAACAAGAAAAGCCTTAAGACTAAGAAAGCGGGAAAGCCTTCCACATTTCAAAAAGAACAAGTTCACCCATAGATATTGGGACTGTTAACAGAGAAGCCTTAAGGACTGTAAAAGAGGGGAAAATGAGAGCCTTGAAAAAAATGGAGAGCTTTTTACAATTCAAAAAGAACGAGTTCACCCAGAGAAGCCTTAAGTACTGTGAAAGAGGAGTTAAAACTGCGCAGAGAATACTTAAGCAACGTTGTCTGTTCACTGTAAAACTGTACCCTACCTAGCTAAAAAACGACATCCGGCGGAACTAAATCACAGTCTAGCCAAGACTCACATCAGAAGTAACGTGCATGACGCCTTCACCCAAGAACGGTTTCATCAATTCAGTTTCAAATGAAGTGATAAGCGAGCGCAAAATTTGCCAGCCGAATTAAAGCCTCTTCCCTTACAAATTTGCAAGACCTCCGTCGAGATGAATCCATCAGGGCTTCCGACATTATTAAGCTTTATATGACTTTGCTGATCATGCTTGGAGTTGGGATACGGAGGTGGAAGTCTATTCATCCCCAAGACGGGAAAAGTCCTCGCCGCCACACCAAGCTCTTCAGTCTGTGACCTTTTCTGCACTGAATACTTTGCAAAGACTCAATCCCATCTCTGTAGCCCATTGTCGGCATTTTGAAAGAATTACTAGGCTACAAAAAACTAGTCTTTAAAGACACCGTAGGAGCTCTCAACAATATAGAGCCGGAAACTAAGACTGCCGGTCTTGAAAACCTAAGGATTGACGTTCGTCACAATAAGTCAATGAAATGTTCTTAAAGATGGTTAGTTATTGCTTCAGAACTTTATATTGGTAGCCGTCAGTCATTGCAACGCGGAACTTCGTAGGGTGGAGTACTTTCACCGCAGCTCTTGCTGCTAACAGCGAAAGGAGTACTCATGACCCTAGAGAAAGACAGCTGCAGTTAGTAACTATTCCTGGGCTTGAATCTGCTTGCACTTTGATGTATTATCGATGCACGTGTATATCGTCCTTTAAATTTACAAGAAAAGAACCCCACGTAAGGCGGAAGTTGTTTTAAAATTTGTATTTCAAATTTTTAGAGCTGCTTAGGACACAATACTGCAACTGAAAAGGCAGCCAAAAATGAAGAATAAATTACAAAGACGCCCACTTTAAAGTCACATCCATTACATTCCAAATCGATCGTTGAACCTCAGCATATGCCGTCGCACACATCTATCTGCCCAAGGACTCAATCCGACAGCAAATACCCTCCCAGATGAAAAAGCCATACAGGTAGCAAAATACTTGAAAATTCCTTCACATCTCACACTCGGTGCCTTCCTTTGTCTGAACTTAATATCACAGATTCATTGTCTCACTTAAGCCATTAGGAATACAGAGAGTTGTCCTGGAAATGTCACAGCACTGCACGGCAGCCCGAAGCTAATGAACTGCAAATGCGTCGTTTGAACCGCATAAACCGCACAGCAAACATTTGGATTTGCTTGCTGTGAATACCTTTTCGGATGCATGTACGGAACTAAATTTAGTTACAGGTTGCGAGTATCCTCAACTCCATTGCAAATGTATCTGAATATCTCATAGTTGTGCGCGCCGCCAAATGTTTACTCATCCATTGGCAGCTACATTAAAGATGCGTTATGGTGTATCCGCAGATACCATCTAGGTTACGATGACCGTGCAAAGGTAAACACAAACGCGTGAGGGCGTGAGCCAATGTAATCCACATTGAGGCTGAGGCATATCCAAAGTGTAACAGTTCAGGTGGAGCGACGAGTGAGATCTTTGAGTGATTTACGAAATTCTCAGATTTTCTATACGAGCGCGCATGGGCATGATATCCGAGTTGAGGTATCTGAATTATTTTCGGTCGAGATCGAAAGAATTTGAACACAAGTTCAAGTTGACTCATTGCCAGGGAATGTGCGGACATGTAGCAGCGTTGTGTGTGCATCAGTGCGACGGATCATCTGCACCAGCAGCTGCTGACACTAAGAGTGATCTTGCGACCAACTGCTGAGCAGGGTTTTCTTTATTTGCCAGTGAGTGACAGAGAAGCTTGACATAGTTGGCCCTTCTTGGAAGCGTTTCTTATCAGCAACAAATCATGCCACCGGAATGTTTGAAACTTTGTGTGGTAGACTGTTCCGAGAACAGTCCATTACTTCAATAAATTGAATCATGGAGCGAGATAAAGGTTGGCATTGCCAACGTTTACTGCAGCCGCAGCAGTGTGCTGTTTGATCTTTGAATGCGCGGTTTAGTGGGAATTTTGCGGTGCGATTTCGGGAACGAACTGTGAGTGAGTTTGGAGTCTATTTTTACGAGAATAGATAACTTTAGAGTTTAGACCTAATAAAGACTCAGCTGTTGTCACCGAACAATTGTGAGTAAGAATAATTGCAGAAAGACAGATATTGGTCAGTCCCCGGTAGGAACCTAGGAACGTAAATAAGTAAAACCAATGCCGAGTCTTAAGTTGTGGACCGCGGCGGTTTTAATCGTTCTCTAAATATCTGTTGGTCCCTAACAATTGAACAACAGTGAGGTCAGACCCAATATCGACGTTAAAAATGTCGACTCAAAGGGAACTTTAAGACAGAAGGGTTCAGTGGAGCGAGGGATTTCGATTTCCATTCCCGAAAGACACAAATTACCCCTTAATTCTCGCAAACTTTTAACACAAACTCACAAGCGATTGGTTGTGAAAAGCTAGACGAAAGGTCTTACATCGACTTGAACCTGTTGGGACTTTTTTTCTTCACAAGACAGCACCAAGCCGACATAACCTAACCTATGCTTTAGATTGGTTGTCAACTCGGAAGTTTCGACGTCAAGTTTTGTATGATTGAAATTGGAGGCTATAACCCTTTAGGGCAAGGAAAACCGAGAAAAGTATAAAACTGGTGACAAGTTGCAAGCAAATCAGTGAAAAAGCGCCCTAGACTCAGAAAGGGAGGATCAGTTTTACTGTTTTCTAAGTAGGTACTGGCCTTGTGGGGGCCAGTGCAGGTAGGCTGTTGGTTCCGTATGGGAACAATGGACTGGGTAGAATTCGCAAGGTTGCCAGACATCTTCTTAAAAGGTCAATCAAAAAAAGGTGGTTTGGGTCAGAGACAATACTGAATAACAATACTCATTTTTCACTGAAGCAGAAGTCGATTTAAACATCGGCTCGGAGACCCATTCCCTAAGTAAGTCGTTTAGTTATATAACCTCATTGTATGTGATTAATTTACTGAAACTATATAAGAGCAGTAACTGGTATAAAGCTTCGACCGTGGCATCTTTTACGTTCAATAATACAGATGAAGCCTAACAAGCTTTAAAGTCTTACTTGATTGCTTAAAGGCTCTGGTGAAGCATGAACGGGTTTTCGGTCAATCTACTTAAAGTTGAGGTTGTTCCTGACACGAATAGGAGACATCTGATTAGTCCGTCTTATTAGAACTAGAAGGCGTTTTATTACAGCTCTCAAAGAAGCCTAATACATATAAATCCATCTTGGATAAGTAGCTCCATACCTTACAAGGTAAAAAACTTGAAAAACTTATCGCCAAATAGGGTCTTTTCGATCCCCGTTACTGTATGTGGCCATATACGACGATTGCTTGGTGGGGCAGGCTTTCAAGCTTGGTTTTGAATAACTGCCAAGAACGACGTCTTTCGCAACCTCTGTTTAAAGTGCTCAAATGAATCTCATTTCCTTTGCTATATAAGTCCTGGGCACTAGACTGAAGGCTATTTCAATATTGACGATAAATGGATTCTCCTAGAGCTTCTATTGGAGTTTTGGAGCTTTGCCAATTCCGTAGATGTAAGGTCGAATATGAGTCTTAGAAAGGTAGCATTTTTACCACATTTTCCATAGTGACGTCCCCTGTCCAAAACGAACTTGGAGGAGTAGCAAGACCCAGGTGGCCTTGTGAAAGGTTAAGGTGGGTATGATGATTGTCGAAAACGAACTACAACCTTCCCCTACCCTGAGCAGACGTGGGATTAAAGGGATTTCTCTGAAGAAACCAGTAATCTGCTGATAGCTTTTGCAGTCAAATCCCGTCTGCAAGACTGAATTTTCTAAAAAATACCATCATTTAAAAGTGATCCTACCAACAACACGCGTCTATTCTAGGCCGAATCCTCCCTCCGAAGCCCCGCTACACCAACGTCAACAAGTTAAGCCAACCCATCGTTCAATCCTAAGCAACTTACTCCCATTAGACCCGCAACGCAATTCAAACCCCCTCAAACTTCATTGTGTCAGTGAATACAAAAGCAAATAAATCAAATCCTCATCGCGTAACAATATGTATCCTCCACCTCAAGCCCCTCAGGGTGATGCTTAGCATCAAATCACTACATAAAAGCAGACTTTTACAACTTGACACCGCATAAATGATGTCATTATTGTTATTGTCATTTAAACATCACCCATCAGAGAGCGAGAGCAGCAGCAAAAGGAGAACCCTCCCAAGGAGTTTGACGTTTTCATCCCTTCCAGCACGAACAATCTGTTCACAGACACACTGCACTCAACCAACATCCCCTTCATTGACTGTATCAGTATCCAAGGCGCGCCATACCATACGACTGTATTCCGAGCACGCGTTAGCAATTTCTCGTGAAACATGCACAGCAAAAACTCAACTAGAATAAGAACAAGAAAAAGTCACAAGCAAATCCTTTCCTTAATGGGCAATGAAACAAGGACTTTGAGAAAGTTTTTTTTTGTCTGATGGTTGGTTGTGCGAGGGGTGGTGGTTCACCAGAAAAAAATTCGGTGACACACTTCACACTTCGGTTTGTGGGGGTTAAACGCGAAGACCGCAAGTTAAAAACGAATTTACGATGGAAAGTGTCCTGTAGTCATTGTCGCGTTCACGTTTTACGTGTACCTTACGAGGAGGTACGACTACAATTTGTCTGCATTAGAGCGCGAGAGTCTCTGGGCAATGAGACCTAATTAGCGTAGTCATTATTGTTATGGAGGGAAAGCCATCAAATTTATAGGCTCTGAACGATGTGGTGTGTGCAAATCGAACAGGGATGCTTTCGCTTGAGCATGTAATTATAATTGTGGGGAATTTCGGAAATTATAAAATAATTCCCAAAGTTGCCGTGATAGGTACCCACTTAATAAAATTTAATTTTTAATGGTAGGTATACTTATTCGTGTCCGATTGTGGTTGACATACCTGCAATGAGAGAGAAATTGAAAGTGTTAATATTTTTCAAAGATTGGTTTCAGTTTTTATGGTAAATAGCTTCATAAATAAGTTGTAAAATATAAGCATTATGTCAAACTAGCTCCACCCAACCGGTTTTGCATATACAGCCTACAGCTGTAGTGGTTGGTGGTTGGGTGTTGTATGAATAGGGTAGGCACTGCTTGGCATCAACTTGGCGATGCCCAGCTGTTGCAACTGTTTCATACGGGTTGGGGTCCAAATTATGAATGGGTCAAAATTCTTTTTTCAAAATCTGTTTTCAAAATGTTGCTTTACGAAATTCTGCAAATAATAAAAAGGTTTGGAAAATGTAAAAAGCGCGCGAGATGGAGAGAACATTTTCCTTTTTTAATTTGTTTTTTTTTTTTTTAATTTTAACTTGTCTGTGCAACAAACCATCAATTGCAGGGTAACAGTAATTACAACGAACCTCCTAGGGAAATTGCCTTTGAGTGTTCGAAGATCCTACCGAATCGCTTGTCGGAGGAATTTTGAATAAACAACATTTCGGCTGCCGAAATGCCTTTAATACTGCCGAAATCAAGTATAAAAAGGAAAAAAATGAAATTATAATAAATAAAAGTTCTAATTTCTGTCTGCCTTAAATTTTTTTATAATTAAATTTCGCATTATTTTTTTTTTCAATAGGTTTTTTTTTTATTTAAATTTTTTTTCAATATTTAATCTTGTTTCTTTTTAATCTAAATTTTATTTATAAATTGTTTCCTTTTTATACTTTATTTCGAGAGTATATTGACAAAAAATTTAAATGTGTTTTTAAAGAAATTTTGCACTATTTTTTTTCAATAGATATTGTTTTTTTTTTTTACTTAAATTTGTTGTCAATATTGAATCTTGTTTCTTTTTAATTTCAATTTTACTTTTATTTGAAATCTAAAAATAAATAATTTTTAACGTTTTATACATTTAAAATTGTTTTTTTATGTTTTTTTTTTCTCGTCGTTTAAAATTGTTTTTTTATATGTTTGTTTTTTTCTCGTCGTTTACATTTGTTAGTTTGAAAAAATAAACAGAATTTTATTGCTTTAAATTTGAAAATCAGAATTATGTAAAGCTGAATTTTTGTGTGGGGACACTGAAAATAAAATACCAGGGGACAGATTCCGTATAACAATAATCGTCGGGACGATATCGTTCCGAATTTTTTTCGCTATCGTCATTACATTTGTGGAAAATGAACTGGATTAAGGCCTCAAACTCGTAGTTTTGGCAATTAGTTGCTACTTTTGGAGGTATATCGTTTCGACGATAATCGTCTGAAAAATTACGGAATGAGTGTCCAGGTGATATTGACAAAATTCCATTGTAAAATTTTAACAAAATTGGTTTTGTTGAACTGAAAAAAAAATTTGTTGTAATGATAAATGAAATTTATCAATCCAACTTAAGTTTTATCGATTTGAACAATATTTTGTCAAACGGATAAATCATTTACTACGAAACTACTTTGTCAGATTAACAAAACACAATTTTCAGTTTAACAAATCGATATTGTATCAATTCAACAATTTTGTTGTTGAATTAACAAAATTTTTGTTATATCTATAAAAACAGAACCAAAAATGTCTTTTATAAATGTTTGTGAAATTGATAAAGCTTATGCAAAGTGTTTGTTAGCCAAACAAAATACAGATTTTCAGATTACAAACATTTTGTTGAAATGAAAAAAATGTTTGTAGATATGACATACATTTTGATGAAACACACGTGTTGAATCAATACAATTGCATTTTTAACATTTGAAAGCAATGCTTTTGATGGCGTCATTTATATCAAACATGCGAGTTTGTTAGTGCGCATAAATGTAACCGGTAAAAGTGAATAAAAACGCGACATTTTAAAACTAAGAAAATGAATTAGGACATAATTAATGAACCAAACCTCTCTTCAATAAAAGAAAACCGCATATGGAAATTATGGGAATATTTAAACAATAAGTGATTGAAGTTAGTGCGAAAATGAAAAACTTGTCCAGCCAAGTCAGACCACGTTGTGCATAAACACGACCGTATTGAAGAAAAGAGGATTGTGCACATCCCGGGCTCGCTTTGCTGGTCTCGGGACATTTTCTTTCTTTTCTGTAAAAGCAGATATTCGCTACACACGAAATTTGAATTTATCTAGAGACTGTTGTGTTGCTATATTATCTTAACTGAAAGGGCAATCGTCTTACTTTCCTAAAAATAAATCTCATCTTACTTTTCCAAATAAAAATTGTGAAAATCGATCGGGGAGCTCTGGTTTATACAACGCCAAGACATTTGGCAAAATGTGATGTGCAAGCGAGTATTAATCATATCGACAAAATAGTTTATTTAATGCAACTGAAGAATAAATACAGAATTGATAGATTATTTCTCTATTCACTCAATAATTCTGCTGATGAATCAACAATCTGTTTATAGATTCAAAACAACACAACGGTAGTACTGAGGAATTATTTCTGTACAATCAACAATATTTGGTGTTGATTTAACAAAATACAATAGCTGTATTGACAAACTAATTCGATATTATTAACAATTTTGTTGTTAATTTGAAAAAAAGACAAAGACCAAACTGATAAATTTCTTTGTAAAAGCAACAGTTAATTGTTGATTTGACAAAACAGCAACGGTAGAATTGGCAAATCTTTTTTGTAAAATTAACAACATTATGATTAATTTAACAAATTATTTTTATACGCACAAATAAAGGATTTTTGTTAGCACAACAATTTTTTTATCATCACAACAAACGTTTTCAGACAAAAAAAACTTCTAAAAATTTTGTCAATTTGATAGAAACAATTTTGTTGGATGCATATTGACAAAGTTTTGTTGAATGAAGCCTCATTTTTATTAAATATACCAGGGTTTTATTTTCAGTGTGGTTTAAAAAAAAAAAACATTTTCAATTGCGCTAGCTGGGCCAGTTGCAAAAGTAAGAACAAAAATGTCTATCTACCCTATATTAACCAAAGCCCTACTTGCTTAGCTCTGTGAAGATTGCTACACCTCGTGTCAAAATCGTTAACCAAATATTTAAACACCGATGACAGATCTAGTACTGATATCACGCATTCCAACGCACTTACCCTTCCTCAAATGTAACAAACGGAATTAGTCACCACCATCAGCCTAGTTTGTGGAATCTAACTTAATTGCACATCTTCTATATGCACCAGGAAAGACAATGTACAGAAAAAAAGAAGAAGATTAAATTGCATTACTGCCACAGCCACAAATGTGCTCAATCGCATCTATGTATCTTGTATCGCCTACGGAATTCTTCAGATAAGACCCGCGTAATCTGATGTATATTCGACCGGCAGTAGTACAAGGTCACCAGCAGACAAACAAAGGATCTACAAAATCGTTCATATAATTTGCGTCAATTGGCGCGTTGTTGCACCAGCACACAAGTCCACACTATAACCGCCCACCCACTCCAAATGTCGAGCATAATCGCTCGCTATGCATCTGTGTCTCCATCAAGTCTATTATTTGTCACATTTGGGTCGAATGTCAAGAGCAGAAAAAAAATTTAAAAAAATATTTTTCGCGGGGGATGCGAGCAAATTCGCCGCGAAGCTGCGTTGACCATGAGAGGCCGCTCGGCTGCGAACTGGACTGGATATAAGATTATGACACGATTATGAAATATTTTCCTGTCGCTTGGCGACTCAATTGGAAAATTAGATTCCCCATTGTCTTTGCGCGTATACCTACTCGCATTTATTTGTATCTGTGTGACGACTTTCCCCCCACCCACCAAACAGACAGCCTGACTTTGCTGCTACTGAATGAACTATGCTCCTCTTTGAGGCAAAGTGCATTTTGATTTGTTTCAAGTGAGTAGTCCGAGTCGTCTTCGGTATATAGTCGTTTTAAAAGATTTACATCTCGCAATCGTGTGTGTGTGCGGTTTTAGTATCTTTTTAATTTCCGTTTGATGGATACCTAGAGGAATCATCATTCCACCGGTCGATTATCTCGAACTATTCTGTGGGAGGGGGACTTCCCACTTGAGTTGGTTTTTCTTTTTTTTTTGTTCTAGAAGGAGGCCTGGCTATAAGGCCAAACAGTTGGAGAGATTCCACAAAATTGGTTACAAAACGAATCAATTTCATAAACATGCGGCACGATCCGCCTTGTGGAGTCTAGTTGAGGTACACAATGTTTGCGTGAGTAATCAGCACAAGGGTTGCAAATGCTTTTTAATTATCCAGCCATCGGGTTATTTTAAAGAGGAAATTAATTAAGACACATATAGGTACTGAATGAGAAATACGCAAATTGCTAGGCTTAGGTTAAACGGGGTATGAGGACTGACTACAATCGGTCCATCAAATCAACATCAATATGCCAAGTGCGGCTTATTTTTTTTTTTGACAGCTTACTCAACTGCTCGACAGATGTTTTAGAGAAGGCTGAGAGTAACAGAGGTCCCGCCTAGCAAGGCCAAGTTCAAGCAGCGAAAAGCTATAATTCAGCAATTTGAATATTATTCAATTTAAGAATTTTGGGCTGAAGTAAATTCAATTAAAAAACGAGTGTAATGAGCTGATGTTTGAAAATATTTATAAAATTGCTCAAGCCGTTCTCGGTATTCCTCACTCTTCGGCAAATGTCGAAAGGATTTTTTCTTACCAGGCATTCATAAAGTCCAAATGTCGAGACCGATTTCAAGTCGGCACTTGCTGGGCTTTGATTGAAACAAAAAATTTGATTAGAAACTCATCCTGTTCTGAGTTTCAAGTTCAGGGCAACATTTTGAAGATGAATGTGCAAATTGAGAGTATAAACACTGAAGAGCTCATATATAAAAAATATAAATTATTTTTTTGTAGGTTTGTATTCACGGAAAGAATTGAAAATCACAAATTGCAAAATTTTGAGTTGCAATTAACGAATTATATATTTTTCGTAAGTTGCAACTCATTTTGTCTTGGAATGATAAAAAAAATTGGTAATTTGACATTGAAAACGGCGGAGAATATCAAATTCTGTTTGTTGAAATTTACGATTAGAAGTATCAATTCGAGCTTCTTTTATTTGTAGTGATTTGCGATATTGTTTGGCGCAATTTACCACTCTAATAGGTCAATTTCTCAAACACCACTTTACAATCTCAAATTGCGAAAAATATTTGGTGATTTACCAACACTGAATGATGAATCAATAAAATCTTGTAATAATTTAACACATGTGAATTGAAATCATAAATTGACGTAGAGAAATCGTAAATTACAAAATATTTTTTTGTAATTTCCGTGGAATCAACTACCTGATGTGTGGAATCTTTTTATGCACAGTTTATATCGAAATCCTTTTTCTTTATGGATGAATGTACGCATGTGGTGTTGCTAGACAGCTGCAATCATGAAGCCAAATCTCCATTGTGCACATTGCGTGTCGTTGCAGAGACAGGCAGTCGGTATTCAATCTTTGCTTAAAGCAGTCGAGTTAAAGTTGTTTAAGTATAACTAATTCGTATTGATATGTTGTGCACTTCTAATTATTAAGCATTCTGGAATATATTTTGTAAGTACACCTATTGAAAAGTTCCAAAAATGCTGAAGTATGCATATAAATCTGTATTTTTTTCAGAATTTACATCTCGCTTTTAGAAAATAAATATAAGAAATTGGAATGGTTTCTAAATTATGTAATCGAAAAGAATTGTAAAGGTTCGTCTCAATGTCAAGTTCATCTAAATATTTTGTTTGCATTTTAAATTTCAGCATAGACCAAAAAACCATCCCAGACAAATCCCGTTGTCTCCGGACGATATGGCGCCGTATGATTTTCTTGGATATCAGGAGGAAAAATAATTATAAAATATGACTCTAAATATGTATTCGAAAATAACCTAATTAATAAAACTATGAATTTTGATTTGTAAAATTTGTAAATAAGTTGCAATTTACGATTGAAAATTTGTAAATTGCAACTTCTGAAGTAAGGGTGATTTTTTAGCTGGTTTGGTTTTGACAGCTGACGTGTGTTTAGTACCTTGTGTCACTGTCAAACAGCTTCAGTTTGGTTTGCAATTTAACCATGGATCGTCTTACAAAAGAACAACGCTTGCAAATTATTGAATTTTACTATCAAAATTCGTGCTCGGTTCGAAATGTTCATCGCGCGCTGCTTCCATTTTATGATCGGCATTCTCGACCTTCTGAGCAGTCTATTCGGAAGAAAATTTTGCGGAAGGATTTGGGCGTAAAGCCTTTTAAGATACAGCTGGTGCAAGAACTAAAGCCAGCCGACCTACCACAACGCCGAATTTTTGGTGAATGGGCTCTTGGAAAGCTGGCCGAGGATCCGCTTTTTTATCGAAAAATTGTGTTCAGCGATGAGGCTCATTTTTGGTTGAATGGGTACGTAAATAAGCAAAATTGCCGCATTTGGAGTGAAGATCAGCCAGAAGCATTGCAACAGCTACCAATGCATCCCGAAAAAGCCACTGTTTGGTGCGGTTTATGGGCCGGCGGCATTATTGGGCCATATTTCTTCAAAGATGATGCGAATCGCAGCGTTACTGTCAATGGTGAACGCTACCGAGCGATGATAACAAACTTTTTTTTTGCCCGAAATGGAAGTTCTTGACTTGCATGATATGTGGTTTCAACAAGACGGTTCCACATGCCACACAGCACGCGAAACAATGGCGCAATTGCGAGGCGAGTTTGGTGAACAGTTAATTTCACGTTTCGGGCCGGTCAATTGGCCGCCTAGATCGTGCGATTTGACACCATTAGATTATTTTTTGTGGGGGTATGCCAAGGCTAATGTGTATAGGGACAAGCCCGCTTCGATTGACGCACTGGAAGCCAACATCCATGCATTCATTCGTGAGATACCGGCCGATATGTGTGAAAGAGTATGCCAAAATTGGACTCAGCGGATGGGCTACCTGAGACGCAGCCGCGGTCAACATTTGCATGAAATTATCTTTAAACATTAAATTGCAAGGTTCAAACTATCGATTCAAATAAATATTTCATTCATTTTTTCGAATTTTTTGTGTTTTTTTTTTTAAAAAACTTCTAAACCTCTTAAAAAATCACCCTTTAGTAAATGTACCCCTGCTAGTTCGCAAGTCAACACTATTGAGTTGCAATTCAAGACTTAATTGTTGTAATTTGCTAAGGGAGGAAATCGTAATTTACAAAAGAAAAGTGGTAATTTACGAATTGTTCTTGCAATTCACAATCCATAGTAATATCAAATTGATAATTATTTGTGTCGATTTGCGATCGGTTATGGCAATATGTTTTTCTCGTTTGATCGCATTATTGATAATGAAAAGTGTTGATTCACGACTTTTGGGGGTCAATATCTTCACTTCGCTTAATTTCTAGAATTGCGAATAAAAAGTCGTGAATTAGTATAAATCCTTAGCTAAGCTCTAAAACTAGACAAACCTTTCGTGATTCTGCGCTTATTTTTCTTGATTAAAACTGTGTCCGTGTAGTTTTTCTAGGAATTCATTAATGTTTGGTCAATTTATTTTTGTTTATGTTTTTGAAAACAAAATATTTTGAATTAACTTCTGTATACGAAAAAAAGTTTTCAATACAACTGGCCCATTTCAGCACGATCTTACGACAGTTTTCAGTACAAATCGAAAATGGCATTTTCCATCGAGTGAAAAAAAAACGGCAAATGGCACTAATGTCGCTCATCGGTAACGCTACGCTTGTGCTATAGTTTTTTACGAATTTGATTACTGTATCAAATATTTTAATATCTTAAGAAAAGTGAAAAAAAAAACAGTGGCATTCCGGGAGTGCCGACAGAAGTCTTGAACAATTACGTGTGTATTTTTTGATTCGTCAGGAAATATTTTATTGTGTAGGAAATGCTTTTTTATTCATTATTATAAACTCATACTACAAAAATGTTACTATACAATTGCTTAAAACATAAATTTACCAATGCATGAAATATGAAGTTTAATTAATTGGTATTCTTTGAAATGAATGCCAATGAAACTTATGAAACCATCAGCTCCCCCAATTGCCTCCGAAAATTTTTAAAATAAAATTCTCTCTTAAATTGCCTATCTGTGAATGCATGTGTAGCAGCAAAAATAAATTCTTAATGGTGTAATAAAAGAAAAAAAAGCCAAAAGAACTCTAAGGTTACTATGTGCAAGTGTATGCGAGCTGCTAATTTACTTTAACATGGCACACACACTTTCCCACACTGTAACACGGAACACAGCTTGTAGGCAAATTCTCTTAAGTTGTCACCAACCACTTTCAACGAAAAAGTGTCTAACTTAAAAAAAAGATGCCTTTTTCAATAAAATAATACCTAAAATATTTTTTTTTAGTTTTTAAACATTCTTAAAAAATCTGGGCCAAGAAAGATATTATATGTAACCTCGGTCTTAAAGAATGTGTTTACACCTTCAAACACTGTCCATTTTCCAAAAACTTTATCTGTCATTCCCTTAAAATAATTCCAGCTTTCACTTCCAGTAAGTGGAATGCAATTGGAAACAAATTTGAAAGCTGTTTGTTGTATAAATAAAAATTGTTTCCGTTTATTTTTTTATATTTTTGTTCCACTTTATCAAAAAAAAAATATTTTATTGAAAAACGCATCTTTATTTCAAGTTAGGCATTTTTTCGTGTCGTTAACAGGGTCGGAAGTTCAATGGTTATTTCCCATCTCAAAAATGCCCAATGCGCCTACAGAAGTTTTCACTTAAAACATTATACAAACGTGTGATCTATTTTTCCAAATTTATCTATTGGTCTGTCTGTTTATTTAGTGGACTTATTTCTTCTTTTTTAACAGGAAAGTGCACAAAATCTTAACAATTCCAGTAGCGTTTCCGAAGTAAATATTAAAAATATCAAGGCGCGCTCGATTTGGGGAGTGTGAATGGAAAATTATTGTTGGGCATGAAGCAAAAATTAAGTATTAGAAAATTGTTGCTGGGTATGAAGCGGAAATGCTTTATTCGTATGCTAATCTCCGGATGTTGTGTATAGTCGGTTGCAGCTTGAAAGAAAGGAGAGTTTTAGACTTGATAGGTGGCGCTTTTGTCGTTCTCCGAAACAACTCAACCGATTTCAATGAAATTTTGTTTATATGTATGGTTGATTGCAGTTCGAACTATTGTTGAAATTTAAATTAAACATTGAATCTAAAATATAATTTTTTTTATGAAAGCGCAATTATTTGTAAAATATTAAACTTTTACATTAAAAGTTTTACTTATGGTGTGTGATCACAAGCGCACTCTCTTTTTTTATGGAATCCACACTCTCCTCCAAAAAAAAATGGCTGTTCGATAAAGTGGAATAGGGGTCCCAGTTTCGAATACAGAAAAAAACTCGAAATTCCAACTTATGGTTTTTTTTCCGCTGCGCCGCCTCTCGCGAACGTCTGACAAACATCCGAGAGTTTAGCTGTCATTAAGGAGCTTCTCAATTAGCCGTTTGGACCCGGCATAAAATTGTAGATCCCTTCCATTCGTTCCAAAAATGGAAAACTCACACAAACGAATGGTTGTGAGAAGCTAGGCCTAGGGTCCCTACAGACCTGTTGCTCCAACTATTTATTTTATTTATATTAGGTATAACAATCTACGTATATGACGATCGAGATCAGATCTATTGATCCGTCTCTAGGCCGTAGATCAGCTTTTCATTATGATGCACATATCAGTTACATAAATAACACCAACATTAATATAGGTTAAATGGAAAAGATTTGCTCATACTGTCGAGCCAAAAAATGGCCAGAAGATGGTAAAGTTAAGCTAAAAACCTTTAACTAAACCTCCCGAACCACTGAACAAAAACCCATATTCTAAACCCTCCTTCAAGCTCGACCGACGTAAGGCGAGCACGGGTCAGCTAGTCTGTGATTTTTTTGTCAACGAAGTTGGGTCTATTCACCGTCTTAGCTGCTGGAGCTCCACTGAAAATATCAGGGCTGAGTTTCACAGAAGATGTCTGTACCTGTAGCCATCTTTAAGCTATCACTTCTACAACTGTGACAGTTTTTCTGACCCATCCTCTGTCAATGATTCCTGTGGCTGTTGTCCCTTTGGAGGCACTCCTTTGTGATACAGACAAGCTATATGTAGTAGGCTTAACCTGACCATATAGCTAAGACTCTAGTCGCGATACCAATAATCATTTTTAGTGGCCGGGCTACATTTTTCGAGCTCACAATGGCGAAATTTTCAATACAAAATTGCATATTATGACCTCCAAATTTTTAAGCTGAAGGATAAAAATTATTACTGGTAAGACCCTATGAGTTTGATAGCTGTTTTGGTGGCCTTGATGCTACATTGAATGTCCAGGGTGATACAGCTTATCCTCTAGATTCTGGTAGAAATTAAGAGATGACATTTTTCCTCAATAGCTCTTCAACATACAATTGAGCAATAGTGTTAAAATGGGCCTCTTCTTTCGATGTTTGCCTTCCAATTATGTTCGGAGTCTATGGCGACGCTCATTTCTCTGATCTGGATATTTGTAGGTCCACCTATCCATAGGTTGAGGGTTTAAGGGCGGGCATTACCCTTTTCCTCGTGGAGCTAGATTGCATTTTTAGGTGCACCTACATTTCTTCCCGTTAACGACTTGGCAAAAAAGGTTTATAAATACATATGTATCTCACCACCAAAGGGAAGTCACACTTCAGTCTATGAAGTCAGACTCCTAGAACAAACACGGGCTTCCTATATACCATGGCGCCACATCAAATTTTGCATTTCTTTTTTTTTTTTACAAAATTCGCATCACGTTTCCCTCACGACATCTAAGGACAAATTAATATTTAAAATCAAATTAACAAAACTACACGATAACGCTGTTGAACAAATATGAATTCAAACCGCAAGATTAATATTCCAGCATGAGGTTCATGGCATCGAACGACACCTCTGGTTATAAATTACGCATTATCTCCATATATATGTGCGAGCGGATCGCTGTTGAGAGCTTAATTTTTGCTCAATTTTAGCTTCCAGTAGTTGTCGGTGATCATTTATCAAGTGGCCATCATATTATTTCATTTTCCTTCTGCCAACCTCTTATAGGCAAAGCTGCGTTTCTCGGAAGAAAGATAGAAACATCATATCGGAGTGTGACGGTTGGTTACCATTTTTCGTTAATTGATCCAAGAGCGGCTCAGCTCTTTGATTTGATAATGATTCAAGGAAGGAGATGTTATAGTAACTACAAATATTTGTTTGGTCTTCTGATGACTTTTTTGATAGGTGGTAAAATTATTCACGATCTGATTGATTGATTACAAAATTACTGTGTGCGGAGTTTCTGATTTCATTTTAGAATTCCTGAATTGAATTAAATTTCACTGCGAGGGTCTGTCTTAGCCGTAACGGGCATTGGTGTGTGGATGCCAGGGCACATATCAGTCGCATCGGAAGCAGTGCGAACAAGTAGTGAATATAAATCATGAGGAAAGCTTTCTACTTTGCTTTCTACTTTGTACTGATAAACTGTCAAATTTGAGTCATTTTGAGCGGTCGAGATCATACATTTTGTTCCAGTTTACTCTGGCAAAGCTTACATTTATTTCCCAAATTGTAGCTCAATATTACAAGAAAGGAGATGTTGTCAATGACAATCACCGTACACCAATTGTGGTGCGAAACTTTGCCAGCACTACACCAGTTGCGGTCTGAGGTAGCGTGTTCAACTATTGTAGGCACAAATTGTTATCATCATTAAGTATTTGAAATAAATACCTCAACCTGACAGGCCCAACGAGCATACCTCCGCCTGAAAGGAAAGCATCATCCCAGACTTGGTCATGTTAGCAGAGACAATCGACCGCAATGAAGAGGAACTACTTCAGATGTCGTTCTGCAGCTGGAGGCAGACTTAGCAGGCTACAAATGAAAGGCCGCAACTCAAGAGTTATTTCTGCCCACGCCCAACAGAGGTAAAAGAATAGAACAGGCTACTAATGATAGTTTCGACGATCTTCTCGAACTTAAATTCAAAACTGCGGTCGTTCTTGAAGATTGGTATACAAAATTTTAAAGGATGGAAGCAACTATACCTAAACGAGTTTAGACTTAAAACCTGGCAGTTTGCAGGATAAATTGGATTCCAAGACCAAAAGAGAACTTGAAACTCAACAGGTCCGAACTAAGGCGATTTGAACCCAGATCGTACACCGAAAGCAAAATTGGTAACGTTGCGATCGACGGAAGACACTCGTATAATCTGATGGATCGTTCTAAAGAAGATACGTGGGCTAGGCTAAGGCTTTTAAAATTAGGGCCTACATGGTACGCGGTAAAACGGCAAAAACGACGAAACGAAAAAAACACAGTTTACAGTGAGATCATCATGAGAGTCCAAACATAGACAAAGGTGTATTGAGGGTAGTTCAGTATTTCCAAACCTTGACAAGGACGGAAGACTGCAAACACAACGAAGGGAACCTTAAAGCAGCTACGCAGTCAGTGATCAAATCAAGAGTAGAATCAGCAGGGCTGCCAGACCTGAGGGCCAATAGCTTAGTTTTTTAGGTAGCATGAACTATATAAAAATATTCCTGCACAATAGAAAGGGAACATCTTCTTCGAAGCATCATAACACTTATCAGGGACTCTACTGTACTGTATCTCGTTCCGAAAGTAAAATTTTTCGAATACGAACCTTTTCTACTCTGTATTTCGAAAGTGGAATAAAATGTTCTTATGTCGCATTTATAATTAAAAAATTTAAATATAATTCCGCTTCAAAGCGGAAGGGGAAAGCTATTTAGAATGGGACGAAATGGGCTAAAATTGGTTTACTTATAAAGGCAGACAGAAAATTATAATGCAAAATCCATAATTTTACCGCACGATTATTTAGAGTTGAGGTAAAAATTCTTTCTTCAAAATTCTGCTTTTCTTAATTCGGCAAACAATAAAGTAGGTTTGAAAAATGTTAAAAAACGAGCGCTTTTGTAAAGGAGAGAATGGAGAGAACATTTCTTTTTTCTAATATTAGCTGCTCTTTTTAAAAATTTTATATGTAGCCTTTTATTTCCTCCTGGGAGGAAAATAAAAAAATATCGTGGGTATTTTTTAAAAATACGATTTTATTTCATTTTTATTATAGAAATACGAAAGTAAATAAAAAAAGCGACACTGCTATTGATATTTTTTAGGAAGACTGAGGAAAAGTCTTTGTCAGTCCACCAAATCATCAATCGCAACGTAACAGTAATTACAACGAGCCTCCTAGGAAAATGGTTTTAGAGTATTCGAAGATCCAACCGAGTCGATTGTCGAAGGAATTTTGTTTAAACATAATTTCGGCTGTCCTTTTATACTGCCGAAATGAAGTATAAAAACAAAACAAATGAGCAGTATTTCGACCGGATCCCGATTATTTATGTTATGACGAATTTTTCCAAAATGAGATCATCTAGTAAAAATAAAGCCTCCGCGAGGATTAAAGACAGAGCGCCTTACCAATAAACATTTTTAGTTTCGACTCTAAATTTTTAGTAGTTCACAGTGGCTTTATTTTTCATATACGAATTTTGCAATTGTGATCTTCAGTAAATTTGAAGTCGAGACTAAAATTTGTTATAAGTAAGGCACAGAATCAAGAAGACGTAATGTGATGTCTTTAGCAACTTTTAAACTTCTAGACTTCTTATAAGTCTGGTAAAAGTAGGTACCCTTTGTAAGCTAAAATGTGATCATTGATCATGTCTTCATTGACAAGAATATTTCAGAAGCTGTACAGCAACATCGTCTAAGTAAAAGACCTTGCCATCTAAGACGCATTCCACGCCTAAGGTGGCTACGTTGAACAGCAATTCTTCACACCGAAGGTTATTTGCAATCTTAACCGAGGGTATTTACCAAGTGGTGGGTCCTTGACAAGTCCTAAAGTTTGTTGCTGAAGGTAGTAAGTTACCTATTGCTCAGCTGACTGCAGAGCAGTTTGGTTTCATAAAGACTCAATTACCAAACCACAACCAATTTGAGTGATTAAGGAAAGTTTTTGAGCATAACTGACAAATTTGGAGACATAAACGCAGAGCCTTTATTTTAAGACAGAAAAATGGAAATTTTTTGAATAAGAAAAATGGAAGAATGTATAACTTTATTGCTTTATTGCATGTTGAAAAATGCTTTTAGCTGAATAAGCAAGTCTTAATTGTGGTCCAGTTTAGACAGCATTGACAGCATGCTGAAGACGCATGAATAGTGCTTCGAATACAAATTGGTCAGCACCTTACTTGCTGTTCATTGAGTTCAAAAGAGCGTTCATGGCACGCTTTCAAAATGAAAAAGAACTTTGTCTCCGACATTTGGTATTAAGTCTTCGAAATTAAAGAAGAGGACATTTTTAATCAAGTCTTTGAAGCTCAAAAATAGGAAGACCAGCTCTTTTCTGTAGTGTAAACTCGAAGCACCACTTTAACACATTTCCATGACTGGTCATCGTCGACCCTAGCTTTAACCAGCCTTTGAGTAAAAGCACCTAGGCAACTTTTATAAATGAAACGATGTAGTTCAGTTCTGCCAAATTTTACGAGTATGACTAGATCGCAAGGCTGTACTATTTTGCACTACAGAATAGGATCTTCCTTAAACTATGTTCTTTTTAGCAGTGAGAGATGAGCGCAATTCTGAAAAATTTCATAAGTAGCCCAAAAAAAGAGTCCCGGCTGAAAAAAGAGTCCCATTCCAAACTTAATATTTTCTTTTCTTTTTTTATACTTTACGTGCGCTTAAATTGTTTAAAGAGATATAAATTATAATTTAAATGGAATACATTTTTTTAAAAGGAGTCCAATTTGCTGATTTTTAAAAGGAGTCAAAATGACTCTAAAGGGTCCCGAAGGTATTACTGGATGATTGTTCTTGAGGTATTTCGTATCGCTAATCTCAAAATTTATTATGTTACTGATAAAGTCCTGTTAAGTCACGACCTATCGCCAGCTTCTATGGGTTGCTGTGAACTTTATTATTCCGACAAATATAGGAGTCTATCTGAAATGGGACAAAAGTCTCTATCTAAGCAGAGAGATCTTCATCTTCTGTTTCAACTTAGTGGCTCTCCGCCCGCAAAATTATTTGATTAAGTATTCGACCGCTTGGACCACCATTTTTCTGTGGGATTTAAGCGGCATTCATGGGCCTTTCAGATGAAAAAAGAATTTCGTTAAAACCTCACACACAGCTTGTTTTATACCATTTCAACATCGAAAAAATTGCAAAAACACCTTTAAGAAGTTAAAATGACGCCCAGATGGCGCACGTATCCGTCGAAAGGTTGAAAACCTAATTTGTTACCCAGCTAACTTAATTTAGAAATGCAAATAACCTCCTACCCCACATCTTGCTGTAACAACTCGTTAGTTTCAATCACAGAAAAGCGCGTCCAAAGCGAACTTCGGCGTCAACTCCAAATATAGAATTGCATCTGACGGGGATGACTAATGACGACAATGCACTCTCTCTAGCTTTTTCTGTTCCGCCTGCCATTTACTCCGCCACATATCCACATGTAAATGTGTTTTTCTATAAAAATAGGTAAGACCAAACGCATGCCGCCACCTCACTGACGCATCGCCATAATCATTTTATCGGGCTGTTGTAACGGCTGTGTGACTATTCGTTTTGGCCAACATTGAGCCACAACCTCGGCTATGGCCTATGCGTATGCACGTCGTGGGCCGACGAAGACGCAAAGCCTGCATGCCTACGTATAGTTTGATCAAGTTATGAAATGAGCCCATCCCCGGCCAGTGAGAAGTGGAAGTCGTTAAGCGGCTAATTATTATTAGCTTTCGAAAGAGGAAGGCGATACTATCTGTCAGATCCCTATATACCCGCAAAACGTGACATAAACACTGACGAAGGCTGCAGTTTTAATTTTTTTTTGTCTTTTTATCGTAATTATGAGCGACTCGTCTATTAATTAAGAGCTTACGTCAGAAATAGGTAAACAAGGAAATATCCACCATGCTACTGACCTAAGAGATACGAATTTCAGTTTTCCCCTGTGAATGTTGGAAGGTGCTTAAAAATAGAACATGCACGAAATTCGGTGTAGCGTTATCTTTGTCCTTCAGAGCGGAGTGCGATAAGCAATATTTTCGTCTGATTATGTAAGCAATTTTCTAGATACCCCTACCAGGTGCGAGCAACTGGGCTAAGTTTCAGCATGTGTGTGCAATAAAACCGAGAGAAAAGCGAAGCCATAGCTGGGAGCAAAGTCGAAAAGAGCGCGAATTGCTATCGCACTGAACGATAAGGTGATGGGGTCATACTCGTTTACACTTTTTCTTTTGTGTGTGTGTGCTTGACGATATTTACTGCTTTGTTTGAACTTTGGCTAACCCAATATATCGTTAGCACATCAAATATCAAGACCATTAGCAGTCGGAACTCTTCGGAACAGGTCACTGAGAGATGACGCAAAGGAACTGCATGGATGACGAGAAGGGGGAAACACCTTTTCGCTTGCTATGTAACTGCCAAGCTCGGTAAGAAAGCAAACTCTGGGAGGGCACTTCTTCGAAGCACTTACAGATAACAAACAGATTCAAAACGGGTATCAACTGAATAAGGAATTTCCTCTAAAATTTTAAATACTTCCGAAGGTAGCTTATATAACCCATTCTGTTGCGGTAGCACAATGGACCTTATGTGGAATTAGTGAATTACGTCGAAGGTATAGGGAGACTGCCACCTAACCTAACCTATCGCAGAAAACAGAAGTAGACATTCAGCAGAGGGGACCTTAGGTTGACCTTTTCGAATTTAAAAACAACCATCGCAGACAGCAGCTAATAAAAGCCTGCAACTGACTACTGATGTTGGTCGAATTTTTGCAGGTTTAATAGACACACAATAGCACAAAATCTGGTTTGAAAGTTCTCGACTTAGTGCGTAATAAGATTCAACTTAAGTCCCCAGCTTTAACGTCGAGGTATGGTTCCGCCAAAAACCGATACCAGACTTCATAGTTAGTTAAGCTGCCCGACCTCCTCAGCTGGCTACAAATAGAGACTCAAATACAGCCAAATATCTAGGCATAACTCTAGTAAACTGCGTTGGAAAGCGCATGTACAGAAAAATAAGGTGCATGACTGGGTCGAACAAAACTTTCTCGTTCATCAAAAGTTTAGCTGACTCAATCGGTATGTAGGTTATTTACGTACAGTTCTGGCATAAAGTGAACTATTTGTTCAGAAGACTATATAAAAATAGGTAGCTCTTACGTTTTACAAGATTTTTGAGTACAAGGAGGGGTAGACGGAGTTTCTGTTTTCTGATCTGCTGGTTTAAGGTGATCGGAATTGGAAGTAGGGTTCCCGATAAACTGATATCTTTGCATAGATATATTATGTAAGCATTCAGGGATTTGCTCTTGAACTTCGCAGTTATAAACTGAATATCCCGATGGACGCGTGTGAGGGTGCAAATGAAGTGGGAGCTTCTGGTTGTGTAAGCTTCAAGTGGTTGGAATTATTCTAAGATGCATGTTTAATATGGTTGGAAAAAAAATTAGAAGTGGAAGATATTTGCTAAACAAAGTTTGTTGCTGCTGTATTTGTTTTTTTATTGGCATTACGGTATTGAGTTTTAAAAAAATATTCGACGACAGACCGGGAGGTAGTCGTTTCTGAGAAATAATTAAAAAACTGATTTTTTTAGTTTTTTTTGAGAAAAACTAAGTGTGGGATCTTAATTAGAATTATTTTATTATCCTAAATATGTATTTCGATCAAAATCGTTAGAGCGGTTTTTGTAAAATTTCGCAGACAAAATAGTACCAAATTTTGCAATGTTTAGTTTACGATAATACAGAGAAAATTTAAGTTTCGAAATTAATTTGTTACCGTTTTCGAGATATGTCCAAACTTCAAAGGTGATTCGATTTATCAGCGGAAAACTGAGTATACAGTTATGTTAACCTCACCTACTTAAACCTAAATATCAATTTTGGTTGAAATCGCTAGAGCCGTTTTCGTACAAATCAAACTGGTATGAAATTTTTGTATGGGAAGTACCATTAATATTGAGGTTACCTTGAAAAAAAAAGGGCCCCGAACTATAAGCCCCCAAACTCCAAATCCGAAGTTTGAACGAAATCTGGTCAGACGTTTAGGCTGTAGGCCTCGGGACATACGGACAGACAGACAGACAGACGGACAGAATATTGCGACCCACTTTTTTGAGTTCCTCTATCATCGTTATGTCAGAATTGATTAACATCTCGAGTTCGAAATTTTGTACGAATACAATATATTTTTGGAGAAAGTTAAAAACAAAATCTACCCTGGACACTAAAAATTATTATTAGTAACGCGGAAAGTCTTTAACTACTTCGAAGTTGTAGGTGGATCTTTCCCGCCTCCGTTTCAATACTTGCAGCCTCCAGCGCTTTATACTAAGCTCTCTGTTGGTTCAACGGATAATAGACCGGTGGCATCACACCATGCCAGCCTTGGCCCACGTATGGCTGTCGCTCTAGCTTAACATACTTTTCGCTGTTCCTATTAAGTGGTACGTGTTCTTGAAAACGTACCTAGCAAGAAGTCAACAAGTTTCTTAAATAAACCTTCTGCCAATTCACCTTATCTATATATCATTTTTTAACTGACTCAAATCGAGTCTCTTTAAACCTCGATGAATATTCAAACTTATAATAGTTCCGGCATCAAATACTTAAAGTAACAAAACTTAGACTGTGCTTAAGAAAAGCAGTCGCTCAATAAAAGAGAATTGTCAGAATCACTATGACAAGAAAGAGATCCGACTGTCTCTAGTCCAAGAGCTCTTTAGAGCTGTCTGAAAGAGATTTATAGTCGCCGCATACTGTGCTGATCGACAACCATGAACCACTGCCATTCTCCGCTAGCAACCAATAAGTTTGTGTACAGAAAAAAAAACATATCCAGTCTGTCGCAACCAATTACGAAGTTTTAAACTTTTTACAACTCTACATTTCCGGTGTGAAAATGTTACCATCACTGATCTAGCACAAACACATCTACCATCCCATCGCATAATGCCAACCTACCTCAGCTCATTTGTAAACAAATTAACGATGTTGACGAGGCGAAAACACACCATCCCACTGCCGAGAGTCGTAAACTATTTTATTTGTGCCCTGCCACAGTTAAAAGTGTTAGAAATGTCAAACAGCAATAAAGGAAAATAAATTGTAAGCTTGTAATGGGATCACAAGAGATCGTTAACCAGCAACCTTTATCCAATTATGGTATTTATTTACGAAACCTCTTAGAGCCATTGGACATTTAGACCAGATTTACATGCCAAAGGAAAAAATTAAACGACACCGATCAACCACAACCACCCACCCACATGCTCAGCTTTGATAAGACCGATATGGGCACAATGATGGCTCGTTGGTGCTACTGTTGTCTTGTTCGTTTCGGGCGGGCTTCTATGCGTGTTTCACAATCGGTTCCGCTGCCATCCTAATTGATTACGCCGTGATTAATGGAGCTCTTGTGCTCCGAAAATGATGGCGCTTTCAAAGTTGTATACTCGCACTCGTAGGAACGTAGATTAAGTTCGAAACCAGTTAGTCGATTGGTAATTAATAGTACACGCTTAAATGAGTTAATTTGGGTTTTTGTTTATTTTTTTTCCCATTGATTATTAATATTTATGGGGAAGATTAGCGGAAAAACATTATTCGTAGAATATAATGTAAATTTGGCCAGAAGTTTGGTTTCACTTTCGGTGCCTAATCTGTGGCTTAAGTGGAATTTGTGTTTGGAGTTTGAAGCAGGTGATTATTTATATTTGGATTCGGCCATCCTGATGCCTTGGGTTTTATCATAGAGTTGTCACTTCGACTTTAGGGCTTTTGTTGCCGTGGGAAAATCGAGAGTTTTTATTTAAGGGAACTGCATAACTTTGGGACCATCATTCACGATTTTCTTTGATCTCGTTTTGTTGGGAAGATTTTTCAGGAGATTTTTAATGTCAAGGAGGTTGTTGTTTCAAAATTGAAATAGTTTGTGAGCCTTTTGTTCATATTGAAGGTGTTGGTGGGGTCCCTATGTCCAAGTTTTTGGAAAGCTAACATTGGGCTCATTCGAAAGTAAAATTCGGCGACGGATTTTGGTCCCGTGTTCGAAGAGGGCGAATGGAGGAGCAGGTACAACCGCGAACTCTTTGAGCTGTACCAAGGATGTAACCCAAAACTCATCGAGCGAACGGACAGTAATGCTCCAGCTAAGGGGATCTTAAAATCCACAGCCCTCAGGTTCGAGGAAAACCGAGCCTGAGCTTAAAGACAGCTGGTTAACTGGACATAGCGTGCCTGGGAGAGAAGGGAATGGAAGGCTCCGGTGTCCTAGGGAAATACTCTTCACGGGTCGGCAGTCCGTTAAGTCGGGTCGATTGTTACAAATCTTGTTAGATTAACGACTGGCCTCTAAATGAGTTCAACGCATGAGAATAATTTTCAAGTCCTGGTCTAAGAAAAGGAGGATTAAAGTGCCTTTGCATGGCTCTATAGGCAGAGTAGCTTTCCGGACGCTAATCTTGTAATATTTCGACTGGGACCACATGAGGTGCATGGATTTCTACCTGATTTCGACTTTAAAGTTGATCGAGATCTGTGTGACCGAAAAAATACGTGCGTCTTTTAGCATATCAATTCAATTTTGCAATTGGTCAGGTTTAAGAAAAAACGGGCCCCCTTACTCTCCGATTCTCATCCAGCGAGCTAATTGTATCCCTGCCATGGGTAGCTAAGGAAACAGCGCGATAGACTAAGACTGCTTTCAGAACACACCACTAGAACCTTTACCATTCGGTTGTACCTTGACTCATCGATGCCAAGAAGCGATCGGAAGTGCAACTATTGTTGTGACCACATCTTTGAACTCCCAGGCTTGATGTCGCCAAGTATATGTGCATCAAAACAACTCGACTATAAACCGGCGGTATGGAGAAGGACGAGAGCAGACCTGAAGCGCGAAAATAACGGAAGCCGTGCTTAAATTTTGGTCATAGAGCTTTAGGTCTGCCGTAGAGGAGTTCAAGAAAAAGTAATCGGAAAGAAGAAATAAAGATCTGATACTCCAAGTGGAAGTTTTACCATAAAAACCTCTTTTCAAGGCAATAATACCCGAAGATAAACATTTAGACCAAGGAAACCATTTAGAAGAAAACTGACGACAGTGCAGTGTTGAGAATGTGGAAGCACTGCGTCTGCAGACTGTCAAACTGCGAAAGCTACCGAAATTTGGATTTCTGCAGAAGGAACCATTCAATCTGGCCAAGACTTCCGCCCACCTAAGCGAATAATTAATGGGGAATGGCAATATCTAAAGCTCGATCAGACGGCCTGTCTGTTACAATTTTAAAAGCAGAAAGCCACGAGTTGGTAATAAAAATGGTCAATATTCCTATGGCACAATAGATCTTTGGAGGGTCGATGTGCGTCTTCATCGCTTAGGCAAGTGAGAAGTCTTTAAAAAAAACTCAATAGTTACCCTCTACCTTCAGTCTCCTTAACATTGAACACAAGATCCTGCCTGTGTAAACGCCTGAGACCATTTTTAATTTAATCTTCGAAATTTCTATATCGACTCTTCGATATCTCGACTCTTTTAATTCACAGACGAAAATGCGACAAATCCTAACATAAAGACCATAAAGTTCCCCCATCTTCCCGACTTAAAAAAAATCGATAAATCCAGCCTTTGACTTCGAAAACCTTCGAAATTTCCTCCCAATAGTGTTCAACATCTCGACTCTTTTACTTCATAGAGGAAAATGCCACAAACCCAACAAAAAGACGATAAAATTCCTCATACTTCCCGAATACAAAAATAATGAAATCCAGTCTTTGACTTCGAAAATCTTCGAATTTTCGGCTCAAGAGTGTTCGATATCTTGACAGACGAAAATGCGACAAAACCTAACATAAAGACCATAAAATTCCCCCATCTTCCCGGCTAAAACAAAAATAAAGAAATCCAGCCATTGACTTCGAAAATCTTCGAAATTTCGTTCCAATAATGTTCGACATCTTAACTTTTTTTCTTCATAGAGGAAAATGCCACAAACAAAAGATAACATTTCTCAAACTTGCCGATTAAAAAAAATAATGAAATCCAGCCTTTGACTTCGAAAACCTCCGAAATTTCGGCTCAAGAGTATTCGATATCTCGACTCTTTTATTTCAGAAAGGAAAATGCCACAAACCCAACAAAAAGACGATAAAATTCCTCATACTTCCCGAATACAAAAATCGAGAAATCCAGCCTTTGACTTCGAAAATCTTCGAAATTTCGCCCCCAATAGTGTTCAACATATCGACTCTTTTACTTCATAGAGGAAAATGCCACAAACCCAACATAAAGACGATAAAATTCCTCAAACGTCCCGACTACAAAAATAATGAAATCCAGCCTTTGACTTCGAAAATCTTCGAATTTTTTGCTCAAGAGTGTTCGACATCTCAAATTTTTTCCTTTATAGAGGAAAATGCCACAAACAAAAGACAACATTTCTCAAACTTTCCGATTAAAAAAAAAAAATAATGAAATCCAGCCTTTGGCTTCGAAAATCTTCGAATTTTCGGCTCAAGAGTGTTCGATATCTTGACAGACGAAAATGCGACAAAACCTAACATAAAGACCATAAAGTTCCCCCATCTTCCCGACTTAAAAAAAATCGATAAATCCAGCCTTTGACTTCGAAAACCTTCGAAATTTCCTCCCAAAAGTGTTCAACATCTCGACTCTTTTACTTCATAGAGGAAAATGCCACAAACCCAACAAAAAGACGATAAAATTCCTCATACTTCCCGAATACAAAAATAATGAAATCCAGCCTTTGACTTCGAAAATCTTCGAATTTTTTGGCTCAAGAGTGTTCGACATCTCAAATTTTTTCCTTTATAGAGGAAAATGCCACAAACAAAAGATAACACTTCTCAAACTTTCCGACTAAAAAAAAATAATGAAATTCATACTTTGACTTCGAAAATCTTCGAAATTTCGGCTCAAGAGTGTTCGATATCTCGACTCTTTTATTTCAGAAAGGAAAATGCCACAAACCCAACAAAAAGACGATAAAATTCCTCATACTTCCCGAATAAAAAAATCGATAAATCCAGCCTTTGACTTCGAAAACCTTCGAAATTTCGCCCCCAATAGTGTTCAACATATCGACTCTTTTACTTCATAGAGGAAAATGCCACAAACCCAACATAAAGACGATAAAATTCCTCAAACGTCCCGACTACAAAAATAATGAAATCCAGCCTTTGACTTCGAAAATCTTCGAATTTTCGGCTCAAGAGTGTTCGACATCTAAAATTTTTTCCTTTATAGATGAAAATGCCACAAACAAAAGATAACACTTCTCAAACTTTCCGACTAAAAAAAAAATAATGAAATTCATACTTTGACTTCGAAAATCCTCGAAATTTCGGCCCAAGAGTGTTCGACATCTCAAATTTTTTCCTTTATAGAGGAAAATGCCACAAACAAAAGACAACATTTCTCAAACTTTCCGAATAAAAAAAAAATAATGAAATCCAGCATTTGGCTTCGAAAATCTTCGAATTTTCGGCTCAAGAGTGTTCGACATCTAAAATTGTTTCCTTTATAGAGGAAAATGCCACAAACAAATGCGAAAATGCGACAAAACCTAACATAAAGACGATAAAATTCCCCCATCTTCCCGACTAATAAAACTTCAGCAATGCAGCTTATGAATTCAAGAATAGCCAGCTACACACAATTCCCTGTCGCAGAGTGTAAAGCATACATCACCATCAACATCATAAGCTCAAGGGAACTATAAGTATCTGTACGCAAACTCTGTGTGGAGCTGACAGCCGGCCGGCCTGCCGCAGTTATACCGAGTATTGCACGCAAATCATTAATCTATGCCAGCCATGTCAAGATTGTGGTGTCGGGTTAGTCACAAATGAGTCCCAGTCACAGACGTCAGCTCATTTGTCTAAGAAAATTGGAAATAGCGATAAAGTGGGCTAATTTGTCATGTCAATGATCGTTCAGTAATGAGATGTTGAAAGTGTTTGCGCCTGTGCATAATTTACGCCTGAGGATGCCTCCGCGATAGCACGACCGCGACAATTTAGAAGGGAAACAACAACTCTGTGTTTAGTTTGCACATCAATTGAAGTTTTGCGATCGCCAATACGGGCGACAAACACTTCCAGAGGAAGAAAAAGCCGCCGCCCTCTCCACATCTGATAGAGGATAAGTGGCTCTTCCAATCCATCATATGCCGAGTCGGCTGACTTAAGCTTTGTGGTCTTAACCTTGTATCTACGTGTGGAAGCTGACACACAAGCAGCATTGAACTCCCGTCTTTGTACATAGCAAAGGCTCGCATCACCTGAATCAATAAAACACTACCCTCGCCTCGGAAATGTACGTGCATAGTCCTCCTCTCCATTCGCATGTCCCACTAACACGATTTTTCTTCTTCCGAAAGGTTGCACTGGTGGTGGTGCAATAGCCCCTTTCTTGAATATTCGCACATACAAGCCGTGTGCAACATAAATTTAGATCTTGAGTCACAATGCTCGCTAATTGTGTTGCTGTTCGTTCTGAGATAGATTTTCTGTTTTATGCGATTTGTTCGCCTATTTTTCACTCCATAAACAGACTGTCAAGTGGCGGTGCTTGACAGTACGTATCTCTCTGAGTCGCGGTTGCCTCCTAATTACACAGTATTTCTTTTGGCTTGGATTTTTGTTTATTTCTTCGTCGGTCGACGAGTTGAGTGGTTTGTGTGTGTGTTTGTGTAGAGGTTATGTTGAAGGGGTGATGAAGGAGCCGCCACTCTGACAACGTGATGACTACCTTGGCGTGGTTGTTCCCTATTATGCGTCATCCCAGCAGTCTTCTTCAGGACAAGGGCTGTCATTTAGTGGGAAATTCAAGGCTTGCAGCAGCAAGTGTACTATACAGTGTGAGTGGGCGCACATGGAGTGGATGAAGCCTTGAGATGTCTTGCTGCGAGTCGAGAGAAAAGTACATTCATATTTGGTGGTTGTATCTGTCTATATGCGTTTAGGTAGTCGTTGTGTGGAGATGTTCAGGGAATGAAGCCCGCTAACAATGGTTTGGTTAAATGGGCCGATCTCCAAACAGGGGAAAGGAAGACCAGCTGCCCAATTGGAGATGGCTGCAGGTGAAATCAAAGCTGGCACCTTTTTAAAAGGGGTTTCCGGTTTCCGAGCGAGTATGTGAATTCAATTCCTTTAGACAAAAGTGATGGGGTGTGGTAAAGGCGGTTAAAACAAGCACCACCTAAACTTTAACGGACCCAGTGGCATATCCTCTCTAAACGACCGACATAGCCTGAGATCATTTGCCGAACAAAATTAAAAAAAAAACACTCGGCAGAAGAGCTACAGTTAAGCTTAAGACAGCACTGACGGCTTTCTGATTACAAAGAAGTAAGGAGATGCTTGCTCTCTTAAGAAGATTCAATTTTAACCACAAAGCTGCTGACTTGAGGCTCAAAAGACCTGCTCTTGGTTAGTTTTTGGTTTTTAAAAATAGAGGCGATTGTGCGGCCAATAGGCGCAATTTCATCTCAACCGACGATACAGCAAGTTCGACAGTTTATTTTTAATAGATTTAGAGAGTGGTTATAATAAAATCCGATAGATGGCGCTTTTTTTACTACGGCGTTCAGCATCAAAATGCCTCTATCCTCTTCTAGCATCTATCTATAGAAAGTTTAGGGAGTTCTTCTTATGAAATCCGATAGATGGCGCTTTTCTTACTGCGGCGGTCAGAATCAATTTAGGCAGCGCTTCTGCTGAAATTCAATAGATGTCGCTTTTGTTTCTCAAGTCTTTCCGATTTTGATGCATCGATCTTTATGACTACGCTTACCTCATGCACCATTGAATAGACTTCAACGTGGTTTTCACTGTTTGTCATCACCATCAGCATTTTTCGGGAATGAATAAATGGAGTTAGGTGTCAAAATGACAGAAAAGGCGCTAAAATCAGTCATTAAAGGCGTGGTACCTAATTGAACAAGATAATAACTAATGAAAGAGTACCTAGCTGTAATCGCTGCTTGACCATCGTGTAGGTTCAGTTTCGAAAAGTGCCGAGTCCCTTATTGTGACGGATACAAGCTCTGTGGAAACTGGAAACTATACGTACCTTGATCGTAAATCAGCATTATTCGCATTATTCAAGGCGGCTTCTCTGTTATTTATTGACTAGAAATCGGTGGGCAAAAGATGGGCTGCACACTACCACCCGAGGTTTTGGTATTTTTGACAGAACTCGCAAAAGTATTCGAAGCTGTTGCTTGCGCATTCTTTAGCCGCCTGTCGAAATCCACGACCTACTAACTTTAAAGTTGAGTTTAATAACAAATATTATCCATTTAGGTCCTCCCGGACTATAGCACCATTGGAAATAACTGAATCTAGTAGAAAGGTACTTAGAAAAGGACGTAGAAAGTAGAAAGCCGGCGTAAGGTACTTCCGAAAGGACACAGTGAGCTCTGCAAATTTTGAATAAGTCGAACGTTGGCAATGCTAAAACAGAAGTTTTCAACAACGAGTCTCTCCATAATGGGATGAGATGAGTAACGAATTATGAGACGATCGAACCTTTCACGACATGTATCCTGATTTAAAGGCAAAACGGTCCGCACGCTTGTGTCAACTACCAACTTCGCTAGTACAGGCTGTGTCAAATAGCTACCATCAGGCTAAGCTCCAGACAGAACAAGTCATACCTATAAGATGTGACCATCATACCACAAGGGGGACCTTTACGCTCATATAAGTCGTGGTAGTTGACGAACTGTGCAATAGAAGCCCCAGAACGTTACATTTGGGGTACCAGATTGGCGGAAGCTAGTGGAGTCCCACAAGGCTCGGTCGTTAGATCTCTCCTGTGGAGTATAATGCATGACGGGGCTTTATAAGATCCGCTGCTCTGGATAAAGCAGTCGCGATGATCAAAAATTGTCTAGAGTCTGCCGGACAAGGACTGGCTGACCACAAGACTGAAACTGTCTTAAAAACGAGCCAAAAGACTGCGAAATATGCAATTATGTGAATAGGGAAGGGCATGTCCGTATCAAAATCCAAATGGACGTACGGACTGCCAAAATCATCGACTTATGGACAAAGAAAACGCAAGGGGCCGACAATTTCAGTGCCAAGCAGTTTCTGTCCGAATACGGGGGCTGTCGAAAATATATCCGCAGATTTGGTCACGATAGTTCGCCCTTTAGCCCTAAATTTCTAGATGAAGAAGAAGACATGGATCAGCCCTGAATATCCAAATAAAGAGGTATCTGAACTTTGAGGAAGAAAGTGCGAACCTGTCTAGTCCGGAGTTTGTGATAAGCCCCAATGTTGAGGTGAGAAGGCGACTGGTCGATGGTCGGACCTTTCATAACTATTGTTCACAACAAGCTGGGAACCATTTCGTGGGCATTTTGCCTTTCAAAATGAGCTAAAAGGGCAAGAAAAGGGCATTTTTTATCTCTCAGAACAAGAAAAAACAGTGTATTTTGTTGTTTCTTAACGTCGGCATGGGCAAAAAGGGCATTTTTGGGTGTTTTTGACGTGAATCGTGGGCAATTCAGTTCGAAAAGTCTGGCATCACTGCTGGGAATGTTAAAAGACCCCGAAATTAAAGGTGCAGATGACGTAGCATCAGTTGTTAGCCACGCGAGGTAATATACCCAACAGCGGTCCCACACCAAGAGTGATAAACGACTGCAGAGGTGTGGTTTAGTATGTAGGACTGCAGTCTCGTTTATTGATGAGAAGACTATTCTTCAAGCAGCGCGTCATTTTGCCCGTCCAGGAGACGTCCCACCCATCGCATTTTCATGCATTTTGAATTAGAAAGATAGAAGTTCGAGCATGCTTAAGCTATACTGGACGAGGTACCATGCTATAGCTAGTACGGACTTCTAGTATTTCTCAAAATGGCATTCCCATTGGAAGCATCCATAAAAAGGGTAGAATACGGGTCAAACCGTCGAGGACAAAAGCCTTGAACCGCCGTACACGGAGTGGTTTAGGACATGCATCCATCAGGTTTGCAAGATATCCATCAATGAATGGACCAAATTGCCGGTACAAGTGACCCCTACCGTCCATCACTGTGATACCCCTTAACCTACCTACGTCGCCAAACTTACCCATTCCGTGCCTCACAAAAGGCTTAAAACGAAAACTAAAACAAAAAAAAAAATCTCCCTCAAACTATCATCATCTTTTGGTAACAGCAGACTTGATATTCCCGCAGCCATTATTATGTTGGTCTGATTTGATCCCATTATCAGGAATACACTTCGCACTAGTCCTTCGCTGCGCGCCATATAAATACACGTACGACGATATAGATACTTATGCCTTGCAAATTTCTAGATAGATACCTCCTCGTACTTCGCTGTCGAATATAATAATGTGATGAGTTGCCTCCCTCTGCGGCGCGCTGCCACATGAAACAAGCAGAAAACTCGTCGAACCACAACCAACGAGAGCGTGTGAAGAACTGCTAAAGCATCTATGGTTATGATATATGGCTGAACGATATTCTGGTCACGTTATTGAACATTTTGCCACTTATTTTAAGATTCCCTTTTGTTTTTTTGTGTTATCTCCGTTGGTTTTGTAGTAGGTACATGTGCGAGTAGTTTGGGCACATGAAAACTGAGGACTTTTATTTTTTTGGTTGGGAGTTTCGCAAGGAATTTGAGATTGGTGGATGAAAAGTTAGGAGACTGTTTTAGGAGAATGAATACTGTTTCTGATTCATCGAATGCAACTCCATTCGCCTTGTTGCCCAACCTAGGTCTCTGGTCAAGTAATGCGAAAAGCCTTGCTTACAATAGGACGTACCGCACAAGGGTTTAAATAGTATTATTATAAATCGTATTAAATCAATAGTATATCCATTTAAAAAAATATTTCCTACCATAAATATTTGCTACAGTACTATTCGAATAATAGTAGTACCGTATTAACGCTATGAGATAGAACAAAATATCTACACATTTTTTTGTAACAGGGCGTATCGAATAAAATTGGACAATATTGGGCCAAGAAAAACTAAATGCACAAATTAATGGCAGGTACTTTCTCTTATGGCATAGATTACCAATGGGCTTTTTAAAAAGCAACTAAAATATGTAGTTAGAGTCAAAATGAGTTAGTTTAGAAGAGAAAAGTATTTTTAATTATGCTGCATTAAGATGAACAAAATAGAAGAGCACAAATTAAACGCGAACAACTTAGCTCTGTCTATTTTTTTTTATAAAGCTCTATATCAAAATGCTCTTGTGGTAAGTAGTTGTTAGACAATTTAGCCTCATTAAAAAAATAAAAGTTAATCAAAATTTGTAAATAATAAATTATACTGTGTGTTCAATATTTGAGATTATATCAAATAAAATTGAATTAGTTGGATTTCTAGTATATCCCACTAATTCAATGTGAAATTTTACTTAAATTTTTGTAGTAGGTACCAAAAGTAATAAAGTACATAGAACTTTAGGACAATAGCCTGCTATTAATATTGAATTGAAATCCTATTAAATCAATAGTTTATCTGTTTATTTAATTGCTGCGGGTGATTAATTCTGAATAATCGTCTCAATGCTATTTAATAAATATCAAAAATTAAATTAATGGTGTAACCCATTGAACTAAGCAGATGCACTATTAACAAGAGGTTTTTTTTTAATGGTATCATACTATTAACCATTAATAGTATTTATTAATGGGATAATAGTATCAATTAAAAAGTACTAATAGTGGAGTCAATAGTATTTCCCATTAAATCAATAACGTATACCCTGTTAATAAAAATAGTTTTAATACTATTGTATTAATAACCCACATACCTTTGATTTCATTAGAAAACTATTGTTTTAATAGTTAAATCCTATTAAAACGTATCTAATTAAACCAATGGTCGTACCATTGACGATTTAATGGGACACTTTTTTCTGAGTGTAGGCACTTCCTACCTTAACCAACAGATTTCAGTGGCAAGGGTATTTTATTATATTTGATGAATCAACTGAGATTGGGCATTGCCACCTCTCATGGTTGGGTTTCTCTCCACAGGCGAATGCATCCAAGCCTCAGATGTATCACTCTAGAATTCGAACGAGCGAGCAACACAAGTGCTCAACGCTCATATACCAAACTATACGCCAAAAGAACCCAAAGATTTCTATATAAGTAGGAACAAAGTCAGCTCCGTATAGTGGGACGCTGTTTAAAAGGAGGCCACGGCCTTGGAATGGAAGTACCCCACAACGACTTTTGCAGAAGCTGTATGTATGAGGAGGAAAAATAAATAACTGCTCACCTCAAAATCACTCATCCAGCTCTTGTGACTTTTCGCAAGGCAAACTTAGGAGGTGACGCTGCGTATTTGCAAACACATTACAAAGTCTGAATGGATTCAGTGGGCAAGGTTCTATTGACTCAATCAGCTGTTATTGCAGTTAGAAACTATAAACTTCCTCTATCTAAATACAAATTTACACCAAGCTCACAGTCAGCAACAAGGTTCCCATTGTTAAAAATCTTTAAAAGTGATTTCCCTCTTCTAACTCATGTGGAATCACAAAGGACATTTTAATTTGGTCCAAGTTTGTCTCTTTAAACAGCAACCTAATCTAACCATATATTGGCAACCTTAACTCACAAGCGAACTATCTATATCCAAGAAACCATGGCCATCACAGAGCACCTGAGCTAAAAATGGACTGATATGCACAAACCCCATGATAACTTTAGGAACTACGTGACTTTAGTGTTTCTGTAAGGCGTTCAAGAGAAAACAACAGCTTGCCTGTACAAATGAGAATATATATGGCAACCCTAGGCCATCCCAGCGACCTGGGAAGCACCATCAGTGTTCAGAGTTACACCTGCGAACGACCTTGAAGACGACACCCACAAGTGGATCTCTTAGAGTGCAACTAAGCTCTATCGGGGGTACTTTTTGAACAGGACTTATAAAACGTTTTCAGCGATGGAATTTTCCACACGTAGGTGCCCACAGAGATCTTTGGTGTCGACACCGTGTCTTTTTGAAGAAATACGGTTCAGAAACGAATTCCTCAGCTAGAGTCGAGGTTAGTTGCACCTTTGCGTATCCACTTGTGGGTGTCGTTTTCGAGGTTAGATTAGATTAGATTTTTGTGGGAGGTGGAATCAAGTTGCCATATCACTGCGGCCACGAGTGGGCCTCTTGTGATTTCCTCCAATTAGAGCTCGCTCATGATACCGGATTTAGTTATGAATCCTAGTTGGTTTTTAAGTGCGCTGTCAGATATGTCTTCTGCCTTAAGGTAAGGTCTTCCTAGATGGTGTTGACGTAATCTGACTAGACATTCACAGTGAAACAGTATGTGTTCTGCTGATTCTTCGTCTTCGTTGCATAGTCTGCAAGTGTTGTTTTGCATTATTCCCATAGTCATGGGGTGTTTTTTGACTTGACAATGTCAAGTGAGGAACCCTGTGACTGTACGAATCTGACTCCTTGTTAGGTTTAGGAGTTGTTTTGTTCTTGGAAGGGAAGTAGTTGGCATGAACATTTTAGCTTGTCTGTTACCGCCAGGTTTTGATGTGGAATTTAGCGGTGCTAAGGGGTAATCCACAAAATGGTCTTGGCATCATGAAGATAGATGCCGATCCTTTTCTGGCTAGTATGTCTGCTATTTCATTGCCCACATGTCCGCTATGTCCTGGCACCCAATTGAGATGTACTCTGTTTGTGCTGGCTAGCGATGTGAGTAATTGCAGGCAATCCCATACAAGTTTTGATGTAATTTCATAGCTATTGAAAGAAAACTTGTGGATTAAGTCACAAAATAATAACTGTTACATTTCAATTCGTCCCAAAAATGAAAAAAAAACTCACACAAAAATAAATGGACCTGGACGTGTTAACTGTAGCAATGGCATTTACCTTCGATGGACCCTACAACCAACAAGTCCGGTGAGGTTCGCCGATTAGAAACGCAGGTTGTGCAGCTTTCTTTTTATCCAAAAGGGAATGTGTGCCACTATATTATATAGCCTGAAGTCAATGCCCTTGCCATTTGAGCCTGCCAAATATACCTTAACTGGTCGTTAACTATATTTCTTTAAGCTCTGTCATGCAGATTCTATGCCGGTGTTGAAATGCTTACAAATGTCAAGCTTGATTTGACAGGCTACCAAGGCAACGAATCTGCGGATGAACTACCTAGAGATTGTTCGAAATGCGGCTTCTTCGTAATCAGAACAATGGCAGATAAAAATGGGCTACACTCAGAAAAAAAAAGATTGTTAAGCGAAGAGAGATTTTTAAAAAATTGTAAGTTAAAAGTTCTTGGTTCAAATATTATTTTTGTTAACAAGAACTCGTTTTTAAGTTTTCATGAATCAGGTATTCAGCGTAAGAATAATATACTCTCCATAAATATTTTATTACATCATTGCCAACAATTTCATCAAAGATTTTTATAGTTGGGTTTATTTTAACCACCGAAAATTGTTGGCATTACAATTTCTTTTTCTGGGTGTACTGCTAAAGTTCTGAGTGACAATTGGAAAGTCCAACTTCGTCTAGCATACTGGTGAAAATGTCCCAGGTCCTTGGAAGTTCAAAAACATTGCAAAGTCTTGCAACCAAATCCCAATGTGATTGATTTCCCTTATACTAAGCATTGATAATGAAAGCTGGGCTTCTTGACAGACAGACAGACAGAAGGTGCCTGTCCATTTGAGAGTAAAAATGCTGCCAGCAGCTCTCAAGCAGCTCCCGAGAGTAAACTCGCAAGTGGACATAGTCTTGAGAGTAGTTCGCGTAGAGTTAACTTTTTACTCTCGATATTCGAGCCTTTTGAAAGTCACTCGCAAATGGACACATGTTCTGATCACTTTCGGAGATTAACATGCTTCGTATTTTGCGAGCAGCTGTCAAGAGTCGACATGGCAAAACAGTGAACAGTGGACATCAGAGGAAATTAATCGACTCATAGAGAAATATGAACATTGAATTCGATAATTTTTAAAAATTACAGTGGAAGTCGCTTATAACGACCAGTCGCTTATAACGTCCACTTTCTTTGGAAGGCAGTCGGATATAGCGACCGCCGGCTACCACGACCTTATTTCATCGGTACCTTCACCGTCGTTATAACCGACTTCTACTGTAACTTAATTTATGTTTCTTCAAGTATTTTTTTTAATTTACGTTTAAAAATAAAGTTTTTTTTGTTTTTGTTTTTACCCTCAAATATTTATCTTTTAAACTGTTGAAAATTGCTGGACAGACTTCTCTCACAATTCTTCCAATAGTACAGACAGGGATACGAAATTTGGTATCCTTTTTAAAAATAGTAGCCCCAGCGGATTGAATTATATATTCTTTTTCACTTGTTGTCAAACGGCAAAAATCCCTGAATTTGAAGCTCTCTTGTAAGAGTAGACCCTGCACCGAGTTGACGACGACGATCTACCCATGGTTTAATGCAGCATTTCTTTTTTGCTTTATTCTTTTCTTTAAGAACAGTGCTAATAATTATTAGCGCAGCGGCAACCTTTTGCTTGTAAGAATACATTTTAACTGGTAACTATCAGATGAAATATATCAAGTGGGCACGGTTATGAGAGTACTCTCTGGGAATCTACTCTCAAAATGTTATCAAACAGCTACCCGAGAGTAACTCTCAAGAGTTTACTAGCCAAAGTACTCTCAAATAGACAGGCACCTTTAGACGTTATTTCTGCTTGAATAGGGATGAATCTCCCAATCGGATTCTCTGAAGTGAAAATTTCATTCTGAATAAACCGAAATTTATTTGCAATAAAAATGAGTAAAAATTTCACTTTTAAGTAATTTAAGTATGAAAAAGATTTTTAATTGTTTCCCCTCGTTTTCCCCTTTTTCATTGAAAAAGCGCCAAAACTGGCCAAAATAAAAAAAGTAAAGTAAAGTAAAAAAAAATGTGTGTATATTTATTGCGAAAAATCTGAAAGTGGAGTTCGTGAGGGTCCCACCAAGTGCACTCCCTTCTCTCTCAAAAAAAAAAAACCTTTCCCTTAGCCAAAGTTTTGAGTCAGTACTTCCATGAACATGAACTGCCGGTCACTTCTATTCGTCCAACTTGAGTTTGAAATTTTACCAAGAACGATAGTCGTCAGACTTGTATGGTATCATTTTCAAACAACTTCTCGTCTATAACACCGACATCTTGAGTTGCACCTCCAGAAGAAGTAGCTGCTGCCTTGGAGATAAAGTTAAAAACTGTTCAATTTACTTTAAAAATCCCCCACATTCTCGTGTGCATTTTCAACCACTTTCGATAGATTCAATTAATTCTCGTCCTTTATCCAAGTTCCTATGAATGTATCTCATTCGAGTCGCACTAAAAATAATTAAGCCCTGAATATCGATATTCAGCACAACCCCGTGTCGTGTGTCCACCAGCAAAGGTATCTGTTAATTGCTAAGGAATGCCCTCCTAAGTTTTTCAAACAACCCCTTGTTCATTTAAATATCATATTCCCGCAACCAATTATTTTTGTGGAAAGTAGAAAGCTTCCCTTCACTACCTCAATTTTTTCCAGACATTTCCAACTGGATATCTCCTTACACAGAATCATAAGTGAAAATATCCAACCAGAGAACAAGTGAAAACTTTTCGCCAGCGTGCATCCTTACAAAAGAAAATATATATCAAATTTTCAACTTTTGATGAAAGATGCTCACATACGAAGACAACAACGTAATGAAAATGCAGAACTTGCACGGATTCGTCTGCATTAGATGTACACAGACAGAGAACGCGCAACAAGCTGGCTTTGGCTGACGTGATTTGCGATGCTCGTATGACCGCGAGAGTGTTGCACAGTAGAATAGGAATGACGGGCGTTGGCGATTGGGTCAAGGCTCGCGGTGGATCTGAGATTTATTTCTGTTCTAATTGCCTGGCATAATTTCATTAATGAGAACAATTGATAGGATAGAAGAGCAGCAGCCTGCAGCTACCCGCACAAACGGATGCTCGCTCGTTGTGACAAATTTATTTTTGTTTGTCGCAATGTGGGTAGGTAGGTTTATAGTGGCGACGCGACGATGCGATGTCAAGATGTTATCTTATGCAGTTGTTGATGTGCGATGAGCTGAAAAATATGTTTTAAATGCAATAAGTACAGACATTCCTGGGAATTGCAATTTGCAGTTAGAAGATTGTGATTTTTGTATGTAGGTTATGGAATTTCTTGAGGCTTTTAGAGCTTGTCTGGTGGGTCGCAAGATTTCGATGATAGTTGTTGGGGCTTGGCGTATATGTGAGGGATGGACTCATTTGCGTGCATAACTGAGAGGCTTCATGCGTCAGTTAACCTATTCTATAGATAAGCGGGTATTTGAAACGTGACAAGATGAACAGCGCCACCTGTAGAAGGTATTTTGAGAGAGTGAATTTGGAGCTTTCCTCAGTAGATTCCCTTCCATGGTTTCAAAGGCCCAGGAGTACGGTCAGGAAGTCGAGTTTTTATATCCCAAACAAGCTGAAAGCCTGCCATAGCCCGAAAGCAAAAATTAAGAAACTATCCCACTCTATAATAAGAGACAAAAATTAATTTTTGGCAGTCTTTAAGAAAAATGAAAGCCTTTCAAAGGTACACTTAGATATGAAATTTAGAGCCCAAATCTCCTGGACCTATTCCTCGTAAGATCTACCTTTGTTTTCTAATTTCAGCTCCCTAGACGCAATAGTCTTCTAGGTATTTCAGATGCGATTGCTAGAGGGCAAAATATCTATATAGAGGGATTGTCTTCAAAAGAAGGGCTCAAGGTAGGCTAAGCTTCGTTATTTTAGAGGATTGCTTATCTACAGATGGAAAACAGGTAACTATTTTATAGGGCTAGCCGTCAAAAGAAGACCTCGAGGTAGGCTGAGCCAAAACTTCATTATGCCACAAATGTTCGATGGTATTGTGGAGCCAAAAATGTCTTTCTTGCGTCATGAGTATATTTAAGATAGGTACCTACAAAAAATCCTAAGGATAGTCTTAATTCTGAAAGCCTCTCGCCAAAGGGACGTCTGAAAAAACATTCGCAAGACTCATTACATTTATTGATTTAGAAATTTTCTAAAATTCGCGTAACTACGGACTTTCGTCGTCGAAGCTTACAATCACAGGGCACAGGGAGAATCTTGCGGTCAATTTAATATGTAGAAGTGCAGCGAGACATCGTACGTTTCGTATTCCGTTTTCGGCAAGAAGGTTTTGTGATCAATTATAGCTAGGATAGCAGACCTATAGGTACATTCGGATGTTCCCGGGCATAAGTCGAGTAAGTGACACTCATTATAAAGCTAAACACGGCACCCTTGCCACGCATCTGGATCACAGTTACACCGAGAACCTTTCCAATTATCGTTTCAAGGAGAATGCTTCACATTCTTATAGAAAGTCCACTCCAAAGTAAGCTGAGAGCATAAACTGTCAGACAGAACTCAATGGGAATAGTGGAATGTCCTACACGACAGATCACTGTGAAACTTTAAGTTTGACACGCAAAGCTATAAATGAGTAGGTTTTAGAGTCCTCACTGAAAGGCCTGTACTTCTACCCTCCGAAATTTTTGCTGTTTTAGCCTGAATCACAGCTTTTCTTTCAGCTGTATAGGCGGGTTGTGGATTAGTAAAATATCACCCAGGGATATTGTAACATAAATCGACATTTGACAGTCAATCAGTTGGCTTCCAGCGTAGTAAAGTCTTAATCAGTGAAAGACAAAAAAAGCTGGATAAACCTTACCCTTTGCTGCGATCCAGGTCACAGTCCCGCAAGGAATGGGGGAGCCGTCGAACTAGCTCCACTAGGCTCCTATTGAGGTAATGATAAAAAAATTCTCCATTCTTAGTGGATAGTTAAACCTTAGATGGAAACATGCTGAATACAAAAGCCTTCAAGGAACTCAAACAAATTTAAAGACTCAACCTCTCCAAAGTCGATAATGGCATTACCTGTCTATAGATCTGAAGCACAAATGTTCAAAGACTGGGCTTGTCAAGTTACGACTTCTGTAAAAACTGTAGAGACGAGGAAACTTTACCTTTTCAATCTTAGCAATTAACCGATCATCGGCCTTTGTATTCGTGCTGTGGTGAGCGGGAAATCAGCAGTTGGGCTTGAATTATACGATTCTCAGCTTAGGATTGTTCAGTTACCCTAACTTCCGCGCTGAGGTGTAGTTAGGGTGGCTTTTTTTTATCGAAAGCCATACTTAAACAAACCTTAAGAACCACAAGACCTCCGATAATTGAAAGAAGACGCATTTTAATTTCCAACTGACAGAAAACATCTATCCAACGAGACATTACCTCGATGACTGAAAGAAAAAATGCTTGCCTGAGGTTGCAGCCTGAATCCACTGCCTATTTGCAAAATTGTTCTTATCCCATTCATATGGCATAATTCAAGTCTTGAATGTTTTTGAGCAAGACCAGTACCACAGACAACACTTATCGTTTCGAGTTTCAATTAGGTACGTAGGTAGGTAGAGGTAGGTACCTATACCCAGCAAAAGAGTGCAACAAGTTGTACACCACCAAAGGTTACTACTAATCAGCACTTTTATGCCTTCAACGCTGTTGCGTTAAAAACACTTAACCCGCCTAATAACTCAAGTAATGTGCCATAAAAGCTATCGAATTACGTCTACTAACAATAATAACTTGCAACCTCGACCTTCAGTACACAAATTTAATAGCTTAGCTATATTTAACCTTCGGGTCAAATCAAACTTAAGCGCACGTCTTGCGAAAGCCCTTCCATTCCAAAAAGTAAGACAATTAAACCCTAATCCCATTAGAAGAATATTCTCTCCCTCTCTCTCTCACTCTCAGATTATCTGCGATTGTAGGCATTTTACAGCTCAAATATCGCAGTGTCAATGTCAGTTTCCAAGAATAGCACATCGATTACATTGTAATTAATCAATTAACCCTGCAAGTGTATGTTCCTCATTTTGCTTCCAGCCGTTTACACCTCTCATCCACTGAGCTGAGTTGGTATTGCCCATTTCGGTTCTACATTAAACACGAGGCAGAACAAAATAAAGAATCGAACATAAAAACAATCACCGTGAAATACGTGCAGGGAATATGAATTATTTTTAAATTATTTTAACTACATCATATACGTTTAACAGAAATCTACGCAACAACACGCAAAAAGATGAAAAAAAACAGCATGAGATGTAAATTGTTATCCGCAAAACCCACAGTGTGGTTGAAAAGTTTTTGTCCGCCGTAAATCGGTGTGTTCAAAAATTAGAGACAGTTGGCAGTTTTTCTGCCAAAGATTATGTTGAAATAGTGGTGGGAATTGGAGAAATTTAGATTCAGAAAATTGAAGGCAGCTTCCTAAAAATTGGATCGTTGGAAGTTCGTTTCAGCTGATAGGGAAAAGCAAAATGAGGTCACATTCACACTTAGGACGGTATAAGTTTACGAGGCTCTCAAACTTAAGTTCTTGCGACATATTCACTAATGGAACTGTGTCTATGCTAATTGGAATATGTCTAGGGATGGCGATCGACCCGCTGTGGTGCCCAGTCTTTTGTGACGGTGTAACAAACCTACTCAACCTAACCTAACCTAATTGGAATATGCGAAAATTCCTCCCATTTTCGAAATTGAATATTTAGACCAAAAATTATGTTGAAATAGAATAAAATAAAGTGAACTTTCTCGTTCATCAAAAGTTTTAATGTAAATGAAGTGGAGTTGCTGATTGTGTAAGCTCCAAGTTGATGGAAATATTTTTAGGGTGCACATTCAATATGGTTGAAAAAAATTTCAAGTTGTTAATATTTGCTAAAAAGAAGTTTTACGTAGCTGTTATTTGAAGTTGGTGCATTGTTATTATTTCAAAATTATACCGAAAATATGTGAATACAGATCGGAATTTGGGTAGTAAATTTTGATAAAAGTTTAAGAAATTGATTTGTTCGAATATTTTGAGAAAAACTAAGTACGGGATCTTATTTAGAATACTTATATTATCTTTAATATGTATTTTGGTCAAAATCGTTAGATCGGTTTTTGTAAAGTTTGGCAGACAAAACAGTACCAAATATTGTCTTGTTTGAAAAATAATATTGTTTAACTATTTAGCTGAAAACCGAGTACAAGTTATTGTTCGGGATGTAAGCATTACTTGGTTTTTAGGGTTTTATCGAAATCGAAAATGGGGTTTTCGATATATGAGCAGTTTTTAAAATCAGCGTTTTCGGTGATTCGAATTAAAAATTAAGGACGCAATGATTTTGAAAATTACAATTAAATCAATTTTAATCTATGTTTGCATTTTGGTCAAAATCATGCCGTTTTGAGGTAAACTAGGGAAAACTATATTTTTCAAAAATGACTTTTTTCAAAAATCCATTAAGTTAGAAATGACCTAAGAAATAAATTTTTGTTAGAATCGTATGAACCCTTTTCGAGATACGTCCAAATTTCAAAAGTAACGTTACTCGATTTCTTAGCGGAAAACTGAGTAGGTATGCAGTTATGTTTACCTCAGCTTCAATATCAATTTTTGTTGAAATCGTTAGAGCCGTTTTCGAACAAATCAAACTGGTATGCAAATTTTGTATGGGAAGTACCATTAATATTGAGGTTACCATGCAAAAAAAAAAACGGTCCCGAACTGTAAGCCCCTAAACTTTAAATCCGAAGTTTGAACGAAATCCGTTCAGCCGCTTAGGCTGTAGGCCTCGGGACATACAGACAAACAGACAGACATCATTTTGCGACCCACTTTTTTGTGTCCGCCAATCATCGTTATGTCATAATTGGTTAACATCTCGAGTTCGAAATTTTGTACGAATACAATATATTTCTCTTACTACGTAATGGAGAAAGTTAACAATCAATTTGGAATAAAAAACTTCAGTTTAAGGCACTTTAAACTAAACAATCAAAAGCCTTAAAACTAAGACTTAACGATCAGGAAAATACTGAACGAGAGCGAGTTCGAGGTGGACAGTGCAGCGGCTTAAATCGAAAAGTGAAAGGTTTTTGCAGCAATACGGAAGATGGGTTCATTGGAGCCATATGAGGCACGATCATTTGGTGAGTAAAAGAAACGACGGACAACGCTAATTGCCGGGGTTTGTGTTAAATAAGATAGACTTGTAAAGAGATGCACAATCGACGGAGCTTAAGAGAAGACGATGATTTAAAAGAATGTCTGCCGCGTCCTTTCGTTCCGCGGGGGTATTCAGTTTATTGAGATTGGGTCTGTGTATGACGACAAAAAAAGGTCTTCCCAGGGCAGACCTCGAAAAGCAAATCGAAAGCGATTTTGGACGTGCTGATGTTGAGCTCTGAGCAATTTTCGATGACCCAGGGTGAAAAACGATCAAGGTCTTGTTGAAGGAGACATGAGTCTTATGGTGTAGAGATGATTTTTGAGGAATTAGTATTATCCGTGTAAAAAGAGAGAGAGAGAGAGAGAGAGAGAGGGAGGAAGTAGAGTGTTGAATGACATCCTCATTATCATTTAGAGTTAGAATGAATAGGAGGGGACCTAATGTCTGCCTTGTGGGACACTATATGTTGCTTTTGACTACAATTTAAAAAAACAAATGCAAAATCAAACATGAAATCTCAAAATTTAAGGTAAAAAAAGGGCTCGCTCTGCTTTTATGTACTTAAGATGCGATCGCTCACAGCTTGAGAGTCGGAGGCACCATAAATAGGTCGTAAAAGAACTCGTAAACATCGGCTTAGTCTTAAAATATCATTTATAGTGACAAATTTCCAGTTATCTCATAATACTGGTCTTACCCATTTTATACTAATTTGGTTGTACATACCTGCAAGGGAAAAAGAAAGAAAAATAAATACATAATTAGTTTTAAATCAACAACAAAATCTCTATATATAAAAATTGAGCCTTAAAATTGTGTTCGTTTGTCGCCGATTCACGCCTTAACGCATTTACCGATTTTAACCAAACTTTCACACATCTTTGGTATTGGGTTATATATGATTTTTGTGAAGTTTGGTTGAAAACGAAAAACGTATGTGTGTTTTGTGCGTGCGTGAAAAAAGACGTGAATTTTGATTCGAATGATTTTTTTTATTTTGTTTGTCTTGAATCAGGGATGATTTAGGAAAAATGAAAATTCGGAAAATTCTCAACAGATGGCGCTGTAGGCACATTTCGTTTTTCATCTTTCTCCTTCTATATATGTAATCAAAATAGGTCGCATTGTGTTTGAATAATTGATGTTCTCTTAATGCGTGAACCGAAAATCTGGAAAATATAGTTTTAGACCCGATAGGTGGCGCTGTTGTCAATCTCCGAAACCACTCTACTGATTTCCATGAACTTTTGTGGATTGGTATGATTGACCCGATTAGTCTGGTCTTGCTCTACTTTGGGGTGCTGGGCGCAAATCGCAAGCATTAAAGAATCATGTGATGTGGCAGGTGGCCTATGTGTACATAGGCCGTACGGCGCACATCGCTTGGTAGAAGAAAGTGGAGGTATATTGTGTTGCCTATTCGTATACTATCATTTTAACAAATTGACCACTCGCCCAAGAACCACCGTGTTCACAAGTCGCAACTATCGATATTTAATGTTCTATAGCACCCTTATAAAGGGTGATTTTTTAGCTGGTTTGGTTTTGGCAACACTGGTTTTGACAGCTGACGTGTGTTTAGTACCTTGTGTCACTGTCAAACAGCTTCAGTTTGGTTTGCAATTTAACCATGGATCGTCTTACAAATGAACAACGCTTGCAAATTATTGAATTTTACTATCAAAATTCGTGCTCGGTTCGAAATGTTCTTTTTCGCTTTTTTATCGAAAAATTGTGTTCAGCGATGAGGCTCATTTTTGGTTGAATGGGTACGTAAATAAGCAAAATTGCCGCATTTGGAGTGAAGATCAGCCAGAAGCATTGCAACAGCTACCAATGCATCCCGAAAAAGCCACTGTTTGGTGCGGTTTATGGGCCGGCGGCATTATTGGGCCATATTTCTTCAAAGATGATGCGAATCGCAGCGTTACTGTCAATAGTGAACGCTACCGAGCGATGATAACAAACTTTTTTTTGCCCGAAATGGAAGTTCTTGACTTGCATGATATGTGGTTTCAACAAGACGGTGCCACATGCCACACAGCACGCGAAACAATGGCGCAATTGCGAGGCGAGTTTGGTGAACAGTTAATTTCACGTTTCGGGCCGGTCAATTGGCCGCCTATATCGTGCGATTTGACACCATTAGATTATTTTTTGTGGGGGTATGCCAAGGCTAATGTGTATAGGGACAAGCCCGCTTCGATTGACGCACTGGAAGCCAACATCCATGCATTCATTCGTGAGATACCGGCCGATATGTGTGAAAGAGTATGCCAAAATTGGACTCAGCGGATGGGCTACCTGAGACGCAGCCGCGGTCAACATTTGCATGAAATTATCTTTAAACATTAAATTGCAAGGTTCAAACTATCGATTCAAATAAATATTTCATTCATTTTTTCGAATTTTTTGTGTTTTTTCGTTAAAAAAAGTTCTAAACCTCTTAAAAAATCACCCTTTAGAATGTGGAGTGGAAACAAAATTGTCCGAACGGTGATTCTTACTTCCCGGGCCAACTTTCCAAGCTGGTCACTTTCTGCTTCGGTTGATTTGGTTGAAAATCTGACCGGAACAACTCGCGTGGACAAAAACGATCAAGAAGCCGACCCGGAAATCTATGAAGTCGTTCAAGGATAGGTTCAACTATCAAAGGGGATGTTAATAATTTAATCAATTTAAGGCGGTACGAAGTTCGCCGGGTCAGCTAGTTTTTTTTAATAGAAATTGATATTTTCAAGTATCAAAAAATTGCTTTTTCTAACAAAAAATTTTAAAAGACTGGTGTTTTCAAACTTAGTAGCCTTTAGTGGAAATTATAGTACCGACGAAAAGCACTTGCAAAGAACGATCACAAATAAATAAATAGATGGCGCAACATGTCTTTATAGGTACAACTTACGCCTCTTACAACCACTCGTTTGTACGAGTTTTAATTTATTGGGAAGCATTAAAAGGATCTACAATCTTATGCCCAGTTAAAATTCGAACGGCTCAGCTTTTTCAGGACTATTCCTCTGTAATTTGTGTTTTTTTCTCCGGGGATCGAAGCTGAGAACCGTCGTCTCAATTCTCAACCGTTTTCCCCGATTTCGAATACTCGACAGAGATACGTGTCTGCCATGAGAGTTATTTTTAGTTACGAGTGCTCGCCGTCATGGAGTACACTTTCTACGGTTTCGTCGCCTTTGTCAAAGTGGTCTGTGAATTTAGGGCACGTAGGAGGAAAACAAACGTAACAATTTTGGTGATCCTCGATGAAAACTCACCTCACAGTTCTATCTGATAAATCTTTGATCGCTGTCGTCGAGTCCAACAACCAATTTGGCTCACTCACGTCCAAAGTCATCCGACCATCCCTCATTCCGACAAAACCTTCGGTTTACCTCATTATAAAAAAAATTCCCGCACAATTTTGTTTCGAATGTTCGCCAACTAAGTAACCAACGGCCAGTCAAACCCATCTAATCGCTCTTTTTAAGCCTCCCCCATATGTGTCATATATGACCAGCGTACTGGACATGTGATGAATTCCAAAGCGATAATGTCCGGCAGACATGTTCGCACCATATACACCATCGTACTGATATCCACAAATTATATGATGTATGGGTGTGCTTTCTCTTTTTTGTAAGAACTAATCTACTGACATAATTTCCAATATGCGATAAGCGTCAGAAGAGGGTTTTCGCCGTCTCACCTACTTTTGCGTTCGTCCCGCGTGCCGCCCCCGTCTGGTTGCTGTCATTGATAAGATTCAATAATTTGGGGCCGACAGTGATTACCCGCAGACAGATTGTTCTACGGAAAGGCCTGTTTCGTAGAGTGCACGTTGTGTCAATAAACTTGGCAATTGAATTTACCGGCATTGTTGAAGCGCACTCATAAATACGGACGTGTCCTTTTATCTATCTTGGTGAAGTTGGATGACACACTTTTGTCATGTAGAATTGGTGTTTACAAAGATTATGGGTTTTATCAGTTTCGGAGACGCATCCTCGGCGACAGATGGCCGATGGCCGATATGGGATAACCACTTGACGACTTTGCCATGACATCATAAGAAAATCGTTCCATATTTCGCGGTGGAATTTACAGCCGCACTCAACTGGCGAAGGCGTTCCACTTTTGCACAAAGCAGATTAGATTAGACCGAAGCAGAGTACGCAGTCCTTTCGACCGCCGTTTAGCTGTCAGTTATGTGTAAAACACTCCGAATGTCTGTTTTATTACAGGATATGTCCAAATGACAAACTAATCCTTGCAAGGGCCAGTGCTCACTGCTCATGCAAATATTAATTACGCGTCGGGGATGACGACGATAAGCCCGGGTGATGTCATTGTCAATGAAATCACCGTCTCCGCATTTACGCGATGCCTTCATTCGTTCGTCGCTGTGTAGAGTGTCTGGATCGAATTGATCGTCTCGTGCAATGACGGCGACGCATTCGACAGTATAAATTGCGGCTATTACGATGCCAGATACGTGGCCAGCAGCTACAAAATACGAACATAACAACATAGCCGTCATGCGGGGGGAAAACGAACATAAAAACGATCACTGCAATGAAATGCAGTGTGGTTTGAGCGAACCGGCCCGCTTGTCGATTGGCGGGGTGTCGGAGGGTTAGGGCACGCATAAAATGCTCGCACATACTCACGCGTTCGTTCGAAACGCAACGTAAGTGAGACACGCGTGCTAAATTTGTGCCAAAGGAAAAAATTATAAATTTCAATAAAACACTCGTGTTGGAAAGTAGTGCGCGGATTAAAAAATAAATAAATACAAAATCAGGGAGAGAATTGGATATTTTCGAACTTAAGGTGCTGACTCATATTTATTAGTTTGATGCATAACAACAAAAATTCAGATATGACAACCCTTGCGGTTAAAAACCAAGGCATAGTTCTTGGTCGGAAAATAAGTCGGAGACATGCAACCACGCCAGCCGAGGCCGTCAGTTAAAGTTCTTCAAACACGACGTGTTATTCTTTTAGAAAGGGCAAAGGTTTTCAAATATCCCGATTTCGTGACGGTCGAACCCGGAAATACATTTAAAATATACAAACTGACCAACTTTCAGCTTGCGCTTAATAGCTCTTCAGAAAAAAACCTTCAAAAACCAATACAGCTGCTGTATATTTCAATGCAGCTTAGCGTTGCCAACCAATTTTGACGAAAAAATGTTTAACTTGAGAAAAAATTACGCCTTTTTCGATAAAATAATGCCTAAAATATTTTTTTATAGATAAACTTTTACAATAAATCAAAAATTAAACACAAATATAAAAAAAATAAACAAAAACAATTTTTTTCTAAAAAAAAACCTAAATTATAAATTACAGAAGAAATTTTTATAAAACTAAACTCATGACTTTTTAGTTTCATAAGTAGGTACAAGGTATCGGACAAAACAAAAATAGTTTTAGTCCATCAGATCGTCTTGGTCCTTAAAATCATACATTAAAAAAATAAAGTAAAAAAAAAAAAATATTTGAAATAAAAAAAGATGCCTTTTTGAACAAAAAAAAAAAATCAAGTCTTGAAGCCTTAGTAGGCATCACTGATGCAGCTGTCTCTATCTCTAAAATTTGCACTAACGCCCTTTAAGTCTAATCCTTGAGATCGCAACTCTCTCTTTTAATGGGTTCCGCTCCAATATGCCTGCAAATCTTGAAACTTTCGAATACCGGTTCCGGCTCCTCGACGCTTCTTTTGCCCGATATTAGACTTTTTTACATTTCTAATGATGATAAAAATTCCACAAATAGAGGTATTCTCCGACTGTCAATGTTTTCAGCATATTTTAGCTGGCTTAACACCAAATTCAGTTTGTATACTTGTGGCAGAATGGCTGAGGTCCTACAAAGAAATTTCTGAGCCCCATCTTCTTTTTTTTTATTTACCTGAAGCTAAATGCTTGAAGTTTATTTAATAAAAGACTGAACGGAGCCATTACCTCTAAAATAACTCTTTTTTTTTGTAAACTGTGACAAGCTTTATGAGCATATACAACATACCAATCTTATGATGTATCCATGTAAGTGCTAACTTAAAATATTTAGGAGGTAACCTTATAACTTGTTGCTTACGAACAACTCTCATGAACTAACAAGTCTCTTGTGCGGACCCGTCTAAAGTTAAAAGTTGTAAGGTTACCTCCTAAATATTTTAAGTCAGCAAGTAGGTCTTACAAAACAGAACTTAAACGCTACTCAGCTTAGCTCCACTATTCCGAACCGAAGATATCTTAGAAATATCTGCTGAATTTTTAAGCAAATCCTCAACAGATCTGCTGGAGTTTTAAGAAAGTTCTCAACAGTTCTGCTCTTTTAAGAAAAACAGATATTTCTGAAGTTTTAAGAAAACCATAAACAGATCTGCTGAAGTTTTATGAAAGTTCTCAGCAGATCTGCTGGAGTTTAAAGAAAAACAGATATTTGCTTAAGTTTTAAGAAAACCCTAAGCAGATTTGCTCAAATTTTAAGAAAATCGGATATTTGCTGAAGTTTTATGAAAGTTCTCAACAGATCTGCTGAAGTTTTAAGAAAAACAGATATCTGCTGAAGATTTTTGTTGAAGTTTTAAGAAAACCCTAAACAGATCTGCTGAAGTTTTAAGAAAATCGGATATTTGATGAAGTTTTATGAAAGTTCTCAACGGATCTGCTGAAGTTTTAAGAAAAACAGATATCTGCTGAAGATTTTTGTTGAAGTTTTAAGAAAACCCTAAACAGATCTGCTGAAGTTTTAAGAAAATCGGATATTTGATGAAGTTTTATGAAAGTTCTCAACGGATCTGCTGAAGTTTTAAGAAAGTTCTCAGCAGATCTGCTGAAGTTTTAAGAAAAACAGATATCTGCTGAAGATTTTTGTTGAAGTTTTAAGAAAACCCTAAACAGATCTGCTGAAGTTTTAAGAAAATCGGATATTTGATAAAGTTTTATGAAAGTTCTCAACGGATCTGCTGAAGTTTTAAGAAAAACAGATATATGCTGAAGATTTTTGTTGAAGTTTTAAGAAAACCATAAACAGATCTGCTGCAGTTTTAAGAAAGTCCTTAACAGATTTCTGTATTCCACGGCCAATATCCCGGCTGACTCTGGCTTTTTTCTGGCCTACTATTTTGAAAGAAAATCACCAGCTATTTCTTTATAACAGTCGACTTCCTATGAAGTTTTACAAGCTTACTCAACTTTGACAACAAAATTAGGTTCCCTTTGGGTCATGCCAACCCATTGCTACTCTGGTAAAGCCCCAATCACATTTAAATGAATCTGACGTCTCCTGCAGCCAGCCAGATCGATTCAATCCTACACAAGTCACTTTTGTCAGCCCGCAACAGCCAACCCTTCAGAAATAGAACCTCTTACGTAACCAACATCACCCTGACCAAAGCACAATCACAGCCCGCTCTTCAACTCAAATTTCACAACAAATCTCGATCACTTTTCACGAGCGATCTGCAGACGGTTTCCCAATGGGAAAATCTGACTAATAAATCTATTTCAGACCCGGCAACCATACTGCACGCCTTTTGAAGTACAGCGCTGTGGATGCATCCTCTCCCAGCACCACCATCACCCTGATGTAATTCGCACTAGAGCCCAATGAGTACATCGACCTAAATAGAGTCGCCCCGCAACTTGTACTTGTGTTTCCCAGTGGGCTCACATCCCACTGGGAGAATATTTTCAAAGCTATTTTTGGAAACTCGCATGACACTTCCGCGAGCAATTTTTTTTTTGTATTTTTGCCCAGCAAATTTGAGCATTCCCTACGCTGAAGTGAATCCATCCCCCAATGCTGTTACTGGTACATAGTTTGTTCTAATTTAACTGCGCAATTACGATCATTTTATGGGCGCGCTCCGTTCGCCCCAATTGATCGATCGTTAAATTAACAAAGTTAACTGATGGTCGGTCGCTTTGCTGCATCCCTGCATCTTGACAGATTTATTTCGAAATATGTTTGTTGGGCCTGGCCCATTTCTTGGAATTCCTCATCTCGCCATCGATGTTATTATGAGTCAGAATGCATAGAGCGCTGTACCAAACTGATCCTCTCGGCTCGTAAAATGACATCACCAGCCGCAACTCAATGGAAAGATGACGGATGATGGCGAAATGGTCCGACTTGTTGCAATAAATTCGTTGTTTATGACTTCACCCCATTTCTGTCGATGATAACAAATGATGGACGGCTGACTTTTGCCCAGGAGCACGATCGGCATAGTGGTCATTAAGTTGTCCAAACAAATTGATATTCATCGTTGCGCGGCTACAAAGTGATCCACTTCCGTATCGTCCTTAGTCATCAGCGAGAAGCCATCCGTCTTTCGTAGATGTCGGCTAAATATAGGTCTGGCGATGGGAGATCCTTATTGGTATGTTTGGCCTGAGGTGGAGAGTGTTGTAAATAGATGTGAACCAGAAACTGGGAGAAGGCGATCTCGGGAAGGGTGTACCATCGGGAGTCATAAAAGTCAAACGCCTGTGATTTAATAGTGAATGTGTGATCACTTTAAGGAACTGGCGCATAGATGACGTTAACAGGGTATAAACTGTGTGATGGTTGGTTTGAGCGGTGAGTCGCCTTAGGAAGTCCATCTTTTGTTGTCATTCTCATGTTTTAATGAGGATTTTTGGTGCGGAATGTTCGGTCCTGAGGAGGTCTAACAGTTTCATTGCCATTCCTAAACTTGTGTCTTGCGTAAGTGTTAGCAAATATGCCCTAAAAAAGATCCAAGATTCTTCGAAATGTTTTGCTTTCATAAAAAGCTCTCAGAGAGGCTGTTGATCCGGATAAAATGCAAGCCCAAGTAGGGGAATGGAGGTGATGTCATAAAACCCAAATGTCAATAAGCTGCTTCAATAAAACTAACGTCTCAAACCCCTTAAACGTGGTACTACATGGTACAAACGGAGGAGCTTGAAAACGGTATCAAGGCTTTCGGAAAAGAGCTGCCAACGCAACACCAAAAGCGAGCAAATCAGTTTGGCGACGAAGTTATCCAAATCGCTCATTGCCGAAATATGAAGAACTGCGGTATTTTCTACAACCTCATTTGGAGGCACCAAGATCGATTCAAGTTAAAAATAGGTATACAAAGACCGACTACATTTGTAGGTTTTCCTATATTTCTCAGAAGAAATTCCGTATTGGACTAGGGTTGCCAGATTTTGCTCGCAGCTTGACGGGACAAATGACAAAAATATAAAAAAAAATGTTCCAAATTTGTTTGAAAAATATTTCCCCGCGTTGGAAAATATTTTCATAGGTATACTTGCAGATGTCAAGTTCTGAGCAATTTTCAAGTGACATTTTATGGTTGCATGTGGTTTCAAATCTTCTTGTCCTCCGCGGCACGGGCCACATTCCGAGGACTCCTATTCAGAGGTACCAACTTCGATTTTAATATAGCCAAGTTGTGCAGATGGGCTTTTGGATGCAGCAATAGACTTACAGACCTTTTGCCGACTGTCTTTCCCGCACTATATGGGTATTCGTCCTTTTCCGATAGGGTTTAATTCAAGCAGCGCTGCATTGGGTGACAAAGTGATTATCAGTCAGAAAGACGCGGCTCTAAAGGGCAGAGGGAAGTGAATGTAAGTTTGAAAAGTTTTCAACTAATTTGGTCAAATGATGCTTTTAGAGGAATAAAATTTCAAACGTTCGCATGGATTCTACAATTTTCGAGGAGTCCCGATATATCCTCTTTTCGAACGGCATTAATTTTGGAACATAAATTGTAAGGGATCCCAATTTTTAGTAATGTTTAATTCACCAGAGCTCTCCGTCCGTATTGGATTGTGAACCATCAAGGATTTTTTTTAACTTTTTAACAGCTTCCTAAAAGTTAGAACCAAATTTTAGTGAATTGCAACTATTCTAATTGCCAGTGGAGGGCAGATTTTGTGACGATCTTCTCCGGAAAGACTTGTGTCCTCTCCAGGAAAAAATAATAAAAAAAAAACCTGTTGGTCAAAAAAAGTGTTGGTCAAGCGTCGATGTAAGCTCAATGCCTATGATAAAATCAACGGGACGGGATAAACAAACCAGACAGCATATACATACTCAGAAAAATTTATTAAAAATATATGGCCATGAAACCTGAAAATTAGTTTCCCACAATCAGAACCTAGCAAGCTCACCCATATCGTGGATATCATCAAGGCTTTTGTATATGACAGGGAAGTACCACAGCTCTTTAGGACAACCGCGTCAGCCAAATTTTATTTGAGGATAACCAAAGTCCAGTTACCTCCTGCTGCGCTGTTTATAAATCGCGTCACCTAGTCGTTATAGGGTCGGTAAAAGGGTCTTATATAGCTTTTAAGAGGCTATGGCATCCAGGGAAGCACTGGGCACTGGCACATGGGTCCTACAAATCTTTAAAGAGACTGCGACAGCCTCGATGTGTGCGCATTAGCTCTCTGAAGAGGTTGTATAGCAGCTCTGCATGCGGCTCCGATAGTTAACTCCAATCTCGAATGTCTTAAATTATATGAAGGCCTCATAGCTTAGTTTTGGTTATAGCAGCCACGAAGTTAGCTATCGCAGCTCTATAGTTTTATGAGTGTAAACTTAGCGAAGACCAACGGTGGATATGCAGGTCGATTTAGTTGCGGCCAAAGCATTGCAAACATAAATGCTGAATCTGGGAGAGAGTGATCCGTGCTAATAATAAATTTAAGTCTCGACTTTACATTTACGAAAGCTTAAAATTGCGAAATTTGTATGGAAAATAGAGCCATTGTGAATTACTTAAATTTAAAGTCTAAACTAAAAATGCTTATTTTTGAGGCCTATTAAGTTAAGATGGATGAATTGTTTAGATGGATTAACGAGCCCCAAAACAGTAACAAAAGAGCAACTGCAAGAGTGAATGTCACCAAACCAAGAAAATGCGGTTACATATTGTCAAAGTACAGGACTTGAAAAAAAATTCAATAAGACCCGCAGATTTGTCGGATTGTGTTTTAGGCCCTACACAGCGTTTTAGACACCCTCAGCCAAAAGCCGTACTCCAGTAAATGACGAACACCAACTTTTAAATAGCTGAGCAGGGCTTACGCGCTATCACTTTAAAATATATTGTTGCCCAAGCCGTCTGCCGCCCCTAGGCCCACCACAGGAACAAAAAAAATGCAAGCTACGCCAAAAAATTAAAGAAAAATCTGAAAGTCCTGGGAGGAAAAACCTGCAAATGCGTATATTTCCCCTTCTTCCCACCTCAGTACAGATGCACGTAGGTACTCTCCCTTTCCATGCATGCATATGTTACAAAACACTCAAGATCCATACCACAAATGCTACAGACCCACAAACTCCAACCTTTCATGAGTGCTTTCTAATTAGCCACTGTTACTGCCACCGCTCCGAGTGATGGCCCGGCCATAGAAAATTCCATTCCAACCGAAAATTCCAAAACGATTCCGTAAGAGCCTCGAAAACAAAAACAAAAACAGAAAAAAAAAAACGCTAATTCATTACAAAATATGTACAGACTCACACAAAACCACAAAAGAGGGCTTTCCTTCTGCCACAACCCTTTTCATAAGTCGCCATCAATGTCATTCGCGCAAGCATACAAAAAAATCTTAACGAACACCCAAACCGACTCAGGCATCGTTCCTTCTTACTATTGAGCACGTGAAACGAGAAAATCGAAAAAAAAAAAAAACAAACAAAAAAACCGACGAACCGTCATGACCTTGAACGTAAAAAAAAAGTTCGTCAGTCATCATTGAGTTCCTCCCCACCGACCTTCCACCGTCCCATTGATATTCACTTGAAGTACACACTCCGAGAGTGTGTAATAGAAAGATACAAATCCAAAGTTGGAGCTATACAAACAACATATAGACACCAACGAAAAAGGGAAAAAAGAGCGGCAAACAAAAGCCCCTCCTCGCAAAGCAGATCAACACCGGTAAACAATAAAAGGGAGAAAATTCGAAAACACTTTCGATTTAACCAGCCGAAACTGGTTCCAGCGCCAATGCACAGATTTCCATTGATTAGCATTCAAATTTCGACCCAAAAAAGAAAAAAGAAAAAAGTGAATCTTTATCAATTGTCACCTCGACAGAGACAGATGCATTAAGACATTTTGAAATACATATGCGCCGCAAACTATCGATTTCCATTACCCGTACCCTGCATTTGTGCAACAGTTGTACATTTTATAGGCGCAGATACCGAAGTTGGATGCGGTTTTCGGTTGTACGGTCCAGAGCCAGACAGACTGCGTCGTAGTCGTCGTTGTGTGTACGGCAATGTCGGATGATTTAACAAGGTAAACTGGTGGTGGGCATTTTTTTTTTATTCAGAGTGGAGGCCCCTCTACCGGGTCGTACCTACCTGAAGTTGGAGCCATTTAAAGGTTCATGCATTCCAAGACGATGAGGGAGCAATCAAACCCAAACCCGATTTATTTAGGTTTATAAGGTTATTTATTGGCGAGCGGCTTCAGCAGTTGCAGCACCAATTCTGACATGGGTTGCTCACAGGTTTTCGGTTGAGTGTTGATGTCTAAAGGTAAAAGCGTTAGAGCTTAATCTGATTTAGAAAGGATTATGAATTAAGTTCGGACACGCTTAGGAGAGCGGTGGCTGGGAAATTAATGTTGAAATAATTGCTGTCGTAATAAATTTGGACTCAGACGGAACCTTTGATTAGTCATGCGGGCTGCAGACTGTCTGGAGGACATACTATACATACATACATGATGCTGATCGAAAAATAATTTCGCTTCGGGTGGGACAATTTTAGATTGTATCTGGTAAGCTTTGAGCTGTGGTTTACTGGCTGAAGGTGTTCAGTATATCTGTTGCTTTTGTAGGACTGTCAGATGTTGTTTTGTGACAGACAAAATTTACATTTTCAAAAACTCGACAGTTTGACAACCGAAACTAAGAAAGTACAGAAAGTAAGAACAGAAAGAAAAGTGCGGATGGTTATGGATGGTAAAAAGGTTGTCAGCCTTAGCAAATGAAACAAAAATAAGAAATGTCCGGACCGCATGCAGCCAAACAACTCGTAGAGACACAAGACTATGTCCACTAAGAGAAATTGAGCGGAAAAGACTAAAAAAGGTGTTCAACTGGGGGTCTACCACGTCGAGTCTGACAAGCAGCATAAGGTCAGAGTCTAACTGGATGCGGATTTGTGTTTAGAGGCCGACTTAGTTGAGTATTATTATAGGCTTCCGTGATGTAGGAGCCACAGTCCTTATTAGGAAGAAAGAGAAGAAAAAAATGTTAACCTCCAAAAACTGGGTATTTATACTGGATCAAAAACTAAATTGGAGCTCCCATTAAACAGGCAAAGGCTGTCTTATGGGATTGATGCAGATTATTCGGTCAAAAATGTCTACTGGACCTACGTTAGCATTTTTATGCTATTTATTACTTATAAAGGGTGTTTTTTTAGAGGTATAAAACTTTAAGTTGGCAACACTATTTTAACTGGCGGTCATTTTGTCAGCTGTCGAGTGATTTATTTTTAGTTTGGTTTGACATTTCCACATGAATAGACTGACGCCTGAACAACGCTTCCAAATTGTGCAAATATATTTTGAAAATCATGGTTCTGTTCGAAATACAAGATTGCCGTTGATCCCAATTTTCATAAGCGAATTTTGTTTAACGATGACGCTCACTTTTGGTTGAATGGATACGTCAAAAAACAAAACTGCCGTATTTGGAGTGATGATAATCCTCAAGTGTATGTTGAGACACCGCTACATCCAGAAAAACTGACTGTTTGGTGTGCTTTATGGGTTGGTGGAATAATTGGTCCGTACTTCTTTAAAAACGATGCTGGCCAGAACGTTACAGTCAATGGCGACCGCTATAGAGCCATGATTACTGACTTTTTCATTCATCAATTGAACAACAGAAGCTGTGGTTTCAACAAGACGGCGCAACATGTCACACAGCTCGTGCCGCAATTGATTTATTGAAGGAAACGTTGGGTAACCGCATAGGTTCACGTTGCGGACCCGTGAATTGGCCTCCAAGATCGTGCGACTTAACGCCGCCTGACTATTTTCTGTGGGGAAATGTGAAGTCGCTAGTCTACGCCGATAAGCCCGAAACGATTGACCACTTGGAGGACAACATTCGCCGCGTTATTGCCGATTTACGGCCCCAAATGTTGGAAAAAGTTCGAGCCAGCCGTGGCGGCCATATGCCAGAAATCATATTTAAACTATAATGCCAGAAGATTACCAATTTAAAAAATCATCTTTGTTTTATTCCATTTCAAAGTTGCCTCTAAAAAAAAACACCCTTTACTCTCCCATGCAGTGGAGGGAAAGGGGTAATCAAACCTCAACTCACAAAACACTTTAAAGAGTACAAAGACTGGCGTGCGTTGGAAGCACAGCGGCTATGTGCTGTACGACTAAAGCCTCAGAAGACTTACACAACCTTCCTCAAGTACACTTACGACTTAAGAAGACAGCCGCAGCCAGTGGCATGGAATTTAAAATCGTACGAAAATTCGAACCTGGTTTATATGAAGTTCCTACCTTATAAAACCCCTCGACCCAAGTAACCGAATTCATGGCCCCCAAAAGTCAACTTTCATCGGTGGTACAAAACTTCTATCTCGGATCGATCTACTTGGGAGAGAGGTGGCCATATTCTAGATGAATCCCATTAAGTGTGGCACACGGGCGGATCAAAAATGACAACTGGAGGCAGAAATGAGTGGACCTCACTGCAATATCTCGGTCACCCTTGCACTAGGGTTGCATAAATGGATCCTTTTTGCTCCTCTAGACCCGTGGCCCACATTTTTTTAGAAATTATCAAAATGGCCTCTTTTTCAGTTTATTTATTCTTTTTTGAACGAAAAAAAAACGAAAAAAAAAAATTAAAAAAAACAATTTTTGTAATGAAAAACCGTTTTTGCTGCAGTTTTTTTTTTTTTTTTGCTTTACTAGTATTTATTTTATGGTGGGCCTTTTTATTTCCCCTTTTGAAGTTTTTCAGCGGCAACACGTTGGACATACAACGACGGCTTTTCAAGCTAAAGTCTATGCAATTGAACTCTTTGCCAGCGAATGCTTAAGACGTAGTCTCAGAAGATCGAGTATGAAGATATTTCAGACAGTCAAGCAGCACTCAGAGCTGTTGACCCTTACACAACCAAATTCAAGTCTAGAACTTTCTGGACACTATCAATCAGCTTGCTGTGGGTTCCAGGCCAACAGTGATTCGAGTTCAATTGTAGGGCTGATGAGCTAGCTCACAAAGTCCGAAAATTCGCTTCATTGGCCTTGAGCCTTTTTGTGGACTGTCAAGCAACAAAATCAATGAAGAACTGGGATTTTGGGAGATCCAAATGACGATATCGAATTGGAACTCCACACCGGGTTTGCTTCAAGCCAAGCAGCGTAATGCTTTTACAACCAGACCCTTCAACTACTCTCAATAAATGCAACGCTAACATTTTTACAAGCTTCAAGCTGATTTGTGTTCATGGCAGAGCAGAGTGACGGCGCTGTTAGGGAAACGTTGTAAGGCCCTCAGAAGAAGACGTACGATAAGTGCACTAAGCACGCCTTCTTTAACAAAAAAACGTAGGACGGCCCGAAATATAGAAGGCCGACAATTAGTAGTTCAGGGAGTGCTTAAATTCGGAGTAATGGAAGTGCGAACTATTCAAAATTCTAGGTTAAGGTGTTTAACTTGTAAAGGGTAGATGTAGGAAAACTGTTTTCGAACAACAGACACGCTTAGCTCATGTGCCTGTCCTTTGTGATAACACATGGACCTTTTATACAAGGTTGCTAAAATAACTCAATATCCCGAAACAAGTCTATCAGGTTACAGAGTCGATTGAGGTTGTGAGGCGATCAAATGCGAATTAGCTAAGATTGTCAAGCAAATGCTTATTCAAGATAAGGCAAGGCGTTTACAAAAATTTGGGGGAATGGTCTTACCTTCCGAAAGTTTAACCTCCTAGCATGTTGGCTTATTGGATGGCTGAAAACGGTACCGATTTGAGCGAAAGTATAACCCCCATGCTTATGTGGAGCTACAGCTTGGGATGAGGTCTTTCCATCTACGGCTTGTTTCGCTGATCGCATTTCAGAATTTTTTTAGTTCGTAGGTAGCTATTGGCACACCCGGTACCCGCAACTCTGACTAGATGGTGGGGGCAGCGCCAAGTCTGATAAGTTCGTAGGCCTCAAAGGACAGTCTGATGTCACTGTACTAGTACCTACAGACGAGCACGGTGTTGCCGCCTTTGAGAGATGTTCAGTAGTCCAATACGATGTTTGAGGTGAATTTTTCGCTATCATTTCTGTCTAAAAAAACGCGACTGTAATGAGTAAGTATTTCTAAAAAAAATACCTCCACCGAAACCTTAGCAACGCCGCTTAAGTCAACAACACTGTGTACATTAAGAGAGTCGACTTTTATCCCCAACGACATCAAATGTCCAATCTTCTCTGGAGGAAGCGTAAATTTTGGGACACCCTTTATTTAAAAAATCACCTTGCGTATCTTTGTTTGTCCTCGCAAAACTCGAAAAGTAGTCAACCGATTGACTTGGCATTTTGACACAGCGTTGGATTCGAATACAAGCGTGTTCTTATAGTAAAAATAAATGTTTTACAAAACGTTAAATTTGAAACTAGCGATTTTTTTTAAAAATGAGCCATACCTAAAAAAAACATTTCAGACGCTTTATTTCGACCCTAATTGGCCAAAAAGTTGTAAAATTTGGAACATTAACGGGCATTCACTAAACAAAGTGATTCGCGAAATGTTTACGGATTTTTAAACTGGGCGTGGCACCTCCCACTAAACAAAGTTATTCAAAACACTAGGAATCTATATCTTGCCATTTATGACAGTTCCAGCTTCGAAATTTGAAAAATTGGGACATAAATTGTCTTTTGGAAGGTTAAAAAAAATATTCTAGGGATTGGACATAGGGGCGTGGCACCTCCCATACGAAAAAATGCCAATTCAAACGCTATATGTCGATACTTTTTAGAGAGCTTAATTTTCGCTTAATCTCCTACTTCATAGTTACCACCTAACAGATTCAAATTTCAGCAAGTTCCAACTCACCTGCAATGAAAAGAGAAAATTTGAATTTATAAATTTTATTTAAAAGGAGTTGTTAGCAAAAAATAAATAATACGACAACATTGAACTAATCAATTATCAACACCAGCCTAAACAGCTTTCAACAAATTTTCTATATACCTACGATTATCATAAAAAAAAAAAAAATAATATCAAGCAAACACAATAAAAAAATTCGCAACAATGTAAGCCAAACCATTCCCCCGACACCCACAACACTTTTTGCAAATGGATCTTCAAAAGTGCGAGCAGAAATTCCTTGGAAACATAAGAAAAAGCGATAAAAACGAAAACAAAGGAAACAAAAAACCTCACAGATGCACATACATTTAGCACACGGCTCTCTGCTGCCGCGCAAACATTAAATATATGTAAACAAAATAGAATTTAACACTAAAATAACAAAAACAAAAAAAGACCCATCCGAACGGACAAACTTTATACACAACTGTCCTACTTATGGTCGCGGCCGAGTCAACACACAGACCGTCGGCTTAATTTTAGTGAGAGAAATTATAGATATACATTATAGAACTATCTACACAAAAAGTGTGATAATTACATTCAGCATTAAATGTTAACGCAAATAGATATCCGAGAATCGCGCCTGAATGAGGGGAAAAACAAAAGTTTATGATGCGCGAGCGGGAATTTTATAAAGCCCTGCACGGCTTGTTTGCTTTGTGCCTTGCCAATTTGACGGCTAGACAGGGTGATCGTTAATTGTATCTAATTTCTCAATCTCGCGTCTAATTGATTTGAAGATGAATTGAGTATGGGTATGCAGGCGGGGAAAAATCTCTGAGGCTATAGGCTTTTTCTCAGAGTATGATTGACGATGGCCAGATCTGGGGGTAGAGTTAGGCATTTCGTCCGTCGATTGATTGACATCAGTGTGGTTCTCTATATCCCACTTGAATGGGATATGAAATTCATCTAACAACGACAGAAATTGGCAAGGAAAGTATAATCCAAACACTTTGCTAAAAGATCAGGATTTTGTGGTAGATGGGCATCTTTAGTGGGCTTTTACGGATTTGGATACGGATTTGAATAAATCAAGTGAACGCAGATGCGAAACGCGGAAAAGGAAGCAACCTCCCGGCGCAATAAGTAATGCCTCACAAAACAAAGTATGCTGCGATTTGAAGCAGAGTTCGGAAGGCAAGTGGAGACGATCGAGGATTTTCTTGATGGAGAGAAAGCAGAAGAACCGCCAAGAGTAGCAACTTTTTGCAAGGAAATCTTTTACAAAAACGAGTGTCCCTGTATATTTTTAGAATTCCAATGGGATTAATCAACTTTTGGCTATTTGCGGTTCATTAGAACTACCAATAGAATCATCCCTTGCAGTCCTTCTTTTGGTATATTTCTCATAGAAAATTGTCAAAGTGAAATTGATTGTTCATCCATTGCAGTTGGCATTCATGATGGGATAAACAAACGACAGGATGTCGCTGCCGTCGTTCTACGGGAGACTAGTTGAGCTATGTAACCCATTACTTAGGCAGTCGAACAGAATGACGAATTCAGAGCCGTAGCCTTGAACATTTCAAATGCATTCTTCTGAGGTTTTATTAGATGGCGCACCGATGGGTAAGCCCGCACTTATCCAATATCACAAGATCTTCTTAATCAAAGTTATGTTACCTGTTTACAGCAAATACGTACCTCACCCAGAAGCAACTTTCCATTCTCTATAAAGCGAAAGGTTCGATCATGCTTCGAAAGCATTGCTTCCATATAAAGAGAGAGGGACCAGTTCGAGTAATAGTAGAGGAGATCTGAAACTAACATTAAATCAACAGCCGATGGTGCACAGACCACCAGTCGCTGACCTACGCTGCTATCATAACAGATGAACTTGAGAAACATGGGCACCCTTCAGGACAGTGAAGGCATCACTTTTCCAAAATTTTGACAAGCGCTTCTATTTCCAGAGGTTTTTTAAGATTAGAATAAACTTTATTTATATAAAAAAATTAAGGTTTAAAACTATTTTCGTTTGGCAAGTCTTTCATGGCCCGGTTTAAAAACCGTCGGTCATAATTTCAGAGGCCAGCAACATGCAACAATTTAAGTGCACAACTGACACATTTCGGGAGACTTTTGGAGCGTTATACCTTCGCCTTTTTCTCATCTCATCGCTGGATGACATTGACTCTGGTGCAATCGCAATTACTTCCTCCATGGATGACGCTATTAATCTTTGAAATGGGAACACCTGAATATGAACCATACTCTGTGGTGGAGGTTTTCAGTTCTACGCCTGACTGTAGCAATAATTCTTCAGTTCGTACGCACTTATTCTTTGCGTTTTAATGGGAGAGAAGAGAAAACTTGCCTTGGTCCATGAAGTATGGTTTCTGGGCACGAGACTGCCGTAAACGAACACTGTATGCGTCTTACCAAGGTTAGACCCCGATTGCGCACACTGAAATTGCTTTTGCTCCGCAATTTAATCTATGCAGATAAAACTGCAGCTAAACTGTCAGACACAAATTGGATTTCTAGTCTATGACTAATAAGGTTGGGGTACAAATTTTGGAAGGGTCAAATTCTTTTTAAAAAATTCAAAGATCTAGAGAGCATTTTAATTTTTTTGATTTTATTTTTGTAAATTAATGGTATTTTTTAATTTTATTTTATTTTAACTTTTCTTTTTTTAATTTTTTAATTAAACTTAGATCTTTTTTCATATATACCTATTTTATTTTTAAATTTAAAATTTTAGTTTTCAATATTTAATTTATTCTTTTATTGTTTCTATTTAATTTAAATAAAATTTTATTTCAACTTAATATTTTTATTTGGAAAATTGAAAAATTGTTTTTTTTTTTTAATTATATTTTTGGTTAGTTGGAAAATAGCAAATTTTTTCAGAATTTTATTGCTTAAAATTGAAAAGCAGAATTTTTTAAGGCAGCACCAAAAAAAAAGCTGAATTTCGAAAAGCAGAATTTTTGTGTGATAAATCACAGAGGAAGATCGAGAAAGCCAGAGATGAATAGCAACAGGACTCATCATTAGATGAGATGCTAACGCTCCATATACAGTATGCGGAAGTATTGACAAACAAATCTTTTATAAAAGACTGGCCCACAATTATTTTTCGAAATTTGAAGTCCCCATAGGCCAAAATGAACTGAAGTCAAGTACATCACCTTCAACAAATCGCTGTCTTCTTTAGTTCTTATTTTAGCAAGGGCTGAGGAGAAGCCGCTCTGGTGGGCTTTTGGGACTGCTCAAAGAATATTAAAAACATTATTTCAATCGAGCAAAAGGTACAAAGAAAGTTATCGACTAAGATGGTTAGAAGGTATCAGTCAAATTAGAGATAATCCCTAAAGTGTTTCGGTTTTTTTATAACCTCAGTAACTTTCTCACACTGAATAAAAAGTAACAAGTGCTGCACGACAGATCAAAAGATCACAAATCAAATTTTAATGACAAATATTTATCTTGGATTAAGCAGAAGCCCCGGCATATTTAAACAAAGCAAGCCATCGCTATTTGTACTTATACAAGATGGAACTTCGGTAGAATAAGTGCCCCACCAACTCCTTTTTCCAAATTTGTCCCCTTTTGTTTCCCTCTGGTTTCCTGTCGCTTTTTCGTTTCATCAGAATTTTGAGTTATTGCACAGCGACCCGTCATCTGAGTGCATTTTCTTTTCATGTGAGGTCGGAATTGATGCCAAAGAAACTTTACTTTCAGTATCTTGGCTTAGCGTTCCTCAATTTCTTTCAAAGTAAAGAAATTCTTCTTTTTTGATAAATATAAGAAACAGGTATACGAAATGTAATTGCAACCGAAACTCACTGGTGTAGTGCGGTTTAGAACATACGCCACTATTAGGTGCCAATCGAACCTTAATTCTCCCGAAATGTGACGGGAAGGGCCGTAATTGGTGTGACCAATTCAGCATATTTAAATTTAGCAGGATTTTTTTTATTTTTAGCCTCCTTTTTTTCAAGTCATGCCAGCATTTTTTTTATTAGCATGATTTCATGCTGTAGCAGGAAAAATTAGCAGGGTTTTTATTTGGCCAAATTACGAATAAAAAAAATAAAATCAAATCAAAGCAGACGAACCTCAGTGTGAACAAGCCATTACAATTCTCATTTTACAGTGAACACTGAACACAGCCATTCAACGAATTCAACTAATAATAATAAAATTTATTTTTATTTAACAAACAGAGACTGAACTTAATTGAATCAAAACTTTTTTTATGTAATACATACAGTAAGCGTCCCGAAGTGATTTTTATTTAATGATGTTTTTGTGAAATATGTCCTATTTTTCCTGAATAGCAGCTTTTTTGTTAATTTTTTTTGTTTTTAGCGGGTTTTGATTTGAAAAAAAATATTTAGCATGATTTTTAACTAAATTTTATATAAAAAAAATCATGCTATACTGCTGAAATTAGCCAATTTCAAGTATTGAATTGGTCACACTGCTGGCAACTGACATAACTTGAGAACACAACTTAGGAACGCAAAGAAAATTAAGAGGGTCCCAAAAAGGTTTGCCGAAGGACAAAATTTGGCGATTGAATATTGAGATTTGAAGCCCATGCACTATTCTCTTTAGGGTTGCGTTCAAAAAGTAGGTTACAGATTTTCGATAACTTGGAAGCCAACAACAGTCAAGCTGAAGTCAGCATACAACCGCAAATGTTGGACAGGGTGGTCGAAAAATTGAGTGATCTGAAGCGACGTCTGATTGACTTTGGATGGAAAAAGCATTGAAATTTGTAGCTGCGTCGTCTGCTCTTATATTAGAAAAACATTGAAGGCTTTGATAAATAAATAAAAAATGAAATAAATGTAAAAAAAGAAAAATATCTATTAACATCTTACAGCCACTGGTTCGTGTGCGTTATTTTGTGGGACGAATGGAAGGGACCTACTGCTGAATTGCGAGGCTTTTCCACGGCAGTTTTACCCGTAAGTAGTTTTAAATCTTTGGAAATTGTATAGCTAAAATCATTCAAGCCAAATAATGACAAAAGCAATGGAGCCCACAGCACCAAATGCGAGTCAGGTACAGATCACCATCATACAACTCATCCATGGCCTGTGAGCAAGCAACTCATCTATGAGACAACTGAACCCATCTTTTGGCTATTTCATGCATCATGTTTGAAGAGGGCGGCTTGCTTCGCTTGCATTAAACTATAGCAAACCGTTTTCTGCGACATAAACTGCACGACAATGAGACACTTTGTACCCAAAAACCCACCCAAAGCCCTAATATAAGTTGGATCGAGTGTCCATTGGCATGGATGAGTTGTCCCAAAGTCCACTCGCCCCAATCGGTACGAATAGCCCATGGATGAGTACCGATCCAGTATTGGACTTCGCTCAAAATAAAATTCAACCCCCCCCTTGCTTAGCTACTTTTCCTCTTTTGACCGCCGGTAAGTTCATCTACCTTTATCCGAAGATTGGGCACCTTGTCGTGGTGGGGCGGCTTAAGTAGATTAACAGGATGCTAGACCAGGGTAGTGGCCCAACTCCTCTGGTAGAGCTGAATGTGAATTGAAGAACCAAGACTCAATCCGATCAATCGATCAACCCTTAAACTCCAAGATGACTAGTCTGCAATGTCGAGGGAGCTGTGATGAGGTAGGTAAAACTACTTGTTCACAGGGTTCAGGGGTAATTGAACCGCTAATGGAGACTCCTCAGGGGCAGCTCAATCCTCTGTTGTAATTTAGTTGAGTAGGATAGGTATTGGGGATCTCTGCCTATTCGGTCCGTTTAATTCTCCCCTACTCGTGGGTACATATATGGACCTAAATTTAAATAATAAAAATAATATTCCTTCGGAAAACGAGGTGGAAGGCTTAGGAGGGGTCGAGAAGGCGCTGGAAAGTGCTGACATGAACCCGAATAAGCTCGAGGGGTCAGTGGACTCTGATGGGAAACCAAAAGAGTTAGCAGACCAATCGTCAGTGGAGGTGGACAATGCGGGGCAGAAATGCGCCAAGAGGTCAGCCGGAACTGCGGAAGCCGGATTGGAAGAGGAGAGAAGTCCCGACTCCGAGCGGAAGTTGCACCAGCAACTGAAGCAAAGAATGAAGAGGGTCAGAAGGAGGCAAAGATTGGCCTTGGCCAAATCTGTCTCGGCGAAAGGCATAAGTAAGTCGGTTGAGGAGTTGACTGAAATGGTTGCCAACTTGACGTCGACCGAAACCTCTCCAGAAGACGGTGGATCTAGGAAACGGTTCAAATGTTCCGGGACCATGAATCCACCTAAAACTGTGAAGAAGGGGACGGAAGGCGGAAGGGAAGACGGACAGTCTGTACAATATGGGGTCAGTCTACAGGTACCACACTCCAGTGGTTATGTGGATGGACAACATTTACAACGGACTATTAGTCAACCCGGAAAGCAGAAATCGTGCAAGGCCGAGCAACCTGGACCAAGCAAGGTAAAGCGAAAGCTGAGCCAAGCTATGGGAAGGAGAGCAAAGCAAGCATCAGATGCTGCAAAGCCTTACGCTAGGAGTGAGAGAGCCAAAGTTGACAGGGGTGTAAAAACCTTTGCTCAGACAGCGGCGAACGATCTCCAAATGGGTGTTGCCGACATGAGTCGAGAGGGGGGGATAGAAGCTTCACAGTTGAGTATTTTCAAGAATGCTCTGCTGAGGGCTCTTGACTTACTTCCGACAAATGCAGGTGATATCGGTGTAAAGGAGATAACCTTGGAGGAAGGGATTATAGCAATAAAATGCGTAAACCAAGAAACCAAAGGGTGGCTATGTGAGACTGTAGGGAAGATGACCGACCTATGGGAGGGAATCAACCTTAAAATAGACAGGCTTCACATACTAAAGGATGTGGAAAGGTTGATAATCTTCGTTCCCGGTGAACCCGTGAGCAAGGATGTCATCCTTGCCAGACTTTGTCGTCAAAATTCCTGTGTGAAGGACACTTCGAAATGGAGGGTTATTCATGTGGGAAGATATGATGACAAAAAAATTGGTGGAACCAAGCTGACGATCTGGTGTCCGAGGGAGGAAGCGAGGCTGGTTAGACAAGCAGGAGATAGACTCTTTTGCGGGTTGGACATAGCATTCGTGAAGTTCCAAAGATCATCGGAAAAGACTCAACCTGGAAAGCCACCCGGTAGGGCGACGAAGTGATAGACACCATGGAGATGGGATCAACACAAGTCGGGCGGGAGGTGGGCCCGTACCGGGAAAAGCTGAGGGTGATTCAATTGAACCTTCATCACAGCAAAGCAGCATCGGCAATGATGACTAAGTGTTTTGATGAGGATTCGTTTGATATAGCCCTGATACAGGAGCCTTGGATCTTTAGAGGAAAGATTAGAGGACTCCCAAATAGCATGGCTGAGTTGCATTATGCACAAACTAGCGGAAGAATTAGGTCCTGTATCTTGGTGAGGCACGGAGTTCAAGCATATAAATTGCCGGATCTGTGTGCCCCAGACCTTGCAACAGTACGAGTAGGATCAGGTGCGGGAAGTTTTGTCATAGCATCTGCATACCTGCCGTATGATTCTCCAGAACCTCCTCCGACAAGAGAGTTAGAGTCTTTGGTGAATGCATGCAGGAACAGGAACGAGGATCTAATAATTGGTTGTGATGCCAATGCACATAATACAGTGTGGGGCAGCACCAACGATAATTACAGAGGAGAAGCCTTATTCGAATTTGTATCATGCAAGGATCTAGCTATCTTAAACCGGGGAACAGAGCCAACCTTCGTCGATGTGAGACGAATGGAAGTGATCGATGTTACCCTGTGCAGTAGCCAGATAATTGAAAGAATATCAAATTGGAGGGTAATGGATCAGGCTACATTGTCGGATCACAGAGCCATTTCATTTGATGTTCGCTATGGATCTAAAAGGAAAAAAGATCGGAAATACATCAGAATTCCGAAGAACACAGATAGGATAAAATACCTTGAAGTGTTGGAGGAAAAACTGAATGTAATGACATTCGGAATACCGAAAAACACTTGGCATGTAGAATCACAGTTGAAGCATCTGCAATCAGCTGTTGAAGTTGCGTACCGAGTGGCTTGTACACCTACTTTAGTGGAAAAACAAGATCCTGCGCCTTGGTGGTGCCGGGAACTTGAAAAGCTAAAAAAGGCTGCGAGGAAGGCCTTCAATCACGCCATGAGGAGGGGAGAACCCGAAGCATGGGATGAATATAAGGCGAAAAAGAAAGAGCTAAACGTTACTCTGCGACGACGTAAAAGGGAGTCATGGAGGGACTTTTGCTCGAGTATGAGGAGTACATCTGAAGTCAGTAGACTACAAAAGATTGTCTCGAGAGATCCAGTTTCTAAGATCGGACTCATTCGTAATAGAGCGGGGGAGATGGTGGAAACACTGGATCACACAAATGAGGTCCTAATGGAGGTACACTTTCCAGGAAGCTATAAGTCAGCTCAGCCCTGGGCTCCAAGGAAACAAGGAGCGAACAGGATGGATAGGACGGAAGCAGAACGGATCGTGACACCAAAAGCGGTCAAGGGTGCGATAGCAACATTCTCACCCTTCAAAACTGCGGGGCCGGATGGTATATTTCCAGGTCTAATGCAATGGGGTATAGACCTAATTGCACCAAGGCTCAGGAATATATACGTTGCATGCCTAGCAATAGGCTATATCCCGATAACATGGAGGGAAGCAAATGTGGTCTTCCTTCCAAAACCGGGAAAAAAGGACTACACCGAAGCAAAGTCATTCAGACCAGTCAGCCTAACATCCTTCCTGTTAAAAATAATGGAAAGGGTGATGGTGGACTATATGGAGAGTACTGCGCTTAAGATGTATCCTTTAAATAGTAGACAGCATGCATACAGGGTAGGTATGTCTACAGAAACAGCGCTACACCAAGTAGTACGCGTTGCGGAGGAAGAGCTAAATACCGGGGGCATTGCGATGACCACTATAATGGACATTGAAGGTGCCTTCGATAAGATATGCTTTGAAAGTCTGAAACAAGCCTTGGAAACACGTAGGGTTAACCCACTGGTGGTAAGATGGGTGGACAATATGTTGAATACGAGGGCGATTAATATTCAGACGGGAACCTCAAAACTCAGAGGAAGGGTTAGCAGAGGTTGCCCACAAGGAGGTGTTCTCTCACCTACACTGTGGAATATCACTGTGGACTCTCTTCTCGACAGACTCGAGGCGACGGGCATTCACACAGTGGGATATGCCGACGACATAGCAATAATGGCCAGAGGCAAATTCATGGACGTCACAGCAGATATCATGAGGAATGCACTCAGAGTGGTTGAGCGGTGGTGTCTGGAACAAGGGCTCTCCATTAATGCGGCGAAAACAGATCTAATAGTCTTCACTAGGAAGAGGAAAAATCTGGAATTTCGGCCCTTAACACTTTTCGGATCGGAACTAACAATGACTAAGAAGGTTAAGTATCTGGGAGTCTATCTAGATACTGGACTTACTTGGAATTACCATGTTGAGGAGAAGGTCCGGAAGGCAAAGAGGGTACTACATCAGTGCAAACGTGTATGTGGACAGAGGTGGGGACTCTCGCCTAGGTCAGCATACTGGATGTATACGATGATAACTAGACCCATTATCACGTACGCCTCGGTTGTATGGTGGGCGAAAGCCTCTCAGAAAACTGTGAGGAAGCACCTGGATAGGGTTCAGCGTTTAGCATGTATGGGAATTACAGGTGCAATACGTACAACCCCAACATGCGCATTGGAAGTCATCATGGGGATATTACCGCTAGACTTATTTATTAAGAAAACAGCGGCCCAAACGGCACTTCGCTTGCATCGAGATGCGAAATGGCACCATCGTGGTACGATCTATGGACATAGGAAGATCCTGGAACTTGTTAAAGACGAGATTAGGGAGCTAAACATGCCTATGGATCGAATAACAAGGGTGCGTATTATGGAAAGAAATCATAAAACTCGTATTGAGAACGGATTACTTCCAGAAAAAAGAAATGGTGAAATAGTGATTTTCACGGATGGATCCATGATGGATGGCGGGGCGGGGGCCGGTATCTATTCAGAAGAGCTGGAACTTGCCCGTCACATTAGCCTCGGGAAATACACTTCAGTATACCAGGCTGAGATGATTGCCTTGCTTTATGCGTTGGACTACTTGCTTGAGTGTCAGGTGGAAGGAAGAAATATCCTCATAGCACTGGACAATCAGGCGGTGATCAGATGCATGGAACAAACAAACATCACAACATCACTGGCACTGGAATGCGTACTTAAACTCAATAAGTGTTCATCTAAAAATGAAGTAACACTGACTTGGGTACGAGGACACATAGGGATCGAAGGCAATGAAAAGGCGGACTCCCTTGCAAAACAGGGGTCAACTGAAAAGTTGCTGGGACCAGAACCATTCTCTTCAATTGGCAGAGGAATGGTTGAACAGCTTGTCCACAAATGGATCACGGCAGAACACCTGAGAAGGTGGTCAACCGTGGAACAATGTAGACAAGCTAAAATGGCAATAAAGTGGCCTACCTGCTCCACTCAAAGAAGAGTTCTAAGCATGAGTCGAGGAACATTGAAATGGGTGGTGGCTTTGTCTACAGGACATGGTAATTTCAGGTATCACTTAAGGAAAATGGGCCTTATAGAGGATGATACTTGTAGACTATGCCTGGAGGAATCTGAGACAGCGGCACATATACTGTGTCAATGCCCGGCATTGGCTGGCAGAAGAATGAGGATCTTGGGACATCAATGGGTCGAGACCCAGTCGATGAAACGGATCTCCCATAAACAGATGCTAGCGTTAACACTAGGAATTGAGCCCAGAGAAGAACTGTGGAGAAATCCAGAGAGTCTCTCTGAGTAAGATTTACAGTGGTAGAGAGACGAAAAGAGACCCGACAATGGTGGTCTGATTCGATTATCTCTCGAAATATATATATATTTCCTCTTTTGAAAACTTTGCTTTGTAAACAAAAGACTAACAGCGCCGTTGAATAAACATCTCTTCCAGTTTATTGTTTCGCAAACATATTCGAGTCGCTATCCATCATCTGCATCCATTCCAACATATGCCACCGAGAGGGGAAGAAAAATTAAATTAGAGGCCAGAAGGCCAAGTCGCTTTTCCCCACACACAATTCGCACATCAATCTAACAACTTCAGTGCTTTCGGGGCCAGCCAAGATCAGTCTCCGTACCAGATGTGCTGCTCGGTGGAAAAACAAAAATCTCTACGCAGATGGACATTTTGTTGAGTGGCATCTACAAGCAAATGAAAAACGAGCGCTCATTCCAATAAGCTTTTGCGTCATCGATTTAATAAGACCGAGTCAACATTCACAACCGCCTTAAATAAAAATTCAAACGATTTGTCTATCAAGCGGTCATCCTTTTGCAATGTCATATCTATCCGCGTCGCGGTAGAGTTTTTTTTTGTTTTTCCTCCGAAGACCTTCAAACACTCTTTACGATCTTCGGATATGTCTGGACATTTTGTCTGAGCTCTTATTTATTGCACTCCATCCGCGTGCATGAAATGTGTCTATAAATCTCATTTACATTCGCTTATGGATTAGATCACGGCGATTCGGGGAATTTGGCGAATGACCATCATGACTCTGCCACCCACGCTGATCGAAAGATAGATCACCCGCGAATTTGTCTGAAGATACTCATGGATATGGAGGAGATACACGTACTCGTGCAGTTTTAGGTAATCGGGAACCGTGGATAATGAGACTTGTAGTGGGAGTCGGGCTATAAACGTGTGGTACGTACGACTTTTTTCGTTTTGTCGGACAATCTGTACTCGAATCCAGTTTTACTGGAAATTGTGTGCGCCCAGAGAGAGAGGGAGGTTCCTGATTGAGTTCTTGAATGGGTGTGGGTAGGGACAAGATGGTTCGTTTAGAGGTAATCCTGATCTGGAAAAGTCATTTCACTCGTTGAGTAATGGACCAGCTTGAAGCGATTAAAGTATTTAGCAACGGAATGGATGTTGCGAGGGGCACAAGCGGCAGTCTGTTGGATGTCACTTAAAGAGGCTGTCCTCTCAGCAAGAATGTAGAGGAAACTGATGCGGAAGTTGTGTGGTCGTTGAGTAGTTTAAACTGGACTATTGACGAGAAGATTGAAACAGCCTCTGCCAAAAAAAAAAACAAAAAAAACTGGACAAGCACAGAAAGCCGGACTTTGATGAATAAATCTGCAAGATCAATATCATCGGAATGGGGTTTCTACTCTATTAGTCCAGGATCATCGCAAAACCCTGGTGAATTTAATGACTTGGGTATTTTGTTTCTTTCCACAGACCAATTGGAAATGAATATTCATCACGTTGTAGCGGACATAAGACCGCAAATAATGAAAAAGGTTATCGAAAACTTGAACCATCGGATGCGAGGTCTGATTCGACCTTTGGATCGCAAAAACATTTAATGAGTAGAGGTATTTCTGTATATTCTACAACTTAAACCAGACACTCAAGCCCAGCAAGGACAAAATGGGTAGTGCGCACAACTCCGGATACGGGTCGGGTAGATCACTTTTATACATTTCTTTCACGGCCTGTGATATAGACAGCTCATCTGCAAGCCCACTGAACTTCAGTTCAATTGATCTTGAAGGCATTTCATGCACGATAATTATTGGGGTGGATGGATGCGATTAAAATATTAAAAATAGTTTAGGCCCCTCATGATGTTCAGTTTACTTCGACAAGAGGTGGCAAAGTGTACGTATTGGTAGACTTTGTCACCTCTTGTCAAAGTAAACTGAAGAAACTAGATATCAAGCGATCTATCGTAAGCAATAACTTGGCCCTCAGTATCTGTTGCGCGACACCACGTCACCATCGCAAAAAAGAGGAACTATGCCCCTTCGAGCTGGAAAGTCACAGTACCGAGAATCCGCCTGAATCGAAATCTACTACTTTTGGCACGTTTCCCCAGAAGGGGTTGGGGTCAAAATTCATTTTACAAAATTCTGCTTTCAAAATTATGTTTTCAAAATTCTGCAAACAATAAAAAAGGGCGCGGAAAATTGTAAAAGGAGTTTGCAGAATTTTGTAAGACAGAGATGGAGAGAACATTTTCTTTTTTTGATTTGTGTTTTTTGTCTCAATATGGTTTTGCTTTTTTTTTAATAGATATTGTTTTTCTATTTTAATTTTGTTCAATATTTTTAATCAATTTTTTTTTGTTTAATTTAATTTTAATTTATTTCTATTTTTTTTTTTTACTTTTAAATTTGTAGATTTAAAATTTTTGTTTAATGTCTTTTTTTAGTTTATATTTGTTAGTTGGAAAAAAAAACAGAATAAGCTGAATTTAATTGTTTTAAATTTAAATAGATGAATTTTGTAAATCAGAACTAAAAAAAAGGTGAATTTCGTAAAGCAGAATTTCGACCCGCTCCCATCCCAAGAAGGTAGCGGACTTATAAGATCCCAACTAATGTGGTGAGTTTCTCCCTGATTGGTTTTGGAATTTTCCTAAATATTTTTTAGACGAAATGTGGGTCTTATAGATCTACCCTTTATATGACCAGCAAGGTTGTGAAAGTCTCAGGTTAATTTTCACCTAAACCGCTGCGTCTTGGTATCCAAGATAGACTGACTTCAACACGAATGTGTAATTGCTTGACCGCATGTTGTGAGAGCCCCTGATATTTCATAGAATTTCGTCTCAGAAAGCTCGGCTCTACTCTGCGTATCCGTTTCGACTTAGTGGCGGCTATTTACATAGAAAATGCGTCACTGAAAACATTACTGAACCTACAACCAATCAAGTTATGCACTATGATCGTGTCCAATAAAGTTGACTAAGGGACAACGGAATTTATAAGCCTGATTCTTTCGGTCACTTTCAAAAAGGCGTGGCGCTTCCCATACAATAGAAAAACATTGCAAACACTTTTTCGCGACCCTCATGGCCGTGGGAGATAAAGTTGCACAATTTGCGTTATTGATGTACATCGACCAAACAAAAAAAGTCGGGAAATGTGGGCAGTACGTTTAAACAGGGCGTGGCACCTCCCATTAAGCAAAGTTATTTAAGACACTAGGTATCTATAACCATGAAATTTGGAAAATTTGGAAGTAAATTTCTTGTTCGAAGCTCTTAATAAAATCTGGGAGGTATTGAACAAACGGGGAGTGGCACTTCCCAGACAAAAAGGAGACATTTCAAACGCTATTTATCGACACTCATGGGAGTTGAAGCTGTTAAAGCTTTGGACCATATATGCTCATATTCTGAAGATATAACTTTGCGAAATGTGGGCTGGACTTAATACGAAAGGTAGGTAAGTCACGTTCTTGGCACGTTTATGAGAAATCAAGTCTTGATTCTGACCAGACATTTAAAGTCAGTACCTCTGTTGATTGGAATGTATCCCCTTTCGAGGTATACCCATCTTCAAAGATAGAAAATGAGCCTTCTAAGAAAAGTCCAGTATCATCCAGTCATACTGTCAAGAGGTACTATCAGCCATCAATGCAACGAAGAGATTCATTCAAAAGCAGTGGAACAACACTCGTAGTTGTCCCATAACCCATAGCTCACAATCGCCTATAAAAGGTCAAAGATCGTAACATTTTTTGATCGTGAATGCTCGACGTGGCAATAACCAAACAGTGTACGATTTAGACAGAGTATACGGATAAGTCTTGTATTGATGCCTTTGGAAAAAACGAAGAGAAACAGAACCTTTGTTATGCCTCCAGGAAAGCTCCTTATTCTCTTGCATGAGAGCATGGTTCTTTAACAGCTTGGACGAAGAAGTAAAGATCTGAATGGCGTTGTAAGTCGTTGTACTAATGGTGTATACTATAAAAGGGTTAAGCACTGGGTCACTATGGCCTCTGGGTGAAAACGTTTCCAACTGTCATTTTAATCTAACAAAATTTAACTTTTAACATGAAGATCGCGAGGAAGATTGCTTACGGGCATGTTAAGTATGCGTCATTCGGAATTGACCTTGTGGTTTGAATTCTGTTTATAGTTTTCCTCATCTTATATAAGCTTCACCTATGGCAGGGTAAAATAATTACATTGTGACCTTGCCCCAGCTCCAGCTTTCATTTACCACACGTACGCGCGCGTACTTAGATTAAATCTTGGATACAACTGAGAAGCTTTGTGTCAGCGCGACGTTCAGGCAGTGGAAATTAATTTGAATTGTTAATTTAACTTATTTGCTGGTTAAACAGACAACCTTTGGCTCAGTTTTAAAATACAACCGACTGAGCCCGCATAATAGCAATCCACTGAATATTTGTTTTAATAGGGCCCCGAAGACCTGTCTAATCGACTGAATTTTTGCAGAAATAGATCCCAAAGACTGTCTGTAATAGTCCTTACCAAAACAGTCACCCTAACAGTAGCCATTTACAAAAATTCCAATCCATCTCAGCATGCACTTAATATACCCGACGTACCTCCCTCTTGGTTAGAAACAGATCCAGGCGACTAAACCGACCTCCATTTTAGACAAATAAATCCCAAGTGCAACACACATTTCCCTACTGACCCACTTTTCCGCTCAATAATATTTACATCTTGTATTCGATTTATGAGTCTATATCGTCCACACATGCTCATTCCTTGATTGGGTCAAACAAATAAATTATTAATAATTCCTCAGCCGGTTTTTGGTTTTTTTTTTTTTTAAGAATTTCATCGCGATATTCGGAAATAAAAAGAGATACTAATTGCATCTTTGATTGAAAGCACATGGAGAGGGAATAGAGGGTAGCATTGTTTTAGTGTTCGACATTTTCGTAATGTCTCGATCTCTCGAATAACAAGTGCGTAATGTGCGTAGCATATACGAGTACCACCGGGCCGCACTTGAAGAGTCCGAAGGGCTCTTATCGGAAATATGTTTCATTTCGGTTTCATTTCATTCGTGTTTGGCTTTTGTGTGTGTGCTACTAATTTCCCGCCACAATTTCGTAATCGAAATGTTATTCAACAAAACAATAAATTTACTAGTTATTTCTTTGCGAACGCACATCGCACACCGACCGACACGGTATTAGTCACAAACAGATGTGCGATATGGCGGTTATAATTTTGACGAATATACGCATTGAAATTGAAGCAAATTAAAAATGTCTTCGCCGGTGTGATTGGAATTGGGAGTATTGGGACATACGTTCCCCTTTCTGCCAAAGGTGCGAGCAGTGGTCTCAAACACACGTCAGAATTTTTACAGAATGCAACAATTATTTTAATTAAATCAGACAGAGGAATGAGATTGTATTTGTTTCGAAACCAAGTCAAGATCCCAAATTGGTAAAAATTGTGAAGGCCTTAATGACAGGCGGCCCTACCTATAATCAGCTTACGCAAAGCCGCGCTTTCCAAAATTCCTGTACCAATAGTCCAGTTGCCAGAATACCACTGACTGTAGGGCCAAATGTTTTTTTTTCAGGCAGCCATGTTTATGTTGGGAGTTTGAAATCGGAGCCTAGTTCGATCTGTTTGACAGTCAGGTATACGTGATTTTCCAACATAATTATAGGTCAAACTTCTCTTCAAATTAATGTTCCAGTACTACTAGACTTTTGATTTGAAAATTCCCTCATGGAAGGCAAAAATATCCCATTTCACAAACGGACCACTCCACTTAGCATCATTTTTAACCTGAACCTGAAATAAATTTTGTAGGTCACGGTGAATCATGTCATTGGAAAAATGTTAAATGCTAAAATTTCGCATGTCAAGTTTAACTGTTAGAAACCAAACGAAATAAAAATTTTGTGTGCGAACTTGCAAAAGGACCACAAGTGTTGGGATTAGTTTAAGGTGTGAGCGTGTGAGGAAAATACTCCAAATACTTAAATTTTATGCAGGGTGTTTCCGATGTCGCCTCTGACAAGGACAAGGTAAAATTTCCGATACCGAAAAACGAAAATGGAAGGTCCAGTTTAGAAAAGGACAACAAATTCCTATTTATTTATTCAAGCTGTCGAAATGTTACCTTGATCGAAAATTCTCATAATATAGGAAGAATATTACCAACCAAACGGATGTGGCTCAACAGACTTTAAAGAAAATTACCAACCAAACGGATGTGGTTCAACAGATTTTATAGAAAATTTTTCTGAAAATGGGCGTGGCAATAGGCAGATTAAAGAAACTTAAACTTTTGCGCTGAGCACTTATATTTATATAGTCATTCTTTAGCTTAAAATTGAAGAGATTGGGGGGATTAACGGATGAACGGTTCAACCGCTGAAAGGATGGCCCATTGAGCCTTGGACTGTTGAGCAGTAGATGAGACGGGTGGATTCTTGGGAGGATGAATGGACAAATGTTTGGTGAAGCTATTTTCGTGCACCTCTAAAATCGTAATCGAAATTGACGAATGTAAACCAAATTTAGACCTTTATAAGAAACTGAGCCCAAATTAATCTGAAAATGAATGTAAGGAAACCGTAAACCAAGCACCAATAGAATAGTGCGGCAGATGAAGGAAGTATCATAGCAGTAACAAATCAAAATTTATGTTGCTCCTCTGAGACGGATATACCGGAGAAATGTAAGACTGAGAAAGGGATAAAGTTGGGTCAGCAATCGAAGATCAGAAGACTCGAACAAATCAAAAATAAATACCCAGTGGGTTTGTAAGTCGCGTTAAAATGAACAGAACAGACCCGAACTTAACTTATCCTGACTGATCGCATAAGGGACTTAAAATCCAGAGGTCAGAGCCATCAATTATGTCCGTTTAAGGTCTGAAAAGTCTTGAAATTGTTGGTAATTATCATAAAAAACATCCTTTCAAAAATAATCTCTGACTTAACGATTTGGCTAACAAAATCACAACTCTTCGACTGCCTTTGCTCTCTAGTCCGCTAAACTAAAGCCTGCAGTCTTCAGCCAAACTTCGAATTGCTTTATTTTTCGTCGATTACATTCGATAAATATGCTGTACCTACCTTACGATGGCGGTTTAATCCGGCAAAAGTTGCAACCTTTACAGGTATGAAAAACCAATCGCACATTATATTCCAGAGGGAAACCCAGTACAGATTCTGTTGGAAGAACAGATTCTATTGGAAAGTCTGCCACAGTCGAATAGAATGCATTTTGTAGGTTGGCGTTAGGCTTCCTAAAAGAGCTTCTGTGAAGAACTAAACCGGCCCATGTATGATGTCAATGATGGCTCTCGCTGAATTCCAAACTATCCGAAGCAGCTCAAGGCGCTTTCCTTGCACAAAATTCGGATTTTCCACTCGCTTCTTGTACACAGTGCCGGCAATAGTGACAAAACGAACTGACAAGAAATGAGCCTGCAATCGATTATGATGGAGCACTTTGAGTAATCTTAGAGAACGCGAGTGGACAATGAAAAACAAACAACCGGTGGAAACTTTTTACAAAATATGAAAGTTGCTCCAGCAGTATCAAGTCGTTTACTAGTTTTTTTTTTTTTTTTCTAGGCATAGAAGCATCCCACTCAGCTGTGCTAAGTGAACTTCTAAATCAGTTTTCAGTTGGTGAGTATTTATAGCTTTCTCGAAAACCTCTTTGACAGGGTCTTCTCACTTTGGACTAGTAAGGTTACCACCTTCTCCAAAATGTTATTTCAGAAATTCAAGCGTTTCGACCTTGTGGTCACTGTTGGTTTAGACTTCGCTGAACTACAATCATATGCGGTAGCAGGCTAGGAACTAGAGAGCTGTTTACAACGGTTTGGTTGACCACGTGACTGCTTTTCGGAAGGTAAGCCTTACGTCCTTGTTGACTAGATGTATGTCTCACAGGTGATCATTCGCTTGAGAAGTGCTGTCTTCAGCCACATTACTTGTGCCGGAGATCAACGAAATTTAACATTTTTTTCTATACGAGGTACTACGGGAGCTAATTTTTTAATACCCCTTGGATTTTAGTCCGGGATTGAAAGATGGAGCTTCTTCTTACGTTTTAACTTAGCTTCTTACGAACATTTTAACAATATATCACGATCGTGTAATCTGTAATGGTAAACAGTCGCTTTAATTATTTAGAGCGGTACTCAAAATTAGGCCTTTTTTATTATGCTCACATGATCTATATAGATCATTGATTTCCATGGTTTACAACAAAAGTTCTATCTCGTAATATTGTTTTAAGCCGTGGAAATCAGTGATCTATTTAGATCATGTGAGCATAATAAAAAAAAGCCTATTATAGACCAATCCAAATATTTCATCTTAAAAATTGCGATTGAGTAGCAGTCAGTTTATTAGTGATTGCAGGATTTATATAACGAACCCTTCAAGTGCCACATTTAAAAAAAAAAAAGTTTTTCACCCGACACATCTGGTCTAGGAACTCGAAATAGGTGAATTTTCGATAGACAACGATCACTGATCTATCCACGCGCCGCGCACCCAGCTAAATTTGATCAAAAAATACCTGCCCAACCTCTGCTAAAGATTGAAACGTATGTAACCAAGCCACTAAATCTGTGGGAATGAGAAACCAATCGCATCTCAGAAAAAGCCCCGAGGCAAACCAATGCAAAAGTCTGGACATCTCTACATCTATCAAGTGGTGCCTCCACTTAACATGATCTTATGCAAAGATCCCCAATTCCGGTCTTCACTCATGTAGCTGCGATCGTGTCTTTTACTGACCTTACGTACACAAAACCCGGCATAAAATTCGATGCCAACACAAAATTCCACACCCCATCACATTTTGTCGCAGAAACTCAAGTAACAGGTATTTATATGCAATCTTCCCGCAGAATCTCTTATCGCTTTTCGCAATGAATCTGTGAACGAAAAAATAAAAACTGAAATGGAAACCACCTTTTATGGCCTGCGCATGTGCATGCATAGCGTTCATGCTGTACAGATGATTACTTTCATTTCTATATTCAAATTGCCTGTCGTCGTCGTCGTCGTCGTGATGTTCTAGTTTCTCAAGGAAATAAGAAAAACCGTCTGACATTCAAAACTAGTCGAAAACTGTTTGCGCTTAGTGTCTGCTTGCTTTCGTTAGTGTCATTTCATGTTTCAGTCAGTCGCATAGTTTGAATAGTGCTAATCTCCTGTGTTGCCACTAATGTTACTGAGAAACACAAACAGTATCTCGAATGCATATAGTAATCTATGATCGCAAAGAGGAAGTTACACATTTACACACTTGTTATGGAGCTACAAGCTGAATAAAGTTTTTATCTTGGCATATGTTTTAGATCTTGAGGTGTAGGTACACTCGCCTGTTATCTCAAGTATGAGTAATGTAATACACAAGCTTTGGACTGGTATCTATGGCTATGTGTCTTGATCATAATGGCCAGAGGATTATGCTGGGTTTAGAGTGGGAAATATTTTTATTTTTGGTTACAGGAATCTCGCTTTCTCACAAGGAAATGTGATTCTAAATTAAGCGCTTTCAAGTTTGGGTGATCGTTTTTTTTTATTTTAATGGTGACTGTGTGCGACTTCAAGTGATAGGCAGAAGAAAATGTCAATATATCATTGGAAAGGTCTTTAACAAGGACCCTTTTTCGTACTTGATTGAAACACAATTGCCAACAGTGACTGTACTGGTGGCTTACCTCAGGAGTCAGTTGTTGGACCTGTGCTCTTTCCTACAAACTTTTTAGGCACCCGGGCAACAAAATCAAATATCTTTTGATGGCAATTATGTCAATAACGAACATCGAAGCAGATACCCTAGCAGAAGACGTTGGCTAACCTCAGGGGCCGGCAGTTGGACCTGTGATATTTTGCTCGTACTTTTAGATCCCTCAGGAAATAAAATGGAGTTTCTTTCTGTAAATAAAGAACATCGAAGCAGACACCCTTGCAGAAGTCGTTGGCTAACCTCAGGGGTCGGCAGTGGGACCTGTGCTCTTTTGCTGGTACTTTGAGATCCCGCATGAAACAAAATGGAGTTTCTTTCTGTAAATAAAGAACATCGAAGCAGACTCCCTTGCAGAAGTCGTTGGCTATCCTCAGGGGTCAGCAGTGGGACCTGTGCTCCTTTGCATACAGTTTTTAAGCCATTGGGAAACAAACGAGGATTTGTAATGGAGGCTCAGGCGAAAGCCTTTCAAAAGGCCTTTCATGACCGGGTATTGATTAACTTCCGGGATTGTTTCGATACATGAACATTCGTGTAGAAGTCTCGGTATTAAAACTATGCCAATGGCTTCCATCAGGTTTCGAGTTTAGGACGTATGCTCTTCAGCAGATATTTTTTCGGACATCCCGGAAACAGAATCTATGGAGTTTTGATTGGAATTTGTTACTGAATTAGAAGAAGCTTTTGGGACTTGCCATTGGCACTGCCTTAATAGCTCACATTTGGGGTCGGTCAGTAAACCCAAATTTTTTCAAAAACCCAGAAGCAAAATCTATACAATTTAAATCAGAATTTTAAAGGGATACCCACGTATAGAGGGCATCAGTGCAGAAGATTTTATAGAACTTGGTATTGGCATACCTCGGGTAGTTTTTGGCACCTTTAATATTTACGACGATTTATTTGTTTTGGTTTGACTCGTAGTCCTTCTATAGTTGGGAATATCGAGGTACAACATAATGGCAAAGTGGTAGAAGTTCTTACAAGCGGCATAAAAAACTTATCGCCACTCTGTGACAGACTACAAACCTTCCATACAATAACGTTTGCATAGCAAGCAAGAAGATGTTACCATTCTTCACCTTCTCTGGCATGTCTTGTCCCAAAGAAAAAATGCTCCTCCTTGAAGACTTGGTTTTTAACAATCTTGGCGAGTTGCCAATACAAATAGTAAACCAAATTGTCTCTGTAGCTTGTAAGTTAATGGTACTGGCCCTGCAAAAATATTGAGGAACGTTACCCTTTGATAGATCCAAGTGGAACCTATGGCCTCCCTACCCATTGAATGACTCATACGCGAGAAAATGAGCGCGGTCTTTAAGTGAGAGCTGACGAGCTTCAACTAGCATGTGAGATCGATTGTGCGAAGTATTTTATTTTTTTCCGCATACAATTTTAAGAAAGATCGCAAAGAACTGAGTAAACAGCATCAACTCATTTTTTTGTTCGAGGCATCAGGTAGGCCTCATTATATGAGAAAGTCATGAGTTATCTTATACAGGGTGTCCGCCAGAAAGGTATACTACTTTGTTTGTTTATAACTCTTGTTTAAATGAAAGAGAATGGATCTTATATCGATAAATGTTTTATTTAATGTCGGCAATTATGTATGGAATACAATATCAGGTAAATGTCCGCCTCTGTTAGTCTCACAAATACGAGCCCTTTTGAGCACATTTTTCATTACATTCTCACACATTTCACGCGGTATTTCATTAATTTCATCACGAATATTTTGTTTGAGTTGCTCAAGCGTTTCTGGTTTGTTTGCATAAACCTTGCTTTTCAGATATCCGCACAAAAAGAAGTCCGGAGCAGTCAAATCAGGCGACCGTGGAGGCCAATCAACATCACCATTTCTTGAAATAACTTGTTGTGGAAAGAGGTCTCGCAGTAATTCCATTGTAATCGATGTGGCACCGTCTTGTTGATACCACATGTTAATCTAGCCCAAAGCATGAAGTTGTGGCGTTAAAAAGTTTTCAATCATATCACGATATCGCTCCCCATTCACAGTTACCGTTACGCCGTTTTCATTTTAAAAGAAGTAAGGTCCAATGATTCCTCCTGACCAAATTGCACCCCAGACTGTAACTTTTAATGGATGCAAAGGTGACTGATGAATAATTTGAGGGTTTTCCATTGCCCAGAACCGACTATTCTGTTCATTCACATATCCATTCAAATGAAAATGTGTTCTCCCAAAAATTTCACGTAACTTTGTCATCGTCGCAAGGCGTGTTTTTTGAGCTTCGATCTCAGCAAAGCAAAGTAAAGTTGGATTTTCAGCACGCGATTACAACAACTACAACCGAGTCTCGAAGTGTCAAGTAGAGCGTAGTTGTTGTAATTGCATGATGAAAATCCTACTTTACTTTGCTTTGCTGAGATCGAAGCTCAAAAAAACACGGCTACAGTAATCGATGATTGATTTTGATAAAATGTTTTAACGATTAAAACACGTTGGTTTATCGAATATTTTTCCATAATAAATTTGCCACGTGTCTACTTCACGACTGCCAAATATGAACTGTCAAGACTAATGTTTACCAAAATGGCGGCAAAACAAAGTAGTATACCTTCCCGGCGGACACCCTGTATAAAGGGCGACATGAATCGTCCTATAAGCAATCTTGAGCCATTTTAACCACCAACAGAGGCCCAATGGGTGAGCATATACATGGTTTTGTGCCTTCCACGTAGGACTTTAGCCATTCGCTGTTGTTTCTTTAAAGCCACAGCAGATGGCGTCTTAAACTTAAAAGCCGTTGATAACTTGTCCAGGGTATGGATCACTTTCATAGAACTCATCCATGGCGGCTCCCTTTAAAAAGGCTTAATATGTACGATAGAACGCATTTTTGGAAGCTTTTTTTCTTTAAAACCCCAATGCAAAGTTTTAAATTGGATGAAGTATTCCTCGATGAGTTATCCCGAAGTTCAGTTGTTTCATGTATGACTTGAATTGGCAAGAAATGGACGTGGATGAAGCTGTGGATAGGTGGATCTCTTTAGCAGCTGTATCAATGAGAAAGATCGGACTTTATGAGCTTCTTATGCCGGAATACTGGCACTAGGTAATTACCTCTAGAAACTAAAACAACGACCCTGTAACGATGCCTGTTTGATGATCAGTTACAAGTCCATAAAGAAACCAATTGTTTCTAGGTGCGGATGGCAGACTTATTTTGGCACCTCATCGAGGACCACTTCAAACCAAACTACCATCAGCCGAGATGTGATCGGGCAATATCGTGATCGTTAAAATCTTCCAGCAACCACAACGTACATACTGCGGTCTTCAACTTGTACAGGTACATCTCTCTCAAGTCTCAACCCACAAAGCTAACATCGCTAATTGGGCAGTGGGACTCATGCCGAATATGATATCCTACTCAGTTCTGTGCCCTAATTCAGTACACCCAGCGAGTGGTATAAGGCATAGCAACCGCAACCGTTGACCGCACCAACAATCATTCGGGATGACAGCTGTTTTGAGAAACGAAACGTATATGTGGATAGAAAGACTGTGAAAAGCACAATTCAACTTAAACAAAATACACAAAGCTTGAAAATAGGCAGAGTGGGCTGCAAATCAATCAAAATGTGTACCCGGTGTTTTATCGCGATTTTCAAACCAAATCTGTCCGACAAATGATCGACTGAATGGAATGCCTGCCTATACAAGCCCAAGCGATGAGTTGTTCCACTTAAGGAGGTGATCTGACTACTGCCAGACTATACAAATGTAAATAAGTAACGATAAGGAAGCCAGACCCATTTACATGCGCGCAGCGAGCATCGCATCGACGTGTTTTCTTGTTTACATGCGGGAGCGCTCCCCCATATGGGGAACAGCACACAACTCCTTTCTGTAATGGACTCGGACACGATCTAGATCGGTTGACGATGTACAAATGGTCGAAATGGTTCCGTTGGTGGAATGCGTTGGCGTTTGGCGCCAACCGCCCAACGAATATGGCAAATATCAGTGGCCAAGGCGATTTTCACGGAGCAATTTTCACTGGGAATGGAATGATGACAAGAAAATAAACATTGAGATGTTTTTTTTTTTTCTGTTTTTCCATAGGAACAGGAAAACCATATGTATGCGGGACTGCTAACGATGATCAATGTATCTGGCGATTCAAGGTCTCTCTCGAAAGATGTTTGAATATCGGCTGCATAATTAGCATAAATTTCAAAGTGACACACATGTATACCTGTACAGATATATCGAAAGACGTTCATTCAAAAGTTAGGCAAATTTATACATCCAATTGGCGGCCTAATGTCTCCAGCAGCGAACTGTGTATTTGTACGAGTGTATTCCTCATCATCATCGCATCGGGTAGCCAAATATTGACCGACTTGAAATCGAAATTTAATGAAACTAACTATGTGGACGGCGATGTGGTTTTGAGTTGGTTACTTAAATGGAATCTGTTGAGGGTTCTGTTTTTTTTTTCTTTCTTTTTTCAATAAATGTGGTACATTTTTTGTTGGGATTTGTCTGCGACATTGTGTTGCCGCCAAAAATGACGAAATGTATGCAGTTGACATTTTTCAGCAACTGAAAGAGGTATAAGCTGTTTGTTGAATGATGTAAGCAACGATTTATGAGTTTAGTTGACAGACGGCAAGCGGATCCGGCATTCAAATGCTCGGGGGTTTTAGTATTAGGATTATGTTTACGTAAAACAGCGAGGTAAAGAAACGTTAACCAAATGAAAAGCAAACAAATAAAAGGTGAACTAGAAAGTAATCTATTATTTTCTCAATAGATGGCTTTGGTTGTTTCATTGATTTACAACAGATTTTGTTGTAAAGATGACAGTTAGTACTGAAAAAGCTTCTTTGACAGTTTTGCATTTGATTGATTTAGTTTCGTTTGCGCACGTGTCAAAAATGAACCCTTGCTACATTTTACAGTTTTTCTTGGATAAAGGCGAAAATGCAAGTCAGGCGGCTGAAAATGTGAACAGTGTTTATGGTCCTGATACTGTAACAGCGAACCATGCGAAATTTTGGTTTCGACGATTCCGTTCCGGTAATTTTGAGGTTAAAGATGAACCACGCTCCGGAAGGCCAATTGTCAAAAATGTTGATAAATTTATGGAAATCGTTAAAGCCGACCGTGGTGTGAGCACTGTTACCTTCAAAATGACAGAAAGTTATGGAACAAAATGGCGCATATTTGACTTAGATCATTCTACATATCTATACATATAATAAAACTGTAGCCGTTTTCATGTGTTAGCGGTTGACGTGAAAACTACTGCACAGATTTCGATGAAACTTTTTTTGAAATATCCCTTAAGATCCCGAGAAGGACATAGGCTATTCCTTTCATTGCCATGCCTAATTTTTGGGAGAGTTTTTGACCAAAATGTTTCTTTTTTTCTGACTTTACTGCCTTTTAATCGCCATTACTCCAACAATTCTTAATCAATGCAAACAAAACAAAATACTTAACAGAGCCAACACTTCCATAATTATTTTAAGCCATCAATCAGCTTTCTGTGTCATCTATAAGCTGAGCTAACCCAAAATCTAAACTTAGTTTCTCAAATCGAAAATTATCAGCAAACGTTGTTCTTGATCGTTGTTCTGCTTCGGGATGGTTGGATGGCGCACATCGCACAAGATCATACATTTCAACAAAAACTGCGTGAAGTTTTCTCCGATTAAGTGAAACAAAAGAGAAGTATGCGAGGTGAATGTGAATGTAATCAACAGCGACAATATTTTTCTGACGTGCGATAATGGGCGTAGATATTTACCTCTTGCGGTTCACTTCACACGCTCAACCGATCTTTTCAAATGAAGTGTAAAAAAAAAAGAGATTTTCGGGGTGCTTATTTTTGCATTTTTACTTTTTAAAATATTAACAATTGAAAAAGTTGAATTTTACTACATTGAATTTCAACTACGCAGTTGTGGGATTCAGGGAAATACTTTTCTTTCATTATTGGTAAGGTCCTCTGTTTTCTATTATTTGTGAACGGTGATCGGGTATTTAATTTTTAAATTGTTTTCAATGAGCTAAGTGGTTTCCGAATCTGCTTTCCATTTAATTCAAACCCTGCGTCAAAATTTTGAAACACCCTTTACAATGCCTGGCCCCTGCATGAAAAATGATCGCTGAACAGTGCACACTGCACATGTGCAACGATGACAAACGTTTTATAAATAGATTCCAATTTCCAAGTCAACGACACTTGAAAAAGTCTCTAATAACCATCATCCCACTTTGTGGTGTCAATTGTATTAACTGGCAGCGTGTGAGGCTCAAGTGACTCAAAACGGTAGGCACCGCCAGTGATTTATTGCCGCTGTCTATTAATTGGCAATTGGCACTCTGTTTCTGCTCGAAGGGACTATCTTTTCCAAACGAATATATCTCAAACTGAAATGATTGTTCAACTCAAAATGTGCCACAGAAATTTCCCTACCGAGTTGAGAAGATAAGCATGTCCTGTGCCTGCAAATTGCATTTATTACTTTGTTCAGTTTGTATGTGCTTCAACAAGTGTCCCTGTCATATCGCACGTCATTCCTTATACCCAGTAATCGCCTGCAACCAATTTAAAAACGCCCTCCATTCAAATTGCCATGTCGGAGTTCATGTCATTTGACGATTATCTACCCCGACGGACACGTTTTAAATGTTAACTTTAAATATAAACAAAGCCATTTCGCAAATCGATATAATAAACACCAGATCAGCTTTATCTTTGCGCGAGTCAGCAAACTCATAATGGCATCTTAATTCCAGCACGCATGGGCCTATTCATTTGAAACCAAGTTATGAGTTATTTTCAAATAAATTCGGAGAACTATTATAAAAGACAGCAAGCGTCTTTAAGTGCTTCTCTTTCGCAAGCGAATGTTATCGCCCCGCATGAGGAACCCATATACGGCTTACGTCATCTAATGGTATATAAATAATAGAACATCCGTTCCTATATATGCATGTACCCCACTTTTTATTCCCATTTCAAGGACACAGTCACACATCAATATGGTACTATCTGTTGGGGAGAAAAAAAATTCTGAAACTGAAACTGAAAATAAGCACACGCACATTATGAGAATGGGCACAGATTCGTCTGTCCATAGATGGAGTGCAAAAGTTCAACCGGACAGATTACACTCCGTACCTAGTATTGAAATACATTTCGCTTGATTCTTTTTTAATTTTTTTTCATTAATTTCTTATTTCAAAAGCTCTTTGTCAAAGGTTATCGCTGCAATTAAATTAGGAAATCGTGAACTACTTTGCGATTTCCCATGAACAAAAAAAAAATAGTTTAGTTCAGAAATGTGGTTGACTATCAATGGCTGGGAAAAAAAAGAGTATCTGTGCATAGTTGGAAGAGATTAGTCGGAGACGGAAGGCTTTAGGTTTGCACTAGTTTTAAAATCAGTCTCGAAGATGCACATTTTATGACCGGTTACTTTGTTGCAGCGCAGAAAATGCAAACAGATTGGTGTTTCAAAATGTGTCACCTAGGGTGCATGTATGTGATGAAAAAGAGCTTCTTCTGCTATGGGAAAGTTCAGGTGGTTGTTGTATTAGATGGGGTGGCTTTGAGAGAACGAGAAGTAGCTCTTTTTTTATTATTTAATGGAGTGCGCTTTTGTACATGGCAAGGTGCATTCTGGTGGCACCTTTTAGGACCCTGAATTTGAAAAAAAGAACTTTTCAAATCCTACAAAGGTGGTCGATACTAAGTAGAGTGCCAAGAGGCTCTGGTGATCCCAGTTATCTGTGATGAAAACCTGAGGCAGTAATACTCGTACCGCACATCAGACAGAAAAAGAAAGTTCTATGAGTTCGAAGAAATAAATTAAAAATTAAGGTTGTACAAACATAAAAAAAACAAGGCAAATGGAAACGTAATTTTTTTTTTCTACCATACAGGGTGGTCAATCGGACTGACTATTTTAAGGAAACTTGACGTAGTCTTTTATTCGAATTCCTCTTCATCAAAAAGTATTGATTGTAGAAAGTTTATTGATCTTTCGTTGGACCGTAACCAAATTTCAAAGACCGCTACATTCCTATTGCAAGAAGCTAAAATAATAATAAATAAAATTTTGCATAAACTGTCAGTCAACAATTATTCCCAAGTGGTGAAGTCTACTTTCGGGTTTCTTAAATCAATGTCAATTTAACAAGTATGCACTAAAGCAACAAAAAGCTGTCAATATTTAAGTACAAAAACTGCAGGTCCGCCCAAAAGCTTGTTAAAAACAGTCGTTTAAAACTGAACCTGTATTTCTAACCCAACAATTTGCAGGTATGTATATAAATACTTCGAGAACAAATTCCGTAAGACCTTAAATTTTATATAGTAGGCCATTCCTTAAGAGCAAAAAAGGAGGCACTGCTTACAAGCTATTTGTAATTTTTTTGGGTGAAAGGATGTTTGCTATATTTGCACTCGCACCTAGAACTTTGAGAGTTTGCTTTAAATACCGCGAGGGAATTTTTAAAATGTTTTCAAAGATAGCTAAATTAAGAGTTTTCGAGTGAGGACTTTATTTTAAAATTTACGGGCACAAATGGTGACCGTTGCAGTGATTTGAAAAGTCGCAAGAAAATTTACAATTTTCGTACGATATTTAACAAACATATGCGCGCTAAACACTGTAATAGTGTTGTTATAGGCAAGTGCGGTACATTTTAAAGGTTTTTACTTGGAAACAAAAGCATTTTGAAAATTTTCGAAGCGCCTTTTCCAAAACAGGGCCAAAATAGCAAAAAATTGTGGCAGACTCTCGAAAAAAAAGTCACAATGGTAACGCTGGCCACAACCGGTTAGGTGGACTAAAGCTGTGGTCCTAATACATTTTTTTTTGAGACTGTTCATGAGGATTTCTCTTCGATGGCATCAAAACCTTAAGTTTTTTAACACCGTTGTTAGAAATATTTATTTTTTACGCTTACCTTAAACAAATCAAAATTCACAATACATAATTTTGTATTGGAAGATGTCATAAAATTTATTTAACCACACCAACTTCGAGTCATATAGACTCTTAGCCAGTCTTACGTTTTTAGCTACTATAAAATTCCAACAGATGGATACCGTTGGTCAAGCCGGTTGATTGATAGCCAAGGAAGGTGGTTCAACTGACTTAAGTATACAAGTTTGAGAAATGACAAGAAAATTATATTAAAAAATTAGAAAATTTATAGTTTCTGTCATGATAAGTTAGACCGTCTAGTTATTCCCAGCCTATGAATGCGAGAAAATGGAAGATCTGAGTGTACAACCAATCTTAAGTCGAAAAAGGGGATTGATTCTCTTTGTTTGAAGTCTTTTGTTTTATATAAAATCTTAAAATAATTTATTTTGCTATTTATTCTTGTTATAAAAAATCCCCCACAGCTATTGTATATCTACTTATCGAATCGCCTCTAGTCTTCATAAGGCTACAGAATGTCACCCTTTTATTTTATTCCTATAAGCTTTGTCAAATCTCTATGTCTATAAGTCAAAAAGTCAGACTTGATAGACTCTCGGAATTATTTTTTGAAAGCATATCGGTTGACTGTAGTTACACCCTGTCTCCCGAGGAGAAGAATGCTGCCTTCTGATAAATTAATTAGCCTTATTTTTTTTCAGCTAGTATTGCTCATATTGCTCGCCGTGATTTTCCACAAAAAGATATCCAAAATGTCAGGGATCCATAAAGAGGTTTCTTGGACTTAATGTAAGAGGAAAATATGCGGTTTTGGGCCGGGACATCGATTAAATTTCCAGGCTACGGAATATCTTGGAAAAGACGCGGAAATTTCAATACGAACACGAAATGCAATTCTCCGCGTAAAGACATTAAGACTTTTAGCATCTTCTTGTGATAAAAAGAAATCAACCATACTTTCGTTGTCAAATTTTTTCCAAAAGAGCTTTTCTAACTGGACAATGAAACAATTTAGAGGACCGTAAAACAGCCAGCACGATTATCTGAACATTGAGAGGAGGTTTTGGGCCTATTAAGCTATACTGCCACCAGAGTTTGCCAAAGATGTCTATTACTAGAAGATGCAGCTTGTTGCAAATATTGACAGCTGGAGATGATAAGATGAAAAGTTTATCGGAGGAATTTTGTACTGTCTGGCTGACTCCTATCCATATTTATTGGCACATCTCGAGGGAATCGAAAGGGTTTTATTAAGAATTTCAGTCAGGGTATTTCGACATTTTTCGAAGACACCAACCACAAATAAGCAACCTTTGAGAGCTCCAATTTATAGAAAGGGAGTAAATCCCCGGCTTGGGACGGAAGAGGTACCTAGTTGGGTACAAACGGATCTAGCTATAGTAAGATTTTTCCAAGAATATCTACGAGTGTGTCAATAAATGCCTTTGGCCCGTCATTGTTTAGAGCATCCATAAAAGCGAGAGCGTTGCCGTTTGGCCCCTTTTTGAGCCTCAAGATCCGTGGCCCCCACTTTTTCAAAAATGATCAAAATGGCTCCTTTTTCAGTGTAAGTAAGATTTTATTCGTTATTGAACGAAAAAGAATGCACAAATATGAACAAAAGTGTTTCCTAAAGAACACATTTTTTTTACGTATTTAAGTATTTTAAGTATTTTATGTGGAGGTCCCTTTTTGGCTCGGGCCACTTTTTATTCGTCTTTTTAAAAATGTTCAGCGTCAACACTGTAAAGCGGTCATTTTGAATTTTCTCACTCTAAGGGAATTGTACTGATCTGCCTTTTCCATTATGCAGTTGCAGTGCTGCCAATAGCTCTGTTATTTTTTTAAAAGTGAAAATTGTACCCGCCGTAGAAAAATAAAATCACTTCAACACTTGTTTTTGAATATACGATAAATAAACCCTTTAGGAATTTGTCAGTAGACTATGAAATTTCGTCAAGTACTGCCAGGTACAGTGGACTTAAAAGTCACGCATAACCCAGCAGGCATGATGAAAGTTCTTCAGTTGCTGTGTCGGGCTGTGTGAGTGCTATATTTCCAAGGGTCTGCGGAGGGTATGTTCTGATTTCCTTCCTGTACATAGAGGAAGGTGAAAGTTACACTTCATCCAAGGTCCTCAAGTTAAAAAACTTTCAGTCAACTAAATCGAAGTCCTACTTTGTTTTGAAGGTAGTTCCTTTTAAGAAAAAATGTATTTGATACTTAAATTCATTGGCCTAGTGCGAATAGGGATTGTTAGCAGTTGGCCACCACCGATGAGTTTATATTTCAACGGAACTCCAACTTAAAATGTATATCTTTGTCAAAATAAAATGATAAATTGTTGAAAACAAAAGTCTGGACCCCGAAAAATACAAAATCCCGACAAAACATGTTCACTGTCGAAACACAAACTTTAGTTTGTTTCACTAGCCCACCTTAGCAACAAGTTTTCAACAAAACCACATATCTTAGAGTAGCTAGCAATATCTTAATAGTTTCACCGCCGTTAAACTAGATAAAACCATTGAAAAAACCGCAAGGCCTTTCGAAAAGGAAACCTCCAAAACTTATAGATTTGATAACTAAAAATTTATTATAGAAAATAAAAACGTTTGTTGTATGACGTGTTTTAAAACTCGCACGCACTGCATACTCTTTGGTTTATCTAATGCAATTAATTGATACACAATCACTTGGGAGAACACTTTAAATATTTTTTTTATTTTTAATTTCAACATCGATACGATGGAGGCAAACCTAGATAAGACACAAAACAGGTTAGCGTGTTTTACATTTTTTTTTTGGGCAACTAAGCAAAAACTTTAAGGTATCTTTGTTCTTTGGGAAGTTATTCAAATATCTGTTTAAAAATATTCATGTCATACTGTCACTCATTGACAATGATAGTTTACAACTATGGAGTTTTTTAAATGGGGTTTTGTTAAGAGCCAATTCTCTCCGCAGATCTGACGGACCTGCAACTAATTTATTATCAGCGGCAATGACGACACAAAAACAGTGAAACTATTTTTACTTCTCAAACGCAGGCCTATTACATGCTCTGAGCCGCTCTCCAACCTGCTTTCGATCAGACGGCAGTCCATTAAGGCGCAGCCAGTTTTTATTGAATGTCGTATGAATATTATTGAATGAATGTCAAAGGGAAAGAATGGAGGAGAGACACAATTGGAAAATGCCATAAATCATAAACATAATACTATCAACGTCACTAATGACAAAAGAGCAAAAGAATGATCCAAGTTTGATGACAAATGGGTGGTCGTTCCTTCTAATATTAAACTGAAGGTATCTATTTGAATATGTTGGTGGTCAACAATTTGGTTGTGACGTATGTCATTCTGTACGCCCAAGTGACGCAATTTTCGATACAAAAGAGCGCCATAGAAATATTGCTTTCTGTTCATTGACTTTGATGAAACAATTTGTGTTTAAGAAGTTTCGTAGGAGAGGTAACAATGTGTAGATCTTGCGCAGGACCTTTTACCCTTTTTGTTTATCAGCTGGTTAAAAAGCTATGGATTTTATTATATTTCGTTCACGGACGTTATTTGTCAAAACGTAAATGGTGGCTGTGGATTTCTTGAGCACGATCAGTTGGCTCTTCGCTGCTTCTTGTACCAAACTCTTTTACTCTTAAAAGGATTGTTTTTGCATCGATTTTCTTGGTGAAGTCTAAAAAATTGTTTAAAGGCGGCCATATAATGTCACGAAAAGATAACTGAAATGGTTGAGAAACGTGCTCTACTTCTGTCAGATGTGAATCTATGTCTTTTGAGCGTCACGTCAAATTAAAACAGTGCCGAAAAGTGAGAAGCCACCTACCATGGTTAAGCTAAATAAAAGAAGGTATGACGATCTCATTCTGTAATAGGAAACGTAATGAACCATCGCTATGGCTGAATAGCCAATTAAAATCAAAGAGTCCCCCGGGCCTTCTCAAGTAATATTTGTTGACAAACCATCTCTGGGAGCTGAATAAAAGGCGTCAAGCGAACGTAAACTGGTAACAGTAATCCAGCTCAGAACCAAATTAAAAGCAACACTACGAGAGGAAGAAGTCGCTTGGTCAACACGGTATAAAGTGCCGTCTTCGTAGGTATATCTATACAAATCGACATGCCAAGTCTTGAAGTATCGTCAACATCCTTCTCACTCAATTTAAGAAGCATCATGAGAAAACTCTCTTACAAAATCACTTCCAATGCAATGAACTTTATATGCAGCCACCTCCACCGCAGACCCACAGCACACATTAGGTACCGCCACAATCAAAACCTCTGTCTAGACTGTCTAAGATGTCATTCAAGAGTTGTCACGTAAAAGCAATTAACGCTCGAGTTCTCCTTAATTTTGCACACGTTAATACAGTCGATCGCGTGGACTCCTCACAACTTTAAAAATGAACCTCCTTCAACCAATCCAGTTCATAAATTTCACGCAAAAAAATAAACAACATAACCATCCAACTTTAAATGCATAACTCATGGATTTTTATGCCCGCAGGAGACGTGTCTCTCTGCCCACGATCACTGTTGTTGTCGAGTTCCCTTTTGAGCCTCACAAAAACCACGGCGACAACCACAAAACGTGCTTACCGCACTCCGCTAACCAAACATAACCAAGCGCGAACAAAAAGTATCTTTATACCTCTTTTGTATAATACATATGGTGGTTAAAAAAAAATAAAAAATAAAGGAGACCCTTTAATCCGGCCAAACTCACTCACCTTAGCATAACTCGTGTATACTCCAACAGATTGTATAAGAATGCAAATCGCCAATAATTTCCATAGCAGCGGCATCGGTGCTGATGATCTACCCAACTGGGGTATCGACCCCATTCTGACACTAAACGTACAGAACTTGTAACTCAAAAAAAAAGAACTTCTAGCCCTGTGCACTTTGGGCAAATGTGTATCTTTCCTTTCGGTAAACTTTTTTGTCACTTGCAAAAAATTCAACTAAATCTGGCTACAAATGAAAATGAACGAAAAATAAAAAATGAAAAATTATATATTTAACGTTTTCTCTTATCACACAGGTTAACTATGTACATGGAATCACACGACCCGCAGCAGAAGAACAGTTGAAATGCGCGAACCGAGTTTTATCGATGACGAACCTCCCCGCACAAGTGAACCGGATACCGGCAGAGAGGTTGTCCTAGGATTTTGCACGTCTCAGCGAAAAGAAATTCTACCAATGCGCGATCAGCTTAAGATTTGAAATTCGGATTCAAAATTTGTCCTTCACAATGTGACTGACTTAAAAAAAAATAAAAAAATTCGAACTCAATTCAAAAACACCGCAAAATTTAAGAAAATCAGAGAAGAATGGATGTAACGAAAAATTTCTTTGCATCACCGACAGGATCAAAATCTGAAGGAGAACCTAACGATCGCGCGACGATGTGTTCTTCTTTTACTTTCGCTTTAGTTTTTTTTTTTTGGGTTTTTTTATTTCGTACCACGAATCCACAACGAACGATCTGCGTCCGTACCGTTTGACGGCGCGCAACTGAATGAAATTCTCAGCCGAAATCGTTCTCGTTCACCGCAGAAAATCGAATGAAAACACGAAGAACAAACGAAAAAACCCATAAGCAAACGAAAACGAAAGAAAAACCTGACAATCGGCCAAAGACGACAACGGCTACGGCTGCGGCAGCGATACCACCAACGAAAAAGCCACCAATAAAAGTATCTATCGCATACACACACTGTGCCATCTCACAGATGCGTACACATACTGCCGCATTACATGTTGGCTGATTAGTTCACGCAATCCACTATCAGCGGCAGTGCCAGAAAGTAGAAACCCCAAAAATTCACCATGTCACGGTGATTACACCCACCCACCCTCGTCGTTCGCCAGCATCAACGTCTTCATTGAGTTTTCGCCCCGGCCGGCTTTAGCTAACAAGCCAAAGCCATATTATAGCCACGGGATATGGGAATGCACCGATGGATGTTGCTGATGGTGCAAAAGTTGGCGAGGGCGAGCTTACGATATCTGTTTGGCCCGTTGGAGAAACGTGGGAGAGAGAAATACGATAAGAGAAGACCAAATAAATTACACGAACACGATACACGCAACACGCTGCTGCACCGAGAGAGGGAGAACGAGAACGGTTGTGGCCAAAAAAAATCAAAACAAGTGAAACCTAGCCCGATAACCGAGAGTGGAAAAAGCACGTGGGTATCGCAGTGTTGCCGATAGATAATTTTACAGCGCAGCAGTGGTACTTTTGCAATAAGTTTTGGTGATTTTGAGATGCGCCGGCTCTTATCATAATAATATATAATTGTTGCTTAAACTATTTTTACAAAATTATAATAATAAAAAGAATAGTTAGTGACATTTTTATTTAGTGATTAAAATAGTGTTAAATGTCACTTCATAAATACAAATTCAGGTTTTTGTATGTGGGGTGGGCAACATTTAACGGGGATTCTTCAAGTTCAATTATTAAGCGTACATAAAAGAGAAAAAGAAAAAAGGAAGAAAAGATGGAGGATACAACATAATTGGAAATACAATATTAGGTAAGCAATGTATAAGACTAGCTATATACAGGGTGTCCGCCGGGAAGGTATACTACTTTGTTTGTTTATAATTTTTGATTAAATGAAAGAGAATGATAAATGTTTTATTTAATGTCGGCAATTATGTATGGAATACAATATCAGGTAAATGTCCGCCTCTGTTAGTCTCACAAATGCGAGCCCTTTTGAGCACATTTTTCATTACATTCTCACACATTTCACGCGGTATTTCATTAATTTCATCACGAATATTTTGTTTGAGTTGCTCAAGCGTTTCTGGTTTGTTTGCATAAACCTTGCTTTTCAGATATCCGCACAAAAAGAAGTCCGGAGCAGTCAAATCAGGCGACCGTGGAGGCCAATCAACATCACCATTTCTTGAAATAACTTGTTGTGGAAAGAGGTCTCGCAGTAATTCCATTGTAATCGATGTGGCACCGTCTTGTTGATACCACATGTTAATCAAGCCCAAAGCATGAAGTTGTGGCGTTAAAAAGTTTTCAATCATATCACGATATCGCTCCCCATTCACAGTTACCGTTACGCCGTTTTCACTTTAAAAGAAGTAAGGTCCAATGATTCCTCCTGACCAAATTGCACCCCAGACTGTAACTTTTAATGGATGCAAAGGTGACTGTTGAATAATTTGAGGGTTTTCCATTGCCCAGAACCGACTATTCTGTTTTATCACATATCCATTCAAATGAAAATGTGTTCTCCCAACAATTTCACTTAACTTTGTCATGGTTTATCGAATATTTTTCCATAATAAATTTGCCACGTGTCTACTTCACGACTGCCAAATATGAACTGTCAAGACTAATGTTTACCAAAATGGCGGCAAAACAAAGTAGTATACCTTCCCGGCGGACACCCTGTACTAACCAATATAGGGCAGCAAAACTTCAATTTGATTATGGTCAAAATTGAAAAGCCATATTTTGACTTTTTTTAAGAATGAACAAAGAATTCTAATATTGCGAAAAGCTGCAGGAAACATATTAAAAAGTTTGCACGACACAACGGAGTAGAAGTTTCTAAAATGGGTGGAACGAAAAATGGGAACCGTCACATAATTGTCAACATTGCTTCGCAGAGTACGGACATCATAAATATAGGACTTTGCATATAGCCACCCCTTAAAAAGAATATTTTAGAAACTTTAAAATAGTTCAGATGTCTGACTGGCAGAATTTTCAAGGATCTAAAGAGTACCATAGAGTGGGTAATGCGCCTCCCCAACAGCTTATACCGTATTGGAGTTTTGAATGGAATATACCAATATAGGCTGTTGTTAAGGTTCTTTTATTGCAAAATTTACTAAGATGGTAAAAGCTACGTATAGAAGAACGCAGATATTGTTTCATATTTGAGATATGGTTGGACCAATTCATATTTTGATCAATTATAACACCCAAATACTTAAAATTGTTTACAGCCTCAACTTTGAAGCAGTTGGTATTACATGTACGACCATCGTCGAACATCATTAAATACAAAATAAGGGTCTACGGTGCATATGCAGCTAAGCAATTTGTAACGCAAGCATAGGGCTAGCTGAGGCATATGCGATACCGAGGTCATCAGCAAAAGATGTAACTTTACCAGCAAATGGTAGGTTAAACAGAGAATTTATGTAAACAAGGAACAAGACCGGACCAAGGACGGAGCCTTGAGGTACACCTATATTTAGCACCTTTGTGTTACTGAGGTAGTTCCCAATTTTTACTTTTTGGGTTCTGTCTTTTAGGTAGACTCAAGCCAACTAAATACAGAGCCACGGAACCCAGCAAAATGTAGTTTGTTCAGAAGAATGCTATGGTTAACCATATCAAACGTCTTGGTAATGTCCACGAACAAGCCAGCACACAATTTTTTTTCATCCAGACCTTTGTTTATTATGGAGCAGAACTGCAAAAGGTTGATTTGATTTTGGGTTGATCTAGAATTAGGTGGTGTTTTGCGGACTTTTTTTTTATAAATAGGGGCTGGTGACACTCAAAATATAGCAACCTACTCGCGCCGTAATAAAAAAATCAAAAAAAGTTGACACGACAGGTCCAAATAGCAATAGGATCCGAGAACTGGTTTCTTTACAACCTTTGAGATCTGAATTCTTGCGACTCCTGGCATTTTGTGCTGAATTCGAACGGCTGCATTGAGAAGCTTTCTCAGTCATAGTCATACTCTCGGATTTTTGTCAAACGTTCGCTTAAGAGTATCGAATTTTTTCCTCGAGAAATGTAAATAATTTTTTTCCTGGCTTCGAACCTGCAGACCCTTGCTCGATTGTCTAGCAGAATATTCACTGAACCCCTGTGCTCACAAGTAAAAGTGGTACAACAAATTTCCGTCCCGGTGTAATGAGTGGGCCTATTCATACTCACTTACTTAGGTTCCGCTACAGTCCGGGGAGGGGCCTGGGTCGGAACCAATGCGCCTCTTCAGTTGGCGCGATCTCTGGCTAAATGCCTCCAGTTGCGGACTTCAAGTTGTTTGAGGTCCCCTTCTACTTGCGCCACCAAAGGCGAAGTCTTCTTCTACTGCGTTGTCCCTGTCCCATTCGCTCTACATGTCACAGCCATCTTAGACAACTGAGCGACTTTTTTTTTTTTTTGATCGTAGAGTTCGCTTTTGAATCTTCTCCCGCAAGGCCGGTCAACGCAAAAGGTCTTCGAAGCGTACAAGCTGATCTTCATTCTTTGATAACGTCCATGATTCTTGACCATAAAGCAGGACTGTGATAATGAGGGTCTTAATAGAGACTCCTTAATTTTTCTCGACAAGCTTTATTTCTAAATAAATTTGAAAAACATTCCAAAAAAGTGGAAACGAAAAGTTTTCCAATTAACACGATTGTTCCAACGCTGTTAGATTGCCAAAATGAATTGGTTGCTGACTACTAATGTAAACCAGTGCTCCTATTAATGAGGGCAAGAATATAAGCGGTCCTAGTACTTTCGAGATTATTGAGATCAAGGTTCCTAGATTGTCAAGGGCAAATTGATATACTAACGACCTTAGAGAGACCTTGAGTATTTTATGTCCTAAAAGTTCCTTTAAAATCTCTGTTTTGAGGAAATGTAAAGCGGGTCTCCTCAGGTCGAAGCTTCCTAGATTTATCAATCAATTGACTCGAATGAATTTTGTTACGTTCTGAACTTGAACGGGCACCTACCATCGCCACAAAGACTGAAGACTGAACCCATTGTCGAAGCCTTTCTAGAAAAAATAAGCTCTTCGTTTTGGTGGTATTTCTCTTGACTTACTTAAAAAAACGGCTGTGGCTCAGTGGTTAATATGCTTTCCTACTGAATGAAGCTTCTCAGGTTCGATCATCGGAAAAAAACAAATTTTATCTTATCGTCTGACTAACATCCGAGAGAAATACTGTCTTAAATGAGCTTCTGAATACGCCGTTCGGACTCCGCTTTAAATTGTAGGTCATTTTATCGCGTAGTGCCTTAGCATTCTTTACTTACAGGGCGATGGGCATTTTAACTGTTATGGACTTTGTAGGTTTGAATTGCTCGTGATGCTGTTACAACAGTTTGTCAATCACCGTCCTCAGATGCTTGATAATGCAGTTTATATTATAACGTGTGATGAGACGTTCAACTTTCTTTCAACAGCTTATTGGAAGAGATTCCGTTTTTTCGGACAGTAGTTTCGTGGATACACTTTATGTGTATGCTGCTTTAATTGCTCTAACGTTTTGACAACTGCCTAAAACTTTTCATGAGATTGGCAAGTCTGTAATGCTTAAGAACACCTCTCGATTTTTGCAGATAGATGTTACCCTTGCACCTGAAATGTCTTGAGTTGTAGTTCTCTAGAAGTATTATTTCAGACATTGATTGTCTGACTGGTACGTCGAATTTCGCTGATAAATTCCATTAAGGTCGAAATATCTGCCGGGGAAGTTTCAACGAAAAATAGGAATAGGGCAAGTCCTCTGCGCACTGATGTGATAGGGGCATTTGTTAGTAAGTCCAGATCCTAGTCTCTGTAACATGTCAAGTACGAGTGCTGTCCAAACTTCTGTTTATACATACACATCGGCAAAAGTATTTTGTCAGAAATGCAAGTCGCTTTTCAAGTCGAATAATTGGTAAGGGTTACGGATTAACAGTCTATAGTTTTCGCTCAATGATTGCATATGGTGTGTCCTATGATTGTTTAAGTGAGACCATTTGAGACCCATCGCTGGACAGCTCAGGCCTTTTTGTGGTTAAAGTACGATTTTTTGACTGGCAAAAGTATTTTGACAAACTCATTTTTCGAGGCTTGTTTGGGGATATTGCTTAAATTTAAATGAAATATGATAGATTACTTGTGTGCAGGTACATTTTAGTTAAATATGGAAGATCGAGTAGCTTTTGTCGCAAAATACGATTGTGGTCTTTCTGTTCAGTTCAAAAATAGGGGAAGAATTTCATTTGTCGAAACAAACTGTAAATTTTTAAATCAATAATCACAAAAGAAAGATCTTTGTGCAAAATGTACCTCCCTCGGGTACAAAACGAAAAAGCTATTCCGAAGAAGTTAGAAGGATAAAAGATAAGACTCCTAAAATTCTCGAGCTTAAAATGCAAAATTATGCTGAAAGTTCGATTATCTAAAGGATAAGTCAGAGTCGCCTTGCTGAACTCGATTTGGATACATATTCCATACCTACAACTATACGAAAACAAAATAAAGAGGCTACAATTCGCCCAAGAAACTAAAAATAAACCCATAAAGTGAGGAACCGGGTTTTATGAAAGGAAGAGAGTTCATTTGAGCCTGACGGATCACCATAAAGAAGATTTGTTCGGATGCCGAAATTATATCGCGAAAAATATGCACCAGTCGTTCAGACCAATTAGCATGGTGGCGGGTTTGTAATGCCTTAGGGTTGAATACCGTCCAAAGGTTGTGCAGATTTGCGTCCAATCGCTGGATGGATGATCCAACACAAACTTCAGACAATTACGCATCCCCATGTGGCGATAGACTAATCGAACAGTCATTTATTCTTCAACGGGATAACGCTCCTTGTCACAAAAGCTCAATGGTAATTTAACTTTTACGGGATATCGAACTAGAAACACTCAAGTGGCCACCCCGAGGCGAAGGTTTAATGTAGCGGAGATCGTTTTTGTAGTAAAAAAGCTCTGGGATGACGTTCCTGCAGAAATAAAGCTCGTCGGAACGATCCCAACCAGCGATACCACTTTACTTCAATTGAAGTAGATTTACTTCAATTTTTGGAAAAATAATCAAATACCGCTCCCTACTTCACACTATCGTTAAAATCTTTATATCTACTTCACTTTAGAAATCCATTATTTAATCGGCTTCAATTTTAATAAGAAAACCGTAAATCTACTTCTAAAAAAAAATTTATTAAAAAATGTTTTACACTCTTTCATTTAAGCCCAGATTCACATTTCAAAAGCATAAATTGCTTCAAACTTTACTTTAAGCACGAAATTTATTAAAATTTATTAATTTATTAGCAAAGAGGTGATACGTTTGGTTTTGGTTCCTGTCTGTTCCGAAAAGCTTAGCCAAATACGCGAAAGAATTATTAGAAACGCGATAAAAAGATATTTTGAAGTAATCAAGAATGTGAATAAAGAAGGGAGCGCAAAATTATAATTTTAATTTTTAATAAAATCTTCTTCGCTTTATTTTTTTTTTGAAGTGGTAACGCTGCCCAACACAATTACAGAATGTTATTGAGGCTAAAGCGGATACACCCAGAAAAATATCGCAAGCTAATAACATTATCGAAAAATAATCTTAAACTCGCATGATGGATTAATGTGCATACCAATTAAGATCTAAACGATCATGATCTACGAATTTGATGGATAAAAAAGTTTATTCCGATTAATATTTGATACAGTTTGCGTGTTTTCCGTATTTAAGTGTTCTTTCAAAAAATAAAACAGTGGACAATTGCAGTAAAGTGCTTGTTATAAACAAAATGGTGGAATTAATAATAATAATTATTTAATATAAATACAATTTTAATCTTACATTTGTATCCATTAAATAATGGAAAGACATATTTTAGACTTAAGTCCATTTAAGCATTTTTGATTCAACAAATAAATATGATTTAAAAAAAAAAATTGTTTTATTTTCTTAGACAGGAAAGTTACGGAGTTGATAATAAATTCGACAATTGAAACTGTTCGATCTTAAATTGGGATATGAATATGACATTTTTAAATTGAAGCATTCCGAAAGTATTTAATATAAGGATAACTTGTTCTTATTTGAATTTTCCAAAGTTTATTTCAAGAGTTATTATTCTGGGTTTTAGGGAGCGTTATTCTTACTGCTGATATATAGGTGAAAAATAAGGTGATTTTGAGCTTAATTTAAGCTTGCTAGGCTTAATTTAAATTTACAACGATTTAAAAGGAATTTGTTGCATTCTTCGAGGGAAAAGATTTTGGACATAATTAAAGCTTTCACGTTCGTAATACTTTTATAAAACAATCTTAAAATAATAATTAAAGGTTAATTAAGAAAGCATACTCAAAGTAAGATTTTTGTAGTTGGATTAATAATTTCCGAGCTTAGCAGACTTTCGTTAACGGATAGGCTTAAGCTGACAATGATTATCTTGATTTCATCTCGTTTTTTTCCCTGAGTATAGGTATAATCTTTTATTAAATATTTTGTTCCTTTTTTAATTTCAAAATATTTTTTTTCTAAATCAAACTTATTCGTCAAAATAATTATGCCAAAGTAAAAGGTTAATTTTAATCAATTTAAGTTAATGTATTTTAAATTAAAAATTGTCAATGTTCGCCTATTAATTAAGTAAGCAAAATGTCTACAATTTTTTTTTTTTACTTATTCCTACAATTCATAAAATTGAACACTACGTACTATGTTTTTCAATAGTCTATCGCAGGAAAAACTCAGTAAGGTCATTAATCGATCCCAAATTTCAGTATAAGATTTCCAAATTTCATCGACCTCGGTTTTTTAGATTTTAGCGACAGAGAAAAATAAGGAAAACCTCTTAATTTGCAATTATAAGCTCAAAATGCATTTAGTGAGCTTCACCTGTCAACCGACGAAAGTGCTCCACAAGTGTTTAGTTTCCTTAAATTCAAGCAGAAGTATCGAGCACCAAAAAAAAAACTCTCCAAACCAAACCTCGAACACAAAACAAATACAGAACGGCAACTCTTTTCACCAAATCACTCTCAATCTCCCTGCCGCATTTTCTACCGCGCACTCGCTTTGCAGACATTTCTCCACGTTACCATACGAGTACTAGCCCCCAATTCACTTGGCATCACCCTATTCCCCGTCCGTTTTGTTTGAAGTTCGAAGTACCATCCAAAGGTACGCACACAACACACCTCTGTTTCATACCACCAGCTATAAAGTGGCACAGCTTTGGGGCATTATTCCAAACAAGTCTCGCGTGTCAACAAAAAACAAACAAATCAAAACACACGACAGTCTATAAATAAAAGGAGAATAATTTACAATACCGGTAAACCAAATGAAAACAAATCTGAAAAGCCAAGTTCGTTAGCGCATTGTCTACATGCAGTCACAATAGCCGAGTGTTGTCTGATCGCTGTTCGGATGGAAATGGAAATGGAAATGGAAATGGAAAAGGAAGAGTATCGTTCGTTCATTCACAAATCAACACGAGTTTGTTGTTCCAACACAAGACGAGGCACACACAGGTAAATAAACAGAACCTTGTGAAAGGGCAACACACAAACTGGAAACATTGGAAATTCCGCCCCAAATCCAAACAATAGATACACCTCTTGCAGATAGATTCTGTTCAGTTAGTCTATCTCTATGGACTGTGAGTTTTCTCTTCTGTTCTTGACCTCAATCTATATCAGTGGAACTTCCTATTCCTATCTGCGAATAATGCACTTGAGTGGCTCTTGGAGGAAGGCGTGGAGCTGGTTTGAGGTGCGGCTGACTTGTGTGAGCACGAAAATGCATTTTGACGAAGGGATACCAGTCCCAGCATACGAATAAGAAGACTATTTTTGCAGGACACATGTTAAATGACATTTTAAGCATGAAACATGTGGCGTAAAATTAAACACATGCTTGGTGATCTTCGCATCCGTTGATGTAGATGTTCGTTTCAAAAGTATGCGCTACATACATCATCTTTCTTTTCGTACAAGGGTGGGTTACATGTGACTTGTCATTGCTGTAATTAGGTCACGCTTGTCGCGGCTGGAAATTGAAGAGGTCTGTCATGAGTTTATGGTTTTAACTGCATCAAAAGAACATTTGACTTAATCACTGGGGCAGACACAATTAATTCATGGCAAACTTGCTAAGTATTTGTGTGGAAAGATTTCTAGTGCATTTTTGAAATCTACTCAAATCCAACAATTAAGATGGATCTCACAGAAAGCCAGAGTGCACCAAACTTGTGGTTTTATTCCACGTGAAAACCGCGCTACAAATACCAGAGAAACGAACTGGCGGAGGTAAGAAAAGGTAGCCTTCAGTATTTGGGAGCGCTCGGAAATAAAATTTCTAAAACTCTTCAAAGTATTAGAGAAATTCGATTTACAAGGTGCGAGTAACCAGTGGGGACATGTGTCGGTTTGAGGGGTAAGACATAGCTGTGGCTCTAAAACTGTGACAGTGGTGTCAAATAGAAAAACAACATTTTTCAAAAGTTCAAAAAAATTTAAGAAACATGCCAATATTTTAGAGATGCTAACGCTTTTAACAACATCTTGCAAATTCCAGAAAAGAGAAGAAACTGACGCTTCATTTGAGGGGTATAACGTAGCTGTGGCCCTAAAACTGTGCCAGTGGTGCCAACTTGAAAAACCACAAGTTTCAAAAGTTGATAAGATAAAAAAAATAGAAAATGCCGGCAAATGTCTGGCATCTCCGAAAAAAATATCCAAAATCATACTGCCCATATGCAGCTAATAGTAGCAAAAAAGATGGTAAAAGTATCCCAAAGTGTTTAGTAGGTATCCAAAAAATTCCTACCAATGTGCGACCTCGCTGGACTGGCTTGCCTTCGGAAAAAGAGTCGATAGTGCCACTAAAAATATTGGAAAGCTGTAGCTGGATAGAAGACAAGTCAGAAAAGGCAGCGGTATCAACTTGTGGAAGCAACACTGCTCAAAATGTCGGTGGTCCGGGAGACTCCTTCGTGACTACTAAGAACGACCGAATCCACTTCCGGGTTGCTATACGGACCTCATTGTGGGACACAGAGATTTCATCTGCGCGAAGTTTCAGCTGACACGCAATAAGAACCCCCAGATCTTACTGCTGTCGATTTAATAAAAAAGGGAAATTATTTCCCACTCGAGGTAAAGTTGTTTCCCATTTCAAGTAATTTCTCTGCACCCCCTGGAATCACCTGATGGCTTCATGTGACATGTTAATAGCTTGACGCGGTACCTAACGAACAAAGATCGGGTAGATAGCCATGAGAACTCGTATACTCGTAAGGGAGTTTTCCAGAGCAGAGCAGCCATTAGTTTTGATATTTTAAAATAGGGTCTCCGATAATTTTATCATGGAAGTTAGATCCACTTCGTTTCGTAATAGATATTGCAATACAAAAATTACTTTCAAGTGTCATTTCCATAAGTAGCAATATTGACAAGATCGGGTAAGCAGAAGTCGATTTAAATCAACGCATTTCGATAATCCCTACCTACCATCGAGGTATGGCTAAAGTTTAACAGATTTCAATGGAACAGTTGCGTCTGAGTGCTTTAGTGGAATGATTCATAACACTGCAAAAAAAAAAAACTATTAAGGTATGCACTGCACAGATAAGCAATATTTTTTTAGGAAGAGGGTGGGATAAGCCTCAATTTATTTATTTCCCGTCTTTAGGAACGAATCTTTAACTTTCCTGGGCATTCGGTCCAACAGCTGTAGAAACATAAAGAAACATAAGAAGATAAATATCACAGCGCAATAGCAGTGATTTTTAACTCAAAAGTAAATGGCTAAAAAAGTATATTCGGAACTTGCAGAAGCACTTTGAAAGATTGATTGAAGATTTGATCGTGAAATTTCTCCGACACAAATTAAGAAAATTCTGAACTACAACTTTGAGCTCCTTTCGTCCCGTAAATTAAAGAAGAGGCCAAATTTATCAGAAGCTTCACTTTAACCTCCCAAAGAGGAGGAGAAGTGAACATTTGTTAGCCCCTCTGGAAGATTCCATATTCATAATAAAAATGCATCAGAATTTAAGAAAAAATTCTCATTAGAGGGTCTGGATTATGGTCACTCAAATCTTATTGACATGCCATTATAACGCCGTTGTTGGGCCACTTCCTTTATAAGTAGCTTAAGCATTATGCAAACATTGCTAAGTTATCTCTTCTAATATATAAAAATCTCGTGCCACAGTTTTAGTGTTTATACTCCTCCGAAACGGCTCGACTCATTTTGATGAAGTTTTATATGTAAAGGGTTTTTCAATAAGAGCGCTACAAAAGTTTCGATATCAATGAAATTCTTTATTCCTGTGAAAGTACGTTCGATGCCATTATGTATGGAACTCGATTTCTTTTGCATGGCCACCACGGGCACGCTTGCAGAAGTCCAGACGCTGAACCCAAATTTCGACGGTTTTCAAGCATAAATCGGCCGATACTGCTGCAATTTCACGTTCGATATTCGTACGAAGTTCATCAATCGTCGCTGGCTTGTTGGCATAGACCATAGACTTGACGTAGCCCCACAGGTAATAGTCTAACGGCGTCAAATCGCACGACCGAGGCGGCCAAGCGACTGGACCATTTCGTGAGATAACACGTTCTCCAAACTTCCAAGTTTCCAATAAATTGATTGTGACATTCGCTGTGTGGCTTGTGGCGCCGTCCTGTTGGAACCACATGTCCTCCAAGTCCATATCATCCAATTGGGGCCAAAAATATTCGGTTATCATTAAACGGTAGCGATTCCCATTCACAGTAACGTGCCGGTCTTGATCATCACGGAAGAAGTACGGCCCAATGACGCCGCCGGCCCATAAACCACACCAAACCGTAATTTTTTCGGGATGCAATGATGACTCATGGAGTACGTGTGGATTGCGGCTTGACTAATACCGCATATTTTGTTTATCGACGAAGCCATTCAGCCAGAAATGAGCCTCATCGCTGAAGATGATTTTTCGATGAAAATCCGAATCATTTTCAAGTTGTTGCTCAGCCCAATTCACGAATATACGACGCTTCTGGTGGTCAAGCGGCTTCAGTTCTTGCGTCAATTTAATCTTGTAAGGACGTAGGCCAAGATCTTTTCGCAAAATTCGCCACAACGACGTCACAGAGATGCCCAACGCTTGAGAGCGACGTGTGAGAGACACATTTGGGCTTTCTTTAACTGAAGCCTCAGCGGCAGCAATATTCTCGACACTACGGGCACTTCTTTGTCTCACTGGCACGGGAACATTTTGTACTGTGCCTGTGGATTCAAATTTTTCCACTAGACGTTCAATTGTTGATCTGCTAGGACGATTATGACGACCATAAATTGGACGTAGCGCTGTTAACGTTGAGGCCACTGACTCCGAATTTCGGTAGTAAATTTTAATAATTTCGACTCGTTGTTGGCTCGTATATCTTTCCATCATGAAATGGCAAACCTTACTGAAGAGAAATGTCAAAAGAGCGGCAAGAAATTCGGCGTCGTTTGCTGTCCCTGTCTACTTTTGTAGCGTCCCTGTTGAAAAACCCTTTATTTTCAGTAGGTCTGAGAATAGGTTTATAACTTTTTTTTATAAACATCAATAATCACCCCAAAAATTTTTTTTTCATTTTTTGGACAAATTTTGTTATTTTTATGGTGTGGCAAATACATTCAGTCCTTAATTTTCACCCTCCTACCACTAACCCCTACTTTTTAATAGGATTTTAAGATTTTTAACACCGGTCGATAGCTGATCACTTGATCAACTATCCCCGCCAGGGGTCTACCGGTGTCACTTCTCACACCGTAAACATCTCGGAGTAGGGTTGGGATCGTCTCTTCATCTTAGCTGCTATGGAAAAACACTGCAATTCGCTTAGATCATCAGTTCCACCTGTACCAATAACCAACTTTAAACCTTCGACATAGAGAGCTATCACTTTCTCCTCTGTAAGTGTTTTCGCAAACAGTTCTCTGCTGTCAGGAGTTCCTGTATTTAATCTTATTTTAAAAGGCGAAGGTAGTGGTTAGGTAGGTGCTGTTGTCTCATCCAAGGCACTCAATTGTGATTCAGACGTTCTAACCACGATTCTGCTACAAAAGTCCGACAAATTTTGAGCTTGGCTCAACCACTGTTGTCGCAAAGTATTTTTAGCTTCAGAGTACCTACTGATATGCTCTGCTGTTGATCAAATGTTGAAAAAAGTTTATAAAGCTCCACTAGGGAAATAAATAGTTGAGCCCATCTCAACGGGTGCACATGACGTACAGCGAGTTCATGCTACCAATTTTTTTTTGTTTTTCAGATATCCGTCCCGCTGTAGAAACATTTCACATTCCTATTCATAAATCTGTCTCACCTACACACCTTTACCCACTTATATTCACTGCTAACACAGGGACAAGCATTTGGCTTGAAATAAAACCAATTACCAGTCGCCAATATTCTTTTCGCTGTGTTCTTCGAAATCAGCTCTTGATAGCTTTGGGCAAGGTTATCAACATCCATACCGTTGGAGCCACTCGAAATAATTTTAGTTCCTACACACAGAATAATGTTACTCTGCACACTTTTTCGAATCATTCACAGTTCTTCCTATTTAATCATGTCGGCCAAATATACAGCTTTGCGACGGTTCCTTCGACTGTCGTTGATAGCCTCACTAGTGACCCCTCAAATAGTTATTATCAACCACGAAACTATTCAAAAATAATGTCTATCATCATGTTAAACAGAAAAAAGAGCCTTCAAAGTTTATTGACCTTGGGCAGACTTTCTCGCACTAAACGAATTTGAACACCTCCTGTTTTCCCAAGGAAAAAGGATCATGCGCCTGCCTCTGCCAGAAATACGAAACCTCTCCGAACCAATTATCACCCAAAGCTCTACTCAACAGACCTAAATGTCAATAAATCATTCTAAAAGCCGCTGTGACAAGTGCTTGTCCTTTAATTGGATGGCCAAAGGGAGAAATCCACCGAACGGACACCCTATTGGGCGACGGCACAACGCATGCCCAGTGAGTTGCACCAGTGGCAGAGCAGCACATTCTATACCCTCACCCAAAATGAATTGACCTGTCGCGGTGTTGCTGAAAAATGTGTTTTCAGCTTTTGAAATTCAAAATCTTGTGTGATAACGACGACAGTAACAGACTACCACTTCGGGTAGGTGAAGAGTTCATCAGTTTCAAAATTAACTTGCGGAAATTGACAAGATAATGAGCCAGAGATTTGTGGTAAGCGTTTCAAAATTTCACACAAAATTATTTTCTTAATTGTTGTTTGGTTTTTACAATTTTTTTTTTTGACAGTGGGTTATCGGTGTTTAATGGCTTTGATTAGGAGCTTCATTCAGAGAACCATTGGAGACGCGCCAGTGAGCAGTTTCCTTGAGGGGAATGTGGAACAATGCCATTCAGAGATTATGCGATATTGTGAAAGGGATGGAATAGAGGTAACTTTCAGAAAAACTTTCCTCTTTTGAAATAGGGGATCATATTATTGAGCTGGTTTATATATCATCTGACGTTATGGGCAGGTATATGTAAAGGGAGCACTGGAAATATCAAAAGTTGAGGATAACTCGATTGAGGAACAAATTATGTACAGATTTTGCAACACTAAATGAACCAAGTTAACCAAGAGGATAGGTTAGATTGAGAGATGCTACTCTAGGAACAACGTACGGACGTTTACGAGAAGGTTCATCGAAGAAGGCAGAGCAAACACCGTTGAGATAACGAAGTAAACCTTGCAGTGAAATCAAAGGGCTTTTTACAGACCAAAATGGACTACGGCATTCATCAAATCATGCGATAAAATGCAAAATTTCGTCGAAAAAAAATTCAAATTTTTCGCGTTTTTCCGGAATTTTCCGAGTTTTCCACCAAGAATTTTCTATATTTCCATTCGAAAAGTCATTCTGGAATAATTGCACACAAAATTCCATACAAAATATCAATTTTCGATTTTTCAAATTTCCCGCCTTTTACGGATCCCGAATGTTGACATCGTTTCGCTCGCAGGGCGCAAGAAATAAGAAAAGTTGAAAAGTGGAATAGAAATGAAATGGCAAGAAAATTAAAAAAAAGAAAAGGACTTCATTCGTGAAATGGACAAAATTATTGTTGATGTCTTCGTTGTCTGAATACGAATTTGTCGAAGAGTTGGTGAAACTTCAGCTGATGGTAGGTAAATCAACGTCGTCCTCGTCGCCGAATATATCGAATGCACAAGCGGTCGACGATTACGATGTGGTATATTTCCGGCTGTAAAAAGGGACATGTTGGAGGCTACATTCGGTGATCCTACAGAAATTTCGGCATAATTAATGCATCTTAAATAAAAAGTTAGGGAGAAGTACCAGCAGTGAGACAATTAATTTTTGAAATATTTCCTCTAGAGAAATCTGAAAAACCCCTTTTTTAGCAAATTTAAAAAAAAAAAAAAAAAACCGAGATTTCGCCCTAAATAATTTCCAAACCCCTTTTGGTTATTCATCTGATGCAGTACATAAATATAAATAACATTGTAAGTTTTTATAAGTTGGAACTGTCAGTAACAGGCAATTGTCCCAAGTTATGATTAAAGAGTTAAAGGCGTCTACAGTACTATTTTACATATAAGGCAAAGTGTAGCAGGAGTTTGTGTTTTCTGAGGTTTTTTTTTAACTGGAATATATTAGTAACGCTGGTTTAAGGTGTCTATGATTGGAAGTAGGGTTCGTGTTAGACTAATATCTTTACATAGATATATAAGTAAGTTTTCAGAGATTTATTTTTGAGTTTGCGTTAGCAGTTGTAAACAGAATATGCCGATGGAAGTGTGTGGGGGTGCAAATGAAGTGGGAGTTTCTGATTGTGTAAGGAAGTGGTCGCAATTATTTTAAGGTGTATATTCAACAAGGTTGAAAAAAGGGGAAATATTTGATAAAATGAAGTTTTGCGTAGCTGTTATTGCATTTTTATCGGAAGTGGCGGAGATTACAAAAATATAGCATAGATGATATGTGAAAATAGATTGGGAAATATAAATAACTAAAAAAACTGATTTTTTCGAATTTTTTGAGAAAAACTAAGTACGGGATCTTATTAAGAATACTTATATAATTTCTAATATGTATTTTGGTTAAGCATTACTTGGTTTTTAAAGTTTTATCGAAATCGAAAATGGGGTTTTCGAGATATGAGCAGTTTTAAAATGAGCGTTTTCGGTGATTCGAATTGGAAACAAGTAAAAGTGTTATCATCAGCCTGGCCGATACTTTGATACCCTCCACTGCATACAATTCATTCAAAATTTTAGGCATGTGAGGAAGTACGTAATTGCATTAAACAGGTATAGGTACAGGTCAACATACCTGTTGTCACCTGTTCAAGGTAACATTATAGTTTTTTATGAATTTTTTTTTTATTAATTATTGACTATTATAACCCTTCCGTAAATTTTTTAGGTTTTCTTAAAATTTTATGACCTATAGGTACTGGGAATCATTTATATTGCGCAAAATTCTGGAAAGTACTAAGTTTAAAAAAAAACAACGTATGTCGAGTTCGTGTATGTTCAGACTAGAAACTGTAGGAAAATATGTACATAAGAAAACGTTAATTTAAAAAACCAAAAAACCCGACTGACTGTAAAAAAAAGAGTTCAAAATATATGAAAAAGACGCATTTAAGTACCTATAACTAGATAATTGACAATCGGAGACTATATACCTATACAGTCTAACAAATATATGTATAAGTATTGAGTACCCTCCGACTGCCAAATAGGTAGTTACGGTTGCCACTTCCAAAAAAATAGGGTACCAAAATTGCAAAAAAGAATTAACAAACCAAGATAAAATTTACCAAAAATCTGGAGACGTTGATAAAACATTTTTAAAACATAAAAAAAACATATGTCTTTTAAAATATTCAATTTTGTACATTAGCAGCCTTATTTATAAACTCACCGTAGAGTCTACTTATCTTCACGCACCCTCTAAAATGTCCTTACGCAAGAAAACGTGATAAATGAAAGTTCAATTCCAAGAAGGCGAAAATTATATAAAAGTTCAGCCCCAATATTTGGACCGTTTTCTTTTTATTTTTTGCTGCTCCATTTTTGTTTGTAAACTCAACGGTGTTTGCTCTGCCTTCTTCGATGAACCTTCTCGTAAACTTCCGTACGTTGTTTCTAGCGTAGCATCTCTCAATCTAACCTATCCTCTTGGTTAACTTGGTTCATTTAGTGTTGCAAAATCTGTACATAATTTGTTCCTCAATCGAGTTATCCTCAACTTTTGATATTTCCAGTGCTCCCTTTACATATACCTGCCCATAACGTCAGATGATATATAAACCAGCTCAATAATTTGATCATCTATTTCAAAAGAGGAAAGTTTTTCTGAAGGTTCAACCCCAATATTTGGACCGTTTTCTTTTTATTTTTTGCTGCTCCATTTTTGTTTACAAACAAAATAAATCTCACAAGAGAGATGTCAGTTTTATTTCACAGAAACAGCTGATATCATTCCGCGGGGAAAAAGTAAGAGATTTCGATTTTTTGTAATAGTTTCGGACTTATTTAGATACCAACCTTGCGTAGTGAACAGTCAGTGGACAGTTTTTTATAAATAAAAATTTCAGCAAAGCCACATATAGGCTGCGTAAATTTGTACGCGATGTTTAACTAAACAACATCGTAGAGGCGTCGTAAGGGAATCTAATAAATACGGCTGTAGGTTTGTAGGAACTTAGCCAGTCTTTAAGTAGTTGAACAACGACTACTTTATAAAATAAAAAAATAAGACTTAACTTACTAATGTAATAGTAATATCTACTTTAAATACTTTTACTGGCCAAAAGCATGATTTTCTAAACTCAAATTATTTGATTTGATTTTTAAAATTGCTTGTTTAAACAAACATTTATGAAACATTAGACTCAGTAAAGAACGTAGTAGGAACTTTGTCAGTCCAAGCAACAACAACTTCAACAACGTTCTGCACAAAATTACCAGCTCTTAGAAGGCATGGGATGATCTACCATTTCCGAGCCTTTTTTCTTATAACTTTGACAAATTAGAGTTTTATGTCTGCAAATAAATAATATGATTAACTAACCTATCCATATCTAAATGCAGTTATAAACAGAAAATATTTCGAGGTTCAACATCTGTCAAAGAACATGGGCGGTGCTGACGCATATGCAAATATTTGCAATGCTTTCACGCAGAAACAGTAAGGCAACATTTAAATGAATTGGTATCGAGTTCGTATTTATGGTGCTCCTGCTTTTAAAGTTACCAAAACCAGATAAAAATTACCAAATTACCAAAACTCAAAAAGCAAAAAAAAAAATTACCAAATTTGGTAAAAAATTACGAAAGTGGCAACCGTGAGTTATAGGTACTTAAATGCGTCTTGTTCATATATTTTGAATTCTTTTTTTTACAGTCAGTCGGGTTTTTTGGTTTTTTAAATTAACTATTTTTATTTTTATCTTTTAAGCCTATGACACTCCGGGGAAGAATACGAATATTATGATACCTCACTCTTCAAAATCGTTTAAGCCGTTTAGGCTACAGGGTCAGGGCGTCCCGTAGGAACGTACATAGGATACGCGCGAATCACATAACTCTCCCTGTGTCCAGTCGGGTAAAAAGAGATGCGTTCCAAGACAATCTGATGCGCACGAACTTGAAAACAAATGCGAAGCCTACTGCCAAAACAGTTTTTTTTATGTTCAGTGTATTTTGGAATTTTTCTCATTGAAACTTGAAAATGTTTTAAAAATGTCACTCTAAACGATTTGGAATGAATTTAGTTAAACAGAAATGTACTCTTTGAACAAAAAGGTTATGAAATATCGGATGAACCAAAAGAGATATAGACCAAAACGGATTTCAGATTGAGAAAGAGCGCCCTCAAATCAGCATAACTGCATCTTTAATGGATTTTGGGGAAAGAAATGGATATAGACCAATTTTGCTTAGAAGGAAGTTCTCCTCAAGAAAATGTTAAGTCCAGAAGACTTGATGAAATCTTCTGAAAATGACTACTAAGCCCGGAACGACAGATCTTTTAGGTCAATGTGCCACACAATGGGAGTCAGAGGCTTACAAAAAAGGATTTTCAAAGAATTTGCTTATACAGCAAGCGTCAGTTCGAGACAACTCACTAAGGTTTTCGAAGAAGAACCTAATACTTTAAGAAAACAGTTCGGAAAATGGCAAGGACTGGACAGAAGATAAGCTATGATTTTTTGTACATTTTCGACTTTTCCTAGCTCCTACAGCAAACGTTTTATAGACTTACATTCTACTGGCGTGCCTTCCTATTACCGAGCTAATTTTATTTCTGATTTTAGAAAGAAGTCTTTTGTGCTATTTCAAAGCCTCTTTCTGATTAATTGTAATAGAGCCTACCCCATTGATGCCAATTATATCTATGGCGAAACCTCAACTCAGACGAAGACCTTTAACACTGTAACCATCTGAAAAACGGTCCCGTGGCAATAATTTCCAGACTTTTGACCTACATTTCTGACAAGTCAGGTCAGTGACGAGCTGAAAATAACTACCATTGACAGCAGAATAAGTGCCCCATTGACAGGACAACCAATCTACAAAGCGAGAAAATCTTTTAGAGAGACTATTCACTGGGCCATTTGAAGAAGGTTAACAAGCCGGGATTAAAATGCATCCACAGGCGAACTGACAGTCCTCCGACAGACCATACTGTTCAATAATTTGATATAGGAAAGTTCAGAGCTGTCAGCCCTAATTGAAATATATGTTTAAAAAAAATATATATTTTATATATACGCTCATCATCGTTAAGTCAGAAATGGTATCGTAAATTATTATTCTTCAAGTGGCATCTCTTCTTTTTATTCCCTTTCCAATTACTATTGAGTGTTGCGTTTCGAAAGAGTTTGGTACTGTTTGCGCCGACCCGCAGAAGTGATTGCACACACACTCGCATTCCCAGAAATTGATTGACCCATTATTTGTTTAACAGAAAAGAATGACATCTGAACTGGTGCTTAATAATTTGTCATCGGCAAAAGTAAACATGCGGATGGTATTGAGGGCGACAGTAAATTTAAACGCAAATGGCATCTTAATTTATTATCGGAGGGGGTTACTTTATTTTAATTAACACGCTCTGTTGAGCGGTTTCTGGACAGACAATAATCATGCACATTTGAAACTGGAAGCAGTAGCTTAAGCTTGACATGTGAAACGCATCAATCAAGTTTGTCGCGGGCAGCAATGGCAGTGGGGCATGTCGCAGACTAGGTCGGTGGAAAATTCTGTTGGGGAAGGTTCGGCAGTCTGAAAAGCAGTGTTTGCATAGTGTCAACAACTCTCTTATTGGACAACTCATTGTAAGCTCAGCGATTGATGCATGGCGCCGACACGTTCATTTGGAGTCGAGCTGGAGATGGAGTCAGTTGTTGCAAACGATGACTCGAAGGGGTTAGGGAAAAATTGCCATCCGCACAGCCGTCAGAAAGTTTTAAAATCCGATATAGGGCCTCCAGCCGAAAGTACCCAACGTATGCAACAGTCATATCACTAATCAGACCAGTCGACTTCATAGATTCCAGTCAATATGCAAAATATAACGAATTGGCTACATTTGGCAGAGCCGTAACCACCTCTAGTCAGGGAAGCGATCGCTGAGTGTGTCAATAGCTTTCCGAAAACTAAAATCAATACTGCGTGCGATCTGCATAACAAACCTTAGATGGAAGGACTACATCAAATGCTGTATTTAGCCAAATTTGAGTCCGAAATGATCAAGGACTTTAGTCAGCAAAACAAGCACTATTATTGGTTTCATGACAATAGACTTCTTCCACCTTATCCTAAAAAATCTTCGTCAATTGGTAAGAAAAATTTGTCCCAAATAGCATCCAAAGTTGAGCCGAAAACACGTCCACAAAAGCGTCCAAAATCAAGTCAAAAAACGCATGAAAACGCTTCCCAATACGCTTTAAAAGCGCTTACAAAAATTCGTCGGAAAACCTGTCAAAAAGAGCTTCGAAAACACATCCAAGAACGTTTCAAATAAATACAACAAAAACTCCTGAAAACATAAGTAAAAATCGCATCAAAAAATGCGTCCAAAAGCGCATCCAAAATCTATTCATAAAATGCGTTTAAAACGCTTAAGAAAACTCATACAAAATGCTTATAAACGACTTGAAAAACGCATCGAAAAGCACTGCAAAAGAAGTCATAAACACACAATAAAACTGCTAAAAATAAGTGTTCAAAGTCATACAAACACTAGTACAAATCGCTTAAAAAGCGCGTCCAAAATTGCATCAAAAACCCGTCCAAAAAGACATAAAAAAGGGGCTTAAAACGCATCCAAAAACGGGCTTAAAAATACAACGATGCCGCTTCAAAAACGCATCGAAAACATCATCCAAAAAATAAAAACCGTAAAAACTGGTTCAAAAACGCATCCAAAAGCACTGCAAAAACAAGTCATAACAACAAAAACGCGTCAAAAAAACGTTTCCAAAAAGGCATAACAAACGCTTCAAAACCCGCGTCCGAAAACGCATCCAAACTTACCAGAGCTCATCCAAAAAGGGTTAAAAAAATCTTCCTAAAACGCAACTAAAAAACGCTTTAAAAAGGCGTGCAAGGCTCATAAAAACGCGGCCTAAAACGCTTGATAAAACACAACAAGTCCAATCGAAAAATATTTCCAAAAACCCATCGAAAAATGCATCAAAAAACTCATTCAAAAATACTTAAAAAGCGCTTCAACACATTTAAAAACACTGCAAAAACACAACAATAACGTTTCGAAAATGAGTGCAAAAATGCGTTTCGAAAACGCATCCAAAAACGTTTCAAATAAACACAGCAAAAACTCTTGAAAACAAAAGTAAAAATCGCATAAAAAAACGAGTCCGAAAACCCTTCAAACAACTCGTACAATACGCATCAAAAAAAAGATTCAAAAACATTACCAAAAACGAAAGCCGTTTCAAAAAACCGTTACAAACACGCATCAAGAAACTCATCCAAAAATGCTTAAAAAGCACTTCAAAAACGCATCCCAAAGCACTGCAAAAAGAAGTAAAAAGACAACAAAAGAAGCGCTTAAAAAATGACTCGAAAACCGCGTCCAAAACAACAACAGCTGTCCACTCTGTGCCTATATGAGTTACACTTACAAAACTCCTTTAAATATTTATTTTCCAACCAGAAACCTGCCCTCTGGGTATATGCAAGGTTAATACCTAAATTTTAGCACTGAACGCAAAACTATGAAAATGATTTTATGTCAGTTGGGATAAATGGCTGTCACCTGTCACCAAAATAAGTAGATCTCCAATTGTTGCATATTTTCATAGAAACGAACATAAAACAAGCGCATTCGGTGAGCACAACCTTTGCGAATGTGACTTCACGATTTGCATCTCAGTACATGCATATTTATTTTTAGAGAGCAGAATAAAAAAAACAGTACCGCATTGCCAGGCCAAAAATTATTGAATACCTGCGCTAATTGTGAAAAATTATATCCTTTTGAGTTTATACAAATGAAAGAACCTATGCAACTACCCCATTCGGCATAAAGCTCGAAAAAGCTATACTTCGAATTGGTTGAGTTACAGGAAAACGTATTTTATTTGTCGCTGGCAACGTCGAAAAATGTTTTTGGGTGTTGCACAAACTAGAACATGGGTGCCATGTCCCGGCTAAGAAATATGTTTTATTGTGAACTAGTAGCTTTAAATTAATTTCAAGTAACGGTTGTTGGAAGACATCAATTATTTATGAAAAATTGTTTACCCAATGTTGTTAATTTGTTCGCAAATGAATTTGTTTGTTGAAAAACTGGACGTGGGGCTCCACACAATTTGTTGTTGGTGACACATGCCGCAAAAGCTCACACTTCGAATGTAAATAAAATCAACCGAGAACTACCGAGCGCACGAGTCCGCGACGAAGCGCAGTAACAAAAATTAACAGCACAAAAAATGTTTATTACACTTTAATTTTCAGGATAATACTGTTGCCTCCATTTTAATGTAAACAATAAAAAAAAACGGGGCACTTCAAGTTCAAGTTCAAGTTTGAAATTTGGCAAGATCTAACACGCTGAAAAAACACGACACGACCGCGCACTACAAACTTTCTTACAGACTGAAGTTTAAGCCGAAACTGGACGCGTTCAGTAGCAGCAGCGATGCACTTCTCAGCGCTGCAGATGGAAGAAACTAATCTAGTTTTAGGAAGGTACTAGAGCAATATTGCAATTCGATTCAATTGGAAGAGTTTTTATATATTAAACGGAGTTTTCGGTGCGAAAAGAGGAACTTGACGGTTTTTATGGTAGGTATCTGTAACGTCGAAACTACTTTTTTCTAGGGAAAGTATAATGGTTTCGGGAATTGAGGAAAACAAACGAAAAGAAAAGAATTTACAAAAGAAGAAAAATAAATGTGCGATTAGTAGGCAATCGGTCTGAGATTTTAATTCAAAGAATCAGAAAATATGCGGTATGCAGATAAAAGTGACGTATGAATTGCCAAATGATGACTTAAGTCATGAGATTTGTCTATGGATTAAATTGTTTCACCTACTATGCTTTTACATGAGCGTCACAAGCAGTGATGCCAACCCGCCTAATAACTTTTAGGCATAATTTCGATGCCTGAGGCATTGAGGAATAGTTTTGAGAAAAAAGGCATAGCATTTTGTAAGTCGTTTAAAATTTTGTGTTTTGTAAAGTTGGTAGTTTGACCAAAGTCACTTATTTTCATTCACAACTGTGTAATTTCTATTTCCAATTCTCAACTTGACTTACTCGACGTCAAACAAAATTGTATACAAAAAAGTGGGAACAAAATCCCCTGTTAGCTTCTTGGATTAAAGAGAGCAAAAAAGGTATCGATCGACAATAAAAAAAAAGAACTTGGAACTTTTATCTTTTTCACCAAAAGGCATAATATTGGGTCGTATGAATAAAACGTAGCAAAAACTCAAGAGAAATGTCAAAATCGAAGCATTTGCTACATTTCGTATGAATAAAAACCAATTTGAGTTAGTTCCAACTTTTGACATGTTCGAAAAGCGGCGGCACTGACCTTTTACTCAGATCGGTATGAATAGATCAGACAAAGCAAATGCTATGCAAATTCTGAGTCTGCTATTTAGTTGACTCAGACCTTGTGCTAAATATTTTGTACGCACATTTTTTACATAAAACAATCTAAGCATTGTGAATTTTCGATGTTTTATTTATAAATAGTTAAATAAAGTTTTGTTCGTGCAGGAAAACCAAACAAAACATGGATGCGATAAGTTTTCACATTATACCTGTTTTACCTCTTGTTGTTAACGTTCGTGCTAATAAAAAACAGTATAAACAAAGAAGAATTGGTGACGATAATAACTTGAAGCAATTGTTTCGTTTCACGCGTGAAAATGTAGACTTTGTTTTTATAATAATTTTGAGACGCAAGGTGGTGCTCTTTCAAATATCCAGAAATTGAAATCTTTCCTAAGGTATTTAGGAGATCCGGGCTTTCAGGTAGGTAAACATTTCAAAATTCATGGCTTAACAAGTGAAAAATTAATGTGTTTAGGTTGGTGTTCATCCGTTTCGTGAACTAATTGGTATGTGTGTCAAAAAATAGTTCAGCAAGCCGATGAGTGCATACATTTTCCGACAACTGAGGAAGAAATCAAACATCACCAAGCGATTTGAAGAACAAAATTGATGTTTCCAGGTGCAATTGGAGCTATAGATTGCATTTGATAATTTTCCCATACAAATTTGAAAATAAATTCAAAATAAACAAACCACCGGTCAGTTGTCACTTGTCAAGTTTGACAGAAATTGCAAGGCAAGGACATGTACAGCGAAGTAAATGTAATGTTCGAATTTTCGAACTTACTTTAGCAAACTTGGTTTTTATTCATACCGATTCAAAGCATTTGCTAAGGGCTTTTACTTTGCTAAAACCTTTTAGTCAAAGCAAACGCTAGTTGTTATTCATACGACCCATTATTTAAAAAGGCATAATTTTTTTTCGGGCTTAGGCACAAAAACTTCGATCCGGGCTGGCATCACTGGTCACAAGATACTCGAACATGGTGAAAATAGAAAAGTTATGCTTTGCTAGCACTCCGTAGAGATTTTTCTTTTTAATAATATTTCCCTGCTTTGGTAGGAACGGATTTCTTGAGTATATCGGTAGCGGTAGGTTGCCAATTGAAAAAATGGTCATGTGGTCCTTCTTGATCAGCTATACTTAACCTGCGGCCAGCACCAAGCTTTTAGAGCTGCCCCACTTGACACAGCTAAAAAGTTTCCCTTGTCAAACATTTTAAATTTCGCTCGGATCCACAGCTAAAAGCCTTTGTGACCCCTATTGAAAAAAGGTCGTAGTATGGCTGTTCTAGATAGAACAATAAAAATGAAAAATGCTGTCATAGGGTTGGGGTAAAATTTCTGGTAGAGTTAAAATTCTTGTAACATTTGTTTTCAAAGTTCTGTTTTTGACAATTCCTTCTGCAAAACTCTTCAAATAATTAAAAAAGGCTTGAAAAGTGTTAAAATGCGAAAACTTTAAAGAAAACGCGAAAAAAAACTCGTCAAAAGCGCAAGGAAAACACGAGGAAAACAAGTCGAAAAGAGTTTCAAAATATTCGAGAAACGCTTCAAAAAACGCGAGAAAACGCCTTAAAAAAGCACAAGAAAAAAGCATAAAAAAGCGAGAAAAACTTAATTGAAAAACGCATGTGAGAAAAACGCGACAAAAGACCCGTCAAAAAAACGCGAACCTAATATATGAGCTCTAGGTATCGTATGAGCAATCGGAACCTCTCCCAAAGCAGCACAACCCGCTGTCATTTACGGTGTCTTAAAACTCATTTTGCTGAACTTGGTTTCTGAATTCTGATTGGCAGCTGATTAAAGAAAGTAGATAGCCCTCCTTGAAAATATATTTGAAATAGCCTCATAATAGGTGGGCGACTATAAGCTTGTGGATAGCATCTTACGGAGCTTCGAGAGTCGAGACCTCTAAGGCGTTTTCTATGTTTCCGCAAAATTATTTCCAAGACATTCGCCGTTCGTTATTTCCTCAGCTTCTTTTTAAAAAGTACGAACACCTTTTTTCAAAATCAGTTCATACTGCTTGGCAAAGCCGTCATTTTCTGACTCTTTCGCAAGAGTAGTATACTCAAAAAGTCATCGCGAAAATTCAGAGAGACCTGCCAGTTAGGTAACATGGTAAATCAACGGGCACATTCAAGAATCTAGTTATCTTAAGTCGTCTAGATTGGTCTGGATGAGATGTGAGATGACCTGAACGCAAAAACCAGATTGGTCGGGAACGTCACTTTTTCTACGTCAGCCACATATGAGAACTGTCAACTTAGTACTCAGTCACGAATTTCTCGAATAGATTCGTCGGCTTGGACCAATCAAAACCGAGATACATCTAGTCAGAGGGCTGTCAGATTTACTAAACTATAGATAATTGAACGTCCCCAATGTATGCCATTGCATAAAATTTCAAGAAGCTTTACTCGACACAAAGTTCTTTACGAAATGTCGCATCACCTGCAAGAATCAACGGAAACACGGCCCTATGAAAATTGACCCTAAAAAGAAGAAAGGTTTCACAATCCCCACATTACAACGTGTACCGTCACAGTCTGCCTCTGCAGTTGTAGGTAAGGCACCTACTTGTGGTTTTAAATTAACATAGTCTAAGGTTGCCTCCATTTTCCATGCAAAGGTGAATGCAACACGTTTTCAATGCCAGATTGCAGTCAATAAATAGAAGAAGACGACAGTCGTAGGTGGAAATTGAATCCGCATTCGGATCGGATCGATAGGAATGCTTCAAAGTCGTACATTATTACGCTATGCAATTGCTGAGGACCAAAAGCGCCGTCACATGTCTCGCATACACCTTCTCATATCCTGTCACGTTTTAGTTGACACTGTCAAGGAATTTTTATTGCCAAGAAGCTCTGCTAAAGGATATTCATACATATTTCTTAGAACGGTTTTGCATTGTTGGGTGAAAGAAATCCGTATAATGGAGAGGAAAATCGCATTTTAGAGAAATTAAATGGACTTGTTGCTTCGCATCCTTTTGTGTTGCCATGCCATACGTAACAACGAACGATTGGGCACATGTGCTGTTGTATTGAGTTATTATTATAAATAATTAAACTGTTGATGATTTGATTTAAATGAATTTATTAACAAAAACTAGTTAAATTTGACACTAGAGATATCGACACCACGAGGCCTCAAAACGGAAAAAAAAAGAGAGATAACCCAAAGAAAAAGACAGCTTGATCGAGCCGTAAGGTGAGTAGGCATATGCAGAGGCAGACTGCACATTTTGCAAACACATTTTGCAAAGAGCATTGCCAACTCATAAAGCTTAATTACGTTTTGCTCAAATAGCTGTATTTATTCAGAGGAGGGCTACCTACACCCTACACGCAGGGGATCCTCTTTCAAAAATACGCTCACTATTTAGGACTTATTAGGCCTGTTTTTTTGAGCTTTGATCTCAGCAAAGCAAAGCAAAGTAAGAAAATGTGCACATAAACGATTCCCAGCAGCTTTCTGAACAGTAGGTTTTATCGATGAAATATTGGCATTTGCGGCTGACTGGCAGTGTGGGCTTGTTCGGTGAGTTGCATGATACAACAAAAACTATTGTATCATGGGTAGGTAGGCAGCAATTGATTGCGCACATCAAAGAAGTATCTTTTTTAGCCGAAGATATACACTTTTTTCATAAAAAAGTCTAAGCGATATTCATCCTTCCTCATATTCTTGGGCTTAAAAACAATGGAGAATATAAATTCTGAGGACACTCTGGTGCAAGAAATGGATCTCAAAGATAAACCCACTAATATTTTATGATTTCAAGTATGTACTAATAGGTCAATTTGTCTTAAACAACATTTGCAGCATAAATAAAAAATAATTTATGTATTTTTTATTACTATCCCTAACATTCAGTTGTTATTTTGAAATTTTGTTTACTTATGCATTTCCGCCAATCACAACCAACGACTTGTATGTACTGTAAATAGAGACATCCTGCGAACAGATCCATCTAATACAAGGGTGGCAACAAAAAATGTTCTCCCTCTGGTGTTCAGAAGTGATCATTTACTCCCAAGTGGCTCTTGCTGGGAATGAATACCTAGTGTGAGTTTTCGAAGTGTCAAGTGAAGCGTAGTTGTTGTAATTGCGTGCTGAAAATCCTACTTTGCTTTGCTTTGCTGAGTTCGAAGTTCAAAAAAACAGGGCTATTGTTGTTCAGGCTTTCGATGTTAATGGGTGATCGAGGGTATACAGTGTTATTCTCTTCGAGTTTAATGATTTACATTCAACTGCGACTTTGCGAAACTATACGATACTTATGTACTTTGGCCCTGATTAAGAGGGTTGATCTGAGGAAAGTATACACCGAACATGAGCCGAAGCTTTTGGTGCTCAATTAGCTGTCTCAGTGCCTGGAATGGCTTGATGTCCATGGACCACCCTGAGCAATACCTTGTACTGTGATCCAAGAGCCATGAGCAGAGCACCTCACAAGCTTCGATTTTATTTCCGGAGCTTACTTACTTAAGGCTTACCAACGACTCACGGGCTGCTCTTTTTACTGCATAGGCTTCCGCTTAAAAGACACTGCTATAATCCGGCGGGCATATTAATGTTTAAAATGCCCAATTGTGCAGAGAAAACGTCTAACGCTACCTCGGTATTCATATTTTATTCGCCCATGGTGCCTATTTCAAATTTTAGATAGAAGCTGCGTCTTTAATAAGAAGGTTCCGCTGGTAAGAGTATTGTATTGGGTCTAAAATCGCAAATTCAAAATTTCTACGTCAGTCCCCAACCCACATAAGCATGAAAAGATGAAAGTGGGAAAAGCCCAACAGAGTTGCGAGACTCTTTGTTATGCTCGACTGTAGGTAATGTTGTAGGATGTTTTTTTTTTAGAGGCATAGAACTTTGAAATGGAATAAAACAAAGATGATTTTTTTAAATTGACATATGAAATTTACTTTATTCGAAAGATAATCTTCTGGCATTATTACTTTAAATATGATTTCTGTCATTTCAATCTGGAGCACCAAATTTCGATGACTTTTCCCAACATTTGTGGCCGTATATCGGCAATATCGCGGCGAATGTTGTCCTCCAAGTGGTCAATCGTTTCGGGCTTATCGGCGTAGACTAGCGACTTCACATATCCCCACAGAAAATAGTCAGTCGCACGATCTTGGAGGCCAATTCACGGGTCCGCAACGTGAACCTATGCGGTTACCAAACGATCAATTGTGGCACGAGCTGTGTGACATGTTGCGCCGTCTTGTTGAAACCACAGCTTCTGTTGTTCAATTGATGAATGAAAAAGTCAGTAATCATGGCTCTATAGCGGTCACCATTGACTGTATCGTTCTGGCTAGCATCGTTTTTAAAGAAGTACGGACCAATTATTCCACCAACCCATAAAGCACACTGACAACAGTCAGTTTTTGTGGATGTAACGGAGTCTCAACATACGTTTGAGGATTATCATCACTCCAAATACGGCAGTTTTGTTTTTTGACGTATCCATTCAACCAAAAGTGAGCGTCATCGTTAAACAAAATTCGCCTATGAAAATTGGGATCAACGGCAATCTTGTATTTCGAACAGAACCATGATTTTCAAAATAAATTTGCACAATCTGGAAGCGTTGTTCAGGCGTCAGTCTATGCATGTTGAAATGCCAAACCAAACTAAAAATAAATCACTTGACAGCTGACAAAATGGCCGCCATTTAAAATAGTGCTGCCAACCTGAACCTCTAAAAAAAACACCTTTTATAAGATCAGTTTAAAAAAAGGGATACCTACTTGTTTTTCTTTGAAAAAAGCTCAAAAACCCAACCAAGGGATATCTTCTAGAGCTGACGGGATCAAATGTGTCTTTTTTAACTGCTTGGTAAGTACATCTCTGATATGTTCAATCGGATTCTGAACAAGAAAGTATGGGCTCTGGGCCGGTCAGTCTAGGCGTCTAGGGTCATCGAAAGGGCCACGAGCATACTCTAAAATTCTGTCCTCACTGTAGGACGAGCGTTGTCTAACATTAAAGTAAAATGTCTTTTTTAACTTAGGCAAAACTTGGCAAATGTCGTAAAACAGTCTCGTCCAAAATATCCTTCATATAAAGCGCTCCTATTTTTTTTTGGCAGTGGCACTTTTGCTTATCTATTTCCTGGTTTCGGAGACGTCAGGAAAAATTACTCGTTTCGAATCGCCTTCAGACCAGATTTAAGGGCTTTGGACAAAGACAGCACCTGCTATGCTCTATGGCGACTGTTGGGCAGGTAGGCCTTTGCTTGACTGTCGGATCATCGATCATGATACATTTAGCATTATGACTCGAGAACCAATTTCCCATGTGGGTTATCTGATTCCACTGATTTGACAGATCGCTGAAAGAATAATTTAAACAAATGCATTTTTTGCCATAAATTAACCATAAGACATACTTTTATATTTTTATACTTTAATTGTCAGAAGGGCACGAACGCAACACCGCCGCCAAATTGAATAGATAGCCTCTGACGAGCGAAAGAGGAAGGAAGTTATCTTTCTTCTATCCTCGGTTTATAAAGGGTGATTTTTTAGCTGGTTTGGTTTTGGCAACACTGGTTTTGACAGCTGACGTGTGTTTAGTACCTTGTGTCACTGTCAAACAGCTTCAGTTTGGTTTGCAATTTAACCATGGATCGTCTTACAAATGAACAACGCTTGCAAATTATTGAATTTTACTATCAAAATTCGTGCTCGGTTCGAAATGTTCATCGCGCGCTGCTTCCATTTTATGATCGGCATTCTCGACCTTCTGAGCAGTCTATTCGGAAGATTGTGACCAAATTTCGCACCAAATTTACTTTGTTGGACATTAAACCACCAACACGTGTACGTACTGTGCGTAGTGAAGAAAATATTGCGGCCGTATCAGCTAGTGTGACAGAAGACCGCGAAATGTCGATTCGGCGCCGTTCCCAGCAGTTAGGCCTTTGTTACAGCACTACGTGGAAAATATTGCGGAAGGATTTGGGCGTAAAGCCTTTTAAGATACAGCTGGTGCAAGAACTAAAGCCAGCCGACCTACCACAACGCCGAATTTTTGGTGAATGGGCTCTTGGAAAGCTGGCCGAGGATCCGCTTTTTTATCGAAAAATTGTGTTCAGCGATGAGGCTCATTTTTGGTTGAATGGGTACGTAAATAAGCAAAATTGCCGCATTTGGAGTGAAGATCAGCCAGAAGCATTGCAACAGCTACCAATGCATCCCGAAAAAGCCATTTTTTGGTGCGGTTTATGGGCCGGCGGCATTATTGGGCCATATTTCTTCAAAGATGATGCGAATCGCAGCGTTACTGTCAATGGTGAACGCTACCGAGCGATGATAACAAACTTTTTTTTGCCCGAAATGGAAGTTCTTGACTTGCATGATATGTGGTTTCAACAAGACGGTGCCACATGCCACACAGCACGCGAAACAATGGCGCAATTGCGAGGCGAGTTTGGTGAACAGTTAATTTCACGTTTCGGGCCGGTCAATTGGCCGCCTAGATCGTGCGATTTGACACCATTAGATTATTTTTTGTGGGGGTATGCCAAGGCTAATGTGTATAGGGACAAGCCCGCTTCGATTGACGCACTGGAAGCCAACATCCATGCATTCATTCGTGAGATACCGGCCGATATGTGTGAAAGAGTATGCCAAAATTGGACTCAGCGGATGGGCTACCTGAGACGCAGCCGCGGTCAACATTTGCATGAAATTATCTTTAAACATTAAATTGCAAGGTTCAAACTATCGATTCAAATAAATATTTCATTAATTTTTTCCATTTTTTTGTGTTTTTTTTTTTAAAAAAAGTTCTAAACCTCTTAAAAAATCACCCTTTATATACCTTTTTCATTTTATTCTATGTTAGTTGAGTTCAGTCTGCAATTTCTTGTTCGTTGCTGATGGTTGTGTCCAGTAGTGTTTGTAGTTGTTGTTTGTTATTATGTCGCCACACTCACAACCATTAGTTCTGTGCCTAAAAGTTAAAACATCTTAAGTCGACTTAAGTTGTTTTAGCTGTTTAACGTTATTTGAATTGTGTTCTCCTTACTCTATTTCTTAAGCCGAAGCAGTTGAAAAAATGTCAAATAATGAGGAAGTTATAACTGTTTTAAAATGGATTAAGTCATCAACAGTAGTGCCTTGCATAAGTTTAAAATTGCTCTCCTGAAAAGTGGACAAAATTGACATAAGATGTTTTGCCTTTTAGGCACAGAGTTATACTTTTGGTACAGGTAAGGTAGAGGCTTGATTGTTATAGTTTATAGATACTCTGAAGAGAATTTAGGAGAATTTTGGAGGCAACCGCAAGGTATTAATAGAATCGACCCATGTAGACCATTTCAGCTTCAGAGTAGACCATATCCTACACTTAATCCGCTAGTGAATGATGGCCGCCATAAGGGCGGACAAAACGGTGATACAACGCCATATATTTCTTGAGATCGCCTTCCCTCGGTAACTTGCAAAAACTTTCATTCTCTTGGACCGTGTTTGTTCCTCCAAACAGCCCGAAGAAGTATGGAAATAAAATAAAGCAACTCGGAAGGTATGTCGTCCAGTCTAGCAGCCTTCTTACTTCTTAGAAGTAGGACCACACTTCCGAATTAGCCCTCTCAGGGGAGTTGTTGACGTCAAAAGCAAGATCTGCGCTGATTATTTTTCTTTGTGTACAAAAGAGTTCAATCCAATCCAAACGAATCTTGCAAATCTTACTATCTGAATAGGCTTCAAGTCTTGCATAGGGTTTTGTACGTTTCTAACCCACAACTCCACAATGATATTCTTCATCTGCCTTGGTCGTGAAACTGGGTTCCTTCAAAATAGCCTAAAGTCCTAGAAAAACGCGTCTCTCACACTCTCTGCCAATTTACCCAATCTAAACCTCCTATCAATGGCTGCCAGAAGGGTCTGACTGTCCTTAATGCAGAATTAGAAGATCATTTCAACCGACTGGGGACTAACCGTAGAAACTTACAGTTGAGGCCTCGGTTTACCCCAAACTGCAGAGCCGCCTAAGTAAGTAAGTTTTGAGACATCCAGCGGCCTCTATCCTCTGATTGCTCCGGTGTATAGCTTTTAAGATCCACCTTCCATAAAAACCCGGTTTACTCAGTCCCACATCCGTAGAGTTGACCTTTGTCGTTAAAGTAGGAGCGGTTCCATTTAATTTTGGTTAACTTGCTGCAGGTATGGGCTTTCTACTCTCTGAAGGTCAATGGATAACAGCTCTTCGAAGCTAAATCGTTGCTAGTGAAAGGTGTTGATCATTCTTTCTGCATCCATCGTTATTGTGGTCGATTTGGTTCTGTGTTCGACCACCCAAGGAGAACCACTTTACTTTGTGGAAGATCTTGGGTAAAACCAAGACTCCAAACACCACGAGCTGATGGCGGTTATTCTTGTTAAAATGGCTCTCGGCGGGAGAAGCCCCTAAGCCGTTAGTCGGCCCATTATGTTGTTCCTCTACCTTACGATCTATAAGATCATTGAGGATGTAGTTTCTTAGTTAAGCCTTCCTTTAGTTGGATACGGCATGGCGGCTGCAGAGAAAGTGGGTGTCGGACTCGTCCTACTACTGAATGCTACAACTTCTGCAAAAGTCATTGTATGGCAGTCCTTGCGTATGTCTGCCCAAGAGTTACAAAAGCCAGCAAGCATTGCCTATCCCCAACACACCAAGCCGACGTTTGCAGTATCATCCTTAGCATTGAGGCTCCCTAGTCCCCATTATGAAAACGTTGCTCGCTTTGAGAACGATTCAGAGCTACGAGCTTAGCAAATGGTTAGCGAATCACTAACCAGTTAGCTTTATAAGTCATGAGTGTTAGAGTCAACCGTTTTTATGAAAAGTACAACCAACTTTTGAAAAATATCCACCCAGAAATAGAAATACGTACTCAAAACAGATGCGTTGGCATAAACACCGTCTTTATCATATTGTTACTTGTTCTTTTCCAAAAGCGGAACTATAAACCAACAAGCCACAATATAAACAATATAAATCAATAAAAACCAGAGACCTTGTGAGAGCATCGTAAATTCTATTCGTGCAAGTCATTGAAAGATTGGTTGCTGTTTGGAAAACTTAAATGCCTGAAGAGCACCTGAAATAATTTTCCTCAAAAATCTAATAGATTTCTGCTGGTAGATATTTTTGGGCGAGCGGTTTTACGATGCATTTTCGGACGTAATAGGAATAGGAATAGGTGTTTATTGGCTGCGTCGTTGAGTGATCTTGGGTATTGGCGTTCGAGTGGAAAGATTTTATATTTCTTGAGAATATTTCTTTGTGCAGAAGTCCGATGTGTCCTGACCTGGGTCTCGAGGAATAAAGGTGTTTAATATCTATTGGCGTAGACTGTTGGTGTTGGTCACTCGGTTGGTTGGCGTTTCTTTTTGACTACGATCTTAGGACTCGATCTAAAGTTAGGTTATATACGGACTACGTGAACCCTTTTAGCTTCATGTTCTTTCAATCTTTCATTCTTCTATTGTTAGTTCGCATGTCTGCTCTGAAAGGTTAAAAATCCTCGTTAAATGAAGAAACGAAGGTTCCTGCCATCTCGCCGCAATAACTATACCGAAACTAGAGCACCTCAAAAGCTTTAAATCTATGGGGATGTGCTGTCTCAACTTGTTTGTGCCTGTCGAACGTTGAACTTCTCCGACATGGCTTCGAAAAAGGGTGTCCCCTTTAGAGGCTGGTGACAGATTCAATGATAGAGCATTATTTTTGAGTCCGTCCATACCTGCATCATCATGTCGTTGACATGGAATACTTTTCCAGAAACACCGCTTATGGTTTCCCTGGTGTAACCTTTGACTTTGTGTATCGTCCCTTGCCAGCCGTCCAGCTGCTTATTTACGCCTTTTCCAATGCTTCACTAAGCCCATGGATTTCCATGTATAAGTTCAACTCTTTGAACGAGCTTTGCCAGACTTTTGGCATGTGGATTCCCTTTTTTTTCTTCCAAAATGATTTTTTCTCTCTTTTTTGATACCTGTTTTTCCCGTTTTTACTCTTTTTTTTGTTCCCAAAAAGGAAAAAAAAACATTTTTTAATATAAAAAAAATGTTATTCACCAAAACAAAAAAATCTTAGAGCGCTATACATATCACATTCATTTCAAATTATATTAGACTAGCCTCAATAAATTTGTTTCACAAATAAGTACCTATCTGTAGTCTAATCCAAGACTAGCAAAATAAAACAACAAAAAGAGACTCGATTTTATTCCACCATGACAAATCTGGACTGGAAATATTTTTTATAAGCGGGGGGAGCAGTGTGACCATCAACTTTTTTCAAAAATATTCCACTTGCTCTGAAAAGTGGAATATTTATATAAATTTATATTCCACATCAGATTTTTTTTTTTTTGAAATACAAATTAAAAAAAAAAATAAGTAAAAACATGTTTTAAGCTAAAAATATAAAAAAATATAATTCAGTAGGTCCTGTAGGTACCAGTCATTGCACCACTCCCCTCATCAATTTAGGGCAAGCCCTTTCATATGATACCCATATTGAGGGGGTTGTGAGCAAATGTATGTAATCCGTCATTTTGTAGTGGCAACCATCTTATATTTACAATGATACTGATTACATTAGATTGTATTGTCATCAGAATTAAAGGTGTATACCAAATTTCAAATCAAGCCGACAACAGGAAGGGGGTTAATTTTGTAGCTATGTTATTACTGTACTTCGGTATTCGGCTCGGTAAGAGCTATTTCGCGTAAGTTTCCATGGTGATATGAAACAAACCAACTATACTATTATGGAAAAAAAAAGTAGTGTTACCAGAGCTCAAAACTTCGTGAGTTTTGCGATTTAGATGTAATAAAATCAATTTCAGCTAAGAATTGAACTTTAATTTATGGAGAATATTTTGGTAACTAAAAATTCCTTTTGGAGAACAAAATATTCCACTTTTATATGCGAATATTTTTTGGAAAAAAAATATTCTCTGCAGCTTAAAAATATTCCACAAGTGGAATATTATATTCCACTATGGTCACACTGGGGGGGAGCAACGATAATGAAAGATAGAGATATATATCTTTCCAGTGGAAAGGCGGCTGCCTGCAAGTTGTTTTCTCGAAAAATTTATGAAGTCACGCATACATTCTCATTTCTATACTAGGATAAGTGAGTTCGTGAATTCACCCGGAAGATGGCGGAAAATTGGCGAATTCACCACCGAAATTCATAAAATTTTCAAATATCCTGGAAAACTGGTTTGGGCATGTTCACTAGGAAAATTTGAATTTTGACGGTTGACAGTTAATTTGCTTGCAGTGAATATGATAATTAATATGTTTCTAACACTTTGACACTGCTTTTTATCAAATATGGTTAATATAGTTACGAATAACAATTCAAATTCCATTTTTTTTAACAGAGTAATGAAAAAAGTTTTCTTGTTCAATTGAACACAAGCAGACTGTATAAATTAAAATTATTTACAATTTACAAATCAATTTGCATATTAATTGCAAAATCCAACATATTAGTCACGTACTAATCTATCAAGGCTATCTACTAAATATAATTCGGCATGAAGTGTTTTTATTGTTTATTTTGTATTATTTCAAAACCTTAATACTTTTTTTAATACATTTTAGTACTGCACGTAGAAATATATTATAACTTTTTTTGATTTAAAAAAAAAAACAAGAATATCGCAATTTATCCGATAGATAGCACATAGTGCTTTCGTAATGTTTCTTTTCAAAGTTCTTATAATTTTAACCCTAGTACACCAACCACTCATTTAAATATGTAAATTCATCCGCGTATAAAATTAAATAGTCAATTAATAATTTCACAGATAAAATAAGTTGTTCCTTCCAGTCGTAATAATACAATTGGGTCATTCTGGAGGTAAACGAAAAAAAGTATATCTAACGAACAGACCTTTCTAAAAGAGAGTGAAAACAAAATTATGCTGTTTTATGACATTCGGCCGGCCGTTCTGAATTTTGATTGGTGGTCTGTCATAAGTAGATTTTTTTGTAGCTCACATGTATTCACAGACAGGAATTGAAATTACAAAAACAACAATCTAGACAAATGGGGTTTGGGGGGATAGACGTACGAAAGATATCCATCTCTGACTTCGGTAACAAAATCTTAGCTTTGCGGCAAATCGTTCCACTTTGCCAGTTTATTTGTAAATTTAGTGGTTGACCGAATTTAAGGTTACATTTTTTTGTTTTCCGGGTTCGTTTGTTTTTGGATAAGTAATTTGCTAAGGTACTTTATTTTCAGTAATATAACTAAACGCAAGATTTGTTTAGCACAAGAATGGGGACGTTCAAGTATCTAGTTTAGTAAGTCTGACAGCTCTCTCACTAGATGAAACTCGACTCTGATTGGGGGAAATCGGTCGTGAGAGCAGATGTTTCAGTTGACGTTTATGGAGGGGTAGCCGACGAATCTAGTCAAGAAATTCGTGACTGAGTACTAAGTTGACATTTCTTTTGTTGTCATCAGAGATTTGACAAGTGCGGTTTTGGTTTAAACAGAAAAATAATTTAAAAATAAAAATGATAATTGCAATTATGCATAATGGAGTGCAATACGCCCTGGATGCTCCCCCAGAAGTCTGCCGCAGAATACAAACAGGTAAATGAATTTGTAGTCATAATTTGCACTTCTAATAACATAAAATAATTTCAGACAAATGCTTTGCTTCCCGCTATGTGGATTCAATTTTAAAGATGAATGGCCAGGACAAACCATCTAAAAGAGATGTAAATGGTAAGTGTTTGATAAATTCTGTAGCGTATTAGTAGTATAAGCTAAACGATAGCATATATATTTACTTATGTGCTCGGTGCTTGGAAGAAATTTTTTTCACTTTAAAATGCATTCTACTCCTCTAGTGGACAAAAAAGTTGTTTTGTGCTGTTGTAAAGTGATTCAAAAATTTCAACTAATGCGTCGACCACTTTAATACATATGCTATCTTTTAGCTAATATAAGTACAAACTTAAAGGTACTAAAGTAAGGCCGGTTGCCTAAATAGATTTCAAGCAGGACGTTTGAATGTAACACATTTTTCACATTTTCCGGTATCCAGCATGCAAAGTTGTCACATTCACACATCCCGTTGAAAATCTCAAAGAGTAATCTCTTTAACTTTGATATTCCCTAGTTTGTACTTATATTAGCTAAAAGATAGCATATAAACTTATGTGCTCGGTGCTCGGTAGAAATTTTTGATTTTGGATATTCAATGATGTAAATAATAACATACGTTATTCACAGGTAATGTAAAGGAATTAAGTGTTCCTTGACATCCCATCGAGCCCTCTACTTCAACACAGTCGTCAACTCCGCCTTTAAGTACTTCGATTGCCTCAACATCTCATCGAACGGAGTCATATTCTTCAGCCGAGCCGCAAAGCGCAGACGAATCCCCTGTCACTGGTAAGAAATATTTATGCATTCTTTATATATGATTAACGACTTGATTATTTATTTTGCAGATTTAGCCTTCGACCACAAGGCAGTGTTGTTGTTCTTGGATGAGTGCATAAAGCTGAAGGACGATCTGCGAAGTTGCAAGATTCGCAGAAAACATGTGTTCGATAAAATTGCGGCGAACATGCAACTTCACGGATACTCCTTTAGCTCCGCAACACTCGACAAAAAATTGGCAAATCTAAGAACAACGTACAATAAAGTCAAGGACAACAACAATGCCAAGAAGAGGACAGGGCGCGGGCGTATGTATATGAGCTCGACATAGCTGATGCGCCAGTAGTATCGAGTATGCTAACAACTAGTGTTGGGTAGGACACCAATTTAAAATGAGTTTGTATGAGGTACTCATTTTGAAATTTGAAGTGGTACAATGTACCACCTCAAATGAGTTGTTCGTGTTGCACCAAATCTCAATTCTCCTCAAAGCTCAAATGAGTTTTCTTCTGTATTTCACCTCAATTGAGGTTTGCATCTGAAATATTATATTGTACAATGGTATGAGGAAAGGGAATGAGGCATGCATTATTGAAATGTAACAATCATAAAAAGCTAAAAACAAAATAATAATAACTACATTTTGTACTTTCATAATATTGACAACCATATTCCATACCCACAGTCGCTGCTCGCTTGCGCACCACAATCTACAACCTACAAGCAACAAGTACTTACAAATGAGCAGATCCAAAAGTGTTAGTGCCTCACTCACTGAAAATCCTCAAATGAATGGCTTTACCTCATGTCCTCATTTATGAGGTATTGCCTCATTTTTGAGGTAGTGAGGTATTCCTTAATCTTTGCCTCACTAACTCAATTGAAGTTAAAAATGCCTCACTCAAAGAAAAGAATGGTGAAGCGACGCTTTTCGGATCTATTTCTATACTCTGTTCTCTGTGTTTCTCATAAAATGAGTTGAGAGAGAAAGCGTACGTTGAGGTTGAAGTTAAATTGAGTGTGAGAGTGTGCCTTTATGGATAGTTGAAATATGGATATATGGCAAATGGTATGTGGTATCTGGTATGAGTATGACGGTAGCTGTATGAATGGGATTTTTTGGATGGGTATATTTCTACTCAAGTGTGACTCAGTTCATGTTGCACCCAACCCAATCACATCGAAATCGAATAAGTAAGATGTGAGAACTGAGAAGTTCATGCGAATGATTTTGTTTTGTGTTCCTCCATGTGACAAAATTAAGAGGTGGTACAAATTTTCGTTTTGAGGTGTTGGGACATTTTGATCAGATGTATGGGACATTTGTATTGCCTCATGTATGAGTAACACAACACTACTAACAACACCAGCTTCCTCTAGGCAACCATACAGGCCAATCAGATCGTCGGCGGCGTTGGATGATGACGGTGACCCAGAAGATATTTCTCCTCGATATCGGCGTAACAACAGCAGTACTGCCAGGGAGGAATTGATGGCAATCGAAAGGAAAAAGGTGGAAATTGGCAAAGCTATGTTGGAGGAATTAAGGCGAATGTCTGAGGCAAAGGAGAGACACGATAATTGGGACAGGGAAATGCGGAGCAGGCAGCTGGATATGGACAGGGAGCGGTTGGACTTTGAAGAGAAGAAGTACGAAGAAAGCAAATCCACAAGGTAGGTACTTAAACAATATTTTTGTTTTTTAAATTAGTAATAAACACTTTATTTTTTTCAGCAAATAACAGAAATTACAAAACTAGTTTTAAGTATATTATTTATTTTTAGATTAAGTTAGATTTAAGTTTTGTACATGTTATCTTATAATTATCTTAATAATAATATAGTAGTAATAATAAAATTGAATTAAAATAGAGACATCAAATAGTTTCTCTTTAAGATCCCTGGATTTCTATTCTGTTGACGTTGGAATGGCTGCTGCGGATCTGATGGAGAGGCTTCGGGGAAATTTTCTTCAAAAAAGTCGTCTCCGGTGATATCAGCACAATCTTTATGCAACATGATGTGGTTGTGCAGTATTACACAAACTGTCACAATATTATTTGCCATTATTGGATTGGCCACATCAAGGTACTTCAACCTCCGGAAGCGTCCTTTAAGAAGCCCAAATGCCCTCTCTATGGTAACCCTCGCACTGCTCAGTCGGGAGTTGAAATGTGACTGTCTTTCCGTCAAATGTCCATTGTCTCTGAATGGAGTTATGAGCTTTCCTAGTAAAGGATAAGCTGCATCTCCTACTAGGTGAAAATCTGCAGGCACAATAGCGTCTAACTGCTCACAGAGGGGGCTGTTTCTGTACACCCTTGCATCATGAAGCCTACCCGGTGCACCGACGTACATGTCAGTGAATACCGTGCGATGATCACATACGGCTAAGAAATAAACCAATTTATTATTTTATCGTTGACTAGATATCATATATAAAATTAGCTTGCAATATTACAGAGTGAGTGCTTTTCCGGTTGTAGTAATCTGTGGTGTTTGCTACAGCAATGGCAACCGTCAATGGCTCCAATGATGCCAGGTATATAGCCACCGCTCTTTTCTTTGAAAGCCTGTATTAATTGTTCAATTACTTATTAAGAATATCAAAGAAACGTTGTTTACTTACCTGAGAAATTTCATGATATTTATGTCTGGAAGGCCATTTTACATACTCCTGTAAAAAGGATCCGATGACATCCAACGTTTCGCAAAATGCTACATGTGCAGCGCTTTTGGAGTAGTTCAAACGATCACCTGCTGATAAGAAACTTTCCTGCTTACTTACCATCCAAACTGTAAACAGGAGTTTCTTTTGGACGTCTGCTATTCGCTTAGCGTTTCCAACTTTCTCCAAAAGATCCTATAAGTTAAAGTTATTATATTTTTTTTCTTTTTTATCAAGTAAATGGATTACAGTATTACATAAAAAGGAATAAAGTGACATTTGGATGGATTTAAAAAATAGATATATGAGAGGCTTATCTTCATTGATAATGAAAACAAGCAGGACATTCCATAATGTAATTAGAAATGTCGAATCTCAGATGATGAGTAGTAGAATAATGTCGCTATTAGTGTGCTTACGAGTAGAAAAATACGTTTACTATATTGAAGTGCACAACTAAAGATATTCGACTAAGGAACGGGCTGAAGAGGCTTATTGGTTGAGGCCTTGATTTACCACAAACTGTATACTGACCTAAGTAGCATAGTAACTAAGAGAAAACAAAGTAGTTATTAGACTCTTACATACCGCAAAACAGTCTCGACTCATTCGAAAATGAGAACGAAACTCGTCTGGAGTGTACATCGGTATTGTTTCTTCCATGTAGTTTTGGTTGCGTTGTGGCTCTTCCTGCATATCAAACAGACCTGGATACCTCAACAGAACTGATGTGGTCATCAGCTCATCCATTACAAAAGATGTTGCCCGAACTATAATGAAATAAAGTAGTTCTAATTTCAAAGGAATATGAATAATAATTTACTTACGCAGAATTAAATCGTCTTCTGAATTACTCATTATTGCTTTATTTTATGTTTTTGTTCAATTTCTGGCGATATTTGCTAAGTTTGACACTATTTTGTAAGCACAGAAAAATTATTTGACGTCTATACAAGAAAAAAACCGCGAATGTCAAAAAGTGACGTTCCCGACCAATCTAGTTAGTTTTCGCGTTCAGGTTACATCTTATCCAGACCAATCTAGTCGACTTAAGATGACTAGATTCTTGAATGCGGCCAATGTTATAATCAAATGTTACAGGCGTTTTGTTAAGAACTGAAGTATTAAATCAATATTTCAATATTTCCTCGAATGAGTGCGATTTATCTTAATTTATGAAAGCTTTTATCGGTTGAAAACAATCTTACTTCATAACTCGTATCCAGTGGTCACAGATTGAGGGGAAAAGCGCCAAATTTGTCTAATAGAAAAGAAAATCTTTTCAAATTAAAATTTCATATAAAAATAAAGGCAAATTTCACTTAGGGAAAAAAAGGGGAACTTTTTTCGAATTTAGGGGAAAATTATTGCATTTCTGATTAAAAAAAAAGGGGGAAAACAGTCTTCACAGTGTGGGATCACTGCTCGCATCTATTTATTATTGCGTTGGGGACCGTTACCTACTTTTACCTTCAATAGACTGGTGTTTCCAGTGTGAGTTTTATATATACGTTTATTGTATTATTTGTATTTTGTTCCCCACAATATTGTACAAAGAGTTGTTGTGTAGAGAAGACACGTCATAATTACGCAGTCCTTAAAAAAACCTGAACAAACGAAATTCCAGCAAAGCTTTGGTTAAATCTCATTAACTGCGCAAAGTCGACTGGTTATTGATTTCTTTGGTTAACTAACCAAACCAACGATTCTCTGGTTAGAATTTTGCTTAAAAAACCCTCCTGGAATAACCATTGATTAAAGATAACCAAGATTGAACAAACCGGGCCTAAATGTATTTTAATAAACCAGTAGCCATTATTTAGACATTATTTTTGGGTGCCAAAAACTATTTCCGTAGAGTGCCAACTTCTTGTACAGGGGTACCAACTAGTGACTGTAGTTTTTGAGAGAAATTTTTTATAAAGCATTTAATTGTAAATTAAAACTAGAAAAAGTTTATTTTTAGTAAAAGGAAAATTTCTTAAGCACCATATAAATGTTTATACATATAGTGATCGTTTTTGAAGCTATGGGACGTTGTCTCTCCGCCTCTTTAGGTGGCATGCACACTCAGGGAAAAAAACGAGATAAAATCAAGATAATCAGTGTCAGATTAATGTTGTTTTCCATTGGTTTCATTCGGGGATCCACTCATTGCGAAATCCCATGGAACAATAAAACTGCTTCTGAAAGAATCCACAGAAGTGTTAGTGAAATACTTGTATAAAATACATCAATTACACTTGTTTGAGAGCTTCTTGAGTGGATTCTGACTTCAAATCGAGAAGCGAAATTCTCTCCTCAGAATCACCAGAAGAGTATTTTTTGTGCCAATGGAATAGTTTCAGGAGTGATTTTTTCGATTCCGCGACATAAGCCCATCCGTTGACGAAAGTCTGTTATGCTCGGAAATTCTTAATCCAAATACAAAAATCGTACTTTGAGTAGGTATGCTTTTTAGTTAACTTTTTCTTGTTTTAAGATTGTTCTGTAACAGTATTAAGAACGTAACCATAAAAAACATAACCTTATTTTTCACCTATTTATCACCAGTAAGAATAATGCTAACTTAACTTATTGCATAGGCTTGATTTAAAAATAAAAAGCTTGAATTTAGGTTTTTGTTATTGTTTCAAGAATCATTCGGTTTATTTGAGATTGAGCACGTAATGAAGAAAATTAAGAATAAGCCTGATCCGACAGAATTTAGCTTGCGATATTTTTCTGAGTGTAGCTAAAGTCATTTCAAATTGTAGGTCAATTGGATGCCCAAGCCAAATTGAAAGCTGATGGTGAGTCTTGATTCGTTTCCCCAACATCAGCATCACATGTGAAGTGATCAAGCCTCCAATGGAGAGTGATGTATCAGGAAGATTCTGTTGTAGAGACGACGGTCTGACTTTATGACTGTTTAAATGATGTCCCATCTCCGATAACTTGCTCTAATCGATGCTTCGGGTACCACTCTGAGTTTAGTCATGGAACTGGGTTCCTTCACAACTTCCTAATGTCGTAGTTGTTGGTCCAAAATGACTTTCATGTGACATTGTTTCAAACAATCTGTTCAATATTCCTTTGAATATGGAGTTCGGATTACTCGTGTGCGTCTATCTCAGTGCAACGAAACGGATGTAAAAGCGAGGCCTTGGCTGTGCACACATTCCTACAAACTTATCGGGGATTGAGCAGCCGATCGTGCACTACCCTTCTGTCCTAGGGACCTCACCAATGGGATTCGATCAACTACAGCTCAAGTATACAGACGTGTCCTTTGAATAAATCGACGAGGCAGTCGTTATTAATTACCAATAAATAAGTCTAAAAGCAGTGAAATAAACGGACGTGTTTTGTCCAGAATTGTGAAACAGATTTATTTTTGTTTCCATAAGTTTACAGTCCACTAGCTAACTACAAACATCATATACAACTAAATTAATCGGATGACCCGAAACCGCTACTTTTCTTTATACTGCCAAGAAATGGATGAACGTTTACCGAAGGTAATGGGACCTTCCACCAGTTAAAACCCAACTCACACACAATTTCTTTTGAGGTTAAGGACGGAGTTTCTTATGTAGTTCCCAGAATATACCAACGTGTGTGTCTATACCGAATGTCTGCGAAAAGGCTACCATTTAACAAGGGTCCTGCAAAACTAAAATTTAGGGGAAAAAAACCCTAAATTACACATCACGCATTCACCGTCTCGTGACGTATCTCTTAGAACCGTAGTTACCTCTCTTTAATCTTTCTAAGTGGGTTTTCTTAGACGTTTGATGTCCCTCCCTCATGTGTATTGATTCCTATGCGACATTTGTTGAATTTTTTGATCGTTTCATCTTAAATTTGGAAAATCCTTTGAAAATCTCAGCGGGCGGTCAAAGGGTTTCAGTGCCAGACAAAAGGCAGACGTCGCGTCGGTCATCTAATCTTGCAAATGACATGCGCCTATGGTTGTGATTCAATGTGTCGATGCAAAGGCTGAGGGCAGTGTATTTCAAATCACAGTGCAAAATATATTTATAAATTTGTGTGACTAATGTGAATGAATACAGCGAAAGGGTTAACATTGATTTGACAGGGATGATTGGTTTATGCGACCCTAGAAGGCTGTCCGTTCCAAGTATTCTACGTGAGTGAATTTATATAGTATTGCTATAGGTAGGTACCTAAGGTTCGCTCTAATTAAATGTAGACTTCTTTAAAGGGGGAGAGCTGTAAGTTGAGAGGAATGCTACTGACCGAAGAAGTAATTGAATTAAACCCAGTTGCTGAAATGTTCCTATATGATGGGATGGGAAATTAAATTTAACAGGCTGTGTGTGAGGTATTAACGAAATTATTTTGTTTAGGCCCATGTATGCCATTTTATATACAGGGTGTCCGCCGGGAAGGTAAACTACTTTGTTTTGCCGCCATTTTGGTAAACATTAGTCTTGACAGTTCATATTTGGCAGTCGTAAAGTAGACACGTGGCAAAAAATATTCGCTAAACCAACGTATTTTAATCGAATATTTTATCAAAATCTATCATCGATTACTGTGACGATGACAAGGTTACGTGAAATTTTTGGGAGAAACAACGTGCCAACAAAACGCACTATTTATCATGTAGTGAATGATTTCGAAGAAAGAGGGTCTGTAGGAGATAGGCGCAAGCACCTTTGCATCCATTAAAAGTTACAGTCTGGTGTGCAATTTGGTCAGGAGGAATCATTGGACCTTACTTCTTTGAAAATGAAAACGGCGTAACGGTAACTGTGAATGGGGAGCGATATCGTGATATGATTGGAAACTTTTTAACGCCACAACTTCATGCTTTGGGCTTGATTAACATGTGGTATCAACAAGACGGTGCCACATCGATTAAAATGGAATTACTGCAAGACCTCTTTCCACAACAAGTTATTTCAAGAAATGGTGATGTTGATTGGCCTCCACGGTCGCCTGATTTGACTGCTCCGGACTTCTTTTTGTGCGGATATCTGAAAAGCAAGGTTTATGCAAACAAACCAGAAACGCTTGAGCAACTCAAACAAAATATTCGTGATGAAATTAATGAAATACCGCGTGAAATGTGTGAGAATGTAATGAAAAATGTGCTCAAAAGGGCTCGCATTTGTGAGACTAACAGAGGCGGTCATTTACCTGATATTGTATTCCATACATAATTGCCGACATTAAATAAAACATTTATCATTCTCTTTCATTTAAACAAAAATTATAAACAAACAAAGTAGTATATCTTCCCGGCGAACACCCTGTACATATATGGAATAGAACGTCGTCCTCCAAGGCTTCTAAATATGGCACGGATCTAAGTGGTCCCAGTTTTAAGTGGCTCTGTCGAATAGGCCCGGTGCTGAATTTTAGCGATGGCATTGGTTTTGGTGGCTTTAAAGGCAAAGGTCGATTGGCATAGACCTGCGACTTTAGGAAACCCCACAAGAAAAAGTCAAATTGCACGATCTTGGTGGCCAATTCAAGTCACCTCTGCGAGAGATAACCATACCCTTAAATCGTTCATACAGAATGTCCATCATGACGTCTGCTGTGTGCAGTGTTGCCGAAAGTATTGTACTACTTTCAACAACTGCGTACTCCCGTACTCCGTGAAAGGATCACATTCGTACTACTTTTTTTTTTTTAAAACCTTAAATATCGTACACTTGCAGCAAAGTGTAATCAACCTTAATAAATTGAGTTCACTTGAAATTTAATGCAAATTTGGCAGCACTTTTATCTTTCAAACTGCCGTCAAAAAGGAAATTTCCCTCTTTCTAATTTGTTTTTGTTTTTCTATTCTCATCTGTTCGGTATTTATTTTATTGTTATCTGAGAAAGGAGTCTGCTGCTGTTTCTATACATTTAGCACCAACATCACCTGCTGCAAGAGCCAACGATATTAAGTTTTCAAATGCTGAAAAAGTATTTGCTATTGAAGTAGATACACCGACTAAATCGAAATCAGTTAAGGCAAAAGAACCGACGATGTTGAGTTTTTTAATGCCGAAACACCTACCACATCTTCCAAAAAAAAGAAGCAAAAAATTTCACAGAAATGTTTCGTCAAAGATGGTTGAGTGATTTTGCCTTTCTTAAGGAAATCGTCAAAAAGCCATTTACCGAATTTTTTTTATGATTTTTTTTTAAATAAGTACATAAAGCTAAAAAATAAATTTTGTACCCACATTTATTTTCGAATGTACTACTATTTTTTCCAAAATACTCCCCTTTTTTGGCTGCAGTACTACATTATAATATTTCTCTCCGGCAACACTGCCTGTGTGGCAATTAGCTGGTACACATGTCGTCTAACGAACTTGTTTCAAAATGACAATGTCATTTTCAAACAAGTTCGTTCCAATGACACCGCCATAAGATCCGCACCATCCGCAGAGTAACTTTTTGTGGATGCATTCCCACCTGGTGAGCCTCTCGTGCGTCGGGCCCATTAAACGGCAAATTTGTTTGTTAACAAGCCATTAATCTATAAATGCGCTTTGTCGCTAAAGTTGATTTTTCGGATCAAATTCCGGTTCTCTTCCAAACGCTCCGAGTCCTTATCAACGAACAAACGACTTTGTCTATATAGTCATTGACTTTGAGCTCCTATTGTAGGGGTGTAGGCCCAAATCCCTAACGCAAAATTTCTCCAAGTTTAAGTCTGTGAAAGGCCGACTTCTTATATAAACGGCGATAAATTTAATGCCTCAGGTTCACCTGTACACTTCCACGGACCGCCGCAATGTTGTCGGCCGATTTGGCGTTGCTTTGACGAATGGGTGTCTCGAATTTGGCCACCAAACGTTAGAGAGTCGACATTGAATGGCACCGCCACCGCGTCCGCCGTAAAAAGGACGCATTTGTAATGACAATTACCGATTTTGCGACCAGATGGGTCGGCTGGCAGTTTAGGAAGAAGCCAAAATGGCTTCCCCGTCCGCAGCTGACGGCAGCTTATCGGTTGCGTCATTGATTTAAAAAAAAAAATGGTTTTATCAGTTGTTCGCTCAATCATGTAACTTGTCACAGTGATTTGGCGTAATTAACATCAGACTAGACAACAAACATCAGCTAGCCGCAACAAGCTGTCAACATCGACTCATCCCAATTAAAACACCTCCTTTACTTCGCCTCTGTCAGAAAAATATGTTTCAAAAGTTGTACATCCTTTCCTGTTCATTTATTATAATTTTTTCGAGCTTTGCATCAATGTTAACCTTCTTGAATGACTACAAATCAGTAAATATAAAATTTAAAAAAACAAACCAAATAATCCACAAAACAGCGAAAAATTGCTCTCGATTCATAATTGATTCTACTGCACTTTTTCGCTTGGATTCGCAACACGAACTTAAATTTTGAAAAAAACAACTTTTAGTTATTAAAAACCACCCGGACACATTAAATGACTTGTATTCAAACGTTTTCTGGAGAAAAATAAATGAATTTCCGTTTAAAACTAACGAAATATGCGAAAAAATAAAATATTCGTGCGTAGTGACGTCAAACGACCGAAAAAATTCAGTTCATGTGGGCATATCGAACATACCCTCACACTTCCCATGCAAAGTCGTCTTTCAGTTTCCGTGCCCATGTAGAACTTGTGCGTTTTTTGTTTAAATGCCGTGCAGTGCAATATTAAAATTGAGAAAAAGTGCTGAAAAAGTATGTGTTTGGTTATGAAAATACGCTAAAAATTTGCGCTACTCTATGGAGAGTTTGTTGTAATAAAAGAAATTTACCAGTCGTGGGTAAAAATGGTACTATTTGTGAAAGTAAAATTTCCGTCCGCCATTTGTGGCTCTGTGCCGGAAGGTTTTTGGTTTTCATTTATTTATTTTCTCGTTTTCCAGTCGGTTTTGTGTTACGGACTTCGGTTTTTGTTTCTTTTTTTGTTTTTGGGGAATAGAATTTTGTGTGGTGAATTTCTTTTCGGTCTCGAATTCAGTGTTCGCTCGTAGAAATTAGTTAAAAAAATGTGCATGGTTCTCTTTACAAATGCAACCAGTGCGCTTCTGTGTTTGGGTGTTTTAGAAAATCATATCAAACACTTCCGTATCCGCGTGGGGATTTCAAATTCAAGAAAATCCTGTGGCGAATTCAAGTAAACAAAAGGTAAGCAAGTATTTTATTTAACAAAATTATAATGAGTAACTAAATTCCCATTCAATTCCCTCTGTCAAGGTAGAACTCATCGTGGGGCGTAGGGTGTGTCCAAGTCGTACCAAGCCTTTCATCCGCTTTGTCAGGGATGACGACGAATGATTCCTTCGAAATGGTGCTTGATAAGATTATTTGGGGGAGAGGGGACCAAGTTTAACAAAATCATTGCGGCCACAAGTGGGCCCATTTCCTCCAGTTAGAGCTCGCCCATTATACCGGACTGGATGGTGAATCCTTGTGAATCTTTGAGTAGGCTGTCAGATACGTTCCCTGCCTCGAGGTAGAGGTTACCGAAATGGTATGTTGACGTATGTTCTGATTAGGCAGTGACACAGAAAGTGTTCTGCTGATTCTTTCGCCTCGTTGCGTAGTCTGTAAGTGTTCTCTTGGGTATTATTCCCATGGTCATGAGGTTGTTTAGTGAGGTTTAGAAGTTCATTTCTTCTTATTATAGTTGGAAAGAACAATTGTCATACTACATTATGTGGGAGATATTTTTCATGAACATTTTGGCTTGTCTGTTTCTGTTGTCTGTTGAGACGTTTCTGCATGTAATTCGTGTGACGCTCGAATACAATAGGGTGGCCCATAACTAACTTAATGATTCATTTTATGAATAACTTTTTTCTTTCTAATTTTATTTAGCTTGGCCATTTATTAAGTTTTAGAGGGTTGGGGTCAAAATTCTTTTTACAAAATTCTGCGTTTTTAGCGTTTTTTCTCACGTTTTTTCACGGGTTTTTTTTTAACGTTTTTTGACGCGTTCTTACGGGCGTTTTTTTGTGCGTTCTTTAACGCATTTTTTGACGAGTTTTTTCGTGGGTTTTTTGACCCGTTTTTCACGCGTTTTTACGAGTTTTTTCGTGCATTTTTTTTCGCGTTTTTGTATGCATATTTTCGCGCGTTTTTTGACGCGTTTTTTCGTGCGTTTTTTACGCTTTTTTTGTGGGTTTTTTAGCGGCGTTTTTTCTCACGTTTTTGACGCGTTTTTTCGTGGGTTTTTTGACGCCTTTTTTCTCACGTTTTTTACGCGTTTTTTCGCTCGTTTTTTACGCCTTTTTTGACGCGTTTTTTGACGCGATTTTTCAGGTAAATAATAAATAAATTCAGGTCCCTCCCAACGCACTTCAAAAAACCCGATATTATTCGTTCGCAGATAATTTCCCTCAAAAGAGTCATAGTTGGATGAGGTGTGGCTCCATCTAGTTGGAACCACAATTCTCTATTTTTCTCTAGGTTTGGCTTTATAAAATGTCATAAATTTATGGTACAAGGAGCAACTGCCCAAAAATGCTTTGCCAGGACCGTCCAGACATGACCAACTGCTGAGAACGTCGCCTGGGGGAAGTTTCGGATTTTCCTCAATGGTCTCTTGCACCCCAGCAGTGTTCACATCATTCGAGGCCCACGAGGGGTTCCGGCACGCGGAAGATGAAAGACAGCTCCATGCTGCTGAAAACGCTGAACAAAATTCGTGAATTTTTGGAGCACTGGGCGCATTTCGAACATGAACGAAACTTCCATATAATGATCTCCGTGCCTGAGTAATCAAAACACGATTGAACAACTTTGGTTCTTTGTTCTGCGATGAGTCGTTCCATCAAAAATTTCCCATTTTTTGTCAAAGTTAATTCTAAAAAAAAACACGTAAACAAAACAGATATTCAATAATTAAGTCACATCGCTTTCATATGCGCCACCCTGTATACCACCAGATAAATGTCCAGAATTTATTTCTTAAATTTCTCCTCTCCTACTCCTATGTGGATTTCTGTCTATAGGATTTTACCTACTCAATTTATTCCAGAACTGAGTCTATTTGGCCCAGCACAACACAGAACAAGTTGCCAGCTGGTATTTTTTTTATGGCTCCTAAAGCTTCCTTTATGTGGCAGATGGCAGTATCATTTTTATATGCTGCCAGCAACCTGTAATACATCCATCTTAGGTAGATCATAAACAAGGTGTTTATTAGAATATGTGATAGTAAACAGAGCTTAAGTTCCCCATCGATGCCATGACTAAGAACGGTTGCGCTGTATCTTTCAGGCCAAACACATCCACAAATGAAATTAGCAAAAAGGCAATTATTGCAAAGTAAACATTGACTCGTGGATATAAAGAAAGATTTCTCTGAAGGAATTCCGATTTATATTCTGCCGATTTAACAAATGGAACATTGAGGAATATTTCCAGGCAAATATTATGCATCCGCACTGAAAAAAGATAACCAAAAGTTCATAGAAATGCCAGAACCAGACCTTGACTTGAGCCCAAATAATGTTATCCAAATCGCGGAGCTTATGAAACTATTTGCACAGCACTAAGGTACACACCGCTACGAGCGAGCAACCCACTTCATTTGTTGCTGTTCAAGTTTCTGTTTGGTAAACATGTTTTTTGCCCCTAAAATCCCAAGTGTTTCTAAATGCGTGTGCAAATATCAGAGATACCTCCCAAAATAGCTCATTTGAAGAAGGAATTGATTTACGGGCAGCTATGGTGTTGGGCAAGTCTATAGCTGGGTCTTGGAATAGTCGTTCCTTGGGCTCATGCGCAGTGATGCCAGATTACAAGATATATCTTCTTATTTTTCAAGATTTTTGAGCTCCAAAATGTGTACAAGATTTTTTACCTCGAAATCATCAAATTTCAAGATTTTTGATATCAACAACCTTTTATATCTAGCACATTTTAATTGAAGAAAACCGTTTTCTATTAATTCCATTACTATATATAATGCGAGTCGAACAGATCCCATGCACAATTTCTGTCTCACTAACGTTTTCATCAACTCTATAAGGAAACATGGATTTTAACGAATTAGATAAAATAACTTATGTAGCGCTTTTTCGGAAAAATAGTTTAGTATGTACTGAAACGGTTGTTGAAATTTTTATCTTTACAGAGGATTTGTTGAGCTTTAATGAACCGAAATTCTATGATCTTGATATAGGTAAGCAATGCAATTGTATTAGTTGTCAAAATTGTATTTTAAACAAAATTTTGAACAAATCTTGAAAAAATGATTTTTTGTTTCGGAAAAACAAGATTTTCAGATTTTTTATCTGTCAACAATGCTTATGCGAACGACCGATGTGACACATGTGACTTACATCTCTGAATTTTCAAATTCTCGGAGTGGAAAAGATCATTTCAAAAGAACCTGATAACACTTTGAGCAATTGTCGTACTCTTTCTGGTCATTCCTACGTCTTAGAGAGTTCTACTCGTTGACGAAAAAAGTTCATCTGGTTGGGGTATTTGAAGACGAAATTTCTTTCTATTAAAAGTTTAAAAACTATAAAGTTTTTTATTGTGGCATGATACAAATCGATTGTGGCCGATTGTGGCATGGGCTGTGTGGCATAGCGCGCCATCCTGCATGAACCAGAGGTCGTCCAAATCCATGTCTTCAATTTCAGTAAAAAAGTGCGTGCTTCATTTCGTCCAAAACTTCTTTTCAAAAACCGCACTGTTTGGGCTACACAGCACTCACTTTGGAAATAAGATTTCAATATTTTCCCACATTGTTCAAGCGTAAAGCGACTCATTTCGTTCCGCGGAGGTATGATACTGTCTTTCTGTTAAGATTTCGAGCGGGAAACAGCTGTCAGTGTCAAAATAACCTGTGGTTTAAGAAGAGACCACTAGATGGCCCACCATTTACATCACCCTCGTATGCAACTCATCCACGGTCTTTCTAATACGCAACTCTCCTCAAAACTTATTTCGAGTTGGGTGACTCGCTTCGCTCGTGCCAAATGCTTAAAGCCATACAGAGCGTATGAGTAGTATTCGTATAAAATGGCCTTGGGTGACATAGTTGCGAAAGGAGTTTCTCTGTATAGAATTAAGAAACGTAATAGAACACATAGAAATCTATGCTTGATGTCAGACCTTAGCTTTTTTAAATGAAACGCAATATGGAAGTCAAGTTTTCTAACCCTTACCAAGCAGCAGGGATTGAGGTTACACACTCGATGAAGGCAGCTTTACAGGCTCATTAAATCGAATGTTTCTTACAATAAAATTCTGTGTGACATGTTGCGCCGCGCCGGCCGTCTTCTTAAAACTAAAGCTTTTCGACATCAAAACAATTCAAAGGAACGAAAAGGCTAGCAATCGGGCCTCTCAAGCGCCTTCTACTGACAGTACACCTACTGATGAAATGGCAGAACATTTTTATCACAAATCGTCCGTCAGCATTGAAATTGACTGTCACTAGACACAGTGCTGCCAATTTAAAAACTAAAACTCTAATAAAACAGAAAATGTAGGACTTCCTGCGGTTCTCTGCGCTTGAAAATAAAGAGCTCAAAATATATTCCTGCACCTTTTTTGTATTAGATCTACCTACGCTCCAAATTTCAGCTTTGTATGCTCTGAATGCATACTTAGGTAGACGCGGTGGTCTTTCAAAGTCGAATTTCCAACGTTTGGTTGCCAAATTCGAGACAACCGATTCGGTAAACAATCAGCCAACAGCCGTACGTTAAAGGAAAGTCACATCAGCCGAGAATATTGCTGCGGTCCGTGAAAGTTTACATGAGACTACAAGGTAGTCAATTCCTAGCAGTGCACAAGAAGTCGGCCCTTCGCAGTCTTCAACTGGGCGAAAATTGCGTTGGGACTTGAGCCTACTCTTGTACTAAAGGGTCCGCCATCTAACTTTTTTGTTTTCAACTAGTGCTTATTTCGCGAATGGTAGCACTTAGCTCATGTCTGATTTGACAGATAATTAGTTTGATCCTTCCGCTGAACGAATATGGTTGTGTATACGCTTGAACAACGCTGGGAAATATTGCGACATTACTTTGAAAATCATGATCATCTTCGAAAATGAGCAAGGAGTGGCCGTTACAGTCAATGGCGATCGTTATCGGGCCATGTTGAACGAATTTTTGTTCACAAAAATTGAAGAGGAGGATATTGGCAACATTTGGTTTCAACAGGACGGCGCTACGTGCCACACAGCCGAAGCTACACTCGATGTTTTGCGCCCTGTTTTTGAAGACCGCATTATCAGCCGCAGAGCTGATGTCGTTTGGCCACCTCGGAGCTGCGATTTGACACCGTTGGACTATTATTTGTGGGGTGCCGTAAAAGATAAGTGTTACGCCGACAAGCCAGAGACAATTGACGCTTTAAAGGACAATATTCGTGAAGCCATTGGTGAAATACAGCTGCACACAATCGATAATGTGCTTAAAAATTGGACCGATCGTGTAGGCTACTGCATGGCCAGCCGAGGCAGCCATTTGAATGAAATTATTTTCCATTATTAACCGGAAGGATTGTACTTTCAAATAAAAAAAGAAATTTGAAAAAATATTCAGTAGTTTTTTTTATAGCATTTTCAAAAAAAAAGAAGTTATTTGGCGGACCCTGTACATCCAACTGACCCAGCCGTTTGTTCGCTGACTGGGCATGGGGGGCGTTTGAAAGAGGACCTCAATTTTGTCAGAAAAATCATTTTTTGCGACGAAGCGCATTTTTGGATGAATGGCTATGTTAATAAGGCAAGTTGTCGTATATGGGACGACGCCGAACCACACGTGGTTTACCAGTACAAAAAGTAAATTTTTTGTTCAAATTTTGGTCCGCCCGCGTCAGTGGTCTGTATTGTTTTAAAAATTACGACGGTGAGAACTTCACCATCGACGTCGAGCAATAACCGATTTCTTTTGGCCCAAATTGACCAATATGAAGTTAGACGACATCTGGCTCAAGCAGTACCGGACTACATGCCACACAGGAGACGCCACGATGGACATTCTGCTTGAACGATTTGAGGTTATGGTTTTCTCTCGCAGAGGTGACTTTGAATTTGCCACCAAGAGCAAATTCTTGATCAAATGGTCTTGACATGCTGTCTGACTTTCTTTTGTAGGTTTTCTTGAAGTCGCAGGTCTATGATAATAAGCCGCAACTGACCGAAGCCCTTAAAGCCATCGCTTAAATTCACCCGGAAACGGCAGTCATTCAAAATTTGACCACTCGGAAACGTCCCACAGGGAAGCCGCGGCCTACATTTGAACGATTTTATACTTCATACATTTGCTTTTCAAATAAAAAAAATTATTTCTCTAGTACTTCGCACACGGCCTGTTTTATTCACTTTCACCATTAACCCGTACTTATTTTTTTTTTTTTTTTTATTTATTTATTTATTTTTTATTATAAATACTTTTTCATCATTACAAATATTTCTACCCGCAAAGCAAAGTGATTGTGCTTATCTGCAGGTGGTTGTTTAGAGATTTGATATCGAAGTAATTTTAAAATATAAGTTACATATTTTTTTTAAATTTACTTTAATTTAGTTAGGTTTTAAGGAGTTCTTTTTGTTTTTTTTTTAATTTCAACAAATTCAAAATTTATTACTTTACAAAATGTAATTGAAGCAAATACCTTTTTAGCTCTTTTTTTCATTTCTTAAAATTTTAAAATGACTCCTAAAAATTGAGGAATTGCATTAACAAGATTCGGAATGGTACATCGTAGTTCTTGGTTTTCGTAAGTGTTGTACGTTTCCGGAACATCTAGCATCCCTTGAGCTCATCGTCTCGTGTTTAGCGTGTGGCGTATAGGTTGCAGAAAGCGCTGGTCATTCATGTAGTGTAGCAATGTTGTCATCTGGATGATTTCATTTACATCTAAAACTTTAAGAGATGAATTACTTGGTCTAACAATTTTAACAAGACCACGTTGTAAGTTTGATATCTTGTCCAAATGAGATTTCGCTGCGTTTCCCCAGGCCAGAATCCCATATCTTAGCGCGACTTACATTTACAATTAGCCCGTTATCATGGCACCAGTTGGATACATCGTTGAATTCTTCTTGTAAAATCTTCAGGTCAGAACTGAGGTACTTATGTTTCACAACAATTGCAATATCATCTGCGAAGGCATAGGCAGTACATTTTTTTAAATATTCGCAAAAGTTCGTTGGTACATATATTATAAAAAGAATAGGTCACAATTTGGAACCTTGCGGTACACCGTATTTGCTTGGATTTTCTTTGCTCACTGTTTCAGAAAATTGGACTTTTAGCGTTCTATCAGTCAGATAGCTCCTAAGCCAGTCAGCCAGTACGCCTCTTAAACCATTTCTGTTGACACTTTCCAACAGTTTGACGTGCGTTAGAGCATCGAACGCTTTGCTGAAATCTATAAATAGCACAAGGACGTGATGGCTTTTGTTTAGACTAGCATGAATCATATTTGTAAACTCCCCTAGTAAGGATCCGGTACTCTTATTTTTTTGAAAACCGTACTGGTTTGGGTGAAGCACTTTGTGTTTGGTCATAAAACTGTTTATTCGGCTAACTATTATTTCCTGCAAACATTTTTCAACAGATGACAAAATCGCGATCGGCCTGTAATTTTCAAAGTTCTTTTTTGTTCCGCCCTTATATGTTGGGCGAATGAGGCGACGTTTTCATCAGCTGGGGGACACAACATTGTTGAATACATGTTGAAACGCCCTCCAGTCAAAGTAAATCGAGGGCTCAAGTTGTGATTTATCTGCGGCCATTTCTCACACAGATATGAGTGAAGGCATTTGAAAAAAATTGTGGGTTAAATTGGAGAGGTGATAGACTATTAAGCCGCCACGTAAATAGCCATAGCCTTGACAATGAACGTCGAGAGCTTCTGTCCATCAGACCCTCATGAGCACTCACTCAGGATCTATTCTACACTTTACTCTTAATATTCAAGGCGCCACCTTAGATGGTTATATTTTACAGAACATCACAGAATCTATGTACAGAGAAATGTTTTGTTTAAGTCCAAACGATTCCTTTGAAATGCGATACAGCTTACAATGCAATCGATTTCGATGGCGCTTGCTACTGCACCCAAATTTTACTTAGCTACCTCCGACCGACGACGTGTGAAAGTTCAAATCAATTTGAAAAACTCCGGCCGGTGACAGTTTTATTGTTAGTGCGGTGTTGCAGCGAACCTACTTAAGGACCACCCGCTCAACTCTCTCTCTCTCTCTGCCACGGGCCACTTGGAGTTGGAATGCATTTTTCTCAAAAAATCTGCCAGATTCGTTGTATTTCCATTCGACGACAGCAATCGTTACATAACCGCATTGACAACTCATTCCAATTTTCAAGTCCTCTTCACAAACAAGGACTTGGATGTAGGATGTGCAATAAAGTTGCAATATGATGAATGCATTCCTGTCGGTCCCTTGTATATTTTTATTGAATTTCTCAAGTTCCTTCGGAGCATCCCATCCCATCAAATTTATGATGCGACAGAGGACGTTGTGCTGCAAAGAACGTTGCTCGGAAGGCGAATAGACAAGAGTTGGAGAGTGCGGGGGTGACGAACAGAAGGGTCTCTCATCTAAATAATTTGCGTCGTAAGCAGAGTTTTCCCCCACCCCGAAGTATACTCTCACACTGGCCACGGACAGGGGGCACCTGGGAGCTTGCAAGGGTACGGCTATAATATTTTCAATTGAACACACAAGGTCAATAAAATGAAAACCTCTGGGCCACGTGACTTTCGTAACAGCGCTGCTTCCTCTCGATGGATTTTGTTGCGAATTACCTAGTTAGGTATAAATACCATTCACCACGTGACTCCATTGAGAAGAAATGTTAGAAACACACAGGACACAACCAAACGACAGGTTACGCAACTGGTTGTAGTGGCGGCTTCATAAAATGTCAGACTGTGCTGTGTGACCGATTGTGTGTGGCAGTGACACGCTGCCACGCTTGGATGGGAGTGGGTTGAAGATTTGTGTTCATCTCCTAAGAATTGTATGTACAGGTTGGTAGACGGGTTTTGGCCAGAATGGTGTCTTTCGAGACTATTTCATTGGAAGAACAGCTATTGTCATGAACAATAATATATTCAAAGGGACAGCAGAGTGAGGCACCAACAATAAAGAAAACATTTTCCTACCTTAAGAGTGGAACGGTAAAGTTAAGCATGAATGCTCTGGGCCTGCACAATACAATGGAAATTATTTCATTCCTAATCCACACATCAAAATATATTGTTGCTTTATACACAACAATGAATTGCTAAAACTAGCTGTCTGAGTGATACCAGATCGTGGGTATTTTGCCTTTCAAAATGAGCTATAAGTAGGGATGCCAGATTAAAAAAATACGAAAAGGGGGACAACGTTAGTTTTCTAGGGGGGGGGGGGGCAAGTGTTCAAAAAGGGGGACAAATATTTTTTTTTATTATTGAACACCAGAATCAAAAAAATATGAATTAAAAATAGTTTCGTTAGATACATATATGTAGGTAGATATTTTATTTTATTTCTACATATTAGGAAAAAGCATCAAAATTGTTATATATACAAAACATACATTCATACTTTATTAAAGAGAAACAAAAGAAAATAAATAAGTATTCAACTAAAAAAAAATTAATGAAAAACAAAAATAACGACATTTTCAACAGAATGTTTTCTCTTATTGAATTTTGACTTATTAAGGGGGACAGTAGTTTGTGTTAGGGGGGACAAACAGCATTTTTGTATGAAAAGGGGGGACATCTGGCATCCCTAGCTAAAAGGGCAAAAAGTAGGGTTGCCATATTAAAAAATACGAAAAGGGGGACAACCTGAGTTTTCTAGGGGGAAAAGTGTTCAAAAAGGGGGACAACATTATTTTTTTGGAACACCAGAGTCAAGAAAATGTGAAATAGTAATAAGTTTCATTAGATACACATATAGGAACATATTTTATTTCATTTCTAAATATTAGGAAAAAGCATCAAAATTATTTATGTACATATTTTATTTAAGAGAAACAAAATAAAATAAAAAGTAAATAAATAAGTATTCAACTAAAAAAAATTAAGTATAAAAAAATAATAATAAATAAATTATTGAATTTTGACTTGATAAGGGGGACAGTGGTTTGTATTAGGGGGGACAAACAATATTTTTGTATGAACAAGGAGGACTGTCCCCCCTAAAGGGGGACGTATGGCATCCCTAGCAAAAAGGGGCGTTTTTTATCTCTTGGAACAAGAAAAAAATAGAGTATTTTGTTGTTGTTTAACGTGGGCATGGTCAAAAATGTCATTTTTCGGTGTTTTTGACGTGTATTGTGGGCAATTCAGTCGGAAAAGTCTGGTATCACCGCACGGAAAGAAAGAAAATCACCTATTGCAAAATTTTGAGTTGCAATTTACGATGTATATATTTGTCGCAAATCACAACGAAGTTTTCATGGATTGATACAAAAATTGGTAATTTGACATTGAAAACGGCGGAGAATACCAAATTCTGTTTGTTGAAATTTACGATTAGAAGTATCAATTCGAGCTTCTGTTATTTGTACTGATTTGCGAGATTGTTTGGCGCAATTTACCACTCTAATAGGTCAATTTCTCAAACACCACTTTACAATCTCAAATTGCAAAAAATATTTGGTGATTTACCAACACATGTAAATTAAGATCATAAATTGACGTAGAGAAATCGAAAATTACAAAATATTTTTTGTAATTTCCATGGAATCAACTACCTGATGTGTGTAATATTTTTATGCACAGTCCACAGTCCATGTACCTATCGAAATCCTTGTTAGTCCTTTCTTTTTATGGATGAATGTATGTAGGTATGTGGTATAGACAGCTGCTATCATGAAGCCAAATCTTCATTGTGCACATTGTGTGGCGGTGCAGAGACAGGCAGTCGGTATTCAATCTTTGCTTAAAGCAGTCGAGTTAAAGTTGTTTAAGTATAACTAATTCGTATTGATATGTTGTGTACTTCTAATTATACAGCATTCTGGAATATAATATATAGTAAGTACCTATTGAATAATTCCAAAAACGCCAAAGTTTGCATATAAATCTGTATTTTTTTTAGAATTTAAATGTCGCTATTAGAAAAGAAATATAAGAAATTGGAATGGATTCTAAATTATGTAATCGAAAAGAATTGTAAAGGTTCGTCTCAATGTCAAGTTCATCTAAATATTTTGTTTGCATTTTAAATTTCAGCATAGACCAAAAAACCATCCCAGACAAATCCCGTTGTCTCCGGACGATATGGCGCCGTATGATTTTCTTGGATATCGGGAGGAAAAAGAATTATAAAATATGACTCTTAATATGTATTCGAAAATAACATAATTAATAAAACTATGAATTTTGATTTGTAAATCACAAGATATAAGTTGCAAATTGAGAATAAAGTTTTCTAATTTCACGATAAAATATTTTCAATTTAATATGGTGATGCCTCAAATCACCACTCGAGAATCGTAAATTGCAAAATATGAATTGTAAAATGATAAAAATAAGTTGCAATTTACGATTGAAAATTTGTAAATTGCAACTTCTGAAGTAGTAAATGTACCCCTGGTAGGTTTCTTCCCAATGCGCTAGCTACCTCTCGCGAATATCTGAAAAATATCAGAGGCTAAGACTGTCATGAAAGATCTTTTCAATTGGCAGTTTGGACTCGGCATAAAATTGTAGATCCCTTCCATTCGCTCCAAAAATGAAAACTTTCACAAAATGATTACAACGAGTCTTGTTGTCCTTGAAAATAAAGCTTACGTGCAGCCGAGATCCACAGATCTACATCCCTTTAGACAACACTAGCTCCTGGGAAGGGAAGTGTGTTGGATCGAAAATAAAATCAAGCTTGAGTAAGATTGATTTAAATGTTGGCGACCCCTGCAAAATAAAAACCTTTTATAGGCCACCTAGCCAGGTATGCTACCGGACAAATTGACGGACGCATTATACCCTCGCGTGGAGTTCGTCTTTTCGTTATTTTTCGTGTACTTTGAGTGATGCAAAAACAAAACTGACTGTTATAACCAGAGCCAATAATAGTTATAACAGTGATTCGGGCGACTCTGTCTGAGTGCTGTGTCCCCCCTTCAGATACCGTGTTCTTTAAGTGACTTGTCTACACTCGTTGTCGTCGCCGTCGGTTCCTACCCTAGCACCAGCTACCGCTTCTTGGGACGATGATGTTGGGGCCAGTGTTGCCAGACACTTTCTGACGGAATATGCTAAATTAAGAAATAAATATGCTAAATTATATGGAGGAATAAAACAAAATATGCTAAAGCTTAAAACAACAACTTTATTAAGAAAGAAAAAAAGTTGAAAAAAAGTATTAAATATACGTATACAACATATTTATCTGTCCATTTAGGAAGAAACTTATATTTAATTGAGCAGCAATTCACGGCTCACGGGCAGTTGACTTTTGATTTGATGTATATTTTTAATGTTTGACACTTTGACAGCTAATACTTCAAATCGGCAAATTGTCATACAAATTTTCAGTAATGCCGAATACAGAAAACAAAATATAACACGAAGGCACGAAAATATTCCTAAGATGGGTCTTTGCATTTCTTTGCTGAAAATTTTAAATAAACTTGATGCATATAGCATATTTTATTTATACTTACATATATGCAATTTAGAGTTTAAATATGCTAGATTTCGCTTCAAAAATGCTAAAATGTCACCACTGGTTGGGACAAGTCGATCTGGCGTCTTTCTCGGTCGCAACTACAGTTACTTGTGCGCGACCGTCAATTGTGCTAACTCTTGCAGTCTTGCAGGTATTCCATTTGCCACAAAGGCAGCTTATTGTCAGTCACAACTACCGCTATTCGGGAGCGACCATCGAAGATGAGGAATGTGCGAGCCATTGTGCAACAGGGTTGTTGGACAATAATTGCTTTGGTGGCTCGTTGTCGGTCGCAACTACCGCTATTCGGGAGCGGACGTTGTCAATTAATGGCAGGTGCTATTCAAAATAAAGTGGGAATGGTGACTTTGGCTTGACACCTGGTGTGTTGTGTGTGTACAGCACTGCGGTTTAATGGTTTAAGCGGTGTTTGCGTGATGCTCTTGATATTCTGCATAACGAAGACCAGTTATTTCTTATACAAAACTAAACATCCGAATTTGTTTTTGAACTACTTTTTTTACTAAATAAAAAAAAAAAATGATTTTGAGTGATGGAAATCTTTATTTGGACTTTTACAATTTGTTCTGTTAAGTGGAAAAGATGATATCTGTTAAGTTTATACACATTTGTGCCCGTTTTATCACATTTTCCATCACTTTGCGCAAGATTTGCGGTGGCAACCGTTCGCATTCTTGTCGAATATTCTCCTTAAGGGCTGCGATTGTCTGAGGCCCGCGATTTTAAGTAGCCCCAAAGAAAGAAGTCTGGGATGGTTAAATCGGGCGATCTTGCTGGTAATGCCAAATCGCCAAAACGGGAAACTATATAAGCAAATAGGAAACGCTTCCTTCTCAATATCCATTGTGGCTCGTGTTATGTGTGCGGTTGCACCGTCTTGTTGAAACCAAATGCTAACAAAGCCCCGCACATCCTATTGCGGCAGTAAGAAGGCGTTTATCATGTCCCTGTAGCGTCAGACCGTATTGACGATGGTGTCCTCAAAGCAATATGGCCCAATCACACCTCCCGCGTGAACGCCGCTCCGCACAGTGGCTTTGAGTTGATGTAATGGCACTTTGCATCCCACGCGCATTTTCAGTGCTCCAGAAACGGAGATTTTGCTTATTGACGTAACCGCGACACGATTTTGAAATCGACGTCGAAATTCACGCTGCGCTAAAACCAGCGACCGATTATTGCGGAGTATAGCGCTCCCTTGCGTGTCTATTTTATACTGCAGCTGTTTAGTTCACAAATGTCGAATATGATTGACGTATGACGGCATTTGCAAAAACTATATAATCTTCCGATAGGGTGATTAATTTTGCTCCACCTTGTAGGTTGATGTTGGATGATAATGGTAATTGGGAGAGCATGGAATTTGGTAGTTGATTATTTCGTTATGCAGGGGAGATAGCGTGTAAGTTCAGTCCAGTACCTGCATATTTGGTGGGGGCAAAACCCCCATTTATTTGGCTTATGACAAGCTACAGCGACTTAAGCTAACTTAAGAATTAAACCTACAAGGACTAAAAGCTAGGGCTTAAAAATAAGGATGGTGAAGGAGGTCAGTTTTAAGGGAGTAACTACTGCGGTTGAAGTCTATTTGAATTAACCTTCCACAGCATACGGAAGATTGGTTCGTTTGAGCCATATGAGGTGCGGTGAATTGGTAAACAGAAGAGACGAGGGCAGCGAAGATTCCGAGGGTTAGTTAGTTAGGAGCTTGAGCTATAAAGAGAAGTACAGTCGATGAAGCCTGAGAGCAGCCGGTGAATAAAGAGAATGTCTGCTACGTCCCTGCGTTCCTCAAGGGTATTGAGGTTAATAAGTTTGAGACGGTCTTGATAGGGAGTCTTGAAATACAAAGCGAAAATATTTCTCCCTTGGCTAGCATTTCTTCCTGGTTGCTTTGTTTTCCCATTAAACTTTGGGGCTTGTTATTTTCGGTAAAGGAAAATTGATTTCCTTCGTTTTTTAAAGTGCAGGATACGAGAGGTAGACCTATACCTAGCATTCTTAATAAATTTGTACAGTATTGGCATTTGGCGATTGTTTTATATTATGCACAGTTAATTTTTCTTGTTTCTTAACTTAAAATGTATAAAACCTTTTTTGTTAAATAATAAAAAGGGCGGCTGACCTTATGAGACATTTTTTTTATGGTTAATTTTTAGCTCAGCCCCTCTGGCTGATTTTGAAGATTACGTCAATTAATTTTTCTCATAACTGACTGTGCAAAATTAATGGAAACTTTAGTCTTTATTGACTTCCGAAAAAATATCAATCAATTCGCTTGATTTTTTAGTAGGCAGCACCCTGTAACCTTTGTGGTAGAAAAATTAGGGGCTGACTATGAAATACGCGGTTCCTTGAAACGTTCGGCAGTTATCAGCCTCCTGTTTTTATAAAAATGCACCAATTAAATTGGGGCTACTGAAAACCTGCCAAATACTGGAACCAAGGGGCCGACTACTCAAAATTACGAGCTCCTGCAATTATTTTGTAAATAGGTTGCATGAGGTAAAACTACTAATAAAAGTATTTTCCTATTTATTCATTTCGAACACTCAAAGAAACTAATTATTCGATTAAATAGTTGAACAAGGAATTTTCAAAGACCAATAAAACAAAAAAAAAAGGTAAAAGGCTGACTCCTGGTTCTATCACCTTCACCAATATAAATTTTGCATGCAACAGAGGTTACCTTTTGCAGTACTCAGTGTCAGCGTCCATGTGAAAACATCTTGTTTCTGCCTTCACAAAAATTGGGGTATTCAATATTAATAATGTCAATATTAATCAACTTTCTTAAAGGACAATTCAAGTAAAACTGACATACAAAGGGACTGCCTTCCATTGTCCACCCGACTACGTCCAAGGTGCAATTTGGCAAAATCAAGTGCAGCCACTTATTGCACTCATATAACTCAAGGACCATAAAAGTCGGAAGCAAGCTCACGGCAAAACTAGTTAACACTGAAGGAAAAAAACCAACAAGCCAAAATGTGTTTGAGTGCATCAAGTCGATTGACAGATTCCATTGTTTGGCGATAATTAACGAGTAACACTGCAAAGTTTAGCCAGTTCCAATAGAAAGAAAGGGGAAATAATTGAAAATTTCCCAAGAATGGCGGGACTCCTTTGAATCCAGCTCTGTTGAACTTTTAAACTGTTTTTCGTCCTTTTCTACCACCATCTCAAAGGTAGTGGCAGTGTATATACCCACCCACACGAGGTTGCTGCAATTGGGGCATTCCCCTTTTTGTCTGGCGTCGAAAAAGAAATCAGAGATGAAATTGGATCTAAATTGCTTTAATTCGTCGATTTTCCTCTTTCTCTTAGCTGAATGTGATAATTTGTTTGAAAGGGAATTGTTTTGTAGTGGTTTTTAAAGTCAGTCCTTGGTCATTGTGATTTGTGACCCTTGCAAGGTATAACAGTATTTGCAAGTGGCATGGAAATGGATTTTCTTTGGTGTCCATCCTTCTTACTAATGGACTGAGGGAGTACCCAGCTTACGACTTTCAACTGACTTTACAATTGTGTTGCATGGAAGATGATATTGCAGTGGAGATGAAACTTATTCAATGAAATGGTTCTTTTTATGTAAATTTGCAGCCCTCGAGGGGGGAAGCCTTTGAAAGAAAGTTTCATGGGAAATTGGTCATTTGAATGATGTTTCCCTTTAAAGCTGAACGTTTAAGTCAGTGGGAAAGGACATTGTGGTTTTTCGATGGAAAGCTCAGAGCTGAAAAGTGTTGAAACTGGGTTAACCAATTCTTGGTATGAGCCTTGATACTTACCTGGGAATAGCCTGGGACCGAATCACCACATTCTTCATGGACAAGCTATATACGAAACTATGCCAATTTAACACAAACAAAAAATGCCAGGTTAGGTAAGGTTGAAGTGGCTGTCGACACATTATAAGGTTCCTTGTAATACTATATAAACCTATGTACTTAATTCTTCCTCCTCGTTGAACCAGTTGGAGCTTCTAATGAATCGTAAGGGATTACGATTGTTTTTTAGATCGTTTAGTTCATTATAGAAGAACTCTCCCAAATGGAGTTTTCGCCTTTGTGAGAGAGCCGGACAAGTACAGAGAAGATGGAGAATAGTTTCTTCAACCTCCTCGTCAAAACAGCTTCTGCAAAAATCGTTAGATAATACGCCAAACCTTTTTGCATGCCTGCCTATAAGGCAGTGTCCTGTGATGACGTACATTTTAGCACTGATATGCTTCCTATCGAGGGAGACCATAGATGACTAGAACGTTTTAGATCCAGCTTTGGCCAGATCTGTTTCGACGCTAGACATGTCGAGCCAGTTGTCCACCTAAGATTTGATCTTTCGATAGAATCCAGCTTTAGTGTGATTTTACAAGTAGCGATTGGGATACCTAAGGAATCCTTATCTGGAAGCATAGGTAGTCTTGTTCCGTTTTTGGCGAGTTCATCAGCTTTACAGTTACCTGTGATGTCCCTATGTCCCCTGCTCCACCATCTCTCTGAGAGACGAACGACAGTCTTGGGCTGTTCTTGAATTAGTAGAGACTGATTCCAGGCACTTAATAGCAGCCTGACTATCCGAGAAGATACGGATATCTTTAGTAGATATCACGTTCAGCCAAGATAAGACTTATTTTATCGCCATTATTTCTGCCTGAAAAACGCTACAGTGATCAGGAAGACGGAAGGAGAGACTAAGATTTAGTCTGTCGGAGAAGAAACCGCCACCAGCACCGTCCACAGATTTTGAACCATCTGTGAAGAAATGGATCGATTCATCATACAGGAAAGCTTTCTCCTCCCAGAATGATCTAATGCGGGAATGGAGACCTGGAAGTTTCTGTCAAATTTTAGTTCTGGTGCGGTGTAGTCGATGTTTCCTGGAAGGTTCTTGATGTTGTTCACGATAGCGGCATGGCCAGTTGTTTTGCTGGTCCATTGTGAAGTAGCTTTGAGGCGTACAAAAAATGTTACTGAATTCAAAACCAGCAAAGTCATCTTATAATGATGTGGGGTGTCTGGTTTGAGCTCGGGCCAGACACTCACAAAGTCAATGGAACACTGTTTCACTCTGGTTGGTTTTAGCGCGGCTACGGCAGTGCGCGATCTAGTTGGTTGTTTTGCTTTGAATTTTATCTCTTGGTAAAACTCTTTTCTCTTCATAAAAGTCGATATTCTTTTTGCCTTTGTCAAGTCAAGTCACTTTCTGCAGCGTCGCTCTATAGTTGGACATTTTGGTCTTCATCAAACACATCAGTTGAGGTGTCTCCCATGGCATTGTGGAAGGTCCTGACCTCTAATAGCTGCAAACATGTCGGGGTTGCTCACTTGAGGTATCTACTATCGGGACTATTGCCGATACTGTTTAATCTGCCGTAAGTCCTCCCACTAAGAGGTTCATGTTAAAATTCTGAAACTTATTCAGCCAGTCAATTTTAACAGACCACTTAAGCATGGGCTTTTTTTGAACTTTCTCCATTACGTAGTAAGAGCAAGACATTGTATTCGTACAGAATTTCGAACTCGAGATGTAAATCAATTCTGACATTACGATTATAGAGGAACTCAAAAAGGTGGGTCGCAAAATTCTGTCCGTCTGCCCATCTATCTGCATGTCCCGAGGCCTACAGCCTATTCGGCTTCCCGGATTTCGTTCAAACTTCGGATTTGCTCAGTAGCCTCAATATTAATGGTACTTCCCATAGAAAATGTTCATACCAGTTTGATTTGTTTGAAAACGGCTCTAACGATTTTTACGAAAATGGATATTTAAGCTTAAGTAGGTGAGATTAACATGACTGCATACTCAGTTTTCCGCTAAAAAATCGAATAACGTTACTTTTGAAATTTGGACATATCTGGAAAACGGTCCATACGATTGTAACAAAAATTGACTTCTACGGTAATATGGTCATTTATAACTCAATAGCAAGCTCAGTTTTTCTCTGTATTATCGTAAAAGGGATTTTTGAAAAAAATCTGTTTTTAAAAATTTAGTTTTCTTTAGTTTAAATGAAAACCGCAATAAAGATTTTGACCAAAATGCAAACTTAGAGTGAAATCGATGTTTTCAAAATTATTGCGTCCTTTATTTCAATTCGAATCACCCAAAACCCTTATTTCAAAAACTGCTCATATCTGGAAAATCCCATTTTCGGTTTCGATAAAACCTTTAAAATTAAGTATGTACCTAATGCTAACATCCCAAACAATAACAATGTACTCGGTTTTCAGCTAAATAAATAAGCAATAGTATTTTTCTTTAACTAAACATTGCAATATTTGGCACTTCTAATAAAAATGCAATTACAGCTACGCAAAACTTATTTTTTGCAAATATAACCCACTTCTTCTTTTTTCAACCATATTGCATATGCACCTTAAAATAATGCCAACCACTTGAAGCTTACACAATCAGAAACTCCAAGGAAATTTGCACACCACACAAGTCCATCGGGATATTTAGTTTATAACTGCTAATGCAAATTCAGAAACAAATCTCTGAAAACTTACATATATATCTATGTAAAGATATCGGTCTTTCACGAACCCTCTGCTTTCTATCACAAACACCTTTAACCAGCGCAGCGTTACTAATATATTCCAGTCAAAAATTAAAATATCAGAAAACAGAAAGTCCTGCTACACTTTGCCTTGTACTCAAAAATCTTGTCAAGTGTAAGAGCTTATAAAATAGTGCAGAGTAGGCGCTTATAACTTCTTATCCAGAATTTGCTTTTTAATTTTATTTAACACTATTCCTTTTCCTATATTCTATGCACCGTTTCTTTTATCTAGCATTGTTTCTCAAATTTTAAATAAGAAAACAATCAACCAAGCTTTTGATGAACGAGAAAGCTTCGTTCGACCCAGTCGTGCACCTTATTTTTTGATATATAAGTCAAGCAAGTCGATAATGAACAAGACTGTTGGAACCCAGTTAGAACTTAGAGTTGCCTACAAGTACTCATACATCTCCTAACCTCCAAAAGGTACCTATAGCCCGAGAGTACCCGTAGTACCATAGTACCCGTTCCACACAGCCAGCACTCAAATACTTTTGCAAAACTTTAAAGGGTCCTACCCGCGGTAGAGTTTCAGTTGTACCATCTGTCCACTGTCCTATATGCTGTATTCACCTTCCACTTGGTACTCGATTCGCATTCATAATACCCAGCCCCTGTGCCAAAACGGTCACTTCCGCACATTTCGTATCTTGACCTATTCAATGCCAAACGGTGCACACCATCCCAGCCTTTTGTACGATATTGATATACCCACTCGTAAATTTATGAATCCCATTTCCGGTGTCACATAAATACGTTATCCCCCGCAGGAGTGCTGTGAAACTTTACCTAGCTATACCAAAGTGATATAATCGCAAGGGAAGCAGTACACGTTTTCAGGTTTGAACCCTCAGCGGAGAGATCTCCATATCCTGAATGCGAAAGTTGGTCATTTCAGTTTGCCGTCGGAATGTGGGTCATCTAAAACTTGTCCTCATCGCTAAGCAACTAGCACGTGAGTGCACACAGCACATGTATACAAGCATGACCAGTCCATTCCATACTCGCAGCGTTTCGTCTGGAGCCTGTTCCACTTTGAATTGAGAAGGCATATACCCTTATCCCTCATTCGCATTGTTATAGAGAGTTTCAATTGGGCAAGTCTCTCACAGCGATGATAGTTGATGCCATAATAGAACTCTCCATTGTAAGGTTTCAGAGTTGAAGGACACGTCTAATAGTTGGCTAAGGACGTGATTATGTGGTGCTGGCGATAAAGGAAATTGCGTGGTACCTCAACTTCTCATGAAACGGAGAACTGAGTGCAGCACTCTCGAGAAGTTTGAATCGTTTTTATGGGAAACTTCCAAATGAGTAAGTTGTTAGCAGAGATGGTGCACTTTACGGTTGAGGACATATTTTAATTGTCCGCATTAAGACGCGGAGAGGGATGATTTTGGAATAAAACTGGGTATAGAGAAGGTATAGGGGTATCTGCGGATGGCGCAATGGGGATTTTGTAAGAGATATGGAAGTGGATGGTAGTGCGCGCATAGAATGGCTCATTATGAAAGGATGCAGCTCAGAATGTGTCAGAGAAGATCAGTGGTTGCACTCCTGGCGAGTGTTGAATTGCGGATTGCAGACTTTTCTGCATAATAAACTTCTCATTTTATCTTTCTTTGGAACCGTATTGCGTGGGTATATTGGTCTCGTCCTTGGAACCGACTTGCTACTGTTAGAACTGACTGGCTGAAAGAGTCTCAGAAGTCTAACATGAAGCTCTTGGTGGGAGGACGTCCGGCAGATTAAACAGTATCGGCAGTAGTCCCGATTCTAGATACCTCAACCTCGACATGTTTGCAGCTATAAGAGGTCAGGATCTTGTCTTAAATGAAAATAAAGAGATGAATGTGAAGAAGTTATCCTTTGTGGACTAAGGGCAGCTTAACATCATCAGAGTGGGCAGTAAGTTTAACAGAGTTTGGATTTGAACAGACCTTTTGAAGAAAAGAAGATGTTATCCGGAGACTATTCCTACGAGGTGCCTTTTATGAAGAATATAGGCCTGTACTGAATATAACGTTATTGATTTTAATGTCAAAATAAGCAAGGCAAGGCATTATTTTCGATACAATCGGAAAGCATCCTAGATGTTACATATTTTTGAGCTGCCTTCTACAGAGCCTCGGACACACAATTTTACTATAGCCAAAGGCAGAAATGCAGCTCTTAGACGCGACAAGAGCGAAGAAATACTTTGAGCAGATTCAAACTTGAACAGCTGCAATTCTGCCACAAGCCACCACATCATTTGGCAACTGCGAGTTCCTAAACGAAGATCGGTGGCATCGGTGCCGCAAAATGTTTCCTGTTCATTTAATTTTTTTTTACCTTCTTTTGCTTTTAATACAAATTTATATAATTGCTTTGAATTATATAGTTTTATTTAGATTTTCTCCTCTATCTTCTATTTATTTTATTTAATTTTATTTCCTAATTAGTTGGTTGCCCAAAATGCTGTTATTCCCTTTTTCAGGATGTTTTGTAAATGTGCACCTTTTATGTTGGTTTGAATTTCTTGGTAATAAACTAAATTTGTTCTTTACTTTACTCTTAATTTTTTTTTCAAAGTAAGGTAATCTATTTGATACCAAGTCTTAAGATACTTAAGCCACTTTACCTTTTGAGTAAAGAATTGTAAGGGCAGGATCATGCCGATAAATTTCCATTTTGTTTTATGTCGACGCACACCAGACGCATCAAGAAAACAAAACGTTTTTTGTTGTTGTTACATTCTCTGTTTCGCTTGGTATGTGTTAAAATGAAAACACGTGTTTTTACGAATTTTTACTAATTCATACGTTCCTTAACTCGAAAAGTTCGTAAAAGAGAGCGTCATCGAGAGAGCGAGAAATTACCCCACCACTGAGAATCTTACGAATTTTTACTTAACAAACTTCTTGGTGTAAGAGTTGAAAACGCTGTCAATTAACAGCTGATTCGAAATTTGTTGTCCTATTTGACATATGCAGTGGTATTCTTATGAGAATAAGCAAACCAGACCAATTAAAGTTGTAGTAAAAAAACTGCATTTCTCATGCTCACCCGAAAGCATTAAAAACGAATTAAACCATAGAGGTTTTAAAATACTGGAAGTAGTAAATATGCTAAAATCTAAAAGCAAAGTACCGCTTCCAATGTTTATGCTCAGTTTCGAACATGACGAAGACAAAGAAAAAATATATGGCATTAAAAACATACTTGGGATGAAAGTTGAGATTCATACTTTACGTAAATCCAAATTAGTGCCCCAATGCAAAAATTGTCAAAGATACGGGCATACACATAAATACTGCAGCTCAAACCCAAGATGTGTAAAGTGTGCAGGAAGTCACCACACCAAAGAATGTGTGAAGAAAAAGGACGAACACCTTAAGTGTGTAAACTGCAATGAAAGCCATCCTGCTAACTATAGAGGATGCTTAGCTGCAAAAGAAATACAACTTGCAAAAGATAAAAAACAAAAGAAACCGCTTAAAAGCTCCAATAAGGAAGCACAAAAGGCCAAAAAGGACTCACAAAAGAGCCCACAAAAAGAAAAAGCGAAAGATCAAGGGATCATCAAAAAGAACGCAATACAAAACACAGCGGGCCATAAAATGTCCTATGCTCAGGCAGCATCAAAAACAGTACAAATACCAGCAGAGAAAGCCGTAAAACGCAAAACAGAGCCACACACTGTAATGGAAACCCTCATGAAAAAAGTCCTAAATAGGATTGGTTCCATGGAAAAAAACAATAAAATGATATTAGATAGAATATCGTTGCTAGAGAGTCAGAACAGCAATAAAAGAGCTGTACCAAAAAGACAAACATGATGAATAAAATCAAAATTCTAGAATGGAATGCTAATGGTTTCGAGAATCGAAAGGAAGAGATACAAGTGACTCTCGATATAAACCAGATAGACATATGTCTTATTTCAGAGACGCACTCCAAAATAAATTCTGACCTTAAACTGAAGGGATATAAATTATATCACTCCCCACATCCACATAACTGCGCAAAAGGCGGGGCTGCAGTGGTAATAAAGAATACGATTGATAAAGAATGAGATTGAGGAAAATTCCAATCATGTGCTATCCAAGGAATTTCCATATGCATAAAAACAAGCAGTGGCCAATTATCCGTCGCATCAGTATATTGCTCTCCTAGCTATATAATAAAGACGAGTGATTTTAAAAACCTTTTCCGCATATTTCACAATAGATTAATCGTGGGAGGGGATTTTAATGCCAAGGGGATTTTAATACCAAGAAAGAATTGGGGATCTAGACTAACAAACACTAGAGGCAGAGAACTTAATAAATGTATTAAAGAAGATGGCGCGAAATACCACCTACTGGCCAACAGATAGGAATAAAACCCCAGATCTTGTCGACTTTTTTATATCTAAAAATATATCCTCAAATAAAATTAATGTGGAAGAAGGCCCTGATCTTTAATCAGATCACTCCTCAGTACTTCTTACACTTGGCGATAAAATAATGATAAAAGAACAAAGTCCAAAACTTGTTAATAGACTGACTGATTGGAACTACTTTCGACAGATGTTGGAAGAAAGTATCCAACTATCATCAGCTATTCAAAGTAGACGAACTAAAAAAAGAAGTGCAAATACTATCACTGAACATACAAAATGCTTCATGGGCAGCAACTCCTAAAACAACAAAAAAGATTAAGCAAAATTCTTACCCTCCCGAAATATATGTGAAATCATTACACGAAAGAGGAAAGCTAGAAAGCGTTGGCAACAGACAAGGGCGCCAAGAGACAAAACCACACTAAACAACTTGAATAATAAGCTCAGAAATTCTATAAAAGAATTCAAGAATGAGTCTTCAAAAAGTTACCTTAGCAGTCTTACAAATGATGCTAGTACCGACTACTCGCTCTGGAAGGCAACAAAGAAAATGAACCGACCAATAGCCCACATTCCTCCAGTAAAAACCAAAGAAGGTAACTGGGCAAAAAGCAGCCAAGAGAAAGCAAACACTTTTGCAGAGCATCTTGAGGACGTCTTCAAACCCTATGAAGATAAAAGTTACCAAGGAATCGAAGAAAGGTGCGAAGAAGATCGACCAATCCGATCGGTAACAGCTAAAGAACTTGCCAAAGAAATTAAAGAAAATATAAATATAAAAAAGGCCCCAGGGCTTGATCTGATTACAGGGGAAATCTTAAAACAATTCCCGCAAAAAGGTCTAAAAAAACTAGCGCAGATTATAAATGCTGCATTTAAGTTGAGATATGTGCCAAGCATGTGGAAGGTCGCGGAGGTAATAATTACACCAAAACCAGGCAAACCACCAAGCCAAGTAACCTCATATCGCCCAATATCGGTACTACCAATATTGTCAAAGTTATTTGAAAAAATGCTGGAAAAACGCCTGCAAAAAATAATCGATGAAAAATCGCTAGTCCCAAATCACCAATTTGGATTTAGAAATAAGCACTCTACAATTGACCAAGTGCATAGAATCACAGATAAGATCGAAAATGCATTTGAAGAGAAAAATGTGTGCTCTACAATATTCCTTGATATAGCACAGGCTTTCGATAAAGTCTGGCACAAAGGACTAATTCACAAGTTACAAAGGCAACTGCCGAATCAGTATTCGGCCATTCTGGAGTCTTATATATCAGGTCGATTCTTCAGAACTAAACAAGAGACAGAGTACTCAACATTAAGAGAAATTAAAGCTGGTGTTCCACAAGGCAGTGTGCTTGGGCCAGTGCTATACCTCTTATTCACTAGCGATCTGCCTGAAAGTGGAGAAACCACTATAGCAACTTTTGCAGATGACACTGCTGTACTTTCTGTCGGAGCAACTGTTGAAATAGCAACAAAAAAGCTCCAAAGAGCAATAAACCGTATCTCAGAGTGGACTAAAAAGTGGCAGATTAGATTAAATGATCTAAAGTCTGTCCATATTAATTTTACGTATAAAAACGTACCACATATTCCAGTGTACATAGACAACAATGTAGTGGAATACTCAAATACTGCCAAATATCTAGGCATGACTCTAGACGCTAAACTGCGTTGGAAAACGCATGTAAAGAAAAAGAAAGACGAGTTGAACATGCGATACAGTAAAATGTATTGGCTTATTGGGAGATACTCATCCCTTTCCAAATACAATAAGCTATTGCTATACAAGCAAGTTCTAAAACCTGTATGGACCTACGGGCTCCAGTTGTGGGCATGCACATGCCAAACAAATTTACAAAAAATTCAAATCTTCCAAAATAAAGTACTAAGGAACATAGTTAATGCACCTTGGTACATACGTAACGCTGATCTTCATAGAGATTTAAATATTGAAATGGTTGAAGACGAAATTAAAAAAAGTTGCTCAAATGCACAGACGTAGGCTTCTCAACCACGTTAGCTTAGAAATGACCGAATTATTAAATACAGACCATGTAATCAGGAGATTAAGGCGGATAAAACCGCTTGATCTATAAAAATTAGTTAAGAATATAAATTAGGTTATATTTTCTCCCAAAAAGGTTCAGAAATCCGACAACCGGCGGATTTCTCTTTTAAATTCTCAAACAATTCAAAAATAAATTGCCGATTAGTTGAACAACTAGGTGCAATCACATTCGGGATGACGAAAGTCAGTCCCCCAGGGAGGTTTTTTAGATGGGTTAAAGTCCCTCACTATTGCAGAAGCATCCCTCGCGTTCTAGCTCTGCAATGTCTTTCGATGATTTTCCCTTCCAGCGAACCCCCATACAAAAAAAAAAAAAAAAATTTGACATTTGTTTTGATTTCGTGTATATTAATATGGTATCAACAGGCGGAAAAATAAAATTTAATGTTCTGCTCTGTTCGTAAATTAGTAAAATCTTTGAGTTTATCAGATAGTTTAACGACCTTTCATACCTACCACTTTTTTTAATATTTTAATTATATATCTGTCGTTTTTCATAGATTACTACAAAAGCGTTCCCTAACCTTTTCGTAAGTGTCTCTCTCTGCGAGAGAATTTATCCCCACCACTGCCATTTTGACAGTCTTTTCCATTTTTACTACAAAAGTAAAGGAACAGACCTATTGCCAGGTCCCAAACGTCTGCCAACCGTGTGAACTGTCAGACCATTGCCTGGCGTTTAGGACATTTGCCGACTCATTATCTATTGGCAAATGTGCTGCGGTTACGACACCTTCAAATTTTTCTTTAATAGACAATTATTTTTCATAATTTGAACGAACAAACAAAGTTTCGGTGTTATTTTCTTTGCATTTTCCAGTAGATTGGTACCTACAAAATGTGTGAATTTAATAATTTCAAACATATAAGTGGACGAAGAAGTCGATATACCTACCAACGAAAAGAATTCAGGAAAGTTTATAACCCTTTTTTTTAATGATACTTCTAAAAGGATCTAGATATATTTATGATCCTTTCTTTTTGTTTTAGGTATATCTTATATTTTTCGTTTTATAATGCTTGTATAATTTTGCGTAAATTCCCTCCTGCTGTCGGCGGGCCGCCCAATCCTTCGTCCAAACACGCCGCCGTTTTTGTGGAAATTCATCCTCCTCACTGCTTTCAATACCTGCGCGGCCAAAACAATCGCATTTGCACTTTTTGTTCCATTTAAATTTTGTTTTTCTATTATTACGTGTTTCTCAATCAATACTTCACCACCGGATAAAAAAAACTATATTTATTTTGCCCGACAATGCCTGCAAACGGATCTGCAAATATTTTGTAAGCAAACATCTGCCAATCCTGTGAACTGGCAATTTGGTATTGTTAGGTAGTTTGCTATTGTCAGATCACTTGCAGCTCATTGCTAGACAATTTGTAAACCTAACAATACTTGCAGATCTGACAGCAGTGTAAACATAGCTGTAGTCTCTTACCAAAAAGCATATACATATGTTGAATAGACTGCCGTGGCAATTCCACATCAATCCAAAATCATCTTCAACGTGCCTTCAAAGTCAGTATACCTATAATGAACCTTATAAATTGAAAGTGACTTCCGTCATTGCATTTCCACGCGACTTCGTTCGAAATGTATCACAAAAATACGCCTCGGCAAAGTAATTACAGTAATTCCCCATTAATTACTCGTTTGGCATTCATCTTCGAAGTGCATTACATTTCCCACTAGACACGGCAACGACGTCCAAGACGGCCATCAAACATTTTTTTTTGTATTTGTACTAAACGCACCCGCACTCAAATAATATCAATGCAACCCCCACGACAGAGTTCAAGTTCACACGCAGATGCAAAAGCAGATACGAATCGAGCGGTATTTATATAAATTTCCACATAATTTTCACCTGCAATTTCAATTGGAATATTACTCCGAAAGCTTTCGGCGATGCTTTCGCACAACCCCCGCATTGGGTACTCCGAAAAAAGCTCAACCGGCAAATTCACTTGTGGCTTGCGAATTGTGTTTGTGAATTGTGATGCGCGAGCTGTCTTCTCTTATCCGTCCGACGGCAGTTTACATTCGGCTCGCATCTTAAATGCATCGTTTCGTTAAGTCAGAGGCAAAGTCCAGACTGTAACGGTACAAGTAAAAAAAAATTCGATTCGGATACTTGAATTCGTCGTCGGACTGGGAAATGTAAACAAACAAATTTGCTGTGGATATGTACTAGTGTAGTGCGACGACAGTGTGCCCGTGGATTGTTTACCTTTTGAATGAAGTGGCAGTCCTCCTCCTCAGTCCTCGGCGTAAAAGTCACGTGGCTTCTCAAATCAAAAAGACCGCGTCTGCGTGTGCAAATGTAATTTTCGCGAGCGAATAAGGGATAACAATAACAACATCTGGTTTGGTTTAATTGCCAGCTATTTCTTGCGTGAGTGCCAGTGCCAGTGCCAGTGGACATAGAGCTCATTTCGCTGGTGCAATTCATTTTGATCGGTCCGACGCACCGGTCAGTTGCCCCGTTTCGAAAGTACAATTAAGCGGACGAACGGTTGAACGTAGATTAAGTCGAATTTTCGAAACTCAGTGGAGCTGGTGAATTTTGTGTGAAATTGTTTAAAGTGCTTGTGGACTCATCTTCCTTGTATTCAACGGCAATTTAATTTGCATAGGAACGTGTTATCAATTTTTAGCTAAATTTAATTAATTTGCGAACAATCATGCTGGTGAACTTTTGGGTTGACTTTAGAAACAGATTTGGTGCGGCAGCGGCAGAACTTTATGGACGTTTTTTTCTTGATTTTACAATGAGACATCAGTTTTGAGTTTTCAAGGTCAGTATAACTATCTGTTGTGATTTGATTTGTTGTATTTATATTTAGTTGAGTAAGCAAATTGAATCTTGCGGGTGCCATTGAACTTGAAATATTAACCTTTTTGGGCCATTGTAAGAAATTTTAAATTAGAAGAGTTAGGACAGTGGATGTTATTAGATTCGTCGGGATTAGACTTCCTTTATGTCCGGAGAGGTTAAATTTGAAACGTAGGTAGGTTAAATGCCGCCTTATGAACTTGTTTCGAAAGTGGGTACTCTGGTAATGTCGAATTTCGCTTATAACGAATTCAAATATCAACAAGACTTTACGTAAAGGTACTAGGCTTGTAAGGGGACTATGCGAATGTGTTTTCCAAAAGCGGATATCCTTACTGGAATTCACTTTACAGCGACACTGTATTTTTGGTCTTTGACATGGCTGTCTTTTGTCCTTCGAAGACTAGAGTTTCGCAACCGAGATATCATTTCATTTGAATAGTGTAGCAATTTTGCTTCAACAATCGGTTTTTCCCTGCTGGGCTTTTAGCAGAACCGAACTAGAGACAAACTTTTAAGTTCTATTTCATGAGCAGGAATAATGTGATCGTTTGTTAAATGTTCTTCAACTGGGGAAGGTGGAAATCTATTTATTATTATGAGAAGGAGGACCGTCGGCGATTACTGATGGCAGTTTCCGAATTTTAATCACTAAAATCACCTCCCACAAATTTGTCTCGTACTGTCTACATACCAACCAAACGTTTGTCGTGCTGCGTGCAGCTCTTCGGCGATAGTTTAAGCTTCTTCCGCAATTTTGTCCACGGAAGGCTTAGTTCGTCGCAATCGCCGCAATCAATTTATTTATTTGTTTCAAGTACAACTCCATATCATACTTCCACTCATGTTTTAACTTTAGCACCTGCATCTATAATTGAAGCTTGAAGTTCTCGAGGTTAGGGTTGGAAGACTTTCCGAGTAACCACTAATGATCTCTACACTTTTGTTTTTCACTGCTTCGCATTTATATAATTTTTAATTGTTTATAATTTTTTTTTTTAGGTAGGTACTTCTGAAGAGCCGACGCGATGCAATGCGCGTCAACCTAATAGATCTTTTGTGCTTAGAGGGTGAGAGTTTTAGTTAGGTTAGTAGAGCCTCAAATTTCCTAATGTACCCGATGATACTGCGTGTCCCATAATTCACGATTTTTTGATTTTGCGCCATTTAATAGTACAGTGATGCCAACGGAAAAAAAGATAACAATGTGACAGCTGACAGTTCGGGGTTAGTAAAAATGGAGCGCTATACGAAAGAACAACGCATTTTTATCGTGGAGCAATATTTTAGAAATAATGAAGTTTTGTCAGCTACAGTCCGCAATTTTCGTACAAAATCATCTTCAGTGATGAAGCTCATTTTCATCTTGATGGCTTCGTTAATCGTCAAAATTGTCGCATTTGGCGTTCAGAAAACCCACGAGTATTTGTTGAGAAACAAATGCATTCACAACGCGTGACTGTTTAGTGCGGATTTTGGGCTGGATGCATTTTCGGACCGTTCTTCTTCGAAAACGCAGCTGTTCAGGCAGTAGCAATTAATGGTGTTCGTTTTCGTGACATGATAGCCCAGTTCTTAGTGCCTAAATATATATACAAGATATGGATGTTACCATGAAGTGGTTTCAACAAGACGGTATGCCTAGAAAAATGAAATTGGGAGGTGTTTTAATGAAATTCAGACACATTTATGCGAAAGGCAAAACCGTGGCTGCCATTCATCCGATGTGCTCTTCCATACATAACACCAATCTGTATACTCTAGGAATCAATACAAAATTTAAGCTTTCCAATTAAAAATCTGTAATCTCTATCAAAATTACATTTTGCGTGAATTATAGGACGCCCTTTATTTAGCAGCAGAGGATCTCGTTTATTCTTTGGTACTTTTAGCTTCCCTAAAACTGATTAACTCCTTATTCCTCAAAGGGTCGGGCAATCACATATGAGCTGTTTCGTCGAGCTATTTCCATTAGTCGAATTAATGCATTTTTAGTAAGGATAAATAGCATTCCCGTGTTATTAGCACTCTCTATTCATTTATCCCATGCAGGATGCAGGGCTACAATTTTATAATTTCGTTGGGGAGTATAAAGGATTTTCTTTGGGGAGTACCGGGTAGTACAGGGGCCCTACTCTGTATCTCGTTCCGAAAGTAACATTTTTCGAAAACCAACCTTTTCTACTCCGTATTTCGAAAGTGGAATGAAATGTACTTATGTCGCATTTATAATTTCGAAATTTTTACTGAGTACCTACTAAAAAGCGGAAGGGGAAAGCTATTTGGAATGGGACGAATAGGGTTTTAGAACAAATTATTTTTAGCTAATCGTTTTCCAAATATGAATACTCGGATCTGTGCCACCGTGAGGGCGTGAGAAGCCGCAGCGGATTTTTGTAAGATGTTTTATTCCATTAATTAGCCCTTTCAAACAAATAACGAATCTCCTTAATAACACACACAGCTTGTTTTATTCCGTTTCAACACCTACCTATCCTCATTGGAAAACCTTGAAATAGTGGCTTAAGAAAGGGAATTATCAGGATCCGTAAGAGTTTGTTCGACGCCAATGTAACAAAATCGATCACGAAGAAAATTCAATGAAACATCTGGAAGTTAAAATTGCTTTGTAATTTACTAGGTAGAGAAGTGTCAAGGCAAGTGAAAAAAATTAAATCCGAAATTAAAAATAGGAGTTCAATTTCTTTGTCTTTGGGGAGAACCGGAATTCAGCAGACGAGAAGGAGTACAGTACTCCTATTGTAGGACTTTCGGCAGCACTGATCCCATGAAGAGTTGTCATTTTACACCGTACTCAAATTCCCTTTAAAAACCCTGGGTACTTTTTTTCTAATTTTTAAAAGTAAAATTTGTATTACACGAAAAGAAAAGAAATATCGAAGATTGCTAACATTGCTACAACTATTTTTTCGCTTCTAGAAAATTTTTATAAGAGACGGTTTATATGAACTTATTTGTTATGGGCATCCTGAGTGTTGATAATTATGGCGAAATGCAGATTTTTTGATGAAATTTTAGCAACAATTTATAGTTTGAATATTTTTTGCCCATACATGAAAATTTTGTCAGCTTTTACCCGTTTTTCCCACGAAAGAATTTTCGGAGTTTATATGAACTTGTTGTGCTTCGAGTTTTTTAAAACCGTTTTAAAAGGTTTTTTTTTATTTCTTTGTAGCGAAAGTACGAACGGGCGGCGTTCTTAGAAGGTACGAAACCGAGGTACATTCAACGAATTTTGCCGACATTATTACGAAAGTACGAACGGATGTTTGCACATTCTTTACTGGCATAGGGCTCCGCCTGGAATACACTGGGGCTTTTCCCCGTATATTTTAAAACATTTGTGTTGGGTGCATGAATTCCAGCTTCCACAAACGAGTCCATTTTCAGACCATCGATATACCACTTAAGACCGTTTTGTCAGTTAGGTGGGCTATGTCTAACCCGTGTTTCTCTGTTTTTGTTGATTACCGTAAATAATTGTTTTTTGGACCAGGCATGGGACTAACTATGACGGGGAAACTTGGCAAAGAGCCCATACCAAGATCGGATCGGGAGAAAGTAGTCCTGGAGATTAAAACAAAAAGAGCACCACCAAACTGTGTCAACTATGGCTTGGCCTCTGTCCAGTGCGATATGTCTATTCACGGACCAGTGGAAATAATTTTTGGATGTAATTTTTGTTTAACGGAAGTTGAGCCCGAAAGTATTCGCTCAGTATTCCCATACATTATAGCGACTGGCCTTCAACATGCGTTCTTGCGTGGTGATAATTGACTTTGTTCGGAGGGTGCTGATTAATGTCCGTGCCAAGAGACGAAGCTTCCCTTCTATGAAAGCATATTACTTTCCGCCAGTGTGACCGTTGCAGAGTTCTGAAAAGTCGCAAAACAAAGGGCCAATGAGAATAAAGTGCCATTTCTAAAGCAGAATGGCTAATTTCGAATTTTTCAACTATATTTAACAAGTATTGGTTCGGTAAATAATATACATAACAGCATTTTAAATTTTTTGAAGCGCCCAGGTCATTCAATAAGTCCTTAGGATAAGTAAGAAAAAAACAAAATTTTGACAAAACTCGATTTTATTATTGAACATAGTTGGCAACTTTTCGATACCACTTTCATAATACGATTTCTCTTTCTCGTCAAAATAGGCCGCAGTTTCAGACTTAAATTTCTTTCCAGCAAACATTCTGGTGTGTAATAGTGAAGCCATGTTTCATCCATTGTCACATATCGACGATAGAATTCGATTTTATTGCGGTTTAAATTCACTTTTTCCATTTTTTTTTTTTTTCAAAAACAAAAGTTGCTTCACACAAAATGCTATAACTCGCAAATCAATAGTCATGTTGCTGTCAATTGGTTGTCTTTTTCGCCCTAAGTGGGGCTGCTCTTGCTTCTGCCTGCCAATCGAACCTAACCCAGATGCACATGCCTATTTTATATTTGGGGCAGTAAAACAAACTGTGCATCCAGTGCATTTTTAATTTAATAAATATTTAAACAAAATCAGCCTTATTTATAAACGTATTATAAAGAGTGTATAAAGTTGTGCACCCTTTATATAATGCCTCTATACGCAAAAACCTTATTCATAAAAATTTGTCGACGTTGTATAGAGCTTGTAAATATAAGCTAAACGCTTATACGCTTGGACGTTGTTTAGAGGTGGAATAGTATCGAAAAGTCATTTAATTTTAAATTAAATCAAAAATAAATTGGATAGATTGCATCGATATTTTTATTTTCAATTTTCAAGATTCTACAAGTGTCCTCGAAAGGAAATATGTGCAGTATCTCATTTCTGCACATATTTCCTTTCAAATTTATAAGTAAACACGTTAATAAAGATATTAAGTTGGCTCGAGATAGATATTTTTACTCTAAAGTAAGAAATGCTCTTGGTAACCCAAGAAAGGAATGGAAAACTGTTAATAGTATTATTGGTGGCAACCCTCCTAATATTTCTAATCCTATAGTGTTGTGTAATGATGGTGTTACTATTGATGATCCCTTAGCAACAGCTAATATTTTTAATGATTTCTTTTCCACTGTTGGTCTGAGGTCTCTTTCTAAGGAGTCTCCTTCACACTGTAACCAGTGCTTTAGTTCTCAATTAGTCGAAGATGCTGTAAGAAATAGTAGCTTCTTCTTTTTAGAAATTACTGGTTTAGAGCTCTACAAAATTATCAGTTCATTAAGCAACTCTAGTTCTTGTGGAAATGACGGTATTTCCAATATTACTCTTAAAAATATAGCACTTAATATAGTGGACATACTTGCTTATATTTTCAACTTAAGTATTTGTTCAGGTATTTTTCCTGAAAAACTTAAGCATGCAAATGTTATACCTCTTCATAAACAGGGAAGCGTAAGCGATAAAAATAATTACAGGCCAATTTCATTACTATCTTCAATCTCAAAAATTTTTGAAAAAGCTGTTAAGAGTAGAGTACTGGACTATTTTGCTAAAATAAGTTTCCTTCACCCAGCTCAGTTTGGATTTAGGGAAAGGCTCTCTACAGAAGATGCCCTTTTGGAGTTTTGCTCTGTTATATATAATTCACTAGACAATAAGAAATGTTGCGCTGGTCTCTTCGTAGATATCACAAAAGCATTTGACATGGTTAACCACAAAGTGCTCCTCCACAAATTATATTGTGCAGGATTTCGAGGCTTTATGTATAATTGGTTTGAGTCTTATTTGAAGGACAGAATTCAAAAAGTTAAAATACAAAATTTTGTGAGTAGTTCGAGAACCATAAACATAGGTGTTCCTCAGGGCTCTGTTCTTGGTCCAATATTGTTCTTAATCTATATAAATTCCCTGTTTAGTCAACCCTTTATAGGGAAAGTAACAGCCTTTGCAGACGATCTTGGCATTGCGTATCAGTCTGTTAACCCTTTAAGCTTAAGGGCCCATATAAATCACGATGTTCATATTCTGAGAATATGGTTTGCTGTGCACAAGCTAGTTGTCAGTAGCAAAACTAAATTAATGAACTTCAGCTCCAGTATACAAGAGTTCCCTGACTATGAAATCTTTTTTCACGAATTAAATTGTAATAGATCAGGCATGTCTAATTGTTCCTGTAATGTGGCACCTGTAAGGACGTCGTCGAATAACCAACTGCCCTGTGGAACTAAGTGTTTTAAAATTGAACAGGTAAAACAGTTTAAATATTTGGGTGTTACTTTTGGGCAAAATATGAGTTGGTCTGAACATATTTCAAACTTGAAACAATATTTTCGCTCTACTGTCCGTAGCTTTTATCGTCTTAGGAAATACTGTAATAATAGGACACTAAAAACTGTTTATTTTGGAATATTTCAATCAAAATTACAGTATGGTATTAGTTGCTGGGGGGGTGCCTACCAAACGAAGCTTCAGCCCTTGGTTGTTTTGCAAAAGTGCGCTATCAGGATAGTTTGTAGGGCAAATCGCTTAGCTAGTTCTATGGTTTTATTCAGAACATTGAAAATTCTACCGTTAAAACACTTGTATTACTTTAAAGTTTCAAAAATTTTTTTTATGAGAGGTGGCTACATGCAGAGTCCAATTTCTAACACCTGCACTTTGCGTAGTAATTCAAGTAATTTTGTAGTTTTGCCGACTTTTCGCACCGCTTTGTTCAAAAACTTCTACTCCATTGTATCCCGTAAATTGTTTAATAGATTTCCTATGAATATTCGTGTAATTAGATCTTTACCCGAATTTATAAATAAGGTTAAAATTTGGCTTCTTAGTTTCGATCACGAGGAAATTAAAGTTTTGTTGCGCTATGTTATTTGATTTGTTTAAAATCTTTTCATTTAGATTTCTCTTCTTTTTCTTCTTGCTTTTTGCTTTTTGTCTTGTTTTTGTATTTATTCGCATTCACCCCACTTCTAGTTGTTATTTTTTATGAAGTGACATTACAACTATTTCTGTTTTCAAATAAAAATGTCACTACTTATTTTTTAAATATAACTTTGTTAAATTAAGATTGTACCTATGTAACAATTGTTGAATTAAAAAATATTGAAATAAATAATAATAATAATAATAATAATAATTGTTTTAAAAATTCGTTTTAATTTGTATAAAACTACCGTTTCTTAGGAGTCCCAAATCATTATTTTTCTTTTTACTTTTCAATTTTTTAATTCCTTTTCCTATTCAATTTGCATTTCGCACAAGCTGCTTAGTTTTTTTTATCTTTTCGGACAGATAAATGTAATAGATTTCTCCTTTTCAGAACCTTTTTTGACACAAGCCCTGTATAACTAGTTTGCATGGAAAAATGTTTTATAAATAAGAATTTGTGGAAGGGTGTATAAAGGCTGTATAAATGCTTATACACTGCATAACTATACAGGTGTTTAGGCGTGTTTCGCAAATTCTAATAAATAAGGCTGAATGTGTCTACACCCATAATATGACAGCCTAGTCACAGAGCTATGGGACCAAATCAATTTCGCAATGAAAAGCTCGTGTGTTTCGCTTCTGGATTGGTTCGTATTGTACCGTCTCCTCGTTGTATATTCTCGTAAGGTATGTTTTTGTTGCATTTTCTGATATTTACTTAGCTAGTGACATGGAATGTTGTTGATTCTAAAATTTCGATTGAAAGAAACCAAGCCAAAGAAAATCGTGAATTAATTTGATGAAAATTTGTGTATGGGGCTTTGGATTGACATTGAACAATGGAGAGTGTAAAAAAATCATGAAGTTGGAGTTGGTGGAAGTGTGGTTGTGGTTGCAATATAGTGTGTGATGAGAAATTTTAATTAAAATTTAGGTAGACACTATAGGGATGGGGAATTCCTAGAAGGGATTTTAGTAGACGGAAATTTGATGGGAGAATGGGACTGCCATGGCTCTAGGTCAATAAAAATCGAAGAAGCTTTAAAGTGTGAATGTGCTGATTTGACTATTTCCATTGTAATCACCTTTAATACCTATAGCTCTTGTTTTATTTTTGCCGTCTGAAGAAGGATGTAAATGTCACATATAAAAATCTCTTCAGCGACCTATGTATATAGCCCTTCACTACTGGACTTCTATTCAATCAGTATTAACCATAATAACCGCCCAAATTTTTTTAAGTGTATCGAAAAACTCAAACAAAAACAGCAAACAACTTAAAAAATATTGAACGATGTTGGAAGTGGGAGATCTTCATCCGTAGTTGACTCAGATTACTTAAAAATAAGAAGATGTCCTTCTTAAGTCAAAGGGGCCTGGCAAATCCCATATAAAGAAATTATTTAAAATGTTAGGTATTTCCCGACACTAATGGCAGCTTCAGTTGAAAAACTTTGGCACTTTGATGTGAACGAAGGACTGCGCAAAATGTTGGCGGTAATTAATGAAAATTTCATTTAAAACACTATATCTCAGAAATTATGTCAGTTTAATCTTTGAAATTTGGTCGATAGACGTATATTGCCTTTTAAAATTATTTTGCCAATGAAGGCGGTGGGTATTAGGGGGTTTGTCAGCTACTTGCAAAAACAAAATGGTTAAATCTGTTATATGGCAGCTAAAGTTGCGGGAATCTACAACATGAAAATATTTACAAAATGCCTGATACTCTACCAACTGTAAGCTAAGTTAAAAGTGAGGCGTGGCGTCAGCAGTTTATGGAACTGAAAAGTGCAACAAAATTTCTGATGTAAGCTTGATAATCGCCGAAACTCAAAAACAACAAAAGATTTCTTAGAAGGGGAAAGAACAATGAACTTCCAAGACATCGCCTTCCACACGTCGTTGTAAAATGTTTGATACAACGGAAACTTCAGTTCTTTAATGATTGGTCAAGGCTAAGCAGCGAACACAATATCCAGTTAACGGACTATAATGCAGAATCTTGGCGGCGTTCTCTGAACGAGCTATTATCCGCTATTGAAGAGTCTATCCGACTCGGTTCACGATCGGTTCAATGAACTACTTTGATTGAACTTCAGACCACATCTAAGCGACGGGAATGAGGAATGCAGCTTATGCAACGTTCGACAAAAAGAAGACGTTTTCCATTTTATTGGAACGTGTCCTATACTGAAGGAGATCAGGCGAGCTCATTGGAATAAAGAGCAATGTCAATGGCGGAAGTCACCAGAAGTCGAAATGGTGAGGACTGGAGTGTACTGGCTAGTTACTTAAAAACTGCAATAAAAATACCGGCAGCAAATAATGAACGAAGCTTTTTAAATTAAAAAAAATAAAACTTTAGTATAATTCTCTCTTCTCTTCGGCTGACGGCAATAGCCAAAGTCTATTATTGTAAATTATTGTAAAAAAAATTAATGAATTTACGTTTATGAATAAATTACTTTACTACTACTACTACTACAAGGAGCTCGTCACTAAGACTGCCGGTCAAATTTGTACATCACGCCTTTAGTATATATTGGACTAAAGCTCTTGCAGAGTTTTTAAAACGTGCAAGCTAGTCGTTTGGTCTGTTACAGATAATACCCGGGGAGAGTACGACAACTTAGGCGGCAAATATTAATAATTATTCATAATAAATAATAAATAGTAATATTAAAAACGGATCATAATTGAACAATCATTTTTCACTGTTGAAATGGAGGTCTATATCCCCTGACGGGAGAGGTATTTAAAATAAAAATTACTTTAAATTACAAAAATTTATTAAATAACAAACGCAACACGTACAATAAAATATTGTAGCAGTTTTGAAAGAAGGCAAATATCTTTTCTATCATATTATTTAAGAATCAATTTTTTTCTATTTAAGGTTGTGGGAAAAATAAAATTTGAAACTAAAAATTTTAAATTTACGGCAAAAAAATAAAAGCAGATTTTTTAAGAAATTAGAGATTACATTTTCTTCTTGTGTTTACTTCGCCTATAAATTCCCAATCGAACACTGAAAAATAGATAGTTTTAAGTCCTTTCGTTTTTGGGAAAAAGTAAAATTTCGAAGGTTATTTTTTTATAAATTATACAACAATATTTAATTTTTTTAAGACATATACATATTTGATTAAATTTTTTTAATATTTTTTTTTGTCGGAGTTTTGTGATAAAATACCTACTAAATTTATTTTTAATATCTACTGGAAAAACAATTTAATTTAAAGAAAAGTTTGCATCCTAAAATTATATAAAATCGCACGCACCTATTTCAAATTTAACAGTGACCCCAAGGAGGGGGTCACAAATTCCACGGCACAATAGCAACAATTCGCAGGATCGGAGGGAAAGAAAAGCCCAGAGATAGGGAGAGAGGGGGGCAAGAAGGGTTCTTAGTTGTGTATAGTCACGCCGTATGTATGCTCCTTTGACAAACTGAATTTTGAATTCTTAAAGCCTATACGGGCTTCTATCAACGATGGTACGCACTTAGCAGATTCTTACCTTCCGCAGCAGTTATACTCAATTTTTCGAGCCACTAAACATAGGACATCCCATAATAAGATTAAGATTAAAGCTGCCGTCTGAAACCTACTTACCTATAAATTAGTTGACAGCTATAGCTTAGCTAGCCTGTCAAAAGAAACCTTCTAACATACGTGGGCAAAGCCGCGGCCCAACAGGTAGCATAATTTTTAAAAACACGATGTAGCTATACCTCAACAAGAATTTTTAATTTAACCCTTAGTGCACCCGTATCTACCCATTTTTGCTTTCAATTTCGCTTGGCTTTCAGTAGAAATTTTTGAAAACCCATATTCGCTATATAATCACAACAACTACCGAAGGGATGGTTGAGCTCTTCATTCTTTGAGAATCATCTGTCCATGAAATATGCGTTAAACGATTTTCCAATTAACACAATAAAACAAGCGCACATTTTCCAAAAGACCTAACCGCCACTAGTCCTGGTATGGGGCTTTTAGTGTGCGGTGCTGTGAAGCCAATGTAGGCGTTGATTTGCGTTGGCAAATTCTCTGCAATTAAATCAATTTCGAGCAAGCATCTGTATTTAATAGGTTTACGTGCTACAAATAATTGCTTTCGCATTATTTGAAATGAGCTCGTGCGACACTAAAACGGAAACATTTTCCAACGGAGGTAGGATGCGTGCATTAGTTGAGTGGAAATTAAAAACATTTTGGCACAGGGAAGTGGGTGGTTCTGGTGCGTGGAATATCTAAAATCTAATAAAATTGCAACGAGTGTCTGTATATAAATCCACATACAGGCAGACACTCGTTCTAATTTTAAACACGCATCACGTAATAACCACCATGTGGATTGCTTAGAAAAACAGAGGGGGACTCTGTGGAGCAGGATCTAGTTTTTGCTTTGCTGCATAGCGATAGGCCAACTTTTTTTTAAGGAATTTCGGATAGACCGTAGAAGCGATGTCAGCTTATAGGGGTCTCTCTGGTGGACTGGTGGTAATTGCGGTCGCGAGGCGCTTTGAATTCGTTCCTTTCTCGACGTTAGAAGCTTGTGACTTGCCATGACATTTTTGCTGCGAAAAAAACAACGAATTCCAAAGAGAGACTCACCAGATTTTTGCCGACTTCAAAGCCCATCCCGTGTGGTAGGAGCAATGGAAGACCGCGAGCTCTATAAGCTGTTCAAAAATCTGGATGTAGGTATTCCAAAAAGCCAAACCTACTTTGACTCAGTTCCTTCGAGTGGGAATGATTCTTTATCCAAGAGGATTTCTGAGTCACAGATTCTCATTCAGATTTGAGACGATAAGGAAGACTGAATGTCCGTTTAAAAGCAATCGCCGAGACTTAGTCATAGACATCTCTAATCTAGTGCCTCACCATCGCATATCATCAGCCGATTTTTCAGTTGTCTGTAACCTTTTAGTTAAACATTTGCAATCCGTTTATTAAGACAGCTATCTGAACATACCTCTCGCTAGTCAATTTTATAACTTTGACAGCGGCTTGAGCATTGGCGGCTTAAAACGTTCAGCTTTTGAAATCGAACAAGCTTTAACTAAGATTAAGGTTGACCCACGACTAGAAATGGATGGAGTCGGTCCTATTATTTTACAGAGGTGTGCGAAAGTATTTGCTGTTCGTTTGAAATAATTTTTTAATCGTTTTGAGTGAGTTTTTAAATAAGTGGATATATTCTGCAATCCATCAATTTATAAATCTGGAGGTCTAGCTATCGCCCTATTTGTAAGATGACAACAATTCCAAAAACTTTTGAAAAAATGATTTATGTAAGATTAACTCAAATTGTTACAATAACTATTTCTCTCTGTCAACATGGCTTTGTTGCTGGTAGATCTACTAGCACATACCTTACAATTTTTTAAAATTGCATACTAAATGGACTTGGAAAGGACATCAATTTGATGTTGTGTATACAGTCATTTTCAAAATATTTGATCGTGTTAATAATAATATATTACTTTTGGAGTTAGGCTAAGTAAGGTTAGGTTGATTGGGGTTGTGAGATCGTCACAAAAGACCAGGTACCAAGGCGGGCCAATCGCCAAACTCAGGGAACAATCAATATTTGATATTGGGTAATTAAAAATTGCTTATGCTAAACGCAAGTAAAGAAAAGAAAACTTGCTGATGGCAAATTTAGGTCACCGGTCGCATTGGTGGTTTTAGCTGAGGCGGCTTTTCCGACGGCCCAGAGGTTTTGTATGCGAGGTTGCGTATTTCTTGTCTTTTGCTTGCGGAAGTGTATTTTGTCGAAGTGACATATTTATTGTAAACAAGGTGTGAGATGTCTTCCGTGACTTGTAGGTCCTCACAGTATCTGCATATATCCGTATTAGCTAAGCCTAGTCTCATGACATGCTTCCTTAAAAGGCAGTACCCAGAGAGTATTCCTACCGTTAATCTTAACTTTGTTCTACTGAGATTGATTAGTTTTTCAGACTTTTTCCTATTTAAAACGGGCCACAGTGCCTTAGAGACCCTGTGTCCTTCTACCTGTGACCACCTTGTGGCTGTTTTTAACCGAGGTTAAATAAAAGAGGATTCCACTCTAACTTCTTAAACTGAATAAATGCATACTTAAAGGGTCGTTTCATTCATTCTCTCTTCACCTATTCATGTTACCTCGGGTGTGCCGCAAGGAAGTCATCTTGGCCAACTCTTTTTCTTGTTATATAAACGACATTCCCAATGTATTTTTGAATTCTAAGAGTCTTATTTGTATGCGGACGACTTAAAAGTCTTTCGATGTGCAAAAACTGAACAAGATTGCATGTTATTGCAAGAAGATCTTGAGAGATTATCGAATTGGTGTTTGATAAACTCCTTACACCGAAATATTAAAAAATGTCAAAGTTTAACCTTTTTTTCGAATTCGAACCTGATTTCTTAAAACATATTGACTTTTCAGTCGCCAAGGGTAATGCAATGTTGGGATTTATCTTGCGCAAATCAAAGGAGTTCTGTGATCCTCACACTTTGAAATGTCTGTTTTTTAAGTTTGATCTAGATCTACGCTTGAATAATGTAGTACTATTTGGAGTCCTTTAGAATCGAGAGAATACAAAAACGTTTTACAAGAATATTAGTGAAAAGGCTTCTCTGGGATATAGGTATTTCTTCCTATTTTTATAAAACAAGGTACAAACTATTTGGTATTTTGCTTCTTAACATTTGCAAATCTTATTGATTGTTCCGATATTTTGGTCTTAATTAACTTTAATATTCCATATCAGATAACAAATTATGCAGCCAATGAACCATTGTCTAGGTGCTTAAGAGAAACCAACACTGTTTACCATTTGTTCGACTTTAGTCTAAGTAGACTTTTATTTAAAAGCTATTAATTTTAAGTAACTTTAATGGTGGCAATGTTTAATGTGTTTTATTTTATTTTGGTTATTGTATTTGTTGATGTCAAGTAATCATTTAAGTATTGTAGCTTTGTTTGATGAAAAAAACTAAACTAAAGATGCCAGAGTCTGGACAAATGTTAGCAACGAGCCGATTATCGAAAGGGTTGCAGATTCCAATGCAAAACTCGTGGCGGGTCATTGGCTCTTTAAGTATGAAAGTTTGATAGAAAAAAGACATAGTGGCTCTGTTGTTGAGTGACGTCAGCCACCGGTTTATAAAAGCTTTCCTTTTCTTCCACTCAATCAGCTCTAACGAACGTCTTAGAAGTATCCAAGTGCGTAACTCTCCTAATAAAGTTTTCTAATTCAAACATACCTTTTTTACTCTCAAAATAAAACCAGGCCTAGACCTATTGCGTCTAAAATGAGAACAAATTGTGTGGGTGCAGTGGCTCAGTAGTTAGTGTGTTACTGGTCGGGGAGTCTCAAGTTCGATCCCCGGAAACCACAAAATTACATTTTAATTGGGCCTCCTCTTGTGAACTTCCGACGAACATGCTTCTCAATTCAGTCATTCGGACTCGTCATAAAATTGTAAAAACTAGGCCTAGGGTACCGACCAGTTGCACCAACTTTTTATTTTATTTTTAGGTGATTCACTATATCCACTGAGGTTCTGTGTGAAGTTTTTATTTAAGGGTCAAAGGGAAGGGACGTACCGAGTCCGAACGGTTAGATTGAGATGATTTTTCAAGACAGTTGATGTTTGTCGAACGTTTCCGAGAGGTGGCGCATTGGAAAAAAAACCTTAAGAAGTTTTGCGTATAGTTTTCCAGTGATTGAACCAGAAACCCCTTGCACAGTAGTTGTGCAATTTTAAACTAACATCTTTAAATTTCATTTTGACCGGGTATCGCCAAATCGATTGATGAAATAATTCCGATACAAGGTCTCACATACTTTGCAAGGAAATAACCTACCCACTAATGCAGCCAACAACTCACCTCACTTGAAATTCCAAACTTCTAGTACCCACCCCTCCTCCCTCGCTTTGGTAATGCCAATTTATTCGGCAACCAAGTAAGATACCCATATCTCCTTACCGAATCGATTATTATCTCTTGGTCTTGACTATCTGTGGGTATCTTTAATCGGGCAGTAAATCGGATTGATAGGGTCTTAGAGCAGCCACATATTTTACGGTCTTTGAACTCCCATATCTAGGGTTAGTGAGTCGATATGATTGTCATTGCATCCCATCTATAGGCAGTATATCTTCCACTTATCGATTCATTAAGTCAGTGCACAGATGTCAATCGAATTATGCGATTGGTCATCGATATGCCTCTAGAACTGGAAATGTTTTCACATTTTAAATATAAAATAAAATATCTTTTATCTGTCTGGGTATAGGAAAATAAGTCGTGGGTGGGGCATAAATTAAACCTTGTGGCTATTTACATGATAAGTCGTTAATTGAGGCCAAATTGCCTAAGTTGGTTAAATATGAAATGAAATGCATGTAACAACCGCACAAAGAAAGATACCTATAAGAGAACTAACACCTTAAGAATGGAGAGATTTCCAATTCTGGGGGTGAGTGAAGATTGCTAGAAGCTAACACGTTTGAAGAAAATACTATCGTTACTAAGACAATTTAAGGATAGAGTTCCTTTTAAAAATTTTGAGTCGCCTGCTTCGAAACAGGTTCTATAGTTACCACATAAAATCAACTTGACAATCAAAGGCTTTGTAATGTCCTACTAAAAATGGTATAGAGTGGGCATTTTAAAGCTTCAGTATGTTTCTTGATTTTTCGTTTATCTCGGACCTTGTAAATTTGTTTCGACAACTTATCGTTGAAAGATGGCCGCCAGAGCGATTGGAGCAATTTTTTACTCGTTTTTCGTCATTCCCATCACTTTGCAAAAACTAATATCTGCCGAATATAGCCCTGCAAGTCCTCTAGGGTTTATATGGGTTTCTAGGTATAAATTTTGAGCTCCAAAAAAACCCAAAAGAAGAAGTGTTAAGTCGACTGATCGCCGATGCTAGTCAAAATCTAAATTTTTCAAAATGAGGCGTCCGAAGAACAATCGCTGTTCGGGCTGTATAAGGCGTAACGCAGGCTTGTTGGAACTAAAAGTTGTCCACAACGTTATGCTGTCAGAATTGGTTTGATAATCATGACCAAATAACGATCTTTTTTTAAAGTTACAACCAGAGACAATACTGAGACCACCAACTCCGGCCGATTTCCCGTTACTTAGCCTACAAGCTATATTTTTTATGGAGTGTACACATCTGGTGCGCTAGTATTGTTACATAGAAAATCGTATTGACAAATGTCACGAAATTTCAAAAATTCCGGCTCACCAACACACTCCCAGCAGATATGAGACACTTCCGCTGTGGGCAAAGTTGCTGGCAGAGTTCATAGAATTTTATCCGTTTAATTTGAAATTGTTCGTTACGTGTGGATAATATTTTTTTTAGGAATAAGTGCACATTTGCTTAAAATGTTCATGAAAAATTAACAATGTATATTGCTGTAGGGAAAATGAAAACATTTTGAGCAAATTTTCTTCATTATTTAAGAAAAATTTACACACGAAATCGAAGTTACTGATATCCAAAAGCGGAAAATACACAACCATGTTTGTTCTAATATGTTTCTAGTATATAGAACATCAACTTTAGATAGTTTTACTAACCAAACAAATCAAATTATTCGCCTTTTAACAATTTATAATAACTAACCAATGGCGTTCAGTAATGAAAAAATGTGGTATTCCCGAACTCTTTCACATTTCCCCACGGCTGCCGAGGTTGGCAGTATTTATTTTTGCATTTTTTGTATGTTTTTGCATGTCACACGGATTCTTTTTTGACATTACACCGATAGGAAAACAAAATGGCGAATTTGAAAAAAAATTGAGGGGGCCAGCGGCAAGAGGATTGTGAGTTGGGGGTCTCAGTATGGTTTGTCTATGGTTACAACTGCTTCAGAAGAACGGTTCAATGATACTTTTTGCACAAATTCCAGTCGATGTCGACCTTGTCGACGGACATGACCACGATTGTCGGTGGCGATGTATTTTAGGTGTAAACGGCTGATAGTGAGGTCTGCTTCCATCAGTTAATATTTTTCATGTTGCTTTTTCACATTTGAGAACATGTTTTGAATGAAGCAGCTGCTGTGGTGTTTAGGGTTCCATTACCCGCTTTGAACGCGGGCTGTTATTATAAACCGATTTGACAGTAGATGTCAAAGCTAAAGAGCCACCAAACGCTGACTTTTTAAAATGCTGCAGGGTAGAGCATATAAAAGGTTTTCCAATAAGAGGTGTTATTGTGAATGACCCGCTATTTCGGTAGCTGTCACTTTTGAAGCTTTTATTCTTTGACATTTGACAAGTAGAAACTACGCCATTACTAAAAATGGAACGACACACGCTTCAACAACGCATTGAAATTATTAAAATTCACTACAAAAATGGTGAAAATCTTACAGTCACAGTTCGCAAAACTAAAGCATTTTTTGGTCGTCGATGATTAATGATTTTTTATGGTCGGAGTTGGATGGTATTGATCTGGACAACGTTTACTTTCAACGAGACGGCGCTACGTGCCACACAAGCAACGAAACCATTGATCTTTTATGGGAAAAGTTTCCGGACCGAGATCTTGTGATTTAACACCTTGCGACTTCTTCCTTTGGGGCCACGTGAATGATAAGGTCCACGCCAACAGCCCAGCGTCGATTCAAGACCTCAAAGATAAAATTCGTGAGGCTATCGAGGACATAGGGCAGCCACTTTGCGATTTGGTTATGGAAAATTTCATGAAAAGGATATGGTCCTGTATGCGTGCTCTATGTGGCCATTTGGCTGATGTTGTTTTTCATTATTAACGGCATACCTTCCTCTTTACTATAAAATAAACATCCGATCATTTATCTCAAAAAATTACATTTTTCTTTGAATGCCAAAATAACACCTCTTATTGGAAAAACCTTTACATACTATGGAAGAAGTCTTCCAAGCGAAAGTACTCGCTATACGCAAAATCTGTTGCTATCAAACTACACGAAAACAAGGCAAAAGGTTCCAATTCCCTCGGTTACCTTTAAGTCTAAGCTATAGTACTTAAATCTTAAAACGAGATACCCTTAAAATATGGTGAATTCAAGGTAACCCTGATTTTGGCTGCGTTTGCGGAAACAAACTCGCCGATGAACTTATCAAATAGGGTGGGGCATTCCTCTCGGAGCAGCAAAGATGAAATCTCCAATGGGTAGGTCGGTGGTACAATCGAAATAACTCCCTTGAATCAGGCAGCAGAGTCAAAAATGTCCTCTTGGATTAATTTTAAATTTTTCGGGAACTTCCGCATTTTGTTGAGATCTGCATACAGCGCCGATCTTAGCTGTCAGGGAGAATGTACAGCACGGTTTACAAGCCTGCAGTTGGACTTGTCCACCGGATACTAGCTATCTACACATGCCGCTCTTTAGATTTTTTGGAAAGGTAGCAGTTTATTTTGTCTACAGATGGCCACCAGACAACAACTTCGTACATGAGTATTGGTCTAACATCTTGCCGCATAAAATCAGGGTTCGAAGCGACGAGCAATACGGGACGGAATTTATTTTATGTTTTTTTCGTATGCAAAATCAACTTGAACATATGACTCGTTCACATTTATTTCAGACTGCTGACCCATCTGAAGCCCAAAATTCTCTAGCAGAAGTAGAGTGCGATAGCAGCTCATGCGAGTTTCATTTCCAGTTTAACTTCCTACAGAGAACCGGACCTATGTAGGTACTAAAAACTGTCACCGAAACTGAGAGGGTTTCCTTTTAATCTGGGCTGACCAGTTTCAGACACTCTGTGGTTATTTGTGAATAACATAAGCCCCTGCTATTAGGGTTTATATCCGGGACGCATTTATAAGTCAGTTTGATCATCATCGCTGCCGATTCCATAAAGGCTCGAAAGGTTGGCGATGTGTTTTTTGGTGTAGCCCGCGTAGCCCTTAAAAAAACATGTTGAAACTCTTAAAGCATATCTGCAGGTCTAAAAGTCTTTCTAAAGTTTTAATTGCAAATGTTTATAGGCCGATAGGCTTTAAGACCTATAGTATATGAGAAGTACGGCGTGGGAGGCTTTTCCGTCTTGGGTATTAGAACCTCTTTCGTCTCTCTATATAGGTTTAAAATGCATCTTAACTTTATTAAAACTGTAGGCTTCAAGGCTTTAAAATGCAAACAAAATTTTGCATCTTTGTCGGCAAGTTGACGTTTCGAAGCTGAGGCAAAGTCAATTCAAACCCCCTGAGTGCAACCAAAAGGTTGGTAAGCGGCTTGGTAGATGGCCAAACCTTCCAAATCTGTTTCAAACTGCAAAATTTCTTCGTAGTGGTGGAATATACCTTAAAAAAAGTTGCAACAAGTCATAGGCGGGACCCTTCTAATTCTAAAAAGAGCCCCAACTATTAACGACGCACTAGCTTATAAAGGGTTTTCCAATAAGAGGTGTTATTTTTGTATTCAAATAAAAATGTAATTTTTTGAGATAAATGATCGGATGTTTATTTCATGATAAAGAGGAAGGTATGCCGTTAAAAATGAAAAACAACATCAGCCAAATGGCCACCACGAGCACGCATACAATACCATATCCTTTTCATGAAATTTTCGAAAACCAAATCGCAAAGTGGCTGCCCTATGTCCTCGATAGCCTTTGAGGTCTTGAATCGACGCTGGGCTGTTGGCGTAGACCTTATCTTTCACGTGGATAAGGAAGAAGTCGCAAGGTGTTAAATCACAAGATCTCGGGGGCCAATTGTGATCACCTCTTCGAGAGATAACACGGTCCGGAAACTTTTCCCGTAAAAGATCAATGGTTTCGTTGCTTGTGCGGCACGTAGCGCCGTCTTGTTGAAAGTAAACGTTGTCCAGATCAATACCATCCAACTCCGACCATAAAAAATCATTAATCATCGACGACCAAAAAATGCTTTAGTTTTGCGAACCTTGACTGCAAGATTTTCACCATTTCCATTTTTGTAGTGAATTTTAATAATTTCAATGCATTGTTGAAGCGTGTATCGTTCCATTTTTAGTAATGGCGTAGTTTCTACTGGTCAAATGTCAAAGAATAAAAGCTTCAAAAGTGACAGCTACCGAAATAGCGGGTCATTCACAATAACACCTCTTATTGGAAAACCCTTTATAAAGAAGGCCTGTGGCGAGTGGAGGAAGTAGCTCTTGCAACAAAGGTTGGCACAAAGAACTACTCCATTGCGAAGAATTTTCGGCCGATTGGTGCCAACATCTTTCAGTTGAAAAGCAAAGATACACTCTTCGACCTTAAGACTTCGACTTGTACAAGGCTTCAAGCGGTGTGTCGACAGGGCCGGATTTACACCGCTTAAAACTTGATATTTTTCCAATTTTGTCGATACGAAACGTGTGGAATGTGGTGCCCTGTCGAATTATTGACAGCCAGTCACCGTTATGTCGTTAAAGCTTGCTTAGGTGGTTTCGAAAAAAGAGTTTTGCATGCAGGTGTAGGATGGTCAGTCCATGTCCGGAATGTGGGAACATATTTGTTATTTGTGGTAAACTTCTACGAGTATTATAATTAGGGGGAAGCAAGTAAGAAAAAGACATCCAAAACCTCATCTATCCTTGACCCCTTAACTCAGCATCCCAATATTTCTATGCACTGCAATTGATTCCGATTCTGAAAGGCACAGTCCCTCTACAGCTCATTTCGAAGGCTTTCGCTGCTCTCGCAGATACCACCCGTCGTCGTCGGTCGTCGCCTTGGATCCTACGTCTTCGTCAACACTCGTAAAAAAACAATCATCTACCCTTGCGGGCAGCAATCAATTGTAGCCACGCAATCACAGCCCAAACCCAAACACAAATTTTGTATCTAACCAAAAAGCCACAAAAAATTGCAAATATTTGCATCGGAATTCCGGAATCAAATCCAATCATTCCCGATGGCTCCCTCTCACTCCGACTGAAGTCAGCCAATTATCATTCACACACAGGGTTTTTTTTTCACCGCTACAAACTTTCACCCTGACCCTGAACCATACCTAATCTGCCGGCTGTTTTGTGTGCGCTGTGATGGTGTGATGAACGATACCTACCGAATGTGGGTTAGTGGTTCAACACACGTTCTCACTAGATACGTATAGATGTGTGAACACACTGCAAACAAGGATACAATAAATTCCGGTGGAACGAAATTGAAATAGTTGTGTTTGTACACTGTTTGCTTTTTAGTGATTTCGAGGATTTTGTGTGTGCACGAGGATATTAGGTAACAATATGACGACGACATGTAAGAAAAAAAGAGCGAGGACATCATCTGTAGTGCGCAACGTGACTAGAACAGGGTTACTAAAAATAATTCTAAAGATCGGTCCTAGAGCTGAGTGTCGTGCAGCCAGCCTAGATTACAATGGACAAAAGGGAAGGACTGTCGGAACATTCTCCTTGTTACTTAAGTGGGTATAAGCCATTTTACGGGTTAGTGATTGGTTTTTGTGCGATGATACAGTCATTGGGGGTGACAATTTCAACTTTTTAAAAAGGGGAAGTCATGATTCCTCAGAAAATAGCTTTCTCAAGAGAGGAAGCTATGATCCTTTTTAACTTTCTCCATTACGTAGCAAGAAAAAGATATTGTATTCGTTCAAAATGTCGAACTCGAGATGTTAATCAATTCTGAAATTACGATGATAGGCGAACTCAAAAAAGTGTGTGGTAAAATTCTGTCTGTCTGTCCGTCTGTCTGAATGTCCCGAGGCCTACAGCCTAAGCGGCTGAACGGATTTCGTTCAAACTTCGGATTTAAAGTTTCGGGGCTTACTGTTCGGGGCTGTTTTTTTTTCATGGTAGCCTCAATATTAGGCCCATACAAAATTTTCATACCAGTTTGATTTGTTAGAAAACGGCTCTAACGATTTCAACAAAATTAATTAATTAAGCTTATACATAACTGTATAACATAACTGCATACTCAGTTTTCCGCTTAAAAATAGAGTAAATGTCCTTTTGAAATTTGGACATATCTCGAAAACGGACCATACGATTGTAACAAAAATTCATTTCTAAGGTAATATGGTCATTTCTAACTTAATGGAAAACTCAGTTTTTCTCTTTATTATCGTAAAATGGATTTTTTGAAAAAAGTCAATTTTGAAAAATTTAGTTTGTTTTAGTTTACCTACTTGAAAAAGGCAGTAACGATTTTAAACAAAATGGCAAACTTAGAGTAAAATTGATGTTTTCAAAATTATTGCGTCCGTAATTTTCAATTCGAATCACTGGAAAAGCTCACTTCTCGAAAACCCCATTTTCGATTTCGATAATCGACAATAACTTGTACACGGTTTTCAGTTTAATAGTTAAGCGATTTTGATCAAAATATATATAAAATATATATATATAATAAAATCAGTATTCGAAATAAATTCGAATAAATTAGATTATTAATTATTTCTCAAAAATGATTGCACAAATCCCGATCTATTTTCCAGAATCTATGCTATATTTTTGTTATAATCTCCCCACTTCCGATAAAAATGCAATAACAGCTACGCAAAACTTCATTTAAGCTAATATTTCCCTTTTTTTTAGCCTTGTTGAATGCTTTGTTGAAACTTTTGACGAATGAGAAAGGTTTGTTTGACCCAGTCGTGCACTTGTATTTAAATAGGTCTTTAATAGAAGAAACTATGCTCCCTTTTAAAATATGTTTTTAAAAGGGTAATGCCTTGATTTCTTCGTGCAGTTTAGCTAAAGTTGGCAACTGGTCAAAAGACCGTCAAGGTCCTAGTTGCGGAGAGATATTTAAATAGCTCTCCCATACATTTTGCGGAGCACCGGGCAATTAACAACCAGGGGGTGACTGTGCTTCTTTTATAGGAAGAGGGTAAAAGACAGTCCGACAGTAAAAGGTGAATGCTACTTTAATATCTCTCTGGAAGTGTCATTGCCAGGGTGGCAGAGCTATGTTTGAGTCCCGGTTAAGGTTCAGCAATGCGGTGTTCGTTCGGTTAGAAGCTTGACTCTCAAAATGATACCTTAGAAGACTGAAAATTAAATTCCATCTGTTTTCAAATACTTTGTCGACTTGAAGAAGGCATTCGACCGAATCCCTCGAGGTGAAGTCTGAGGTGTACTGCGGCAGTATGGAATTGATGTTGCTCTCCTGAGAGCCTTCCATTTTTTTTTTTTAGAAAAACTGTTCAATTTATGGGTAAACGGCCTTTCACTACCTTAAACCGTGATCGTTTGACCTCTTTAGGGGTGCGTTTTGTTTCCTCTAATTTTATTTTTTTAATTATCAGACTGGATATAACAATGCAGTCTTTGGCGAAGAACATTTCAAGTTAGGAAACCAAGGGATAAGTCACTTCCTTTTCGCTGATGACATAGTAAGACTTGTGCTGTACTCCCAGAGGAAACTTTCAAGTTTCAAGTTTTATTCCAAGCATTCCAAGCATAATTAAACAATTCATTAATAAGCTTAATGATGTTACATCAATGTACATTGTGGAATATAGGATACATCCTTTAGTTAGAAGAACTAGTGACGGATGCATTAAATTCAAGTTAAAGAAATTTATAACTAAAGATAAATACAATTGTTGTAGGGTAATTACAATTCCAGGAATCTTATAACATTATTTTTGTAAATTAAGCGCAAAATATAATAAAAAAAGATTCAATTTGACTTAAGTAAAAGCTACGCTATATAATTACTTTTATTAAGTTGTTAATTTCATTGAAGTCAAACCTAAATAGCCAATTCTTGGTTACTCTGTTAAATGAAGAGATTTTTTTTATGCTTCGAAGTTCGAAAGGTAACCTATTAAATAGTCTGGGTGCCACTGAGGTGTAAAAATGTAAATAGCGATGAGAATTGTGAGGTGGAATACTAGCAAGACATCGTTCTTGGCTGCGAAGTCCATAAGTAGTTAAATTCTGATTTAACAAGTTTCCACTTCTTAAGTAAAATATTTTTAAGACCCTGAAAAAGTAGAGATGCTACAGCGGAAGTATCTTTGAATTGCAGAACAAACAAAAACTATGTTCACGGCGTTGTTTTTTCCATATTAATCTTAGTATATGTTTCTGAGATACGATTAAGGGTTGTAAATTATTGTTGTAAGTACCACCCCAACATACGAGCCCATATTGTAACTTAGATTGTATCAAGCTATAATAAACTGTTTCTAAAAGTTTCTGGGAGCATAGTTTCCTAAGGTGATACATAATATGTTGCTTTTCGAAGATACTTTTTCAGTAAGGAAGTATGTATACTCCAGTTCATGTTGTTGTCGGTAGTTAAACCCAGATATTTAAAAGCTTGTGCATACCGAACCAATGCCTTAGTTTTTCCAAATCGTGATTGATATCAGCAATCAAATCCAGTACAGACACGTTTGAATATAAGCACCCAATATCATCCGCAAAACCAGTTTGATTACACCTTAAATATTGGTCAAAGATAGAATTTATATAGATTATAAATAACAGAGGACCAAGAACGGAGCCCTGTTGAACTCCGATCCGAACGTCTCGACTTTCACTGAAAGAATTCCCAATCTTAACTATTTGTTTCCTATCTTTGAGATATGAAGCGAACCAGTTAAGAATAAAGCCCCTGAGACCAGACTTTTCCAATTTAACCAATAGAAGATCGTGATCAACTGTATCAAAGGCTTTGGTGATATCTAGAAAAAGAGCAGCAGTGTATCTTTTGCAATTTAAACTATCCTGCACCTGACTACAGAAATTAAGAAGTGCATCTTCGGTTGATTTACCAGCTCTGAAGCCGCGTTGGTTTTTGCTAAAGAATGATTTTTTTTTCAAGAAATACGACAACTCTACTCTTTATCACCTTCTCAAAAAATTTTGAGAAGACAGGAAGAAGAGAGATCGGCCTGTAGTTATCCAACTTCGCCCTATCATCTTTCTTGAATATAGGTATGACCTCAGCTGTCTTCAATCTATCCGGAAAAATAGAACAGTGCACACTTTTGTTAAAGATGTGTGCTAAGACATCTACAACATTAAAGCAAATTTTCTTCAGAAATAAACTTGAATAACTATTCAACGTAGCAGAGTTTGAGTCGTCCAGCAACATTATATTTCTGTATAACTCAAATGAAGAGATTGGTTCGAAGAAAAAGCTATTTTGTTGAGTCCTTTCTTTATTATGACAGTCTTCCGAGTACAAAATCGGAGACGCTGTATCATAGCCAGCATCAGAAAGAGTAACGATCGGAGCACTAATAAAGAACTCATTGAAGACATTGGCCATTTCTACAGAATTAGAGATATCCCTATTATTAAGTTTTATTTTAGATGGTCCATCAAAAGTGGCATTTTTATTGAACAAGTTGTTAACGATTTTCCATTCCTTTCTTATATTACCTTTCGCACAGTGAAATTTGTTTATGTAATAGTTTTCTTTGCAGATAGAAACTTCAGAGGCAACCTCTTTACAGATTTGATTATACATTTTGGTCAGATGCGCATTTCCAGATTGTTTTTTTGGACTTAGCCCGTAGTTTATTTTTCTCTGCAATCCGCTGTAATAAATAATCAGACATCCAAGGCTTGAGTCTTTTTTGTTTAGGTCTTCTCTTTTTTAAAACTGTAGAACAAAAATGAACATGGCAATCTAAAATATTAGAAAATATGTCAAATGCAGTAGAAGGGTTGTTTTCCCTGTAAACGCCATACCAGTTTTCCTGTAGCAAGCGTGCATTGAGAGAATTAAAATTGGTTTTCTGAGTTAAAGAATTAGTCATATCACTTTTCAGTAAAAGGCAAGTCATACTATGATCAGTAATTGAGAAGTCTGAAATTGTAGTTATTAACGAGAAAATGGCATTTAGATCCAACCTAGCAAAATTATGGCCAATACAAGTTTGAGTACTACCAGAAGTCCTTGTTGGTTCATTGAAACAAGATTCCAACCCATTCGCAGACATTAACGTAAGATATTTTTCCACTACTACAGATTCATGTAAAATGTCTATATTCATATCACCTGTAATGAAAAGATTTCTTGAGCGTTCGTCACACAAAAGGGAGGATAACTCATCAACAAAAACATCTCTACTCCTTTCATGAAGTCTATAAAAACACATAAAAACAAATTTGTTAACATCTCTAAAGCACGAAACTTTTATCATATCAGACCCCATCAAATCAGGACTGCAGATCTCACAATTCTCATTTAAATTATCAGATACAAAAACCCCAGTACCCCCGCAGCTATGAATTGTAACATTTCGGGTAATAATGTAATCAGGTATATTGAAATAATCCTCATCATCGTAAATCCATATTTCGGAGAGCAAAATTAGATCCGGCTTTTTTAGGAATGAATCCAAGTGTGTTAAAAATAAGTCCAAATTTTTGCGCAAGCTTCTAATATTTTGGTGAATAATGAACCAGTTGTTATCGAATACGTTAGCGTTATATACTACATCATAAAAATCGTTGTCATATTTGTAGAATGAGGTTAAATTACAATTAAAAGGAATTTCAATTTGATTCATATCTATATTAACCATGATTTAAGATAAATTTTCTAGATCTTCAAAAGAAGAAATTCATATGGGATTTTCCCCTTCCTTTTTTCTTAATAAAATAACCCCATTTCTGACCCTGAACGAAAAACATTTGTCTACCTTAATCTGCTTAGCTTTGTTAAACAATGATCTATTATATGTTGATAAACTTTCATTTATGAATATAGGCTTATTACCAAATTCTGCACCAAGAATATTCGTTGACAGCTTCTTCCTACGGTTGTTAACAAGTATTTTTTGCTTGCATTCCAAGCTATTAAATTTTACACATAAAATGTTCATCGTTCTCGCTGGCAGAGATGATGAGGTTTATTGTTTACATTTTTGGTTTGCTTCTTTGTAGTTATTGTTCTTGTATAGCAGGATTTGATGTCATCATGAGAAATACTGTTGTCTACACCTTCTGCTAGTAGCTTTACCGCAGTATTCAATGCATTATGTTTGTCGATGGTTGGTATTCCAACAATATCAATGCACTTGAGTAGAGGCTTTTGCTGCAGTGAGTTCACAATGTGTTGTAAAGTATTCACCTTTCGCAAGAGCTTTTCTTTTTCTTCTTGTAGAGTGCTAATGAGCGTCAAAGCTTTGGAGTTCATGAGCTTCAATGCAATGATTTCTTTGTAAAGCACATCAAGAGTGATGACTGCGGGAGGGGTGTTGCTTGCTTCTACGTTGGCTGTTGTTGGCAATGTCGGTGGTATGCAAGAGCAAGACAGAGTAATCTCCTCGGCAGCAGCTGATGGTGATGAGAGTAATAAGTAAGAAAGTTCGCTGGTGGTGGTGTTTTATGCATGATACACAGATATGCGGTACATATCTTTTTTTCATGTAATCACAATCACTGCCGCAGTTTTTCACATTTTAAGTGATAAAGAACATTACATGAGCCACATTGGATTTTTGCATCAGCGCGATCGACTTTTAAACCACATGAACAAGGCATTTTAGAATTGTTAAAAGGTTTTTATGATTCACAAATAGGTAATGACTTTTGTTATTTAAATATTTTCAAAAGTAAATGGATTAACAGGACGTAAAAACTCACAAATCTCCGATAAATTCTTTAAGTGTGTTAACCCCACAACACTCTGATGAGAACTGAACTTGAGCGCGCTTTTGGTAGATTTCGAGCCGTCTGTGCTAAATCTGCAGCAAGGCTACCTCCGAAACACCTCTGAATGTTGGCAAGGTCCCAATGAAATAGGAGAAGCTCAAGTATCTCGGGGTCTTTTTCACGAGCGATAAAAGGGCTAATGCTAAGTTCGGTTAGTCAGGTCTCCTTAAAAACAACTGGGTCATTTGGTAGGTATCACGAGGGACGAACTTGCTTGTTGGTGGTCCTTAGCTCTCTATTACTTTTAAATGGTACCTTAGATCATAAGATTTGTGTACCAAAGACTGAAATATGAGGTACCTACTCAATGTTGATCAACTTCTTCTACGGACAGAGCGGTCCAAAACAAAATTTTAAAATTCAAAAACTTGAGGGAAAACTTCTCCATCTTTCATGGGTGACACCGTGAGCACGCTCTTCGGGTAGTCTTGTGGGAATATACGGAAACTCTTCGTTTCTTAGTCTTACACATCGTTACTCCGTGAACGGCTGGCAGTTGTTTGCCGCCTTCCGAAGTTGAGCGGGACTGCGACTACGGGGCTACGGCTTCGTCAATATAGTGAGACAGTTGGCTTGACAGACCGTCCGTCTTGGAGAGGCTGAGTTGTGTACTAAAGATTTGTTCCTGGGTACTTCGTTTTGTTGCGAAGTGGAGTAGCTTTTTTCCCTCTCCTGCAGCTGCCTTTGAACATTTTTTTTATAACGAAGAAGCTCGAAAAAATGCATCCAAAGTATCTCTAGTCTAGCTCTCCTTAGCATGCCGAAAAACGCCCCAAAGCTGAGGGCGAATTCATTCCGAATGAAGAACTGACACTGCCAATTGCCACTGACCTACTTCCCTGCCGCTCAGTGTACCTCCATGTGCTGCTTCGGATTTCCTTATTTTAAAATAAAATCCCTCTTCTTGCACTTGCACCATCATTATGACAAATAGAGGAATCAAAAAAAATGTTTGATACAGCTATGGAGGGCAAACAAAAAAAGCAAACGCCTCCACCAATTGAAAGGAGGATATCGCATTAGACCCTGTATCGCAGGTGGGCTGCATTAAGATTCTCCTGCCCCTCCCAATGGCGGTTCGCCTTGAGCTCAAGTCGGTACACACTGTCATCGGTGAGATTTGGCTCTTGGGCTATTCACACTATTTCACAATTTATTTCCTCAGTTTTTCGCTTCTAAGGATTCTCCTTTGGATTTGAGTCTCTATTTTTTTTTTCGAGAAAATCAATTCGGATTAAGTTGCTCGTAAATTTCTGAATTTAAGAAAGTAGCAGCTGCATTTGCGAGGATTATTATAAATGGAAGGTGATGATTGGGATCGCACCTCGCTGCATATTGCATAGAATGGAAATTGATTTGCTTTTGAAGGTAAGCGACGCTGCAAATTGAGGGATTTGCAGGGCGATTTAAGGGAATTGATATTGGAAGTGAATCCACCAGGCTGTTATATGATGGGAATTTAGGGGGTGTTACGGGGGTGGATATCGATGGAGCGTCAGTATTTCGAGTTCTTGCGAAGTTGCATTTGAATTAGGGATGACAGCCAGTTCTAAGAGATTTTGTACTGCTGAAGAATGGTTTTAATCCCTTGAACTAATCCTCATGAACCAAAATTAACACTCCCTTTATAGCGTCAGTAGGTGTGGCAGCTCTTTAGAACTAGGATAGGCTACCGTGGTATTAAAGATTGCAAGTTTGCTGATAGGCATTCATTACTTACGCCTTAAAATAAGCTGCAGGCTTTCAAGACTGTTTTTATAGGTACTGCCAAGACCACTGTAATTTGAGTTTTCTCATCGATCTATCGACAGGTATTTCTCAAAAGCACTTTTCTGATTTTGATCAAAGAACCTGTGTGAAATTTAGTTGGAGACGGTGATATTTTATCGGGATTTTAAAAAGGTCCTAAGAGTAGGCTACTGTACTGTCGTGTGCTGATAAAAGAAACGAAAATAGTTCTATTCACTTTTTGTGAATATTCGAGCGCCATTTGGCTTCGCACCGCCCGCGACCATATTTTATAAACTATCCAGCAAGCAGTTACAGCAACTAAACTCCCAACACTTCCGAGATTCACATTAGGCACTTCTTATCCCCAGTAGAAGTGATTTGACAACAGCTGTTCATGTTGTCGCCGTTCTTGTGACATGTTTTAAACATTAGTATATACCACTGATCTCTTGTTGTGAAAGGGAACTAAGAGAACGATGATCCAATTTAAAAAGTGGATGTACGCAACAAAGTAAACCGCTTTATCACAAATGTGACTGTGAACTGTTTTATTGGGCATTCGTCTACTTCACTTTGCTTTACTTTACTGTGCTGAGATTGGTGCTCAATAAAACTTGGCTAGTGATGAATGAGCCCTGGGAATATTTTATAATAGCTACTGGAACCTGTCGGCTTACCTGGTGACTTCCAAAAACAAAGATGGCGGTATGAAAACGACAAATACCGTGTAAAAGTTTTGCTTCTGTCAGGTTCGCTATTTAAAGGTTTTTTATGGTCCCAGAACTATATAAACGTAGAAGGCTGTGAAATGCTTTTTAGAGCGTAGGTCGTTCAATTTATTTGGTAAACTACTGCCGCAGTTGTTGGAAAGGGTCTGCACAGGGCCGGACCAACCGTGTGTGCAAGATGTGCAAATGCACAGGGCGCCAAGTTCTGGGGGCGCATTGCTAGGAAAGAACAATTCATTTTATCTTTCGCGAACAAATACTGCCATTTGCATTTTAAACAAAAAAGCTTGTTCAAATTAGCCCAAAATAACAACATCCATCACACCTGTGCTGAATTATTTCTTGCACATTAACTCAATTGCAATGTTGAAGCTTCAAGGAGAATCTAACTCAAAATATCGCAAAATAAAAAAAATTCCACTAGACTTATGCAAGTTCACTTCTTAGCTACAAATAATCTCAAAATATTCCACCCCGTTCATGTAGGTATATTCCTGGCACATCCACTTACATTTTACAAGAGAATCTAGTTTAAAGATCTCAAAATAAAAAATACCGCAATGAAAAAAAACGCATTCAAAGTCTACTTTCTGGGTGATGTGGAAAAGACTTATGCGTGTGTGCAAATATGAAAAAGGGCGCTTTCTGCAAATCTTGCACAGGGCGCTAGCTTGGCCGGAGCCGGCACTGTCTATGCAAGACTGATTTTATTACCCAAACCTCAGGACACTTACATTTTTTTTGGGTTTTCCCTAACAATAGGAGACTAAAACCTGCGCACATTTATTTCATACATTTTAAATTAAGAGATTTGTAATTTGGTGCAATAGTTCGTAGGATTTTTGGGGACATTTATTTTTATGTTTAATAGATTAGTTGTATCCGCATTAATATTCCGAATTTTTATTGTGTATGTGCCACGCCTCTTTTTCCATTACAGCTCACATCTTTTAGAATGCTCTCAACGGGCATACGTCCCAATTTGTCAAAATTCAGGTCTTTCATTGTCATAAGAGTCAACATATATTGATATAAATAATTTCGTTGTTTGCCACTCCCCATTTTTCACTCCCTCCCACTTTTCACAAACAGCTTTGACCAAAATCCGCACCAAACAGTGACACGTTGTGGATGCATTTGTTTTTGGGCAGCTGCATGAACGCCAAAAGCTGCAATTTCTACGACTGACGAAGCCATCAAGTTTCATCATATTTTGTAAGAAATTTGCGAACTGTGTGTTTTTTTTCAAAAATCTCTTCAACAATAAAAAGACGTTGTTCTTTCGCGTAGTCCTCCATTTAAAGTTTTTTTTTGACAACCAGCACCTACCGCACAAATGGCGGCAAATTCAAATCTTGTGTTTTTCAGTTACCAAAATATTTTTTCAAAAAGGACATTACTTATATCTTATATGGTATAACTTATAAGTTTTTAAAAAAAATGTTTTCCCATTTTATTGGTAGAAATCGGTTAGATACAGACTCGGAATCCATTTAACAACTGCCGCACGACCGCCCCTAGAATCCATATGAAATGGATCTCTCTTAAATCGAGTTCAGTTAAATAATATAGCTTGTCTTCTTTCCCGCTCGTCCGATAAAAATGTTCTTTACCGATTGGTTGCGAGAGGCTATGCCTATGGGCCTATTTGAATCATCTGCGCCAACTACATATTTTTTTTATTTTACAAATTCTCCACGGCCCGCATTTCATGTGGCAATCGGTAACCACTCGCCCATTCCGGAAATGTGCTCCCCAATTTATTGCCGTTGAAAAATGGTGGGCTTCGCTACTGTAATGAAAATAATTCCAATTAAGTGTGCAATGACTCATATCTGCGGTGTATTCCTTTGGCGGAAAATTTTCGACCGTATATAAAAACCCGCTCTACGTAAACAAACATAAAAGCGTCTGGGGTCTGGCTTTCATAATTTGCATTGAACCTGAACCGCGAAATGTCTATATGTCATCAGTCACCACATTTTGAACCAGAAACAGAAGTGCTTCTGTGCAAGGTCGCGATAAAGAACACAAACAGATTTATGGCTCACTTCCCTGGAACCACTCCACGCCGCACACAATACCTCATCGCTGATACTTTTAAGTCTGATTAATTAAGGTAGTCAAATGCATTTTGCACTTCTGTTTTAATTTTCCGGGTATACTCGTACCTACCCGGAGCAGGATGTTTTTTCAAGAAAGTTTCAACAGACAAATGAGATTTTCCGATTATATTTGTTGCCTTTTGAACGTTGGATTAATGTAGTCCAAATAAAAGAGGTTCCTCGTAAATCGTGAGAGGAGAATAAATATTTAAATGGAACGCATTCACACAATGGGCGATGCAACTTTTGTTTACCAACAAAGCAGCTGCACCAAGCCACACAACATTCTTAATGTGAATTATGCGGTCTGTTTGAAGGAATTTAACTACAAAATCTATTCCAATAAAAATGGATATTGGTCTGGCCAAGGAATTTTTGTTTTACCGGCTTAAACAGAGAAGAATCTAAAATATTTCACACAAGAGTTGTTTGTTTATATCTAGTCATATCCGGGATTTTGACGAATCAAAAAAATACAAAATAAAAATGAATGGGCACGACTGGGTCGGACGTACCTTTCTCCTTTATGCTGTAATCGTATATACTGAATTGAAAATTAGCCTGTGAAGAGTGAAACTAAGGTAAGTACACTCAGAAAAAAAAATGATCGTTAAGCGAAGAATTTTGAGATTTTTAAAAAATTGTAAGTTCAAAGTTCTTGTCTCAAATATTATTTTTGTTAAAAAGAACTCGTTTTTAAGTTTTTAGGAATCAAGTATTCCAGCGTAAGATTAATATACTCTCCATAAGTATTTTATTACATCATTGCCAACAATTTCATACTTAAATCAAAGATGACGATATTAAAGGAATATTACAACAAATGGAAAATTAAAGTTAATCAAGGAAAAACACAAGCCATCTTTTTTACGAGAAAAAGAAAAGCTTGTTATCTTCCTAGCGGACCGTTACAGGTGAATAGTACAAGCATTAGTTGGGAACCTTCCGTAAAATACTTAGGAGTTTATTTGGACACCAAGTTGACTTTTGGACCACATATAGCAAACACCCTTAAAAAAATTGCAATTGCGACGAGGATGCTATATCCTTCCATAAACCGAAAGTCGCAGCTTTCAAATGAAAATAAAATTATCATCCATAAAGTAATTTTTCAAGCAATTTTGCTTTATGGGTGCCAAGTATGGGGAAATTGTGCAATGTGTCATATTAAGAAATTACAGGTTTCTCAAAATAAATTATTAAAAATGATGCTTAATCTACCGTGGCATCACTCAACCCTGGATACTCACGATAAAGCGAATGTTGAATTGATCTTCCAAAGAATTAAAAAATTAAACCAACGTTTTCTAGAACGCTGTGATTTTGCTGATAACCCTCTAGTAAACGTTTTAAATATGAATTATATCTCACTCGATAGTTGATATAGCCTTCTTTTTTTTTTTTTTTGTGTATTATTGTTGTTATTTATTATTGCTACTAATGTAAATATTTATTTATTTACTCGTCTACTCATTTATTTATTTATTTGTTGATTAACCAATTAATTTATTCATTTATTTACTTATTTGTTTGGTTGTTTATTTATTTATTTATTTATTTATTTATTTATTTATTTATTTATTTATTTATTTATTTATTTATTTATTTATTTATCTATTTATTTATTTATTTTTATTTTTATTTATTTGTTATTTATTTTTTATTTAATTTTTTTTTTTTTTTTTCTCTATTTAATTGAAGGTTTTTTCGTATTTTCCTTCAGAAGTTATATTTCTTGCCCAATGAAATTATTTAAATTAAATTAATTAAAAATAATGTTTCAGAAGAAAGATACATTTTATCATATCTCTGAATTGTAAAATGTGTGGTAGCAAATCCTACTGTAAATCTATATACGAAATAAAAACTATCTATCTCTATCTAAATCAAAGATTTTGACATTTGGGTTAATTTTAACCAACGAAAATTGTTGGCCTTACGATTATTTTTTCTGAGTGTGCCAAGAAAAGGTGATAACTGATTAGATACAAGATATAAAAGAAACTCACATGGTTCCACATTCTTTTCATTTTCAGGCAAAATCCAAGGTGATACAGGTTTTTCCATTTATTTTTAAATAATTTCAACAAAACGAAAGATTATGTTTAAGATTAATAGCTATTCCATACCCGTAGTTCATAAAACGCCCCCAACCCATCTGAAACAAATAAACAAAGTTCTCTCCATGTTGAACTCCAGAAAAATGTTTTTTTTTTAACAACATCTATTGAACTGATTGAGAAAAATCGTTCTTAATGGTGCTAGTTGAATAGGCTATGTCTTTGTTTATCGCGCCATGGCTATTATTGATGACGTGAACAACAGTGCGAGCACAGATATTTAACGAGTCTACATATTTACGAATATCAGCACATTCTCGTATACAACTTATGGCCAGCACTATGAAGAAGAATTAAACGTTTGTAGGTACATAACTGATCCAATACAGGCAGCGCTAATAATTAAAAAAAAAATTTGTTTCTTCGACCGTATAAAAAAGGAAAAGTAAACATGTTCCGTTTCGCACGTGTTTGCAATAAATGGAATATCACTAAACTACATATAAGTAACACTCATTGCCCGTGACTTTCTCTGCTTGCTTATAAACAATGCGCGATACTCGTAATCATATTTAGTGTCCATGTCCAGTCTAGATTTTCCATATATAATTACCCATTGTGACCTGCAAAACACTTAGTGTGAAGATTGATTATTGATTGATTATTAGAAAGGCTCAATATTTCTTGTCAATATTAGGCCCATGTGTCTCTCTGTCTGTTGAAAACAGGATAACGTCGAAACAAATCGACCTAGGCAAGTGAAATTTTGTGAGACGACTTACTTTTATCGTTGTTGCATGCGCAAAACTCCTTTTTCTTAATAACCTATCCTATCTTAAATTCAAACGCAGTAATAAAATAATCTTATACCGCGTCTACTCTTTATCTACCTTAATTTAAAATACATATGTGACCTGGTCACTGCCAGCGTTCTCAAGGGTGTTGCATATCTTCTTAAAAGATAATGCTAGATGCCAGACAAATTTCATGTTCGAAGGCAGAGCAGACAATTTTGAATAGGTAGAGAGATCGCTTCTAGACGCGATACGTTAATCGTATAAACTTGAAATTTTGTAAGTTTATAGAAAATACAAAACCATCAAATACCTATTTCGCCTTTTTTCAAAATTTGAATTATAAAGGTTGAAAAAGCGGATGAATAAAATGCTCTTTAGTTAATACTTCCCCGAGTATTCTAAGCCGTAATTTATCTTTCTCCGTAGGCGCAGTGGCTTAGTGGTTAGTGTGTTGGACTACTAAGCGAGGGGTCCCAGGTTCGAATCCCGAAAAAACCCAAAATTCCAACTTATGGTTTTTTTCCGCTGCGCCACCTCTCGCGAACGTCTGACAAACATCCGAGAGTATAACTGTCATGAAGGAGCTTCTCAATTAGCCGTTTGGACCCGGCATAAAATTGTAGATCCCTTCCATTCGTCCCACAAATGAAAAACTCACACAAACGAATGGTTGTGAGAAGCTAGGCCTAGGGTCCCTACAGACCTGTTGTTATTTATATATTTTATAATTTATCTTTCTGCTCCTTCCCGTGGCTGAGCTAGAAGAAATTAAAGACAGATCTTATTTAATCAACAAGAAATTTAGATTGATTTCCCGATTGCCAGCTATGCTTGGGGGTGAGTGGGTTGAGTATATCGTAGATCGTACCCATGGAAAGCATTATAGATAGATACACATACACATACCCACAGCCACTGTGAAAATTTTTAATCTTCATATTGTTACGACTTGACGTTCCATATTCCATTCCGTATCGGTTTTGGACTCTGTCTCTGACTCTGGGTTGTGTGCGGCGGACATGCAAGTATGACTGAAATGAATAATAATCGCAGCTACTACACGTCCACGTCTATAGCAAAGCAACCAGCGTTGCCACTAAAATCTTTAGCAAATGTAGTACGTTAGCCAATAAAATGTAGCATTTTCAAAAAAAATGTAGTACCTGTTTTTTTTTTCTATTGAAATTTAAATTAAGTAGTATAACAAAAAAAATGTGTTATGTTTCTAAAACAGTCGGACACACTTGGAGTTGTTTTGCACTATTATAATTGGAAATGTGTATGGGTAAGAGTTCTTGTCTGACAAGCAAAGTCATATTGCAAACAAATGACTTCTGACAAGCGCGACAAAAGCGTTTGCCAGACCTACATTCGACCCACGAAAATTGGTTTATAACGAGGGTTTCCAGCCGGGGTAGGGTAGCGGGAGTGTCCGGATCCTGAATCTGCGTACAAGGGAACGAGGATGAACCTAAGAGAAGGGAAAGAAAAGACGTACGAGTTTACTTTGTGATTTTCTTTAACTTTATTCACTTTATTCGTATTAAAAATATATAAACTGAGATCTGGTTTGTCCCAACTAGGCGGTGCTCTGGCGACTGACTGATCCTGGTCTAAGGCGCCTCTGCCTTTTATAGTCGTCCCGGCTGTCGGTGTTGTTTCCTCGGCTCTGCTGCGCGTTGTTGTCTCTGCTACCGTTGTTGTTCCTGTTGTTGTTGTTGTTGTTGTTGTTGTTGTCGTTGTTACGTGTTGTTGTTGCTGTCATGTTGCGTGTTGATTTATCTTGGCTGTGGGGCATGCTTATATTATTATTTCCTCGACCACTACCACTACCACTACCACTACTATCTACAGCAATCGAGGGACGGGTACCTGGGCCGCAATAGACTGCGCACCCTGTGTCCCCACTGTCCACTCTTACTACGGAGTCCGATGGTTACCACCAGAGCGCTTCTGCTCCACACACGTAGCTGGATCCAGCTTCCGTGCGTATGGTCCAGTGGCCACCACTCGACTGATCTGCTGGCTGTCGATTTGATCGGGCTGTCGCTGGGTTCATGTGTGGTAGGTTGGCACTGCGCTGTGGTGGGACGGTAGGGTGAATTGCTGAGTGTGGTGAATTTCGTCGCTGCGGTGTGGGTAGTGGTAGCTCTGTTGTGTGTGTGTCGGTAGTTGCAATGGAGCGTGGTGAGTTGTGGTGAGTTCTTGTGAGCTGTGTATGGGTAAGACTGTGGCGAAATACGTTTCGTTACAGGTTTTCCCATTCCTTGCGATATCTTTGTGTGCGAGTTGAAGATTTGCACTATGCCAAGTTTTTAAATCTATTTATTTAGTTATAAAAGCAAAAGGGGCAAAATTCGAACTGTTGTTCGTAAAAAAGTAAAATGGTTAGACGGATCTTAAGAAATGTAGTACATTAGGATAACGATGTAGTATGTAGTACGGCGTTGAAAAATCCAGCAAATATGTAGCACAGTACTACATATGTAGTACAAGTGGTAACGCTGAAAGCAACCCTTGCGTGCGCATATAGCTATTTTCTGTGCGTTTGGTGTTGGCTGAATTGGTGAAGTCTGAGTGAGAATGTGCTTATCGTTTTATCTCATGGCGTCTTCTGTTCTATGGATATGTAGAATGTAGCGTGATGCCGAATTCACAGTGTTGCGTTGAACGCGTGCGTGCGTCGGCGCGCTTTGACACGCTTTATCGAAACTTTACGATTTTAAATGCCAAAGCGCGCGAGCCACAATTTTGTAAAACGAAATGCTGCTTTGAAGAGAATGCGCGTTGAGAGAATATAGTATGACAGATTAAAAGTTCGGTTTGTTTTTTGGCTAAAAAATACAAATTCAGAGCTGAATTAAAATTTCAAGTCAATACTCTCTTTTTTCTGTAGCTGTAATTTGTATGTGCGAATTGAAAAAGGATTCTCCAAAATACAAGAAAATCATATATAACAATAAATCAAAACAACTTTAATACGGATACAAGTCCATTGAATATTTTTTTGGCTCCAAAAATCTAAAGAAATAAGTAGTTGCTCCACAAAAAAAATGGTATTCGTCATTTCCACACACTGAATTAATTAATTTTCATTGAAGAAACATCAGGTTCGTTCGAGTACGCGGTTTCGATCGAACGCAATCGCACAAAGTCTATACACGTACTCATCAAAAATGACAGAAAAAGAGAAAATTAGCAAAATAACAAATAACGAGCAGTTCCTCTCTTGGCTCGAAACAGCTCAGAGAATTTTAACCGGCAAGTTCTGATAAAAATGTCAAATGCGCAAAATTGACAGGAAACAAATTCAGAATTCGTTTTAAAAATCAATTGTACACAAAAATAAAATACTGAAAATAAAGAAAATTCGGTACTGGTCGAATGTTCTCCTAGAACGTTTCATATGTTACAAAAAGGTAAGTTATAAATTTATTCGTGGTATGGATTAGATTTCAAAGATGTAAGTGGCTCAAAGTAGATTGAAGTGTATCCACGTACTTTGGAGTATATTTTCAGCTTTCTGAGAGAGTTTCGCTCAATTTTTCGAGTTTGACAGATTTTTAGTGGTTAGCTCGTAAAAGTACGCGAATGGACCATGTATTTTTGCTAAACATCAGCGGATCTGTGCCACTAAAACTAAGAACGACATCAAATCGAACAATTCATAATTCTAAAGTTGTCAAACGCGCGTGATAGAGAGTAGGTCTACTCAGGCGTCGCGTTGAACTTTACGATATTTACGATCTAAACTCGATCCAACGCCTAAAGTTGTATTTTGTGTGGCAGCATATGAACGCTTTGTTTCTACATAATCTGCCAACGTTCGCGCGCGTCAACGCCACATTAAGTATCATTTGCGCGAGCGACCTCATGCTGTTTGCTGTGTACTTCGTATTTCCTTTTCGTTCTGCAAAACGTAGAAACTGTTTGCAATGAAGATGAAGCCGTTAACTATCCGGTAGAGTTTTTAAATTCCCTTAAACCATCGGGCATTCCATACCACGCTTCAAGGGCACACCCGTAATGCTCCTACGGAACTTAAAACCACCTATGTAATGGCACTAGACTGCAAATCAAAGCTTTGCATACAAATTTAATCGAAGCTATTATATTGACCGGGGTTGCTCAATGGGAAAAAGTATTCCTGCCGCGCATTCCTCTGATACCTAATGACCTCTCTTTTAACTTTAAAAGATTACAATTTCCCCGTAAAGTGTGCTTCGCCATGACGATCAATAAGTCTCAGGGCCAATCATTGAAATACGCTGGTATAGATTTAAGGGAAGATTGCTTTACGCACGGTCAGTTTTACGTAGCTTGCTCTCGTGTAAGTTCACCTTCCAGTCTGGTAATATTACTGCCGCCCGATAAAAAAACAAGAAACATTTTCTATAAAGAAATCCTTTAAAAAAAAACTATTTCAGTAACAATTTTTCTAAAAAAGCACATTTCAACAGAGTCCCGCGCAGACGAAGTCGCGGGTAACTGCTAGTACCAATATACAAGTAAAGAAAACAAATAAATCTTTTATTTAAAATCACCTCTACACAATCGAAACAAGTGCAAGTCTTCAATTTGGGAACAGTAACATCATCGTCAGGTTGATATTAAAATTGGGCTATGTCGGTCAAGTATTTCTGGTACTTCTCCAAAGATGATTAAACCACTTTGTTATTAAGTGCTCATTTTTATTATTTGTTGACCTTTACCTATACCTGTTCAATGTAATTACGTACTACCTCACATGCCTAAAATTTGCATGACTTGTATGCAGGGTATCAAAGCATCGGCCAGGCTGATGATAACACTTTTACTTGTTTTTATTTTTATATTGTTAAGTACTTTGTTATTAAGTACCTAACTAAATAACAATATTAATATATTAGCACTTGCTAGTTTCACCTGGGAAACCTGTCCTATTTCATCAGGAGTCCCTCCCTCCTCCTCCTCTCTTTTTAACTGCCTGCCCATATTTTCATTTTAGCCGATTAAAGTCCACGGGCTTTTAATTTACTTTCCGTTGGAACTAAGATCAACGTTCAGTCGGACTTTCATTATTTTGTTTTTATGTTATATTCAAAGATGTGATTTATTTGGTTTGTGTCTCAACAGCTTTTTTATTTTTTCCAGATTTTCTTTAGAAAATGGTCGTAAAGTTTGAAAGAGTGCAAGTGAGCAAATCCTCAAAATATGCAAATCTTTGAGCTATTTTTAAATATATTCGACCTCGCGTTTGACTTCATGAACTTTGTAGGTGTAGCCAATTTTTAACAAAAATTACTTTTATGTTGTTGTATTTTTGGCACGTTGCTAATTCGTTTTTAATATAACTTGTGTACTCTTTTGAGAGGATCTTTTTTTAAAGGCTGGGTTTCACTACATATTGGTTTGCTTTGTTTAGGAGAACTTTATAAGTTAGACCACAGTTGTTTATAAAATGTATTTCCTATTCGCATAAACTCCCCTTACCTCTGCCGCATAGATTTTCCGTTAATTGCAAACACGTGCGAACCTGAACATGTTTACATTTTGGTATGATGTTACTTTTTTATACAGTCGAAGAAACAAATCTTTTTTAATTATTAGCGCTGCCTGTATTGGATCAGTTATGTACCTACAAACGTTTAATTCTTCTTCATAGTGCTGGCCATAAGTTGTATACGAGAATGTGCTGATATTCGTAAATATGTAGACTCGTTAAATATCTGTGCTCGCACTGTTGTTCACGTCATCAATAAGAGCCATGGCGCGATAAACAAAGACATAGCCTATTCAACTAGCACCATTAAGAACGATTTTTCTCAATCAGTTCAATAGATGTTGTTAAAAAAAAACATTTTTCTGGAGTTCTACATGGAGAGAACTTTGTTTATTTGTTTCAGATGGGTTGGTATGGAATAGCTATTAATCTTAAACAAAAAAAAAAATACAAAATAATGGGTCGTTTTATTGAAATTATTTAAAAATAAATGGAAAAACCTGTATCACCTTGGATTGAGTTTCTTTTATATCTTGTATCTTGTCATATGTCAAAATCTTGGATTTAAGAATGAAACTGTTGGCAATGATGCAAATACTTGATGATTGAAAACTTTAAACTAGTTCTTGTTAACAAAAATAGTATTTGAACCAAGAACTTTGAACTTAGAATTTTTAAAAATCTCCAAATTTCTTACCTCACATTTTTTAACTTTCTCCATTACGTAGTAAGAGGAAGATATTCGTACAAAATTTCGAACTCGAGATGTTAGTCAATTCTGACATTACGATGATAGGCGAACTCAAAAAAGTGGATGGCAAAATTCTGTCCGTCTGTCCGTCTGTCTGTCTGTCTGTATGTCCCGAGGCCTACAGCCTAAGCGGCTGAGCGGTTTTCATTCAAACTTCGGATTTAAAGTTTGGGGGCTTACAGTTCGGGGCCTTTTTTTTTTGCATGGTAACCTCAATATGAATGGTACTTCCCATACAACATTTTCATACCAGTGTGATTTGTTCGAAAACCGCTGTAACGATTTCAGCCAAAATTGATATTTAAGTAGGTGAGGTTAACATAACTGCATAATCAGTTTTCAGCTAAAAATCGAATAACGGTACTTTTGAAATTTGGACATATCTCGAAAACGGTCCATACGATTGTAACAAAAATTCATTTCTAAGGTAATTAGTCATTTCGAACTTAAGGGAAAACTCAGTTTTTCTCTGTATTATCGTAAAATGAATTTTTGAAAAAAGTAATTTTTGAAAAATATAGTTGTCCCTAGTTGCAAACTTAGAGTAAAATTTATGTTTTCAAAATTATTGCGTCCTTAATTTTCAATTCGAATCACGGGAAACGCTCACTTAAAAACTGTTCATATCTCGAAACCCCCATTCGATTTCGATAAAACCGTAAAAACCAAGTAATGCTTACATCCCGAACGATAAATTGTAATCGGTTTTCAGCTAAATAGTTAAGCGATAGTATTTTTCAAACTAAACATTGCAATATTTGGTGTTGTTTTGTCCGCCAAATTTTACAAAAACCGCTCTAACGATTTTGATCGAAATACATATTAAAGATAAAATCAGTATTCGAAATAAGATCTAGTACTTAGTTTTTCTCAAAAAGTTCGAACAAATCAATTTCTTAAATATTTCTCAAAAATGACTACCCAACTTCCGATCTGTATTCACATATTTTCGGTATAATTTTGAAATAATAACAAACTTCCAATATAAATCCAATAACAGCTACGCAGAACTTTTTTTTAGCTAGTAATACCAACTTTTTTTTTTTCAATCATATTGAATAGGTATGGAATGCATGCATCTTAAAAATAAATCCAACAACTTGAAATTTACACAATCAGGCAACTCCCACTTCATTTGCACCAAAACTTTTGATGAACGAGAAAGTTACGTTCGACCCAGTCGTGCACTTTATTTAAATTGAATGCACTACGCCTGTGCCTCTCAATCTTTTCCAGAGTCCACTGTTAGACGAAAGGCGATATATGACACATTTTATAGTGTTTTCTTTGTCAAACGTCAAGGCTTCGATTTACCAATCGAAACTTCCTTAAAACCATTTTTGTTTTATTCAGTTTTGATGTTATAATGACTATTTGACTATTTCGACAGCATTGGGTTTCAATTTATATATATTTTTTTTTGCTTGTTCCAGGTAAATCAAAATACTACCACTGTATGATTAATTGGACAACACATTCAAATGGGAGGTTTTTCAATTTGCATTCAACTTAGGACCCCTCTGAACTGAAAACACCACCATTTCATTGGTAAGCGCAAAGTCTTTACAGTATCCACTTGTTGCCAGTTTTGCCCTATTATTTATATTTAATTATTTAAAACAAATATCCATTTACATTTTTGTATGGCTAACGACATTGAAACTCTTGGTATCGACTCTTCCTTCCAAAATCTGAATGACATTACCCAAAATGACTTGAAGAGCATTGGAAAAATAAATATACCTACCTGAAGATTTACGGGTGTATATTTCACAACTGGTGGAGGGGAAAACAATTTTTTCATCTCTTGTCTGGCATTACCGAAAGTGGCGGCATCATCATTTGCACCAATTAGGAGCACAATTTGGAAGATAATTTTGCAATTGTATCCACTCGCAGTCGTCGTTCACGTAAGCGACATGAATTATTAATGTAATTGAACGTGAAGTTGATGTATTTTGTATATACCGAATGTCCTTATCAAATTATGGACATTTATTTTTAAAACCAATATTAATGATTGAAATTCAACGGACATGTCAGTCTTAAAATGTATGCCGTATCTGTTTCCACTAGTTTACCCAAGAGCCATTCGTCAGTGGTTAAGCTTTAAATTTATTTATTGTTGTTCATGAATTACTTGTAACAAGTCGTATATCCTTTCTACGCAAAGACAGACGGTTCAAGGAACACCAATTCTAAGAACGCGACAGAGAGGATTCCTTTTTTGATCTTTATCTATGTGGACTTTTGAAAACCGTGCGAGTGATTTTATTTTCCATACAAAGTGGGCCGGCAGCCCGTAAGCGTGGCACAACATGTCGCATCCTGCTACAAGTGAGTGAAGGTTTTCCTGGAATTCAGAGGCGCATACACAATCACAATCAATGGGTTTCATTTCAAATGCAATTTTAAACTTTTGTGACCCGTAACATTTTCACAGCCTCCCTTAAAGTCACTTCGGAGAATGTGGCATCTAAGGAATTGATGTGAAATATTTGAGCACATCTCTACTTCAATGTTGATTTGACTGAAGGATACCACGTGGCGTCTGTGAAATAATTGTAGCATTGCGGTGATAAAATGGTTGCACTTAGGTTTTTAACAATTTCAAATCTATGAGATGAGCAATTTATTTATTTTTTTAAAGCAGTTGGAAATGTTCTAAAGGATGCTATCACGATGCATTATTGGTGTGAGATTTTTGCACACTAAAGCAACCTCCCATCGATACAAGTTTGTTTCAAACTGCAGGTTGTCATATCTTTCCAAGCAATATTTTGTATTATTGAGTTCCTGCTGGTTCCTGACTCATATTAATCGACTAAGTCTAAAGGTGAAGGCGCAAACGCCGCAATAAATTTGTTCCTTGGAGAGCTTGACGGACTCTGCCATTGACGTCGCAGTTTTAGCTTAAATGGTGGAAATTCCAGGATCTCTATGGAGATCTTCATTTTCGATGCACAAAAGTTTGTAAAATTTTCATTTACGACCCAACAGGCTTTAGCACGTCATCACTTGCTGTTCTCGGGGTTAAGCTTGTATTTCTTTTCAGGTAGCCAATAATGTCCCCCATATTTGTTTTAAATTCATCGCATTTCTTTTTTACATAATGACTTTCAACAAATTTGGGCCAAATATATATACGTCGGGTGGATAATAGATGTCGAACTCATTTGAACTGCCTAACCTAAAGGTCTGCAGAAGTCCCCATATATCATGTCTTGGAATACGAGTTGCGGGCATGCGTTAAATGTGATGAAACCACCGAAGTGTGGACGGGTAGGTTCAGTGAAGGACTTTACTCATCCTCAGATACGATCTCTGCGAGTTATATTTCGGCTGCGATCTTGTTCTTTCCGTCGGTAATTGTACGCAAGACCAAAAATCAGAATAGGATCAAACGCTCTTTTAAAGACCGATATCTTAGCTTCAACAGAAAGTTCGGTTCGCTTGATAACGGATAATAGAATGACCTATATGTAGGTTAGGTTGGGTTGGGATGTGTTGCGTTGTAAGATCATCACAAAAAAAATTGGGCCCTTCAAAATCCTTGCGGAACCGCTTCGGTTACAACTTAATCCAACTCTTCCAATCACTCAACTTCCATAGAAAATCTAAGTATGGTCACAATTCTGTTTGAGAAGCCAATATCCTTCAAAATTTCAAAGCAGTGCCTCTCCTTGTGTCTTTCAAGGAGTGGCCATCTTGGAGTTGCATTATTGAATGTTTTTTTTATGAACAGTCCTCCTAGCCTTGACGTTCTTATACCCTCAATTCTTGAATTTAGCTAGTGTGGCTCTTTCTATAGCCAGATAATCGGTCTTTTCGTTGGTCTCAATATTGCAGTAAGTCTCAGGTACCCAACACATTCAATTTTATTGGTTTGGTTACGCAACTTAATATGAATTCACTCTTATCATTTGTTTACCGCTAAGGGTTAATTTCTCTCCATTCTGACACTGTTCTGCGATCATAATGCCTTGAGAATTGTTCCCGGCCAGACCAGACTTGTTGGCATACGAGTACGACTCTGGTAACCTTAGAGCAGCCTATCTATGAATGAAGATCTACCTGTGGGATTTTGATTTCGCCTCAGGGATATCTGTAGGTCCAGCTTGTATATATACTTGACCCCGTAACCTCACTAGTTTCAGATCCATCGGTATATAGCGGTATCACTTTTCAATGCAAATCCTCTGTGCCATCATCACGACGTAGGAAAGCTTGTCGAAGTCAAGTGTACCGAGATTTTTATCCGCTTTGACGGAGTTGTCGAAGAACGATAAGAATGACTTCACCACTTATGAATAAGGCTTGTAGGTAGTCCTAGGTTGTAGGTATATAAAACAGGCGTTCTAGAGCCGACCATCTCTCAGGTTTACCCTCAGTTTTAAACCTCTTTGCATTTATGTAATGACGAACAAGTGGGCTTAAAGTTTCCTTCTCTTCGCTTAATGGAAAGACCTGTAGCTTGCTGGGGATGATGTTGCATAAATGCATTCATGCATGGACAAAATGGCCACCAATGACTTCCAGTCTATGGAGCGTCTTGAGTGATACACTCAATTCAGATTTGTCCTCGACGGTTTTGTTCCTTTCTATGTCCCTCTGTCTACCACTACCACCTATTCTCTATTGAGTTTGAGTCGACTCCCAAGTCAACAGCCAACCGTAGATGTTGTCAACAGATGATCACCCAAAACAACCTCGTTTATATGAGGAAAAAGGTTCCACATTCGACCTTGACCACCGCCGCAGTTCCAAACTAAGCCTTACACACTATATACGTTCACCAATTCTCCGTTCCTACTTTAACTAGTCACTACTATAATTTCTTTCCTCAATACAACAAAGGATACTCACCCCTCCCGCATCCTGCCAGGCTCATGAACATTTCAAAGGCTGCACCTTATTAATCCTTAATTATTCATGGGGAAAATATGAAAGCACTTTCATGAATGAATCCTTCGTAAACGTAACCCGATTCGTCCTTGTTTTACCAACCTCACCCTCATTCTCTTCCCCTACATCATCGCGAAGCCATTCCGCTCGCAGTTGGCTACTCAAATGAAACTGCACAAGCTCACAACTATTTGAGTTTTCTGCCTGTATTTCGCTTCGTCCTTATCAAAAGGGAAAACAAATCAAAACAAAAATAAAAAATTCAACCGTCCGCCAAGGCTAACCCAATTCATGTTTTAAAAAAAAAAAAAAAAACCAACCAGCAGCAGGCAATTTTATGTAAATGCTGCCACGAAAATTTAAACGATTCCTTTATTTTGATTGCCAGAGGCTACGACCTTTGATTGATATCGTTGCATCTATACAAAATTATCCCATAGTCAAGTAGATTTATTTGCGGAACTCCGTTGAGAAGAAGACCCGCGATGGGTACCAAAGGTGAGTCGAATGTAAACAAAGACTGTGAGAGGCGAGATGCCAATTCGATGGCATAAGTGGGAATTGAAGGCTAACCATTGGGGGGGAATGGGTCGTCCAAGAGAGGTATCAATAAAGGAAAGTTAAGTCATTTGATTGATTGAAATTTTGATCTCCAGTAGTAGGTAGGTAGGAGTGGCGGTTTATTTAAAAACCCAAGTAGCACTATGTGCCGTTTTGTTACCACAACTCATTTGACCCGGTTGTTTAAAAGATGGTTGAGTAGGAGAGTTTAGATCCAGCCTGTGGAATTCAAAAGGGTAATTAGTTCTCTGAAACTGCTCTTCCAGATCTCCTCAAGGGAGTCAACCCAAGGATCGCTGTCTGGCTCTGGCTAGTGCCGGACAGGCGCATAGGTTATGAGTGAGGGTTTCTTTTTCGGCTGCGGCAGTGTGTGTTATGTGGGATGCCTACAATCCAACTGCGTGGTCCCCTATAGGCCAGTGGCCTGTGGTTATCGCTGTTAGTCTGGCGATGTCTTTTCGTGTTTTAGTGAGAAGGTAGGTTGTTTTTTCCGTGCTGTGGTTTGGCCACATCCTTCTGGATATAATACAGTTCGTAGGCCTCCTCCATCTGAGGTTGGTCTTCGATTGGAATTCTGAGGAGATCTTTGCCTTGACCGCTCCGAGCGGAATGTGAACGGTTTCCGCAAGTGAACAATGAAGGGCTGAGCCTTGCCTGGCCAACTCGTCCGCATGTTCGTTCCCACTAACATTGCTGTGACCTGGGACCCAAATCAGAGTAACCTGGAACTGGTCAAGCAAGGTCAGCTCCTTGGTTATTCTAATACCAATTTTGAAGTCATATTGACTGAGGCGATAGCCTTAATGGCGGCTTGACTATATCAATAAAAATATATATCTTTTGCCTCGGAACTAATTCTGTGTGTTGTTTGATTTGACGGCAGGCCTCGCGGATGGCAAGTAATTCGGCCTGAAATACACTGTCCGTATCCGGAAGCCTAAAGGATTTTGAGATGTTTAGTGACTCAGAAAATACACCCGCACCTACCCCACAGTTCAGTTTAGAACCGTCTGTTAAATTCGAGTCCCTGTTCAACTGTCCCTCTTGCCAATCTAATCTTGAAGGGAATTCTACTTTGAAATGTTTAATGAACAGGAATTTGGGAGTAATGTAGTCCGTCGAGGGTGGTACGAGTTGCTATGATCGTAGGGCCTCGCAGACCAGCACCCATCTCCAGTAGTATTTACTTTATATTTATATAGTAAGACCAAAGCTCTAATTAAACAAAGCATAGGAAAGTTCTAGGCCTTAAAAGTCATGCATTCGACAGCGTCAGCAGAGAAAGGGATGGAGATAGAGAAAGAAAGGAGAGGATAAAACTATTCCCTAAAAGCTATACAAGATCAATTATTAAGGCAACATTCTATTGATGCGTACTATTGGTTCTTTTGCCCGTCGTCCACTAAGCGCGCAACCCATTGACTTCGAAAGCAACACTTTCAACTCTACTGACGTGCGATGCTTTAATTTCCATGCAACTAACGCACGATTGAAGATCGCTGCTCAACGCGTTGTTCGTTGAACGTGCAGTTGTGCAACGCTAACGCTCAACGATAGTTGAGCCACCCACATGCGTTTTGTAGGGTTTACTTACTTCAGGTGGACCTGGGCCTCAACCAACAAGCGGTGCGGGGTGAGTCGTGGTCTTCCTCTGCTGTGCCGTTCCTCGTGTGTGGGTTTGCCATTTGCTATTCAGTGTGATAAGTATTTTCCTCATTTCATGAAGGTGTGCCGTGTGAGTAGCTGTCAGCTACCATGGGTCTCTGTGTTCAACGGGATGCCCAACCAACGTAGCTTGGTTAAGTGTACGAGGAAATCAACGCGTCCATTAATTCTTTAAGCGTTGTGGAATGGCAGTGGGAAACTTTTGAACGAGTTCATTCAACAATTGATTAAGTTGGTCAACATGTCCCCCGCAACGCGTTCAACACTAAAATGCAATTTATTACGTTTCTCAATACGAACAACGTGAGTTGAGCACCTGGTTACAAGTTTTTTTGTTAGCCTAAAGACCGGAATAAACTGTTGGAAGAAAATTAGTTCTTGAGATGCTCACTAAGTGGACGACAGGCATTAGAGGCAATTAGTAAAAAAAAGCCGTTGGCGTATATTTCCGGCGGTCTATAGCAAAGGTCGATCCCGAAGCGTTCTCATATTAAAAACAAATCTTTTGAATCTGTTCAGCAGTTTTAAAAATTATTATATACCGTTTAGAGTGGATAAGTCTGAAATGCCATGATATGACAGTGTCAACAGAAAATTTCTTCTACTTGCCCAATTAGCTAGATAATATCAATATTAAAGGCAATGGACGATTGGTGGGAAAGGTTGTTTTTAAAAAGCTTCAAAATGGTTCCGATGGGGTTGAGATTGAGATAGATGTTACATCTGAATTGAGATAGAAGTTGTAGAATTTTGTAATTTAATTAGGTCTCCAGGGAAAGTGACTCCAAGCTTATTTCCTTACCCGTGAAACTGCCTGGGTAATTTAAAAAAAGTAATTTCTCATCTCATCTCATAGATTTGAAATCGTTAAAAACCTAAGTGTAACCATATTTATCACCGCAATGCGACAAATATTTAACAGACGCCACGTAGTGGTCAAATGCCCAAATATTTCACATCAATTCCTCAGATGCCAGCCCAACCCATTATTGTCATTATTATGGTACGTATGGCAGATCTGAAGCCATGAACATTCTCCGAAGTGACTTGAAGGGAAGCTGTGAAAGTGTTACGGTTCACAAAAGTTTAAAATTGCATTTCAAATGAACACCATTGAGTGTGATTGTGAATTCCAGGAAAACCTTCACTCACTTGCAGCAGGATACGACATGTTGTGCCACGCTTACGGGCTGCCGACCTACGATGTATTGGAAAATAAAATCACACTCGCACAAAGTCCACATAGATAAAGATCAAAATGGAATCCTCTCTGTCGGGTTCTTAGAATTGGTGTTCCTTGAACCGTCTGTCTTTGCGTAGAAAGGATATACGACTTGTTACAAGTAATTCATGAACAACAATAAATAAATTTGAAGCTTAACCACTGACGATTGACGAATGGCTCTTGGGTAAACTAGTGGAAACAGATACGGCATACATTTTAAGACTGACATGTCCGTTGAATTTCAATCATTAATATTGGTTTTAAAAATAAATGTCCATAATTTGAAAAGGGCGTTCGGTATATACAAAATACATCAACTTCACGTTCAATTATTTAATAATTCATGTCGCTTACACGAACGACGACTGCGAGTGGATACAATTGCGAAACTAACTTCCAAGTTGAATTGGTCAAATAGCTAAAATAGGCCCCAATAAGTCTCATTTGACCAAAAAATTGACAACAACTGCAACCGACGCGACTTCGATCCGCATAACGCACTGTTACCCACCTGTCTCACTATAGTCTCTGTACACTTCTCCCTTCAATGTGAGCCAGTTTGTGCCGCCGTCAGATCTTCGGGACGAATAGTAATCTTGCTACAAATATGTACCTATGACGACTAGTCTTACTAAAAGTTTTCATGTTAAAAAGAGCGAGGCTTATTTGAATTTTCAAACCAAGCGGAAGGCTTTCAGATTTAATTTTTCAAAATATTTATCTTGGCAAAGCCGCCTTTAACACTTCTTCAACAGTGCCCCAGATGCTTACAGACAGATGATACATCTGCATTTAAAAGACATAATTTGTACAAAGTCCTTGTTGCGGCGGTCCCATGAAGTGAAATAAGCTTTTTATGTGATCAAAAAACTTTTCCTAATAAATTTTACATATTAGTTTGTTGAAATAACAGGGAAATTCTTACTTACAATTAGTTTTTCCTCAGGGCACGTGCTGCATGTTGCCGGAAAAATGTCGTTCTAAGCTGATTTCATTTAGCAGGCGAAATGACAGCTGGGACGCCATTTTTCCTACTTCCCTTTTTTTTTATTTCTCTTTATTACCTATTCTTAAGTTTAAATTATTTTCTTATGCAGATCAGTGCTGCCAGGTTTGGCAACAGTCCTCTAGAAATATGACCCAAAGAAGCGACTTCCAAAAACCTGTATAGCTAGGTAGGTATGCCATGCAATAGAAAAATATTGCCCAAGGCTTAGGAGTTCTATAGCCACGGTGACCATATTTTAGAATTCAAAATAATGAACTTGAAGAAAACGAAAGAAATTTTAATGCAATTTTGAGTTATTCAATAATTTTTTTCATTTCATTAATAAAAAAACCTTTTAAAAAACTTAAATAGAATACATTTTTTAGTACTAGATTTCTTGTTTTCTCGTTCAACAAGTTAGGGCACGTTAGCGTTATAATTTCTTTTAACCAATTTTGGTTTTCTTTTAAGAATTTAAATAAACAAATAATTAACAACTAAAGAAAAACGAAATTTATATGACTTCGCATAAAAAATAATTCCTAATGAAAATCGTCTTCAAATACAGAACTGTTCATTATTATAATAAACAGATGGTCACCGTATCTATAGCCGACTACGAGAAGGCGACTAAAGAGAAGTTGACCCCTCAGGCTTTTAGTTTAGTAATGCTAAAGGAGAATCCAATCCGAGTAAGCCTCCAACATAAAATTTTTTTTTTAAATCTCAAACAAATTTAATTTATTTATTTATATTTAAATAGTTTAAAAAATACAAAAATTGAAAGACATCTGTGCATCAAGGCCATGTGATTTCGCCACTAATTTTATGATTTACCTAGCTCTCAATTTAAAATATTTACAAATAAGCCATCACAAGGAATCTGGTTGCTACCTATATTACACCTCCGAAAAAAAATCTATCAATTATCAGTTCGAACACTCCGACAACGCTGATCCAATAAGTGAGCCATAAAGTGCCCCCACTTCGTCTTAATTGCTTCCTTTTCGTTTCATTTCAGAAACCCATCGCCATGCACAGTTTAATTGCAAACATCAATTGCTCAGGCATTTCAATCTTTCAACACCCCATCCCTAATTAAATCCGGTATTGCTTTGAATGTCACTCTCTGCTCGCTGAGCACAAGACACTCTACAGTTAAAAAAAAAGCACAGCAATTAGTGCCATATATAGCATCTGCCCGCAGTTACAATCCATTCCCGCACACAAACATCCCCATATCCTTAAGTAACTACACACATACCATATACAGATGGAGAAGATGCACAACAGACTCCTTGATATCGCATCCCATCCAACACATCCTCGTGTGTAGGCAGCAGACCGGGCTGGGTAAGGACTAGAGTCTAAAGACCTTCGCCGTCACTTGGAAGGAATAAAATCGATATCTTGTACACAGCCACAGCACCTCCGTATTTATAGACTTGCATAATCAAAGCGAAGAGCAAGCCGCTTCATGACCGTCCACTTGCACAAGATCAAGGTCTTTGCATTATTCTTAATAACAATATCGTATTAGAAATACAAAAAAAAGAAACAGGAAAACTCTTGATGGCTATGGCTGCCTATGAAGTGGCGCCTCATCTGCCCCGTGTGAATTGAAAATCTCGGCCACCAATTGGGATATTGTTGTGGTATGGGATTTTTTGTTTGCATTTTTTTTTTCTGCCAGTCTTTGTTGAAGGTCATTCATGCAGTTGGTGTAGTTTTTCCAGTGGTTTTTCGGATTTTGGAGAATTTTAATCAATTTCAAACGAGTGGTGGCGAAAGGGACTGTAGGATAAGGACGGGCAATGCAGTTTGGATTTATTTTCCTCCAATTACGAGCAGATGTCATGGTGTCTGCTTACTGGCCCGGTGGCAGAGCAGATGACAAGACTGCTGTAAATAAAATTAAATTTAGGAATTCAAGGCGAAGGTTACAAAAGGATTTGGTAAAGTCTTGCAAGTTTGATTTTTTCTCCAAAGAACACCTGTGCAGCAGTGTTGCCGCTGGGAAAATGTTAAGAAGGGTAATAAAAAGGGCCCAAGCCAAATAGGGGCTCCACATCAGTGCCGTAGCCAGGATTTTATTTCCAGGGGGCTTGCTTCCAAATCATACGAAGAATTCTTTAAACGGAATTCGGTGTAGTAAGAGACGTAGTAAAATTGCGAAATTAAATTTTTTTGTTCTCAGATCGTCAACACACTTTTTCTCATCTCTTGAAAAACTGAAACAAATGACAGATCCATTTGACAATTGACATTATGTTCTGAAAAAAACGTAAAATTTTTTCCGAAACTGGAAAATTTGCTTTTAATTGTTTATTATGCCGAAAAAAGCGAAGAAGAAAAAATATTTTAGGTAATGGAGAGAGTAAAGACGAAGATGATATCATTAAAAAAAAATGTTTTCTGTCCATTTTTTGACTGGATTCTTTGGTGGTGCTAAAGCTTTTTTTTTTTTTTTTTAATTTTTGGTGGGGACAAAAACCCCCATTTATTTGGCTAGCTACAGTGACTTAAACTAACTTAAGAACTAAATATAAAAACTAGGGCTTAAGACTAAGGATGGCGTAGGAGGTCAGTTTTAAGGGAGGAACTACTGCGGTTGGAGTGAAAAACGATAAGATTTTAATTAACCTTCCGCAGCATTCGGGAGATTGGTTCGTTTGAGCCATATGAGGTGCGGTGAATTGGTAGATAGGAGACGAGGACAACGAAGCTTCCGAGGGTTAGTGTTAAAGGAGATAGAGTTCTAAAGAGACGTACAGTCGATGAAGCCTGAGAGCAGACGATGAATGAAGAGAATGTCTGCTACGTCCCTGCGTTCCTCAAGGGTATTTAGGTTAATAAGTTTAAGACGGTCTTGATAGGGAGGTAAGATTAGGGGATCATTCCAAGGTAGTCCTCGAAGAGCAAATCGAAGAAAACGACGTTGGATGCTCTCAATTCTGTCTATATGGACACGTTGAAAGGGAGACCATGCTTGGCTAGCGTACTCGAGCAGGGGACGAACAAATGTGACGTAAAGAGATCTGGTCACGTACGGGTCGGAGAATTCTTTGGACCATCTTTTGACGAAGCCAAGCGATGAGTTCGCTTTAAGAATAATCTCATCAATATGTGAGCGGAAATTAAGTTCTCTGTCGCATAACACGCCAAGGTAGCGAATATATTGAGCGATGGATATAGGTTGACCGTGGAGGAGGTAAGTTCGAGGAGGAGATTTATTGCACTTACGTGAGAAGGTAATAGATTGGCATTTGGCAACATTGAGTTCTAAGTAGTTTTTGAGGCACCAGGTGGAAAAATTATATAGGTCTATTTGAAGGAGGCTGGAGTCATGTTGTGAGGAGATGGGTTTGCAAAATTTGGTATCGTCAGCATACAGAGAAAGTTCTGAGTGCTGTATGACCATTTCAAGGTCGTTTATGGTTAGGATGAAAAGAAGGGGACCTAGATGGCTGCCTTGAGGTACGCCAGAGGTAGCCAAGAAAGGAGTCGATAGGACGGACCTTAAGCGAACTGTAAAAGCGGTTTTCCAAGTAAGAATTTATCCATTTTAGCAAAACTGGTTCAAAGCCAAGAGCAGACAATTTAAAAAGGATTAATTTATGGGATATTTTGTCAAAGGCCTTACAACAGACTTCATGTTGCAATGACGTCGACTTCTTTACCACTTTTTAAGGCTGAGAGTGCAGAGGACACGAATTCGACCTTTAAGAAAGCCGTGTTACCTGGGGGATATTAAAGACTTACACTGAAAGCTTAGAGAGCTTCGTACAAAATACTTTCGAGGAGTTTGGGTAAATGCGAAAGTTTAGCAATAGGTCGGTAGTTAGTTACATCGTTTTTTAATCCCTTTTTATGAACTGGCGTTATAAAGGAGGATTTCCAAATCTGAGGGAATTCGCCCTGAGAAAGCGACAGCTGAAAGAGGTATGAAAGTGGGATGGAAAGATTAAAGGAGCATTTTTTAAGAAAAATAGCGGGAAGACCGTCAGGACCAGGTGAATATTCATCATTAAGTTTTTGTAATTTATTTTCTATTAAAGAGGGTTCAAAAGTTTGAGGGAGAAACGGACCAATGGAGAAGTTAAGTAGGTATTTGAAATAAGAGGGATCCGGTACAAAGGAGTTGTCAGCAAAAGATTGTTTAAAAAAAGGTGGCGAAAAGGTTGGCAATAGCATGTGGATCACTTGAACGTTTTCGTAAGAGAGGGATGATGGGTAACCATCGGATTTTTTTTTTATAGTTCGCTTGCGCGTTATGGAGATATCGCTGGTAGAGAGAGTTATAAACCTGGGTGAATTGAAAGTATGAACCGAGATAGTTTGAGAAGTAAGCGAAAGAATTGGTGCGAAGGACCGTTACTTTATTTTGCATTCTCTTTATTTTCTTCCGATAGCTGCACACATGAATTAACAATTTAGCGAACTGTCAACTTTACAGGGCTAAACTTTAATCGGTTGTACTTTTCGGTTACAATAGGGTCAGGGTATAGATAAAGTGCAAAAGTGTAGCGAAATTTTAGTCAGTGTTTTTGTAATGCGAAAAAATGTTGCACCTTACCCAGTTGCATCGGATCGTGAATACCCCTTATACATATTGCAATTCACTGGTTTTTATTAGTTTTTAAATCGTAACGTAACGTAAAAACGAACATTAAATTATTTTTTTACACGCCTTTTTTAAAAGCAGACGTCTTGGTTTTTTATGACATGAGATTTATCACCTTATCTGGATTCACATTAATATCCGAATGATATATCATATATCATAGCAAGTGAGCTTAATCTTGAATTCACCATAACGCTTTGGGGCACTCAATTTCATAGTTGGAACGGTTCTTTCAACACTAGATGTGGTCACTGGAAGCGTGTCCAAAGTCTGAAGCACGAAGTTTATGGCTATAAAGTGTTTTGTCACATACATGCATCAAGAAATTTCAAAACATCAGTGAAGGATCACTCAACATAATTTTTTCTCACCAAAGAACGTATTCAGCTTTCACACCCGAAAGCTTTTCGATTTCGTTCACCCGCTCAACAGCAGCAAAACCTGGGAGAAGGGCTTGAAACGATTTTAGAACTTCTTCGTGGACCATGAATCTATCTGTACAATTTGCAAGGAATCAGTACAAACAGTCTAGAATAGGCTTGAGTAGAAGAAGTTTCTGGACTGGAACGCGTTGTTTGTTTCAAAAAAGTTCTTGGAGCTCTAAATTCAACTTCAAATAAGTCCTCGGGAAAGTTGGGATGCGAATCGGAAAGCCCTTTCAGAAAAAGGAGCATCGGACCCTCACGCCCCCCACCCCCTGGCTACGTGCCTGCCCCACATAAAATACTTAAATAGCAAAAAAAAAAAAAAAAAAGCAGCAAGAAACTGCGACTTGATAGCCCCATGTGTGACATTTTCAAATAAACACCGTGTTACTTAAAATATTCCAATAAAACAAACACCTCACATACATAAAATAAAATTCTCCCTATTACCATAAACAAATATTATATAACAACACAGCCAATCTCACCTTTAATTAAACACCACAAAAATATTTGTTAACAAACTTTTCTGCCAAAAAAAATCGCTAATACAATCCAAATTAATTAAACGAACATGTTTATAACAAAAAAACAAAAAAAACAAATGCATTCATTACAAACAAGAATAAAATCTTACTCAAAATAAAAAAAGGGCTATTTCGATTATTTTTAAGAAATTGGCCGGCCACGGGCCTTTAGGCTCGAAAAGGGGCCATTTGGCCCTAAACGCTTCTATGCAGTGATGGATTTTATTTTAAAGCGAAGAGTGAGCTATGTATGCATCCATAATGGCTCATTTTGGTGTGAACTTTACAAAAATGTAAAACAGACATACATAACGCGTCTAGGTATTTGGTTTATTTTTTAAATAGCATTGATTTTATTTTTGCATTAAGATCTGTTAAGTCCGTTGCTATAGGTTTGGATGGAATATCATTAACATGTATTAAACTTATTATACCATTTTTGATTGACACCATTTCCAAAAAAATCAAATCCCTCAGAATGCTCTGATTTTCGGCCAATCAGCATTCTCTCTGGTTTGTCAAAAGACTTTGAACTAATCATCAAACGCCAATTACAAGCACACATTGACACCCGAAATTTTATTACCCCTCACCAATCTGCGTATCGAAAAGACCACAGCTGCACTACTGCGTTGCTGAAAATAGTTGACGATATTCGTCTTAATTTCGATAAATCTGAGGTTACTTTGCTTTGTCTTTTGGATTTTTTCGAAAGCATTTGATTCGGTGAATCACAACAAACTTTGTAATAAGCTCTTTTTCAGGTACGGTTTGGACAATAGAGTGGCTGCATTGATAGCAAATTATCTTAGCGATAGGTATCAGCAAGTTTTTCTAAACCGAGTTGCTTCCACGGTGTTGGAAATTCGAAATGGTGTTCCACAGAGTTCAATTCTTGGACCGTTACTTTTCGCCTTATTTATAAATGACCTTCCTTCCGTTTGCAGGCACACCTCTGTACATTTACATGCGGTTGATGTCCAAATATATAATTCGTCTCCACGACCAAAGATTGGAGATTGTGTCTGCGGGTTAAATGAGGATTTGAAGGCAATACATGATTGGGCTGTTTCCAATGATCTGCAACTCAACGCTAAGAAATCCTTGTGCTTACCTTTAGGCAGGAATATTGGCGCTATTGACGAATATCCACATATCTATTTATCCAAAGGAAAAATACATTTTTCCAACAAAGTAAAAAACCTTGGAACAGTACTGAACACTTCCATGTCAGCAAATGAACATATTGATGTAGTACCTAGTTAAAAACATATATTTTGGACTGCGTACGTTGTGGATATCTGCAGGTTATACTCCGATTAACATTCAGTTGAAATCGGTGAAAACTTTGCTCATACCGGAATTAACCTACAGCTGTTTAATTTATAGTAAAATTGATTCGATGTAGTATAGGAAGTTAGAACTCGCTTTCAACGCCATGGTTAGATATGTTTATTATTTGAGGAAGTTCCATCATATTTCAATGTTTAGTATGTCCATTTTAGGATATTCTTTGGAAAATTAATATCACAAAAGAAACCACATCACTTATACGAAAAGTTGCAGTTTCCAAGTTCTTCCAGAACTGGTAATATGATTCTCCCGATTCATCATTTCCTAAAAAGGAGCCGTTTGTTTTTTGTTCACGCTATTAGGTTGTGGAATAAGTTGCCATGTGCAATTCGACGTATGGTAGGATCAAGGAGTCTCAGTGCTTCTCTTTTCAATCATTTTAAAAATCTCTAAAAAACTGGACGCAAATAGTCAATAATTAAATCAAATATATTTTTTTAAGTAAACAAAGCACACTTGTCGCTCTCAAATCTGTCTTATAATCTACATATTATGTAACCACTTTATTTTAATTAAATAAATAAAAAAATAAATAAAAATATGATGTCGTCGAGATATCCACTCCTACAAATCTCCAAATATTTGCGGCCGTGTACAGAGTCCCGGTTGAAAAGAATTTGTCCAGTCAAAAGCTCAAAAGTCTCGGCAAAATATATTTTGTCAAATGCCTTAAACTTTAAAATTGTTTATTTTAAAAAGGTAAGAATTTGACCAAACTTATCCACTAAACGAAACTTGAAACTGAATTTGAACCCCTCTACCGAAAAGTTAATGAACTAAAATGCCAAAGCCGGCAATATGTTTTTTATTGAACTTTTATTTTGCTGTTTTTTGATGTTCGTTCCTGCCTATACACACAGTAGGTAAATAGCAAAAATAGATTCACATGAACCTACGAGTATTCCAAGAATAGATTACAGCTCTCAGTTTACCTTGGCTCTGGTTTATACAGCTTTTACTGCTCTTCCCGGGAAGCTTTTATTCATCCTCAAAAAACGGTGTCAATTGACCAAACACACTCTCTCCTTTTTAACACGTTCGCGCTTATTGGGGCTATAGCCTTCATATTTTGAGGTTCATAAAAACAAATGACGGCTATTACAGTCGTTTGAGTTTTGTGTCCCACGTAATCATTTTTCTCGTTTACACTTTTCAGTACGATACCATTTTATGTGTTAATTTTTCGTTTAAAATGGGGAAAGCCCCTATGTCCAACAGAAATTGAAATTTTAAAGTTGGAATGACTGCTTTAACCGTCATATTCTTCCTTTGAACTAATGCACGTTGGAAAAAAGTCTGTTTTTTGAGAACTTTTCCGTTAAAAATAAATCTAAAAATTAATATGCATATAGGATTCAGGAAGTAAATGTTCTTAGGTATTTTAAATGCAGAATCATAGATGAACAATAAAAAGCAAAAGCATTTTTTAAACCACCTACTTGAAGAAGTCGACAGTATCTTTAAAAAACACTTTTTATTATTCCAGTTGATTTACATTTCAATTTCAGACATTTCTGTTACTTGCCAGACCTCAAATGTTATTGCTACCATGATTACTAAAAGTATATTTCTGAGTAACTTCCCACATTTAAACGTGAGCGCAAACGTGTGAATTCTTCCGGTGAGCTGCAAAGCTTAAAGAAGATTGTACTTGCGGCAATAACGCTTTTTGCGAATGAGTTTTCGGTTGATTAAACGACTAATATACAGAAGAATGAAACCGAATAACATTTGAGTTCACTAGGGACGGGTCATTCATTCGGTTAAATTTCTTAGTATTTGTTTTAAATTATTTTTAAATACGCCTGAACGCACTCGTAAACTCGGTAAAAGCAAACACAAAATGTAGCAATAATCATCTAAAAAGCAAACACTCATAAAAATTGTTTATTGACTTCTTAAAAGACAAACGTGCAATTTTTACTCTAGATTAGATAAGATAAGACTTTATTTATTTAAAAAATTCAGGTCAACAATTTTACAATTTTTTTTTTGGAAAGTCTTTTATGGTCTGGTTTAAAAAATGGGAATGTAAATAAAGGGTTTTTCAATAAGAGCGCTACAAAAGTAACAAAAACGGTTTTGGATATCAATGAAATTCTTTATTCCTGTGAAAGTACGTGATGCCATTATGTATGGAACTCGATTTCTTTTACATGGCCACCACGGGAACGCTTGCAGAAGTCCAGACGCTGAACCCAATTTTCGACGGCTTTAAAGCATAAATCGGCCGATACTGCTGCAATTTCACGTTCGATATTCGTACGAAGTTCATCAATCGTCGCTGGCTTGTTGGCATAGACCATAGACTTGACGTAGCCCCACAGGAAATAGTCTAACGGCGTCAAATCGCACGACCGAGGCGGCCAAGCGACTGGGCCATTTCGTGAGAAAACACGTTCTCCAAACTTGGTTTCCAATAAATTGATTGTGACATTCGCTGTGTGGCTTGTGGCGCCGTCCTGTTGGAACCACATGTCCTCCAAGTCCATATCATCCAATTGGGGCCAAAAATATTCGGTTATCATTGAACGGTAGCGATTCCCATTCACAGTAACCTGCCGGTCTTGATCATCACGGAAGAAGTACGGCTGTTTGAGTTGCTCAAGCGTTTCCGGTTTGTTTGCATAAACCTTGCTTTTCAGATATTCCCACAAAAAGAAGTCCGGAGCAATAAAATCGGCGACCGTGGAGGCTAATCAACATCACCATTTTTTGAAATAACTTGTTGTGGAAAGAGGTCTCGCAGTAGTTCCATTGTAATCCTGGCTGTATGCGATGTGGCACCGTCTTGTTGATACCACGTGTTAATCAAGCCCAAAGCATGAAGTTGTGGCGTTAACAAGTTTTCAATCATGTCACGATATCGCTCCCCATTCACAGTTACCGTTACGCCGTTTCATTTTCAAAGAAGTAAGGTCCAATGATTCCTCCTGACCAAATTGCACACCAGACTGTAACTTTTAATGGATGCAAAGGTGACTGATGAATAATTTGAGGGTTTTCCATTGCCCAGAACCGACTATTCTGTTTATTCACATATCCATTCAAATGAAAATGTGTTCTCCCAAAAATTTCACGTAACTTTGTCATCGTCGCAAGGCGTGTTTTTTTGAGCTTCGATCTCAGCAAAGCAAAGTAAAGTTGGATTTTCAGCACGCGATTACAACAACTACAACAGAGTCTCGAAGTGTCAAGTAGAGCGTAGTTGTTGTAATTGCATGATGAAAATCCTACTTTACTTTGCTTTGCTGAGATCGAAGCTAAACAAATCACGGCTGCAGTAATCGATGATTGATTTTGATAAAATGTTTTAACGATTAAAACACGTTGGTTAACCGAATATTTTCCCATAATAAATTTGCCACGTGTCTACTTCACGACTGCCAAAAATGAACTGTCAAGACTAATGTTTACCAAAATGGCGGCAAAACAAAGTAGTATACCTTCCCGGCGGACACCCCGTACTTTGAAAACATTTTAAAAATTTCACTCAAAAATCTTGTGAGATGCAAAAGTTACATAAACATTTACTCGTATATCGTTTTCGTTATCATTATACACAGAACCTGTAAAACATTCTAAACGAAACTTCCGAATATTGGATAAAAACACTAATTAAAGATAACATAAAAACGAAATTATATTAAATATGCATTGGCCCTTAGGAATAGAGAAAGAAATCGAATCTAAAGTCCTCTTTTGGTAGGCAGTGAACTCTTAACTTAGCATTTCATAGAAATGAAATAAATTCAACAAAAGACAGCTTCTGCTATCTATTTTGACACTGTGTGTATTGAGTTGGACGAAAAAACACTTTTTGTTTACTTGCACTCATATAAATCCATTGTATCTAATTGTAACGCTTTTCCATACGCGTAATTGTTATTAGTAAAATCATGTTACATGCAAATCTGCGAAAATATTGAGATTTCTGAAAATTGCCCCGGAGCGGTGACTCCAATCTAACTATTTCCTAACTTAAAGCCAAATTGAACGCTTTATTTCTTATAATTTAGACCTAGAGTTGATTTTTATTTCCAAAAGTCCAAATATATTTTATTGCTAACAGCCAATGAGTATAAATAAAAATCAAAATAAAAAAAACTCTGAGTGTAACTTTTGTATTGTGTATATTTCCAAAGTCCATTGTAACTAAAAACTTACGATTGTAACACGTTTGTCAACCCTGTACGAGTCCGTCTCTCCATTCTTACCTGCTGGGATAGGTGCTCGAGAAAGGTCTTGTAAACTCTAGCTATGAAGTGGTGTAGTCCGTGGTTGGTACATGACCAAAGTATTTCTCTAGGATCGTCGAATTACTCGCTTCGTTCAGTTTCCAGTCTACTGATTTGTTTATTCTCATGGCTCTAATGGCGGCTGATGATTGCATAAAGATGTCTAGCGGCAGCAGCCCTTAAGTCCCGTGGCTAGAGCTGTCTTTGAACTAGATCTATGAAGGCCTTAGTTTAAAATAAGCCCAGTGAAAACAGACCCTAAGAATTTATTTATTTTATGTAGATACTGAGCTACGAGCAGTGTTGCCGCTAAGAGAAAAAACAATCCGCTAGACCACAACGCAAAATCCGCTAGAAGTGTTAGTTTTTGCTTCGAAAAAATGCGCTAGAATTCGCTAAAATATCAAGCTGAAAGTATAAGTTCAAAAAATACATACATAATACTTAAAAGTAAATTATTATTGAATAAAATAAATAAAAAAACTTAACAATCAACAAGTTGAAGTAAAAAAAAAAACGTTATGAATAAAAAAGAAAGTTAAAAATTACAAATTACTTTCCAACTCAAAAGATGGATTCATCTATTCCTATGTTTGAATTAGAGGCCTCGGTTATAGTTCTTGAATCAGATTGCGATTTTGTTGGCTTTCCGATTTTACTTATGACGTCGTCTGGTAGTATAGCAGCTCTTGTTCATCACTTTTAATTGATTTCTTATTGTTATTATACCCAGTTTGTAGTACCAGGGTTTGGTAGTAAAAAATCGCTAGAATTCACTAGATTTTATTTTAGCGACAACATTTTATTAAAAATCGTCGGAAGTCTTAAGAATCCACTAGATCTAGCGACAAAATCTCTAGAACGGCAACACTGGCTACGAGTAGGTACCTATATAAATACATTTTTTTCTCATTTTTAGTTATTATTTTAAATTGATTCTTGAGGCTTTCCCCCACAAAGAAGTCACGAAAGGCATCATCTTCTTGAAAACAATAGAGCAGTGCAAACCATTATATCTCTTTCTTTTGATAACTTATTTGTTAAGAAAGCTTCTGGGTGAGAGCCACAAATGGTATTTGTACTGCAGAAGTAATCACAGAAAATGCAAACGTTCACGAAAAACTGGCGCAAGAAACGAAAATGTCTTTCGTTTTTTAAGTTCCCTGAAGAAAAACGTTCGTGCACTTATTATCCAGTCGTTACCTACTTACTTTTTTTTTAAGCCTTTGTAGCAATTTTTAAAAATACAGCAAATGTGGTTCTGCCTTTGTCAAAATCTGTTATTGCGACGACAAAGGAACTCGAAAAAGTGGGGGTCTCAGTTCTGTCATCTTCAACTTACGCACCTGCATTGAACGAGGAAGTTTCGCTTTATCCAGTCGTGCTCTTAGTTCTTTTTTTTTTGTAAAGCCTTTGTGACAGTTTTTGAATATACAGCAAATGTAACTGTTTTTAAAAAAAGTCAAAAGTTAGATATTTATTTCATTCATGGATATATGGTGTGAAATATTAAGTAGCAAGTTTTGCGTCTTTCTCTCTGGGCAGCCTTAAAATATAAATTTAGAACGGACTACAACTATATTGAGGCTTAAGTTTTCACTTAATTAATGTGATTGGCGCCTATCTCTGTCCAATTCTAGGGAAATTAAAACTGATTAAGGAAAATCGCCAACAAACTTTCATCATTAATTATCCACCAGCCGTCTTATTGTCCTTCCACCCACAAAGCGCGAAAATTTAACCATTTACGTCCATCGTGTAGTCAGAGTCAGACTCATGCATACGTTCTTTAAATAAAAAAATCACTCTGCAAATTCTTACAACAACATCAGGGACATATCTCTAGCCCGGAACTCGACAAGGATGTAGCGAAAAACCAAGAGCAGATATTCTGCATTTTATATCTCTCATCCAATGACTTAGAAACAAGCTCATTAACCAAAACGTGTATGCTAGTTATACGGGTATAGATAATCAACTTTCTGCTAACATTGGATTTTTCTCTGCTCATTATTTTTATATAAAGACACTGGCGGGTGGGTGGTGGGTTGGGTGCATCTTGGACTAGCGCAAAAAAAAAAAAAGCACATCCTTCAGTCTTTCTTGTTTATTCCTGCTGTGCCAGCCTGAGGACAACGGAGGACAAATCTATGTCTTTTTTTAAATCCGTCAGATATGACAACATTTGCGGAGGCAAGGACGCAGAGAAACTCACTGCGACGAGATGTTACGTCCGTTACTTGTGTTTCTTAAGAACACAAAGGCGAGTATGTCATTCGTCTGAGATTGTTTGTGCTTCTTTGTTCTGAAGTAAGTGTTATGACAGTATGTTCGTTTGTAAACTCGTGCATATTTAAATTACTTAAGGGTGGCCCATAATTCACGCAAAATTTGAATTTTGCGTCATTTAATAGTACAGTGATGCCAACGTGGAAAAAGATACCAATGTGTCAGCTGACAGTTCGGGGCTAGTAAAAATGGAGCGCTATACGAAAGAACAACGCATTTTCATTGTTGAGCAATATAATCGTCAAAATTGTCGCATTTGGCGTTCAGACAACCCACGAGTAATGACTGTTTGGTGCGGATTTTGGGCTGGAGGCATTTTCGGACCATTCTTCTTCGAAAATGCGGCTGGTCAGGCAGTAACAATTAATGGTGTTCGTTACCGTGACATGATAGCCCAGTTTTTAGTGCCTCAATTACAAGTTGAATCGGGGATTGCTAAAACAACATAAGTGACATTTTTATTTTTTTACAGGAGAAACAAAATATGGTAGAGGTGTCAGGTTGTCTTAAAACAAAATGTCGATTTTGCGATCGAATTTCAGTGTGTTTTAGGTGACCAATTATGTTGCTTTTGTTCATAACGTAGAGTCTACACATAAGCTGTGTAAAAACGTAGTAAAACTGATTTCGAAAAATCGGTTACTTATGTTCTTTTAACAATCACCGATTCAGTTATGGATGTGACCGACATGTGGTTTCAACAAGACGGTGCCACATGCCATACAGCCAGAGAAATATTTTCTGTTTCTGTTTATAACTACAGTGAGATATGTATAGGTTAGTGAATCATTTATTACATATTTATTTGCAGACATAAAACTCTAATTTGTTAAAGGGTTGTAATAAGAAAAAAGGCTCGGAAATGGTAGATGATCAGCGTTGCCACAATGGCCACAATGATAGAAGTGTAACAAAAGTGTTCCAATTTTTAATTATTTTATAATTTTGTTACAATGTTGCTTTTTTCGCTTTGTTACAGTTTTTCGCATTAAAATGTTTTTTTGTTTTTCTCGTTAAAAAATATTGAAAGTTGACCTGGCAGCACTTTTTTCGAAAAAAACTTCTACAAATTTCTGTCAACGTATGTTTACACAGAGAACAAGTTGTGCAAAACGTCAAACTGCGAGTGGGAATGGGAATGGGAGTTAACGAGAAATTACAACAATATTTTTCTGTCTCGACGCGTCGTTGACAATGTTCTACATATAGGGTTTTTCAACAAGATTAAATTGACGCAAGAACTGAAGCCACTTGACCACCAGAAGCGTCGTATATTCGTGAATTGGGCTGAGCAACAACTTGAAAATGATTCGGATTTTCATCGAAAAATCATCTTCAGCGATGAGGCTCATTTCTGGCTGAATGGCTTCGTCGATAAACAAAATATGCGGTATTAGTCAAGCCGCAATCCACACGTACTCCATGAGTCATCATTGCATCCCGAAAAAATTACGGTTTGGTGTGGTTTATGGGCCGGCGGCGTCATTGGGCCGTACTTCTTCCGTGATGATCAAGACCGGCACGTTACTGTGAATGGGAATCGCTACCGTTCAATGATAACCGAATATTTTTGGCCCCAATTGGATGATATGGACTTGGAGGACATGTGGTTCCAACAGGACGGCGCCACAAGCCACACAGCGAATGTCACAATCAATTTATTGGAAACTTGGAAGTTTGGAGAACGTGTTATCTCACGAAATGGTCCAGTCGCTTGGCCGCCTCGGTCGTGCGATTTGACGCCGTTAGATATTTCCTGTGGGGCTACGTCAAGTCTATGGTCTATGCCAACAAGCCAGCGATGATTGATGAACTTCGTACGAATATCGAACGTGAAATTGCAGCAGTATCGGCCGATTTATGCTTGAAAACCGTCGAAAATTGGGTTCAGCGTCTGGACTTCTGCAAGCGTGCCCGTGGTGGCCATGCAAAAGAAATCAAGTTCCATACATAATGGCATCGAACGTACACAGAAATAAAGAATTTCATTGATATCCAAAACCGTTTTTGTTTTATTTAAAAAAAAAACTTTTGTAGCGCTCTTATTGAAAAACTTTTTACATGTGAAATAGAATTTTTTTTTCAGTTTGTTTAATTTTTTTTCCATTTGTCGCACTTTTTGAAAAAATTTGTTACACTTAAAAAAAAAAACTGCGCCAACATTGGAGATGATCCCATGACTTCTAGAAGCTGGTAATTTTCTGCCCAACATTGTTGACGTTGTTTAATTGCTTAAAGACTGACAACCGTTCCTTATTGAATTAAAAAGTGTAATGTTTTATAAATGTTTGTTTTTAACCAAGCAATTTTAAAAATCAAATAAAATAATTTGAGCTTAGAAAATCATGCTTATGTTCAGCAAAAGTATTTAAAGTACATATTACTATTACATAAGTAAGTCTTATTTATTTCATTTTATAAAGTAGCCGTTAACCTAATGTACCTAATTGAATATTTTAAAAGACTTGCGTTTTTTTTATGTTTTAAGAATGTTTGTTATAATAAATAACAATGAAGTGCTATGAATTCTACACTTTTATTTTAGTTTCTCTGAAGACTAAGCGAATGGACGTTTTTACTGCCATGTCGTTTTTAACTTTCTCCGTTACGTAGTAGGAGAAAGATATTCGTACAAAATTTCGAACTCGAGATGTTAATCAATTACGATGATAGGCGAACTCAAAAAAGTGGGTCGCAAAATTCTGTCCGTCTGTCCTTCTGTCTGTCTGTCTGTATGTCCCGAGGCCTACAGCCTAAGCGGCTGAACGGATTTCGCTCAAACTACGGATTTAAAGTTTGGGGGCTTACAGTTCGGGGCCTTTTTTTGCAAGGTAACCTCAATATTAATGGTACTTCCCATATAAAATTTTCATGCCAGTTAGATTTGTTCGAAAACGGCTCTAACGATTTCAACAAAAATTGATATTTAAGCTTAAGTAGGTGAGCTAAACATAACTGCATACTCAGTTTTCCGCTAAAAAAACCGAGTAACGGTACTTTTGAAATTTGGACATACATATCTCGAAAACGGTCCATACGATTGTAACAAAAATTCATTTCTAAGGTAATATGGTAATTTCTAACTTAATGGAAAACTCAGTTTTTCTCTGTTTTATCGTAAAATGGATTTTTGAAAAAAGTCATTTTTGAAAAAAATTGTTTTCACTAGCTTACCTCAAAACGGCATGATTTTGACCAAAATGCAAACTTAGAGTAAAATTTATGTTTTCAAAATTATTGCGTCCTTAATTTTTAATTCGAATCACTGGAAACGCTCACTTTAAAAACTGCTCATATCTCGAAAACCCCATTTTTGACTTCGATGAAACTTTAAAAACCAAGCAATGCTTACATCCCGAACAATAACTTGTTTTTTTTTTCATTCATATTGAATATGCACCCTAAAAATAAATCCAACAATTCATTTGCACCAAAAATGTTGATGAACGAGAAAGTTACGTTCGACCCAGTCGTGCACTTTATTTTTTCAAGTTTGGTAGCTAATTTTTGTTGCAAGTGGCAACCGCGCTCATCATCAGCTCATTGGTGCGTTGGTGTTAGCTTATGTCTTGTATTCCTTTTGCCCTTCTACCTGTAAACGTTCTTGTGTTTGCGTATGTTTCCTAGTTGTCGTCTGTTTAATGTACCTCTCGTCTTGTTGTTTACTGTCTGCTGCACAGCATAAGTGATGTGTGCAGCTATTCGTCTCGTTCGTCGTTACGTCTCAATCCAACATATATTATGTCTCGTTTCAAGGTTATTTTTTTTAAAAGCTTGCCTTTGGCAATGGACACAGATTGGTTTGGACTTGATGTAGCCTGAGCGCCAAAACTAGATTGTTTAGTAACGTCAACTTTCCTACTTAAGCCACATATATGAACTGTCAATCTAGTACTCATTCAGGAAATTCTTAACTAGATTCGTCGGCCACCCTCCATGAGCGTCAACCGAAAACTTTTCACATGACCGCTCTAGAAACGATCAAAGCTGGAACACATGAAGTTAGCCGGACTCACTGACGAAACTAGATTCTTGAACGTCCCAAAAACTTTTTGACCGACGCTACGTTCGCTTTGGTTTGCCATTTGACCATGAGTGGCATAAGATACACGGCATTAACTGCCTGAGAACTTTCGAAAATTAGACTTCCATATTGTGATTTGTTAGACCTACCACAGCGCCGGTTGGCAACAGCCGTCGATAGTGACAAGTTTTAACTCTGGTTGGTACGTTCTTTATGTCATTCTTAGATTTGCGACCTCTGGATTTTTGTAGCTGTCATACTCCTTTTTTAGCCACCCATACCATGCATCCATGCCAATACTTTTCCTGTTGCGATAGCCAATCTTGGCCCCACTCTCATATAACCTCCAAGCCCATCTTTACCACTTTCGTCTGAAGTGGGCTACAAACTATTAATTGCCACATGTTGCCAAGGCCCAGGGTGTCCTATCAAATTTCGTTGCAACTTGCTTTCGAAAATTCCGCCAATTAGCTGCAAATTGTCTATTAAACGACAGCCCTAGCCCAACGCTACACATCGCCTCGGGTGGTATTCTAACATCCGACATTCTTCTTGGTATATACCTATAGTTTGCATTTTCCACATCATCCTGTGAAATCTTTTCCTTGCTACATTTATATTCACGAAGCAATATACGGACCGGGGGAAAAAAACCAACTGTGGGTGGCTTATTGGGAGCGGAGTCTTCAACTGCACCGTTTTCACGTCACCTCAAGTAAAAATAAATAGTATATGCTCCGACCAACCGCGAAGCAGTTAACAGGATGGACGAGATACCCCCTAGGGACGAAAATTGACTGCCAGTCAGGAGCTGTAAAAGTGTGTTGCCTCTTGGCTCGCCCATAAAATATATTAATATATCTTTTTAAATGAGTTCAAGCGAAAAGGATTCGCTTATTGTTATGGAAAATAAATTTACATTTTTCCATTCCATTCAGGATTGCGTAGGAAAAACCCGCTCGAGCAGAAGATTTATTGTTAGAGGCTAAATAATGAGGATGCTGTCGTCAGTCGATTATCGTGGGGTTAGGTGTACCGTGTACAATCGGGCTGTAGGTGCACTTAGCAGTTGATGGCATTTTTATTTGTGCATATTAATTATTTGTGGAATCACTGAGAGGGTGTACATTTCCACTCATTGTAACCGCACATGCTTTACGCAATTCGCTTGATATTCATCGTCTGTGCGATGTGGTAGCATGCAACATGGAATCGAAAGATTCAAGGTGAATCGAGGATTTCAATTGAACTACGTAAGGAGCTGCGCGTTATTTTAAGGCGACATTTAAAGGATCAAAATAATGCCGTTGAGACTGCTTTTCGAAGAAAGAAAAGCTATGCTGTTTGTATAATATGCGTTCCTAGAATCTGTTTTTGAATCTGGTCTCCATGAACCGTCAAACGTGCGTGAGTCTTCTGAGAGTGCTTTGAGCATTATACGAAGGGTTTCGCAACCGGGGGCGTTGCATCTTCCACACTACTGAGGCGTTTTCTTAATATGCACAGACAAAATAAAAGCCTTGGTGAAAAATAGGTGTATCAGTTACTGTAGAGGTGCATTTTTATATGTGGGCGATACAGAAAAAATGGGCGTGGCACCTCCCGTACAAAAATTACATCGACAAAGTTATTCCTCGACACTCATTGGGGCTGTGGTTGTCAAATTTAAAACTTTGAAGTCTATTGTCTCAAAAGTGACTTTACATAAATTGTGGGCGTGGCACCTCCATTACCATAAAATCAAGTTTAATATAAAAATCCAAGACCTTCCAGCAAATATTTGTGTTTAGCCATGGTAATTAAAATGAAATACTCACACAAACGAATGGTTGTGAGAATCTAGGCCTAGGGTCCCTACAGACCTGTTGCGCCAACTATTTAAATTTAAATTTAAGCCATGGTTATACGTGGGCGCGTTGGCTCAGGAATTAGTGTGCTGGACTACTAAAAGAAGGGACTTAGGTATAATCCCTGAACACCGAGAGAAAAATAGAGTGATAGTAATCAAAAACACACTAAAATTAATCAATTTTCGAGTCACATTCATCGCTATCCAATCTGTGCTTAAATCAAGTACGTCGGTTTGAAACTGGTAATTTGGCATTCTTACTTATAGAATTTGCATGTTTGATTTAAGAATATATTGATACCGAATATTCTTATTCTTAAAGCGCAGTATTATTGAATTAAAAACGATATGTACTTAATTTAAGTATAATCATTTTCGTATTAATTTACTAGGCCTTCTTAATTTGATAATGATTTTGATTATTATTATTACCGCCGGCTATTGATTTTAGAAAGCTATTTCTTAGTTTAAGTAAAAACAATCGATGTTAGATTGATCTGACGTTCTCAAGGCAGTAATTATATTTCTTGTTGCTATTATGGAGCGTTATTGATTTAAGAAACACGTTCTTAATACTCACCGTTCATAAATGGACCTGTTATGCAAATTAAAAAAAAAAAAAAAAAAACACATTCATTTCATAGCAATTTTATTTTTTAATTAACGATTTTTTTTAAACAAAACATTTAGTATTCATTAAGAAAATAACAAAGAAACATAATACATTCGAATATTTTATATACATTATTTTTTTTAAGTAATCGCAATACGAAGACACAATTATATAAGATTTGCAAAAAAAATTATATCGAATAAAGAACAACAAGAAGCTATGCTTGATGTACATTGGCTGGTTAAACTATGCCCCTTTTCTTTGGCTTCCGTATTAAGCCAGGCACTCACCTTTGAGCCTGCTGAAATTGTTTCATCGGCGATATTGTGCTAAAAAGGAACAACATGTAAAAATAATTTTCTTATTCAAACAAATTTAGGTACTCACCACTTTTTTCTTCCACATAAATATTCAAATTCAGCCCTCAATCCTACATGCGGAATAACCAATAGATCGTCTTTGCAAAGATACGGAAGACTTCTATATGTGATATTTCCAGCTAAAGTTAAAACAAATATATTTTAATTGAAAATTAGAGCTGCATATCAATGATAGAGGTACTTACCCAATAAATATTTGTATATATGTAAAATATCTAACTCTTTCAAGAGATTCAAAAGTCTCATTATTTTCTTCATTAATATCTTTGTCGCAATCCTCAAGTACATAAATCAAATCACTAGACTCACAAAAATTATTATTATCCATTGGGACTGGGACAAACGACAGAATGATCTGAAGAGATCGAATGCAATTAAAATTGAACTATATACAGATACACGTTCCATCCTTAATTGCTAAAATTTCATACTACATTTCATTCAATACACTTTTACTTTTTTTTTTTACTCTAAAACGAAGGAAATTTAATAGCAAAAAATATTACTTTCACTCTTAACATTCATAATAAAGGGTGATTTTTTAAGAGGTTTAGAACTTTTTTTAAAAAAAAAACACAAAAAATTCGAAAAAATGAATGAAATATTTATTTGAATCGATAGTTTGAACCTTGCAATTTAATGTTTAAAGATAATTTCATGCAAATGTTGACCGCGCTGCGTCTCAGGTAGCCCATCCGCTGAGTCCAATTTTGGCATACTCTTTCACACATATCGGCCGGTATCTCACGAATGAATGCATGGATGTTGGCTTCCAGTGCGTCAATCGAAGCGGGCTTGTCCCTATACACATTAGCCTTGGCATACCCCCACAAAAAATAATCTAATGGTGTCAAATCGCACGATCTAGGCGGCCAATTGACCGGCCCGAAACGTGAAATTAACTGTTCACCAAACTCGCCTCGCAATTGCGCCATTGTTTCGCGTGCTGGTTGGCATGTGGCACCGTCTTGTTGAAACCACATATCATGCAAGTCAAGAACTTCCATTTCGGGCAAAAAAAAGTTTGTTATCATCGCTCGGTAGCGTTCACCATTGACAGTAACGCTGCGATTCGCATCATCTTTGAAGAAATATGGCCCAATAATGCCGCCGGCCCATAAACCGCACCAAACAGTGGCTTTTTCGGGATGCATTGGTAGCTGTTGCAATGCTTCTGGCTGATCTTCACTCCAAATGCGGCAATTTTGCTTATTTACGTACCCATTCAACCAAAAATGAGCCTCATCGCTGAACACAATTTTTCGATAAAAAAGCGGATCCTCGGCCAGCTTTCCAAGAGCCCATTCACCAAAAATTCGGCGTTGTGGTAGGTCGGCTGGCTTTAGTTCTTGCACCAGCTGTATCTTAAAAGGCTTTACGCCCAAATCCTTCCGCAAAATTTTCCACGTAGTGCTGTAACAAAGGCCTAACTGCTGGGAACGGCGCCGAATCGACATTTCGCGGTCTTCTGTCACACTAGCTGATACGGCCGCAATATTTTCTTCACTACGCACAGTACGTAAACGTGTTGGTGGTTTAATGTCCAACAAAGTAAATTTGGTGCGAAATTTGGTCACAATCTTCCGAATAGACTGCTCAGAAGGTCGAGAATGCCGATCATAAAATGGAAGCAGCGCGCGATGAACATTTCGAACCGAGCACGAATTTTGATAGTAAAATTCAATAATTTGCAAGCGTTGTTCATTTGTAAGACGATCCATGGTTAAATTGCAAACCAAACTGAAGCTGTTTGACAGTGACACAAGGTACTAAACACACGTCAGCTGTCAAAACCAGTGTTGCCAAAACCAAACCAGCTAAAAAATCACCCTTTATAATAACGTGGCTTCAATAGTGAGAAGAAATCGAATAAACAAAGTCATATTAACTCTACATCTGCTTATAAGAATATACGTCAAGAAGGGTTATAACTGTAATTTAGGGGCAAGAAATTAATGTGTTATAATGAATCCACGTTTTCTTAATAGGCGCTTTTCTTTTCACTCAGGATGCTCAGTCAATTTATCCTGAGCTCATAGAGCGCGCTCTGATGGTGCGGAATTATTATGCCTCGCAAATTTAAGTAGAACGTACCCAGTTCTTAAGTAGTTGGTAGCACTATAGCGCTGTCATTTGGCAGCTCGGGCATACGAGTAGTGTGTTCGAGAGTGTTAATATCAATGTCTGCGCGAGTTACGATCCCCGAACAACAAGCTACCACCCCCGAACAACAGTGAGAAGTAATTCATTCCCACCGATGTACCAGTACACCAGTTCTTAGAAATAGTATTCATCTGTGCATTAGTTCTAAGAAATATCTCGATGTAAACTATTCTTTCCCATAGCAAAATTAATAAAGATAACTGCAAGAGGAAAAGTTAGGCAGTCGCTATCGGGAATTCAAACAGTATACTTTGTCCTATTTATCACTATACGCTCGTAAACAAAAAAAAACGTAACCATTGATTTAAATAAAAACGTATATTTTTTGTACTTGGAGAATATTAATATTACCGTGTTTTAATTGATCGCTCCATGCTCGTTATTCGCGCGGCCACGTAAGACGTATGTATGCGAACTCGGCGCTCGGTAAATTAAGCCAGGTATTATTGAAAATGTCGGTTTTTATTTAGGAAACTAAAAAGTCATGAATTTTGTTCGCATTAGCTGTTTTTTATTATCAGCTATGATCCATATAGATCATCGATTTACATGCATTTACAACAACAGCACATGATCTTGCTTCTCATCGAGATCACGAATCATGATCTGAAAATTATTTCTACTATTTGCGACTAGGTGGCTTGTTTTATCTTTAAATGTTGGTGTGTCTGTAAACGATAGCCACACAATCACCTTGCCAGACTAAAAAATGGAACACAAAAAATCAATTGATTTTTTTTTTCGCATTCGAATAAACTCCCTGTCCGTATTCCGAGTTATTTTGTTTTGTCTCGTTCTACAAGGTGGCGCAAAAATAACCTTCCGATGTTTTTTGGCTGTAATTTAAAAAAAAATGAAAAACTTTGATTCTTCTTGTGGATTATTTTTATTTGGTCTTTTAATTTTTTTTACATCAAGTCGAGAATATGATGTCATGTAAATGGCCGCCGTCACAGTTGATTGTCATTTGAGCCCTTTTTATGGCATTTTCCATCACTTTGGCCAAAACTTCCGGCGATAGGTCCTCACATTCTTGACGGATATTGTCTTTAAGAGACTTCAAAAAGCCCCACAAAAAGAAGTCTGGAGCGGTCAAATCAGGCGATCTTGCTGGCCAGTGTAAATCGCCAAAACGGGAGATTAGGCGCCCGGGAAATGCATCCTTCAGCATATCGGTTGTGGCACGTGCAGTGTGTGCCGTTGCACCGTCCTGTTGGAACCACATGCTTTCCAATCCCAATTCATCAAGTTGCGGCAAAAAGAACTCGTTGATCATTGCTCTGTAGCGCTCACCATTCACAGTAACCGTTTGGCCCGCGACGTCTTCAAAGAAAAAAGGTCCGATGACTCCTCCAGCGAAAACAGCACACCATACAGTGACTTTGAGCGGGTGTAATGGCTCTTCGTGGGTTACACGCGGATTTTCAGTGCCCCAGAAACGTAAATTTTGCTTATTTACGTACCCGCTAAGATCGAAATGGGCCTCATCACTCATGATTATTTTTGATGAAAAATCATCTTCCTCTTGGTGGTGATTAAGGATGGCTTGAGCTTGAGCGTTCTGGAGCAGTGTAGCGTAACATTGTTTACTATGGTGTATTTCGCATGTGTTTACTACACAAATGTCAAAACAGAACTGACATTAGGGGCCAACCGCAAAATTTATAGCATTTTCTGATAGGAGGATTACTTTTGCGCCACCTTGCATAAAGGTATGTCCAAACCAGCAAAACATTTGATAAACAATGAAATACCTACATGCTCCATAAATATTTCTAAAACACTTATTAAACAAAACCATTTGTATGGAATGTTTAAAAATGTTTTGCTGGTTTGGATCTGGACACCAAAAAAACATTTAGGAAATGTTTCACAAATAATTTTTGTTTTACAAGTATCCTTGCAGAAAGTGAGCGCTGTTTTTCGATTATTATTTCTTTTTTGAAATAAAATAAAAATGCCCAGAAAAGCTTTGAATACCTAATGAGAAAGTGATTCATTTAATACGATTATTTGAATTAAATCGCATGTCGCGTGATTGCCGAGATCAAAATTACAAAAATAGAAACTTTACTCGTTGCTAATAATCCCACCACATTATTTTCTTCTAGTCCAAAACAGGATAAAGTTGAAATATTTCATAAACCTTTACCCCCGTATTAATAAACCAATATGCAAAATGTAATTTAGCTAGTAGACGTCAGATAGCATACAAAAATTTGACGTAACTGCTGAGTAACGAGTTGATAACTTTTACGCAGTGTTTATTAATACGGGGGTTAATAAATAAATTTCAGAAATCTTTTATAAATGTTTATAAAATCTGTCCGATTTGCTTCAGAAACATTTCATAAACATTTCTGAAATGTGCACATTTCATAAACATTTCTGAAATTTTTCGGTGGTCTGGATACACCTTAATATGCCGAGATAAACTCAAGCGGCAGCAGCAAAATATTGTTCACGTGTTGCATATTTGAACATAAAATACTAAATTTGTTTCTCAAAAATATATTTGAAAAGAAAAATTATGCAAATAAGTTTCAAATATGGTGACACCCCCGACTTTGCAAGTGAAATGACATGTGCCTTGTGTGACGTCACGTTGAGAAGAATATTTGCAAGATGGCTGGTGGCAATATGAAGTTTGAAATACCCTGTACTATCTGTTTTGCTTTTGAAAGCAACTGTTGCCACAATTCCAAAATTAAACTTTCCAATGATCCGTTTTGTTTTATTTTCGTGATCTGATCCGAATCAGATCACGCTGATAATAAAAAAACAGCTATTAAGACTTTCTTCTGAGATTTTTAATTTAATTAAATAAAAATAGTTTCTGTTAATTTTTTTATATTTATGTTTAATTTTTGATTTATTGTTCCAGTTTACCTAGAAAAATTATTTTAGGCATTATTTTATTGAATAAGGCATCTTTTTTCTCAAGTTAAGAATTTTTTCGTCAAAATTGGTTGGCAACGCTGGCCCCTTCTGTCATTTGTTTGATTCTAGTTTCTCAGCTTCTCTAGCTTCTCACTACACTTTTAGAAGTTTCCGCGTTTCGCTTAGCCTCGAGGTATCTTCCATTAGCAATTCTCCGGATGTTATACAGTGCGTCGCACGTCCTTGTGTATAGTTGGCGGATGTGGGTGAGCTGCCACTCCTTTTGAAAGGTGTACCCTTAATTTTGAGCTGGGTTCAGAATGCTTTACAAAATCATCCGCGGCTAAAAATCATGCCGGCTCCGTCCACCCGAACTGATCCAGTACGCAATTGGGCAGTTGCTATAAGATGGTGATCTAGCGACAATTTGATACTAGCTTCTCTTCTACTTTGAAAGTCCAAGAGGCAACTTCTAAAATTTGGGCAATGGCCAATTTGATTGGAGGTTGTTTGCCTTCAAACCAACTGTCATCCTCAAGCCCAATTCATGCTTAAATTAATTTAATTTCTAATGCTGCCAAATTGCTTTTAACACTCCATGTTGCAGGCAATGCCTTGAATTTGTTATACCCATTAGGAAAGGCTAATTCCAAAACTCTTGACACCATTACACGTTAATACCGCTAATGCCCGTGGATTTATAGGCCAAACGAAAACTAAGTCAGCCTTTGGCGAGCATTTTATTTAATTACCAGCGTAATTGCAATTTATCTCCCTTCGCTTCATTACCTGCGGCGATAGTGTGGTGTGGTGACAGGTTTAATTTAATTTCACTGCCATCATTCGCCTATGCACTGCAATATGTCACCCGCTGGCCGTGGCGACATTTCCCCCCATCGCCTGATTAATTATAATAAATATTTTATTTATTGTCTATCCATAGGCGCTTGTGGTTGCAAACATAGTCCTGACAGATTGGCATGCTCCTCCCTGTCCAGAGTGTGGTATATTATATTTATAGTTGCCACTAATGCGTTTTTAGGTCGCCCTGTTAATGGTTTTAATGGTCCCTCACTGAAAGTATTTCCATTCAGATCCGGGACTCGCCTGGATGGGAACAAAAGTTTTTTTTTTTTGTGTGACAAAGCAGTCCGCTGTTCATTTGTACAATTTTAAGCTTCTCAGCTGCACTGAAGAGTGGTTCATAATTTGTGGAAAATGCTTGCTTTGGCCATCGTCCATATTGTAATTACGAACAATGGCTGGAAATTTGTATACACTGCGGCAATTACGTATAGTGAAGGATTCGGATTCATGATTCATAAACGGAGTGGATGCAGAGTGGATGAAGTGACTTTTTCTTTTGCTTGGTGATTCGCACGGCTGTGGGCGTTAGAGTGATGGAAATTGTAGCAGTCAGCACTCTTGGGGCTGTCAGAGAACCTGAGACGTTTGTTATTTTTTTTCAGAGGCCATTTTGACAGGCTTATAAGAGTTTCTAAAAGAAGAATGATGCGATGCGATGCGATGAGTAAAACGTTAGTAAAACGTGATATATTTACGGTTCACTGGAGATGGCGATGGGCCTGCTATGCGGTTGGGACCTGGTCATTGGCGTTAATGCTCTTAAAGTTGCGACCACCAACTCGGAATTTCGGTAGTAAATTCTAATTATTTCTAAACGTTGTTCCTTCGTGTACTTCACCATGATAAAAATGTTGGATTTACCGAATATTTTGATATTGACAGGTCGGTTATCGGTTTAAGGGTGCGTTCTGTTATGATTTTGATATTTTGCAGATTGTATTTATTTGTTGATGTTGCACTTGAGAACGAATTTTGTTTATTTTTCTCAAAAGTAGATGTTCGCCAATATCAAACAGAAAAAACACTCGCCGAGACGTACCTATTAGGTAGAGATAATTTTTATTTTATTTCATATAAATAGTATTGGTAATGCAACATTGAATGAAGTTTTGTTTAGTTTATTTTCTAGTTGCATAAATATTTTCTTCTACGTTATTCACTTTTGCTTTAACAAGGCTTGTATTGAACTGACGACACTACTCTACGAAAATCAGCTAACTGTCTGCTCTGGCTCCAAAACATAAATTTTTCTGGACGGTGATTACCTTGAAGAAGAAGCTGGCAGTGTCCGGTTCACGCCACAAAGTACTGCGATCGTTGGAAAGAAATGTTTGCGTGCATTTGTCATATAAAACCATAGGGAAATATGCGAATGCACTTCTCACATTAAACTATATGGAATTATTGTATAGTGGGAAGGAAGTAAGAAGGCAATCAGTAATTTGAATTAAGCAAAAGGTAGGCATATTTACGTTGCAAAGAAATATGTGTATGTGCTTCGGCCATATAACACGATATGAAGATATTGTATTGTGGGAAGAAGTATATGAATGGAAGATAGGATAGGCAGGTAAGATATAGGAGTTTTGCGCATGCAACAGTTCACACTGAAAGTTTGAAGTTGTTAAGTCGCTTATGAAAGATCCTTTACATAGAGTCTTTGTATAGAGTCGTTGTGCAAATAGAAAAGGTGCGGGAAATACTTAATGCTGCAGTGGTTTGGTCACTTTAAACGCATGTTACCAACTCGGTTTTTGGTGTCCGTGCCAACAGGCAAGCACGCACTAGGTAGCCTCCGGATGAAATAGAAATAACTCCTTTACTTAAATTGGTTTTGCCTTTGATGATTTAAAGTCTGTCTTGCGAAAGATCAACACTTAGTTTTTTTGGAGGATTCTTCACCCTTTAATGGGTAAGCGGGATACTGAAAAAGAATCCATGATCAAAAGCTGTATAGGACAAGGACTATATAGTATTTTTTTTTGTAATTTTCTCTATTAGTTATATAGAGCAAAATGTGGCGATGAAGGCGGGTGGGACTTTTCAATCGTGGAAGCTCTGAGTAATTGCGGGCTGTTTTAAGGCGTATGTTTAATTATAGATGAAAATTGAATTGAATTGTTTATTGAATAAATTATAATTTCACATTAAGACTAATCTTATTTGCTGTGATTGGGTTAAGGTTAAACAATTTAAGAATCATACACGAGTAAGTAGTTATTTCCAACTAATGGTTTTTTCCGCTGCGCCACCTCTCGCGAACGTCTGACAAACTGTAACGGTTTTACATATAAACATATGTTACCCTTCCATCTTAGAGACACAGGAATCTCAATTTTGACTTTGATGGAAGGGCTGTCCGGTCAACAAAGCAAGGCAGGCATGCTTGTTTAAGCCAGTGCTTAGCTCGTCGGAGGGGTGGGATCTTCTGCTTGTCTTGCGGACTACCGTACTTTTACATGCCTGAAAATTTGTATGGGAAAGTTCTAAAATTTGGGAATATTAAAGGGATAGGAAGAAGATAGGATAAGGATTGACTCTAAACGAAATGAATATTAGGAACTTTATTAGCCAAGAAGAAAACAAACCACACCTATCAACTTGGTTGGTTAGCCTTCTTCCTTCTCTCTCCACACCGGTACCGAACGTGTTGTGGTACCTTTGAGCTGCCCTCCCCATAACCCTACTCAAGAATGAGCAGAGTACCATGGTTGTTACTTGCTTATTTTTTGTAATAACCCCTATGCGTTTACTCAATACTGTTCGACAACTCTGCCGTCTGTCATCATCGTCCACGTCATCTCAATAGCCCCACATTTAAATCTACTCACTCATGCTAGCCCAGTTAAACACTTTAAGAGGATCCTGAAAGTTCTAAACAAATGATGGATTCAAATACCATCAATTAAATTTAAAACACTTCATTTCAAAAAGTTACTTAATGTAACACAGTAAACAATATATTTATTAGAACAAACTTATAATTTTAAAATTGTTGACAACAACAAACTATACTATAATAAAGAAATATTCAAAATTGTTGACAACAACAATTTGATTAAAAAAAAAAATTTTTAAATAATTGACAACAACTAATGTTATAGAAAAGAAATAAATTTGAATATTTACAGAAAAAAAAAAGGAAAATTATTCTAGAATTTCATAGGTATACTAGATACAAAAAAAAATAATTTATTTGTATATTAACGAAGAATTTACGAATTCGTTTTAAAAAAAATATATAATAAGGATATTAACAAGATAAAAACGTACCATTCATCCTGGATGCAGGTGCACTTGCAGCTGGACGATGTACCTAAAAGAAAAACAAGCACTACTAAAGACAAAAAAAAAAATTTCACAAAGGAAAAACACTAAAACGAATAGGTATCACAATTGAGGTATATAATTTAATTAAAATTATGTAAGAAAACAAATTTATACTAAATTAATGGAATGCTACAAAACAATAAACGATATAAAAAAAAAATTAATGAAATGAAGAAAAAAAAATATTTGTAAATATTACATATTAAAAAAAAAAAAAAAAAAAATCTTGACCCGGTGGAGGATTCGGAAAAGGGTTTGAAAATGGATTTTAGTTCTATGTATTCTTTTTGGTTTATTATCTTTTTTTTTTTTTTTTACTTTTTCTCTTCTTTTTAATACTTTTCTGGGATAGTTATTATTATTGTTTTAGCTTTTATTTTATTTTAAAGCATTTCAAGTACACTGTTAGGGTTGGGGTAAGTTTAATAAGGTTATTTAGGGACGATGGCCACGAAAAATTGTTATTACTTGTGTATATAATATACATATAAATATTTTTATTTTGAGGTCTTCAAATGTTCATTTTCACGATTTAAAAGGAATTAATTTCGCCGAAAAACACATGCACTTAACACATATTCTATAATCGTATTCTTGGGGAAAGTCAGGGCCTTTTCTATTTTTTTTTTTTTTTTTATATATCAGATATCACTCTATATACATTAACGACCTTTAGTGTAATGCCAATTTGTCTACTTTTTTTTTGTGAAAATATTTTCTGAATTCCACAGCCATCTTCTATGTGTATTGTGATAGTGTTTTTATGAGTAGTGTTTTGTATTTTGTAACAAGTGTATAGTATTATATATGTTTAGTAATTGGGTGTAAGTAACTGTAATTATAAATGTAGGCAAGGGTTGTTTGATGTTTATGTTGATGTTCTAAGGTGGATATTTTTTTGATAATTTGAACGCACACCGTTGTATAGGTGTACTGTGGGAGGGTCGTCAGCGCCCCTACAAAACATCCGAGAGTATAACTGTCATGAAGGAGCTTCTCAATTAGCCGTTTGGACCCGGCATAAAATTGTAGATCCCTTCCATTCGTCCCAAAAATGAAAAACGCACACAAACGAATGGTTGTGAGAAGCTAGGCCCTGGGTCTCTACAGACCTGTTGCGCCAACTATTTATTTATTTAAGTAGTTATTTAAGGTGAACCTCAAAATCAAGTTTACAAATTTTAGGAGAGGAAAAATTAAGTTTAAATCAGAGTACATATAAAGATATATAGTATTTCAATGTTCTAAAATTTATAATGTTTATTCATATAGATTTTATGCATTTCTAGCCAAGTATTTAAAAAGGTCAGTTTTAAATGTGTTAGAATTTGTGATTCTCCTGAGGTGCATGGGTAATGAGTTCCATTGGCGGGTGACATGGACCAAAAATTAACGCTCGGATTGTATGCAGTTAAATCTCGACTGTATTAAAACAGTGGTTCTTTGAGAGCTAGCGAAATTAAGCCTGTTGTACAAATAGTCAGGTTGATGCGATTGCATGATCCCAAAAAGTAGTGTAAGTGATCTAAATGTAATCAAATCTCAAGCCTGTGCTTTGCCTGGAAAAAGCGGAAACATGGTCGAAATATCTTTTGTTGAACACATATCGAGCCAAATTGTTGTAGATAAAATTTAGTTTCCGTTTAGTATTGTAATCAACACTACAAAACACTTCAGAACAGTACGTGAGAATAGGCAGAAGTAAAGATTTTACAAGTAGCATTTTGGTAGCAGTTGGAATACATCTTTGGGTACGCCAAAGTAATCGAAGAATATTGTAGACGTTGCCAACAGTTGTTGCTATGTGATCAGTCCAGTGAAAAAAGAGCAAGAGTTTGGAGATGAGGCATTGAGATAAATAAAAATTAGCCGTATGTATTTTTAACTTTCTCCATAACGTAGTTAGAGAAAGATATTGTATTCGTACAAAATTTCGAACTCGACATGCTAATCAATTCTGACATTACGATGATAGAGGAACTCAAAAAAGTGGGTCGCAAAATTCTGCCCGTCTGTCTGTCCGTATGTCCCGAGGCCTAGAGCCTAAACGGCTGACCGGATTTAGTTCAAACTTCGGATTTGGAGTTTGGGGGCTTACAGTTCGGGGCTGTTTTTTTTTGCAATGTAACCTCAATATTAACGGTACTTTCCCATATAAAATGTTCATACCAGTTTGATTTGTTCGAAAAAGGCTCTAACGATTTTAACCAACATTTATATTTAAGCTTAAGTGGGTGAAGTTAACATAACTGCATACTCAGTTTTCCCGTAAAAAATCGAATAACGGTACTTTTGAAATTTGAACATATCTCGAAAGCGATCCATACGATTTTAACAAAAAATCATTTCTAACTTAATGGCAAACTCAATTTCTCTCTGTATTATCGTATTTTAATAACAATTTTGACCAAAATGCAAACTTACAGTAAAATTGATGTTTTGAAAATTATTTCGTCCTTAATTTTCAATTCGAATCATCGAAAAGGCTAATTCGGAAAACTGCGCATATCTCGAAAACCCCATTTTTGATTTCGATAAAACTTTAAAAACCAAGTAATGCTTACATCGCGAACAATAACTTGTTCAAAATAAGATCCCGTACTTAATTTTTCTCAAAAAATTCGAAAAAATCGGTGTTATTAATTATTTTGTAAGCAAATTCATGCAAACCCCAATCCTGATATAGACAGGACTCACGGACGATCGTGCAAGCGAGGACAGCTGCATGTAGGTTTGTTACTGATATACACTCGATGCTAGCGTCTAGACGACACACACTAAGAGACGATAAACATACAAGGACATCTGCACAGGAATATGGGAATGGGACAATTGTGGGGCATTGGTACTACCAATTTGGTAGTTGAGCCGTTGAAGAGTCAAAGTCAAATTAAGAATAAAGGAAATAAGAACTGTGAATTGGATATACATTTTTGTATATTGTATTTATTTTGTATTATAATTTATATTTCCCGATCTATTTTCACATATCCATGCTATATTTTAGTTATAATCTCTCCGCTTCCGATAAAAATGCAATAACAGCTACGCAAAACTTCATTTTAGCAAATATTCCCCCTTTTTCAGCCCTGTTGAATATGCACCCTAAAATAATTGCAACCACTTCCTTACACAATCAGAAACTCCCACTTCGGTTTATAGCTGCTAACGCAAACTCAAAAACAAATCTCTGAAAAATTACATAAATATTTATGTCTAACACGAACCCTACTTCCAATCATAGACACCTTAAACCAGCGTTACTAATATATTCCAGTCACAAATAAAAATATGCATTAGCAGATCAGAAAACAGAAACCGCTCCTACACTTTGCCTTGTACTCTAATGTGTAAGAGCTTATAAAATAGTACTGTAGACGCTTTTAACTCCTTAACCCTAACTTGGGACAATTGCCTGCTTCTGACAGGTTTAACTTATAAAAAGTCACATTGTTATTTATATTTATGTACTGCCTATCGGATGAATAACCCAAAAGTGTATTTCATTTAACACTACATATTCCTTTTCCTATATTCTATTCACCGTTTATTTTATCTTGCATCGGCTCTCAGATCTTTACCTACCTACTTATAAAAATAAGAAAACAATCAACCAAACTTTTAATGAACGAGAACGTTTCGTTCGACCCAGTCGTGCACTTTATTTTTTTACGGCACACGCAATACACTCAAATGTCGGAAACTTTTGCTAGTCGATCAAGACCGTGAAAAGGTTCATTTTGACGACATCCCCAAACAAACTATACGCCCTTTTTAGCCTTAACAAATCCCGACAATTTTCCACCGATTTTTATCCACCAACCTTCTCAAGCTTCATTCCCTTAAATTGTTTACTCGGCTTCTGATCCAAAAATAAAGTCCACATAGAATAAACAAATTTAAAACATGTTTTTCTGTCCATCTGAGACTGTTATCATGTACCTTGTTTAAAATTGCAAGCATGTAGCAAATCCATCCGCTGATGTAAATGCACTTAACATTTCTTGTTGTGCACACAAATTTATTTCTCCTCGCAGGAAGCTGCTGCATTTGCATTAGATTCCATTGCAAAGTGCGCCCTGCATGCTCAGACTCAGAGCAGTACAAATCCGTGACAAACAAATTTATCGTGCGGATGTCGTTTGCCAAATAACAAGAGGGGAGTCTTCCGTGAATTAAAAAATGCAGCATGCACAATACGAGCGAGTGCGCACGATGTAAAGGGCGCCCTCATAGAAAGGGTTAGGATAGTGTTTACTTACTTTCAACTGAAAGCTGAGCAAAAGACTGAATTTTAATAAAAGTGTTCAAAGCGAGATAAAGGAGTATCTCCCTCTGCGGCTTTATAAGTGCACAGCCTTTCTCGAATTGTGGAAACGTCGCGAAGATTGAATGAAAGATCCTTGGGAAACGGCTTTTAAAGTAAGGTCTGTCTGGGACTAGGATATATATCAACTAGTGCGTCTTTCTTTAACTGGGGCCAGTGCATATGAACATTGAAATTTGTCCTCTGCTCAGTTATGCAGCAATAGAGATTCACTTGGGTGGGTACGCATTCGTCTTCAGCTAAGTTGGAAAAGGTTGGAAAGGTTTTTTATACATTAGCGATTGGGGATGTCTTCTTCAATTTGTAGAGTGCTTTCACATTAGAATGTTGATAGAAACGAATGAAAAACTCAGGGAGAGTGTGACCCAAAATAGGAAACTGCTTCGATTTACTCCAGGTCCGGGTTTGGTGTGCACAAGAAGATGAAAATCTGACTATCGGGGTATGTACATTTTAGAAGGGAAATCGAGGTTTTATTCAGAAACCCTTGAACTATCCAATTCGACCAGTCTTCCGTACTATAGTAGCGTGTTACAAGCTAAAGTATAGAATGGCATAGAGCCAACAGTTGCTAAACAGGCTGCAATACCTTCAAGGAGATGTCTCTTTTTTTCAAAGACAGTTTAGCTCCGCGACTGAGCCGCTTAAATTTGTAACCCTTCAGACTGGCTACCCACCGATTGGATCAGGTATTCATAGGTGTTTTTGTCATAAACCATTCGGGCATCACTGAAGATCAGCTACCCTCACAACTGTTGGGGAAGACTTAAAAAATAAAAAAACCCGCTTTAATAGCAAATTGAACTAAAAGGCAGAAAATAATTTTGAATTTTTGATATTTTATTCAACAGCCATAGAAAGTTTACTAAACTCAATATACTTCAATCATTTTCAATGTTTCTAAAATAAAAATAAAGTGATAAAAACAAAATTACAGCCAGATTCTGGCAAACCTCACTGATACCTCACTAGTCACAAAATTCCCACAAGGTGAGGTGAAATTCATTTTGTGAGGTTTTCGTATTCTGCAGCACACTCACAACTTGTGAGGCTCACAAAAACAATCGAAATTGTGATCTCCTATGGAGCAAGTCACAAAATAGAAAACCAGTCATAAGCGCTCACAAATGACAATAATTTTAATTGATGGCATTGTTTCCCTCTTTCCAAGCTTTTAAAGACCCAAACCTGGCCTTTTACGCTATATTTATTAACTCTTCGGGGAAAATTGATATTTGTATGAAAAAAACTGAGGAATGTGGAAATTTTGATTTGTGACAAATGTCGTTTTTTATTTTCTTCGTTTCTAAAACATTTCAGTGTCAATATTTCGCATATTTTCTTAATAAATTTGTGGTTTTTTATTCAATTAATGGTGAAGATTTAATATTTCGTTCTCAGATCCCACAAAATTGAAGTGCTAGTTATCTAACCATTGTGAGGTGAATTTGTTGTGAGGTTTGTTGTGAGCATTATCGGAGAATACGAAAAATGTTATCGAATGACAACAAACCTCACAATAGCTTGTGACTTCTGAGGCCTCACAACGGCAGAATCTGGCTGTTAATTCCATTGTAAAAAATGCGTGTGGTTCTTTCTATTATATTTTTATAATAACTCTTCTTTTATAAATAGATACTAGTGATATATTTACAACAATCAATGTCAAGCACCCCACGCTTTTTTTCCTGTCCTGTAGAAGGATAAGGCTCTTATACAGTAAAACCCGCTTAAGAGAAACCTGCTTGAGAGAAAAACCCGGATACCTGAAACATATTTTCAGTTATATTTTATATTTTTCATTGAAAAAGACTCTCTGCACGGAAAGAATTTGAAGATCAAATCAAGAAAAATAAGCGCAGAATCACGAAAAGTTTGTCTAGTTTTAGAGCTTAGCTAAGGATTTACTAATTCACGACTTTTTGTTCGCAATTCTAGAAATTGTGCGAAGTGAAGATATTGACCCTCAAAAGTCGTGAATCAACACTTTTCATTATCAATAATGCGTTCAATCGAGAAATACATATTGCCATAACCGATCGCAAATTGACACAAATAGTTATCAATTTGATATTATTTTGGATTGTAAACTGCAAGCACAGTTCGTAAATTACCACTTTTCTGTTGTAAATTACGATTTCCTCCCTTAGCAAATTACAACAATTAAGTCTTGAATTGCAACTCAATAGTGTTGATTTGCGAACCAACAGGAGTAGATTTACTACTTCAGTAGTTGCAATTTGCAAATTCTTAATCGTAAATTGAAACGTCTTTTTATCAATTTGCAATTCTTGCAATTTACGATTCTCGCCGTATTAAATTGAAAATGTTTTATCGTGAAATTAGAAAACTATTCTCAATTTGCAACTTATATCTTGTGATTTACAAATGTTATTTTCGAATACATATTTAGAGTCATATTTTATAATTATTTTTCCTCCTGATATCCAAGAAAATCATACGGCGCCATATCGTCCGGAGACAACGGGATTTGTCTGGGATGGTTTTTTGGTCTATGCTGAAATTTAAAATGCAAACAAAATATTTAGATGAACTTGACATTGATACGAACCTTTACAATTCTTTTCGATTACATAATTTAGAATCCATTCCAATTTCTTATAAAGGGTGATTTTTTAAGAGGTTTAGAACTTTTTTAAAAAAAAAAACACAAAAAATTCGAAAAAATGAATGAAATATTTATTTGAATCGATAGTTTGAACCTTGCAATTTAATGTTTAAAGATAATTTCATGCAAATGTTGACCGCGGCTGCGTCTCAGGAAGCCCATCCGCTGAGTCCAATTTTGGCATACTCTTTCACACATATCGGCCGGTATCTCACGAATGAATGCATGGATGTTGGCTTCCAGTGCGTCAATCGAAGCGGGCTTGTCCCTATACACATTAGCCTTGGCATACCCCCACAAAAAATAATCTAATGGTGTCAAATCGCACGATCTAGGCGGCCAATTGACCGGCCCGAAACGTGAAATTAACTGTTCACCAAACTCGCCTCGCAATTGCGCCATTGTTTCGCGTGCTGTGTGGCATGTGGCACCGTTTTGTTGAAACCACATATCATGCAAGTCAAGAACTTCCATTTCGGGCAAAAAAAAGTTTGTTATCATCGCTCGGTAGCGTTCACCATTGACAGTAACGCTGCGATTCGCATCATCTTTGAAGAAATATGGCCCAATAATGCCGCCGGCCCATAAACCGCACCAAACAGTGGCTTTTTCGGGATGCATTGATAGCTGTTGCAATGCTTCTGGCTGATCTTCACTCCAAATGCGGCAATTTTGCTTATTTACGTAGCCATTCAATCAAAAATGAGCCTCATCGCTGAACACAATTTTTCGATAAAAAAGCGGATCCTCGGCCAGCTTTCCAAGAGCCCATTCACCAAAAATTCGGCGTTGTGGTAGGTCGGCTGGCTTTAGTTCTTGCACCAGCTGTATCTTAAAAGGCTTTACGCCCAAATCCTTCCGCAAAATTTTCCACGTAGTGCTGTAACAAAGGCCTAACTGCTGGGAACGGCGCCGAATCGACATTTCGCGGTCTTCTGTCACACTAGCTGATACGGCCGCAATATTTTCTTCACTATACGCACAGTACGTAAACGTGTTGGTGGTTTAATGTCCAACAAAGTAAATTTGGTGCGAAATTTGGTCACAATCTTCCGAATAGACTGCTCAGAAGGTCGAGAATGCCGATCATAAAATGGAAGCAGCGCGCGATGAACATTTCGAACCGAGCACGAATTTTGATAGTAAAATTCAATAATTTGCAAGCGTTGTTCATTTGTAAGACGATCCATGGTTAAATTGCAAACCAAACTGAAGCTGTTTGACAGTGACACAAGGTACTAAACACACGTCAGCTGTCAAAACCAGTGTTGCCAAAACCAAACCAGCTAAAAAATCACCCTTTATTTCTTTTCTAATAGCGACATGTAAATTCTGAAAAAATACAGATTTATATGCATACTTCAGCATTTTTGGAATTATTCAATAGGTACTTACTATATATATTCCAGAATGCTGTATAATTAGAAGTACACAACATATCAATACGAATTAGTTATACTTAAACAACTTTAACTCGACTGCTTTAAGCAAGGATTGAATACCGACTGCCTGTCTCTGCACCGCCACACAATGTGCACAATGAAGATTTGGCTTCATGATAGCAGCTGTCTATACCACATACCTACATACATTCATCCATAAAAAGAAAGGACTTACAAGGATTTCGATAGGTACATGCACTGTGGACTGTGCATAAAAAGATTACACACATCAGGTAGTTGATTCCATGGAAATTACAAAAAATATTTTGTAATTTTCGATTTCTCTACGTCAATTTATGATCTTAATTTACATGTGTTGGTAAATCACCAAATATTTTTTGCAATTTGAGATTGTAAAGTGGTGTTTGAGAAATTGACCTATTAGAGTGGTAAATTGCGCCAAACAATCTCGCAAATCACTACAAATAAAAGAAGCTCGAATTGATACTTCTAATCGTAAATTACAACAAACAGAATTTCGTATTCTCCGCCGTTTTCAATGTCAAATTACCAATTTTTGTATCAATCCATGAAAACTTCGTTGTGATTTGCGACAAATATATACATCGTAAATTGCAACTCAAAATTTTGCAATTGGTGATTTTCAATTCTTTCCGCGTGTAAAAAGAAATGTTGAATCGAACAGAACAAAAAATTCGCTGAACGCTTTCACTTCTTTAATCTCGAAAATGAGATAAAAGAAGTGACATTGATATGTCACAAACAGTGTTTTTAGCACTCTCTCTTCATTTATCCCACGTAGCGTGGTCATTTCCCCTTTTTAACTTTTTTCCCTTTTCACCGTACTCGAATTCCTTTTTAAAATCCCACGCTACTTTTTTTGGTCAAAATCCAGTTTTTGAAGTAAAATTTAGTATAAAAACCGCAGTTTGTAACCTGCTATGATTATTTTTTGGTACTAGAAAATTTTGATAACAGACGATTTACACGAGCTGTTTTTTATGGACATTCAGTGAGTTGATAATCGTAGTGAAATACAGGTGTTTTGATAGAATTTCACCAAAAATTTATAGTTTGAATGCTTTTTTCTGCTAGATTTCTGAAAATCCCACGTGTTTCGATAACTGGTGGACTGTATATTTTTATTTCCTTTCAGTTTGAAGTAAGTAAAGTAACTAATTTGGAAAACATATTTGTCAGCAGAGTTGACACTTTTCTATAGTGAATTTTGTGTATAATTTTTACTTGTCGGTTTTGAACACCACGATTTGGTGCTTTTTCCCTTTATCCCACGGAAGGCTTTTCGGACATCGAAATTCCTACAAAAAGGGAAAAATCCCACAATATAAAACCACTGGTCACAAGCGATTGTTTTTCAGGCCACTCCAAAAGATAAACACAAATTTTTCTTGCTTTAAATTTACGCTTAATGGAATTTTTAAGCCCGCTTAAGTGACATTTTGTTTTCACTTATCCGGAATCCGCTTAAGTGGGGCTCGTTTAAGTGAAAAACCCGTTTGAGGGAAAGAAAGACTGTGACATTTTGCTGTTTATCTTGAGCGGGTCTTACTGTACAACAGGGTGGGTCGGTTCCCTGAGGTTGATGCTCGCGACATGATATTTTTAGCCACCCTCTTGCCATTCATCCCTCAGCACGTTTTTCACCAATTTATTGGATTTGGTGGATTTTATATACAATGGCGGAACCCAATTTTTTTTTTTTCGAAAATCGCAATCGCCGTACTCTGCCGAGGCCAAATATCGATATATCTGTGGCCACAAGCGATAACCGCTTAAGTCGACTTAAGACAAAAACTAGATTTTCGCTTCATTATAATACGCGTGCTCTGTTCTACAATAGAAAAAAATCCTGGCATTTTTGCTTCAATTTTCGTTGAAATAAACCAAAAAGAAAAAACCGCTTAACTCAACTAATAATGAAGTTTGAAAGTACATTTCCCGATAAGTAAAATATTTAGACTTATACGGTTTTTGCTTGTGGCCACAGATATATCCCAAGCGAAGAACATACACATGTGGGGGAAGTGGGGTTATGTGGTGGGGGGGGTCAGTCATGGGGACACTTCGGGGTTTTGCTCCTACGCGGAGTTTGACCTTCGGAAACGCACTTGGGAGAGGGGGTCACAGGGTGGGCGGACAGTAAAATTTTTGTATTGTCATCGGTCTTTAATAGGTGTTCAAATTTTGAAATCAATTAGACGTCTTGAAGTGGGTGAATATTGCGTTGAAAGATTCCATTGCATAGATAAAACATACACACAGGTCAAACTAATAAAAGCGTGTTAAAAATCTCCATCCATCTCTCCATCACCATAATGGCGCTCATGTCAGAAATGCCATAAAACGTACACGCTCATTTGCTCGCAGTGGCAGAGTGACACACCGTAACCACACGATTGACGTCTTAAAGGAAAAATACTTTTCCGCGTCGCAATTTCTAAACCACGAAGCACATCTCCCCACCCAATGTTGTTCAAGACTAGGTGCAGTCATGGTTAAGGGGAAAGTGTATCACATTGCATATTCCATTGTCTGCCATCAGGTCACTCGTAAGAAAAAACAAAAAAAAAATACTTCCACCTTCTCTTTAATTACTCTCCAACAGGGCACACTGTGGAAGTGCATATCTACCTATGAGATGAGGTGTGGCATGGGTGATGCTCACAAGTCATCGGCCAACTTGGATGTGCATGGTAAGCCACATGCGAAGGGGTTGGGTAACCTGTATCTATTGTGTGTGCCGCATCTAATCCCACAGCATGATTGATGCATGCCACATGCCAGTTAAAGCTGTTTTTCCAATCTCTATACATTTTAAAGAGTATACCAATCTGAGACCAATATGAGCTGCATGCGAGTGACCGACCTTAAAACTTTTCACTTTTGACGTGACACAGTACATTCTACATCAGGCTTGTGATCCAATCTGAAACATGTTTTGCATACCCACATGTAGCATATTTTTTCAAACCAACAAAAACAACCACATCCTTACAACTGGGCTAGGAACATCGCATCTGAGGGCTGCCCACCCACGGATATCCATCATTGTTATTATAATTCCGATGGTACACGCACTACACACACAAGTACGAAAAATGCGATGACTCCCAACCGAAGCTGGTTAAAGATGTGACGTCTACAGACCCCCCCTAAGCTGCTCCATAAAATAACAAGTTGTATGCAAACATCCTTGGGGGAGAATCACAACTTTGTACACACTCCAGCGCCATGTTGGCGGAAAATTATTTCCTCCCCCACATCTAATTTGGGAGATGTGATTTCAAATACTTATGGAATGCATCCTTTCATCCTTTCCATCGTCAAACAGATGACCTCTAATGCAAATTCCGATGCAACATATAGAAGAAGTTTCCCTGCCCTAGGGGTAATTCAGAAGAACCATATTGTGCCGTGGACTTTGTGTAAATCCTGCGTCCAATGAACTTGTATGAAATTCCAATTCAGTGCAAAGGAGGTACCCTCGTTTTGGAATTTTATTAGAATGCAATTTTGTGAATACACTCTTCAGCAGGAAGTAACAAAAAAAAATCTTGGCTTTGATCCTTCATTGTGAAACTCATCTGTCAGCAGTTTTGCTCTTCTCTTTTTTGTGTATGCCGTGCTCTTGTTATTGTCTTACTTTAAGGAATGTCTTCAATTTTGCGGAGAAATGTCCTTGTCCTTTGGAAGTAGTAGTGGAAATTCATCCCCTGCCTGCCCCGTTTTCCTCATTTATGTAAAGAAGACCAACAAAAGCACGACGACAAAGTTTCCATCGTCATCTGTCTTGAAGTTTCCCTCTGTGAATACTTATTCTGGCTGAGAGTTAATTTTTGTTTCTCCCCATAGATGGGGGTAAGACCAAGAATCCAGTTTGTTTGCATTTGAGGAAGTTTATGTATAGACGCCACGATTTTTGTCACTCCACGTTGCGGGCGAAGTGTGCTGACAATGCGGCAGTAATTAGGGGGTTTGGTGGGCGAATTTTCTGTGCGCTTGGGGCTAGTTTTCTTGGGAGTTATCATAAAATTAAATTTACTTCGAGGGCATAATGTCTTTTTTAAGATAGGAGAGCCTTCCTGTGGCTCTGGCAATGCGACTTCTGAAATTGCGATGATGAAGACACTCAAAAAAGTGGGTCGAAAAATTCTGTCCGTCTGTCTCCCTCTCCGTATGCTCGTGATTTGATTTGTTCCAAAACGGATTTAACTATTTCAACCAAAATTATGAGCGCTCTGGCATCCGCTATAGCTTCATCTTTTAAACAGAACAGTTGGGACATTCTTGCCGTCTTGAAACTTGGGGCTGGGATTCAAATATCCTCTTTCTTAGCTGTAGTATTATTGTTCATTCGATTTAGCATGAAGTAAATATTTGAAGCAACTTGAAGTAATTTGAAGTTATAGGACCCTGGCCTTTTCTTTCTGCGAGTTCTTACTATCGGAACGGAATGGTAGGGACCTGTAATTTTATGCCGCATCCAATCGACTGTATTGGGACGTATTCTTGGGACATATATTCCCGGATGTTTATCAGACTGTCGAGACAGGTGCGGTTCATTAAAGCCTTAAATTTTGTGCCTTTCCGGCGGACGAACCAAAGACTTCCAGACCACTGAGCCACTGCTGCAAATGTTCCTCTCCATAGTTAGAATCACTTAAAACACGTCCGTGCTGTGTGTATAGTTTTATTTTCCATTAACACTGCCCTCCAAAATGGCAATTGTTCCCAAAACGACTCGCTCAAGACTTACAAAAAAAAGAAGTAAATGTTTGGAAAATGCAAATAAAAAGAGATTGATGCGAATCGTCTGAACCAAAAAGCACTTGTCCGACTTTAAGTCAAATAGATAGCGGAAGGTTGAATAACTTGCAGCTCTATGTCATTTCTTAGTCGCATTTGGTATACCTTGGCCCATGTCCCCCTGGACTGTATAGCGCCCCCTAAATAACTATTTGTTGACACGTGTTGGACAGAAAATGTTTGCTCACCTTGTGTCCTCCCTTGTTCTTCATCATACCTGGCATATTTTTTTTTCTGTCTTATTTTATTTTCGTGACAGTGAAAGAAAGTATTCACTTTGTACTGCTGTCGCCGAGATGATGATGATGACAATTGTGATGTTGATTTAAGGCACTCATTCCCTGTGGTGCTGCAGCTAGAGGATGTCCACATGCAATTAGTTCCACAGCTTCATTCGAGGTAGTCAAAAGACAACCCAACATGGAATAGGGAATGCTTGGGATGTAAATGTTTATGTGCGCACACGGAACTGAGGTGGATCCTGATTTTGTTTGCCTATGATTGATGGCAGTTTCTTCTTGCCGAAAAGGAGATACATAACCAAAAAGTTTGATGGGGAACCTCTTACAGAAACGTGTGCTGTGTACATATAATTTGTGAACTAAAAGACCGTTCAAAATTGATCTAAAGATGCTTTTGCTTTTATAAATGGCGGCAACTGTCCGTTTTGCTTTACTGCTCGTGAATAAACACGTTTAAAGCCAGTTACTGCTGTACTCTTTTAGATTATTTACCGGAAAAACTCGACAGTGATTTTAGTGCAACGTGACTTTCGGTGCAGATTTTCCGAATGTCCTTGACCAAAGCACTAACGGGTTAACCTCCATTAACTTTTTCGAAGCAAAATGCCTAGACAAACAATTGGTATAACCTTTTCCTAGATTGCGGTCCAATTCCGACAGCTGGGGTTTTCCTAGTTTGTATAAATTTAAAACCAATCAATATATATAAAAATTGAGCCTGTGTTCGTTTGTCGCCGATTCACGCCTTAACGCTTTTACCGATTTTAACCAAACTTTCACACATCTTTGGAATTGGTCTATATATGGTTTTTGTGAAGTTTGATTGAAATCGAAAAACTTATGTGTGTGTTGGGCGTGGGTAAAAAATACATCTATATAGTCGGGTGATTCGGAAGAATGAAAATTCGGAAAATTCTCAACAGGTGGCGCTGTATTCACATTTGTTTGTGTTTCATCTATCTCCTTCTATATATATATCAAAATAAGTCGGACTTGTTGTGGACTCCAAGGTGATACTGGTTTACATCGATTTCAAATCACCCTCGTCTGGGTTCAATAAAGGACCTCCTAACCCGACCGCATGCAAATGTTGCTAGATTAATGGCGATTAGTACAGGCTACTGACAGCCATGCTAAGCATCCCCCAGTACACCCACTGCCGTAGCTGCGCTGTCACAAATGGGAATGAAATAGTTTTCTATCTTCCTTGAGAGTGTCCGCCCTTGGCAAAACCCAGACACCGCGCACTAGGTAGGCCATTATACTATGACCACTTGACATTTGACTTCCATTTCAATAACATCATCAACTCCAAAGGCTGTTTTTGAGCTTCTGTAGCATACCTCTCCCTCTTTATCTCCTTTATGGCCCCAAAACGGAACTCAACCGCTAATTGGGTTTTTTCCTGTCATGTAACCGAGAAAAAAGCCACTTAAACCAACCAACAGATACAAATTGTACAAGTCAATTCCTGGTTTTAAAACAATTAAAATTAAATACATATCAAACTTTTTACTTTCTTTCCCTACCCTTTTTATGTTATTTTGACACACCACCCTCGACGGTATTTATTAAAGCCCAATGGCAGGCTCCTCTTTCAATCGGCTTATGGACTAATTGCTTTTTTTATTTTATTGCAGATCCTCCAACAAACCCATCAACGGCGCAATCAATGAGTCCATGCAACAATACAGCTCTGAATCAGCACACACACCCGCAGCCATCCTCGCCGACCTTGACACTGAGAAGAGATTCATCATCATCTGCCAGTGAAAAGAGCATCAACGCTAAATAGAGCAATCGGAAAAAAAATCGATTCCTGACACCAGTTGTTCCGTTTCATCCACTCTCGCTGCTTGATAACAGTATATATAATAAACACGACTTAATTGTGTTGACAATGAAGGTCCATTGTGCTCCGGCGAGGACTCGTTCACATTCAGGTGGCTCCTTATTCTGCTCATTGTCATTGTGGAGTGCGACTGCGATGGCAGATAAAAAATAGCAACACTATCAATGACAGTTGCGACTGACAATCGCCTTTGTTCTCAGAATTTGCATCGATGCAAGAGTCGAATTAAAAATTATTCAGCCACAACCACCCACCATCGGTGTCAACATAATGGCGGAGATGGAGATTTACCCCTTCAAGTCAACACTAACAGATCCGTACGAAGGATTACGAATAATCGGTGGGGCTGTCGTAGCGGAACCGCCACCGGAACCTGTTTCAGCAGCAATCATGTCCATCCGCTCCATTATTGCCAGGGAGCTGGTGGCATTTACAAATGTTAACGTTACGGTTACACCACCGAGCGGTGCAACAGATGCGACAACCGTAGTTGCATTTAATGCGTCCACTTTTGCGAATGGGCCGGTGCAAACCATCACCTATCCTAGCACAACGCCAGCCATTTCAAATGAGCGGAACTGTTCGATGGCCTTCGAGGACTACAGCCAGCAGCAGCAAAATGGTAAGTGATTGGGGATGTAATCATATTAACGTGTGTACTGTACCAGTGGTGAATGGCAGTTACTTGTGAAGGGTCCTTATTGCGATAGATTGGGCTCGAGAGATAGGGGGGCAGATAATTTAAAGTGCCAGCAAAAAACAGGTTTTTCGAGCGACTTAAGCCGGAGTATGGTTGGTAGATGTTGGCCATACGTGTCAAGTGGACATGGGCTACACTTTTGTGGAGAAGTGTCTGAACAGTGGGATGTAAAAAAAATCAGCGTACGTAGGTATGGTTTTCCGTGTTAGGTAATACACGGCTATTTAGTATTTAGCATCCCTTTAATCTTCCGTGTTTGGAATGTGTGAACGTGTAAATGTGGCATTACGAATATTTTAAGTTCCTCAATATTTCGAAAGTACGAACTGCGTTCGTAGAATGAACGAAACATTTGTATCTACATTATTTGTATTTTTCCGAATATTTTATTTCTGTCTTTAAACTTTCCATCTTACCAATTTTGCCGCCATACTATGAAAACCTTGTTTAAGGTCAGCGTTTACCCTTTGTTTCAAAAATCACACTAAATGTTGGCAAAAAAAAATCTATGTTCAAAATTATTTAAAATGTTTTAAAATAAATAGCAATCCCTCCAAATGCTTGTCCTAAATCGCAACACAGAACACATTAAAAAGGTCCTGCCAAAAATCCACTTTTCTAATGGATGTCAAAGTTGTTATCCAAAACCGCGTCGAAAATTCATTAAAAGTCGCGTCAAAAATGGTGAAAACAGAATCTCTCGAAAGTCGTCAAAATTTAGCTGCTAGCTCTTAAATTAAAATCCCAAAATCCACTCCAAAATTTGCAAAAAGATACATGTCCGAAGGGGAATAAAACGATGCCAAATAGAAGCGTAAACAGTTCCAAAGTACCGCCTTAAATCGGCTAAAAAACTTGTCAAAATTATTGCCCAAAAACGCGCCGCCAAACATAACAAAAAGCAATCTAAAAATTGGCAAACAAAATACGTGACCGAAGGTAAATAAAATCCTTCCTAGTAGACACTTAAACGGATTTATAAATTCCTTCAAATGGATGTCGGAATTGCACCAAAAAAACTCTTTAAAAGTAGCGCCTTCAATCAACTGAAGAACATGTCAGAGTTAGTGTCCAAAAATGCTTAAAAAATTCTCAAAATAAAAACGTTTACAAAAATTGCATTAACAGTTGCCCAAAAAAATCGTGCAAAGTTACATATTGCCACAGAAAACGTGTCGAAGATCACACTTACTCGTAATTTGGCCAAAAAAAATCCCAAAGTTTTACATTAAAATATTTAAAAACGCGTCAGAAATCATCAAAACAAAAATCAAAAAATCACACTAGCTCGTATATTGGATAAAAAAACTCCCAAAACTTGCTTAAAAATACCCTAAAAGACGCGTCAGAAATCGTCATATGTGCATATTTAGACGAACTACTACAGCTATAATGTAGTAGTTCGTCTAAATATGCACAAGAAATAGCTTGACTATGATTGAATAGATTATCACTCCGCCCAGACTTCATTCAGAAAGCGGGTCAAAATTTCTATCATCCGGCTTATTCATCATGGAAGTGGACGAAGGATGCTTAATTGGACCTCTGCGTAACTCTCGACCCGGGGTATACGCCTGCCTGATAACACGGACGCCTAAAAACCATTAAAAAAACTCGTCAAAAAGCTCGACTTTTTTTGCGGGACTTAGATGGTCAAAAACGAATTCTACATTGAGGCGGAACATTGAATACGTTTGTTGTAAGCGTTGCCGTTTGGCCTCTTTTTGAGCCTCTCAAGACCCGTGGACTCCACATTTTAAAAATGATCAAAATGGCCTCTTTTTTAGTTTAAGTAAGATTTTAATCTTATTGAACGAAAAATAATGCAAAAATATGAAAAAAAAAAAAAAGTGCTTAGCGAGGAATACATTTTTTTCTTATTTTATTCATATTATTATATCACATATACATCATTACTAATTTTCTTTTTTGCTGTATTAGTATTTTATGTGAAGGCCCCTTTTTTGGGTCGGGTTCCTTTTTGTTCCTCTTTTTGGTTTTTTTTCTGTGGCGGCGCTAGTTTGTTGAATAATTCTTCTTCGAAAATTTTCTTTCTCTCTTAGATGTCCTTGCCATTTTGGTTAATTTTCTTGATTGAAAATTCCACGGTATAAATATTTGAAGCCAAAAGAAAGCCTCACTTCAGCTGCATATTACATCAGCTTATGCACGCCATGGCTTCCGTGTAGGGAAGTTGTGACTCCAGTTTGACGTAAATACCTTCTGAATAGTTAAACGGAATTCCTTTAACAAAACGCCACAAATACAAAAATACAGAACAACTGCGAACTGCACCTTTCATTTCGGTTCCATGCAACGTCCAGCGTGGTAATCCAATTCCGATCAATAAATCCAATTAAATAAACAATTTAATCCTTGAATCAATTTTAATGTTTGCAGTCCTATTTCGAGCGAGGGAAGGCTCCACGCCTCCATTAAATAAACATACCTACGGCTATCGTGGCGGGATGTTATTGTCGAGCGCACTCGCCCAGAGTGTTTTAATCCTTTTTGCATGCCGTACCTTTGCCGCTTGTTTTTCAACAACGAAATTTCGACTGCACAACTACAGGATGCAGTCATTGAACCTTCATCTGGCAAGCGCAATGAAATGAATTATTGACGCCAGAAACAACATCCGCACGGACGATTTCATGCCAATTAAATCCACAGTCCTCATGGTACCTCTGGTCGGTTGCCCTGGCCAAAACAATGGACGTGGTGTGTCCACGACGGACGAAGAGTTTTAGTTTGATAACTGAAAATCGAAAGGTTTTGTCTTGTAAATATTTAATCAAGCAATTCAATCATAGTTTCGGGTGGTTGCAAGTTCAACTGAGTATGGGTGAGGGTATTGTTATCAGATTGTTCTAATTCTACTCATAGAAAACAAGGATTCCAGGTGGAAGTGTACGTCGTAGATTAGGGTCCAATATCTGTCTAATTTTAGTAATGGAATAGGCGTGTTCGGTGACTAATTTTGCATCCTCATTTCAGGTGTCTTCTGCAACTGGACGTGGGATCAGTTCCTCTGCTGGCCGCCAACACCTGCAGGTGCGCTAGCACGTAAGCGCTGCCCTGCTGTGGGACACGGAATCGATATCACAAGTAAGTTCATGCAAATACGGGTTATGTGGGTATGAGCTGTTCTCCTTTGAAATTGTAAAGACCATCGCTTCCATATTCGTTAGAGCCGCCCTAATGACATTCACGATCCATAGAGTACATTCGGCTTCATATTTTATGAACACACACACGAGAGGAACCTTGCCTTGTGCTAGGAGGACAAAGTTTCCGCAAAAATATTGCGTTTCTAAATTTTGCACGTGCATTTTGTACTTCGTCTGCATTGAATAGTTCTTGTGCATAATCATGAAACAATATTATCGCTCAGACTGTGCAGCAAGTTTTTTGTGTGCCACACGGGTCCTCGTTGACGCTATAAGGACTTGAACTTATGAATGAAGTATGTTGCCAACTCACAGTGCAATATGGCAACTTTCTAATTGAAATATAGTGAAACGCCTGGGGGAAAAACGTTCTCATCGATCCAGGCTGCCGGGATGGGGGATAGTTGCATCCGGCCGTGTGTTTAGTGTTACATGCATTTACATAGAGTTACGTTTCTGCATGTGGAATGCTTGAAGGCGTTTTTTAGGGTCAAAATTCTAAAAAACAATAAAAAATGGTTTCAAAATGTTCAGAACGCGCGATTTTAAACATTTTCCAAACCGTTTTTGAATGGTTGCCAGAATTTTTAAAACCAGAGATTACGAACACTTTTTTTTTAATTTGCAATTTTTTTTCAAATTTTCTTTTCTTCAAATTTGTAACTTTTCTTTTCTTAATTTTTACCCGACTGGACACAGGGAGGGTTATGTGTTTTGCGCGTATCCTATGTACTTTCCTACGGGACTCCCTGTAGCCTAAACGGCTTGACCAATTTTGAAGAGTGACGTATCATAATATTCGAATTCTTCCCCGGAGTGTCATAGGCTAAAAAGATAAAAATAAAAAAAATATATAAAAAACCAAAACTCAGAATTAAAAATATATGAACAAGATGCATTTAAGTACCTGTAACTACCTATTTGGTAGTAGGAGGGTATCAGTACTCATACATATATTTGTTAGACTGAGTAGGTATATAGTCTCCGATTGTCAATTGGTTAGGTATAGGTACTTAAATGCATCTTCTTCATATATTTTTAATTCTTCTTTTTTCAGTCAGTCGGGTTTTTTGTTTTTTTTTAAATTAAATTTTCTTTTATAAATTTCGCATTTTTTCAATAGATTTTACTTTTTTTTTAATATTTATATATATATTTGCTTTTCAATATTTAATGTACCTAATTTTGATACATAGTTTCTTTTTATGTTTTAATTTTTGTTTGAACGTTTAGTTTTTATAAATTTAAAATTGTTTTTAATATATTTTTGGTTACATTTTTTGTTATTTGGAAATAGCTGAATAAGCGGAATTTTATTGCTTTAAATATAAAAAGCAGAATTCTGTAAAACAGAATTAAAAAAACAGAATTTGCAGAGGTAGCAGAATTTTGAAAGTGGTATTTCCTACCAAGGGATGTGTCCCTGTTCGAATACCGAAAAGAACCAAATTTCAACTTATGTTATTTATTCCACTGCGCCACCTCTCGCGAACTTTTGACAAACTCTCATGAAAAAGCTTCTCAATTATTTAAAAAAAAAAAAACAGGGCTCTAATCGCGTAAGCACAAAACGATCGAACGACATCATCTTGACGAGCTTCTATTTCGTGTAACAACCAAAAAACGATAATCGTCAAAATGTTACTAATTCAACTGCCAAATACTATCGTCGAAACGATTCGATTGACCGATGTCTATTTTGCAACTGTTTAATCGTTTTTGGTGCATTTTTGTCAGTTTTAGTTAGGTTTTAGAGAAGTAAAACAATATTTTACGGAAGAACCAACTTATGTTCTCTTTGAAGAGGACTTGCTTTTATCGAAGTTGTAATAGAACGCATTCTTTGCAAAAAGATTGTGGTTGCATTTCTATTTTGAATATCAAGTTAATTTTATTTTTTTGATTTATGATTGCATGCGATTGTATTCATTGAATTTTTTGTTACAACTCGATCCTTAGCAATAAAACTTCCTAAAACACTCTTGTGTATCCGTTTAATGTGAGCTTTCATAAATCATTCCACACTTCGTAGGCGAATCTTGCTTTTTCACACTACTAGCTGTTGTTTGGCTTCGTAGATAAGTGTTTGCATCTTGATACTTGTAGAGGCCATATTCCATGCTAACTATCCATTTTTGCATTAAGTTCCCAATTTCATATCCAACGAAGAAAAATAAACAAATCACAAAAAAAAAAAAACAATTTCCATACATTTTTTGATTTTTAAGTTGTCAAAGTTTGTTTACAGTCATGTTCAAACTGTTCAAAACGAGAACGATAAACGATTCGATTGAACGATCCGACGATGATGTTATATGAAGCAAACTAAAAACGATATCGTTCAGTTTAATCGTTTCGACGACTATCGTTTCATAAATTACGCGACTAGAGCCCAGAGCTCACTTTCCACAGAGAAACTTGTAAAACAAAAATTATTTCCCATCACGATTGGGAAACTGTGAAACATTTCATAAATCTTTTCTTGGTGTCCAGATCCAAACCACCAAAACATTTCATAAAAATTGTTCTGTTTAATGAATGTTTTAGAAATATTTATGGAACATGTAGGTATTTAATTGTTTATCAAATGTTTGGCTGGTCTGGACATACCTTTATAGAACGAGAAAAAATAAAATAACTCGGAATAAGGAGGGACAGTTCATTCGAATCCGAAAAAATCAATTGATTTTTTGTGTTCCATTTTTTAGTCTGGCAACGTGATTGTGTGGCTATCGTTTACAGGCACACCAACATTTAAAAATAAAACAAGCCACCTAGTGGGAAATAGTAGAAATAATTTTCAGATCATGATTCTTGATCTCTATGAGAAGCAGGATCATGTGCTGTTGTTGTGAGTGCGTGTAAATCGATGATAGCTGATAATAAAAAAACAGCTATTGGTACTTTGCCTGTCAATACACCTGTAAAGAGTAGCTTTTTTCGTTTTCATTTTAAGAACGCATCTTGTTTGTTTTTTGATGATTCTTGGCCTTAGATTGCGACCTCTTGCTACACTTACTCGATATGTCCAGCGATATAATGATGTTTGTTGCGTCAAGTTTTGACCCGATTCTTGCTAGCTAGTCCGCTTTCTCATTTCCATCAATGTCACTTTGGGTGGGAATTCAGTACACCTTTCTTGAGTGGACTTATTTCCCAATCAGGGTGATTTTATTTCCCATGTGGAGTTTTTTCCTGCATCACAGACCCAAATTTAGTAGTCATATTGATAAAAAAGCTGTAGATTTAAAGAAACGGTGATCAATATAAGGTCAACAACTCCTGTCCATTGTTTTAATGAAAATTTTGTTCTATATAAGAAATATTGTCATTTTGATGAAATGCATACAATTTTTCATTGTGGTGTTAATTTCACAAACAAATTTCACATTGAATAAGACTAATTATTCTTTCGTAAAATTCAGTGGATACTGATTCTTCAATTTAACTTAAAATATTTTTCAAAATGAAGAAAAATTCTTCAATTCGACGTTTAGTTTAATGAACGCTTTTTCAATATAACGTATTTTTTTCAAATTGAAGAACAAATATTCCTTTCAACTCCTTACTTTATTCAAGCTGAATAATTTTTCAGCAATTTTACATCTATTTATTCAATATGATGCATCGTTTTCTTTAAATGAATGATTTTTCTTTGGTTTAACGCTTACTTTTGTCAATCTGACAAATATTTTTTTATTCCACAAATAAGTTTTTGTTGAAATTGATGAAATATTCTTAAATTTTTTGTTTCTTTTGCTTCAAATAAAATCTTCAAGGCCCATTGAAACAAATAAATATGTTTAGGTTAAAAATATTTTTTTTTTTTTTATATATGATGTAATAATATTATAGTATTTAATGAATTTATAAGAATAATAAGGTAATTGTAATAAAAATAAATAATTAATAAATTTAAAGTTTACAAACAACTTATAATAATTATAATAATAAAAGAGTAATTAAGATAATAATAAATAATTTATAATTTAAAGTTTTTAAGCGATTTATAATTTATAATTACACAGCAGCGACCATCTGAAATAAAAGCAAATCATTAGGTATTGCATATTCGAATGTGTTTTTGGACAAACATTTTTTACTTACGTGTTTATTTTTTTAGCTTGACAGGAACACGATACTATTCATCCGCACTGCACCACTTCGCTTACAAGAATAAAAGTTTTCACTTCGGACACAACAATAAAGTGTTATTTGCAATTCTTTCGCAGACAATAAATCTCAAAAAGAATTCCGCAATTTGGAGAGTTGCGTTAGCAAACTCTCAAATTTTCCTGTGAGGAACATTTATTCAGTATAATTTCATTTTTTTTTTGTTAGAATTTACTTACGTTTAGTTTTTCAATTTTTTATTTTTTTTTACAACATAGGTATAATTATTTCAATACTTTTTTTTTTTTTTTAATTACCGATTTACTTGTCGATTAAAAAATACAAAAGGCGGCAAAGGAAGTAAAAGAAAAAAGAAACGTGGCGATGTGATGACACTTTTTTTTTTTTGTTAACGACAAATGCTGCCAACTCCAACTTGACCGGTCCGGCCAAGTTCGCTTACAATAAACATTTGCATTTTAATGAAACTTCTTCAAATTGATTAACTTTTTCAATTTTAAGAAAACGTTTACCTCCATTTAAAGAAATTTATTCAAATTGAAGAGATTTGATAAACACTTGTTTATTTGAATAACTGATTCTTCAAAAATACCTGAACTATTTTTGCCAGTATAACCTTAAAAATGTCGGTTTTGTCAATTGAAATTTAATTGAATATTTAATCTTCAATATGAAGACATATTTTATATTTTCGTCAATATCACGTACAGGATACCGTTTTGTTAACTACTTCAGTTTGTTCATATGACAAAATTTCATTGGTTTGAATACACGAAATCGGACAGCAGTTAGAGAAATGTTATTTAATTTGAGCATTAAATCTTCAATAACACGAAAAATATTATGAAAAATTGTTGATCTGAATACTTGATTCTTCAATGATTAACAAAATATTTCCGTCAATATGACAACGCGATTTGACCGTCACTACGTCTGGGGACCCTGCAGAAAGCGATATTGCATCTCTCGCCTGTCTCGTTCAAAGCTTTTTGGTGATTCCCGACCAGTCTTAAGTTGATAGTTTCACTGTATACGATGATTGTAATCCTGGAAGTGTCCAGATTTTTTTGTAGAACAATTCTCATTTGTCCCTCCCAGAATACTCCGGGTTATTGATTTCTTGTCCGCTTGTATACGTGTAAGTATACAATCTCTTGACTTTTGTGTATGCGCTGCGTATTTTTTTTCCAAAACTCGATATCATCAATCCGGTTCTCAGTCAAGCCCACTTCTATAGAAATTGGAAATTGGAAACCGTTGACAGTATTCAAGTCCAAAAAACAATTTAAACTGAACTTTTGTAAATAGAAGGTGGGACGAAACTGGTTAAGGCCTAAATAACTCCTGGTACTTTCCTATTTTCTCTCATTTTCCATTTGCCCAGTCAACATCGTTGCATCAGTATCCAACTCGAAAGTAGCCCCGCTCTTATTCCGCCCACTTGATTTGAATGAGATCCAAACAAACCCCACATACCGAACATTACACGGCCTTAATCATGATATATTTTCGTTCCAAGTCGGTTGTCGACACTAAAGGACTTAACCCATCAAAAGTTGCATGCCGCCCTCCAACAATCGCGCCGTCCTCCTTTATGCATGTGACCCAGTTTCATGATTGCACAGAGTTTTGAATGCCAAAGACCAACCAACGGCAAAGGACTCACAAACTTAACCAACATTCAGTTGTTTTGTAGGCCATTAGATACCACCCGGGAATGCAAGTCGTTTAGCCCTCGGCAAGGCAACGATGATGGCAGAAATAAAAGGGGGTAATTAACCCAGCGGACTGCAATGTACCTCATCAACAGGCGCGGACGGTTTTAAAATTCTGGTTCGGTTCTCACGTGGGAAGGACCATGTGTGTGAATTGCATTTACCGCTCGAGTTGTCGCAGGTTTATTGTCATTGGGTTTGGGAATGACGCTAATTGGCGAGACGACATCCATTGACGTCAGGCTATCGTCAAAGGCAATTTGGCAGCACGATGCTGGGTCCTTTGACATTTAGACAGTTGATGGAATTTTGTTTGTTTTTCTTTCAGAATTCGCTGAACGCTCCTGCCTTCCGGATGGCCGATGGGGTGGCAAACCGAACGACACCATCTACAATCCGCATGGCTGGACGAACTATACTCCCTGCTTTAAGCCCGATGTGATAGATTTGATGCAGCAGTTCTACTCTGGAGGGAATTCGGAAGTTGTTAAAGCACTTTATAGACATCCAGAAACGGTTACTAATTGGTTTGGTTTCTTTTTTTTTCAAACAGATAAAGTTCGCTGTGGCCGAGAGGACGCGGACGTTGGAAATAGTTGGCCTTATGCTGTCGCTGTGTGCGCTGCTGCTGTCCTTGCTGATATTTTGTAACTTTCGCAGCCTGCGGAATAATCGAACGAAAATCCACAAGAATTTGTTCGTAGCCATGGTGATACAAGTGATTATTAGACTGACATTATATTTGGATCAAGCGATCATACGAGGAGGGCGAGCATCGACGGGGAACTCCAGCCTGAATGGGATCGAGAATACTGTGAGTTGAGTTTGTTTTCTTTTTCATCGCGTAGCTATCCATTGTCCATTGCTGTGACCTGCGGAGGAGGGATTTGATCTTTGTGATTGCGTTTGCGATCGCGATTCAATTGAAAAAGATGTAGGGGCTCCCAGGAGTCGTGTTTCCTTTTAAACAGAGTTTTTTCAGATTGTCAACATTTCTAGACGACATACCGAACTATAAAAAGAGCGGTCAACTTTTATTTTGATGTAGTTCAGGTTTAAGAACCGAAACTGCTCATTATTCGACACATTTTTGGAGCGATTGGGATTGAAACTTTACTACATCCATTATCGGGTACAGCCACCTCATGCACTTTTTTTGCGCCATCCATCGGAAAAATTTTTGAAACAAATTTAAATGTTTTCAAAAACAAATATCGGAATTGAGTTTTATCTTAGATAGTCATCGGGGAGGAAAAATTAAATATGGCAACCAGTCCAAAATACAAATTATTTTCATTGGCAACATCCCCAATAAATAGCAGATATGCCAAAAAGTCTAGACTTTCGTTTTGTTTATCACATCAATTTCTTTCGTTTAAATATAGCTTTTGTTTTGACGAAACACCGATAAAAACTTAAAGCTCCGTCTAAATCAGTTAAGGGCAAAAAACAGTTTTCATTATTGATCGATTGAAGCGCCAAAGCTTCTTGGATACTGGTACAACATATTTATTAGATTAGATTGGGGTCAAAATTCTTTTTACAAAATAATGCTTTCAAATTCTGTTTTCAAAATTCTGCTTTTCAAAATTCTGCAAACAATAAAAAAAGGTTTGGAAAATGTTAAAAAGCGCTCGTTGGAGATGGAGACCTTTTTTTTCTAATTTTAGCTCCTCTTTTCTTAATTTTTATTTGTAGCCTTTTCTTAGGAGGAAAATAAAAAATGTCGTGGGTATTTTTTAAAAATACGACTTTATTTTATTTTTTATATAGAAATACGAAAGCAAACAAGAAAAGCGACACTGCTATTGATATTTTTTAGGAAGACTGAAGACAAGTTTTAGTCTGTCCACTAAACCATCAATCGCAGGGTAACAATGAACCGCCTGGGAAAATGGTCTAAGGTCGATTGTCGAAGGAATTTTGATTAAACATCATTTCGGTTGTTCTTTTATACTGGCGAAATGAAGTATAAAAAGAAAATAAATGAAATATATTTAATATATATTTTTTTAATTAAATTTCCAATTATTTTTTTTTTTTATTCAAATTTGTTGGCAATATATTTTCTTGTTTCTTTTTAATTTTATTTTTATTTAAAAGTTTAAAGTAAATCATTTTTAATGTTTTATAAATTTAAAATAGTTTTTTTTATATTTGCTCAATTTTCTCGTCGTTTACATTTGTTAGTTGGAAAAAAGCTGAATAAGCGGAATTTTATTGCTATAAATTTGAAAATCAGAATTTTGTAAAGCAGAATTTCGTTAAGCAGAATTTTTGTGTGAGAAGACAGAATTTTACAAAGCAGAATTTCGAGCGGATCCCGAATCGACTACATAAAAATGAATGCAAACAATTCTGTTCGTCCTTTCTAAGTTTCTCGAAATTTAAAGTGAAATGTCTTACCATCTGGAGCCGCAGTTATAGCATCTGATATATTGGGGCAAACCGTGTGTTGTAAACCTTTTAAAGTTTATGTGGAATGGCGAGTGTGGCACCTTCCACAAAAAAAAATCCGTCTGTCTAAGGGCTGCTGCAAACATCATATAATCTTTAAGAAAGTTTGGCTAGTGAGGTTAAGAATTTGTTTAGTCTCGATAAAACTATCAATTCGGCAGACTTAAATGGTCACACATAGACAAGCATAAGTTTTCAAAGGCTTCCGGCCTCTGGCCTGATTAAAATCGAACAAAAACTTGAAAAAAACTTCGATTTGATAAAACTTTGCATTCCAAAGTTAAGAATAGCTATAGGGATACTGGACATAAGTTTCTGAGGAAGAACGCTAAATTATAGGTTGGTAGGCAGACACTGTGATGAGTCGCGGAGGATATCATCCACCTTCTGTGTGAATGTCACGCCATTGCTTGGAGCAAAAGAATTACTAGAAGGTACTTCTTCAACAATTTAGAGGAGGTGGTATGGTTCTGTCTGTGAACGTTCCTTGAGGATGCCACTCATGTTATCACAACCCTGCATAGCGTAACCTTACTCAATATACGTGTATATTTGTCTAGCGCAGCTAAGTCCACTAACAAATACATGGCAAAAAAGTCTGTTAACCGTCGACTCCAAACCAACAAGGTCGTGTCCAAGTTTTGTATCGTATTGCCAATCATTGCTTCCGTGATTTTTGTTCGATATCTTTGAGACTTCCTCTAGCGGATTCTGCATATTTCCAGTGAAGAAGCTGCAGCACAAATTGGGCTCTTCTTGGACAATTTTTAACGTTCTCTCGCGTGTCAAAAGCTTTTGATTTAGCTAAGAACTTATCTTAAATTTTTAATATTCAACCGTAGAGCGGATCACACTCATTATTACGGTTGTAGCTTGGTGGTCATCGAAACATTCTGTGGCCATTGTGCATATTTTTATTTTTTAATGGATGACTCGTATGTACGTTTTGCTTTTGTAAGTCGTCGGCGTTTTACTACCGGACACGTGAGATGCGTTCCTTTTTTTAGCCGCAATTATATTCATTTGTGCATTTGAACTATTATCTTCCTTTATTCAGCAGTCGTTTAAGCCTGCTCCATTGTCGGTACTTCGGATTCGACTCCCTGCCCGTAAGCTCTTTCCCTTTAGACTCTTCTATATCAGATATATTTCAGAATATTCACCTCCAAGCAGTGTTTTGATCCACGAATAGTATTTTCTATTTCCACCAAGCCTGCGAATGTGACCACACTCACACGCCACCTTAGAACACGCCAGATTGGAGAACTGACTGATCTCCGCGTGGTGAGTGAGGAGGCGAGTTTTATTGAATAGAAAAGAAAAGTCCACCCTTTCTGAATCAGACACCAGTTTTGGAAATTCTTATAATGGATGAGCCATTTTATGCTGGGTTCTAGTTGGGTTCAATGTTACTTTTACAGTGACAGCTTTTTGCCACTCAAAAAAGCGATAGGAAGAATAGTCCGACATATCCACTGTCCGAAGAAGATCACTTTTGCGTTTTGAAATGCTTTAAACTTATTACCTGTGTTGGCGAAACAGCTTAACTTTTAAAACATACATTTGAACGTCGTCAAAACTGAAAAGATTGTTAAAATGTCAGAAGATTGGCATGGTAATTGACAACACTATAGCAATCCTTATGCATGCTCGTAGCTTATTCACACTTAGCGGAGTGACTGTTCAGCGAAGTTGGCTGGAGCTTACAAGATCAACAACGCTGAGGAACTGTGGTTTTTGGATCGCCGTCATTTTTGGTAAATTTTTTGTCAAAAAAGGTGGCAACAACCTTTAGACAAAAGAGAGCGCCACTGAAGCGCGGTTACCAATTTTATCTTGAAAATTGTTTGACCTCTGCTTCTAGAAGAATAGTGCTGCATTCCCCATAGGCCAGTCCTTTGCGCAAAATTTTCAATAATCTTGCGACTCAATCAGAAAAGAAACAGCAAAGCTTAAGTAACTTAAACTCTGTCTAATGTGTAAGATTGCACCAAGAATTACTGCCTTCCAAGCTAAATAATTTCAACCGATAACACAACCATTACACCCCAGCGTGAAATGTGTGTGTTCCGTCACAACTTAAAATAAAACAAGTACGGCTTTTTTCTGTGGGGAAAATTATATAAAAAACCCCACATTTATTAACCTCTGTTTCCGTCGAGACAAGAACGTCTCGCCTGCTTCGCGATTGAAGCAAGACTCTCTTTTACAATACAATTTGCAAAGCACTCGAATGGCCGGTGTTGTAATGTGTGTAATCCGTCACACAGGGCGTATACGTAACAATTTATGTATTTTTTTTTACCACATAACATAATACAAGGTGGCGCAAAAGTAATCCTCCTACCAGAAAATGCTATAAATTTTGCGATTGGCCCCTAATGTCAGTTCTGTTTTGACATTTGTGTAGTAAACACATGCGAAATACACGTTAATAAACAATGTTACGCTACACTGCTCCAGAACGCGGAATATTGGTGACTATTTATTTGAGCAATAATCGGTCGGTGACTTTGGCACAACGTGAATTTCGTCGCAGATTTCCTAGCCGTCCAACGCCTACTGGTGAAACACTGTGACGTTTAGCCGCTCACCTCGAAGAGACTGGCACAACACGAGATGCTGCCAGGCGTGGCAGACCCCGGAGTAGCCGTTCTGCAGAGAATATTGCTGCTGTAGCCATCGGACCTTTTTTCTTCAAAGACGTCGCGGGCCAAATGGTTACTGTGAATGGTGAGCGCTACAGAGCAATGATCAACGAGTTCTTTTTGCCGCAACTTGATGAATTGGGATTGAAAAGCATGTGGTTCCAACAGGATGGTGCAACGGCACACACTGCACGTGCCACAACCGATATGCTGAAGGATGCATTTCCCGGGCGCCTAATCTCCCGTTTTAGCGATTTGCACTGGCCAGCAAGATCGCCTGATTTGACCGCTCCAGACTTCTTTTTGTGGGGCTTTTTGAAGTCGCGGGTTTATGTCAACAAGCCTCAGACTCTTGCAGCTCTTAAAGACAATATCCGTCAAGAATGTGAGGACCTATCGCCGGAAGTTTTGGCCAAAGTGATGGAAAATGCCCTAAAAAGTGCTCAAATGACAATCATCTGTGGCGGCGGCCATTTACATGACATCATATTCTCGACTTGATGTAAAAAAATTTAAAAGACCAAATAAAAATAATCCACAAGAAGAATCAAAGTTTTTATTTTTTTTTTTAAATTACAGCCAAAAAACATCGGAAGGTTATTTTTGCGCCACCTTGTATAAGGTAGATAGATAGATAAATTGTATTTTCAGAAAGCTTTTACAAAGGCTTGCTTTCTCTTATGTTAAAATAGAATTAAATGAAAATGACTTTTTTGGTTGCATGTCAGGTTAAAGTGTTATCTGTAACAAATTCATTAAAAACTTAGCGATGGATTTATACTTTTAAGAATATTCATTGATAATAAGGTTTCGGTATCTTAGAACGTATTTTAAGTAATTGTAAAGTTGACTATAGTTTTGTCCGTTTCGATGAACTGGTCACGGTTAAGGCTTTCACTTCCAAGGAACTGTCTTCTGTACATATGTCCGAAAACAAGGGCACACTCCCACAAAATGATATGTATTTTCAGTAGCATCAAGGTTACAGATCGTTTAAATGCCTACCGAAGCTCTTCTAAATGCCCTTTCATTGAGATTGAGCCATCCGCACCTAGACTTTATCACCATACTAGTCATCTCTGAGTTACTGTCTTGGAAGTAGTTTGGCACCCCAGCATAGTTCAGGTTACAATACTCGTCGTGAAAGCGTGAAGCGCTTTGTTTGTGTGTTCTGTCCAATGTCTTTCTATGAGGTTTTTCGCAAGTTTCTGTTAGCAATACTTTCCACTCTGGCTTTCTTGACCGGTTAAACTAAATGTTGACCTCTGAGTCTGCTTTCTCACGCTGACATCTGAAAGTTGTCTTGGCAATCTGTTTTCGGGAAGGCTGCTTACTCTTTTGATGTATTTGAAATGGAGGTCAAGTGTTGAAAGGAAGGCTTTTGGAAGTCCTGTTTCTAGATTAATCACGTAATTTGGTGTTTTATCGACTTAATTATGTTCGGAATAACCCCAAACTTGCGCACAGTAGTTCATAACTGATTTTGAAGCTGCTTCATATATTTTGTACTTAGCTTTTTTTTTTGATAAAGCTTGACCAGGTAGCATTAATTTATTGTATTTTTAGACATTGCAAGTCTCTGCGTAAGATGATCTGTCCACGACATATTGTACGTCAGAGTTACTCCTAAGTACTTGTAAACTGCCCGTCAATAGAATAGTTTCAGAGCCTGAGCAATAATTAAATCAAAACGAATTTTTAAAACATTTTGAAATTTCTCATTTCTGCACATATTTCTTATAGAGGACACTTGTAGAATCTTGAAAATTGAAAATAAAAATGTCGACACAATCTATCCAATTTATTTTTGATTTCATTAAAAATAAAATGTGACAGATTTTTTAAGTCAAAATGGCATTTCGATACTATTCCACCTTTATACAAGCTCTAAACAACGTCCAAGCGTTTAGCTTATACAACGTCGAAATTGTTTTATAAATAAGGTTTATGCGTTCAGAGGCATTTTAGAGGGTGCATACATTTACACATTCTTTATAATACATTTAATAATGAGTATACCTTCCTTGTTGAAAATAGTTTCGAAAAATCGACTTGGAATGGATTTATAAAGCTACATCAAGTAGTTTAAGGAAATATCAATCTTAATAGCTGCAATAAGCGACTCTCTGTCCTCATATTGATTGCCGAACTCGTAAACTTTACGAACAAGCCACCCGCATACATTTTCAATTATGTTAAGGTCCGGTGAGTATGGTGGCCATTCTCCCTGTTCGCTAATCCAGCTCTTTATAGCTTGTAACGAAACGTCCCCGTTCGTCACAATTTGCATTCGTCTCTTACAAGTCACACTCTCATAGTGTATGGAAAATCATGTATACCCGAATGAAAGTGTCATTCGGGGAGACTTGTCTACTTGTTGATTTGTTTGTACCAATCCTGCGTACCAGATAAGGTTCACGTATAGAAAGTGACCTCGGTCTCTGTTCTAAATTTTTGGCGGCTGAATCACGTTTGGGAATCGGCCTTAAATAACAGGTCGGCAATCTCGCTGGCCTGTTTTTCCCTTTACCCTGGAACCACGCTGTCGTTGGGTCACTCCCCCTTCCCTTGGAACCACGCTGTCGTTGGGCCGCTAAGGAACCAGTCATTATCGAACCATTGTTAATAAGTAATTTGTATAAGATTATATAAGAACATTGTAATAGCATTAAGTAAAGTACTGCCAATAAAGAGTACCTCTTACTTAACCAGAGTTTAGTGTTTCTTTGGGTAAACCTTGGATCCGGCGAGCAAAACCCCGAGAAAAAGCACATCACAAGCTCGAGCAGTATGGATTGAAGCGTTATCTTGTTGGTAAATCCATTGTATCGATCCAAAAAACTCAGAAAACTTTGGAAAAGCCCTCTGAGTATATTTATCTATATATTTATATTATTAATTAATGGTTCCATAATAGGATTATGGCACCCCAAACCATAACTCCTCCACTCCTCCCTCCCTACTGTGATGGCGGTCCAAATAGCGTTTTTCTTTTCTTATGTCGTGGAAATACAAATTATATTCATCTGGCCCACCTAAATTGAACTGCCATTGTTTCTCCCAAGTCATATGGTGTCTACAGAAATCTAAACGATATTGCTTTCGCTGCGTATTTAATGGTGGTTTCTTTTCAAGTTTCAGTTTGTTTAGGTGTGGGGCATTTATTTTTTATCACTCGACGAACAGTCGAAATGCTGGCACTTGTCCCAGCTTTTGCCTTGATTTTTGGCGCTGAGTCGCAAGAATTTTGAAGTCAGCCGCAAAATTATTCGCCAATTTGTAGCTGTTGTGCCAGTATTTGTACGTCCTTTCATGTTTTTTCCATACTTTTCTTGATGACTTAAGAAATTACAAAACACGTTTGGCGATCTTCCGATTTTGTAAGAAATTTCGCGGGTTAGAGTCCTTGTTCCCTGTACACTTCTATTTTGAGCTCTTCCTCAGAATTCAAAGCTTTTGGTCGTCCCATTTTTTCATAACATTACTTTGGATCATTTAAAATGAATCCCTCTTAACAAATTTGCACCGAGCTTTACGAAGCCAATAGACACACTAAATACAAAAATAGAGAACCTATTCAAATGGCTTTTTTCTGATTTTGCTAAGTTCAGAAGCAGATCCCATTTTACCACATAATCATATACTCAAAGATACGCCCACACATTCCATTTGGAATGCTAACCAACTTACGCAACAATCAGCTCAGCTCGCAAACGCAATTCACCTGAAGGCTATATTTACCTGCGTCCAAGCGTCAGAAAGGTATCGAATCCCTACAGTGTCAATCTATTCTCAGTTACGCAATGGCTTTGAGTGGCTTCGGCATGCCGACATAGCCACCACGCCGTTACATTACGTCACAATCCGCCCTCAAACCATCTCATCATCATCATAATAATACCGAAAACAATCGATTTAATGCGATAAATCCTTTCACCCGTCCTGTTTACCAACTGTCAGCCATATGTCTGTGAAGCATCGTACGTCCTGCTCGAATACGCACGCACTGCAATGTTCATGTGGATGTTTATCGAAGGATTATATTTGCATAACGTGGTCACTGTAACCGTATTCCAAGGACGCTTTCCGCATACAATATATTCCATAATTGGCTGGGGAGTGCCGATGATAATGACAGCCCTATGGGCTGTTGTAACAGCCCACTACAAGGCGAATGAGACATGCTGGTGGAACTACAACCTAACACCGTACTACTGGATTTTAGAAGGACCTCGACTGACAGTGATACTGGTAAGCCAAACATTGCATAAATTGCTGCCCCCCAAAATTCGAGCACTCCTTCCCTTTGCAGTTCAACTTCTTCTTCCTGCTGAACATAATCCGGGTGCTGGTGGTGAAGCTGCGACAGAGTCAGACCAGCGATGTCGAACAAGTCCGCAAGGCAGTACGCGCCGCTGCTGTTCTTCTACCTCTGCTGGGCATTACGAATCTGCTGCACATTATTCAAGCGCCGATCAACCGAACCGCCTGGGAGTTCGCACTCTGGTCGTATGTCACGCATTTCCTAACATCCTTTCAGGGATTCTTCATTGCGATGATCTACTGCTTTCTTAATGGAGAGGTAAGTTCATAATTATAACTCTTATAATATACTTATTACTCATAGCTTTTTGTTTGCCCTCTCCAGGTTCGTGCTGCCTTATTAAAGAGTATAACGGTATACATGTCCTTACGTGGCCATGCCGACTGGGCTCCACAACGTGCCTCAATGTTCTCTGCCGGCTACAACACCGCTCCCGACACCGAAGGACAAGTACACGACTCAACGAAGTAACTACTAAGATCCACCTTTTGAGGAACGCTTATTGTATGTTATTCTTTTCTCTGTAGAGTCGACTCACCACCGCAGCGCTGTAGCAACGGCGGCAACAACAACCACCACTCCTCACAGTATGTTCCGCATGCGCACGTCTATCAGACACGAGGAAACGATCGAAATCGACGCAATCGCAGCAACTGGATGATGTTACTATGTTTTCGTGGCCAAAAGGTACTTAGAGTACCGCCAGCAACAGCAGTTCCACCCGAGTCAGTTGTATTTGAGTTGTCAGAGCAGTAGTAGACCTGTTGTTACAATTTTTTCTTAGAGTTTCCTAGCTCGTATAGCAAAAGTTCCTATATTTTCTACAACTTTTTGAGATGAACCTATTTTTTGCTTAAAAACAAAACGTATACTTAGCAATGCATCTCCTACATTTTGTCACATACACATGTTATATATACATCGCTTCAAAAAACAAATCAATCATCAGTGATGCCACTCTAGGTATTTAAAACATTTCCTTCTGATTTTTTTTATCCTATTTTGTTGTAAATAGTTTTGTATGTTTTTCGTTGGTGCATGAGTCTTTTTGTCACAGTAATTACTAACACTTTACCCATCCTAAACAATGAATAATTCTGTCTACTGCCTTAGGTGTGAATTTGTGTATTCCCTTTACGAAAATATTCGTCGTACCTAGAACAAAATTAATTAGCAAGCTTGCCTCGGATTCTAAGCCAAACTGTTCAATATTTTCGGAGATTTTTTAAAGATGCACCCCGAAATGTTCGACTGTGATAGGTCCCAACTGAAAATATTCATGGAGAACAATCGAGGAAGACAAATTACAACAATTCAACTCAAGTATATCGTGTCAGTTGTTAAGTTTTCCTGGGAAGGGTTGCTTCAATATTTCACCAGAAAATGAGCCGAACTTGACAAAGGACTGGTATTTGTTATTAAATTCAAAGGGAACCGGATTCTTTTTTAAAATAAGAATACTTTTTTGATTATCGAACTATTAATTCATTACTTGTTTTCCTTTCTGTTCACTTTGTTGTAAATGTGTGCTGTTAATCTTGAACCCCCAAGCAAGATTCAAAAAGTTGCACGGTCTTCCTGCCAACATTCGCGTTAGCTTCATGAATACGTTCGCATTTTATTATTTCGCAAAGGTTTTGCCAAATTGCAGCCGACTCTACCATAAGTCGTGTGTATTGCCTGGAATACTCAAGTAAACTTGTGGGGGAACAAAATATTATTTTGGGAACTTGAACGAAATGTCAATCGCCGGTATTTCCTTTGTATAATTGGAAAGACCCCTAAGTCCATTCACAGTTTGCCATGTTTGTGAAAAGTCTTAAAGTGAGTCCTTGAGTAGACCAAATTCGGAAACGTTGTTTCGAAGAACTCGGTTCAATCCACTTCAAGCTTGTATTCCTTCGAACAGCTTGCTTCTGGGATTTTTTAGATGCAAACCTAATCGATCACTCAATCGACAAGTTGTTTTCGGAACTTAAAAAGGCTGCTCATAGTTTTGTTTTTAGTGGTTGGTGTTCGTTTTCCTGTTGTTTTTTTTTACAACTTTAATCAAAGTTGTTGACAGTTTTTGTGGATTGTTTTGATGGTTATTTATGTTGGCCTGGCTATTTATAAAATGATATTCACCAAAGACTTTAGATTGCTGCGGATCTTATTTCGCATTGCGATGATAGTCGTAACTGACATGTAAAACTGTGCGTGAATCTGATTGAGTTGGTCGATTTAATAAAAGCAAAATGTTGCTCCCCTTGCAAACAGACAAACAGTTTAAAGTTTAAAGATAAATATTAGCATTCAGAGAGGGAGGATGAAAAGAGCACTTTTTTGGCAGAACTATAAAGAAAAGATCGAACATGCTGTACCATAGAAGCTCAAATAAATAAGTTTCTTCATTATGTTCTCGGTAAATCTCAAAAGATCCACCTCAAAGTGATAATTCAATTAGTTTTTCGGTTGGTTGCTATCAGAGCATGGAGTGTCATTATACGAAATACACCCAACATATCGATTAATTAATTCGATAACGATTGGTAATTAAATAAAGTAAATAAATATTTATCAATTGTAAGCCTTACATTTGACTTACACCGCAAGTACAAGTCCTATTCTCAAAAGAAACAGGGACAACTCACTGTCTCATATATGAATCGAGTGCGGCTTTCAACGGTTTTGGAGCTCATTTTAACAGTTGCTGTTGGAAAACAAAAATTCCAACTTATGGTTTTTTTCCGCTGTGCCACCTCTCGCGAACGTCTGACAAACATCCGAGAGCATAACTGTCACGAAGAAGCTTCTCAATTAGCCGTTTGGAACCGGCATAAAATTGTAGATCCCTTCCATTCGTCCCAAAAATGAAAAACTGACACGAAACGAATGGTTGTGAGAAGCTAGGCCTAGGGTCCCTACAGACTTGTTGCCAACTATTTTTTTTTGTTACGAAAGTGATACTTTCTTTCGGTTCCGACTGCTTTGGGTTGCTGTTTTCTTTTCGTCGCACACGGGAAATTCTATGCATAATCTACCTCACAATGACATTTCGTTTTTTTTACCCATCTCATACTGATGGCATTATCTCTGAAAAGGTATTTCCTTTGTCCTTTCTCGTGTTAAATCACTCAAGTCAATTTATCATCTTGTCAAATGCTATTGTTGGGTTTCATTAAAAGAACTCTCTCACTTCGGTGAACTGAAGCTGAATAGCCTAACATTTTAATCATAATTTATACTTTTAGGCTTAATAACTGCTTACAGGTTTCATAGATATTTTTTAGCAAACTAATTATTCAGGCAAATTTCCGCGAGAATATAGGCAAACGATATAATTTCACATTAATAAAAATATACTCCCACGCATTGTTCTCACGATGTTTTGGATCTGTGCAACCATAATTGGGAATAAATTTTGTTTTAAATATAAACAAATAAACATGTTGCATATATATGAAAATACCGAAGAAAAACGTTCTAACATCTTGAGATACGATTGCTCTAATCTTTAGGAGTGGTTGGAAATACTCACAACTAAGTCTGACGAGAATTTGGGAATTTGTGTATTTAGAACGTCATTCCTTTAAAATAATAGCAAGTTTGTAACCATAAAATATCTCGTAACCCTAGAAAGCTGAAACTTTTAATATGGGTAGATCTTGCGAAAAATAGGCACAGGAAGACACGTTACGGTTTTAACTTTATAACCAAGAGTCAAGTTTGCATTTCCAAATGAATTTCCCTTAAAATGTAAAATAGTTCTTCTGGGGTGAAATAGTTTTTGAATTTTGCTTCAGAGCTTGCCTCGTACTCAGTTAGTATGTAGGTTAAACTTTTTTTTTACCGCTTAAGAGTAATAATAATACCGGCTTAAGAGTAATGGGACTTTTATTTTGATTTAACAACAATTTGTTAGGTCAATAATTATGTTCGGAAGAAAAAAAGGTTCAAAATTCCACCACGGCTTTATTTACACATGATACATCCCTTCGCTATAATTCTTGATCGCCCATTTCTTTCGTTCTCAAAACTTAGTTCGAACTTTAATTATCATTATGTAAAATTGAGTTCGACTTACATTTACTTTGACTGCATGTCTTTACATAGAAAAATCTAAGAAAATACTGGGGTTGTATTTTGGTGCATTTATCACCGGTTTGTCTCTGTAGAGAATTCCTTGGGCCATGATCTCCACTTTGTTTCTAATCTTTTTTTTGTTTCTTTTTCTGTGTTCTTCAGCGTTAAAAAATACTGAGCGAATTTAAATATAGTAACTTTAATCTTATACAGGACTGCTGTTAGCAGTTATTTAGGTTATCATTTATCTCAAAAAACTAAGAAGTCTCTGAGAATTTTTGCTACGTGCACTTAATTTCCAAATCAAACATATTTAGCGCCTTGAGACAGAAACAACCGCATGCTGGGATATATGAGGCAGAATATAATGCTGTTTGTTTTTCCTACTGATAAAATAGAAATCCCTTGTAAAGGTTCGTGTTTTTTTTAAATAGCGTCGTTCAACGCGTTGTGTCGTACATAGTCATTAGTTCTTGATTGGCCGATTTGCTTCCAAATCTAGGCAAGTGCAACCCACATTTATGATTACTTTTGGTTCAATAAGGCATAATACGAAATGATGGCAGACTTTTCGCTTTTCGTTAAATTTTTATGTTTTATGATGATTTTAGACAAAACATTGTCCGCTCTCCAGGGCTACTTAAAATTGTTCTTGACCCAACATGCGAGAACTATCAGGCGTTCTGAAATTTTGGAACTTCTTTGAGATATCGGAGAAAAAAAAGTCCAGCAATTAATAATGACGAAGTAAAGTTACTAACTGCTTCATGTCAACTTGTATAGCTGACTTTAAAAAAATAAAATTAAAGCGGCTTATGAACCATTCACGATCTGTAAAAAAGAGCACTTGAAGCTGTGTGAAAAGTAAATTTAAGCACCGACAAATGAACAAGTCGCTTACCTCAATAATGGCGTATTACAGCAAATATCTGGCTTACAACTTTGTGCCTGTACATGAATGCTGTGTAGGTTCTAAAGGGTGATTTTTTAGCTTGGAAAGCTGGCCGAGGATCCGCTTTTTTATCGAAAAATTGTGTTCAGCGATGAGGCTCATTTTTGGTTGAATGGGTACGTAAATAAGCAAAATTGCCGCATTTGGAGTGAAGATCAGCCAGAAGCATTGTAACAGCTACCAATGCATCCCGAAAAAGCCACTGTTTGGTGCGGTTTATGGGCCGGCGGCATTATTGGGCCATATTTCTTCAAAGATGATGCGAATCGCAGCGTTACTGTCAATGGTGAACGCTACCGAGCGATGATAACAAACTTTTTTTTGCCCGAAATGGAAGTTCTTGACTTGCATGATATGTGGTTTCAACAAGACGGTGCCACATGCCACACAGCACGCGAAACAATGGCGCAATTGCGAGGCGAGTTTGGTGAACAGTTAATTTCACGTTTCGGGCCGGTCAATTGGCCGCCTAGATCGTGCGATTTGACACCATTAGATTATTTTTTGTGGGGGTATGCCAAGGCTAATGTGTATAGGGACAAGCCCGCTTCGATTGACGCACTGGAAGCCAACATCCATGCATTCATTCGTGAGATACCGGCCGATATGTGTGAAAGAGTATGCCAAAATTGGACTCAGCGGATGGGCTACCTAAGACGCAGCCGCGGTCAACATTTGCATGAAATTATCTTTAAACATTAAATTGCAAGGTTCAAACTATCGATTCAAATAAATATTTCATTCATTTTTTCGAATTTTTTGTGTTTTTTTTTTAAAAAAAGTTATAAACCTCTTAAAAAATCACCCTTTATAAAGGCGAAAAAGTAAATTATCCGGTTGAGTTTTTAAATAGCAATGAAGAACATGGCTTTTCGCAGTATATGGCATCGCAGTTTAAGACCATCCAAGCTTTGTAATGGAACCAGATTGAAAGTGATTTTGTGGTAGATAAACCTCATTTTATGCATTTCTATTTCCTATTAATATTTGTATTGCCATCGCAATCAATAAATCACAGGGCCTAACTTTAGGTAAATTTTAACAAGAATGGCTTCCCTCACGGGCAGTTTACAGCCTGCATACTGAGCTAACCGATCAGCAATACAGTATAAAAATGAGCTTTATGACATATATTTTTTTAATTTAAGACAGACTTGAGTAAGTCTTCGGGAAGCTGGTTCAAACTCCTTCACTATAACAGACGCCACTGTCGCTTTATTCCACTACAATGATTTTCGTTGATTTTTTTCCGGCGATACTCAAATGCAAGACGATAGATAGATAGTAGATTCTGTGAATGAAGAATCGTTTCTGATATCTAAATGTTTCTTATAAGCGTGTTTATTATATCAGCTCTATTTCATATGAGCATACTAGCTGACCCGGCGAACTTCGTACCGCCTTAAATTGATTAAATTATTAACATCCCTTTTGATAGTTGACTTCATAGATTTCCGGGTCGGCTTCTTGATCGTTTTTGTCCGCGCTTATGATTGAATCGAGTTGGCCCAGTCAGATTTCCTCAATCAACCTAATCAACCGAAGCAGAATGTGAGCAGTTTGGGAAGTTTGCCCGGGAAGTAAGAATCTTGTTTCCCTCTTCACATTCTATAAAGGTGCTATAGAACATTAAATATATATAAATATAGTTGCGACTTGTGAACACCGTGGCTCAGTGGTTGGTATGCTGGACAGCTGGACTACTTGGGCGAGCGTTCAATTTGTTGAAATGATAGTATACGAATAACCAACTCAATATACCTCCACTTCTTTCTGTCAAGCGATTTGCGCCGTACGGCCTATGTATACATAGACCACATGCCACATCACATAATTCTTTAATGCTTGCGATTTGCGCCCACCACCCCAAAGTAGAGCAAGACCAGACTAATCGGGTCAACCATACCAATCCACAAAATTTCATGGAAATCAGTAGAGTGGTTTTGGAGATCGACAACAGCGCCACCAATCGGGTCCAAAACTATATTTTCCAGATACAAAATCGGTTCACGCATTAAGAGAACATCAATTATTCAAACACAATGCGACCTATTTTGATTACATCTATAGAAGGAGAAAGATGAAAAACGAAATGTGCCTACAGCGCCACCTGTTGAGAATTTTCCGAATTTTCATTTTTCCTAAATCATCCCTGTTTCAAGACAAACAAAATAAATAAAAATCATTCAAAGCCGTCGAGCAAAATGTATGTATGTATGTATGTATTCATGTGTTTTTTCACGCATCCACAACACACGCATACGTTTTTCGATTTAAAGTCGGGACTAGAATTTGTTATTAGTAAAGGGTGATTTTTTAGCTGGTTTGGTTTTGGCAACACTGGTTTTGACAGCTGACGTGTGTTTAGTACCTTGTGTCACTGTCAAACAGCTTCAGTTTGGTTTGCAATTTAACCATGGATCGTCTTACAAATGAACAACGCTTGCAAATTATTGAATTTTACTATCAAAATTCGTGCTCGGTTCGAAATGTTCATCGCGCGCTGCTTCCATTTTATGATCGGCATTCTCGACCTTCTGAGCAGTCTATTCGGAAGATTGTGACCAAATTTCGCACCAAATTTACTTTGTTGGACATTAAACCACCAACACGTTTACATACTGTGCGTAGTGAAGAAAATATTGCGGCCGTATCAGCTAGTGTGACAGAAGACCGCGAAATGTCGATTCGGCGCCGTTCCCAGCAGTTAGGCCTTTGTTACAGCACTACGTGGAAAATTTTGCGGAAGGATTTGGGCGTAAAGCCTTTTAAGATACAGCTGGTGCAAGAACTAAAGCCAGCCGATCTACCACAACGCCGAATTTTTGGTGAATGGGCTCTTGGAAAGCTGGCCGAGGATCCCCTTTTTTATCGAAAAATTGTGTTCAGCGATGAGGCTCATTTTTGGTTGAATGGGTACGTAAATAAGCAAAATTGCCGCATTTGGAGTGAAGATCAGCCAGAAGCATTGCAACAGCTACCAATGCATCCCGAAAAAGCCACTGTTTGGTGCGGTTTATGGGCCGGCGGCATTATTGGGCCATATTTCTTCAAAGATGATGCGAATCGCAGCGTTACTGTCAATGGTGAACGCTACCGAGCGATGATAACAAACTTTTTTTTGCCCGAAATGGAAGTTCTTGACTTGCATGATATGTGGTTTCAACAAGACGGTGCCACATGCCACACAGCACGCGAAACAATGGCGCAATTGCGAGGCGAGTTTGGTGAACAGTTAATTTCACGTTTCGGGCCGGTCAATTGGCCGCCTAGATCGTGCGATTTGACACCATTAGATTATTTTTTGTGGGGGTATGCCAAGGCTAATGTGTATAGGGACAAGCCCGCAAGGTTCAAACTATCGATTCAAATAAATATTTCATTCATTTTTTCGAATTTTTTGTGTTTTTTTTTTAAAAGAAGTTCTAAACCTCTTAAAAAATCACCCTTTAGTACAGCGCGAAAAAAATAAGAAAAGTGTAAATTTTTTCTGTGGCTGGCTTACGTTAAAAATAGGGGCCTCATTAAAATACTGCTAATTGGGCGATTTGAGTGCATATCTCGGCAAGTTTCGTGTGTGTTCGATGACTACAAAGTTAGGCAAAAATGTCTGCCTGCGGATATATGCGATTGAAAAAGTGTCGATATTGTGTACGTTGCAACCCAACTTTACGATTACTTTTGGTTTACTTATTAACAACAATTTTGGTGATACAACTCTGCCCAGATGATATATAAAATAACCTCCGCTTATTGTTTAATGTCATCACTTAGTCCAAGAGCCGACCACATGATGTCCTCAATATCGGGCTGTCTACATTCCTGGGCACTTTATAGCTGCCAGCCTTATATTTTTGTTATTGGTAAGACTTCACCCTTAAAATGAGTCCAACACAAATATAAGAAGCTTCAAAAAATACTAAAAAAAAATGTTTCTTATATCCGAGGTGTTGTTATATGCGAACTCGTATATAAGAAAAGTTTCTTATATGAAAAGAACTGATATAAGATACAAAATTTTTTATAAGAAGAGAACGGATATATATGAAAAATGATTTACTACACATAAAAAAAGCATTGAATAGTAGAATGCTTCTTATAAGCGTGTTTCTTATATCAGCACTATTTCATACGGACATACAGGGAAAAGACACCTTGTTTCCACATGCGTTTCTTATGAGCTATTTGTTCTTATATGAGTGTTTCCGTGGTGGACTACATTTGTTCCAATTTTCTTTTTTATGGTTATACTTTGTCAATGAAACAAATATGGCTGGTGGGTGTTTATGGCTGGGTGGGTGCTGCCAACACGGTATTAAATGGCCTCTTTCGAATGGTTATTGGTTTAATATTCTTTCTTTATGCCTCAGAAAAAAAATACACGATGTGCATCGTTTGTCTAAGTCCCTGGGCAAAATATTCTGCCCACTTTTCGCGTTTCGCCTATGTCTCCTGTCGTCGCTCCTACTATTACAGTTGGCCAGGTAGTCCACATAAAAATAAACTATGTAGGTAGCTTTTTAAGTGTGATATTAGCTGTTTTTTATTTATATATCTGATCCGAATCGGATCACGAAAATAAAACAAAACGGATCATTGAAAAGTTTCATTTTGGAATTGTGGTAACAGTTGCTTTCAAAAACAAAACAGATAATACAGGGTATTTCAAACTTCATATTGCCACCAGCCATCTTGCAAATATTCTTCTCAACGTGACGTCACACAAGGCACATGTCATTTCACTTGCAAAGTCGGGGGTGTCACCATATTTGAAACTTATTTGCATAATTTTTCTTTTCAAATATATTTTTGTCAAACAAATTTACTATTTTATGTTCAAATATGTAACACATGAACAATATTTGCTGCTACCGCTTGAGTTTATCTTGGCATATTAAGGTGTGTCCGGACCACCGACACATTTCAGAAATGTTTAAGAAATGTTTCTGAAGCAAATCGGACAGATTTTATAAACATTTATAAAAGATTTCTGAATTTTATTTACTAGCCCCCGTATTAATAAACACTGCGTAAAAGTTATCAACTCGTTACTCAGCAGTTACGTAAAATGTTTGTATACTTATTTCTTTATTAATACGGGGGTAAATGTTTGTTAAATGTTTCACCTTTATCCTGTTTTGGACGAGAAGAAAATAATGTGGTGGGATTATTAGCAGCGAGTAAAGTTGTTATTTTTGTAATTTTGGTCTTGGCAATCACGCGACGCGCGATTTCATTCAAATAATCGTATTAAATGAATCACTTTCTCATGAGGTATTCAAAGCTTTTCTGGGCATTTTTATTTTATTTAAAAAGAAATAATAATCGAAAAACAGCGCTCACTTTCTGCAAGGATACTTGTAAAACAAAAATTATTTCCCATCATGAAACTGTGAAACATTTCATAAACGTTTTTCTGGTGTCCAGATCCAAACCAGCAAAACATTTCTAAGCATTTCATAAGAATTGCTTTGTTTAATAAGTGTTTGAGAAATAAATATGGAACATGAAGGTATTTAATTGTTTATCAAATGTTTGGCTGGTCTGGACATACCTTTATAGAAAGAGAAAAAACAAAATAGCTGGAAATACGGACAGGGACTTTATTCGAATGCGAAAAAAATCATTTTGTGTTCCATTTTTTAGTCTGGCAATGCGATTGTGTGGCAATGGTTTACAGGCACACCAACATTCAAGAATGAAAGAAACAACGCAGCCGGAAATAGTGGAATACATTTTCAGATCATAATTCGTGATCTCGATGAGAAGCAGGATCATGTGCTGTTGTTGTAAGTGCATGTAAATCGATGATCTATATGAATAACAGCTGATAATAAAAAACAGCTATTAAATCATCTCTTAGCCAGGAAATCATTTTTTAGCTAGTCTACTTTGTAGTTAAACTTCTGCTCCCCTTTTTGTGATCCGTCAATATGTACCTTAATTGTCCTTAGCTTCCTGCTTAGAGCTCTGACACTAGTCTAACCTCTAATATTTGTTCAGTACTTGTCCTAAATGTACCTTTCCTTATTTGTCGAAAAGTGTTTAATATTTTTAAGGCTCTCATAACACCTGGCGGTAATAATAAAGTTTGTTTCATTTTACACTTTATTCAAAATATCAATATACGCATTTTAAAATTTATCATACTAAATAACACTTTGCTTTAGCAAACAGCCTTTTTTTTTAATAACATTTACTTTTGTTAAAAGAGATTGTAGATCTCTTAGCTAATTTTACTTACAGAAATAACAAAATAACAGTGGAAACATTAAATTTAATTTATTTTATAAATGTGTTCCTATTTCTCTCTTTTCGTTTTGTTTTTGTCTTCATTTGTTTCTCTTTTTTTGTACAATTACAGAACAAATGTGTGATGTCAAACAAAAAAATGCCTCAACCAATATTTATGACAGCAAAGTCAAATGCTTTAGCGTAGTTGATAAATTAAAAAAAAAGTTTAAGTTTAACTTTAAATATAAGATAAAATTATTTTTTTTATACGAATATAAGAAGATGATTGAAGAGAAATACATAACAATACATATTTATATATACATATAGAACAGTTTGAGTATTTAAGATTATATTTACAACTTAACAGAATGTTATGTAGAATGTGTTTGAGTATACAACGAAAAGTAATTTGGATTTTATTTAAAATTCACGAAGGATATTTAAGAAAACACTTGTATTTACAAATCTATTTCATAAGAGATTATATAAACCAAAATAAGGATTACAGGGACTTAGTGGTATAGCCTGTCTCACAAGAATAGGTTCTAAATATTTTTTTAAGAACAGGAAGGTTTTAAATTAAAGTGAATTACCTATAAGCTAGGGAAACTTAATTTCTATTCGATAAATATGACACTAATTAGAAAATGATTTTGATCATATAGCCACCCGGGAAGCGTCTAAGGAACTACAAAGTGGATCTATAATTTTCCATGGCTTTTTCGAGCATTTGAGTTCGTACCTCATGGATGGAGGGCTAGATGTTGCTCTCCAAGGCCGAAATCGTTACTAACTTGGCCGTATAGGAACAAAAATGCACAGTTGTCGCAAGAGGTTCACATAGATCTAGCTACTTTCGCTTGTGCATAGAGTAACGACCTCAAATATAGGAACAAGAAATTATCTAGCGCCCGAATGCAAATCACACGAACTTGAAGACATTTCCACAGCCCTGTTAGTTGAAATAGAGTTGTCATAAAAAAAAATGAAACTTTCGTCAGCAGTTAATGTCATAATGGGACCATCCTCTTGAAACAAAATTACATGCAGCTCAAAGCTTTGTACGAATTATCCCAACAATAAAATGAATCCCTCTGAGAAGCTAGACCTAGGGTCTCCCATAGAGCTGTTGCGCAAACTGTTTTTTTTTTTAGATGCTGGATTTTGATGGTAAAAAAGTGTGCCCGTGTCGACCTCCTATTATTCAAACCCCCATTAACTGAGCTCAGGGCACAAGCAACGGTCGTCTGATGATTCAGCTATCAATAACATAAAAATAAAAATTGGTATCAGCTATCAGATTAACTGTTAGCTGCCAGAGTGTTGCCGAAGAAGAAAAAGAGTCTCCTGTAACAACACCAGTTTCAGTGAAACCCACAGTGATGTAAAAAAGCTTCGTGCGACCCAGTGGTGAACTGGTTTTCTTTCATGCATTCGGTAACACATTTTCAACGGCGTATGCCACCTTTCAATCACTCTATTAGCCTGTTGTCGGGCTTTCCTTTTAAAACCCTATCCCCCGACTAACATCTGAAAGAATTAATCCTAGGAAAAGTGTTTTTCTTTGTGGGACAGATTGTCAACAACACCTAATATTTAAATTGTAGTACTAAGCAGATATTTTATATTTGTCACTTTGTATTAAGGTATTACGTAAATCATGGCGTCAATTAATAAGAATCTTTATCGTATAGTTTTGTAAGCATTTCCCATATTAATACCTACCATTCACACACTTAGTTAATTACGCCTAATGTTTAGTATTAAAGTAAGTTTATTGTACAAATGTAAGCTTTAACTTAATTTCAATGGAAAATAACTAAATATTTATTTCAACACCTAGGAAATCATTAATTTAAATGTCCACCTACTTGTATCGGGTAATGTTAAAAAGTAAAATGTTTAAAATTAATTTTTTGTACAGAGCTTTAGGTATTTTTTTTAGGTAAATAATATCAAGAGGGTCGTTTTAAATAAAGTATATTAACACTTAAAATAAAAATATTGAGCAGTTTTATTTGTTTAGAATGAGATAAGTCTCTGAATCCCTTGATTTCGTTGCGTTTTTGATACCTGCTATCATTTCTGGGCGCCTGGTACTTTATAGAAAATTTGTATGGGAAACCGCACCCATTCCTGCGATTATTTCATGAACGCAACGCAACCGAGCTTCCTGCAGGACAACGCAACGCTATCTATCCTATCTGGGATTGATTTCGTTGCGTTTTGATACCTGCTATCATTTCTGGGCGCCTGGTACTTTATAGAAAATTTGTATGGGAAACCCCACCCATTCCTGCGATCATTTCATGAACGCAACGCAACCGAGATTCCTTCAGGACAACGCAACGCTATCTATCCTATCTGGGATTGATTTCGTTGCGTTTTTGATACCTGCTATCATTTCTGGGCGCCTGGTACTTTATAGAAAATTTGTATGGGAAACCGCACCCATTCCTGCGATTATTTCATGAGCGCAACGCAACCGAGCTTCCTGCAGGACAACGCAACGCTATCTATCCTATCTGGGATTGATTTCGTTGCGTTTTGATACCTGCTATCATTTCTGGGCGCCTGGTACTTTATAGAAAATTTGTATGGGAAACCCCACCCATTCCTGCGATCATTTCATGAACGCAACGCAACCGAGCTTCCTGCAGGACAACGCAACGCTATCTATCCTATCTGGGATTGATTTCGTTGCGTTTTGATACCTGCTATCATTTCTGGGCGCCTGGTACTTTATAGAAAATTTGTATGGGAAACCCCACCCATTCCTGCGATCATTTCATGAACGCAACGCAACCGAGATTCCTTCAGGACAACGCAACGCTATCTATCCTATCTGGGATTGATTTCGTTGCGTTTTTGATACCTGCTATCATTTCTGGGCGCCTGGTACTTTATAGAAAATTTGTATGGGAAACCGCACCCATTCCTGCGATCATTTCATGAACGCAACGCAACCGAGCTTCCTGCAGGACAACGCAACGCTATCTATCCTATCTGGGATTGATTTCGTTGCGTTTTTGATACCTGCTATCATTTCTGGGCGCCTGCTACTTTATAGAAATTTTGTATGGGAAACCCCACCCATTCCTGCGATCATTTCATGAACGCAACGCAACCGAGCTTCCTGCAGGACAACGCAACGCTATCTATCCTATCTGGGATTAATTTCGTTGCGTTTTGATACCTGCTATCATTTCTGGGCGCCTGCTACTTTATAGAAATTTTGTATGGGAAACCCCACCCATTCCTGCGATCATTTCATGAACGCAACGCAACCGAGCTTCCTGCAGGACAACGCAAGGGATTGATTTCGTTGTGTTTTTGATACCTGCTATCATTTCTGGGCGCCTGGTACTTTATAGCAATTTTTTATGGGAAACCGCACCCATTCCTGCGATCATTTCATGAACCCAACGCAACCCAGCTTCCTGCAGGACAACGCAACGCTATCTATCCTATCTGGGATTGATTTCGTTGCGTTTTGATACCTGCTATCATTTCTGGGCGCCTGGTACTTTATAGAAAATTTGTATGGGAAACCCCACCCATTCCTGCGATCATTTCATGAACGCTACGCAACCGAGCTTCCTACAGGACAACGCAACGCTATCTATCCTATCTGGGATTGATTTCGTTGCGTTTTTGATACCTGCTATCATTTTTGGGCGCCTGGTACTTCATAGAAAATTTGTATGGGAAACCGCACTTATTCCTGCGATCATTTCATGAACCCAACGCAACCCAGCTTCCTGCAGGACAACGCAACGCTATCTATCCTATCTGGGATTGATTTCGTTGCGTTTTTGATACCTGCTATCATTTTTGGGCGCCTGGTACTTCATAGAAAATTTGTATGGGAAACCGCACTTATTCCTGCGATCATTTCATGAACCCAATGCAACTAAGCTTCCTGCAGGACAACGCAACGCTATCTATCCCATCTGGGATTGATTTCGTTGCGTTTTGATACCTGCTATCATTTCTGGGCGCCTGCTACTTTATAGAAATTTTGTATGGGAAACCGCACCCATTCCTGCGATCATTTCATGAACGCAACGCTACCGAGCTTCCTGCAGGACAACGCAACGCTATCTATCCTATCTGGGATTGATTTCGTTGCGTTTTTGATACCTGCTATCATTTCTGGGCGCCTGGTACTTCATAGAAAATTTGTATGGGAAACCGCACCCATTCCTGCGATCATTTCATGAACGCAACGCAACCGAGCTTCCTGCAGGACAACGCAACGCTATCTATCCTATCTGGGATTGATTTCGTTGCGTTTTTGATACCTGCTATCATTTTTGGGCGCCTGGTACTTCATAGAAAATTTGTATGGGAAACCGCACTTATTCCTGCGATCATTTCATGAACCCAACGCAACCCAGCTTCCTGCAGGACAACGCAACGCTATCTATCCTATCTGGGATTGATTTCGTTGCGTTTTTGATACCTGCTATCATTTCTGGGCGCCTGGTACTTTATAGAAAATTTGTATGGGAAACCGCACCCATTCCTGCGATCATTTCATGAACGCAACGCAACCGAGCTTCCTGCAGGACAACGCAACGCTATCTATCCTATCTGGGATTGATTTTGTTGCGTTTTAGATACCTGCTATCATTTCTGGGCGCCTGCTACTTCATAGAAAATTTGTATGGGAAACCGCATTTATTCCTGCGATCATTTCATGAACCCAACGCAACCCAGCTTCCTGCAGGACAACGCAACGCTATCTATCCTATCTGGGATTGATTTCGTTGCGTTTTTGATACCTGCTATCATTTCTGGGCGCCTGCTACTTTATAGAAATTTTGTATGGGAAACCCCACCCATTCCTGCGATCATTTCATGAACGCAACGCAACCGAGCTTCCTGCAGGACAACGCAAGGGATTGATTTCGTTGTGTTTTTGATACCTGCTATCATTTCTGGGCGCCTGGTACTTTATAGCAATTTTTTATGGGAAACCGCACCCATTCCTGCGATCATTTCATGAACGCAACGCAACCGAGCTTCCTGCAGGACAACGCAACGCTATCTATCCTATCTGGGATTGATTTCGTTGCGTTTTTGATACCTGCTATCATTTCTGGGCGCCTGGTACTTTATAGAAAATTTGTATGGGAAACCGCACCCATTCCTGCGATCATTTCATGAACGCAACGCAACCGAGCTTCCTGCAGGACAACGCAACGCTATCTATCCTATCTGGGATTGATTTCGTTGCGTTTTTCATACCTGCTATCATTTCTGGGCGCCTGCTACTTTATAGAAATTTTGTATGGGAAACCCCACCCATTCCTGCGATCATTTCATGAACGCAACGCAACCGAGCTTCCTGCAGGACAACTCAACGCTATCTATCCTATCTGGGATTGATTTCGTTGCGTTTTTGATACCTGCTATTATTTCTGGGCGCCTGGTACTTTATAGAAAATTTGTATGGGAAACCCCACCCATTCCTGCGATCATTTCATGAACGCAACGCAACCGAGCTTCCTGCAGGACAACGCAACGCTATCTATCATATCTGGGATTGATTTCGTTGCGTTTTGATACCTGCTATTATTTCTGGGCGCCTGGTACTTTATAGAAAGTTTGTATGGGAAACCCCACCCATTCCTGCGATCATTTCATGAACGCAACGCAACCGAGCTTCCTGCAGGACAACGCAACGCTATCTATCCTATCTGGGATTGATTTCGTTGCGTTTTGATACCTGCTATTATTTCTGGGCGCCTGGTACTTTATAGAAAATTTGTATGGGAAACCCCACCCATTCCTGCGATCATTTCATGAACGCAACGCAACCGAGCTTCCTGCAGGACAACGCAAGGGATTGATTTCGTTGTGTTTTTGATACCTGTTATCATTTCTGGGCGCCTGGTACTTTATAGAAAATTTGTATGGGAAACCCCACCCATTCCTGCGATCATTTCATGAACGCAACGCAACCGAGCTTCCTGCAGGACAACGCAAGGGATTGATTTCGTTGTGTTTTTGATACCTGCTATCATTTCTGGGCGCCTGGTACTTTATAGAAAATTTGTATGGGAAACCCCACCCATTCCTGCGATCATTTCATGAACGCAACGCAACCGAGCTTCCTGCAGGACAACGCAACGCTATCTATCCTATCTGGGATTGATTTCGTTGCGTTTTTGATACCTGCTATCATTTCTGGGCGCCTGGTACTTTATAGAAAATTTGTATGGGAAACCCCACCCATTCCTGCGATCATTTCATGAACCCAATGCAACTAAGCTTCCTGCAGGACAACGCAACGCTATCTATCCCATCTGGGATTGATTTCGTTGCGTTTTGATACCTGCTATCATTTCTGGGCGCCTGGTACTTTATAGAAAATTTGTATGGGTAACCGCACCCATTCCAGCGATCATTTCATGAACGCAACGCAACCGAGCTTCCTGCAGGACAACGCAACGCTATCTATCCTATCTGGGATTGATTTCGTTGCGTTTTTGATACCTGCTATCATTTTTGGGCGCCTGGTACTTCATAGAAAATTTGTATGGGAAACCGCACTTATTCCTGCGATCATTTCATGAACCCAACGCAACCCAGCTTCCTGCAGGACAACGCAACGCTATCTATCCTATCTGGGATTGATTTCGTTGCGTTTTTGATACCTGCTATCATTTCTGGGCGCCTGGTACTTTATAGAAAATTTGTATGGGAAACCGCACCCATTCCTGCGATCATTTCATGAACGCAACGCAACCGAGCTTCCTGCAGGACAACGCAAGGGATTGATTTCGTTGTGTTTTTGATGCCTGCTATCATTTCTGGGCGCCTGGTACTTTATAGAAATTTTGTATGGGAAACCGCACCCATTCCTGCGATCATTTCATGAACCCAACGCAACCCAGCTTCCTGCAGGACAACGCAACGCTATCTATCCTATCTGGGATTGATTTCGTTGCGTTTTTGATACCTGCTATCATTTCTGGGCGCCTGGTACTTTATAGAAATTTTGTATGGGAAACCGCACCCATTCCTGCGATCATTTCATGAACCCAACGCAACCCAGCTTCCTGCAGGACAACGCAACGCTATCTATCCTATCTGGGATTGATTTCGTTGCGTTTTTGATACCTGCTATCATTTCTGGGCGCCTGGTACTTTATAGAAAATTTGTATGGGAAACCGCACCCATTCCTGCGGTCATTTCATGAACCCAACGCAACCCAGCTTCCTGCAGGACAACGCAAGGGATTGATTTCGTTGTGTTTTTGATGCCTGCTATCATTTCTGGGCGCCTGGTACTTTATAGAAATTTTGTATGGGAAACCGCACCCATTCCTGCGATCATTTCATGAACCCAACGCAACCCAGCTTCCTGCAGGACAACGCAACGCTATCTATCCTATCTGGGATTGATTTCGTTGCGTTTTTGATACCTGCTATCATTTCTGGGCGCCTGGTACTTTATAGAAAATTTCCCACCCATTCCTGCGATCATTTCATGAACGCAACGCAACCGAGCTTCCTGCAGGACAACGCAACGCTATCTATCCTATCTGGGATTGATTTCGTTGCGTTTTGATACCTGCTATTATTTCTGGGCGCCTGGTACTTTATAGAAAATTTGTATGGGAAACCCCACCCATTCCTGCGATCATTTCATGAACGCAACGCAACCGAGCTTCCTGCAGGACAACGCAACGCTATCTATCCTATCTGGGATTGATTTCGTTGCGTTTTGATACCTGCTATTATTTCTGGGCGCCTGGTACTTTATAGAAAATTTGTATGGGAAACCCCACCCATTCCTGCGATCATTTCATGAACGCAACGCAACCGAGCTTCCTGCAGGACAACGCAACGCTATCTATCCTATCTGGGATTGATTTCGTTGCGTTTTTGATACCTGCTATCATTTCTGGGCGCCTGGTACTTTATAGAAAATTTGTATGGGAAACCGCACCCATTCCTGCGATCATTTCATGAACGCAACGCAACCGAGCTTCCTGCAGGACAACGCAACGCTATCTATCCTATCTGGGATTGATTTCGTTGCTTTTTGATACCTGCTATCATTTTTGGGCGCCTGGTACTTCATAGAAAATTTGTATGGGAGACCGCACCCATTCCTGCGATCATTTCATGAACGCAACGCAACCGAGCTTCCTGCAGGACAACGCAACGCTATCTATCCTATCTGGGATTGATTTCGTTGCGTTTTGATACCTGCTATTATTTCTGGGCGCCTGGTACTTTATAGAAAATTTGTATGGGAAACCCCACCCATTCCTGCGATCATTTCATGAACGCAACGCAACCGAGCTTCCTGCAGGACAACGCAACGCTATCTATCCTATCTGGGATTGATTTCGTTGCGTTTTTGATACCTGCTATCATTTCTGGGCGCCTGCTACTTTATAGAAATTTTGTATGGGAAACCCCACCCATTCCTGCGATCATTTCATGAACGCAACGCAACCGAGCTTCCTGCAGGACAACTCAACGCTATCTATCCTATCTGGGATTGATTTCGTTGCGTTTTTGATACCTGCTATCATTTCTGGGCGCCTGGTACTTTATAGAAAATTTGTATGGGAAACCGCACCCATTCCTGCGATCATTTCATGAACGCAACGCTACCGAGCTTCCTGCAGGACAACGCAACGCTATCTATCCTATCTGGGATTGATTTCGTTGCGTTTTTGATACCTGCTATCATTTCTGGGCGCCTGGTACTTCATAGAAAATTTGTATGGGAAACCGCACCCATTCCTGCGATCATTTCATGAACGCAACGCAACCGAGCTTCCTGCAGGACAACGCAACGCTATCTATCCTATCTGGGATTGATTTCGTTGCGTTTTTGATACCTGCTATCATTTTTGGGCGCCTGGTACTTCATAGAAAATTTGTATGGGAAACCGCACTTATTCCTGCGATCATTTCATGAACCCAACGCAACCCAGCTTCCTGCAGGACAACGCAACGCTATCTATCCTATCTGGGATTGATTTCGTTGCGTTTTTGATACCTGCTATCATTTCTGGGCGCCTGGTACTTTATAGAAAATTTGTATGGGAAACCGCACCCATTCCTGCGATCATTTCATGAACGCAACGCAACCGAGCTTCCTGCAGGACAACGCAACGCTATCTATCCTATCTGGGATTGATTTCGTTGCGTTTTTGATACCTGCTATCATTTCTGGGCGCCTGCTACTTTATAGAAATTTTGTATGGGAAACCCCACCCATTCCTGCGATCATTTCATGAACGCAACGCAACCGAGCTTCCTGCAGGACAACGCAACGCTATCTATCCTATCTGGGATTGATTTCGTTGCGTTTTTGATACCTGCTATCATTTCTGGGCGCCTGCTACTTTATAGAAATTTTGTATGGGAAACCCCACCCATTCCTGCGATCATTTCATGAACGCAACGCAACCGAGCTTCCTGCAGGACAGCGCAAGGGATTGATTTCGTTGTGTTTTTGATACCTGCTATCATTTCTGGGCGCCTGGTACTTTATAGCAATTTTTTATGGGAAACCGCACCCATTCCTGCGATCATTTCATGAACCCAACGCAACCCAGCTTCCTGCAGGACAACGCAACGCTATCTATCCTATCTGGGATTGATTTCGTTGCGTTTTTGATACCTGCTATCATTTCTGGGCGCCTGCTACTTTATAGAAAATTTGTATGGGAAACCGCACCCATTCCTGCGGTCATTTCATGAACCCAACGCAACCCAGCTTCCTGCAGGACAACGCAAGGGATTGATTTCGTTGTGTTTTTGATGCCTGCTATCATTTCTGGGCGCCTGGTACTTTATAGAAATTTTGTATGGGAAACCGCACCCATTCCTGCGATCATTTCATGAACCCAACGCAACCCAGCTTCCTGCAGGACAACGCAACGCTATCTATCCTATCTGGGATTGATTTCGTTGCGTTTTTGATACCTGCTATCATTTCTGGGCGCCTGGTACTTTATAGAAAATTTCCCACCCATTCCTGCCATCATTTCATGAACGCAACGCATCCGAGCTTCCTGCAGGACAACGCAACGCTATCTATCCTATCTGGGATTGATTTCGTTGCGTTTTGATACCTGCTATTATTTCTGGGCGCCTGGTACTTTATAGAAAATTTGTATGGGAAACCCCACCCATTCCTGCGATCATTTCATGAACGCAACGCAACCGAGCTTCCTGCAGGACAACGCAACGCTATCTATCCTATCTGGGATTGATTTCGTTGCGTTTTTGATACCTGCTATCATTTCTGGGCGCCTGGTACTTTATAGAAAATTTGTATGGGAAACCGCACCCATTCCTGCGATCATTTCATGAACGCAACGCAACCGAGCTTCCTGCAGGACAACGCAACGCTATCTATCCTATCTGGGATTGATTTCGTTGCGTTTTTGATACCTGCTATCATTTCTGGGCGCCTGCTACTTTATAGAAAATTTGTATGGGAAACCGCACCCATTCCTGCGGTCATTTCATGAACCCAACGCAACCCAGCTTCCTGCAGGACAAAGCAACGCTATCTATCCTATCTGGGATTGATTTCGTTGCGTTTTTGATACCTGCTATTATTTCTGGGCGCCTGGTACTTTATAGAAAATTTGTATGGGAAACCCCACCCATTCCTGCGATCATTTCATGAACGCAACGCAACCGAGCTTCCTGCAGGACAACGCAACGCTATCTATCATATCTGGGATTGATTTCGTTGCGTTTTGATACCTGCTATTATTTCTGGGCGCCTGGTACTTTATAGAAAGTTTGTATGGGAAACCCCACCCATTCCTGCGATCATTTCATGAACGCAACGCAACCGAGCTTCCTGCAGGACAACGCAACGCTATCTATCCTATCTGGGATTGATTTCGTTGCGTTTTGATACCTGCTATTATTTCTGGGCGCCTGGTACTTTATAGAAAATTTGTATGGGAAACCCCACCCATTCCTGCGATCATTTCATGAACGCAACGCAACCGAGCTTCCTGCAGGACAACGCAAGGGATTGATTTCGTTGTGTTTTTGATACCTGCTATCATTTCTGGGCGCCTGGTACTTTATAGAAAATTTGTATGGGAAACCCCACCCATTCCTGCGATCATTTCATGAACGCAACGCAACCGAGCTTCCTGCAGGACAACGCAACGCTATCTATCCTATCTGGGATTGATTTCGTTGCGTTTTGATACCTGCTATTATTTCTGGGCGCCTGGTACTTTATAGAAAATTTGTATGGGAAACCCCACCCATTCCTGCGATCATTTCATGAACGCAACGCAACCGAGCTTCCTGCAGGACAACGCAACGCTATCTATCCTATCTGGGATTGATTTCGTTGCGTTTTGATACCTGCTATTATTTCTGGGCGCCTGGTACTTTATAGAAAATTTGTATGGGAAACCCCACCCATTCCTGCGATCATTTCATGAACGCAACGCAACCGAGCTTCCTGCAGGACAACGCAAGGGATTGATTTCGTTGCGTTTTTGATCCTGCTATCATTTCTGGGCGCCTGGTACTTTATAGAAAATTTGTATGGGAAACCGCACCCATTCCTGCGATCATTTCATGAACGCAACGCAACCGAGCTTCCTGCAGGACAACGCAAGGGATTGATTTCGTTGTGTTTTTGATGCCTGCTATCATTTCTGGGCGCCTGGTACTTTATAGAAATTTTGTATGGGAAACCGCACCCATTCCTGCGATCATTTCATGAACCCAACGCAACCCAGCTTCCTGCAGGACAACGCAACGCTATCTATCCTATCTGGGATTGATTTCGTTGCGTTTTTGATACCTGCTATCATTTCTGGGCGCCTGGTACTTTATAGAAATTTTGTATGGGAAACCGCACCCATTCCTGCGATCATTTCATGAACCCAACGCAACCCAGCTTCCTGCAGGACAACGCAACGCTATCTATCCTATCTGGGATTGATTTCGTTGCGTTTTTGATACCTGCTATCATTTCTGGGCGCCTGGTACTTTATAGAAAATTTCCCACCCATTCCTGCGATCATTTCATGAACGCAACGCAACCGAGCTTCCTGCAGGACAACGCAACGCTATCTATCCTATCTGGGATTGATTTCGTTGCGTTTTTGATACCTGCTATCATTTCTGGGCGCCTGGTACTTTATAGAAATTTTGTATGGGAAACCGCACCCATTCCTGCGATCATTTCATGAACCCATCGCAACCCAGCTTCCTGCAGGACAACGCAACGCTATCTATCCTATCTGGGATTGATTTCGTTGCGTTTTTGATACCTGCTATCATTTCTGGGCGCCTGGTACTTTATAGAAATTTTGTATGGGAAACCGCACCCATTCCTGCGATCATTTCATGAACCCAACGCAACCCAGCTTCCTGCAGGACAACGCAACGCTATCTATCCTATCTGGGATTGATTTCGTTGCGTTTTTGATACCTGCTATCATTTCTGGGCGCCTGCTACTTTATAGAAAATTTGTATGGGAAACCGCACCCATTCCTGCGGTCATTTCATGAACCCAACGCAACCCAGCTTCCTGCAGGACAACGCAAGGGATTGATTTCGTTGTGTTTTTGATGCCTGCTATCATTTCTGGGCGCCTGGTACTTTATAGAAATTTTGTATGGGAAACCGCACCCATTCCTGCGATCATTTCATGAACCCAACGCAACCCAGCTTCCTGCAGGACAACGCAACGCTATCTATCCTATCTGGGATTGATTTCGTTGCGTTTTTGATACCTGCTATCATTTCTGGGCGCCTGGTACTTTATAGAAAATTTCCCACCCATTCCTGCGATCATTTCATGAACGCAACGCAACCGACCTTCCTGCAGGACAACGCAACGCTATCTATCCTATCTGGGATTGATTTCGTTGCGTTTTGATACCTGCTATTATTTCTGGGCGCCTGGTACTTTATAGAAAATTTGTATGGGAAACCCCACCCATTCCTGCGATCATTTCATGAACGCAACGCAACCGAGCTTCCTGCAGGACAACGCAACGCTATCTATCCTATCTGGGATTGATTTCGTTGCGTTTTGATACCTGCTATTATTTCTGGGCGCCTGGTACTTTATAGAAAATTTGTATGGGAAACCCCACCCATTCCTGCGATCATTTCATGAACGCAACGCAACCGAGCTTCCTGCAGGACAACGCAACGCTATCTATCCTATCTGGGATTGATTTCGTTGCGTTTTTGATACCTGCTATCATTTCTGGGCGCCTGGTACTTTATAGAAAATTTGTATGGGAAACCGCACCCATTCCTGCGATCATTTCATGAACGCAACGCAACCGAGCTTCCTGCAGGACAACGCAACGCTATCTATCCTATCTGGGATTGATTTCGTTGCTTTTTGATACCTGCTATCATTTTTGGGCGCCTGGTACTTCATAGAAAATTTGTATGGGAGACCGCACCCATTCCTGCGATCATTTCATGAACGCAACGCAACCGAGCTTCCTGCAGGACAACGCAACGCTATCTATCCTATCTGGGATTGATTTCGTTGCGTTTTGATACCTGCTATTATTTCTGGGCGCCTGGTACTTTATAGAAAATTTGTATGGGAAACCCCACCCATTCCTGCGATCATTTCATGAACGCAACGCAACCGAGCTTCCTGCAGGACAACGCAACGCTATCTATCCTATCTGGGATTGATTTCGTTGCGTTTTTGATACCTGCTATCATTTCTGGGCGCCTGCTACTTTATAGAAATTTTGTATGGGAAACCCCACCCATTCCTGCGATCATTTCATGAACGCAACGCAACCGAGCTTCCTGCAGGACAACTCAACGCTATCTATCCTATCTGGGATTGATTTCGTTGCGTTTTTGATACCTGCTATCATTTCTGGGCGCCTGGTACTTTATAGAAAATTTGTATGGGAAACCGCACCCATTCCTGCGATCATTTCATGAACGCAACGCTACCGAGCTTCCTGCAGGACAACGCAACGCTATCTATCCTATCTGGGATTGATTTCGTTGCGTTTTTGATACCTGCTATCATTTCTGGGCGCCTGGTACTTCATAGAAAATTTGTATGGGAAACCGCACCCATTCCTGCGATCATTTCATGAACGCAACGCAACCGAGCTTCCTGCAGGACAACGCAACGCTATCTATCCTATCTGGGATTGATTTCGTTGCGTTTTTGATACCTGCTATCATTTCTGGGCGCCTGGTACTTTATAGAAAATTTGTATGGGAAACCGCACCCATTCCTGCGATCATTTCATGAACGCAACGCAACCGAGCTTCCTGCAGGACAACGCAACGCTATCTATCCTATCTGGGATTGATTTCGTTGTGTTTTTGATACCTGCTATCATTTCTGGGCGCCTGGTACTTTATAGCAATTTTTTATGGGAAACCGCACCCATTCCTGCGATCATTTCATGAACCCAACGCAACCCAGCTTCCTGCAGGACAACGCAACGCTATCTATCCTATCTGGGATTGATTTCGTTGCGTTTTTGATACCTGCTATCATTTCTGGGCGCCTGGTACTTTATAGAAAATTTCCCACCCATTCCTGCGATCATTTCATGAACGCAACGCAACCGAGCTTCCTGCAGGACAACGCAAGGGATTGATTTCGTTGTGTTTTTGATGCCTGCTATCATTTCTGGGCGCCTGGTACTTTATAGAAAATTTGTATGGGAAACCCCACCCATTCCTGCGATCATTTCATGAACGCAACGCAACCGAGCTTCCTGCAGGACAACGCAACGCTATCTATCCTATCTGGGATTGATTTCGTTGCTTTTTGATACCTGCTATCATTTTTGGGCGCCTGGTACTTCATAGAAAATTTGTATGGGAGACCGCACCCATTCCTGCGATCATTTCATGAACGCAACGCAACCGAGCTTCCTGCAGGACAACGCAACGCTATCTATCCTATCTGGGATTGATTTCGTTGCGTTTTGATACCTGCTATTATTTCTGGGCGCCTGGTACTTTATAGAAAATTTGTATGGGAAACCCCACCCATTCCTGCGATCATTTCATGAACGCAACGCAACCGAGCTTCCTGCAGGACAACGCAACGCTATCTATCCTATCTGGGATTGATTTCGTTGCGTTTTTGATACCTGCTATCATTTCTGGGCGCCTGCTACTTTATAGAAATTTTGTATGGGAAACCCCACCCATTCCTGCGATCATTTCATGAACGCAACGCAACCGAGCTTCCTGCAGGACAACTCAACGCTATCTATCCTATCTGGGATTGATTTCGTTGCGTTTTTGATACCTGCTATCATTTCTGGGCGCCTGCTACTTTATAGAAAATTTGTATGGGAAACCGCACCCATTCCTGCGGTCATTTCATGAACGCAACGCAACCGAGCTTCCTGCAGGACAACGCAAGGGATTGATTTCGTTGTGTTTTTGATGCCTGCTATCATTTCTGGGCGCCTGGTACTTTATAGAAAATTTGTATGGGAAACCCCACCCATTCCTGCGATCATTTCATGAACGCAACGCAACCGAGCTTCCTGCAGGACAACGCAACGCTATCTATCCTATCTGGGATTGATTTCGTTGCGTTTTGATACCTGCTATTATTTCTGGGCGCCTGGTACTTTATAGAAAATTTGTATGGGAAACCCCACCCATTCCTGCGATCATTTCATGAACGCAACGCAACCGAGCTTCCTGCAGGACAACGCAACGCTATCTATCCTATCTGGGATTGATTTCGTTGCTTTTTGATACCTGCTATCATTTTTGGGCGCCTGGTACTTCATAGAAAATTTGTATGGGAGACCGCACCCATTCCTGCGATCATTTCATGAACGCAACGCAACCGAGCTTCCTGCAGGACAACGCAACGCTATCTATCCTATCTGGGATTGATTTCGTTGCGTTTTTGATACCTGCTATCATTTCTGGGCGCCTGCTACTTTATAGAAAATTTGTATGGGAAACCGCACCCATTCCTGCGGTCATTTCATGAACCCAACGCAACCCAGCTTCCTGCAGGACAAAGCAACGCTATCTATCCTATCTGGGATTGATTTCGTTGCGTTTTTGATACCTGCTATTATTTCTGGGCGCCTGGTACTTTATAGAAAATTTGTATGGGAAACCCCACCCATTCCTGCGATCATTTCATGAACGCAACGCAACCGAGCTTCCTGCAGGACAACGCAACGCTATCTATCATATCTGGGATTGATTTCGTTGCGTTTTGATACCTGCTATTATTTCTGGGCGCCTGGTACTTTATAGAAAATTTGTATGGGAAACCCCACCCATTCCTGCGATCATTTCATGAACGCAACGCAACCGAGCTTCCTGCAGGACAACGCAACGCTATCTATCCTATCTGGGATTGATTTCGTTGCGTTTTGATACCTGCTATTATTTCTGGGCGCCTGGTACTTTATAGAAAATTTGTATGGGAAACCCCACCCATTCCTGCGATCATTTCATGAACGCAACGCAACCGAGCTTCCTGCAGGACAACGCAAGGGATTGATTTCGTTGTGTTTTTGATACCTGTTATCATTTCTGGGCGCCTGGTACTTTATAGAAAATTTGTATGGGAAACCCCACCCATTCCTGCGATCATTTCATGAACGCAACGCAACCGAGCTTCCTGCAGGACAACTCAACGCTATCTATCCTATCTGGGATTGATTTCGTTGCGTTTTTGATACCTGCTATCATTTCTGGGCGCCTGGTACTTTATAGCAATTTTTTATGGAAAACCGCACCCATTCCTGCGATCATTTCATGAGCCCAACGCAACCCAGCTTCCTGCAGGACAACGCAACGCTATCTATCCCATCTGGGATTGATTTCGTTGCGTTTTTGATACCTGCTATCATTTCTGGGCGCCTGCTACTTTATAGAAAATTTGTATGGGAAACCGCACCCATTCCTAAGGTCATTTCATGAACCCAACGCAACCCAGCTTCCTGCAGGACAAAGCAACGCTATCTATCCTATCTGGGATTGATTTCGTTGCGTTTTTGATACCTGCTATTATTTCTGGGCGCCTGGTACTTTATAGAAAATTTGTATGGGAAACCCCACCCATTCCTGCGATCATTTCATGAACGCAACGCAACCGAGCTTCCTGCAGGACAACGCAACGCTATCTATCCTATCTGGGATTGATTTCGTTGCGTTTTGATACCTGCTATTATTTCTGGGCGCCTGGTACTTTATAGAAAATTTGTATGGGAAACCCCACCCATTCCTGCGATCATTTCATGAACGCAACGCAACCGAGCTTCCTGCAGGACAACGCAACGCTATCTATCCTATCTGGGATTGATTTCGTTGCGTTTTGATACCTGCTATTATTTCTGGGCGCCTGGTACTTTATAGAAAATTTGTATGGGAAACCCCACCCATTCCTGCGATCATTTCATGAACGCAACGCAACCGAGCTTCCTGCAGGACAACGCAAGGGATTGATTTCGTTGTGTTTTTGATACCTGCTATCATTTCTGGGCGCCTGGTACTTTATAGAAAATTTGTATGGGAAACCCCACCCATTCCTGCGATCATTTCATGAACGCAACGCAACCGAGCTTCCTGCAGGACAACGCAAGGGATTGATTTCGTTGTGTTTTTGATACCTGTTATCATTTCTGGGCGCCTGGTACTTTATAGAAAATTTGTATGGGAAACCCCGCCCATTCCTGCGAGCATTTCATGAACGCAACGCAACCGAGCTTCCTGCAGGACAACGCAAGGGATTGATGTCCTTGTGTTTTTGATACCTCTTATCATTTCTGGGCGCCTGGTACTTTATAGAAAATTTGTATGGGAAACCCCACCCATTCCTGCGATCATTTCATGAACGCAACGCAACCGAGCTTCCTGCAGGACAACGCAACGCTATCTATCCTATCTGGGATTGATTTCGTTGCGTTTTGATACCTGCTATTATTTCTGGGTGCCTGGTATTTCACAAACAATTTTCCTCTGAATGGATAACTTTGAATTGTGTCTCACTTCTTTCTAAGCACACTTTCCAAATTTGAAAAGGTCTTGAAATTCATTTGCAATTTGGTCTCTGTTTGACTTGTCCTAAAGGAGACTGACTGAATCCAGCCAAGTACTTACTTTGCTGAAAAGAGATGTCTGCCAAACAATGATTGCACAAAACAAGAAATAAAACACACAAATTTAGTTGTTTATAAAGTTTTCCTATTTTTTATTTTTACATTTTTACTCAATGTTTTCTTTTCTAATTTAATTATTTATTAATATGCGTTAACAGTAATCAGTTATTCGGGTTTTTCTTTAACATTTATAGTTTGTTTATTAAAAGATTAAAATAAAAGCCTTACGAGTACATTTTAAATACACTTAAAATACTTTACAATTCTTATTGTTTGCTATATTCGAGTTCTTTTTTGTTGTTTTTGAGTTTATAAAGTCTTAAGGGTTTGTATTAAATAAACAAATTATAACTCGTGTACATTATGTAAAATAAAATAAAAAAATACGTAAAATCGAAGCATTGCTTTCTACAGGAAGAATTGATGACTTAAACCAAAGTATAAACAAAAAAATAATACTTATATTAAATAAATAAAATTGTATGTGCTTTTTAAATACAACAAAAAGTCTAAAGCCAGTCATGGGGGGAAAGGAAGAACTTAATTTTAATCTATAGTATTAATATTTTTAAGTTTCTTAGTTAGTACAATTTTACATTTATTTTTAAATATATATATATCTATCTATAAATATTATAGGACGGAAAGCTGAATAATTTATTTATTCAAACGTAAAAATTAAAATATAACTTGTAATGTAGTAAAATTATTCCATTTGTGACTGAGAACAGATTTAAGATGTTTAACAAACATTTTATAGGATTATAGGACACCTAACCGTAGGTTAAAAGTAATTACAGAGTGTTGCGTTGACTACAAAATGGCGATATTCGACAGTTGATTTATTTAATTTGTTAAGTTTTTGGAAACGTTTTGTCGGCGGTTGCTTAGACTTATGTGGGTCTGGAACTTTCTATAAATAGTGTTTGGAAGACAATTTGAACTTTTGTTTGTGAAGTTGTAAAGATTTCTCCAAAAAAGGTTGAGAATTCTTTACTGAAACAAGGCAGGACGGTAATGGATTAAGTGGTGATTGGTCTCGCCCTTCATTTGTCCCTGCAGCTTGCACAAAATATTTGACTGGCAATCACGCTTTAGGGACAGAGTCCATTCATTTATAAATAAGGGCACTGTATGCGATCTAGATTAGAAAGAAAACACATTCTGCGATGCTAATAATCATTTTTAGTGTCCAGGTTAAATTTTTCGAACTCACAATGGCGAGATTTACCATAAAACTGCACATTGTGACCTAGAAAATGTTTTGTGTGGAGGCTAAAAATGATTATTAGTAAGGCCCATTGTTGAAAATAAAATCACATTCTTCATGTGCACAATTGCGGATAATCTCTACAGTGAACATAGCATTCAGAAGGAAGCTGCTTTGACAATTCTTTGTGTTCCGGAAAGTAAGTACCTATTACTCGGACATATGCTTAGCTTAGATGCATTAGGTAAACGTAGACGCACTTGGGACCACTTTTAAAGAGAGTCAGTAAATATAGCTTTCAATTTCATCGCACAATGGCAGGACAACAGACCAAAGGAAAGGTCCATTTTGGCATATTTCATCGATAAGTATACTCGTAAAGGACCACAATAATCTGCAATAACAGCCGCCAGAATTAATCAGAAAATGGCTAAATTAGTGGGAATGCAACTTTCAAACAGCTGTCAGAGGATGTGGCAGCAACCCCTGTCTAGTTTCCTTTCATAAAACCCACATAGGTTATCCGAGACGCAACTGAACTCGTTGAGTATCATTTTCGATGTCATATCCTTTACTGAATGTGTCAAAATTTAAGCCGAAGATGGTGCCGAGTGTGACCTAAGGCCAAATCTAAAAATTAAAGTGACGGCACCGTTGAAGATCACCATCACAACCGACAGATGAATAAGGTTAACAAGAAATTCGCTGATTTGAAAATAGTTTTCGCATCTGTGATACAAAGTCGATATAAAGAAGGTTGGGGGGTTTATGCTTACAGAGGGTTTTAGCGGTGTGTAAATGAGAACTACAGCGAATTAAGACTATAGCGTCGAGCCACATAAAATCAGGTATTGCCTCAGATACTCAAGTTAGTAGCCGCGACTTGAACCACGCCTATGAGCGGGTGAATGAAGTAGAGCAGACATCCCTACTTGTCGATCAAACATGCTCAATAAAAATGGACAACCAACAAAATTTACACGTTGTCTGGATGTGGCCTAATCAGTGAAAAAAATGATGATACATGCATGATACGAATGGGCTAACATTTGCCCAAAATGCAAAGGTATTTGGAAAAGACTTATTGACTGGCGACAATGACAAAGAGTAGTCTTGAATCTTCTGTGCTGTGGAATACAGGGAAAGCTATGTTGTAAGCTGGTCATTCAAATATAATCGCCCTTAGCTGCTATAAATCTATCCATATCGTGCTCCTATATCTGTAGCTAGGAATGCTGCTCTTTATAGCCCTATGGAAAAGAATATAAACCGCTACAGGTAGCTACGGTACCTACACGCAATTATGTTTTCACATCCCTACTCCAAAACGCATCCAAATTGACAAAAAAAACCGCCCACACAAACATCCCATTCTCAAACAATTTTGGCCAGTAAATACTTTTGTAATACAACTTAAAAAGAATAAATGTGCGTGCGCGTGTAAATATTTACAATTTAGGTTAAGGAAGTTACGTTCTCAACCGTACTTTTCTGTTTAAAAAGGTTTTTGTTTAAATCATTGCATATTTAATAAATAAATTTACTTATTCTTTAATTTTATTTATTTATTTATTTGCGGGTGTGTTTTCTAGTATTTCTTTTATTTCATTTAAATTTGTTTGTGGGCTCGTAATTGAGGTGCATTGAGAAAATTGAGGGTTAGCTTAGGAATGGATATATTCCGCTGGCTTGAATATGGCTTTTAAATTGAATGCACTGTAAAATATTGGGCTAAAGGGCGACATTTAAAACAACAACTGAGAGGTGGGTTTCTTTCATGTCGATCCTAAACTCAAGTCCCATGCCCATATATTAAGTATGAAATAGACTTACAACTTTCCTATGTCTGTCAGTCTATTTAATATATGCCCATGCCCGAAATAGCATCGAACACTTCTCTGATATAATCGGTCGCACAAGTTAAAATTTGTTCATCGAGCCTTTGGTCTGTATAAAATTTGGTTTTGTATGCATTTGCCTAAAGAAACGCAGTCTTTCCAAAGCGGTATTTCAGTAAGAGTCCATCGTTAACGACGCCATATCGCTTATCCAACTTTCTAATGAGATTCTGAAAGAGATTCAATTTGAATCTGTTGAAGTAATAAACAACCAAACGGTAATACTGTCAACTGTTATCTAGAAGACACAACCCCTCAACAGAAGAGAGCAGATGCTCACATAGATACTGAATATATCTATCCTTTGTTTTAAATGCAACTGCTATCCGAATTTCTTTTTACTTTGCTACTCTAAAACGCGTCTTTTGTGAATTCCTTTAAATTGAATAAAACTTATTTAACTTTTGCTACTCTAAAACATTTATTCCACATGAGAATCAGTTCAAATTCCAGGCGGATGCAAAAACCTCAATAGCCGCATTGAAAACTGTTTATAGGATTTATGCCTACAAGCGGTCGAGTTAAGCATGGCGATAGCTTTATGTTTAACACAAGTATTGACTTATTAGGATCATTTGTACTCTCCAAACCAAAAACTAAAAGAAACCTCTGCCAAGTTCAAGGCACTAGCTTATCAAGTCAGACAGCTGTCTTAATCGATTTGAGCGAGTTTTTATTGGTCTAAATTGATCACGTGCAAGTGAATAGCTTTTTCAGCCGATTATTGAGGGTTAGTTGGCAATTCGAAGGATTTCTGGAAATGGTAGATATATACCCTCCAAAAAAAACAAATTTTACATGCATTAAATACAAATTTGCGTAGTAGGTAGCGATTGCGAGTGGGGACGTTCAAGTATCTAGTTTAGTAAGTCTGACAGCTCTCTCACTAGATGAAACTCGTACTCTGATCTGAGTACTAAGTTGACAGTTCTCATATGTGGCTGACGTAGAAAACGTGACGTTCCCGACCAATCTAGTTTTTGCGTTCAGGTTACATCGCGGCCAGTAGCTAGTAAACTGGAAGCGGGCCAAGATTCACAAAGCGGCTCTGCAACTCAGCTCTGTTCAAACAATCACCCCTATCGAGGTATCCGTTCGCAACGGAATTTTCTCCGATTTGTACGAAATCGTAGAAATTCCATTCAAGATATCCGTTCCGATACAACTTTCGGACAAATTCTCCGATGACATCTAGTGCACCTTGTCGCATTGCGTGGAACCGCGTTATACCACTTACTTTTGACAGCTGCACGGCGCATTTTTTCCGAAGCTCTCCGACAACTAATTGCTGCGTAATATTTTAATGTGAAATGAACGCGTTTATATGCTTCATTTATTTTGTTCCGAAACGGATACTTCGAACGCAATTTGGGTTCCGATCAGATTTGACTTTCGTATCGGAATTTTTTCCAAACGGATACCTCGATAGGGGTGAATATTTAAAAAGGATGATACTGGTGACTCGTCGTTAGCAATACCATGATAAGAAGTAAGAAGTGAGGAAAAGTTTTCTGAAAAGAGTTTGCTTTCGGATGCTAGTTGGTTGGAAAGAATAATTTTGGAAATTATTTTAACGCTGTACCGGGTAAGACACTCAATTTAACTTTATCCGAAATCGAGTACCTGCTTTGCGACTTTTTAATTGTACAACCCAAACGAGACACAGTTGCGCAGAAGTTTAAAACGGGCGAAAGCTGACAGACAAGGGAAGCCTTTCATATATGAGCAGTTTTTCGATCAGATGGTGTTTTTTAATTTTTCTCTATTTCAACCCGAACGAATTGGACGTGCCTTTCAAGTTGATAATGTGACCTACAGTTGGAGCTGATTCTATCAACTAAAGTGCCCGTTCTAGCCTACGGCCGCATTAAAAAATGTAGTTACCTTAAGTCAACTAGATAGGTCTGGGCTATATGTACCCTGATTGGTTGGTTACGTTCCTTTTCCTACATCAGCCACATAAACGAACTGTCAACTCAGTCACGAAATTCTTGACTAGATTCATCGACTACCCCTTCATAAACGTCAACTGAAAAAAACTCTTCACAAGCACTTGACCAATCTAGGCCAATGACTAACTAACTGAAAAACACCTCATGCTGTCAGACTTACTAAACATGATTCTTCAACTTACTGTCTTAGAACATCAACAGTCTTATGAAACACGTCACAACAAATATTTAGACATGTGGCTGCTGTGATGAACACTTCGAATCCTATGGACAGAGCGTATATTCGACGCCAAAGTCCAGGGTCGGCATTATGTAAGGATTTGATTTGTTTCCGTAACAAAGACTAAATCATTTTTCTAACAGAATGCCGATCCAGGTATTAATAAGCAAAAAAGACGATGACTCAGAAAAACTAACGAAATCTAAGAAAGATGGTATATCTGGCTTAACCAATATCGGCTTCTACTTTTACTACCGTAGAAACGAATTGAAAGTCAAAGATTCGTCGGTCCGTATTGACGAAGTCTGTTCGACTGTGAACATTATTTTCCATCATTAAAATCTACACCTCTCGAGAAAATACAAGATCAACCATAACCTACCTCCTAGTCGGATATAGGAGAGTCCTCATAAGAAGAATATGTATTTACGGGCTCAACTGGTGGAGTAAAGAAAAAACAGATCAGACAAATAATGGAAGTCCCCACGTTCCATTGACCACGAGATGACAAGCTGCACCTCCAAATTGACAGCTAAAATAAATGGCTAGAATTCTGGCGCAGATTGTTAGATGTAAATTGTGTCGCTAGTTCTCTGGCTGTCAATGGTAATAGAACTATTATGTCGTTTTCGAGTTCAAGTTCAGGGCAATTCTCTAAAAATATCCCGGACACTTCTGTCGTGCTAAGAATTGACCTGGAAGTGCACTTTTTTTTTTCAATGAAACATAGAATACATCGAAAGAGCACTTCTAGATTTGCTCTTTTCATAGAAAGGGCAATTCTTTTCTTCAATCGAAAACGCCATTAGAAATGCGTATTCATACGAATGCAAAAGCGCTCGAATTGAAATGAGCGTTTGAGAAAAAGTTTCAACGACGAACTTGGTATTTGTATCAGCTGTACAGCGACGTTGAAGTAGTTCAAAATTTGATATCAGTCTTCTAAAATGATTAGAACATAAGCATATGGACAGTGCTTCGAGTCTTCGAGTCAAATGCAATACAGGAAGAATTCGTCTTAAGTGACGCGCGCAAGTCGAAGGGGATCTTTGTCAAATTAGCGTGCGCAGATGAAAATCATTTGCTATGATCCAAGTTAACAGGAGAGGCTTGGTAATAGTGACATCGGTAAGTATGCTGTGCCTCTGTTACCCTTTCCACATATCTTACACCATCCTTTTTAAATAAACTCACAATATAAGTCTCCTCTTTCAACTGAAGTGAAGTTCGCTCTGTTCTTCGATTTCCTGAAAAATCTTCCGACTTAAAGGCCCACCCCATGGAATCCGTCACGTCTGTTGCTTCGACGGATAAGTCAGGTCAAAGTTGAAATATTCAACCAAAGGAATAGTCCCATTTCCGTCGAAGGATGGGTCAGGTCAAATGGAAATGTAACGCATTCAACCAAATGGAACAGTTCCATAAAACTCGACGCATTTCCGTTGCACAAAATATTTTCTGCACTTTGATTTCACGGGCGCGGCGTTTAAATTCAATGAATGCACTACTGCCAAAACAGAGTCAACGGACACTCAAGCTAAAAGTTAACCCACTCTACCCGTTGCATCCGAGATAAGCTTTTCGTAAGCTGGAACGTGGCCTGTCCATCTTTATCTGTTAGTTGAATACGTTTCTATAGGTTTGATCCATAATACTTGAAATCCTCCGGACCGTAACGAACGACGCACGATTCCCACAAAACTGTAACCTCAACTTTGACAATGCACTTCAAACTCTATACTGCTATGTCTACAATTATCAAGGCTCAATCACACTGGCACAATGAAAACCGATTTCCACTGTAGATCGACCAAGGCCATCAAGTCTTTTTTTGTTTAAAGAAAATATTGTTCCTCTTGTCAAATTACTATCACACACACATACTATGCTACATTATTCCTTACAATCTACATAAATAAAAAAAGAAACAGAAACAATTTACAATTTACCATCACACACCGGCTGCTTCTCAAACCTCAATACTGTTCAAACTGCCCGATGACATGTTCTCCGTGTGGCTACCTAGACGATTGCGCTTCATGATGCCACCGCCACCGGGGCCACTTCGATTCGGCATTGGAGAGCGCTGGACACGCGGACTTCCCGGCGCAATGGGGATACCGACACCGCCGTTGTTGTTGTTGGTGTTGCCGGATGTTCGTCGAGTTCTCCTCAACGAGGGTATCCGTGTCGGCAGGCCGTCGATGTTCATCGCGGAGTCGGGCTGGGGATAGTGAAGGTTTCGTGCGCTGCGCTCGAGAGTTCGTCTGTGGGCCTCCATGGATGGCGTCAGGGGTGGCGGCGGAGGTTGATAGTGCATTGTTGGCGGATGGTGATTGTTGTTTTGATGTGGCGGCACTGGCGGTGGGTGCTGTTGGTGCTGCAACTGGTGCTGGTGATGGTGCATTTGCTTTTGTAGCATTGTTGGTGATTGGGGCGGCGGTGAGGTTTGGTGGTGATAGGGCGGCGTTGACATTGTTGTTGTGGCCGGCGGATGGGACTGTAAATAACAATTAAAGTTGCTGCTCATATGGAAAAAGAAACGAGAAAGGCCTACCTTATCGCCGTCCTGTGCCAGTGGGTTTGGTGTGATGTTCATTCGCGGCATTATGCCGTTCATGCGATGACTGGGCTTGTGGTGCTGGGGGCCGATCACAGAGGGTGTCACGAAATCGGCTTGAATGTGGTCCAGTTGTGGTTTGTCCTCATCTGCGGGTAGAATTTCCGTTTGAAATTAGGTGGACTCGATCAATTCGCGTCTACTTACCCTCTGGCTGGGAGTTTTTCCTGCGCCTCATGCATAGGCACGCCGCCACCGTCGCCAACAGCAGGAGAATACCGCCACCTGCTGCTCCGGCCACAACGGGGTAGATTGAGTTGTCCTCCTCGTTCGTATTTGTCGCTGGTATCACTGAAGGCGTCACCGGTGAGGGAGTTGTAGGCGGTTCTGTGAATGGAAACAGCGTGTTAGATCAAGAAAACGAAACATTACACAGTTGACTTACTTTTGGTCTTTCCCTGGAGAATTGTGCTGAAATCCGAAGCCGCGGAGGCTGTAAACGACTGCAACTTGAATTCGTAGGCAGTTCCGGGCTCGAGCATGTCAATTTTGAACTTCCTCGTATACAACCCGTCCACAGTGGCCTTTAGATATTCGCCGGCTGTCGACGCAGGTCTGTAGTAGGCATAGAACCCATCCACCATGTTGGACCGGTTGGATGCCAAGGTCCAGTGCAACAAAATCGCTGTTTCGGAAATGGCCTCAACCTCTGTCAACACTGGCGGCGGCAAATGCCGCCTAGACGGCTCCAACGCCGAACCGCTTTCCAGGAGGAACTTGCCGGAGCTAGTTCCCTCCTTGTTGTCGTTGTTCGAGTACACGGCGATGATTCGGAACCTATAAAGCCGGTCCGGCTTCAGACCGGACACAGATGATGTAAAGTTTTTCACTCCGTCGTGGTTGCGATCCCGCTTCCCGTACGTGATATCCTCGTTAGTTGTTTGCCAATTTTCGCGAGGCACTGTCTTGGCGACGTCACCAAGCATGCGGTACTGCACCTTGAAGAATTGTATCTGCAGACCGTCGTTCCGCGGCACATTCCACCGCAACATCACCGATTCGTCCGACAGGCGAGTCACGTTCGGTCGACTGGGCGGAATCATGTTGGCTGCGAAATAGAAAACAAAAACTGTCAGTCTTAGGAAAGAATCTCGGGGAAAGAATTAAAAATTCGCTCGTAATGCCAAAGCAAGGAAAGGGGAAACGCAAGCTGAAGGATGTCGACTGGGCGACAGATGAAAACTTCGATGAGAACCGGTCAATTGTGTACGTCGAGCACACGGATGAATGTCCGATATTCAAGGACAAGGCGGTGGAATTGGGCAGTTACTTGCAAGCGCAATTCCCGGAGAAAATAATCCAGCTGGTGAGGAACAGAAATGGCAGACCTGGCGCTTTTCAAATATCATTCTCAAAGACGGCCAGAACATCCGTGCACGATCTGTGGTCGGGCATCGATAAGGGCCCTCCGAGGAGGGAGAAGTTTCCAGCTGACTTCGAAGTGCTGGTGCCAGAGGTGAAGAGGGTGTTGAAGAAGGTTTATATGGCGCCTGCGGTAAGGTTGGACGGTGAACCGAATGACAGCAATAGAAACGTCAGTTAGCTAGTCGTACGTAACTGGCTTTGACAGAATGGGGCGTATAATATATTTGGATTTCATTTGGACAGAATAAAATAATCAATAGATGGTAGCCCTACGGATTTTGCTCTCCGATTGGTTATGCATATTTTTTAAGCCCAGTAAGACCTTTAAAGAGTGACAGACTTATGCAAGCTACTACAACAAAACTAAGAGGCAATCATCCTATCTTCCCTGACTGTACTGACAAGGGACAATTTTTGACAGTACAGGAAAGATGGAGAGAATTATGGGTAGATAGGTACTTGGATTGGTTAACCTCGGACAACTCTGATTCGAATAAGTGATTTGGCCAATCGAATACCACATCAGTCAGATGTGAAAGAACTGTCAAAATGCCTTGAAGTTGAAATTTTGAAAATTGGCCGCGTTCCATTGCCCCTTAAATGACTAGAGACATGTACACCCCATATGCAAAAAATTTACATTTCACCATTTGAGCTTTCACCACTTTTTGTGAAATGTAAATTATTTTTTATATGGAGTTTGACATGCCTCTAGTCATCTAGCGGGCAGTGAAACTCGGCCATTGATTTTCAGTTGTATTTTGTTTTCTTTTACGTACCTAGGTAATACGAATGGGCGCGTTCAAACAACCAGTTGTCGAATAGAATTATTTGGACGCGATGTTAGCTACACAAAAAGTATAGATTAGTGAGTATTAGTACTCAGTCATGAAATACAAGACTAGATTATTTTGTCCCACCCCACCAAAGATGTCAACTTAAAAAACTATAGGCCAGTAAAAACTGAAACAAATCAAGTCAGCCAGCTGTCCGACTTATGTACTAAACTAGAATTGAATTTGGAACGTTGCCTCCGAATTAAAATCTTAAGTTAGTGAATTTTGCTTTCCAACTTTCTCATTTCAAATTATAGGCGTTCTTAAAGAACTTTTGGGCAAATCTATTTGAACTAACGTAGGAATAAAATATAATGACGCGAGATTATAGTTATAAAAAGTAGACTTCAAGGTTTATTCGCGTTCATAGTATAAATCGAACTCAAATAAATCGATCGGTAGCATTAAAAATGACAGAAAAAGAGACAAATTAACAAAATAATGGGTAACGAGCAGTTCTCTCTTGCCTAGAACCAGCTCAGAGAATTTCAACCGGCAAGTTCTAATAAATATATCAAATGCACGAGGTTGAAAGCCGTCTTAAAAGTCAATTGCATATAAAAAAAATGTCGAAAACAAAGAAAATTCGCTGGTCGAACTAGATTCGACTAGATTGGACTGGACTAGATGTAATCTGAACGCAAAAACTAGATTGGTCGGGAACGTCACTTTTCCTACGTCAGCTACACATGCGAACTGTCAACTCAGTACTTAGTCACGAATTTCTTCACTAGATTCGCCGGCTACCCCTCCATTAATGTCAACTGAAACAGCTATTCATATTACCGATCGAAGCTGTCAGACTAACTAAACTAGATACTTGAACGTTGACCGTGACCTCCGATAAACACTTCGTGAAAGTTTACTCGTTTATAAGCAGTTACGTCAAATTTGTGCATGCTATTTGGCGTCTGTTAACTAATTTACGTGTACACATTCGCTTATTAATACTGGGGCCATTTTTTTTTATTATTATAGTCGACATAAAGCCCAATGGGAGATTCCTCTCTCTGTTGCTTAGATTTGATGCATTTTAATTTTTCTATATTCAATGTTAAATTACACGAATGACCATGTTTTTGATTACCGCAAAGAAATAAAAAGGACATGCCTTGGCAAAAGCCAATTTGATAATGAATCCAGCTATCTAAAGAAATATCGCAATTTGCGCTTCCAGTCTTGGGAGGGTGTATAGAGGCTGTATACGCTGCATAACTATACAGGTGCTTAGGCACGTTTACCAAATTATATAACTAGGGCTAAGAATATTATTTAAACATTTCGAATTAACCGTTTGTACTTTTCTCGTTCTTCGAATAAATTCAAACCAAACTGCCGCCACTTTCTGATGTTTTTCGAACTACACACAACCTCTCACCTCCGCCACCTATCAGCCAACATATAAACCAATCACCTCCACAGCCAATCCACAACCCAACAAAATCTCACCACAAAAGAGCGACAGCTCTTCCCCACACACTCGAACTCTCTTAAACTCAGTTTCGAACAACTTTAGCGAAAATTCCAAATCGACAGCGGCGCACCACTCAACTCAATGTTACCCACGCTGGCCGCCGTCAGTTGCTCATTGATAATCGGAGTGAGTGCAATCGTCGCGTGTTGCGCTCCGTTCCGAGTCGAGTGTTCAAAATTACCATCCGCATGTAGTGGTGTCAAGTGCGAATAAAAGTGACAGTTGCATACACATATAAAAAAAAAAGAAATAAATAATTCCCTCTCATCATTAACGCAGAATAACTGCACAAATCCGTTTTTGATTCCATTTTTAATTGGAATATACTCAAAACACTGTCTGTTGAGTGGGTTAATGCAAACGATATGTCTAGTGCGGGCAGTAACACCAGCAAGGGAGCTGCTCCGAACCGGACCACTTCGCCAACGGCGAACACCAGTGGAGGCAGTGTGAATGGTGCCACTGCCGGACTGTCGCTGACTCCTCGCTTCACGAACGAGGAGAAGGCCATCCTGTACAATCTGTTCCACTTGCACGAGGAAGTCATCGACATCAAGTATCGCAAGAAACAAAAGGGCAAGTACTCGGTGCGCGACGCCTGGCAGGAAATAGTCGACGGCTTCAATGGACATCCCAGTGTTGCGACGCAGCGAAACCTCAAGCAGATTCAGAAATTTTGGTTAAATGCCAGGTAAAGAGAAAATCGGTTCCGATGTCCTTGAATTGCAATGGTTTTCCTGGTGGCGGCGGCGGTGGAGTGAGTGCCGTCGACGAGTGGGTTCTTCATTATTCGCTACTTCTAGGAAAAATATGGTAGATCTATTTTTTTTTTATCTCGTTTCTGTATTTCACTTGCGTGTGAGCACCACTCGAAAAATTAAGTGAAATGAAAATGGCGGCAAGGCATTTGAGTTGTGTGTACGAGTGGGACAAAGAGGGATGACTCTACAGAGAGTGACAGCGCAGACGGAGGGGTGCGCCATCTGTATGTGATGTTAATTTGAGGGTTCGGTTACAGTAGGGCCGAGTAAAATGTGGCAAGCGTTTTGATTAGTGGCGTGCACCTGTCGTTTGATAATATAATTTGCTTATTTTGATGCTTGCTGTGGTGGATGATTTTGTTAAAAACAACTGGAATTCAAAGTAGTTTCTGTTGCGATAAATTAGTGAGTGGAGAAGCGGTTTTTTGTAGCGCAGTAAATGCATTCCATCTAGTGTTCTTGTGCGGATAAATCACATAGGAACGTGTGGAGTGTAGTTGCTAGGGAACTAATAAGGAGTTCAGTGAATTTTTGGCGGTTTAAAAGGATATTAAAGGAAATTGAGCACAATTTGTTTTGGCTTTTGTGAATTGTGATAAGTGTTCAAGGATTTCAGTTGAATGTACCTTAAACTTAACCATGCAATTCCAACTTGAAAGAACAAAGTTCGTGACGATAGTCAGAGGCAACAAATAATACCAATTGTGGACACAATAATTATTGTTGTGTGTTCGTATACCTAAGTGGAACACAAAGTCATTGCAGGAGTTTCCAAGTACACTACTCAACATCTGTTTTTTTCAGTGATGTGGTAATAGGTACATGAGGGAATTCGTCTTTAGGTCGATAACGCATTCGGACGCATTAGTCAAACCTGGTTTCCAAGTTGGGAAGGGAACGAAATTTGACTAAATTTGAATAATGTGTTTAAATGCAGTCTCGTTAGGAAACAGCCCTTTTGTTTTGTTTGCCAAATAAACATCATTTCATGAGCGAATAGCGCATCTGAGAAGTTATTTTGTCACAGGTTTTATATTTCAAGAACAATTCGACCGTTTTTCTCGTTGTAATTTCAAAATGTTCACTCGAATGACAGACGTTTTCAATCTATTGTGCACAGGAACGAAAAGCCCTTGCATAAGACAACATATCCAACAAAAGTGCTTGCGATAGATAAGTAAAGTGGAAGAACAGTCCACGATGGATATAAGAAACACTAAAATAAGAACACCTCGGATATAAGAAACAATTTTTTGAATCTAAAGGTTTCTTTGATATATCAGTCGTGGACTGAACAACCTACTAATGGAAATGAGGAGCGACATCCACGTAGGAAAATATAAATTGGTTTTAATAGATCAATCTTTATTCTCTGCATCACTATAGACACCGACTTGAGCCGTGGGGCACATTGTGTCAGGCTATTTCCACTTTAGAAACTTGACGGTTGTTTTTTCCTTCCAAATGATTCTTTTGAAAAGAGTTTTTGGTTATAAAAATTATTTAATCGTTCAAAGTTTTCATAGAGGCGTTATGTGTTCATATTAGATTCATGCATTCTCTGGAGATCCTAGTTTTTGAACAGAACTACCTCGTTAACGAAACACCTACCCAAACGAACACGAAGTAGAACTTTTGTGAGACAGCAACAACAATAGAAGGAACCTTCTGGAAATTCAAAGTGTTTGCAATAGAAAACTTGAATAAGTGGATGAGGGTTGGAACAATGTCCTTATTTTCATTTACAGTTGTTCTGATTTCATCCACATCAGCAGGCGACAGCTTAAGTTTTGTTCACTGATCACTATTCTCCTCAAAGGAACTATATTTCCGCCTTTTCGAAGATTATTTTGTGGAAAACGTTTTAGAATAATGAAGCAGATGTCGTTAATATGGAGTGGAAACATTATAAGAAGCACTTTCTATGGCTTCACTTCCATACGCCGCATATTGACCAGATTTCAAAGGCCGTTCATACTAGTTCAGCGCTCAGATTTAATCGCGCGCCATGAGCTTTTCATAAGTCCAATTGAAATAACCTCATCGACCCATTTTTGATCGCGGGCGCTAGTGTGTTCTGTTCGATTGGACTGGTTTGCAATTGTCCTTAGAATGAAATTTTATTCTGCACACGCCGCTCACTTTTAGTAACAACATCTCAGGTAGTCTGGGGTTAGGCGGTCTCACCTATCATTGAAGAATCTTTTGGGGTTAAAAGATGGCAGAGCGGGTAGTAATTTTATTTTTACTGCACTGCATTTTGTAAGCATCACAGAAAAGACCTCACAGACTTTGTGACCAGATCTACCTTCGGATTGTGATAGTTTCTTGTCTGTGCTTAGTTACAGCCTTCTGTCGCTTTCACAAACAAATGCCAAGTAGGATCCAAGGTATATTTGCTCTAACCATGGATTAATCCTCGAGAGTCTTTATAAGAAAGAGGAATTTTGTGAAAGGCTTTGTCCGTTTAGGAAGCAGTGTCAGGCCACATACAAAGCACATCAGACACGTTTCTTCCAACTGCGAAATGAAGTTCAAATGTAGTTTTATAAAGGCATCTAGTACTAGGCACTGAAAAGTGCTCCATATATTTGTTACTGCAGCGAGAAAGAGCCATATTTTCCAACTACCATTGTAACAGTGTCGTTTTTCAGAAACCACAGAGAAAAAAACAAAACTTATAAATCTTCTGTAACCTCCAGTAGAACCAAACGATGCGAACGAAACTACCTCCCTATTTCGCACAATTTTTTTTAGCTCCTTCATTAAAACTCACTTTCTGTCTCCTTTCAGACTACGCAAACAGTACCCGTTCCAACCGGGGCCTTCGAAAAAAGAACGCGCCTCCAACAACGCCAATGTTGCCGCAGTAGTTGCTGCTGCACAACAGGCTGTCATCACTGTGCCGGCACCGATCAAGTGTGAGCCCGAGTACGCTCTGGCTGGCAGCGACACTCCCGACACCACACACAATGATGACTACGAAGAAATCGAACTGCACGCGACAACAGTGAATGATCCGCTTACCGTGACTTCTATGGACGACTCAACAGACGGTCAACAAATACAGCAGCAGCAACAAATACAAATCACCCAACAGCAATCACAACAGCAGCAACAGCAACAACAGCAACAGCAACAACAACAGCAACAGCACCAGCAGCAGCAACAACAACAGGCAACTATTCAAGCTCAACAAATCAATGTCGACCAGATCAGCGCCGAGAAGCTCACCCTCAACGATTTGCTGCACTTTAAGAATGCTCGTCCGCGCGAAGAGATAATCTTACAGATCAAACACGCGGACGGAGGACCTATTACCCTTCCATCGCCAACGCGCATCACCATCCCACAACAGCAGACAACAACCTACAATCAAATTATCGGCGAAATTAAGCCCCAGCCCCAAACGCAGCACATCCAAGTGCAACAATATCAGACGCAACAAGTTCAACACCAAACTACCCAACAATTGGCACAGCATCAGCTTCAGCAGCAATACAATGCGGCGAATCCGACATATTGTACTTACACCACCCAGCACTTGCCGCAGGTTTCAACTCCGTCGAGCATTGCCCAAGCCAGTTCGACGGCCAATGCGACCAGCTATGTGGTCACCGAGTCCTTCGATGACAAAATCAACTATTTCAAGTTGAAAGAGGCTGAACTGCGCTACAAGGAGATTCAGCTGCAATTGGAGCAGAAGCGAATCGATTTGTCGCGAATGCAGGAGGAGCTGAAGCACCAGAAGGAGATGCATCGGTTGCAGGTGGACGAAATGAGAATCAAGATTAGAATTTTAAGTGAAGAGGAGAAACGTTTAAAAAATAAAGAGAATAGATTAGAGAGTTAATTTTTAAGAAGAGAACGGTTTTTTTTTAATTAGCTTTTTTCAGGATGAAATTGGATTGTTGAGGATGATTTGCAATGTTTTCAGGAGACGTTCTTTTGGGGAAAGGTTTAGAAATGAGGCCGGGGGTATGGTACTTTTATTTTTGATGTGATCAAAATGATCTTGAAAATGGAAACGGAATGATTGCTCGTTCGTCGAAGAAGGTAAACTTGATAGAATCCCAAACCTGGAGTAGTGTTCTGCATATACACGCAGACGTTTCTGTTTTACTGAAAAAGCAAATCTTTCGGGTACGGCTGACCAGCATCTGGAGAGGTGATGTGGGTAGGTGGCCCAAGACTTCGTTTCTTTAGTCACATGTTCACTGAGCCTTATCTTGAATATGAAAATCTATTGGTTCTTACGACAGGTGAGTTTTGAATCACTACGCTGTTAGCCGACGAGAAACGAGCGGCAATATAGAACAAACGTTGACGATCGTCGTTTGGTTTGTTCTTTCAAGATCTAAAAGCAACAGAGTGGCGAGCTGAAACCTAAATTTAATCGTACATGTCCTTAAAAAAGAGTTTAACGTCCTTGGTGTGGTCTCTGATCTCTGGTCTGAGTTTCTCGGAGCAACTCTGCACATGTGGGGTGAACTACAATGACGGAGCTGTGCGCAGCTTTCGTTTACAGTGCCGGGTCTATTAACTTAGCTCAAAAGATGAAATTGCGATGATCTACACTCCCACTCCTCTAGAGGAATACAGGATTTCGTGTAGAAGTAATGCTTGCACAAGAGACATGGGATCTTTGCAAACTCTATTCAGGCGAACATTGGCAGGGATTGGGTTTGGTTCTAGCACATATAGCTCACAGAGCCGCATTTTAATGGTAGTAGAGAGGACTACGGACACGCATGTCCCATCTAAAAGATTAAACAAACAACTTGCACTCACCCATTTTATGCTTCCTCTTGCCCTTGTTCTTGTTGCCATTGTGCTCGTGGTTGGGTTTTGTTGGAAAGTTTCCCAGCGGAGTAGATCCCGGTTCGCCTTGGACTGACTTCGGCAGCACTTGCAGCAGATTGCTTTCGCTTACCTGTGAACAAAACAAAATTCTTACTCCACACCGGTAGGCCACCTTCAGTCAGCCAACACTCACCTCCCCAACTTCGTTCTTGGCGAAGCATTGCACAATTCCAGCGTGTCGCTTTTGGACGCGCTTAATCACCAACCGCCTGCCCTCGTGATACGTCTCATTATCCAGTGAAGTGTCCTCGCCATTGATCAGCCAGTATATATCCGGAATGGGATTGCCCGTCGCCGAACAATCGAGTTCCAGAGGGGCCTCCTCATTTGTCAGTGTCGCCGCCGGGCCACGCAGTATCTCTGGCCGCTCCAGTACGCGCAACTTTATTATTTGCACCAGCACTGGTGAGATTCCATTGTCCAGCCGACACACATAGGTGCCCCTGTCCTCTGGTGCCACATTTGTTATCTGCAGTCCATACGGCAGGGTTCGTGTGCGGTTGTTTTCAATATTCAGCAGATCGGGGCTGCTCCATACCGCCGCTGGCGGTGGACTACCCACGCCTGGACATTCCAGCACGATGGTCTCCCCCGGCTTCGCTGTCACGTTGTTTCCCGGTGGAATGAGAAAGTTCGGCGGGGTACGTTCGGTGTAATCGATGCGTACGTCGATGCGCTGTGGCAACTGCACTTCGATTCCGGTGATCGCATTCATCGCGGAGCAAGTGTAATTGCCTGAATCCTTGGCCGACACCGAACTCAGAACCAGAGCTCCCGACGAGGGAAGTGTCTCGGCTTGGGGAACCTTGATGCCGTTGCGATAGAAACTCCAAACCGCTGGCGGATTCGATGTGACTGTGCCGCATCGGATGAGAATGCAGTTCCGCGGAGCAAGACTCCATCGGACAGCGTTGCGCGAATACCCGTTGGCGTTGTCTACACTGATCGATGCGAGTGTCAGGCGCGCCATCACCGAAGCTATCTTCGCAGATCCAAACCACGCTACACACTGGTACTCGCCCAGCGTATCGGGGCTCACATAGACGCGAAGTTTCGACACACGTTCCTCGTTGGACACATTGTCGTCTGTCTTATCCTGAAACGAGTCGGCGGGGTGCAAATTTGAATGCCGGAACCGCCACTCTACGCGTTCGGGCACCAGATTTAGTTCGCACTCGAACAGCACCTCGTCGCCCTTTGGTGCGACGATCGACTCTGGCGATCGCACCATGTGAACTCCAAGCGATGTCGGCTGCTGTGATGTCATCATACTGGAGCTGCTTGTCAGTGTTGTCCCCTGCATAAGCAACAGCAGAACGATGGCTAAGAGGTGGCAATGTGTGGCATTCAACATGGCGGCGCGTCTAGATTTCTGAAATGAAAAAAGAGAACAACTGAGATGAGAAGGCGAATGGCAATCGGGTTTTTTATTGTTTTATTCAGCGGGCCAGGTGAAGCCTTAATTTATTGATGGACACTTTTTCCATCCCAGAGAGCAAGATCGATAAATGCCGCTCATTCTCATAAAATTTTGATGGCGGAGATCGCGAGTTAATAGCTACATGCACGACGCGAAGTACACAACGAAAGGGAGATGGGCATTCCACTGCAACGAATGCCATAAATCAAAGGGAGACCCTTGGTCGGTCTGGATTAATGAATTCATATTTTTTTTATGATCTTTTGTCGCGCGGATTTTCTGAGTTGTTCCCTTTGAAAATGTCCTTGATATCGTTTGTTTTAATATGCGACTGTGGCAAGAAAGCCAGGTGCGCAAGCCGACTAAAGAATGGACGTGGAGACAGGTTTATATGATTGGAGGCTGTAGGATGTGTGCAATTGTGTATGGTGAGGAAGAATGCGGTGAATTTGGGGTAGCAACTATAATGACTTGATGGCATTTTGGGCCGTTCTGTCAGCATGGGAACTGCATAAAGTCACTTCTAGATTTATGCCATAGAAAAATAATAAGATCCGTATTCTATGGGACAATTGTTTGTTGCTAATTAAAGTCCACAAGGGAACGCGTTCAACAACAAGTTGTCAACGATATCGATTATTATTGGAACAGGTACTACTTGGTCTATTCGGTCAAACTCAAAAAAATTGAGCGAGGCACTCTCAGAAAGCGGGAAACATACCTTAAACTTCAAAGTACTTATAAACTTCGAGGTTCGAGCTACTTTGAGCCACTGGGGACGGTCAAGTAGTATCCAGTTTATGTGGTATTCGATAGGGCTTCTTCAGATTCGCTTTCAAATTTTAGATTTTGCGTATATATTCGAACATAAAAACATTACTTGCTCTTTTTTTGTTTTGTTGATATTCGTGCGATTGCTATATGTGTAGCCTTTGACACTTTTCTAAGCGTTTCCATTCACTGCTTAAATTTTATATTAAATCATTTTAAATCTGCCCCCAGATTGATTTGAAAACATTTGCACATAATAACAAAAATAGGTCCACCCAATGCAGTGTCTTTCTTTGCAGTTGAACAATTTCACGAAAACATAAACAAAGTCCACTAGTTGTCAAACTCAAAAGCACTTGTATAGGTAAATCTGAAGCAACTCTGAAAAAAATCCAGATTTGCAAAAGTTCTCTGAAATCGGAAAAAGATTGATTTTTTTCGTACCAAACGAACATAAAAAGTGATCTAGACCAAAAAAGTGTTCTGAGAGCGCCCAATTGCATTCCACATTAGTAAGTCTGACAGCTGTCTGACTAGATGTGTCTCGGGTTTGATTGGCTGAAATAGGTCATATGAGCAGCTGTTTCAGTTGACGTTAATGGAGGGGTAGCCGACGAATCTAGTTAAGAAATTAATGACTGAGTATTAATTTGATACTTCGCATATGTGGCCAACGTAGTAAAAGTGACGGTCCGACCAATCTAGTGTTTGCGTTCAGGTTACACCTTATCCAGCCAATCTAGTCGACTTAAGTTAACTAGATTGTTGAATGTTCCCACTTACTTCTTTGACATCCACGGCTCAACCAAATGTGCAATCGTAACTAACTTCAAGTATAAGTGGTGGCCATCATTCTTTTTGATATTCATTTTTTCTCTTTCTCTCTTTCGCCTGTCACTTTTTTTTTGCAAAAAAAACATGCAAACGTCTTAGAACAGATACCTACATCTCTTTAAACGCGAACACATTCCAAACTGTCTAAATTGTGAACCCGACACTGGACCCAAAAAGTATCGTCTGGTACACCGACGGATCCAAAATGGATTCCGGAGTTTGAGCTGGTGTTTTTGGACGCAACACTAAAATCTCGATATCCCATGGGAATGTGTCCCACGGGTTTTCAAGTGGGAATCTAAATTCCAAAGAAAGGTATTAAAGGCGTCATTATACAAATCTTCTCCGACAGTCAAGCAGCTGTGCAAACTCTAAAGTTCAATACAATGGACTCTAACAGTAAAGTGATGCCACGATTCCCTACAAACCCCACCCAAACACAACGAAGAAAAACTTGGGTTATGGGTACCTGGTCATCACGCACAAATTCTGTAACGATTATCGTCGAAAAAATACCCCTCCAAAACGACCTCCAAAAATTACGAGTGTAAGTGCGAAATCCTGTTCATTTTTCGAAAAATTGAATGAAAGCTGACGATAGTCAAAAAATTCGGAAAGAATATAACTTTTAAAGGTCATCAAAATTTCAAAAACTCTAACGTCTAGATGGTTATTGTTATACGGAATCTGTGTACAAACTGGCCAGGGCTGGTTCCGAATCCGTTCTTGGACCAGAACCGTACTGCAGAGTCAATTGGGATACTGCTATGTACCTTAAATTAATGAATGGGAAAATCAACTTCGTTTTAACCACTGGTAAAATGTCCCTGGTCTGGGACAATCCTAAAGATTAATCAAGCCTTATTCATATAAGGAAGTCCTTAGGCTCAGTAAGGATAATATAGGGTGATTTTTTAGCTGGTTTGGTTTTGGCAACACTGGTTTTGACAGCTGACGTGTGTTTAGTACCTTGTGTCACTGTCAAACAGCTTCAGTTTGGTTTGCAATTTAACCATGGATCGTCTTACAAATGAACAACGCTTGCAAATTATTGAATTTTACTATCAAAATTCGTGCTCGGTTCGAAATGTTCATCGCGCGCTGCTTCCATTTTATGATCGGCATTCTCGACCTTCTGAGCAGTCTATTCGGAAGATTGTGACCAAATTTCGCACCAAATTTACTTTGTTGGACATTAAACCACCAACACGTTTACGTACTGTGCGTAGTGAAGAAAATATTGCGGCCGTATCAGCTAGTGTGACAGAAGACCGCGAAATGTCGATTCGGCGCCGTTCCCAGCAGCACTACGTGGAAAATTTTGCGGAAGGATTTGGGCGTAAAGCCTTTTAAGATACAGCTGGTGCAAGAACTAAAGCCAGCCGACCTACCACAACGCCGAATTTTTGGTGAATGGGCTCTTGGAAAGCTGGCCGAGGATCCGCTTTTTTATCGAAAAATTGTGTTCAGCGATGAGGCTCATTTTTGGTTGAATGGGTACGTAAATAAGCAAAATTGCCGCATTTGGAGTGAAGATCAGCCAGAAGCATTGCAACAGCTACCAATGCATCCCGAAAAAGCCAATGTTTGGTGCGGTTTATGGGCCGGCGGCATTATTGGGCCATATTTCTTCAAAGATGATGCGAATCGCAGCGTTACTGTCAATGGTGAACGCTACCGAGCGATGATAACAAACTTTTTTTTGCCCGAAATGGAAGTTCTTGACTTGCATGATATGTGGTTTCAACAAGACGGTGCCACATGCCACACAGCACGCGAAACAATGGCGCAATTGCGAGGCGAGTTTGGTGAACAGTTAATTTTACGTTTCGGGCCGGTCAATTGGCCGCCTAGATCGTGCGATTTGACACCATTAGATTATTTTTTGTGGGGGTATGCCAAGGCTAATGTGTATAGGGACAAGCCCGCTTCGATTGACGCACTGGAAGCCAACATCCATGCATTCATTCGTGAGATACCGGCCGATATGTGTGAAAGAGTATGCCAAAATTGGACTCAGCGGATGGGCTACCTGAGACGCAGCCGCGGTCAACATTTGCATGAAATTATCTTTAAACATTAAATTGCAAGGTTCAAACTATCGATTCAAATAAATATTTCATTCATTTTTTCGAATTTTTTGTGTTTTTTTTTAAAAAAAAGTTCTAAACCTCTTAAAAAATCACCCTTTAAAAGCAAGGTGATGGGCGTCCTCACAGGCCGTTGTGGCTAAAGATACACTCAAAAAATAGTTAGTATAAAAATACAAATGAGATCTTTGTAAAAATACGAACAGAGAGCATTTGGAGAATGCACAAATGTTTTGGCAAAATTCTAAAAATTATTGGATTCGTAGACTTTGTAGATTTAACGAATTTTTACATTTTACGAATGCATTTGTCGTATTTATTAATGTTTGTTTGTAGTTATATATAATATTTTTTCTTTCGTTCGTACATTCGACAAACAGCTACATGTAATTTGTACAAAGGCGTTCGTCTGCTGAAAATTACAAACGGTTTCGTAAAATGTAACAACTATTTCGTGAATATAACGATTTTTTTTTTGGGTGTACCACCTCAACAAAATCAATCTGTGTCCAGAGACAGAAGATAGGTTCTGTCTGGAGGATGCCGAATCCTCTGAACACAACTTCTGTGACTACCCGGATTTGTATTGGCTAGGAAATCGCGTCCTTAACAGGGGGGCTCGCACACCACCAGATCTAATGAACTCTGCTACTAAGGACTTATTGGCCTTCATTAGGGAGGTCACTCGTATCTTAGATTAACCTCTCCCCATTGATACAACAGATCTTTTAGGCCGCAGTGTAAGCCAACAGGGCAATGGGATTATGGAAAAAAAAAATTAATATTTGTTAAATAACAACCTGGAATAGGAACTCTTTCCTTTGGTAAATTTTAGATTTAAGCAGCGAATATAGCTGACAGCTCAGACCAAAAACTAACTCACTTAGGGTGGCACTTCTTTAATAATATACCCTGCGTGGAATCATGAATAAGCTGTACATTTATTTAGAGGTTGACTTCAAATACTTGTAGTCAGTTATGTTCATGCAGTGAACAAGAAAGAACAAGTGACAAGTAACTTTAAACACCATTGCCTTCAGCCAGTTGTGCGCAAGGCAGTCAATTTCAATTCGCATCAAAACTTGCGTTGATAAACTCTTTTCTTGCTCTGCATATCCCTCACATTGGGCCTGTTCCTTTACTTTTGTAGTAAGAATGGAAAAGATTGTCAAAATGGCAGTGGTGGCGATAAATTCTCTCACAGAGAGGGGCACTTACGAAAAAGTTAGGATGTAGTAGTGCTATATTTGTGCGAACTTACACGCTGCAGAGGCTGAGGCACTCTACCGTACTGCAGGCATAAGCACACGAATGTCAAGCGCAACTAAAACCAAACCAACGAGGGGACGGGTCCTGGGTTACGCAGAGTGTTTAGGAAACAAAAATTAATCGCTGACAACTTGGGTTCTGGGTTATTTAATGCTTAGTCGTTTCTTGGAGGTGGAACAGAGGCTGAGGTGCTCTACCGTGCTGTTCACTTCGCAAGTTCAACTGCTTTATTCAAAATATTTCTTTCCTTATATACTAGTTTTACAAAGCTTTTAGTTTGTTTACTAATGATCGGCTAAGAGTGAGCTTTCAGAGCTTTATTTATTTTATTCACAGCATTGCCAGATCTTACAAAATTAAAATTAAATATAAAATAAGGTATTGCCAGAAGGGCTTAATTTCGGGTTTAATATTTTTTCTATTGTTTTAAGTTTACGGTGCTTAGGTGCCTGCTACAAGGAAAGTTAGGGAACGTTTTTTTAAAAAAAAAGTGGTACGAAAAGTCGTTAAAATATCATATAGCTCCAATAATTTGCTAATTTATGTACAAAATTAGTTGATTCATCTATCTAGCGATGAAAGTGATTCGGAATTAATCGAACTACTTCATGAATCCGAGTATATGGAAGAGTTTGTACTGATTGAACTACAAGCATTCGAGAAGAGAAAAAATTACGTGGAGAAGGTTATCCTTCCTCACTCCTTACAGAGAGGAAGAATTTCAATTTAATTTTTCCGCCTGTTGATACCTACCTACTCTTTTTAATACGCAAGAAATCAAAACCATAGACAAACCATACTGAGACCCCCAACTCACAATCCTCTTGCCGCTGTCCCCCTCAGTTTTTTTTTTTCAAATTCGCCGTTTTGTTTTCCAATCGGTGTTATGTCAATTAGGAATCCGTGTGACATGCAAAAACATACAATAAAATCCAAACATAAATGCTGCCAACCGTGGCAACCGTGGGGAGATGTGAAAGAGTTCACGAATACCACATTTTTACATTACTGAATGAATTGGTTAGTTATTATAATTAATTTGATTTGTTTGGTTAATTAAACTACCGAAAATAGATGTTCTATATACGAGAAACATATTAGGACAAACATGGTTGTGTATTTTCCGCTTTTGGATATCATTAACTTCGATTTCGTGTTTAAATTTTTCTTAAATAATATAGAAAATTTGCTCAAAATGTTTTTATTTTTCCTCAACTAATCTACATTGTTAATTTTTCATGAGTATTTTAAGCAAATGTACACTTATTTCTAAAAAAAAAAATCTATTCCCACGTAACAAATAATTTCAAATTTAACGGATAAAATTCTATGAACTCTGCCAGCAACTTTGCCCAAAGTAGAAGTGGATCATATTTTCTGGGAGTGTGTTGGTGAGCCGGAATTTTTGAAGTTTCGTGACATTTGTCAATACAAATTTCTATGTAACAATACTAGCGCACTAAATCGTGACCACTCCGTAAAAATATAGCTTGTAGGCTAAGTAACGGGAAATCGGCCGAAGTTGGTGGTCTCAGTATTGTCTCTGATCAAAACAAATGCACTCATTTATGTCAAATAGAGCAACAGATTTCAAATCAGCTGTTAATTATAATCAGCTGTGACTGATAGCTTCTTCAATTCTTACACCAAGAAATTTGTTGAGTAAGAATTCTCTCGGCATTGAGTAAAAAATCTTAAGAATTAGTAAAAATTCGGAAAATTTAAAAGTAAAGGAACAGACCTATTATGTCCCTTGACTCACACAAGTCATAAGCTTGATAAAACGGCTTCCATCGATCGCAAGATCTGTTTATCAGTCTGGCAAGTCACCTTGTAAATATTAGTGAGTGCAAACCAGTCTCAACTGAAACCTTGTATGATAAACTTATCTAAGAGGTTGCTTACTCACTCCACATCATCCCACGAGCTAATCCTTATACCGTCAGTTTTTTTTTTCTACTTGTTCTTGTTATCTTTCCAGCCCGCACAAACCATTGCACTTACGAGTATGCGATGCTTATCAGAATGAGAAAGAAACGTAGTATATTCTGCATTCCATTGGCTACTTTAAACATTTACGACAGTCATATTAAAAAAAAAAACCCATAAGGCCAGGACGACTTTTCTGTTCCACCAAGAGTAACCTGCTGTTCCTCCACCGCATGTGACCAACGAAAAACAAGACCGAATAGGAACAGGTTCAACCTCCGAGATATCGATTTTTTATTTCTCCTTCATATATCGCGTTCGCTTCATTGTTTTTCTGTCCAGGCCCAGACCGAAAGTGCGCACTGTGTAACCCGATAGCCCGCAAATTGCGCATGCGCAAAATCTGCGTGTGATTTAGCGATGAATGCGATCGCTGGTGGTGGTTGTTGTTAAGGATTTCGTTTTTTTTTTTTTTTTTTGTTTTCATTTTCTCTTGTGTCCAGGGCATGCAGTAAAAATTAATTTTCCTCGTTGTCCATCCATCCGTCCATCTGAATCTAAACTAAGGAATTTTAAGTTTTTGTTTTTGTTCGTTTTGCGTCTTTTCGGGCAGGACTTGGATTTTTGTGTGTGTGCTGCGCGAAACGAGAAACGAAAAATTCATTTTTGATCAAACGAAACGGACAGGCGTCTGGCCAGCCAAAAGGAGATGTAGCTGTAGCTGTAGGGTGTAGCAGTAAGGTTTCTTAATTGAACGTGCGTAGGTATATAGGATATGGGTTTACATTATGTCATGTAGGTACATGTGCACATCATTTTTGTGGAACGAATAGTGTTAGTTTGAGATAAGTGCCAGTATTTTTCTTACGAGGAACAACTTTGAAATTAGTTTCAGTTTATGAAAAGGCAAATTTTAGACGAGCTTGAGGGCTGTTTTCAACAGAGACTTTGGCTAGTTAAGGTCCATTTCCGGCAACTTTGCCTTGCCATTCATCCAGAAATGCGCCTCGTCGCTAAAGATGATTGCACGATCAAAATTGGGGTTCTAAAACACAACAAACGGCGTTTTCTATATATTGTCCTTAACTTTGAACTCCTGTTTCAGTTGGATCTTGAACGCGAGTAGGCCCAAGTTTTGACTCAAAATTCCCCAAGTTGAAATCTGCGGAAGGCGGACTTCTTGTGCACGGTGAGTAGTTGACCGACTCAGATTCTCCTGCACACTTCCACGGACCGCGGCAATGTTCTTGGCCGATTTGGTTATTCTTTGGCGTATGGCTGTTGACTGATTGTCTATACCAAACCGGTTTTGGCCACCAAACGTTGGAGAGTCGACTTTGAAGGGCCACCACGTCTGCTCTTAAATGGGCGCAATGTTTGCACTGATAAATATTTATTTTGCCAATAAAGTTTTATGATTTGGACGTGCTGCTCAATCGTGTAACTTGCCATCGTCATTTGGCTGAATAATATAAACACTAGATTAGATAGACGCCAGAAGAAAAAAACATGGCCGCCACAGGCTGCCAACATCGCCCCGCCACAATTGAAAAACTCTTTATATGAAGGGTCTTTCATTATACTACGTTTCCACTGGACACTAATCGCGAGATTTAGGGCAAGAAAATAAAAATAAATACTGAGGTGTTTCCAGTTCCACCAAAAAAACAAGATTAATTTGACGTTTCACCAGATGTCATCAACTACTGTCAAATCGAACAAGCTAAAATTGTGATAATTGAATAAAAATTAACAAATTCAAAAGTTTAACGTAATTAAACATGAGTTCCAGAAATCTTAAGATATTATTGCCCTGCAAAATTAGTTCTACAAAATACAACGAAAATTTTAATGTTTGCATTGGCTAGGAGAAGTCTCTCAAAAAGAAATTCGTTTTTTTTTGTGACACAATTTCAAATACAGTTCTGTTTGCTTTGTATTTTTCGACATCTCGAGCTGTGAAAAGTGTTTTCACCAACCGGACTGTACATGCAAACCTAGTTGATAATCGAGATTTATTTCTAATCTCCCTTTTCATGAGATTAACTTTTGTATGACAAATCCCGAGATTTATGCGGGATTTACAGACATTTTTCTAAATCTCGCAGTTAATCTCTGGTGGAAACGTAGTATTAGCGACTTGACAACTTCAAACTTTCAGTGGGAACGCACCCTTAAACTGATTACAGAACTGTCAATGTCAAAATATTCTGAAAAATCAACATTTTCATCATGGTGAAGTACACGAAGGAAGAACTTTTACAAATAATAATTAAAATTTACTACCGAAATTTCGAGTCGGTGGTGGCGACTTTAAGAAGAATTTCATCGCAGAATCATCTTCAGCGATGAGCGCATGTTTGGTTAAACAGCTTCGTCAATAAGCAAAAAATGCGTTCCTGGACAGGTGCGAACCATCATGTGCTTCGTGAAACAGCACTCCATCCACAAAAAGTAAATTTTTGGTGCGGTATTCATGCCGGTGGCGTCATTGGGCCGTTTTTTTCGTCGAAAAAAATTAACGTCACGTTATGGTAAAAGGTATTCGCTACAGAGACATGTTGGAACGTTATTTTTTTGAGCAATTGCATGAATTGGTCATCAGTGATGTGTGGTTCCAACAAGACGGTGCCACAAGCCACACAGCGGGTGCAACAATCGAGTTATTGAAGTCTCAGTTCGGTAAACGTGTTATCTCGAGAAACGGACCCGTCCTTTGGCCGCGGAGATCGTGTGATTTAACTACTCTAGACTTTTTTTTGGTCTATTCCAACAAGTCGGCGACGTTAGAGGAGCTCAGAGCCAATACTGAACGAGATATAGCGGCCGCATCTGTCGAATTGTGCTGCCGGGTCATCGAAAAACGGGTTCAAAGTATCGACCGCTGTATACGTTCCCGTGGTGGGCATATGAACTAAGTCGAATTCCATTCATAAATGTTTTGATAGCAATTCAAGCCAATTTAAAAAATAAGTTATCAAGTCCTTAATGAAAGACCATTTATCAGTGTTGCCGGAGAAAAATGTTATAAAGTAGTACTGCAGCCAAAAAAGGGGAGTATTGTGAAAAAAATAGTTGTACAGGAATTTTTTAGTCTGCAAAATTGACCAAACCACAATCGCAAATAACAATAAAATAAATACCGAACTGACAGATGAAAATTGCATGAAGCCAACGAAAATCAAAAACAAAATAGAAAGAGGGAAATTCCCTTTTTGACGACAGTTTGGAAGATAAAAGTTCTACCATATTTGCATTAAATTTGAAGTGAATTAAATTTATTAAGGTTGAAAAAATTACACTTTGCTGCAAGTGTTAGATATTTTAGGTCTTTAAAAAATAAAGGAGTACGAATGTGAATGGAGGAGTACGGAGGTGTTGAAAGTAGTACAATACTCCTATGGGAGTACTTTCGGCAACACTGCCCTTTATGTACAAATTCAACTTGCGTAGGTATGTTTTGCGATCGCTAAGCTCGAAAAGTATTTGGGTCGATTGAGTTGACATTTTAAAACAATATTGCACTCGAATGCGTGCGCTACAGAAAAACAAAATTAAGTTTAGAAAGGAGCGTGGCATCTCCTATACAAAGAATAAAATAAAAACATTGAAAAGGATATTTTTCGACACTCGTGAGAGTGGAAGCTCAAGTTGAAAAGTTGGGGACATTGATGTGCATTGGAGAAAACACTTTAGCCTTCGGGAAAAGTGGAAGGGATTGTAAAAAAATAGGCTTTCTGTAAAACAAATTAGGCGCGGCAACGCTCGCTGTATACCCTACCCTACCGTTGAAAATAAATTATTTCCTTTCTTTAAAAGCAAATGATTATAGTTGGTAACCGATGAAAGGTCTTTTGTCTTTCTTCCTTGACCGATATAGAGGCGGCGTTCGGATATTTAGTTCATGCAGTAGGAACGTCAAATCTATTTACCGGGACTAGGTATAGGAACGAACGCGTCAACTTGATGTCAACTTATTGGCTGTCAACTGTTCCAAGTTATCCAGTTCCGTCTTAAAAGCGACATAAGCATAGGCTTGCCGAAGGGAACCTCCCAAGAATTTCTACAAGAATCTACTCGCCATGTTTAGATGGGGAAACCCATTTCCATGGTTTGCACAACGAAGCCTCAGACGGACTTAGCAAAATAGAAAAATATGTCTTAAAAGTGTACAAGCTACTGCCCTGCCGACCACCCTAACCTATCTGTAGGAGGACCGCTGAACATGCAACCTGACCACCATTAACAATGCTAAGCTGATACATGCAAATCCCATACAAGCTTCGCAAGTTTGACAACAACTCGTCACAAATTCAAACCTGAACATGCTACTAGGTAAAGCCGAATAAAACTCGCACTCGCTGGCTTTGTTTAGCCAATAATTTTGTGTTCTTCCAGAACCTCCGCTCAGTCTCTCCACACCATTGCAAAACTAAGACCACCCCGAACATTGGATGAAAAATTGGTACTGCCCATCCACCCACAACGCTCATGACCGGATAAAATCGTCAATTCCATAGCGGAACATCCCACCATACGGACACATCCACGCATGCAGCACAGAGCCCTGCTTCTAGCCCATCTCTAACACACGTTCATTGAATCTAATTGCGGCACATGAACCCATGACCAAAGAACCAGAACCAGATCTCTGGCAAGAGTCTGCGCAAAAAGCCGATGCTATCGGCAAACCACATTCCAAAGAATCGATCGCAATGGTGCTGCGGTATAAAGAAAAGTTCTCACTACTAAGCCCCCCGCCCTCCCAATTCTTACCGCTCTGCAGATGATGATTCCACTTCTCTAATGCTGTACTTTGAAGAACCTTCTTTCGGTTTGTGTGTGACCTCCAAACGCACTTTACGGAATCACAGATTAAGTAAAATCTAGGAAATACCCGGCCACACGTTCAGCTCAGAGCACTTTGTCAGCGAACCTTCTATTGCACACTGGGGTACTGTAGGTAAGTGTTGACTTCCCTTTGGTCGAGTGTTTTGGGTTCAAATTTTGTTTGGCTTAGAAATGCACGCGGTGCAGGTACCGCGCGCCGTTTAGTATCTTGTATCTACGAATTACAAGAGCAATGGTATACGCAGGTAGTTCATGCACCGATCGACAGAATGAGATAAAGAAGAAGAAGAAGAAACCGGAGGAGAAGAAAAGCAGGAGGAAGAGAAACATAAAGCGAAGGGAATACACATGCCAATTGTATGATGAAGAATGCTGTACAATGCACGTTGAAGTGGACGATGATGCTGCATTCCTGCATCAGAAACAGAATCAGAATCTCCTGCCAGAGAAAGGGACCTGCTTCAGTCGTTGTCGCTGGGACAATATAAGAATAAGATGCGAAGTTACTCAACGGACGGTGATATGTGCTGTTGCCATTGGGAATCAGGAGGATAAAACAACAACAAAAAAACTGTTGAGATGCCACCATCGCGTCGTCGGCTCGCCGATGTGGAATTGAATTGAAAAATAAATATTAAAGGCGTCCACACAGAGACGACGGCTTACCGAATACAGAAATCGAGAGAAGGGGTGAAGAAAAAAACATTACTTTGTATTTTAAATGCCATTCATGTTGATTTGACAGTTTATTTTGATGTTCGTGATGGAATTACCAATGGAAATGGTATTTCAAGTGCACGCAGTCGCTCGATATAGGACACGGTCGGTAGTTATAGTCCTAGGATGCCTTTTGCATTGAAAATCATTTGTAGCTTGCCAATTGGTGGAAATTGGTTTTTAGTGCTGAAATCGATCAACGCATTCGATATATTTCAAAGAATTTCCTTTATAATGGTATATATAGTGCAGTGGCAAGAGAGAAATAAAGAGACTCTGCTGAAAAAGTGGCTTAAAAATAAATAAATAAAAAGCTGGCGCAACAGGTCCGTAGGGAGCCTAGGCTAAGCCTTTCAAATCCATTCGTTTTTTTTGTGAGTTTTTCATTTTTGGGACGAATGGATGGGATCTACAATTTTATCCCACTTTAGTGAGAAATAAGTCCCGAATTGAGTTCGGACTTATTTAATAAAGTGGGACATTAGTCCCGAATTTTTATCGTTGAAAATGGGAAACAAATCCCGAAAGAAATTAAACAATTGGAAATATTTTATATTTTATTTTATTAATCTTTATAAGTTGAGAAGAGAAACTTGATAAACAAAAAAAATAATAATACAAATTAAACAAAACGTCAAAAATTGGTCATTTTACAAATTATATAAACATTTTTTTTTATAATTTGTCGACAGAAAGGACACAAAAACATTGACTGCAGAAGGAGACATAAGAACTGAAAAAAGGTACTAAATCGATGTTTTTGAGAATTTGATCAAATAAAAAATAAACAAGTAAAAGTGTTATCATCGGCCAGGCCGATGCTTTGATACCCTCCACTGCATACAAGTCATGAAAAATTTTAGGCATGCGAGGTAGTACGTAATTACATTGAACAACAGACAGAGAGACACATGGGCCTGATATTGATTTTGTATGGGAGGTACCAGGACTACTTGACCGACATAGCCCAATTTGTATATCAACCTGAAGACGATAAAAGTAAGTCCTCTCACAAAATTTCACTTGCCTAGGTCGGTTTATTTCGACGCTATTCTGTTTTCAACAGACAGAGAGACACATGGGTCTAATATTGATTTTGTATGGGAGGTACCAGAACTACTTGACCGACATAGCCCAATTTCAATACCAATCTGACGACGATAAAAAGAAGTCCTCTCACCAAATTTCATTCGCCTATGTCAATTCCTTTGGGCGCTATCGTGCTTTCAACAGACAGACAGACAGACGGACAGAGTGACAGACAGGCAGACAGACAGGCAGACAGACAGACGGGCATGGCTAAATCGATTCAGAATGTGATCCTGATTCAGAATATATATACTTTATGAGGTCTCCGGTGACTCCTTCTTGGCGTTACAAATGTAATGACAAAGTGAATATACCTTCCTGTGGAGGGTATAAAAACTCGACTAACAAAAAAAACAAAATTGCATGACTTGAATTTTCCCAAACTGCTCGTAACTAGCTAACTGCATTTTTTTTTAAAGTTATACCCAAAAATAAAATCGAGATAACGCAACCGCTTTGACTATTTGCTGTTGCAGTTGGGGAGGTTTTCTCTCTAGGCGTATATTTACTGAAATATGTTTAGTGGGACATAAGTCTCGAATTTTTGTTGGAGACTGCGCCCAAACTACTGTATTGAGAAGATCTTTCATGACAGTGATACTCTCGGAAGTTTGTCAGACGTGGAAAAAACCTTAAGATTTAATTTGTATTTTGTTCACGACCCCTCGCTTAGTAGTCCAACACAATAACCACTAAACCACTGCGCCTTGTGGCTTACGTCTGTAAATTCGAACTTTGTTCGATATTTTAAGTTTCACGGTAGGACTGGTTGAAGTCTGACTGCAACGGACACTTTAACGAGATGGGATTGATAGTTTAAATCGGAATATTAATTTATAAATATTTAAAAACGCCTTTAAATTTTTAAATTGTTTCTTCCGAAACCAGTTTTATTCTTTACAAAACACAGGTTCAAACAGACCTTGCATGTTTCTCCCATGTGTAGACCTCTGTTCACTGTTGCAAACATTCATTTAACATGCTTGACACTTGACAGCGTACAAAGAGAAATGATTTAAAAAATGAGGTTCAACAAAACTCACAGCGCGATACTAATCAGATTTACTGTCCAGACTGGATTTTTACGAACTCACAGTGGCGAAATTTTCCATATCAAATTACCCACTGCAACCAACAAAATATTAAGTGTGAATGTTAAAAATTATTATTAGTAACAACCAGAATCTGTAACCACTGTCTAACCTAAGACTGGTCGTGAACGAAAACGCTGAGGGCTGGTGGGTGCGGTCCGTGGTCATCCAACGGCCACGATATCAGGGCCAAGTTTTTTCAAGAATACCTACGATACAACAATTTAATGCAAAGCTTCGACAGAAGTATGCAATAAGAATAATGTGTGGAGTTGATCGCAGAACCCCTAGTTTTGAATTGTTCAAACGTCTCGACCTTCTTCCTTTAAGGCACCTGTACTGTTACAAAGTTTTAAAGATATTTTTTTGAAAATTCCGGGTATTATGAAGTAAGAGTTCACGATAGTCATAACTTGCGTGTCAATACCAGGAACCTCGTAAATATACCAACAATCCTTAAAATACATTTTTCACGTTTCTATTATGTTACTGGTCTTCGTCTATTTAATAGTTTACCAGAAAACCTTAGGTATGAGAGAGTGAAAACAGTATTCTTAAGTAGTATTAAGAAATGGGTTTTTTCGTTTAACCATTCTGAAATAGATGTTTTTTTTAACACCAATGATGTGACAAATTTCAATATTTTTATATATTTTATTTTTTATTATTTTTTTTTTAGTTTGTATTGTATTGTATTGTATTTCCATATTTTGCAATTTTCCACTTTTGTTTTTATTTGTTTTCCCCATCAATAGATATTTTTGTATTTCTTTAATATTTCTTTCAAAAAACTTCAAGCTTAATTTAAAGTGGATTACTCTGTACTAAATATTTAAGCTTCTTGATATGAAATATAGAAAGATTATTATTTATTTAAAAAATTTCACCCCAAATAAGAAAATGAAGTAAAGCGTGGAATACTATCCACGGCAAGGCTTTCGCTTCATCAGGCTGTGAGTAGTGAATTACAGGAAACAGGGATTTTCGAGCACATGCAAAAAATATTATCAAAAATAATCAACATTCGAAAAAAAAAACTTTTTTCAACAATTTAGGCAAAATTTATAAAAAAAATATTACAACATTCTTGTTTTTATTTTCAATGTCACTTATGTAAACAAATAGTGCAGTTGGTTTTCCGACTCATGAGCGTGCAACGTTGGTTGGTTGGTTGAAGTGGCAGTATTCCCCGTTTTCTGACGAGGGAAAAACACAAATAACGCATTGAGCGCCGTTTTGAGCTCACAGCAAGCCTGAGGAGTTGAGAAATTTGATGATTTTATTGAAATGGATACTTTGGATGGCCGTAAGGTCATCATAAAAGGGATGACCTAGTGAACGGCGTATGCAAGGCAACAGGGAATTGAAGACGCTTAAATTCAAATATCAGATGGAATAATCTGGATGCGAGGAATCAAAACGTCTTCGCCTTTGAACTTTCCGTTGAAAAATTGTTACTTTTATCGCGTTTCCCCATATTTTTTTGATGTTCATTATAAATTTTTGGCTGGTTTATGTTGTGCAGCATAATAATCAGCGCTCCAATTTTTAGCTGCAATATATTCACACTCAGCTGTATGAACCACATACATATATTTTTATAAAAATTTTATTTTGTCAAAGGGAAGATTGCCAAAAAAAAGTGGGGGTGAGATAAGGTCTTGGCCGAAAATTTGTACAAGTGAACAGCTTTGTGCGACGAGTTGGACGCAGAGAAGAGCACAATAAGTTTGGCAAATTGAACCACAATTTTTAAAACAAAATGAGCACAACTTCCGAGCGTTAACTGTAACCAGAAACAGTTTGGCCAATTTATGAACCAAAGCTTTAAAAATTTTTTTTTTTTAAACGTATTTACTATCTTCATATGTTCTGTACTGAAACCAAGCTCCTCCCACACAGCTTGACCGATTTTTAAGAAATGTTTGTATGTACCTATGCGATTGAGTGGGATGGTTAAGATTTACAATGAGCCCTGGAAGACGGAACTGTGATTGTGTTGAAGGGCCTTTTTTAATTTTGGCGATTTTTCTTCTTTTTTTTTTTAAGATTCTCTTATACGGTTACGAGTAAAGTTGACTTTTACGTTTTCGATCATTTCTTCCACAACTACCTCGTTCGAAAATTCGATAACTCTTCTTCTGAGGCTTATAAACTCTTCTTTCTGAGGCTTATAAACGAGGTTTGTGACAAAACGCTACTACTTGCAATTTAGAAGCGGACTATATTTACAAAGGAACTTATCCTTATCGTGAAAAATGAACGAGTCAAAATGCAGTTTTTGAAGGGTTTTTGGGTGCGTTTTGGGATGCGTTTTTCAATCCGTTTTTTCACTCGTGTTTCGGCGCGTTTTTGGATTAGTTTTTCAAGCGTTTTTCGCGTGTTTATTGACTAGTTTTTTGATGCATTTTTTCATGTGCCTTTTTTTAATGCATTTGTTGATGCGTTTTTGGACGTATTTTTTGATCCGTTTTTCAATGTTTTTTTTTTTATGCATTTTTGCACCCGATTTCCAATGAGTGGACGCATTTTTGATGCATTCTTTAAACATGTTTTTCGATGCTTTTTTGATGGGTTTTTTGAAGCGTTTTCCACGGGTTTTCTTAAGCGGTTTTTAACGGTTTTGTTCACTTCGTTATATTCACGCGTTTCTACGACAGAGCGAGAAACGGTACTAGCTAGTTCCTATTCCTAGCTGGCAATAGGTTTACTTTTACTGGAAGGTGCATAGGACATTGTTAGTACGACAATTCCTCTTTAGACTCTTTTAATATGAATTTAGGTCCCTTCGACCAAAAAAAAATTCTCAAACACACTTTACCACATGAACCTGCTGCACCATCTACTTAATGTTTTATTTTTCAGTGGATATGGACTAGTATCGGAGATTTTTCTTCTCGATTATCGCATCCTGAAATATGTTATCTGGGGCCAGATCCTATAAGGCAAAATCATTTTCGTGTGTACGAATGATTTCCTCTAACGAAACAAAACGAAAACGTTTGAACGTTTTGAGTTATACTCAATGTCGACCCTGCCTTCTCTAAGGTGATTCCCAGCTGTAAAAAAAGAGAAAGCAAAACAAAAGGAGGACTCATTCAGAAAAAAATTCTAAAAATCAGGACTAAATCTGGATCTAGACTTCGGCCAATAACAACCTCGATCTCCCTTTTGCCAGCTGTCTCCAGTTGTTGCGCAACACGCTTGTTGGCTCCGCCGCATTCGAATCAAAGGCATTTCGGTCCAAAGCGGTGATGTCGATTCGAATTACGCATATCCCAATCACATCCACCTAAGGCTAGGCGATTTCCGTGGCACGATATTTTTTTAAAGGTTTCCTACAATCGAACATTTTTTTCAATAATAATATCGGGGAAAACCAAGGTCCATCACGAACTGTAACGCCACCTAAGTAAGTACTCTTGGGAAAGGCGAACCTACAAAACCTTAAAAATTCCCCGACAGTCTGAAGGTACATACTAGGTATGCACTTAAATAAATAAAGTGGTTGTGTGACTACACTAAAGTCCTTTGTCAAACCAAATGAAGAAGCTCTACCCTCTATAAACTCTAGGAATTTTCGGGCTTCCTGTTTGCATTTTTAAAATCGCGACGGTTCTTTTTTTCGAAAGCTTGCAGATGGAGTTAACTTTTTAGGCAGAAAGTCATAAGATGCAGGGAGAAAGCTCCGCATAGTCTCCTCCTCTTCGATCTTTTAAGCCTACGTCAAGCCCATGCGAGTGTATCTCCAATCTCGACTCATCGTTGCTTCAAGTTTCCACAACAAAACCTCCATCAAAAACAGGTACACAAATACAGACCGATAGCCTGCACATTAAACAGCACGATCACCGATCTTATTTGCATCTTTTGGCGATTCCCGATTTATTACACAAAATAAACAAGTTAGGCACTCTTTCGAAAAGGTGTATAAATATTGTCAGCACTCCCTGCCTATTAGATTGTCAAAAACTCCACGTATAAGTGATGTAATCAGTTCTGACACCTCTTCAGGCAACGGCGGCATGCTGATCGCACTCCATATCCACCAAGCTCCAATCTATTCATTATGTGGATGCGATACATACTAAAATACACGGAGAACAACCACAAATTAGACACTCGAAATTCATAACCAGCCGCACGGGAATAATGCAAATGACCCGAATGGACCTCCCAGCTCTGCACAGCACAACAGAGAAAAAGAAGACTTCACACTACAGCCGTAGCCAACCTCGATACTACTGCCTCAGAAGTATCTGTCAATTATCACATCAATACACTAGATCACACCTATAAATTAGCATAGTTATCACCTGCGCCGGGAACACTGTGAGTCTCTCTCGAGAGGACAGTAAAGTGAAAGAGCCCGTAGAATGGAGTTCCGTAAAAAAAGCTTGGAGTGTAAAATTAATAAAATTCAATTCTTTATCGGCTACCTTTCGGTGGTTGGAGCCTGCGCTTCCGCCTTTTTCTGTCAATCAATCAATCATCGTAAAAGGGAGCGCCCCCAGAAGGGTGGATTCTACGAGTGCAACTCGAAAACAGCGTCTCTTCTCGAACAGTAGCCCATTTGGCGTCGTCGTAAAATTTCAAAAGGACGTAGTGGCATTCCGCACCGCAGATAAGATCACAAGATTGATGAACCAGTTGTGGCACCCAGCTTCGAATTTATTTTTCATTTGTTTCGTTTCCAAAGGAGGTGCGGTTGTTCTTAAAATGCCAAATCGTTGGCGATCTTGTCACACAAACTGATCATTTAATGATGGTCTGCTACACGCGCAAACCGGTCCGACATTCTAATGAAAATATATCTCCTGCTGGATCCTTTGCGTTCCTTTCAAAACGTTGAGATTAATGTGGGTTCGTCGCCGTTGATGGGTCTGGACAATGGACGCCTGCAGAGATGCACATCGCTGCGCCAGCAACGAGATAGAACTTGCAATGTAAATTAATTTAATTATTTTCCAAGTTTTAGCCGCATGTACCCGCGGCTCGTTAAGGAGATTGATGATGGGTGGTGGTTCTGGTGGTGTCTTTGGTTGTGGATGGATTACCCGTTTGGTATATGTGGACTGCGTCCAGTTGCGAGTGCAACGAGCAAGTCATCAGTTCGGATTTAGAGGTTTATTTGTGCCTGTCTCGTGGCGGTGTGATAAATGCATCTGATCTCGCCTTGTTTGTTAAAATCTGCTATTGAAGCAAGCAATGGACTCCGAGATGACGGAACTCAGCGTGAGCATGCGTATTGATGGATTTTTTAAGTGAGTGCACCATCAAAATTGAAAAAATACGAAGCTTGTACGATCAAGTTGATTAAGGGTTGCCCTTCTGACGACTGCAGCAATGCTTAAAAGATGTGAAGACGCCCATCGTCACACGAAAGATAAGGCTCCAACGAAAGGGCATTCTTTCTATGAAAAGAAAGAAGGCCCTTTTCGATTTTCTTTGTAACTTGGTACAATATGTCGTGAGCCAGGGTTGAGCCACAGGGGTAACTTCGACATGGGCGAGGGGGACGCGAACCTGGCTCCTCACAACAATGGCGCTCAACGTGGGACAGTAGCACAGAAGGAACATCACCTGTCTGCAGAAACTCTTACCTTTGCTAAGGCCAGTAGCGAAAGAGTTCTTGTGAGTGCAAACTGCTTAGGTCTCCAGCCAAGGAAGAACTCGTGTGGAAGATACTACATCCAGGGTATTGGTGAGCTTTTCCAGTGCACCAATAGACAAGCTAACGAACTTCATCGTAGATCCAGGGATGCTTTGTGGTAAGAAATTGATTGCATAATTTATAAATAGGTTTAAATCGGGAAGGGACAGTGTCTTTTGACTAAAGCGCAAAGCTATGTGCAGTATTGACAGAGCTAAGTATGGCATTAAGGGAGCGCAGCATGTCCTGTGTTTTCAGAAGCTACCACAGCCAGACGAAGAATATAAGAAAGACCTGCTTTTAGCTTAAACTAATGCGAAAGAGGCAAGGAAGCTTCTGACACAAGCCCATCGGTAGATGAGTTGGCGTACTTTTCGAGTATTTTGACGCAAAATTTTAGTCTTCGGATAACTAAAAAGAACTGGAATATCTAGATTGGCCTTGAAGCAAAAGACTACGAGACTAGATGAAGGTTTTTTGCGAGCAAAGGTCAAGTGAGTTATGCAGCAACAACAAATCTCTCGGATGCGGCGAAAGGTTTACTTAAACCTCATTGTTTTCGACTCCAACCGCAGCACTTCCTCCCTTAAAATCGATCTCCTTAAGCATCCTTGGCTTCAGGTATTAGTAAAAAGTTATATTAGTAAAAAGTTCCGAAATTTATTTAAGCTTTTAGTCATTGTTATAGCTTGTATTATGCCTAATAAATGGGGGTTTTGCATCCACCAAAATTAAAACTAGTCAAACGTTTGACGATTTTCAAGGCACTGTGGTAGCTTAGGAGCAAAACCTTGTAACCTCCGCGCATACAGCAAAATTAACTGCAAAGCCAATAGAATACAGAATGTCACATAAAGTGCGAAGATAGCCACCTGCCTATAGCTTTGGAAAATTGTATTAGAAGAAGTTGCTATTGATAAGAAATTGGGCCTACAATCTCGCAATCTGCAATAGGTTAAACGAACTTTTGTAAAACCTTTACGCAGGTACGCTGTTGCCGTCAGACGGGTGGAGTGCACTAGAGTGCGACGAGCTGCCTGCATTTCCAAAAACGCGACTTTTCAACAGAATTTGATGTCATGCTTCATCTCTTACCATCGGACATCTTTGAAAAACAGTCAGCTGCCAGTAAGACTTATATGGACTACAAGTCTCTTAAGAACTGTCAGATAGTAGTACTGACCATTTTCCTGGATCATTTTTCCTTTCAGTTCAGAATCTAGACGAAAAATGTTAAGCTGTGGATAACTGAAAAAGAGCTACTACCTATGCCCGTGAAAATGACACCTTTTAAATAAAAAATCGCCAACCGAAATAGGTTTTGTGCGGGAAAATGTCAATGGAGTCTGCTTTCAAGGGCGGAGTAGGCAAATGTTGTCGTCAGGAATGAAAACTCTATACCGATGGTCCGAAAACAGTTTTGTCAAAAATGCATTATACAGCCTGTCTGCGATTTAAGAAGCCTTTAATCGTGTTAAGTCATGCTGCCCAGTTATCCAGCATGAATATCACGGTTTTAACTGATAGCTACGTTTAAGTGTACTGTGCATTTCGGACCTTGTCAAATGATTGCCAATTTTAGATACCTTAAACATCGAACTACACAGAAACTTTGATACTACAACTCAGAGCTTTATCCGGAAGGACCAATCTTTAAAGTCAAGATGCACCCATCGACAGAGAAGATATGCAGCATATATGTCTTCAGTGCTTTTAAAAGGTACGCCTCAGTCATCCAAGATGGTTAAAAAATGTAGGCCGAATGGAGACCAACGCTCCGGGCCGACGAGTCTTCGATTCCAACCCGGAGGGACAAGGTAGAAGAGGAAGACTTCGCTTTAGGTGGCGCGCGCAATTGAAGGAGGACTTTAGGTTAAGTTAGGTTAGAGTGGCAGGCCGCCTCAAGTGCAACCTCACTTAGGCCAGAGTAGGCCCATTGTGATACCACAGGATCGGTGCTCTCAAAAACTACCCGTTGAACCAGCCGGAGCTTAGAATGAAGCGCTGGAGGCAGTTGATTCCTACGTTCGCGAGTTCGCTGAGATTGTCGAAGAAGTATTCTCCGAGGTGTAGTTTTCTGCGGAAGGACAGTGCTGGACACGTGCAGAGAAGGTGAAGAATAGTCTCCTCCTCCTCCTCGTCCATACAGGTTCTACAGAAGTCATTTGAGGGAAGACACAACCTGAGAGCATGTCTCCCTATGATGCAGTGTCCCGTGATGACACCTACTAAAGTGTTTACCACGGGTCTATTCAGTGAAGTAAGATTTTTTGAGCGCTTGAGATCCAGCTGAGGCCAGATCTGTTTCGAGGTGTGGCACGTTGTACAATTAGACCACCTGCGATTCGTAGCGCTAATCGCGTTTTGCTTAATTAGGAGCTTGCATGTAGCAAGAGGTATGTAGAGATTCTCCTTTTCCGGTAGAATCGACATAGTAGTGCCTTGTCTGGCGAGTTCGTCGGCCATACAATTCCCTGGAATGTCACTATGACCCGGCACCCATATAAGGTGAATGTTGAATTGTTTCGCCATCTCGTTAAGAGATAATCGGCAATTGAGGGCAGTTGTGGAATTGAAGATGACAGACTCCAGGGATTTAATCGCGGCTTGACTGTCGGTAAAGATGGTGATATCCTTTACAGATATTACATTATACCTAAGCCACGACAAGGCCTCTTTAATCGCCATGATTTCCGCCTGGAATACACTACAGTGATTAGGAAGGCTGAATGAGATTTTGCAATCTAGTTCAAAAGAGAAAACACCCCCCCCAACTCCTGTTTCGGTTTTGGATCCGTCTGTATAGAAGCAGACTGATTCCTTACGAGGCGCTACGTCATTCTCCCAGTCACTCCGGGAGGGAATGTAGGTTTCGAAATTCTTAACGAATTGAAACTGAGGAAGGGTGTAGTCAGTTTCTTTTGGAATGCATTCTAATGTATCTAGAATAGATGAGTGACCAGTTTGCCGGCTGGTCCACAAACGAATTGCGTTTATCCGAGTGGCTGCGTTTGCTGCCACTTGTTTGCAATAGATGTCTAGCGGTAGCAGGTGGAACATTACTTCCATTGCCGCTGTTGGAGTGGTCCTAAGGGCTCCACTAATGAATACGCATGCCGTTCTTTGAACACGGCTAAGGTGATTGTAGTAGACGGCCTTCTCAAGGGCAGTCCACCACACGAGAACGCCATACGTAAGTATAGGTCTGATAACGGACACATATATCCAATGTGTAATTCGAGGCTGAAGCCCCCATCTGCTTCCAATGGCTTTTTTACAGCAGTACAGGGCCGTGGTGGCTTTCTGAACTCTCCACAGAATATTGGGTTTCCAGCTCAGTTTGCTGTCTAAAACGAGGCCCAAGTAACTAGCCGTGTTAGTGAGCACCAGAGGGGTGCCGTTTAGTTTAGGGGGTACAAATGTTGGGATTTTGTATTTCCTTGTAAAGAGGACTAACTCAGTTTTCTGAGGATTGACCGCCAGACCACATTTATTGGTCCATTTAGAGAGCTTAGAGAGGGCATTCTGCAAGAGATCCCTGAGTGTATTGAGGTGCTTTCCTGAGACAGCGATAGCAACGTCGTCTGCATAGACAATTACCTTGCAACCTTCCCCTTCCAGTATTAGTAGTAGTTCATTCACCACTAGGTTCCAAAGAAGAGGTGAGATTACGCCACCTTGAGGCGTACCCCTACTGACGAACCTCCGAGCCGAGGCCTCGCCCAGCTTTGAGTTGATGAACCTGTTAGTGAGCAACTGGCCCACCAACTCGCCAATCGATTTCTCAATTCCAAGGCCCGCCAGTGCGCCGAGTATTGCCCCTGCTTCGACGTTGTTGAACGCTCCTTCAATATCCAGGAAAGCAACCAATGTGAGTTCCTTGTAATCGAGTGATTTTTCAATGGAAGATACAAGTGAGTGAAGGGCCGTTTCAACTGATTTCCCTTTACTATACGCGTGTTGAGAAGTTGACAGAAGATTTGAGTTGACACTGCAACGTATGTGTATGTCAATCAGTTTCTCTAAGGTTTTTAGTAGAAATGAAGACAAAGTAATGGGTCTGAGATCTTTGGGGTTTACATGTGTGCTTTTACCAGCCTTGGGTATAAAAACCACATTAACTTCTGTCCATAACTTGGGAATATGAGCCAAATCCAGGCAACTTTTGAAAATTACAGTCACCCAAGGAAGGATTAGGTCAGCGTTCCTCTGAAGTTCGGCCGGTATTATACCATCTGGTCCAGGAGACTTAAATGGCTTAAAGCTTTTTATGGCCCAAAGAATTTTGGTCTTGGTAATAAGACTTGAAGAGCTGCTTGTTATTGGCCTTCCAGAGGACCTAGTTGGTATCGAGGCAGCAGTGCAACTATTAGGGAAGTGAGAGTCCAGTAGAAGGTCCAGAGATTCCTCACTGGTGGTGGTCCACGATCCATCAGCTCTCTTAAGGTAGCTCGCTACTTTAGGGGTGGATGCGAGAATTTTCCTGAGCCTGGAGGCCTCAGAGATTTCTTCTATCTTTCCGCAGAAGAGTCTCCAGGAGTTCCGTTGGGCTTTCCTGACTAAGGTTTTATAGGATTTGAGGGCTTTCTTATACAAGATCCAGTCTGAGGCTTCGCGGAATCGCTTGGCCTGATTGAAGAGCTGCCTACATTCTTGACGCAGAGATACAATCTCCTGATTCCACCAAGGTGGTTTAGGTTTGCCCCGAGGTTTGCTTATGGGACAGGAGAAAGACATAGCCCGGTTGAGAGCCTTAGTGAGTTCTTCAACCATGCTATCTAGTTCATTCGTGCTAGTGGGGGGAACAGGAATTCTGTTGATAACAGAGGATTCCACACTGTTCTTATATTTGCTCCAATCCGTTCTCCTGAAATTTCTAAAGACGGGTTGGACATGAGGGAGGCAGTTTATGCCAAATTGAATGTACCTGTGGTCTGAGAAGGAGTGTTCGTTAGACACTGTCCACTCTCTGATATCATAGTATATGGTATCGGAGACTAGTGTGATGTCCAGGACCTCTTGTCTATTACAAGTGACAAAGGTGGGTTCGCACCCAGTGTTGCATATGATTAGTTTAGTACTAATTAAGTAATCAAAAAGTAGCTCACCTCTTTTATTGATATCGGAGCTTTAACAAACTTGTAATGCACAACCGGAGGCACCTAGCCAAAGATATCGCTAACCTGAGAGGCGTGTTGGCTGAGGCCCAGGTCCGTTTTGGAAAGTAGGGCCACCTTAGTAAGTGAGTTAGCTTGATAGCTTTAAATATTCCAAAAAAGGTCTGCTGCCATATGTATTGAGTATACTGCAGCCAAGTTAAGAGCCGCAAAGTCATATTAAATAAATTTTGTTAGAAAACGCCGCAAAAAAGTAGGCGTGGCAATGAACAAAAACGACGTAGTTTCGTTTTCTTAAGAAATATTTCAAGAAAAGTTCATCGAAATCTGATCAGAAGTTTGTATACGTGAATGTCCGTAATGTTTATAATGTTAAGAAAGACCCCCAAAAAACCGGAGAAGAATGTGGCTAAAGGTTGACTTACATGGAACTCTTTGGTAGGATCAAAACTGAACAGAAAGGTCTCTCTCTCTCTCGAAGTCAATTTGCAATATTCCCTTTTATCCGAGTGCCCTCCATTAAAACGACTTACCTACCTCTTCATTCTTCAACCTTTCGAATCACCTTCCCCCTAACGAAACAAATCGTTTTCAGGTAGAACTTCCCCCATGCCGAGCGATAATGAACGAGCACATTAAGTTCCTTTTTTGTCACCGAAAACTTAATCCCCAAAGATCTCGCTGTGAAAGGTGAACAAAAACCCCTAAAAATATTGCCAGCACTTATCTCTCCATGGGCACTGGCCAGCCGACCACAAACTGGTTACACTTCCAACGAAACCAAATCAAAATCATAACGAAACCAATTTCATTCCCTATACCTGGTGCTCCTTTTCGCTTTCGTGTTTGTCCACTTTTTGGTCACTCGGTATATATGGAGTTGGAATTTCCACCTCGAGGATAAGCCATTAAAATTCATTTCTACTCCACATCCTTTGGTCGTAAAAAAATGCTGGTAGGTGCCTCGCTAAAAGTGAGGGGATATCACTCCTTTAATGGGCCTATAATTTGATCTGACTGTTTGTCTCTCTCCGGTTTTATTTTCTTAATAGCTTCTCAATATGTGTATGAAATAGAGGACGACGTCGTCGTCGTGCAGAAATTAATCATCCCAAGGAGGGGTTGGTCCTTTGTAGCCACCAGCGACATGGCCAGCATTCGAAAAGACAGTCTATAAGCGCGCGCATCTGTTCCGAGTTCCGAGAGTGAATTAAGATTTCGAGCAGATTTGCTATTCTGATCGCGTGTTACACATGGAGATTCTTTTGAATTTTTTTTTTTTTCTGTTCCAGCTCGACAACATCAACAGAGAGACGTGGAGAACTCATTAAGTCCAGCACCTGATGCGTTAATGTGAAAACTGTGCGTTGACCTTAAATCATCTTCATCAGCAGTGTGTGAGTATGTAGCGCTCGCGCATCATCATGGCGGCCGCAATTCCACAGATTGTTTTGAAGGGGAAAGATTTTTTGTTTTTTTCAAAGTTTCTCTTGCTTCTTTTTGGAGTCTGTTTTCGGACGGATACAGTTGAGGAGATGATGAATGAATGGGTAACATTGGGAGGATGTTGCCCTGCTTGTATACACTTCTTTTCTGTTGTTTTAGCTGGTTGTTTTTGGGCAACGCAGCAATTTAAGGGACAGCGAGGCAAAACATGCAATTGGCATAATTGCACTCGAGATGTATCTTTTGGTGTCTTTTAGCACTGCTGCTGGGTGAATTTAAATTTAAATTTAAATGGTCGCTCTTGAGACGGCCGGCGTCGAGAAGGAAAACGCATCTCGCAAGCTTCCTGTTAAAATTGAGTGAGAGCGAGTTGAAAGGCCAGCATTAAGGAGTGTCAACGAGTTGCGATCCGAGAGAAATTGATTAAGCGCTGTGAGAAGAGCTGTGCGAAGAACTGCAACTGGCTGTTACTTAAAGTGAATTAGGGACGTTTCTTTTGTCTTAGACTACGTCTCTTTTGTCTTTTGTCGTTTGCTCTGTTGTTAAAACCGACTTCCACTAGATTGTGCAGTTGAATGTAACCGGTAGGTATTTTCACTGAGAAAGTGGGTACAAGAGTCCCCTTTGTCTGACAAATAGAAACCCACTTAGACCAATGGGAACGAGACACATGAGAAACTAAGAAACTAGGTCTAAGGTAACAAGATCTGTCGACTACCCCGCCCTACCCTGCCAAACTGCTCAAAAGAGTGCCAAAACCTGTCTAACATGCGCCTGTTAGACTGACTAATTCAAAATCAGCGATTCCCATGAAAGAATCAACTTAACTATTTGCCTATGGCTTGAGAAGATTACTCGAGAGCATACTTTTCCATTCACGCTCATAGCAACAAATTAAGAAAAAATTAAGTTATCATCAGCGGCAACCATTAGGCTGGAGCATTTTAAATGGGAACCTTTTTAAATCGTTTCTCAGCTTGCCTGGGGGTGTCGAAGAATCATTTTTTAAATAAAGAGAAACTAATATGAGTAACGACCTTAGAGCATATCTAACAAACCAACCGGAAACATTGACCAGAGTGATGAACTTTTGTTTTGCTACCAGATATAGCCGCAAAGGCTGCCACGTAAACAAGAAACTGCGCGGTGGATCCTCAATAAAAAGTGCAGGACCTTGGACTTTAATGCAGTAGAAGTGAAAGCAATAAGAAGACAATATTTGGTTACCATTTGTGTTGGGTGTGCTTTAAAAAAAAGTAGCTGCTATTTCACAGAAGAAATAAGTTTTAATGGAGGTTTGTGGTGGTGAATGATTTTAGAATGTGGGTTCGACAGTGTTCTACGAAAAGGTGCAGTAGATTTGACATATTTTGCTGGTTTTTATATTTTTTACAAATAGTCTACTGCAATTGCAGTAAAGTGGCAGCCCTGATAGTGAATTCAAGAACAATATAAGTTTGGAAAAATGAATAGGATATGTTTTTTCACACTTTTACTCGTATAACAAGCTTAGTGATGCGACAGACATAAATGCCAACCATAGATCGAGATGTAAGTCTTATAGCTTGTGGTTATAAAAGGAGGGGCAGATTCCGTATGACAAATATCGTTTATGAAACTTTGATAGCCGTAATAATTCTACCCGAATCAGGCTCAAGGCTTTAGAGAAAAGATGGTTTTCTTTCTCTATATTTATAAAAAAAAACCGACCAAGTGCGAGTGTCACTCGCGCACCGAAGTTTCCGTACTTCGCTAGAGTTGGAAATTGCAAAGATTCTATTTTACCAAAATTAATTACAGGCAAATAAAAAATTTGTGAAGTTTTCATCAACAGCCAACGAATACTTAAATAAAACATATAACTCAGAAGTAAAAAGGCCAGAATCATATCCACATTTCTCATGGCAACGTAGCTCCCCTCCCAGTTAAAAACACATCCATAGCCATACATTGCAGATGAGGTAAACTCCATACATACTCCATTAATGTAAGCGTAAGAGTAGAGAACACGCTCTAATGAAAGAGCTTGTTTTTGCACAGCAATATGTCAAATTGACAATAGGTTTCAAGTCATTGTCAAGTCTCAGGTGTGCATGAGGAAGAGTATTCATTGGAAAAGTTCCAATGGGAAACGATTAAGAGAATACGATTTAATTAATGGAGAATTGGAGAATGGAGATGACCAAGAGCATAAACACTAGTGTGGATTTGGAGTGTGATAGCCCGTGACTGTGATGTCGGTGTGTGAATGAGTACGAGTAGAGTTCAGTATGCATTGAAAATTCCAGCTGGAATCGATTAAGAGAACACACCAATAACGAATGAAAAATTGTTAAAAGGAGCGTACTTTATATAGTGATTGACAGTTTTTAGACAAAAGCGAAACTAATAAGGTTCCGTTTTTTCCATTTGCGTACGAAACCTTAAGAAGGATGGACCTACACCACATCTAGGCGGTTATAGAGGCATTCATTAATCTAATACTACAATAAGTAAAAGTGTTATCATCGGCCTGGCCGATGCTTTGATACCCTCCACTGCATACAAGTCATGAAAAGTTTTAGGCATGTAAGGTAGTACGTAATTACATTGAACAACAGACAGAGAGACACATGGGCCTGATATTGATTTTGTATGGGAGGTACCAGAACAACTTGACCGACATAGCCCATTTTCAATACCAACTTGACGACAATAAAAATAAGTCCTTCCACAAAACTTCACTTGCCTAGGTAGATTCTTTTCGACGCTGTCGTGTGACCGACATAGCCCAATTTCAATACCAGCCTGACATGAATGGTAGTTTGCGGTACACATTTAAGAAGGACTGGTTTCATCAGAAATAAATTTAAATGAATATGAAAATGATTATTACACTATTCTGTGCATATATAGACTACATGAATTCAGTAAAAGTAGTTTCATTGATGGAATTAGCAACTTTCTAAACGCAAATAGGCAAAGAATTTAATTTTGTTGGGTGACATTAATATTGATATACTTAATGAAATGGATAAAGATACGGAGAACTATTTAATTGCTATGGCTTCAAATGGTCTTGTGAGTCTTATTAACGAACCAACCCGTGTGACCGATTCTACCAAGAGTTGCATTGATCACATTTTTCTTAGATATTATAAAAATAATAAAAAAATGTTTATTGGTAAAGTCTATGATATGCAACTTACAGATCATAGTATGACTGCCCTTAATTACGTCACTAATAAAAACGGTACTGAAAGTATCACACCCTTATCCACATCATTTAAAAAGCGCGTAGAGTTCAAACTATTAAAAGAATGCTTAACATATGAATTCTGGGAGTCGGCTTATTCTGAAAGTAATCCTTCTGTTGCTTTCGATTTATTTATGAATATTTTACAAAGCCACATTAAATCTTGTACTTTTGCGTCGAAAAAGAATTCTCATAGCAAAAAAACGTTTAAAGCCTTGGATGAGTAATAATCTTCTAAATCAGATCAGAAAGAAGAAAAAGATAAGTTTAAAATGCAAAAAAACATCCCAATACTTTAAAACTAAAAATCTATATGACACCATGTGCAAAAAAATTCATACAAATATAGAAGACACTCGTAACAACTACTACAATGATCTATTTTCAAGAGCCGAAGGTAATATTCGAGAAGAATGGAGAGTAGTTGATAATATCTTGGGAAAGAATAGAAATCATGTCGTAATTGATAGTGTTGCAGCTGATGGAATTATTGATTCCGACTTATGCAGCATCAGTAACAAATTCAACGACTATTTCACTGATGTTTCTGAAAAATGAAAGCCAGTCATTTCTTCAAGTTTACCTGGCGAAGATATTCTACCAAACAGTTTCGTTTTTGAGCCGATAACTTCGAGAGAAATGTACAGTGTTATCCTATCCCTAAAAAATAAAAACTCTTGCACGAGTGATGGTGTCTCAAGTGTGCTTCTGAAAAATATTGCCTTGTTTGTCGTTGATGTACTGAGTGTCTTATTTAATCGTAGTGTTGAAAGTGGCTGTTTTCCCGAACATTTGAAATGAGCTGAAGTTGTACCTCTTTTTAAAAAAGGTGACAGAAAAAATGTTTCGGATTACAGGCCTATTTCACTTCTCTCTACCTTTTCCAAGATATTTGAAAAACTGCTTAAAGTTCGTATTTTGTCATTCCTCGACAAGTTTAAATTCTTTTGTAGCAACCAGTTCGGTTTTAGAGCAGAAATGTCAACTGAGGATGCTATTTTGAGAGTATGCAGTCAACTATATGGTGGTTTAAACCGTAATAAATCTACCATGTGTCTATTTATAGACATGACTAAAGCGTTTGATATGGTGGACCATGATTTGTTACTAAACAAACTTTATCTTGCTGGTTTTCGAGGAAACATTTTTAAATGGCTGCATTCGTTTTTAAAATATAGGAAACAGAGAGTTAATGTCAATGGTGTCTTGAGTGAGTATCGAATTTTAAAAAACGGTGTTCCTCAGGGTTCTGTACTTGGCCCTTTGTTTTTCCTAATATACATAAACTCCCTTTTCAAACTCAAGTTAAATGGTATATCAACTGCTTTTGCAGACGATATAGCGTTTACTTATGAGTTCAAAACTGTATTTGATTGTGTCACAAGGATCGAGGAAGATCTTGAAATATTAAGGTTGTGGTTTACTGCCCACAAATTTATAATAAGTGAGAAAACAAAGTTGATGTGTTTCATGACAAATGGTAGTAATCTATCATCTTACAACCTTTGGTTTCACGCATGCGACTGTAAACTATTTTCATTACCTGTTCATAAGTGTGGTAGAAGCAACTTTGTAACTGATATGCAATGCTCAAAAAATTGTTTCAAAATTGAATCAGTACAACATTTTAAGTACCTACTTAGGAGTTACAATTGATACCAATCTAAATTGGAAAACTCATATCCAGGCGATTAAATCGTATATGATGTTGGTCACACGTAAGATGTATCTGTTAAAACCGTTTTGTTCCAAAAAAGTGTTAGCCACTATTTACTATGGTCTTGCGCACTCAAAGTTACAATACGGCATCACTAGCTGGGGTGGTTCGTATGCTAATACTTTTAAGCCTTTATTAATAACCCAGAAACATCTAGTTAGAATTATACTAAACAAAAATCGATTTACTGAGAGTTGGCCTTTATTTAAAACGTTGCAAATTCTACCAATCAGACACTTATATGTTTTTAAAGATTTAAGAGAGTTCTTTAAACAAAGTGGTAATATACCGAGCAGAAATTCCCAAATGTATAACCTTCGTATTAACAATATCAGCTTAGTCATTGCACCTTTTGCTAACAGAACACTTTTTTCTCGTTTTTATACTTATACAGCTGCAAAGTTCTTTAATAAATTGCCCTTTTCTATCAGAGAAATATCTTGTTTTTCCGCTTATATTAGAAAAGTAAAAGACTGGTTGTTCACCTTAAATTATGATTGCATTGAAACACTTTTTTAGATTCTTTCTTCTTCATTAACACATAAATTATAAATATTGTAATTTCCTTAGTGTATCTTATCTCTATTTTGTTACGTTTTTGCGTTATATATATATGTTTGTTTTTTTTTTTTCTAATGGGTAACGATTTTTCTTGAGATTTACTAAATTATTTATATTTAACCAATACACTGATTGTCACCCCACATCAGTTATCACTTGAATTTTTAAATCTTTGATGTGTCATTCACCACTAACTTTTTAGTTAAAGAATGATTACTATTCTATTCTATTCTATTCCATTCTTTAATGAATATTGTTACTAGTTTAAGTATGAAATGAATAAAATCAATTATCTATCTATCTATCTTAATAGGACGCTCGATTATTGCAGCCGATCACAAAGCGCTGATCCTCGCAAAGAGGTGAAACTGGTATCGCCAGATATGTTTTTAAATTGAATACCCATCCCCGCCATGGCTTGTGCTTGATATTGCCAATCATACAAAACAAGAAACCTGACTCATTCCCATTTAGCCACACTGCCAGTCACCCCAACTTAATACCCTTTGTTTTGAAGCAATTCATTTACAGCACGCACCACACAAAACTATAGATCGAACAAAATATCGATTTATGTCAATCAAGATACACATTTTCTCCCGAATCTCCCCCACAGAATCACAATAAAACAAGAACAGAAAAGAGTGTTTAACAAAATACCAAGATCGGATACACGATCGGATCGGATGCGATCGGACATGAGAATGGCGGAACTCATAGAAAACAGACACGGATACAATTATACAAGAAATTTGATACATGATCGTTGTTCGGCCAGGTATCACGATCATCAACAGTATCGGTTTGTTTTTTGGCCGGCCACGATCGCCATAACTCTCCACTGCGTTGTGTGTCCAATCGGCCGGAAAAAGGCTGAAACAAAAAGACAACAAACAGAGAAGTATTCGTGTTCCGAACAGAAGTATCTCTGCTTTCACAGTAAATTGTCCAATTTGAATATTATTTGGACACAGTAAGAGATCGCAGCTATTCGCTAATTACCTAGACACACCAGCGCCGCGAATAAACACCGCTTCCGATTGTCGTGAAATACATCTCACGCATATATTAGGTATTAATGACACCGTCATTATAATCTGGCCAATTTACGATCGGCTTTTATGGCGGTAATTAAATTCTTTACGATTATTAACATGGAAATAAACAAATTTTGAGGTTCAGCTTAGACTGAGAAAGTCTTTGGTGTAAATTTAAATCAGCACATCGGAGGAGGATTAAGATTGAAATTCCTCCGGACCGACATGAGAAATGTCCGATTTAATTCGCTCAGCAAAGATAGAGAGGATGCCGCCAGCAGACATTCGCCATTCACCTGTGTGAGGACTTGGGGGCAGGCCTTAGCTGGCTGCCGACATGGAGGCATTTAATCAAAACGAAGTGGCCCATGTCAGTGGCTTGTCAAAACTGGATTACGTTTCGTAATTAGTTTTGCATATGTTTCCAGAAGGGGGTACACTTTCAATTAGAAGATGGAGATGCAGCAATTGCACACACAAACCTGCGGCGGAGAGTGTTGCATGTCAGAAATTGTAAGATAAATGTGACAATGACAGGCGATAAATTCGAACGGTTCTGCTTTCGAATTTGATTGCTGATTGTACAACTTTTACTTGTGTCAAACTGATGCGGAGGTTGTCTTGACTTGATGGCTGCAGATTAATTTTATTTATCGTTAGAAGCAATCACGTTTGGATTGGTCACACTGCAAAATCGGGGACAGCGACTTTTGTCAGTTTCTTAATTGGCTGCGTGCATGCGAGTGAGGGAATTTCGAATTTTTATTTCGTGGCCGTTTTTTTTTTTATAGATGTAGTGGGGATGGCTTTGGTTTGCGGTAATATGCAGTGACATTGACAGACAGTTGTGACAATCACCTGCAGTGGGAGGTGGTTTTTAATGACTGACAATTTAACACGCACCGGCGGTCCTTCTGTGTCTTTTAGGAAATTTCGACCTGCCCTTGCGTCGTTGAGTATTTAAATTAAATACGCTCCCAAAGCTATTATTTTTCAGAAGTCACAACATTTAAAAAAAAATACTTTCGTCAGCATGTCACAGATTCTCCAGAGGTTAGGTTAGGCTAACGTCAACAAATTTATCCCGTTGGATCATATATATTTCTCCATTCCTACTCGTTACAGGCCGTTAGAGACCTATCCGGAACAAATTAATTTTATATAAGCATCCAACTTAGAAAACAAATGCTGAACCCATCCAAAAATTCCAAAGCAAAGTCCTTCGTGGAATCATGTATATAAGAAATAGCGATCTATACACCGACCTTCAAATTGAAATGGTTACAGAAGTGGCTAAAAAACACGTCACACAATCAGCGACTGCAAAGTCATAGCAACTCCGAAATGGAGACCGTCTTAAATGTACGAAACAATGTTCGGAGATTAAGAAGAACCAATCCTCATGAGCTGATGGTCTAAAAGCTATGTGAAAGTGTTATAATTTTAAACTTCCCCCAATGCGATTTATAAAATAAGAAAGGAAAATCATTCGTCGATCTTTCATAGATTGGTTCTGATTCACCGGTGGTTTTAGTGCGGTAAGAGTCCCACAGTACTTGCTACTTAGGGGTCTTTTGAAGATTTCCATCGGTTAAAAAAATGTCTGTCTTTAACATACAATCCTCAGAACAAAAAAGATGGTTAAGCGAAGAATTTAGAGATTTTTAAAAAATTGTAAGTTAAAAGTTCTTGGTTAAAATATTGTTTTTGTTAACAAGAACTCGTTTTTAAGTATTCAAGAATCAAGTATTTAGCGTAAAAGTAATATAATCTCCAAATTTTTTTTATTCCATGATTGCCAAAAATTTCATTCTTAAATCAAAGATTTAGATATTTGGGTTCATTTTAACCAACGAAAATTGTTGGCATTAACATTTTTTTTCTGAGTGAAGTAGGCAGCTTTCGATCAGTAATGAGAATGTCTGCCATTACTGTTGGGTGAGATTTGATTTACATATGAGGATGTCCGAAGCTAAAGCGCTTTGGTGTGAGTGTCATATAAACTGTGCAAAGGGAAGCAAGCCATAAACGAGTTTCTTTTTTTTGGTTGGTTTGAAGTTGGTCCAACACAGCAGAATAAAACCGGAATTTGTTTTTGTACGCAAACTACAACCAACTTCAAGGCCAGACCGCTGGCTCTGAAAAACCTTTTATTGTTTAAAAACGCAGGAAAATAACTGAATATAGTAAAAACTTTGGACAAACTTAGATTTTCTTTGTTGGGGTTTCGCTGGAAGGGAAAATCATCAAAAGACCTTTGAATTCTGGGTCGGCATTCTGTAAGGCGAAACATTAAAACGTTTTCGTGTGCACGAATAAATTTGCTTGTGTAACATAGGGCAAACCATTCGTGCGCACGAAAACGTTTGATCGTTTCGCCTTACAGAAACTGACCCCTGATTTAAGATTCGTTGATATATCTGTTTCGGACGCGTGTTTCGAAGTAAAAAAAATCAGAACTTTATGGACAAAATTCGTTTAGGAAAATTCGGAAAAACTTTAAAAAAACCGATACATTGCTAAAAACATTCAATAAGTCAAGGAATCATCCCTCGTCTGAAGTGTATTCCCATTTGCAATTGTAAATCAGAAGGTGCAGATAAAGGAGGCCTTAATTTAACAAGACTGCAACATATGACCTCATCTTAGGGACTCAATGTTTTATAGCTTCGCTGAACGACAGAGCATCAAATGGAGATTAAATGAAAAAACATCTTCAGGCGTGTGATGTGGCTTGGTTAGAAAACTGTGCAACATCCACACATAGTCCGAAGACACAAAAACAATGAAAACACTCATATGGACGGACTTGCTTTGAGAAAGCTGTACAGAAAGGGCAGGCTAAGGAGAGAATTGTATAGAAAAACCACGGCTAATAACGGTTCAACCATCAACTTCGTTTAACGACTCATCCTTTGTATGATGAAATGAGTAAATTTTGTTGCGCGCCCTCAAGGGTCCACCTTGTTCAGGGTATATCGAGTCCAGACCTCGTATACTTCCAGAAGTTAAGCTATGCAAACTCTAGAGATAAAACGGTTCAGTTGCTTACTCTTTCAGAAGCACGAAATATATGTTCCCATATTTTTGACGAATAAATCGGTCGGTATGATGATTTGTAATCGCTAGCCTCGAAAAGATTGAAGAGGACACTTGAGTAGAACTTCCACAACTGTCGTTATATCACCAGCGTCTCTTATCATCAGGAGTGTTTTTTTTTTTTTTTACTTCATAGTGCTGTGCCTACCCAGAGTAAGCCTACGATGGTTTGGATTCCGTGACACGTCTTGGAAGCTGCTTTGTGATCATAGACCTACGTTCCACCATTTTTTTTTTTAAATAAAAATACTATCCAATCGGAAATAAAAAATGCTAAGTCAACGAATGTGGTTTGTGCATCAACTTAAATAATTAGCATGACCGCAAAGCAGTCATAAGCTTTGGATTACAAACTTGTTCATCTTACTACAGTAGTTATAGATACAACCTTTACGGGGAGTACCTGGATTTGTAAATGCCCAGGAGCTGAATTGCTTACATAAGTGTCCTTGTATATCATCAGTCAAAACCTACTCAGAAAAAAATGATGTGGCCTTAACCACATTTAATAAACTCTTTTGTATGGATATTATTAGACAAACACCCTAAAGGCGAAGTTAATTTATCAACGGAATAGCTGATGAAAAATAGGCTGAAATGCCCAAGAATAGCTTAAACAATAAATAACATGTTTTTTTAAGCATATGCTAAGTAACTTTGCAGACTGATTAAATTTTGCTTCAAACTTCAGAAACTGTGTAACTTTTTATTAGGTCTTAGGTATTATTTAAAATCGTTGTTCTAATGCGTACTTTTGTTCTATTGTACCACCGAAAGAAAAAACCTTAGTTGAATCAATCACGTTTCATTGTTGATTGAAAATCCACTGGAAATATTGAAACTGAATACGAAAGTGGTTGTTTCAAATAACACTGCGTGCTTGAATCAACTAAGGCGGCGTTGTTGATAATTTTTTTTAATGATCATGAAAATGGTTAATTTCAATATGTTCCTGATTGTTTCAAATATTAATTAATGTTTTATGACAAACTTCGTGTTTAATTTAATGGTTAACCAACAATAAACGTGATAACATGATAAATCCGGGTTGGCATTCTGTAAGGCGAAACGTTCAAACGTTTTCGTGTGCACGAAGAAATTTGCTTGTGTAACATAGTGCAAATCATTCGCGCGCACGAAAACGTCTGATCGTTTCGTTTCTTATTGAATCTGACCGCAGCCTTTTATCGATCATAAAAATAGTCAATCATAGACAACAGTTGTTAAGGTATCACGATTGTGTTCGAATAAATCAGAATTGACAATTAATAACTTCAGCAAAGCATGACAATTATTAAAGGATCACAAATATTGTACGGGCATAACGTATTAAAGCAATTAGCAATTCCCGTACGTTTCGGTTTCATCAATTCAATTCAAATTGAATATTAATGTTAATTGTCTCAGCAACCACATTCCATTCTACTATGCAGTATACTTTAGTGTTATAGGTACGCAGTATTAATCCATCAACCAGGCAACTCAGAAGTTGGTAAAGGGAAACAATTTTATTCGCGAGTGAAAATTTAGTTTAGTGGTTTCGTGAAGTACATAATATGTGTTATCATCAAAAGTTTTCAAAGTCTTATCATTCGTAAAAGTTTTCGTGAAAACTGCAGAAAAAAATATTTTTGGTAAGAATTTTAGACATTTTTTCCCAATAAAATTTCTTTGTATCGCCCTTTTAGGAGAACTTTTGAGATGATAACCTTGGCCTCAATACAGCTTTAATTCGCAATATTCTTACCGTATATGCAGGTGCTCCAAAACAGAAATTCAAATCAATTCTTCCGATAACCTTAGCAAGTACAAAACAAAAAGTGTAATTTATAGAAGTGAAGCGGGTGATGGTGCTTGCGGGGGTGTGGGTGCGTGGGTGAGTAGAGCTGTTGAAATTACAACTGGAGAGCGGCGAATAAACGGCGACCAAGACGAGCAGAGCCAGGCGACCAATTTCTTGTTCAACCTGTCTTCTGTTCTCGAGCAAAACTGTCTGCGGGAGCAATGAGAAGAATAAGAAAAAAAGAGACTCCAACTAGGTTGTGTGTTCACTTTTGCTTTATTCAACCGACTGCAACTAGACTAAACTCGCGTCGCCCTTTTATACCCAAAATAGTAGCGGTTAATTTCATGTGTTTACTATTTTGTGTGTAAAAGAACTACACGTTACAATTTAACCTTTAAATACGTTGACATAATGAAATTGTTTGCGTTGTATTATTTATTTTTAATTCGTTTCAAGGTAAAGGAAAGTAAGCAAAGTTAATTGAATTTAAAAATGAATGGATGAGAACAATATGTATTATGAAAGAAATGTGTTTATAAAAGTAAATGTAAATGTATGTATGTATATGTAAACAGTAATAATTCAAAAAAGGAATATGAATTCATATTAATTATGTATGTTGCTTGATTGATGGCTGTTACAGAAGTACAAATCTTCATGTCATATCTGCTATACCTACCAATAAAATATTAATATTGAAAACATAACTAAAATTTTGTTTTTTCTAATAGAAGTTTCACTTTGAAGGCAAAAATGGTTGCTGCTTTATAATCATACTATGAATGTTTAAAAATAATCGGTTGCAATTTCTTACACGACAATAGATGATCAACGATGGTGGTATATCAAATTTAAGTAAACACGGATATTTGGAAAACAAGTGTTTGGTACGTATAGAAGCCACGAAGAATATTTCATTAACAATATTCGGCGTTAAGTAACTAAATGAACATAATTATTGTTAACAGAATTGTTTTTGTGTACACACAAATGTTAAACATTTTTGATGAACAATATTCGTATTTAATGAACAACACTCACATACTTGTGCAAATAGGGATATTTTTATGAAAGCACAAACATTTTACAATAACAATATTAGTGCTCAAAAGATCATGCGCAAAAATTATGAACGTGTTTCAATAACGATGATCCTACTTAATTGTAAACAACACGATTGTCGCTAAATGAATACAAAAATCCTACACTCAACAGTTTCATACTAAAACAAATACGTTTGCAATGTTTATATCATAACGGAAAGTAATTGTTGAACAACGTTTATGATGTTTGAGAATTGAAACATTCGAACACGAAGATTGTTATTTAAATACGTTATGTGATTGATTTAACACAAAGTTGACAACGGGATTGTTGATTCAAGGAAGGAAAATTGTAACGTTTTGATAAAAAAATTGATGTTAAAATAACAACGTTTCTTGGTTGACGCATTTTCAAATAAGGTTTGTGTTTGATTCTAACTTAGGTGATAATCCGTTGATATATTTTAAACATGCCAACTTTGCATAGAATCGGAGGTTATTTTCTATCAAATTGTTCCAAACGGTACTAGGGTTGACGTAGCTTTTCATCCGGCTTAGGTAAATTTTACACATTCTTTCGTTGAGTGCTGAATTGTTTTTTATTCTATAATCTGTATTTTTTTTCCTCACAAACTCTATAACAACATAAGGCACTGTTGAGTGGGAAGGGTCATTTGGCTTAGCTTGTGGTCTCATGGCAATTTTTTGGCAGCGATTCGAAGATCTGTTTTGATGACTGCTCAGCTTCTGGGAAGATGACTAATACCTAGGTAAAATGAATTGCGGAGAAATTTATTAAATACGCATTTCTCCACTTAAATAAAATAATCCATTGTGGACTTGAGCCGTTTTTTGCTTACCAAATTAGAGAGAACATGCAAAATTAAGGTCACTAGAGTCACTTTTTGAGGTGAGGTTCTTTCACCAATTTTCTGAGTTCTCCATATAAACAAGATCCTTAGTAAGTTAGAATTTAGTGGAGTCAAATCAGACCCCGTCCAAACCCACCAATCTTAAAATGATGACAAAGTTTCAACGAATGGCCTATATCAGCACTATGGCGTTAAAAAGAACCAACCCCACAGCGGGGCTTGAGGTTATATAGAATCTTAAGCGCATAGGCCTTTTCGTACCGAAAGCGCCTTTAGACTAAGCCAGATTAGGAGCTGTAGCCACAGCCAGACGGGTTATGCGATGATTCTAAACAATTACGCGGGTAATAATATCTGAACAAACTACACAACTCTCCGCCTAAGCTTCGAAACAGCGTGGCCCCTTTTAGATACTCAAGACTTCCCACTTATTAAGAAAATTATAAAAAACGCCCCCTTTTTAGTTTAAGTAAGGTTTTATTATTTTTTGAACGTAGAAGAATTTTTTTTAGGCTCCTTTTTGGCTCGGGCCCCTTTTGATTCCGCTTTTTGCAAATTTGAAAGACCATTTGTCACTTATTTACTATTTTCCCAGTAGTGAGAAATGGCAAAAAGAACCAAAACTTCGAGGACCACTCTGACAGGTTTAAAAAAACGAGTGTGCTTTAGACCGCACGACTGAAGTAAAACTTCTTTAGCTCCATCCATAATTCTATATGTATGTGCTCGCAAACGAAATACTGACTGAGATATTATATACACTGGCTATGAGAGGAAGAGAGAAAGAAAATGTGTGCTCGCACCTCTCTCTCTTGCTCCTATAGTAATATACGAAACGAAACGTAACTCCCTCTCTTTCTATCTTCACTAACTTATATCTCCCTCTCAACTCCCGTTCGCAATTTCCGTAACGCTTTCGTGACGCATTCACCAGCTTACCAAGTCAAGCGTGCCTAAAGAAGTTACACTTCAAAAAGACTTGTATACATTTTGAACAGACTCGGGACGGTTTGACAACCCATAAGGACATCATAATTTATGTACATTGATCCAAGTGTGACGGCAACAGGTTCCTCATGCCTCGCCAACCCATCCATACCTAACCTAAATCACAAGCAAAGCTCTTAAAAGAAAACCTTTCCACGTTTGCCTTCGATTTTGGTGTAAGTTTTACTTTCCTCCTTTGAGGACTGATTCATTCATCAGACTCTTCGCATTTGTATTCATTATTTCTAATGTCCGACAAGCCTTTCTTTCCTAAGAGCTATTGCCAGCCATTTCGCATCCATCATTGGCGAACTGACCACACTCCTTGCAGCTGAAACAATCACCGCACTAATTGATGCGAATTGTATAAGTGGACCTCCGGAGAGTTGCACAAAAGAAGGAGAAAAACATTCCTCAATTAAAAAGCTATCGTCGGATCACTTAACATACACTCCATCCACAAATGATGTCACGTATACACTGCCATCGGCGTGAATAACATCACGCGAATTGTGTGCAGGTGATTTAGGAAGAAAATTCAAATTAAATCCGACACATAAAATTACCTTAAATTGACATTAAAAACCATTAGAAGAATTCAGCCGCATGATCAAAAAACACATCCAACTGAGTGGTTGACAGTGATGAACCAAAGAAAATTACATTCGACAGAACAGGTTCTGCGAAAAGATGAATTCTTCAGATATGACAACTGTATAGCACCTGATTTGGCACAAAACAGCCCAACCAAACCACACAATTTGAGGTCCTATAGCAGAACCACAAAAAAAAAATTAAAAACAAAATGTTCAACACATCTGAAAACAAATTTCGCGGCTAAGATTATGTACGTGTTACATTTGGTGATTCAAGACTTTATCGCGTTGTCTGCGGCCACAAAGTATGAATCAGATCAGCAGCAGCACCGCATTCTCGTGTGGTCAAAGATGGCTTAGCTTTTTTACTTCTCCTATTCTTAGGCGGATCCCAGATACAGTTTTTTGTTGTGGCTTTTGACAAATGGGTCTTTGCGTGTTGCTTGGTGGTTTTATAATCTCATGGGAAATGGCAAAAAAAAATCTAATGCCTCAACTGGGAGAGGAATTTTTTCGGGCGGACTGTTCATCATCCATTCATCAATTAAGGGCCGGAAGCGGGGCGTGTAATTTTTTCTCACTTTCGTGAGGGAATATACTACTCTACTGTTAAAATTGTTGTTTCGAGCTTTTTGCCAAATTATAGATAATTTTATTTTTAGTGCCAAGATATTTGAGTCTAAGCAATTCATCATCTTCGGGCTGGGATATGAATTAGCTTTGATTGTGGGCCAAAGCCGAAGGCGTTTACGTAGACTCAATTCGTTAAGTGGGCCGATCAAATCGGATGTCGATTGGATTGGATTGGATATGCACCTGCTTGGTTATATATTCAGATAGGATTAGGAATTTTCTGATATTCTTAAAAAATTATAGTCGTACTGAAGAGAATAGTTAGATTTGAGTCACATCTTTGGGCAGTTGGTTAGCACAGCGTACACGGCACTGGACTGTAAAATGGCCGATAGTTGCATCATATCGTCGGATAAACAAGCCCTCAACCAAATTGACCGCCAAATTGTGTCTGAACTGGATCGCAAACTGACACGCACTACTCTACTGCTGGTTGCAGCCGGACTATACTTTCCGACGGTGCCGTGAAATAAGGCCAAGCGTCATAAGACCAAATCTCGAAATTTGGCCTTATGTCACTTTGTGAAAGTGACACAAAGACAAATTCTAGCATTTGGTATTAAGACACTTTGAGAAAGCCTCATAAAGCAAAATTTCGGAAAGCGACATAAAGCCAAATTTTCGAACTCGTACTTATTTTGTTTAATCTACTTGAAGTCCTTATTATATTTAAAATTGGTAGTGTCATGGATAAATTTGGTATGTCCAGATACCTAAATAGCGATCCTTTTTATAGGAGTACAGTACTGGAGGAAAACTTAAGTTACTCCATATTCTTGTCCCCAGCTATTGCGACCGCAATCCAAAATCTATCCGACACATCTCAACGAAATTATCTTTTGGATCGTACTTTCAATGTGGTGCCTTCTTGCAATTATTAATTGTACACTTTTCTCACAATGACCATGTAAGTAAAAAAATCGAATGATGTGTCGTGAGAGTTTCTTATCAGTTCCCCATAGCTTTGTCAGGCTCTGTAATAAAAAAATGTATTTTTTTATCTTATAAGAAAATATATTGTTTTAGAAACCGCGCGAATTTTTTTTCTCAAATATTTTGACTTTTTCTTTGAGAAAATAGCAGTACATTTTTTTAATAACAGAGCAAAATGTAAATTAAAAAGTACCTTACACCATTTCTTAAATTCTCACGAGTTGTACGAATGATTACCCATTGTTCTAGTCCGTGTCAATTTCAGGCTTTTCCGTTCATTTGTATACAAGGCGGGCCAAGAGAAGTCATCCGATGTTGTTTGGCTCTCATTTTTTTCTAAATGAAAAACTTCGATTCTGTTTTTTGATTATAATTATTTGAACCTTTAGAATTTTATTGGTCAAGTCGAGAAGATGATATCGGCCAAATGGGCGCCGTTACAATTGATTGGCATACGGGCTCGTTTTATGGCATTTTTTATCACTTCGTCGAGAACTTCGGGCGACAGATTCTCGCACTCGTATCGAATGTTGTCCTTGAGGGCTTCTACGGTCTCGGGCTTGTTCACGTAAACACGGGACTTCAAAAAATCCCACAAAAAAAAAGTCTGGAGCGGTTAAATCGAGCGATCTAGCGGGCCAGTGCAAATCGCCAAACCGAGTGATGAGGGAACGCCGCCTTCAGAATATCGGTTGTGGCTCGCGCAGTGTGTGCCGTAGCTCCGTCTTGTTGGAACCACATGTCCGCCAGTCCTAATTCGTCCAATTACGGCAGAAAAAACTCGGTTAACATGGCCCTATAGCGCGCACCGTCCACTGTTGTCGTTTGAACAACGGCGTTTGCCCCATGACTCCTCCAGCGTGAACAGCGCACCATGCAGTAACTTTGAGCGGGTGTAATGGCTCTTCGTGCATTACTCCTGGATTTTCGGTGCCCCAGAAGCGAAAGTTTTGCTTGTTCACGTACCCGCAGAGGTGGAAATGAGCCTCATCGCTCATTATGATTTTGGTCGAAAAATCGTCCACTTCGTCTGGGATGGCTTGGGCGTAGGTTACACGCGTTTGGCGGTCGACAGGCAGCAGCTGATGCACGGATTGGACTTTGTACGGGAACATGCGCAAGTCTTTGACCAAAATTCGCCTTAGGGACGACCGGCTGATGGCTAATTTCGAGGCACGGCGTCTGGTAGATGTTTCCGGCGACAGCTCGACATCCTCGTCAACAGCGGCGATATTCTCGGCACAACGGGCGCTCCGGGGCCCGCCACTCTTGGCAACGTCTCGTGTGGTCCCATACTATTCAAGGTTGGTGGCCAAACGGCGCAGTGTTTGCGCAGTCGGTGTCGGACGGCCGTGGAATCGGCGACGGAATTCGCACTGCGCCAACACTACAGACGAATTGTTACGCAAAAAAATAGACACGTTTATTCCGCGTTCTTGGGGAGTGTATCGCTCCATGGCTTGTTCACTTGTATTCTACATCTATCTAGTCCACAAATGTCAAAACAGATTTGACATTGGCGGCCATTTGCAAAAATAAGAGCATCTTCCAATAGGGTGATCTCTTTTGGCCCACCTTGTACTTATGAGTCACAAATCCGAACTAATGTATCGTCATGTGTTTCATGCTAGAATTTGGCTTTATGTCACTTTCACGAAGCGACATAAGGCTACATTTCGAGATTTGGCCTTCTTATAATGCTTGGCCTTATGTCAGGCACCATTTTTATCCACACACAATCTTCACGGATGGCTCTAAAATAGAGATAGGTATGGGAGGAAGTTTTTACTCAGCGGCACTGCAAAGGTAGGAATCTTTTCGATCACCCCGAAGGGTTTAGAGTGGACCTAAACTCGTAACAATGGTGACACCTTGAAGCTCCCACTTTCTGTAGAAGGTACCTTCCATTCTTTTACAAAAATAACTTACAAGGAAGCACTTCCCATTCAACAGCACAAGATTCAGTCATCCACAACCATTTGGCCGATAATATTGTTTACCCAACTACCAGTTTGCCATTCTATATCCACATCCACGCTGCAGTCGCAATTGAATTGACCCCAAATAGCAAACACACACAACCACTAACTCAACCACAATTACCAATTTCCAATTCCTTAGCCATCTGCTACTGAATCCTCACCTCGTTCGTGGTCACCATCATCACCATCAACTTCCACAGAGCATCACATTATCATCGGTTATTCTTTGGCCAAGAATTTCTCCTCAAAACTGAACCCAATTGCAACTGGATGCTGCTGCTGCAGCAGATATATATCTCCGTGCAGATCAACACGAATACAATCAATCTTATGCGCGAATCCACATTCCTAACCGATGCCGTATGCCAATAAATATTTTCGAATTCCGAGAAACGGGTGCGATTTGGTTGGTTTCGAAATAGCACAGGTCTTAGATGACACTCTTGTGGTGTATTGCGAACGAAAATTGTCTATAGGTAGCAATACATTTTGTGAACTTGTTTCGGGAGATCTGCTAAGATCACACCTCGTCGAGGGGAGAAGCGAATTCAATTGATCGACGACGTCGGTTGGAGTTATGCCCTGAGAGGTTTGTGCACTCTTCTCGCAGTTTTTCGCATCCTTTTGCGGTGCATCAGCATCAGCATCAGCATCACCGACGGACGAGATAAAGAAACCGGAAAAAATATTACACTATAATTGAAATTCCATAGCTGGAAGAGGTGCGGACCGCTTTTCACTCTGTGCGAGGGTCTCTCTGGGTCTGGCTTGTATACCTTCAAAAGAAGGCGTTCTATGGTTAAAATATGTACATCGGCACAGAGAGAGAAGGACAGACCAAACACCAAAGTGAATATTTTTTCCAATTGAGTTCAGTCGACATGAAATTTATTTGCAGGATGAGAGAATACACAGAACAAGAGGTAATTTACGAAAAAATGTTGGCTAAAATTGTAAAAATCTGTTCCGCGGCACAATTGATTGGGGCATGGTTGAAATAGATTTCAGTTAAGGTATATGGTACTCACTTTGGTTGGCTGGGTGCTGGGTCTTCTGAGGCTCCTTTGTCTTAGGCGAAATGGTGTTTTGTGAATACACGTTTATGAGCGAGTAATCAGCATATTTTCTCCTCTATCTGAAATTGGGAAGAAAGAAGGAGGAATTGTGAAAATTAATTTTTAACAGTAGATACGAGTGTATAAAATGAGAGGTGAAGGGAAGTGGGAACGGTATGTAGATGGCAGGCACTGATTCGAAAGAATTTTAAGGGCCTAATGAGGAGCGAATAATTCGACGTTAGCATGGGGTATTAACATTTTACAATATGTCACTTGCGAAACAAATAAACTTCAGCTTGACCCATTGACTCGTATATGGGACGTTTCACTAACGAATATTTTTTCAAATGTGATTTTCAAAGCGGCGCTGATAGCAGTCTCTAAAGGCTTATAAGGCCTAGTATGACAGCTTGTTGGCCAACCCTCTTTGGACTTTTCAGGACGTACTAACATGAAACGACTTTAGATAACCGAAATGGGTTGCGGTCAAAATTGTGGATGGGTCAAAATCCTTTTTACAAAATTCTGTTTTCAAAATTCAGCTTTTCTAAATTCTTTACAAAATTCGACAAACAATAAAAAAAGGTTTGGAAAATGTTCAAAAGCGCGCGCTTTTGAAGTAAAACTTCTTTAGGCACGCTTGACTTGGGGGGTAAGCTGGCGAATGCGTCATGAAAGCGTTACGGAAATTGCGAACGGGAGTTGAGAAGGAGATACAGGTTAGTGAAGATAGAAAGAGAGGGAGTTACGTTTTGTTTCGTATATTACTGTAGGGGCAAGAAAGAGACGTGTGAGCACATATTTTCTTTCTCTCTTTCTCTCATAGACAGTTACGTTTCGTATATCTAAGACACAGCCCACAGTGCAGCAGTGATACCAGATCGGGGGATTTATCCCTTTTTGCGGGATTTTCTCACTTATAATAAGCTAAAAGGGACGAAGGGATTTTTCACACCTCATAGTACAAAAAGAAAAGGATTTTACCTTTTGGTCAATTTTTATTCCTAATTGCTCATTTCATTAAGAATAACAAAATAAGTCCACCTACGATCAAATTAAATATTTTCATGTTTAGAAAAAAGTCATTCAAAATATCTGAATGCTTTCATTTTCTTTTTTTTTTATTTCCCTAAAGTGTTTCATAAAATGAAATGAATGTGAATGAATTCACGAGTATTTTTTAAAATAATAAATTTATTTATTTTGTAAACATTGGAATGTATGTAAAAAAGCCTTACCTCATTCTCAAATCAAATTTCTGTGTCATTATTGAATGAAAAATCAAGAATAATGAAACTTGAAACCGAGATAAAGTTTCTTTCATACCAGTCATTTTCAAATAATTCATAAGATATTTATTTTATGTTGAATATTATTTTTTTTTTTTTTTTTTTTTTGTTAGACGTTAATTTCTATTTTTGTTTTATATGCAAACGTATCTTATTTTTGTTAGCTTGCATAGTTAATGTATAATGTAACTTGTATTTGTTACAACTAAAAAAGACAGAACTTAATAAAATACATGTTTTTTTTTTAATTTAATATTTCGTGGGATAAATGTAGGATTTTTAATATTTTGGCGAGGGATAAAAGGGATACTTTGGGTATAGCCGTGGGATAACCTGCCTCTATCACTGCAGTGCAGGCCTATTGTCTGTATCACACTGTAGGAGCAAGAGAGAGAGAGGTGCGAGCGCACATTTTCTTTCTCTCTTCCTCTCATAGCCAGTGCATGAAATATATATATATCTCAGTTCGTAGTTCCTTTGCGAGTACATACATATAGATGGAGCTAAATAAGTTTTACTTCAGTCGTGTGGTCTAAAAACACACTCGTTTTGTAAATACGGTTTTATTTTATTTTTATTATGTATATACGAAAGTAAATAAAAGAAGCTACGCTGCTATTGATCATTTTTAGGAAGACTGAAAAGTCTTTGTCCGTCCACTAAACCATCAATCGCAGGGTAACAGTAATTACAACGAACCTAGGAGGGAAAATGGTCTTAGAGTATTCGAAGATCCTACCGAGTCGATTGTCGTGTTAAATCTCACTGTTTTTTTTTTTTTATTTAAATCTATATTTTCTTGTTTATTTTTAATTTTAATTTAATTTCGACCGAAATACCTGTGGACGGATTTGGCAGACTTTTACGAAAGTTGGTGCAGTGGAAAACCTTTAAAATTGTTTTCCCAGGAAATGAACCTGCGAGCTCTTGCTCAGTAGTCCAGCACACTAAGCATTGAACCCACTTTCTTAATAAATAGTTCACTGCCTTTTTCTTCAATTACGAGAAAGTTATAAATTACCTGGGCACTCATTCCGTATTTTTTTCAGACGATTATCGTCGAAATGATAGACCTCCAAAAGTAGGTACTAAGTGCCATAATTACGTGTTTGAGACCTTAATCCAATTCATTTTCCACAAATGTAATGAAAGTTAATGAAATTCGGCCAGAATATAACTTCTTATGGTCATCAAAGTTTCGAAAACGATATCGTCCCGACGCTTATTGCTATACGGAATCTGACCCCAGGAGTTAATGTTTTAGGAGCAGCTTTATCGCAGAGTTGACGTGAACAATTCCTCATTCAATGGGCTAAGAAATTCCTATGTTCTTTAGAAATGAAGGGGTCGCTGTTGAAATGATTTGTTATCCCGGTGTTATGTAGTTTAGGAGTATGGACGATCAGAAAGCTTTTAAATCACCTGATCGAAAAATTACCTATATTCATTCCAGTTTGAATGGCAGAGACAATAAAGAACTGCACCCATGTGTCGAAAGTGCAACGATTGCATACTTAGACTCATAAATTTAGTCAAAAGGTTCTAAATTATATAGATGGTATGAACGTTAAGACTACAGCTCTCAATACTCTTGTACCTATCCTGAGGATGGCTGCGGTGACTGAGCTTTTGTGACGATCTTAATTAACGACCCCATTTGTTTGAGTTTTTCGTATGTACTTTTCTAATAGCTATAACTGTAGTGCCTGTTGGTTAACTATAGATCTTTTTTAAAAACGCTTATCGAGTCAAGTTGTGAGGTGTCTTTACCGCTTTCTGAGGCTGAGCGAGCAGATAACACAAATTCAAGGACGAGGAACAAGCTAGTTGATCTTATTTTAAGAAATCCGTAATGGTTATGGGTAGTAAAAGATTTGAATACCGAATGCTTCAGACTTCGGCAGAATACTTCAGAGAAGTTTGGGTACCTCCCATTTTGTGTTATGAATAAGGACTTCAATATATAAAAAGTCGGCTTGAAATAGTTGCTACTGACAGGAGGAGAAAAAGGTTTGAGAAATACCAAGAAATATTGAATAATATGGTAAAAACTAGAGAGACCAAATATTAAGTTTAGTAGGTTAATGTAAAAGTGAATAACAAGTTGGCAATATAATTTCATTGACATAATATCAGCCTAGTCCCGCTTTCAATGTAATACTGACCGGAATAGGAACGGGAGACTTCGAATTGTTCAGACTTATTATCGTTAGGAACGAACAAGAAAACCATATAAAATCATTGGGTAAAATTCATTTCTCAAGATAGTTATACTTTCGGATCAGAAGGAAAATGTGGCGCAGTGTGTCTGGGGGTAGAACCTTTAAACCCTCACTAGTACTCCAGTATGCAATATCAACTTATCTATTAATCGCTTAGCAAAGTCAACAAATAGCTGACAAGGTTTCGGATAACTCCAATCAATACATGCCCTAAGATGAAATAGTTTTACGCGGTTTGGCGTTTGTTACAAAATCCGCAGCAGTCTTGTTAACCAACAAGGCCTGACATATTTTTAGCACCAATAATTTTTATCGTGTGGTAACATTTTGTTCAATAGACAAAACCGGTGAAAGCCTAAATTCTTCCAGCTCCCGGCATGGGAATGATCTGAATGTACGCAAAATGTCTGAAGCTTTAAAGCCATCTACCTTAGCATTTGGCACCGCAGCTAGGCTCTAGTAGAAGCTAGTACAACGACAAATATAAGCAAACATTTTTTTAGATAAGAGGCTTTTTACATCCGTCGTGGATTGATCAGCATTGTATGGATTTAAGAGTTACCTCTGCAACAGTTGGCGCAGGTGCACCCTGGACTGTAGCGCCTATGAAAGTCTCCCTCAGTCAGTAAGTGCCTTGCATACAAATTTTTGAAGTAAAACTTCCTGTGGCTCGTTAGGCAGTAACTCTGAACTTTATGAAACGAAAAGCGACAGGAAAGGTGATGGAGCCATGTTCGTGGTGAGAACAGAATGAGTCATGTTATGAGTTGCGTGCGATCTAGGTTAAGCATGCTCGTTTAAATTTTTTATCAAGCTTCATAAAGGTCCACTTCATTCGGCTAGAAATTTAGCTAGGGTTGGTTTCATCGTTTTTGTGTGTAGACCGATACTCTTAGTCTGTCAGTCGATCATTTTAATGAGAGAAGATGTTAGTTGTCCATGTCCTACATATTGTCAGATACGCTGCCAGCTTAGAAAAGCATGTTAAAGCCTTGCTCCGAGATTTATATAGATTTCAAGTGAGATAGCCAATCAGAATGTCGGAAAGACCACTCATGTTGCAGAGAATTTCTAATATGGAAGAGAAGGACTGTCACAAACTTTACAGTCTCGTATCCCATGAGGAGAGCTCCTATCGACTTATATAACTTAAACTTTCAATACCACTATAGCCCACCCACTTCAAACTTCCGCATTTCTTGTCCAAAAAAAATGTGCAGAAACCACAACATAACTAATTTTAGAAACCAATTTGCTTAGATGTCTCTCCCCTTCCTATATCCATCTCCTATTGCATCACCCTCAGTCTATTTGAGTCCATGCAGTTCTTGATAAATTTCCCATCAACCGATTCCACCCAACTGCTACCGTTGCAAGCAATTTCCACCCACTTCACAGCAACAACATATTGTCACGCTACTTAAACCGCAAAGACACAAAACAATATGTACCAGCTATAGGCGAGGCGGAGGCACAACAATAACTCTCCCATCAAGACACCCGGGAGTGGAGTACTGCCAAGTTCACATTTCATAACATCATTAAACGGCTGAAAAATGATCCACGCAGTCATCCATCCATCCGAGTGACTCCTCTCGTCCATGCTGCTTGCTGCTGCTGTTTCCAGCATTATAATCTGCTGCAGATCTTGTTCGTATTGCGCTGACATTTTCTTCGTACATTATACGCTGCGCACTCCCTTCTGGAAAGCTTGCTGCACCTTTAAGAACTCGTAGGCAATAACAATGAAATGGCCATTTGACGAGAACACGGTCGGTAATTCAATGCCACAGCAGAAAGACTTATGACGTTAGACTGCGTGCAGTGGTTGCGTTGTTGTGATTCGAAAGGAATTCTTGGTTTTTTTTGTATAATTGCACAGAAATAGAGATGGGCAAGTTATGCATGAGAACACGTCTTCTAAGTCCCCGTGGGACAACGTAGTGCTTGTATGTGAAGTGGGTTTTTGAAGTTCGACAGTATAGGGTGGGAAATGGCGAGAAAGATTGGACTTATTTAAGGGATGACTTCGATAAGTGAAGACGGAGAGCTAGGTCTTTCCGACAGAGATGAGCTACGGTATGAGCCATACAGCGCTGCACTTTATGCCAGCCTTCATTATGTGAGGGGTTCTGGGAAGTGGGAATTAAAAAACCTGCAAACGCCTTTGCACTCCTACAACTTGTTCACTTCTTAAGACTTTGCTAGGGCACGGTTGACATAACAGTTAATAGCTGCGTGGATCTTATCGTGAACTTCCCCTCGTTTCGAGGTTGGTCAGTAGTGTGCGACATATATACATTTCCTTCGATAAGCGGAACCATCGCCAGGAGGCTGCCTTTTAGCGGTTCCGCTGTGATCTTCTCTGGCTTGCGAGCTACATGAGTTTTTGAATTTGGGTTGTCCCTCGACTTTAACGTTTTTTTAAACTTCACATAATGTGAAACACTCCAGGAAGTGCGACAGCAGAACAAAAACTTTGCCCCATCTGCCATTCGGAATAGACTGGTCAGACCTAGAAGGGTCAAAGGCCTTGTGACCTGAGGTATATCGCAAAAAGTTTGGAGTTTTTTTTATAGGGATTGCCTGCTAATTGCGTTATTTAAAGAAGTCGCTCAGAAAATACATTTCTTGAGGAATTTAGAGGAGGCTCTTTCAGTCTTTGAGGTTCTTTCAGTCTTTGAGGTTCTTTCAGCCTTTCAGGCGGCGAAGGAGAGGGCCGTTAATGAACTCAAAAATCTGTATATATTCCAACCCAGTATGGAACTGCTACCATGAGCAGAAACAACGTCGGATAGGATCTACTTTTGCCATCAGATGGTAGAGCCTTGATCTTCTGGCCCGAAGGCCGGTATTCCCCTTATAGCCTGCTTCCGAAGCACAAGTATTTCTTCACTCACACTCTACCGAAAAAAGACGCTGCCACCAATAAAAGTTCCTACGAGCTCTAAGTGAAGACTTACGACCTTCTGTTTAGACGTAAAGATTGGGGTAATGGGAGATGTTGACTGGGGGATACCCCAAAGACCTACAAGCAGGCACCACAAAGTTCCACATCGCAAAAAGCGAAATAATACTCAGATTTACTGCATCAATGTTCACATTTGACTCCGTTTCAATGGACGGAAGATAGTCCCCCAGAGTATCGAAAGATTGAACGTTAGAAGCAAACCCCAACTGTGGCTTTTTTGTATATCCAATAATGGAACGTCAATTACCCAAATTGTAAAGAACTTCAGAGTGGAAAGGACACAGGCACTTGGGATAGCAATAGTCTTTGACTAAGCTCATGAGCCACAAAAAACCGCAGGATATCAGCAGTTACAAAATCAAATCCAAAGTCGGTGCTAAAAGTCTTGGAAAGACTAGGTCTGCAAACTTTCAAATGGAATTGAAGGAATAATCCTGTGTGACAGGTAGTCTTAACCTTGAGAATGAGCTATTACTGCAAAAGGCCTGTCGTAATTAAAAAAGCTTTACGAAATTCAGTAGTTGTGGCCATATAGAAGCCTAGGTTTAGCTTCTGGCAATCATCTGTCTACGTCAGTTTTTGTTATTAGGACGAATGCAAGAAGCTATAGAAAATTTTCGGATATTGCAAAAAGGCATCAAGCTGGCTTAGAAGCTAAGCTTTATTCAAAATAACTGGAGAGAACGTGGTGCAGTAAAATCCTCCGATTGGAACCTCTATAAGCAACACAATCAGTACAGTGCCATAAAAATAAATAGACTTGGAAGGCGAAATATTATACTTCAAACTTCTCCTAAAAAGGGGAAACAAAAGAGGTGAGTTGATATAGGGAGATACCACTTCAGAGACGATGTTCAAAGGTTTCACTTAAATGCAAAAATAGTTTCCCAAGACTACAAAGCCTGCAAAGATGAGCTTTGTAGTAGAAGCATGGTCAGTAATGGGGACCACTTCTTCAGGCAGTTAAAAACCAAGAACTGCCTGAAGCTGTTAGGAAGCTTTCGTCTACATAATTTGGAACTTAAGGCCTAGCTTCTCGCAGCAACTACGGACCAACAATTTTATGCTGAATCCGAACGGCTGAACTTCTCTTTTAATTTCAGGTGCTTGCAAGACGTTTGCGAGAGGTACAGCAGTGCAAAACAAGATAGTGTGCAATTTGAGTTGAGGGGATCGAAGCAAAAACCCCTGGCACAGAGCAACTACGCCCACCTAAATTTCAAACAGTGAAGGTATAGAATAACCGCCCCCTTGGCCGAAAGATACGTACTTTAAAGTGTGATAGAATAAGTTCCATCAGCGATCTTTCAAAAACAAGGCGCCTTAGTCAGCTTATTCCATCCATCAGATTAGGAGTGAAGAAAGACGACCTTGATGTATATACCAACACCCCTTCGAAGTTCTTTGACACCGCCATTTAGGGGCAAAACAAATTCTGAGAAAACCATATGCCTACAGTGATATCCAACTCTTTTCGAAAAAGCTATAGAACGAAATGTTCCGTAAACGACTCTTCCATCGAACGTCCTTAACTTTTTAAGTGCCTGGGTGCGGTATCCTCATCTCTGCAAGCAAACGTATAATTGTGCTAATGGCGAATAAAATGTGAGAACTTACCACAAAAAAAAAACAAAAAACAAAACCTACGCCTGGCCACTTCAAAACTCTAATTAAAGACTGCGATGTTGGATCTCTGAAATAAAAGTAAATACTTCAATCAAGTGTAATCCCATTGCAAAGAGACGCAGTTCTGGCTGTTCTCTGTGCAACCTGTAATTTTGATTCGATTTAATGGCAAACTCTCTGTTTCAGGTGAACGTATATACCTTCGAAGGGCAATGGGGAAAGCTTCACGTCATAAAATTCCTTTATTCGATTTTTTTTTACTCCTGCACCGCATCGCAACACACCAAGCCGTGTGATCCTTGGCTGCATTAAATGCGCACTCGGTTCGTCATCCTCGATTAAATGCCTCGTGTGTAATCCGAGATTCGTACAAACGAAGAATCTGTAGGATGTTGATAATTATGCATTATCGCCAATACTACGGGCCCAAGTGCAGACAGGGCAAGAGAGGAAACGCAATAAAAAGAACTGATGTGCGCAGCTCTTAACAAAGGATCGCTCGCATTTTGATATCGATGATCGATGATGATGACGATCAAGGGGTTGGCCGATGATGTGGGGCAGGCAGTGAAATCCGAGTAGAATGCCAGAGTTATTAAAATGTTCTCTCAGCGATTTTCCTTTTAATATCTTCATTGATTTGTTAAATGGAATTTGCGGTTTCAATGAGTGAACCTGGTGGATTGTACTATTCCTGGTAATTGATGTAATTTTCTAAACAGTTTCATGGAATAGAGGAATTCGCAAAAGATGAGGTGAATGCAATTTTGGAACGAATAAAAACCCGTTCTGCATAGCTTAGGCGGTTTTGAGATTATACTGGACAAAAAGTGGTAAAGTGGTAAAATCCAAAAAAAGGGTTACACCCTCTTCATATCGGCTTTCGTGGGGGCATAGAACGTCAGCTGACGAAATACGGACTGCGGCTACGCTAGCCAGGTATAAACGGTGATTTTTTTGTGGCCTAAAAGGTATATCTTCCAATACCATGTTTTAATCTTTGACAGCTCTTGGATGTTTATGTTAAAAAAAATCTATTGGCACATTCAAAAATCAAGCTATTTAATAAGTCGACTAGATTGGTCTAGACTAGATGTAACCTTGAACGCAAACATAAGATGGGTCGGAAACGTCACTTTTCCTACTTCAAACACATATACGAACTGTCAACTCAGTACTCAGTCACAAAGTTCTTGACTAGATTCCCTCCATAAACTCCAACGGAAAAAGCTGTTCATGTGCCCGATCTAGGTCAATCAAAACTGAGACACAAAAATTCAACCAGCTGTCAGACTTACTAAACTAGATACTTGGACATCCTCTACAGAAAAAAAAGGTTCAATCCACGGTAAAGATTCCGAATAAGTCAAATTCACATAACAAATCAACCTTTTGTCGAGAAAACGTATTTAACGAGACCTGACGTGGCTCATTTGGTTTTGTTAACTGGCGTTGGGAAATGGAATCATTTGTGAAAGTATTAAAGATGAGGCAATTCAGAAGTGCATTCGATCTTGAAAAAAGGAAGTCTTTTTTCAAACCCAACTATCCGATATGCAAAACTAATCTATAAAAGCAAAGAAGATCATAGCCACAGCACAGTGCTCTTGCCACCAACGCTGATCACTGGTCTCTGGTGCCAGTCCATTTTATATCGGCTGAAATTCAAAACAATCCACAAACAATGTGTACCTACGTCTATCATTGTAAGTAAGCAGTTAATACAGTTTTTAGACGAGTTTTTTGACGCAATCTTGGACGCGTTTTTTGCGCGCTGTTTGAGGAGTTGGTGACTCGTATTTTCGACTCGTTTTTGACGCGTTTTAGGAACTGTTTTCTTACGCGCTTTTCCTCGCGTTTTATCAATTTTTAGCGCGTTATAAAAACCTTTTTTAAAAGTGTTTTTTTTTCGACGTATTTTGGACGCGTTTCTAACTCGTTTTTTGAACAGTTTTAGAACTCATTTTTCGAAGCTTTTTGGGTGAATTTTTAATGCGTTTTTTATCATTCTTGAAAGCGCTTTTTGATGCGTTTTTGGACTTGTTTTTGTGCGAGTTTTTCACTAGATTTTTGACGCATTCTTGAAGCTTTTGGTCGTGATTTTCGACTTGACTTTGGGCAAGTTTTTGACTAATTTTTATACGCGTTTTTCAAATTCTTTTCAAAGCATTTCCCCCGCGTTCGAACGAGTTGTTGACTTGTTTTTCGACTTGTTTATAGACTCGTTTTAAATTTGACAAGTTTATTGACCTCTTTTTTGACGCTTTTTTAATTGCATTCTAACATTTTTTGACGCGTTTTAAAAACATTTTTGAACGTGTTTATCGACGCGTTTGTGGACTCTTTTCGACGAGTATTTTGACTTGTTTTATGACGTGTTCTTAGAACATGTTCTACGAAGAGTTTTTGACTAATTTGGACATGTTTTGCGAGGTTTTTTTTTATCTGTTTTATACACGTTCTTGGGAACGTTTTTGGACGAGTTTTTTTTAATTAGTTCCTAGATGCGTTTTTCGACGAGATTTTTTTGGTACGTTCTAAAAAGAAAACCCGTCTGGAAAATATTTTGGACGTTCTTTTACGTGTTTTCGAAGCTTTTTTGAACGCGTATTTTGACGCGTTGTCGAACTTTTCATCCCAAATAATGAAAAGTTCATAGAGTAGATCAAATTTAAACGAAATAGAACTAAAGAAGAAAGGACCAAAGGTTGCATTTCTTTGAGAGAACCATTCTCGGCGATTCGGCAAACTTTCTTAACCCAGTTTAGACAAAGTGCGCCAAATATCATAACAAATACGAAGCTGTAATTATTTCTTTTTGCATTTTATGCTTTTGTCAGAGTAAATGAGTTAACCATTGATTGCTTCATCGATAAAGAAGAAGCATTTGACGGCACAGTATTCTTTCAGATATATAAAAGTATTTTGTATATCTGGAAGAAATATGAGAGTTACTTATACTATATAGATAAATGGATAAATTGCTTGCTAAAAGACTAAGCAATAGGCAGCAAAAAACTCAGCGTTAAAGCTATAACAGGATGCCCACAGGGAGGCGTGTTCTCCATCTACAGTCCATTGTATTAAATCTCAAATGAACCGCTTATTATTCTCAGTAATGATGGCCTCTATTTCCAGGTTTATCCAGATATTTCCAGAGCATTTCTAGTAGGAAGTAAATTCGAACATCGGATCTAGTGACTCTAAACTTCGTTGGTTAATGGTGCACATAAATTGGCCATTAAATATCAATCCAAGGAGCAATGTTCAATCCTAAGAACAATGTTTGCATTATTTAAGCCTTAGTTTCTAAGAGGACAAATGGAGATAGACTAGTTCTCAAAGGAAGGTAAATATCACGCTGGATAAAAGATCTACCAGGACCGCACTATGGATCAGTAAAATTCTGGGGCCAGATTCTGTTAGGCGAAAACGTTGAAACGCACGAATAACTTGCTCAAAAGTGTAAAAGTAAATCGTTCGTGCACACGAAAATGATTGAACGTTTCACCTTAGAGAATTCCGACCCCGCTACTAGGTTCATTTTATAAAAAAAAGTCATGGAAACTGCGTACATTTCCATCACGACAGATGGACCGAAATTCAACTGAGTTTACACCGACATCCGACAAGAATTCAGGAAGACCATACATTTTACAGACAAGAGCTCCTAAACTGTGAACCGAACTAACCAAAATTCGACAAAGATTCTCATGTATGGAACACAGCATAATCCAAAATAATGAATCATTTTGAACTGGGGTGTACTGAAAGTCTCTGTACGCCAGTGAGGACCTACATAGGTTAGGCTAGGTTACAACTAACAAGAACATTTATATATTCTTTCCGGTAAAATCGTTGCAATAAATGCCTTAAACCTCAAAACTAGTCCGATATTGTCTTCACATTTGTCCATCACAAACAGAGTCCACTCCGATAGGAAGACAATGAGCAAAAGCAGATGAATTAGACAGAAATGGTGTTTGAGACTGGCAGTTTATCCAAGGAGTTAGCGACTCTTGGAAATATGCTCAATTGTGACATGATTTGCGAGCCTTTGTGCCATCTCAATCACAATATTTTATCTAATCATACAACGACAGCGTGAGCCCTTGAAGATGCAGTTACAGAATTCAATCCTGGCGATTTATAAACTCGACCGCTGCCAGGGTCTGATTGAAAATAAATAAATAGTTGTTACGTAACTTTTAACTTTGGAACGGAAATAATGGACCTACAACTTGATGTCGAGTCCGACCAGCTAGACTGAGAAGCTTTTCCGGTTCGCAAAAGGTGGAGAGAATTGTAATTATGCGCCCATAAGCCCCTGTTACAAAGTCGAAATATGCTAAATTAGGGAAGCATGCTGGCCACTTTCTCTTCTTATTGTGATGTAAGTTCTCCCTCAAAACAGCCATCGATCTTATTGAAGTTTGAGCCATTGCTCCGTCCTGTTGGAATGTCCCCTGAGTCCAATTCATCAAAGGTACACAACGAACACAATGGTGGCACCGAAGGGATTGCAAGATTGACACTCTCGCAGGCTTTAGGTTCTCGGGTAATTTTGTAGACCGAGGGACTCAAGCTCAACTCGGTTTGTCTGAGCGTCTGTCCGAGACAGAACATCCGTTTGAAAAGTACGCCTCGATGGCCAAGGCACTCTTCTCACTGTTCCAACGAATGAACATGATGGCGACTGCCTTGCAGAGAAACAAGATTTTCGAATCACGCCTGTCGAATGAGACCACTTCCGCCCCACCTGAATGCCATGCAATTCTAAAAGGGAAATTATGTTGCAGCACCCTATATAAAAACGAGAGCTACCGGAAGTAAGACAATTACTCAACTGTCAGTGTCACTGTGACAGCTAATACTGCTCGATCATTCCTCAAACGAAGTTATGATGCACAACCTTTGGATTGACTGAATGCGTGGACTAGAACTTTAATTTTCACAGTGCCATCTTTTCTTTGACACCTTGCATGACTAACTGATGCAACCGAATAAATGAAGAAACAACTTCCCACCGCCTCCACCAATCCATCGGCAAAATCACTTTGTCTCATTTATTTTTTCATCATAGCGAAACACGTCACACACCACCATCCGCACTGCAATCATTTGATTATGTTTTTATTTATGACCTTAATTAAGATCTCCTCCAGTGAGTGGATAATTGCACACCATAAATCCGTCTCTGTATAATGCGAACTTTTCAAATCAATGGATTTTCCGCGAGAAAATTGCAGATCAAATGCAAGTAGTACTCGTACATGCTGTGCAATGGGCACATCGAGAACCATTGATAGCTGGGCATGTGGTGAGTCATGCATCTCGTCATTATACGGCGGATGGTGGTTACGTTTATTTTTATACTTTGCCAATGATAGGCAATGAGTTTTTTTTTTTTTACCATATTTAGTCATGTTTGTGGTGTTTACGAGCGGACAAAGATGAAAAGATACATACAATTTGTACAGACGCGAAATTGAAGTATAGATGGGGTCATTTCATGCAGTTACATGTAGTTGGAGTGGTAAAAAATGTTGCGCTGCTAAGTTGGCTCATTAACGAAATGTGTTTGTGCGTGGTGCCAGATTAAGATTGGCTTAAGTGCAAATTATTGGCCATGCAGTGAGTCGTTAAATTGTTTCGATTATACTCGAATGGGGGAGACTGCATAAGTTGGTGTTGGGTAAGAATATGCGATTTTTATGGGCACAAGATAAAAAAGTTGTCCGCCCAATTATCCGCTACGATAGGATTAGTTCGAAAATTAAAAAAAAATATCATTCGAAATAGAAAGAGTTTTAAATCAGATGCTGGCGCTTTGTTGGAGCTGTATCAATTTTAGCTCTGCCCCACCATATCAACGAAAATACGTGAGTTTTGTACAGGTCACGTGGATCAAGCGTACACTGAAAATAAAATACCAGGTAATATTGACAAAATTCGATTGTAAAATTTCAACAAAAATCGGGCGGCCATTTTCTGGTGGGATTTCAAGTGACTGTGTTCGGCGTATTTTGTGCCCATTAGTTACACGGCGTTCACATCACAGTTGAATTTAATGTCGTTTTCGATTTGACTTTTCAGATTTTGATCTGAGATTTCAGATTTTTGCTGACAAATCGAACATTAAATTCGAATTTTATTGGTTCTTGTGTGTATTGAGTTGGCCGCAAAAGTAATTTTTTTCACTTGCACTGGAAATCCATTCTAATTGGTTTTTACACTAAATGTGTATTCGAAATAATTTTATAAAAAATCGTTTCCATACTCGAAAAATGAATAATTCAGTTAAAAAAGCAATCCTTTCAACTGTTTATCGTAACCGGTATAAGTGAAAGTATGTGTGAAATCTGAGAAAAATCGAGATTTCTCAAAAGAGTGTCAGATCAAAAAAAAAGATTGATTTTTTTTGCCAAATCGAACATAAAAAGCAATCTCGATCAAAAAAAAATTTGATTTTTTCTCAAAAAAATGTATCTTTTTGCCAAGTTTATGAACTCTATAAAATTAGCTAACACGGTTTTTTTTTTTACTTTTAACGGTTTTTTAGATTTTGTAACTTGAAGCTTTTTTTGTATATTTTAAAGGAAATACACTTTTTCTTGTTGATTTTAATGCTTTAAGTTTCTAAATCATACTGAAACAAAATGTTTCAATCCTGTTTAGGGAAAAATTTTTTTTTTTATGTCGTGGCGAAAAAATTTTTTTGTTTTACTATAAATTATAATCTGTAACTAATGAACAATAACATAATCAAGTATGCATTTGTTTAATTCTAAAAATTCGATATTTTTATTGCTTATAATATTGCTGTCAAATTTGTATGCATTTGGCTTTTTCTGGTAAAGGTCATAATACAAAAATCCTCGTAGATCGCATTATATTTATGTGAAATACTCGGAACAATAAAAAAATGTTTTGATCACTTTTTGTATCCCAAAAGCACAATGAGTGCACTTGTTTTTGTCAATTAATAATTTATATTGTCTTTTTGTTAGGAGTTTAATTACTTTTTTTTGCTTTCCGATACTAATACTTTTTTCATTTATGCAGCTGCATGAATTTTGCTGTCAAAAATAGAATTAATAGAAATAAAACAAAAAAACAACTGAAATGTGAATGGATGAAAAGTTTTTGGTGCCGAATATAGATAGAGAACAAGTTATGTTATCTAAAAAAAACCATAATCAACATTTACTTTATGTACATTTATTGTTATAAATCCATTTACAAATTGTTTGTAATTGAGAAATAGTGCCACCCCGCGAACAATAATACACGTACTCACAGACAGGAAAAAAAGAGTGCGCGAGAGAGGGCTGTCATTCAAAATTTGCGGGGAAAATCGGGTTGGTGCACGGGAAGTTGGCTCTCTAGTTTGGTTACTCTATGCCGCAGAGCTGATGTCGTTTGGCCACCTCGGAGCTGCGATTTGACACCGTTGGACTATTATTTGTGGGGTGCCGTAAAAGATAAGTGCTCCGCCGACAAGCCAGAGACAATTGACGCTTTAAAGGACAATATTCGTGAAGCCATTGGTGAAATACAGCTGCACACAATCGATAATGTGCTTAAAAATTGGACCGATCGTGTAGGCTAATGCATGGCCAGCCGAGGCAGCCATTTGAATGAAATTATTTTCCATCATTAACCGGAAGGATTGTACTTTCAAATAAAAAAAGAAATTTGAGAAAATATTCAGTAGTTTTTTTTTTATAGCATTTTCAAAAAAAAAAGTTATTTGGCGAACCCTCTACCTACTATGTTCGTATTATTGAAGTATCGATGTTAAAAAAAGTATTTGCCTCAAAAGCAATACACACATATTATCTTATCTGAAAGTGCAATCATCTTACTTTTCTACGCACCTACTTCATAAAAATTGTGAATATTTGTTTAGATTGTGAAATCGATCGGGAAGCCCTGGGTTATACAACACCAAAGCATTTGGCAACATTTCTCTCTATGTATGGAGTTACCATTGGGAGTGCATATTTTTTTTAAACTCAAATTATAAGTAAAATTTAAATTTAGTTTAACTTGTATAACTTTTTTTTTTAATGAGTCTAATTATTAAACTTATTTGTTTTGCGTATCATTTATTAATACCTAATTTATTTTACAAGGGTATTGTTGACATACTTTGGATATAATTTCCTTATTTAGATAAATACTACGTACCTCTAAAATTAAGTTGAAGTATAACTGCAAGTGAGTATTAAACATATCGACAAAATAGTCTATTTAATTCAACAGAACAATAAATGAAACAATTCTGCTGATACATCAACAAATTAGTCTGATGGAGCTGACAAACGTTGCTATATAACCAACAATCTGTTTATAGATTCAATCAACAATGTCTGCTGTTGATTTAACAAAATCAATAGCTGAATTGACAAACTAATTTGATAAAAAGACAAAGACCAAATTGGTGAACTACAACAGTTAATTGTTGATTTAACAAAAAAGTAACGGTAGAATTGGCAAATCTCTTTTGTAGAATAAACAACATTATCATTAATTTAACAAATTACAAACAAACGATTTTTGTTAAAACAACTATTTTTTTTATCATCAAAACAAAAGTTGAAATTGACGTCACATTTCATTTGAAGTTTCCAGAAACGAAATCGGTTCACGCATTAGAGAACATCAATTCAAACACAATTCGACTTATTTTGGTAGATGAAACACGAAATGTGCCCACAGCGCCACTTGTTGAAAATTTTCCGATTTTTAATTTTTCGCAAACCATCCCTGATTCAAGCCAAACAAAGTAAAAAAAAAATCATTCAAATCCGAATTACCCGACTATATATAGTTGTTAATGTGTGGAAAAAGCCCAAAATGTACTGAAATTCATGTGTTTTTTCACACACGCACAACACACACATACGTTTTCCGATTTCAACCAATTTCACAAAAACCATATATAGACCAATTCCAAAGACGTGTGAAAGTTTGGTTAAAATCGGTCAATGCGTTAAGGCGTGAATCGGCGACAAACGAACACAATTTTAGGGCTCAATATTTGTATATATAGATATACGATTTTCGGACAGCCCTCCGGCGAGCAAAAGGACCGGGACCAGCATGCCAGCACAGACCCAGAAATATCGCACGTAACAATGTTAGGGAGGAAGATGATTAACTTCATCGTCTTGAACGCTCAATTCTTCGACTTTTTGTACGCTGATAACCTTAAGAGTAGAAGGCTTAACTCTAACATTGACCTGGTTAGAAAAGACCGATTGGGTACTAATGCTCGGGCCTGAAGAGTCTTCGACAAGAATTCAGAGAAACAACGCAGTAAAAGAAGTCTTCGGCTTGAGTCGAACGTAACCTCAACCAACTTGCTGCAACTGGTGGTTGGTCAGAGAAGCGAATTAGCTGATCACCTTAAAATAGCGCCGCATAATAGTAATCAATCCAACTATTGGCTAAACTTGACAGAAATGTACATATGACAGATCCAACTGGCTTTACAAAATGTAAATAGGCCATCAATCTTCAGCCACCGTTGCGTCTCGGTTCTCCATGGGAGCTAATTCCAAACAAATTAATTTCACAGATCCAGTAGTTCAATGACCAATCGCTAAAGAGCCTTGCCACTGCTCGTGGTCTTACCATTAATCTCCTGCCAATATCCAAGTAGGATGGGCCTATGAATCGCTCACAAAATGGCCAATTTTGACATTGAAATGTTTTCCGGTCTCCAGCCTTTGCATCTTTTGAATAATCTACCCGTGCCAACATTAACGCTTACTGTTTTCGCTACCAAAAACGCATTAATCAACGGACTTTTATTTCCAGTCGCTGCTGCTTTTATGCTAATATCCCCAATCAATCCTATCCGCAATCAATCAGTATTGCCAACTTTGTCTGTGCGAGGTATGAAACCCTATTGACCTGTTCGATTTGTCATCCAACCCACTCCGCCATTCAAACAATCAGAACGCAACAGATCACCGCTTGGAATTCATTGATTAATTTGACTAATAGAATTAAACGTTCCGTTTAAATGAACACACAGGCAGACAGCCGCCGGCCACCATAGCCTATTTTGGTGTATGGAAATCTCCATAAATTCATATTCAGTTTGGCCATTTGTTATTCATTTGTTTATAAGCGAGTGATTAAAAATATTTTTGGCATTTTTTAAGGAATTTATTTAACTTATTATTTTAGTATGTATATCGAGTCGCGTAAAGGTGCCGTAATGTCACAGTCGGCCGTTATTGATGTGAAATATTATTCGACAGTTCTATTTAAAGAAACGGACACAAAGGCATCAGCAGAGCTTTTATTCAAATTTAAGCCAGTTTTATTTATTTTCATTTTATTTAATGTTTCTATTTTATTGCGATTTTAGTGTCTGACCTTTCGAATAAGAGAAATAAATTCCACACGGTGACTAAGACTTGATTAAAATGTGCCAAATTGGCCAGACAATAACCATAATGGCTTTCTGGAGTGAATTAAATGGTATTCTGGTGAATTTTAACAAGGCAGTGCTGTTGTTATGCCCCAAATACGCATGGAGGCCATGGTTAGCTGAATCGTAGCCGCGTCAGTGAATCTGTTCTAAAGTGGAAGCGTAATAACATAAATAACGCATAACATAATAACACAATTCCACTGCAGCGATTCACTTTCGTGACGCAATGGTTCAGTGGGCCATGGCCTACTAAGCAATTGCAAACACTTCGGGTCATGCTGACAAATGCATTTTCCCGAAGTGTTCAAAGCGAAGTTCCAGGAAGGTCTTTGGGAATTCGGTGAGTCGAAAATCAGCCAACTTTGGTATCGGTCGTGTTTCACTTCGTAGAATATTAACATTTGGCGCAGCCGGTAGTTCGAAAGAAAAAAAAAAAAAATTCCGTTAAAGTTACGATTTGCGACTGTGTTTTCACCCCATCGGTCGGTTTAGTGTTGTGTGAACAAAAAAAAAAAAAAAGAAAAAAGAAATATATATACACATATATCAACCGTTTCGGGATTGTTACTCCGTCGGTTTAGTGTTTTAACTGAAAAATAAAATAAAAATATAAAAATATATATATCAACAAAAAACATTCTGGCGATAAACAAAAACAACGAACCAGGTAAGTATCAAGTATCGTCTTGATTAATTGTTTTTTTTTTCTCCTTTTTGTTTGTTTTACGGCATTTACTTAGTGGGGTAGGTTAGGTGTAGTGTCGTAGACAACGATACGTATACTTTTGAGTATTACGTGATTCTTCTTTTTCTTCTTTTGTTGTACGGCATAAACCTTGTTGGGGTAAAAAATTACAAGAAAGCGTTGATTTTCGACTCCACCGTGGTCACTGATTAAATTGTTTTGGTTTTAAGCTTATGGACAGAAGAGAGTCCACAGAAGCCCAGTTGATAGAGGAAATCCATCAACTCAAAAAAGAAATTAAGGAACAAGGGCAAGAAATAAAACATTTCAACGACTCGCTGTTAACTGAACTTAAAGCCATTACTAGCAGGGAAGTATATGAGTTAATTTATGCACAATTAAGCTCGCAGTGGGGACAGTTTACGAGGCTTGAGACTACCGACGCAATACTCATTGAGTATTTAGAGGCAGTCAAAAGGCTAAAGGATAGTCACCAGAGTGAAATCCAAGCGCTTAAGGCTGAACTAAACAATACCAAAAGGGTGAGATTTAGTTTAGACCGCAGCCAAATTGAAGCCGAAAAAGTAAACACTGATGCCGAGGAAACAATTTCAAAATTAAACTTAGAAATTGTGGCACTCCAGTCCAACCTCACTAAAGTGAAAAGCGAACTTAGGGCTTCCCTGACAAAACAGGACCAAAACCGACGGGAGACTGAAAGGGTACGTGGGTTAGAATTAGAATATATAGCACAAATAGATTGGTTGAAAAAAGAGAAGAGGAAGCAAAGGGACCAATTAGTAGCCCTGCAATTCCAAAACTCCAGTTTCACACCAGATTGCATGGACTCTTCTAATTCAACCGACATAATGAGTTACGACGGCATTGCAAAAATAATTGCACAGATTGTTCCCAAATTTTCTGGGGCAAGAACACCCGAGCTATCAGGAAATGTCTATGAGTTTCTCAACGCATGTTCCCTAGGTCTGAAGTGTATAGACCCAGATAGCGAAGCAATCTATGTGGCAATGCTGTCAACCAGATTAATTGGTGATGCGTTTGAATTGGTTAGATGCAACAAAATAAGTACAGTGCGGGAGTTAGAGACTCTCATCAAAGGCACATATCTTACTGTTCGGACACTGGATAGTGTGACTGCCGAAATAAAGCAGTCGCATCAGCTAGCAACAGAAGATATACATGCCTTCGCCAGACGTCTTACATCACTGCAAGCAAAAGCAACAGACATTATTGATGGCAGCTACTCAAGCGCAGACTCTGTAGCTCTTAAAAAGGAACTTAAGAATTCCATAATCTGTAGTTTCAAAGTAGGGCTATTAGATCCAGCGTTGCGTCAATTTATGTTGACGGTCAGTGGGGATGAATTACAGGCGTTAGCAGATACGGCGTTAAAAACGTCTAATCTTCTTCGTTCCCAATATCTCCAAAACCCCACAAATCCGAATAATTCTATACCTAACAATTTCCAATTGAGCAATAACCCTCCAATGTACCTAAATAATCACTATATACACAGCTCCCCAGAAATGATCCAAGATTGGCAGCCGACTTATGTGCCTCCAGCGTCCGCATACCCAAGTCCGCAAACCCCAATCAATATAGGTCCGAGTACTTCGAACTGGAACACTCAAAACAGTTCAAACAAGACCAGTGTACAGCACCTTCGTAACAGGCCAGCAGAGAAATTATCGTGTGGGTTCTGTGGTAAGTCAAATCACACTTACGCAGAATGTAGGGTACGCCGTAACACCCCATACTGCGACCCCTGCAAGGCTTATGGCCACGACCCAGGGACTTGCCCGAAAGCACAAGTTTACATGACAGCGGCAAAACGTGGTAAGCCAAAGCTAAAATGTGATTGGTGCTCAAGGGTGGGCCACTCTGAAGAGGATTGTTATAATAAAAGGAACTACCTACCTGGCAAAGAAGGGACAGAGAAACGAACGAGGGGCCAGCTAAAAGAGGTGAGCTGTGCCCCTAAAGCATTCTCAACTGATAGTCATAACAAATCAGTAAAACCCATCCCAAGCAGTATAATTTTAAACCAAAACCATGAGCTACCCTTTACCGAAAAAACCGTTTCAGATACCACGATAAGCCAATTAAGTATCCCGGAGCCCAGCAGCAAGAATAAGAAACAAATTCTTAAGAGGCACAAAAAAAGGCAAAGGCATATAAATTGCCTGCAAAAAATACAACTAGAGTATAGACCAAAAGCCATGACTCAACTACAAAACAAGCTCGTAAGTCTGATGTTGCAATTTATAAATTTATTCATGCAAGTAGGCGATATCATATCGCGATGCTCAAAGGAGATCGGCCAAAAACTAGACTGTATCTTAAATCCAAAAAATAAATTTGGCAATATCAAACGAAACAGGCTTTGCTTAATAAAAAAATTAAGTAAAAACGACGTTTTTGTAGAACTCCCCTTGCCAGAGGCCAAAGGAGGTAAAATAACTCTATTAGTGGATACAGGGGCAGACACAAGTCTTTTGAAAGAAAGCTCGTTAAAACCCAACACAAACATATCCAGAAAGGAGACAAGGCAAGTAGGTGGAGCATTCGGTGGAAATAGTACAACAGTAGGTACTATCACCACTAGTAAACTATTGACAAAGGGCGTTAAGGGCAAATTGCATATTATAAACGGTCTAAACGACATACCCGCAGATGGTATTATGGGTAGGGATATCCTTTGGAACCGAACAATCATTGATACAGTGGCTAAAACATTAAAATTCTTCGACAAAAATAGGAACTTGGTTTCCGAGTTTCATCTTAAACGCCCATGCGAACCAATCAATACAGTCAATGTGGCTAATAATACAATTAAAGTATCAAACCGGGAAATAAAGGCCCGAACCCAAACCATTGTTAAGCTAAAGGTAAACACAGGGTTACGCGACGTTCTCGTGAAACAAGAAACGCCCGTAGAGCAGTGTCTAGCTGTCACTCGGCCACAAGCGTGTTTGAATGAAAATAAGGACTCGGTAGGTACATCAACGACTTCCGCTGGTGCAGGTAATGCAAATGGTAATAAAGGCACCCCAACGGTACCGAAAACCATAGAGTTTTTAACGGACCGCTCGGAAATCCAAATAATCTTAAGAGATTTTCACAATTCAGCGCTCGAAGGTCACCAGGGTAACAAAAAAACTTTAGGGCGTATCAGGCAACAGTATAGGTGGAAGGGAATGGCAAATGATGTAAAAGATTTTGTAAGAAAATGTTCACTATGCCAGAAGAATAAATGCTCCCCCTCCAACAAAATGCCCACGGTAATTACAGACACGCCCTCACTACCTTTCGATAAGGTATACATGGATATTGTCTGTGGACTTCCCGTATCACACTCAGGAAACAGATATATTCTGACTTTTCAGGATGATCTGACTAAGTTCATGGATTGCGCAGCCCTTCCCGATATGGAAGCTTCGACAGTGGCTAGAGTTTTTTATGAACAAATCCTGACGAGGTATAGAATTCCAAAGATTCTTGTCACGGACAATGGCGCCAACTTCACGTCAAAGATATTTTCAGAGACTTGCAAGTTACTGGGCGTGAAAAAACTTCATACAACGGCATATCACCCTCAATCAAACGGTTCGTTAGAAAGAAGTCATCGGCCTCTAGCCGAATATCTCAGATCCTTTGTGGCAAACGACGAAAGAAATTGGGACCAATGGCTTCGGCAGGCCATGCATGTTCACAACAACTCCATCCACACCGCAACACAGTTAACCCCTTTGAATGCCTTATTTGGTTTTAAGTTCGAAATGCCAACTAATCTAAAACGAAAACCCACACCTCTCTATAATGCTGACGACTACCCATCACAACTCAAGCATCAACTCGAGATTGCCCACAAGTTAGCCAATCAGAACCTTAAAATAGCTAAACTAAAATCGAAAGACGTCTACGACAAAGGCTCTAAGACTATTACGTTCAATGTTGGACAGAAGGTTTTACTAAGGAATCCCGCCAGAAAGAATAAATTCTCCCCCATCTGGTTAGGACCCTACGAGGTTGTGTCCGTAAGCAATAAGGTAAACACAAATATAAAAATGGGAAAAAGGATTAAAAGGGCACATAATAATCAACTAAAACCATTCTACCGATAAAATAACTTCATATAAATTTTGTTATATTAATATGTTTTTTTTTATTTTCAGTAGATAAAATTTAGTACAGTCCAAGGAGTGGAATTTTTCTAAAACCCTAACCCTAAGTAATATAATTAAGAATATTCCGAAATAGTCTCTGCAAAATTATAAGTATCATTCAATTTAAATTGCCTTTTAATACACAATAATTATAATAATAGTAATAATTTAATAAATGTACATAAGAAGCATGATTAGAATTATAAGCATTATGTACCTGGCAAACTCGATGGGGCTCACCGTGACGCAGGATGCAGAACCGTTCCAAGTGAAAAATCTCCTCGAAACCCCCATCGTCTTCGAAAAGGTGGGAAGTGCGTTATTCTACAAAGATTGTTGGATCATCTTCACTAAGTTTACACCAATGGATTTCTCTGGCATTGTAGACTTTACCAATATCTGCGAAACCAAAATAAATCGAATGTGTTCGTTCCTGAAAGATGATGTTAACGCAACAGACGTCAAGGATGCTTGCGAACCAATGGTTAAAGAAGTTACAGTAATATCGGAAAACTTGAAGTCAAACAACGCATACCTCCAGCATATGGTTTCACACAAACGCAGCAGAAGAGCGCTTCTTAACGTAGTGGGAAGTTTTTCTAAATGGGCTTTCGGAACTATGGACAACGAAGACTCGGAAAAGGTGTACAATAAATTACAAATTCTGCATAAAAATAGTGAGGATACATTCACCCTAATCAACAAGCAACTGACGGTGATGAAATCAAACTACGATGGCATAGTTAAACCCCTTACCAAAGCAAATGCAGATATCGACGCAATATCGGCACATCTAAACGACTTCGGTTCAACATACCAAAAGTTTGCAGACGTAACGAACATTGCTATAGCGAAACTTCAGCTGAAGACGGCAATAAATGAGCTTGTAGCTATACTCACAGCCAAGCTCCTGGAAGTACAAAACCGACAAGCCGTCGAGATGGCAATTCTCAATGATCTCTACCAAGGCCGATTACACCCGTTCATCCTAAACCTTGTGAATATATCTGAAACGCTTAAGGAACCGTCACTTACAGCAAAAATACAACCCTTCTTCCGAGATGAGTTAACGCTTCACCAGGCAGCAAAGGTCACCGTGTTCCCCAACGGCAATAATCTGATCATTAAAGTCGTCATTCCTCTTCCGGACCCAACAAAGTTTGATATACAAAAGGTGTATCCGATCGTCTCAAGACTGAACGATAAGTGGGACCTAATGATCGAGACAAGGGCAGATTATATAGCAGAGTCAGAGGATCATGGACTATTCGTTTTAATGACCAAGGAAGAACTGGGAAAGTGCAACCAAATAACAACAATGCAGCGTGTAACCGTGTCAATCTGTAAGCACCAAAGACCGGTATTCACAAGGAGCAGTGAAGAATGCCTTATCGAGCTCTTGCAGCACACAGCGACAGCCCAAGAACGATGCCAACACATTGCCGTTCCCGCATCAGAAGGTACGTTCGTAAAAATGGCGGCCAGTAATTCCTGGTTGTACAACCTCCGAAATAATATGACACTAAACATCAATTGTAACGGGGAACAGTACAATCCACTACTAAGGAATACCGGCGTCATACGAATACTTAGACCATGTGACATCGGGACGCGGGAAATGAAAACCCCGTATGAGCAAGAGGTCAGCAGCAATGTCGAGTTCAAGCAGCCAAAAGTTGATTTCGCAGGACTATTGGAAGCACTTAGAGTACAGTTCGAAGTCCGGAAAGCACCAACAAACTCAACACCAAGTAAGAAGATTCTTCCGATAAGACTGGGAAGCCATGCAGACATCAATACAATTCTGGCCGAGGGAAAAAAATCTTTGGAAGATCTGCAGAGGCAAATAGAGCAGACCAAAACTGAAGAAACCCTCCGAAGCCAACAATGGACGATTACAAGACATCAATACTCGTTAATGTTGGTGTGCTTGATACTAGTCCTAGGAGTAATAACACATATATGTAGAAAAATATGTAAGGCACAAAAAGGGAAGAAAGCGTTGCAACAAGCGCATACAGGAGCGCAGGTCGAAGAAATGAAATTTCGTGTGGCTCCAAGCCCACCAAGGAGAAAACAACCGCCGAAAAGAACATTCGAGATGACCCCAGCCTCAGGAGAACTAACGTTTGCCAGGGTTTAAATATATATATATTAAAAGCAAATCCAAAACACATTTAAATATGTAAACAACAACAAACAAAAAAATATATTATATATTTTTCACAATTAACCATTTTTGTATATAAAAGAAATAAAAATAAAAAATTATTTATTTATAAGTACTTAAATATTCAATTCAATATTTGAATATTTTCTCACTTCATTTTAGCAAACAAAAAAAAATACAAGTTTTTCAACAGCAAAATGATTTCAACCTGTTAGTATTATTTAAATAAATATATATTAGCAAATATAACTATACCTCTAAGCAAATGTTAAATATAAGTTGCAAAATACAATTATAAGATAAGCACCAATGTACATATCCATTAAGCTAGCTCTAACGTTAAACATCTATTCTTATTTTAATAAAAGAAGACAAACCAATTTTTCCGAGACCTGGCTTGAACTTCCGAAGGGGGGAGGGATGTTATGCCCCAAATACGCATGGAGGCCATGGTTAGCTGAATCGTAGCCGCGTCAGTGAATCTGTTCTAAAGTGGAAGCGTAATAACATAAATAACGCATAACATAATAACACAATTCCACTGCAGCGATTCACTTTCGTGACGCAATGGTTCAGTGGGCCATGGCCTACTAAGCAATTGCAAACACTTCGGGTCATGCTGACAAATGCATTTTCCCGAAGTGTTCAAAGCGAAGTTCCAGGAAGGTCTTTGGGAATTCGGTGAGTCGAAAATCAGCCAACTTTGGTATCGGTCGTGTTTCACTTCGTAGAATATTAACACTGTCACTGCGTGACTCAGTATTTGGAGACCCTTCTAACTATTTTAGGTCAGCGAGTCTTGATTGCGTAAAGGTGACTTAAGCAGAATTAAAACGTAGAGCGGGCTTAAAGGGTACCCCGAAAATCTATAGAAGGTAGCTTAAGAAGTCTTACAAAAAAATATTTGCTGAGCTCAGTTAATAGACAGTCGCTTTGTGGTATCCAACGTTTAAAATCTAATTCAATAAACGACCGTTTTATTTTTTAAGTTTTATTAGGTTCGTTCGGGTACTTTTTTGCAAACGTAAAATTATTAAAAATTTGCTAAGAAACTTCGCGAATGCGACCATGTACTGAGAAAATTTAAAAAAATGAGAGAGAAATCCATTCCCCCTCTTTTCATTTTTTCGTAATTTTCTACTCGCCGAATTTCGACTTACTGAAAAATGAAAACTGACTAAGTGACAGCTCAAAAGTTTGACAAGTAAAACTCTATTTATTTTCGTCTTCAACGATGTCGGAGGAAGAAGTTGTAATCGGATATTCTCCTAGAACATATCAGCGCATTCAAAATGGTAAGTTTTAAAGGTATTTAGCTTATAAAAAATTAAATTCCAACTTATTTCGTAGATGCTGCATTTTACGCCAATGTCAAAATGACATTATTTTCTTAAACTTTTTGTAGAAGAAAACGGATCAGGTACTTCACTTGAAATTAAGCGATTTCCTTCTCGATTTTTGATATTTTACGTTTTTCATTTTTCTATGCTGAAAGTACACGAACGAACCTATTATCTTTCTTTCTCAACGCAAACTCTTTTCGAAATTCTCATAGAACGACGCCATCTTCTTTTTTTTATTACACGTCCGATAAACGTCATCCGAGTGGGTGTGTTCAGATCGCGTTGCAATTGGGTTACAGTCGATAAGTATTTTGGGACGCTATTGAAGCGTTGAAGGTTCAGCTGTACCAAGACCAAGAGAATCTTTGTTCAATCCGAAAAAAAGAGAGAGAGTTGAAAGACTTGATCAGGCAATTTAGGGGAAAACCTTGGAAGATATTCTGCGAATCGATACGGGTGAAACTGCGTGTTGACCAAAGAAGCGGCAGCCCCCGGTTGCATTAAAAAATCAGACGGTTCGTGGACAGAAGGCATGGGGAATGTTGTCCATTTTTTAGCAAGAAGCTCACGACTGTTAAGACCACCTCATCACATGAAATAAACTGCAACGGGGTAGGTATATTCTTCTCTCAGTTTAAAGAGATTGACCCCGATGGAATTCTGCCGGCTTTGCTACAGAAGGCTCCAGTTACGGCTGCAAATAAAGTCAGGGTCGGCATTCTGTAAGGCGAAACGTTCAAACGTCAATGTGTGCCCGAACGATTTACTACTGTAACTTAGAGCAGATCAATCGTGCGCATGCACGGAGAAAAAGGGCATGGTAAAATCAAATAGAATCTGTATTAAATTAAGCTGATTTCTGCATGGTTTTTTGATAAGCAGACTGCCTGCTTAAAATAAGTGTACAAATCGCCTTTAAGCCTTGTATGTGTATTGCAGTTCGTTTTTAAGAGAATCCGTTTAATTTGATAAGAAAATCATTTTCTTTCGAGACTTAAATCATGTTAATAATGAGTGAAGCCCATGTTAATTTCATGTGCATTCCTATAAAAATACGATGTTCGGCACTTTAATATCACACGTTCACCTGTAAATTTTAGCAGAAAATCTATATCTTTTCAGAATTCTAAAATGTTAATTTGGCATGCTATTTCCGCTCTAACCTTTAAGTTTTTCGTTTTTCTCATTTTAATGGAAATACAATGACAAATTAAACTTTTAGTTTTCTTTAAAAGAATGTGATATGTCTATTAACAAAAACTGTAAAATCTTAAATATCTTGGATATAATATATTTTTTTTTATTAGAAGAATGTTTATTTTCAATTAATTCTTACATTTTTTTAAAAATAAATTTTTGGGCGGTTTACTTTGAGCCCGTTATTCAAAAAATAAAGGTGAATAGGTGGTCCATCCACATACCTTATATTCATTATTTTCTAGTTAATAGAGTGCACGAGCTATCCGCAAGTGTAGGTAGCTCTGTTGCTACTATACGTATGGTTGGTTGGTTTAAGTGGCTGTATTTCACAGTAGTTTGAGTCTAAATGCCCTACTTCAAAAGCCAGATTTTAATCTATGGGGTTTAAGAATAGCGTGCATTAAAAGCGCAATTATGCAGTCTTTTGAATCTGTTAAATAACATAAATGAATAAAAGATTTAAAATGTGTTTTACCAGATTAATACTACCTTTGCTAACACTATCGTTTCTAATTTTATCAAAAAGTTGTTTGCTGTGCTTGTCTTGAATGTCCAATTCGTAATATTTAGAAATTTTCTCAACGAAAAGTGCATATTGTGATAATAAACAATTAGTTTTGTTTGGGAAAATGTTTTCAAAATCAATATCAATCTGTAGGTATAAAAAAACAACAACTTATAATGTATTACATGCATGAGAATATATACATTAACAACAAATATCCTAAGTCATCACTATAATGAGGCCAATCCTTTAACAACTCGCTTAATGTTTTCTCCTGATTGGTTTAGATTAAGACGAAGGTGGCTTGTCCGCGTGATTCGTCTATTAAAAAAAACTACATTACACTATTTCTCTAATATTTACAATTAAAAAATACCCTCTTCATCCGAACTGATTTTTTCCAAGTCTAAAGTTTGACCTTCACTGTGGGATGTGGGATGTGCTGCCGCTGGGTCCATTTCGCTTCATAAATTTTAAACTCGGGAAGGAGTCCTTCAATTTCATTACTCGCGTGTGAATATGCTAGTTCATAAACAATATTCTCTAACTCACCGTCCATTCTTGAATTATTTACTCACATAAAAATCACGCAAGAGACTGACTTCTGACCGCTCTCAACCGATGAAAGTATCGAAGAACAATGAGTCTAGCATGCGGAAATGCATGCAGAAACAAAATGATTCTCACTTTTTAAGAGAATCGTTTTATTTTAATAAGTCAACATTTCGAGAATTCAGTTAATTTTATACAGTTTAAGATGGGTTAAATTAAAAAGTAAATTCATATAAAAATGAAATGAAGTTAATTTCGAATTTAACATTGTTTAAACGGAATCCTTTTATTTTCATAGGAAATCTTGTTGTTTTCGTCTTCGCCTTAAAGAATCTAACCACAGGATAATGTTTAAGCTTTCCTAAGGTTGAGCTATATACGTATGGCGTGGAGCGATATGCTGGCGGTATTTACACCCAGTTCAGCGAAAGACGCCTTTCGTCCTTTAGACACTTGAAAGGCTTTTTGATATTTATATAAAAAGAAAGTATTGCTATGGAACTTTATGAGAGGCTCAACAAAATTTTAATTTTGCGCCATTTAACAGTACAGTGATGCTAACGGAAAAAAGGTAACAGCTGACAGTTTGGGGTTAGTAAAAATGGAGCGCTATACAAAAGAACAACGCACTTGAATTGTTGAGCAATATTTTAGTAATAATCAAGGTTTGTCAGCTACAAGCTGCAGTTTTCGTACTAAATATGTCCGTCAAAGTCTTTTAAAACCATCAACCGTGAACGTGAAGAGAATAATTGAAAAATTCAGGGGGACTGGATCAATTAGTGATCTTCAAAACTCTGGGTGTCCTGTCACAAGTCGTTCAACAGAAAACATCGAAGCAAATCGCGAGAGTATTGCTGACAGTCGAGGAACATCAATTCGGCACCGAAGTCAAGAAGACGGTGATATATTCCATACAACCAGGGAAACAATTCAATTACTGCATGAGTCATTTCCTAATCGTGTAATCGGCCGTTTTTGGGATCACAATTGGCCATCCATATCTTCCGATTTAACGCCATTGGACTTTTTTTTTGGGGTTTTTTTGAAGTCAAAGGTCTATGCAAATAAGGCAACGACCACTAACGCCTTGAAAGAGGAAATTGGGAGGTGCATTACTGAATTCGGCCACATTTATGCGAAGCGGTCATAGAAAATTTCAGTAAAAGAGTGCGTACTTGCCAGCAAAGCCGTGAAGGCCATTTATCCGATGTGCTATTCCATACATAACCCCAATCTGTATACTCTAGGAATAAAAAAAAAGTAAGATTTACAATTAAAAATCTATATTTGCAAAATTACATTTTGCGTGAATTATGGGACACCCTTTACATTGAAACTGGCTTTCTTTCGACAAAATCGAGCCTCTTTCGACTCAGTCTGGTACTGTTCCATTTCTCATAAAAGTTTATAAAAAAATAAACCACCACCGTCAACTTCTCAACTTCTCAGACAAATCTATTCAAAAATATAAAACAAGCACCTCCCACCTTTGGCAGTTTGTTCCAATTATGTGCTACATCAGTCTGCTGCCCACTGACATACTCCACAACAGCGCACTGTACTATATTTCGTCTAAAATCCAGTTCAACACTTGTGCCCACTAATATAAAAATATTCCCCTTTAAAAATAAACACAAGCTTTCCCTCAAGTGTCACTGACTTGACTGTCGGGTGGGTGGGTGTGTGTTGTTCTCTGTCATGTCTGTGCATCTGACACAATTAGCATTTCGATTATGATTTACAAGTTTTTTTTTTTTAAATGCATTTATTGCGTTTGCTGAAAGCCGTTGATGTTAAGTGAAAAATTTGAATTTTTTTTGGGGAAAACTATTATATCCCACACATGAAATTTGATGAAATTCCATCCAACGGAACTGGTAAGTGAGTGTGGGCATGGAGGCGGTAGGGTAACTTCTGTAGATGAGATGATGTTTTTATGGATGATCCGTCAAGTACGTAGGCGAACTTGGGGTCCATCTTGTTAAGATTACAAGATAAGATAACAAACTCTAATGGGCATTTTAACTGAATGACAGTTGTTGACTGTTTTTTTTTTTTTTATAATTTAGAAGTGTGGAAAGTGTGGGTGGCTACCATGTGCTGACTGAGACGCACAACAGGTTCGAGTGTCGACTGTCGATTTATAGACTTTCTGCTGACGTTGGACTTGGCTAATGAGAACGAGTATAGATTTCATAAAATCGATCGAAGTATCGTGTTTGTATCTGATGCTAATTAGGGTCGAAACATGACCAGGGTGGCCATCTACGAGGTGAGACCTATAATTCAGGGTATCTGACAGGACGGTGGTAATGTGCTTCTATTTAAAGGCGATGGTCTTCAACCTGTAGGGCAAACAAAATCAGGTATTCATAAAGAGCTACTATTTCCCAAGAATATTTCTTCAAACACTTATAAAATTATTTGTACACGAACAACCACTTAAGACTGAAACTAAAAATACGCAAATCTCAAATCATAAAATAACAACAAGAGAGGCTAAAAATTTGTGTGTGGTGTGTGGTGTCGCCAGCAAAATTGCCATGGTAATTACCAAATACACAAAGTACTACTCAACCATTCGAGTCCTTTAGAGCCAAGAAAAATAAATAAATAAATAAAATGCCGCCGCTGCCAGAATAAAATCCACCCGGCTGTTTACAAAATGTGATCGCTATTTTAATGGACGCTTTTCAGCTGAAGTGAGATTGGCTGGGAATGGTTTTTATCATAGAAAGCGGATCTGCACTTTTCATTTTATTTCAATTTCAGTTGCATGCCTACGCGGAGTAATAACATTTTTACGATGCGTTTTCTTTAAGAGGGTTCACTTTAACGGTGAACCTTAACTGCGCCTTTGTTTTACTACCTTGCGTGTGAGGTATGTATAAATCCTAGCTTCGAATGAAAATGCAACCGATACTGAAAGGTAAAAATGTGTTATAGTGCTATCAATCTTATTTACTGATGCAGTGCAATACGATAGAGGGAATACTTTTCTTTATTGAGTTCTGGGAACGGGTAAATGATCAGAGAAAAAGAATGTGACTTCTACAATTTTTCTTTCAATAGGTAGGTACTCGTATGAAAACGGAGATTAGATAGCATATTTAAATTGAGTTTCACATAAGTAATAATACTGATATGAAAAAAAATGTTTGTCGGCTTCTTTTATCAATACAAAACGTAAAAAACAATATATGCTATCTGTTTTTTTTTCCAATGTTTTTGAAAGTTTTTGTAATATTTTTTCCTATCAGTTTTCCCATAAGATTTGTAAAGGCGCAACAGGCCCTGTGTAAGTTTTTCATTTTTAGGACAAATGGAAGCGATCTACAATTTTATGCCGAGTCCAAACGGCCAATTGAGAAGCTCTTTCATGACAGTTACACTCTCGGATGTTTGTCAAACGTTCGCGAGTGGTGGCGCAGTGGGAAAAAACCTTAAGTTGGAATTTGGGTTTTTTCAGGACTCTAACCTCGTTTAGTAGTCCAACGCTTGAATTACTATCAAAACATTTATGAATGCAATTCGACTTAGTAAATTTTTTTCTAATTTTAGCTCTTCTTTTCTTAATTTTTATATGTAGCCTTTTATTTTCCCCTGGGAGTAAAATAAAAAAAAATGTCGTGGGTATTTTTCAAAAATACGATTTTATTTTATTATTATTGTAGAAATACCAAAGCGACACTGCTATTGATATTTTTTAAGAAGACTGAGGACAAGTTTTTGTCAGTCCACTTAACCATCAATTACAACGAACCTCCTAGAAAAATGGTCTTAGAGTATTCAAAGATCCTACCAAGTCGATTGTCGAAGGAATTTTGTTTAAACATCATTTCGGCTGTCCTTTTTTACTGCCGAAATTAAGTTTTAATACTTAAAACAAATAAAATTATAATAAATAAAAATAGTAATTTCTTACTGCTTCATATCTTTTTTTTAAATTTCGCATATTTTGATATATGAAATCTTTTTGATTTTAATTTTATTTTTATTTTTTTATTTAAAAATTAAAAGTAAATAATTTTTAATGTTTTATAAATTTAAAATTGTATTTCTTTTATATCTGCTTTTTTTCCTCGTCGTTTACATTTGTTAGTTGGAAAAAGAGCAGAATTTTAATTTGAAAATCAGAATTTTGCAAAAGCAAAATTTTGAAAGCAGAATTTCGACCGGATCGTTATTTCTCGTGCAATATTGGCTCTGAGCTCCTCTAGACCAATGATTTAATGTAGCCCCATAAAAAAAGGTCTAGAAGCGTTTAATCACACGTCCTCGGTGGTCAATAGACGGGTCCTTTTCTCGAGATAACACGTTCACCTAACTGAGAGTTCAATAACTCGATTGTTGCACCCGCTGTGTGGCTTGTGGCACCGTCTTGTTGGAACCACATATCACTGATGTCCAATTCATGCAATTGTTCAAAGAAATAACGTTCAAACATGTCTCTGTAGCGAATACCATTTACCGTAACGTGACGGTCTTTTTCATCGACGAAAAAAAACGGCCCAATGACGCCACCGGCATGAAAACCGCACCAAAAATTTACTTTTTGCGGATAGAGTGCTGTTTCATGAAGCACATGAGGGTTCTTACCAAAAAAGCGCTTCATCGCTGAAGATAATTTTGCGATGAAAATTGGGGTCACCGCTCTCAAAGTTGGACCACGGACTCGGAATTTCGGTAGAAAATTTTTATTATTTGTAAACCGTGATGATAGTATTGATTTTAGTGAATATTTTGGCATTGATAGTTCGGTAATCAGTTTAAGGGTGCGTTCACAGTGAAAGTTTGAAGTTGTCAAGTCTTTAATGAAAGACCCTTTATATAAAAATAAGTCGCATTGTGCTTGAAATTGATACTCTCTGTTATGCGTGAACCGATTTTATTTCTGGAAATTGCAGATGAAAAGGCGAAAGGTCAATACCAAGGTTTTTATATACATACGGTCCTTGTATGTGTATTGGTTCATGAGTTATGGACGTTTTAGTGAACATACCTATATTTGTGCGTATACGGAGTATATATGTAGTGTTGTCGACCTCCGAAACCCCTCAACCGATTTCAGTGAAATTTTGTGGATGTGTATGGTTGGTTGCAGCTAAAATGATAGGATAGCTTTGGACAGGATAGGTGGCACTGTTGTTGATCTCCCAAAACTATTTAATCAATTTCAAAGAAATTTCGTGAATGTGTATGGTTGACCCGATAGTTCCATTCTTGCTCTGCTTTGGGGTGGTGGTCTATGTGTGCGTAGGCCGTAGGGCGCATATCGCTTGGTTGAAAGAAGAAGAGGTTGTTTTGTTTTCGTTATTCGTATACTATATCATTTTTACAAATTGACCCAGTCCAGTATACTGTTCACAAGTCGCAACTAGCCGAACCGGAAATCTACGAAGTCGAAACTACGTGTTGAACTCAATTTAATTGGAAAGAAGTTTCATTCGTTCAATAGAGAGGTTCAACTTTCAAAAGGGATGTTAATCATTTAATTTCAATTTTAATTTTAGGCGGTACGAAGTTCACCAGGTCAGCTTGTCTACTAAGTTGGTTGAAAACTACGGGCGTAGTATTAGTAGTAATATTGTGGGTTCAAAATTTAAAGCCTTCGAAAGGTCCACTTTCCAATTAAGTTAAGAGCTAAAATATATTCCCTTTTCTGTAAGATCTACCTACGTTTCAAATGTCAGCTTCCTAGGGTAATTAACAGTCTTCAAGTTGTGTCAGAGGATCGCTTACAGAGGACAAACTGGTTATTATTATAATGGCCCGGCAAATGGCCTGTAGCCTAATTGTTGTTTATTTTGTCCTATACCAACGTACTTAAAAAGTTTTTGAAGATATGATAAATGGTTTTCTAAAAGAATATAAAATCATTTTTTTACTGCGTACACTTTAGTGAGGCTTATAGGACTGATTGCAAGCTTTTATTATGCGAAAATGTTTGTACGACTATCAGAAAAACTAGGCGGCATTAGGCGTGGCACATAGTCTTGTTTTTGGGGAAAGCGAAAACTACGATAATAGGTAGGTATAGCCGTGTTTTATGATAAGCATGATAATTCAAGACAGAGGATGTTTCTAGTGTTTTAATATTTTATTTAAGTGGTTCGCTGGGAAATATAGTTACCTCGGTCAGATAATTAAAACAAATCATGTAAAAATGACGACTAACGAAGCAGAAAATGCTTTAAGACTCCTCTTTGAAAACTGTGAGCTTGAAACATGCCTAACTCGACTAACGGCTATTAAAATACATGTTCTCTCATCAAAAATAATATTATGGACAAGGGTTGCCAGAATTTGGTATTTTTTAAGAGCCCAAAGCTTAAAAAAATTGTAGCCCAAAAAGTTTTAAAAAAATGTAGCCCAAAATCGTTACCCAGAAAGAAGCCCAAAAATCGTTGTAAATGTTCCCAATTCCTTAAGTATTTTTTTTTTTGTATGTTTCCCACTTTTACCCATCTTACTTAAGCGCACCGCGATCTATCTTCTGAAATTGTGTCAAATCAAAAGGCCTGCAAAATAAATTCGTTCAACGACTGTTCGATATCACTTGACTGAAAGAGTGCCGCCAACTTTTAAAAGTGCGGGTTTGTTCGAAAATATTTCTTTTTTGTAGTTTTTTGAAGGAATAAAACAAACGAAATTTACACAATATTTGTAAATATATAGCCCGAAATTGTGTTGGGCGCTCATGGAAGAATTTTTTTATTGTTTTTCAAGAAAAAAGATAGCCCAAAATACGACAAAGCGCCCAATCTGGCAACACTGATTATGAGACAAAAAACGGAGAAAAAGAAATATTTTCCTTGGGAAAAACCATCTCAATGGACTGTTTATAAGACATTTGCCATCCCCGTACGTGGGCAATGCAAGTTGCGGATGAAAGCACACTGGGCCTTACAAATAAACATTTTTATTTTCGACTCTTAATTTTAGTAGTTCACACAGTGGCTATATTTTCGAAACAAATTTCGCAATTGTGAGCTTTCGTAAATTAAATGTCGTGACTAAAATTTTCTATTGGTATCGCGCGCTCAGTTGCCTCGAGTGCATAATTAGTTATCCATTCGATCTTTGACCCAGTTTGAATCGCAAGAGTCTGGAAATATAAGGAACAATCAACAATTGTATGACGACACAGCCCTAGTCAGTAAGTTTCGAGTTAATTGGCTAAGATGGCTGGGACATATAGAGCGTGGGCATCATTGCTTCGGTGTAGGGAATTTGTACTCGGGAGACAATCCTCGATACAAATAATCATTTTTAGTGTCCAGGCTATATTTTTGGAACTCACAATGGCGAAATTTTCCATAAAAAATTGCATATTGTGACCTACAAAATATTTAGTGCGGAGGTTAAATATGATTATTAGCAAGGCCCAATATGAGGTAGAGAAGGACCGCCGGACTGTAGCGCCTTCAAATGCAAAGTAATGCATCCTCGTACCTAATATCTTATATACAAATTGGCGAAGGCAAATAGTTAAAAACTACTTTTACTGCGTTAAACACAACGAATTCGTTTGATTTTTTTTTTTTTTTTGTGGAAAGATTGTACAGAGGTGCTGTGTGTAATGTTTTATACACTACGTTCTGTGTAAGAACGGAAGAATTTATACGTGGGTGAACTTTACTTAGTAAAAATACCTTTATTTTACTAGATACAGGAAATATGCTGCTAGCTTCAATCTGTTTACTAATACTTCTGCTGCTAAACTTGACACCCCATTGACAAAGTTGTTATGCATGAACAAAAAACAATCAAACTTTCGTTTTACTTATAAGAAGCTATACTTAGGGCCATTTTATTCACTATCGTTCAGCTTGCAGATAACTCCGAGGTTGGCCAACTTCGGAGTTGATTTGAAAGAACGAGTTGAGCGGCAAGTTGAAAATTGCTTTTATTCACTACTTTAATTCTCAACTCCTCACACCTCAGTTGAAATTCAAAAGTTGGCTTACTTGCTGTTTCAGAAATATACCTGGGATATTTGTGGCAGATGACACAAAATATGTCAGTTTCAACTTCGGATTTGTATTTCGGCCGTCATTTTCGTTATGGGCAAAGCATAGGTAATTTGTTTACTTTTTATTCTTCGTCTATGGTTTTCGTTTTAAAGATTAGATATCCACATAAACGTTAAATTGGTTCGAGGGAATTTTGCTTTCGTCATGTGCTGTTTGCAGCAGTTCCCAGCGCAAGTTTGTCACTGGTTTAATTTACAGGATCGAACTTTATAAAATACACAATCAGTTCCAACTCTTTCGACCTTTTCCAGACGCGCGGCAACGAACTCATTATAAAGTGGAGCACCATCAATGTCGTCCAATTTGAGAGACGAAAACGATAGATAAAGTCATGGTCGTCCCATTTTTCAAGTCCGTCTCCGTGTTATTATCTTGTATTGCCCTCTCTCACAGATAAAATTATCCTCCTCTCCATCCTCTTCACTGCTCCAATCAGACTATGGCCAATTCTCGCAATAATAATTTAAACGATATATTATTTCAAATTGTAATTAAAATTTTGGCGCAGTGGCTTAGTGGTTAGTATGTTGGACTACTAAGCGAGGGGTCCGAGGTTCAATCCCGAAAAAACCTAAAATTCCAACTTATGGTTTTTTTCCGCTGCGCCACCTCTCGCGAACGTCTGACAAACATCCGAGAGTATAACTGTCATGAAGGAGCTTCTCAATTAGCCATTTGGACCCGGCATAAAATTGTAGATCCCTTCCATTCGTCCCAAAAATGAAAAACTTACACGAAACGAATGGTTGTGAGAAGCTAGGCCTAGGGTCCCTACAGACCAGGGATGGAAAATGCCATTTTCGATTTGTAGTGAAAACTGTTGTAAGATCGTACTGAAGTGGAGCGAGTTGTATTGAAAACTTGTTTTCGTATACAGAAGTGAATTCAAAATATTTTATTTTCGAAAACATAAACAAAAATAAATTAACAAAAAATTAACATAAAGAAATGTTAATGACTTCATAGCCAAGCTATACATACCTACAAAAAAAATAGTTTATATTTTTAATCTATGAGCTCTTCAAGGTTTATGCTCTCAATTTGCACATTCATCTTCAAAATGTTGCCCTGAACTTGAAACTCAGAACAGGATGAGTTTCTAATAAATTTTATTGTTTCAATCAAAGCCCAGCAAGTGTCGACTTGAAGTCGGTTTCGACATTTGGACTTTATTAATGTCTGGCAGGAAAAAATCCTTTCGACATTTGCTGATGAGTGAGGAATAGCGAGAACGTCTAAAGCAATTTTGTAAATATTTTCAAACTTCAGCCCAAAATTCTCAAATTGAATAGTATTTAAATTGCTGAATTATTTAGCATTCGGCAAGTGCTCTATATTCATTTTTAATTTGTTGAATATTCTTTTTTTCATTAGGAAAAAATTCAAAAACAAAATTTAATATAAAATTAGATTTTCCTGGATACAACTGCTTCTAATGTAAAATACTCTAGCAAATCTAGGACGGGATTTTGAATATCAATTTTAATATTAATGACATAAAGATATCATCATCTCGATTATTTTGATTGTTTTCATAGGAAAAGCTTTACAAATTGCAAGAGAATTAAAAAGATACAGATGGATAAATTGTATCGAATTAAGGCAAATTGTACTTTTGTACTCGAGCACACTCATTTGTATATTACAATTGTATCGACTTTTACATCCCTTCAAAGTTGACCCAAATTTCGGCTTTCTCAACTCCGGAATATCCAAAGTTGAGCGAGTAAACTTTGAGTGAATAAGAGCAAATTCTCAAGTTGAAAATAAAAATCCCCAAGTTGTGCTCAACTTCGAGTAAATAAAACCGGCCTTAGTAGATTGTTTAAAGGATCATCGGCTGTCTACATACTAGAATTCCAATTGAAGTTGCTTGGCACACAGTTTTGCGCTGAGAGGAATCTTTTACATGTCGTGTCGGTTTTATTATCCGGCTCCAAGGACCAAATGTTTGTTATGCCTTTTTCTGTAATTTGCTCAATCCATTGTCTGTGTTTCCTTTATCTTGTTTCAAATAAAAAAGCAAACAAAAAATCATAATAAAGTCCCATACATTTTTTTCAACAAACACCCATAATAAAGTCCAATTTTTATACCAAATTTGGTGAAATGCAGAAACCCCTTCTGCCCAAAGAACAACAACTGCACATGCTACAACGCACATCCCAACCTTCGGATTTCTCATCACGAAAAAGTCACTCTGGCCTTGAACACCCATGACCCGACAGATGGCTGCTATATTTTAGGGCGAGTATCTCTATATTTGCTGACCACCGTCAACAATGTTTCAAGTCGTTTTTTCTTCTATTTACTTTCCCTCTGCTTATCGCCCTACGGTCTTCGTAAAACCACACGAAATTGAATTTTTTTTCCAAATCCCAGCCGAGTGAAAAAAAAATGTCTCTTTAAATAAACAAACCACAGCCGATCCATCAATTAATTTAGTGAAGCCCCATAAAGTCGCCAGCGATATATGAAAATCAATATCTGACCAGCAGTCCAATAAAAAAAAAAACACAACACGCCTTTTTGACGTCAAATAAACACACAAATTACGCTTAATTAATGTGTGTGCGTTTTTTTTACATTAAAATGGTAACCCCAGCGTTGATCCGTGTGGTTTTTGGCATGCGCGACGGCAGAGCATGCAGACCTATGGTCAACCACTGAAGACCCACAAAAGTACATCCAGATCCAGAGGCACGTGCTTCCAATTTTGCATCAACCGATGTGAAAATATCAATTTCAAACTAAAAACGAATTCTGCTTGTGCCAGAACTGCTCGCAGTTTTTTGTTTTTTATCTGCTGGATGCAAAAATATTTATTTTGCAATATCCGTAGATTTGTGATTTCATAAGTAGCGTCGAGTGAAATGTCAACATAACGCACAAAATGAGTATCTGTTGTGCACAAATTCGAAAAACATTGATCGTTTGGCATAAGCGTATCGGATACCTCTTGTTCATACAAGAGATCGCACAGAACGTGTTGGAATGAATTTCAATTTTGATGTGTTGTGACGAACAGCATCAGCACCATCAAACCATCATCATCTGCATCATGTTCGCCGTGACGCGGTCGGTGCGACGAAGCGTACTTGGCTTATTTGCATTCATTTGAATATGAGTCGACACGGTTTGAATAGGGCTCAATAAAATAGACAGAAACACGAGCGCGCTTCGCTTGAGAAAGTGTCTTGCAGTTAAATTGCTCTTAAAAATCCAAGTGGAGGACCACACACGAGGCTGAGAGTTGCGACAGTGACTGAGCATGAGACGGAGCGGTTGCTGTGTGCCAAAAACGGAGATCTAATGCGGGCGATGACGGGGGTTAAGTTTGTCAATTGAAATTTATCAACGCACTCAAATCAAAGCGACTGAATCGACGTTTGAATTGAAAAGAATTGTTTAGCCACATCAGGGTCGGGTGGATTGGGTTGAGAGCAGACGGAGGGGAGACCACAAGTGGGATTGAAATCGGAAGAACTACTTTTAAAACATTTTCCTTTGCAGTGCTGAATTTGGTGCAGTTTCACTCGACATTTTAGTGAAAAGTTTAAGTCCAACTAGACTCTACTGGACTAAAATTAAGAATGTATGCCGAGTTCAAACGGGCAATTGAGAAGCACTTTCAAGACAGTTACACTCTCGGATGTTTGTCAGACGTTCGCGAGAGTTGGCGCAGCAGAAGAAAAAAAATTAAGATGGAAGGGACTAATGGTTTTAAGAAAAATTAAGGTGCGCCAGAATTATGCCAACTGAATAGAGGTATTCCACTTAACCAGGTCCCACTTAGACAGGTTCGACTACGTAAAGGGTGACCCATAATTCACGCAAAATGTAATTTTGATAGAGAACACAGATTTTTTATTAGAAAGTTTAAATTTTTTATTGATTTGCATAAATGTGGCTGAATTTCATTAATGCAACTCCCACTTTCCTCTTTCATGGCGTTGGTGGTCGTGGGCTTGTTTGCAGAGACCTTTGACTTCAAAAAACTCCGAAGAAAAAAGTCCTCTGGGTGGCCAATTCTGATTGGAAAAACGGCCAATTACACGATTAGGAAATGACTCATGCAGTAATTGAATTGTTTCTCTGGCTGCATGGAATATATCACTGTCTTGTTGAGACCACATGTTGGTCACATCCATATCTTCTAATTGAAGCACTAAAAACTGGGTTATCATACAGAGTTCGCTGTAGAGACATTCTCCCAATTCTTGACTACGGTGCCGAATTGATGTTCCTGGAAGGTCAGCAGTACTCTCGCGAACCTCTTCGATGTTTTCTGTTGAACGACTTGTGACAGTACACCCAGAGTTTTGAAGATCACTAATTGATTCAGTCTCCCTGAATTTTTCAATTATTCTCTTCACAGTTGAAGGTTTGAAATAACTATGACGCCATATTTTGTACGAAAACTGCGGACTAAAATATTTTTAAAATATTGCTTAACATTTCAATCGCGTTGTTCTTTCAAATAACGCTCCATTTTTACTAACCCCGAACTGTCAGCTGTCACATTGTTATCTTTTTTTCCCGTACTATTATACTATTAAATGGCGCAGAATTAAAATTTTGCATGAATTATGAGACACCCTTTATAAATATCAAAGTGCAATACTAATAAACAGTTTTAGTGTCCAGGCTAACTTTTTCTAACTCACAGCTAAATTTTCCATACAAAATTGCATATTGTGACGTACAAAATATGTAAGGTGAATGTAAAAACTGATTACATCGAATCGGACCATTTCTGTGTGCAGTTAAATGATGGCTGCATGTGACATATCATTCATTTTGCGGAACTACGTAACGCCAATATCAATGATGTCTATATCTTAAAAGAAGGCTTTAATACTTACGCTCTGGTAGCAAGCAAGGCGAGTTCCAACCCCATTTGTGAAAAAGGACTGTACGACGTTGCCAGCGTGGAAAACTTTTGTGAGTGCAATTAATTGTTTTGTCAAGTGGTCTTACTCTAGAAACGACAAATTAGCTTGTTGGCGAACTCATTGAGCCAAGCAAGACTCATCACTACCGATTTTGGAAATAAGTTTTGATGATACGGAAACGTTCTTCAGGTCGGTTTTGAGCTCACAATTGATTTGTGGACTTATAACCAGCGTTACAACTTCAGAAAAATAAAGCGAAGTAGATTTGACCCAAAAACTGAAGTAGATTCAAGAAAAGGCAAGTAGATTTCAAAGTCATAGTTTAAACGATATATTTAATTCAATATTAGTTGTATATATACAACATGTCCAAAAAAACGTTTCAAAATCTAAAAAAATATTTTTTTTTTTTTATTAAAATAAATTCTTACATTTTTCCATGTTTTTTTCGAAAAAAATATTATAAATGGTGCACAGCGATATTTTTATTAAATTATAATTTTGCGCACCAATCTTTATTCACATTCTTGATTACGTCAAAATATCTTTTCATCGCATTTGTAATATGTAATTCTTTCGAGTATTTGGCTAAACGTTTCGGAACAGACAGGAACCAAAACCATACAAAACGTATCGCCTCTTTAGCAAAAAATTAAGAGGAAAATAATAATAAACGTTAGAAAATGTTAATAAATTTTGTGTTTAAAGTGAAGTTTGTAGCAATTTATTCTTTTGAAATGTGAATCGGTGCTTAAATGAAAGAGTTTAGAACATTTTTTAAATGCCATTTTTTTTTTGGAAGTAGATTTAACATTTTCTTATTAAAATTGAAGCGGATTAAATAATGGATTTCTAAAGTGAAGTAGATATAAAGAATTTAACGATAGTGTGAAGTAGGGAGCAGATTTTAATTTTTTTTCCAAAATTGAAGAAAATGTACTTCAATTGAAGTAAAGTGGCATCGCAGCTTATAACACACTCAGGTCTTGTACCTGTAGGTACTTATGACCCTGCACCGTGTAAACCTGTTCTTAAATCTGTCTAAAAAAAAAGAGCTTTAGAGCAAAATGTTACAGTGTCTTGTACAAACTGCTCTTAAAGTAAATTCGATGGATCCACTCTCGCACCTTCTTCTTTCTAAAAGGGAACAGTCAGCGCAACCCATGGCAAAATAACAGAAGCCTTGTGAACTATTGAACCAGAAAGGAATTAAAGGTTAAAGCTATGATGGTGCTTACAAAATTAAGACCGAATTTTTAGATTTACATCAGTCTGTGTAAAGGGTTAGAAAAGAAGAGTGTGGCATTTTAAAAGCAAATGGGTTCAAAATAGTTTCAAACTGAGCACCGTGGTCAAATATTCATGGCAGGTATAAAATTTTGAGCCACATTTGAAAGTCTCCGAAGAGAATACCCCTTGCGAAAGTATAGCATTAGCGAGACATTACCCAAATATGTCTCCTCACAGGTGTGTCAGTGACTACGACCTAAACAAACAACGCCCAATTTAAAACAACAGCCTTCACTGGCCTCATTTCACAGAACCCCTATCTGCCTTTCCTACTCAACTTTTAAAACCATTTCCGATGTCGCAATGGAAATTCCCCTTCTCATGCGAGAACTTCTCATAGCTCATCTAGAGGACCATTTTCCTGTCAATAACTCAGATGTCACATGAAGACACCGCTCACCTACATTTCAAAACACTACAGGGCAGACGTCGGAAGACCATTCAGTGTTTTACAAGGTTCCCTTTGATTTGGGACCGATTTAAAAAAAAAAAAAAAAGTTTCGCCGCTTTGTAGGTAAATCTAAAAATACGCCGTCCCAAAAACTACAAAGACGAAATTAATTTCCTAATTTTCCCCATGGGGGACATTGATGATTTTCTAATTTCCTTCGAAAAAAAAGAACGCGTGTGTGTGTTCGTGAAGATCCATCATTCATCGGCACTGTGGCAGAGCAAACTGCACGCAAAATAAATAATAATTGACGAAAACGGAAAACGTATCTCGAAATATCTATTTTCGAGCAGCCTAATGGGGATGGGATGGGAGCTCTGTCTTGATGTGTGGCCAAGTCGAACACAGTTTTCGGGTGGTTACACTTAGCCAATTTTTCTCTCTGTATATGCGGTGTGGTTTTGTGTCATTTGGCGACGTCAAATCGAGTTTCATTCGCAATGTGCGAAATGCGAGTTTATTGACATCTTCATTGAGTGAATATTTTTCGAGAGCGCAGTGGATTTGTTGATGTGCTGTTGCTGTTGCAAATGGGCCAATAAATTGATAGCCACCGACCAAGTGAATGAAGTGGAAAGTGACAAATTTCGCTTGGTGGGAGGTGGTGCGGCATCGCGGGCGAGCAGGGATCGTGTGATTCATGGGCATTCACGAGGCAACTTGTCGAATGAATCACTCGACGGAATTAGGCAGTAATACGAGTCGGTTAATGGGGATTTATGATGAGTATTTTTTTCTTTTATTTGCATCACATTAGAAATTAATTTACTTAAGAGAATGCCAACAGGCTAAGCTAAGCACTATTAAAGCGATCACGGGAAAAATGCACATCAACTTCCTTAGTTACAAACTTCATCAAGTGGAACAATAGCCCTGGGCATATCGTTGTAATGCCCATAGTTAGTTCCGGGAAGGGTCGAAGGAGAAGGTTTATTTGCATTAAAGGTCTAGCCGAGGCTTGGGTTGGCAGTTAGGCTAAAGAATATTTAATGTGACAAACAAGTCCCTTTCGAGCTCAGCTTGTTTTTTACCTTTCTTTGTCAACTTGAAGTTAAAATTCCTAAATTTTGACACCGAGTCCGGTAAGAAATTTCAAAGTTCAAGGCGTTGGACTTTTACAGAACATTTTCTGAGTGAAGTCTGCCACCAGCAGAGATCTTACTAATGGAAGAAATGGGTTTACCCTGATATATAGAAAAATATAATACAGAAAAACCATAATTTAGAAAAATAAAATCTCGAAAAAAAAATCTAGAATAAAAAAAATCTCGCAAACAAAATCTCGAAAAAAATATCTCGAATAGCAAAAATATAGAAAAAGAAAATCTCGAAAGCAAAAATCTAGAATTAATATTAATTTTTGAGACAATGGTAACAATCAGAGCGCGCGAATTGTTACCATCGTCTCAAAAATTAATGTTAAAGATTTACTCATATGGAAAACTATTTGAATTGCAACAACAATTTGATTCACTGTTCATGCAAACAAATGAGTCAGCTAAAAAAAAACAGGTCTTCTTAAACCTTATTGACGTGCTATTGTCAAAACACCGCGTGGCTTAACTCCGAAACTACCTGCCTATATATTTGTTCCGTGTACGTATAGAGTCAAAGAGTGGGATAAATCATCGAATATGTAAATTTATTTTCTGTTAAATAGTTATAGTTATAGTTTCAAAATAATGTATTTTGTTATGAGTATTTGTTAAAAATTCATTATTTTCAATAAAAAAGCTATAGAATGTTCATTCTAGACTTGTTTTCATTACTTTCGGACTAAATTTAAGAAATTTTAAAAATCTCGAGAGCAGTTTTATTTTCTAGATTTTTTTCGAGATAGAGTCCTTCGAGATTTTTGTACTTTCTAGATTTTGACCCATTCGAGATTTATCAAATTCATTTTCGAGATTTTAACCACTCTAGATTTTAGTCGTTCTAGTTAACGTCATGATCCCGAAGAAATCAATCGTTTTGGCTTGCAATAAGGTTTGTCTTCATACTATGTACTTCGAAACCGAAAGGAAATTTCTCTTGCAAGGAAGCAAACAAAATTAAACTGCATGTGTATCTCAAAAAAAAAAAAAAAAACACGCAATTTAAACTTAAATCTTAAGAATTTTCTCTTTCGCATGATTTCATTCGTTTTTTGAAATGCGAAAGTGTTTTTCGTTTCAATTTTACAGAATACCACTCCTGAAAATTTATTGCTTTAAAACCTGGACTTTACTTGCTTTAGCATTTACAAATCCTTAAAATGTTCGACTCTGTTTAGTTGAAATTGAAGACTCAGAGAACAGATAGGTTTCTTAGGTCATATGCCGAAAACTCGCAGTCAATTCAAGTTTCGATTTAAGGGAACAGTTTCAATGACTGCTGATGACTTATGCAGTCATTGAAATTATAAAGAAGAGTGGACCCAAATAACTACCCTGCGGTACTTCTGAGTTGCTTTCAAAACCCAGTGAAAAGTTAACCTCTAAGATCATTTGTATCGTCCCAAACTAGTAGGATGCTATCCAATCAAGCATTGCTGAGGGAAACCCAAGATTTTAAAGTTTTTTTCCAGAAAAATATGATGAATGACGACCGCAAATACCTTTCAAAAGTCCATGTAAGTCGTCGACAGCACTCATAAAATGAAAGGAGCAAAAAATAAGGCAAAACAGATTATTTGCAAATTCATTTATAATTTGTAATAGCTTCTTTAGATCTGGATCTAACAATTGGAACAAAAAAAGTCGATTTCCAATCGGCAAGGAAAATACCGGGGCCATGGATCGAGTTTTTTTTCTAATAAGAACGAGCTTAAGAGGTCATGACTACTCCTTCTTATAATGTAGTGTGAAATGCAAAGCGCGGGAATTAGGAAAACGGGGACTGCAAGGTGATTAGGAATACTTTTTAAAAATAGTCGTGGGGATACCATTGCAGTGTTACCGCTGACAATTTTCAGAAAGAGTCAAAAAAAAAAGTTTCGGAGACAAAAGGTAAAAACAAATTTGAATTCCAATATATAGGTTTAACAATTTTGAATTATAGGTAGCAAGAACATTCTACATTTTTAAAAAGAGAAGAAGAAGAGAAGGTAATCAAGAGGTAAGGTTATGTCGTGAAGACTTACGGCCATATTATTCACTCCGGGTGTAACTCAGATTTAAGTTAATTTTACACCCGATCATTAATCCGCATTTTTTAAGCCCGAACATTTAAACCTATGTCCCTTTTATTATTAAGTTTTGCAAAGCTGTTATTGCATTTTTATTGGAAGTGCGGTATTAAGTTTTACAAAAATATACGAAGACAGATTTGGATTTGGTTAGTGATTTTTAAGAAATAATTAAAAAAACGGATCTATTCGGCTTTTTTGAGACAAACAAAGAACGGAATATTTATTTATTCTTACTTTTGGTCAAAATCTTTAGAGCGGTTTTTGTAAAATTATGCAATAGTTTGATATTTCGAGATATGAGCAGTTTTTAAAATTAGCGTTTTCGGTGATTTGAATTGAAAATTAGGTACGCAATAATTTTGAAAACATCAATTTTACTCTATGTTTGCATTTTGTTCAAAATCGTTATTGCCGTTTTCAAGTTAAGTAGAGAAAAATAAATTTTTAAGAAATGAATTTTTTCAAAAATTCATTTTACGATAATGCAGAGAAAAACTGAGTTTTCCAAGTTAGAAATGACCATATTACCTTAGAAATTAATTTTTGCTACAATCATCTGGACCGTTTTCGAGATATGTCCAAATTTCATAAGCACCGTTTTCAAACAAATCAAACTGGTATGAACATTTCATATGGGAAGTACCATTAATATTAAGGTTACCGTGCAAAAAACGGACCTGAACTGTAAGCCCCCAAACTCCAAATCCGAAGTTTGAGCGAAATCCGGGCAGCCGTTTAGGCCATGTAGGCCTCGGGAATTGATTAACTTCTCGAAATCTGTACGAATACAATATCTTTCTCTTACTACGTAATCGAGAACGTTAAAAATCGTAGTGAGATTACTCTGGTAAATGAAACTATTTAAAAGACTCCAAAAGAAGTTGCCCTGATCTCATTAGAGCAGATAAAAAAATCCAAATCTTGTACCTACTTCATTTTGTCAATTTACAATTGAGGACCTAACTAACAATTAAAATAAGTAAGCCCCTGTGGTTTTTCATTTAGAGGTTTAGAGCTTGAGTTAGCACTGTGACTGTTACGCTAGACAACTTGAAAGAGTCTCAGACCTCAGTATACCAAAGCTAAAGCTCATTGCAAATGCGAATTTTTGTAGGTCCAGCTTGTCTTCGGACTGTAACGCTTCCTGAGTATGTTGTGCGTTTATTTTCTTGACGCACAGATGGCGCTGTAGTCAGAACCGCTGAGAGGTCTCAGATTAAGCACCAGAAAAAAACAAAAAACACTTCAAAGTTTTTATTCTACTGTGCTACTGCGTTGAAATACCCTTTCGAACTACCCTTTCAGACTTGACATACAATTGAAGGTGCCAGCTAAAAGTTAGACAACAAAAAACGTCCGATGATTCGCAAAATTTGTAGCTGCCTCTGCCAATTTTGGAGAACGATTTCAAAAGATCAATAAAAGCTTACTTGCAGTGGGTCAGTGTTAAGTATGTTCGACTGCTGGTGAAACACAAATTACATCTTAAAAGTTGTTTAAGCACGTTTATAAAACAGCATATCAACCTACATTATCGATGAAGTCCCAGTCGTTTAAGCTGCTAAGCTATAGGATACCGCCAAGGATAATATCCGCAGCGATTCAATGGCGCCTTTCTGTCATCAGCAGATCGATGCGATCGCCGAACCGTAGAGGGTGCCAACTCTACTTATAAAACAAACTCTGTTTATCCCCTACAGATACTGAATAACTCCGCTTAGTGACTTGATAGCAGATCAGATCATCAATGGAACCCAGCGATGAAGGAGAAATATTAAAATTCAGACTCCAGGGACACATTAAAATTTCGAACGATGGCGAAAATGTGAACACTTTCTCAACTTTCTGCAAGCTCTGCCGCTTCCCCATGCCACGTGCAAGCACAACTTATGAGAAACGGAATTCGATCCATGTAATTGGCATACTAGATCATCGTCAGCATCCCACCTTCATCCGCTGAAATAACGATCGCCGGGGCACATAGAAAGCCGATACCACCTTCAGGCGGCAGTACGTTCCTCTATTCAACTGTATTGCACAACGCTCAGTGGGCCCTCTAAAAATGGCAACAAACGACAGAAATATCAATTAAATAACTTTGCACAGAAATAATGCGCGCACCGGCGATGCCCACTCTCAGCGCGCTGGCTGTTTAAAACGCCCGCACCGTCGTCAAATCGTTGTTCTTTCAGCACGTTCAACATGCATGCAGCATGCAGCCTGTGTATACATAGCAGCGCCGATCTTGAAGTATCTAAAAGTGTTTGCTGTACTCTATTTTAGCCCGCGAGAGAGACCAAACGAGCTGTGTGTGTGGTGACGATTTGGCACGAATATGTTTTAGATATACAATTTTATGCTGCGCCTCTGCAGTATCTCGCTGAAGTAGGCCACATCTGTTCAACTGGAAAATATGTGCATTCGTGTTGACGATGTTGTCGCCTTCTTGGTGGTGGTGGTGTGTTGGAAATTTGCATCCGGGAAGATAGCGCAGAAATTGAGATGTTTCCACTCGCATGGCGCATGCAAGAGATGTGCTCGAGATTGAGAGAGTGTGGCATGATTCATGCACGCCAGGCGGAGGACTGCTTGACAAGTCACTAATGTAGGTGAGTTGTTCGCCGAAGAATGTGCCCCGGCTAGCATCGGTTGGCTAAAGTGCATTGCACTTGAGCATGCATATGTGTATCAGGCGAGGATCGCATTAATTAAAATTCAAATTAAACACGTACTTTGGCGGATTTGTTGTTACAATTGGAGGAGAACCACAGACGGGAAGTTGGCATGATGTACTTGTGTTGATGGAGCGTAATATGGACGACTGAATCAACATAAGCGTCACGTTTCGGACGAAATGCTTGATCGCAGGAATGAGCAGGGAGGAATGGTGCCAAATCATGCAGAAGGATGCAACTTCTCGACTGTAATTTGAGACGCTAGGACTAAGCAAGATTGGGCAATGTATGGAAAACTGCTTGAGGGCTCAGTGGAAGTTTGTCAGAGGAAGAAAATGTCCATTTCGACAGAGGTATTCGTCATTAAAAATGAATGTTATAAGCCGACAGCGCGCAGAATCACCCTTCCAGAATGGCCATCGAATATGGCGAGAGAGTGGAAAGCAAAGCTTCAGGCCGAAAGGATAATTCGGTCATAGGTGGCGCTTACTAGTGAAAGCCGACAACTAGATATGGCAACATTGACAAAGCTTATGGAGATGGGAAGACGCACTGTTTGAGGCCCAAGTGCACTTCAGACTGTACGGCCACGTAAGGAAATAGGTGAGTTTAAATGAAATATGCTTCGAACTAAGTGCGCTAATTTTTTTCACGCACAGATGGCGCTGTTGTTAAAAAGCCTTTTCCAATCAAGGTAAGGCTAAAAATTACTTTTTCAGATCCAGCTGATCTTTTAGCGTTCATTACAATTAATTGGACCATGGTTAAGGTAGTTTTCATAGAAAAGGCATTCAAAGTTCCCTTCTTCTCAAAACCTATGGAAAAAGTCATTAAAATAACATGTGTGTGTGTGTGTGTGCAGTTTTGGAGAGCTCTTGAAGTTTTATAGGGTCGACTTTCCTGATAGTTTCAATGTCAGAAAGGCAATCAGTTTCATACCAATCTAGGATGTGCAGTAAAACTATCATTTACAGCCTCACAGTGAGGGCAGCGAAGCAAACGGCCCTCTGTGCCTCAATAGACATTCAAGAAGCTTTTAAAACTATCATCTCATATGACATAAAAAGATCTATGATTAGAAAATGCATCGCGCCATTGCTCATTGATCGCTAAATAGGTTCTAAAAATATAAGAAAGCTGAAACATAAGACTGATTTACGAAGGCTCACAAAAGACAGCTAAAGTCGCTGAGAGCTGTCCTCATGGAGGATTACTCTTTCGTTCTTGCACAATATTAATCGTAGATTAACTTCTAACGAGCTTTTTCCATCAGTGCATCAAATGCAAAGGTTCGCATGACTGCATTGCATCGGAAGATATGCAAACGGCTCTCTTATTAACCAGGAGACTAGCCTCGAATATTAATATATAAGGAACTTTTATATAACCATTTTCGACAAGCAGGATACGAGGATTAAAACTGATCTAGCAGTCATCCATTGAGCTCATTAAGTCAAATACTCATACGGTTAGGTGCAATCTTAGGTAGAACCCTCATATGGAATTCCCGCCTTGATTAGGCAGTGCCGGCTCCAGCCAAACTATCCTTTTTTCATATTTGCACACATGCAGTCTTTTCCACATCACCCAGGAGGTAGACTTTCAATGCGTTTTTTTTTTATTGAGGTATTTTTTGTTTTGAGATTTTTGAACTAGATTCTTTTGTAAAATGTAAGTGGATGTGCAAGAAATATACCTACACGAACAGGGTGGAATATTTTGAGATTATGTAGGTAAGAAGTGAACTTGAATAGGTCTAGTGCGGGATTTTTGATTTCGCGATATTTTGAGTTAGATTCTCCTTGAAGCTTCAACATTGCAATTGAGTTAATGTGCAGGAAATAATTCAGCACAGGTGCTATGGATGTTGTTATTTTGGGCTTATTCGAAGAAGCTTTTTGTTTAAAATGCAAACGGCAGTATTTGTTCATGCGATATAAAATTATTTTTTTCTTTCCTAGCAATGCGCCTCTAGAACTTGGCACCCGGCGCATTTGCACGTCTTGCACATATGGTTTGTCCGGCCTTGTGATTAGGTGACCTAGAAGGCGACCGAAAAACCTATGCGATAGCACATGGTTGCCAAAAATCGAACAAAAAGCAGCATTAAGCAAACTTTCCAAGCTATAGGCAATTGCAGCATCCGTAGGCCTTATACACATCTTCATCCTTATAAATAAAGAAGATAGGTTTGGTATCAAGTTTCCCAGTAAGCTCAGCAACAAAGAAGACAGCTTCAATGGATTTCTATAGATCATACAAAAGTTTGAAGACGGTTCTGTGATCAAGCCAAAACACTGCTTAAAGAACTCCGCTTCAAGGAAAGTCATATGTGACCTTCAAACTTGTGAGTTCGAGTTGCTACACCATGAACAAAATTTTAGACAGTCCTAAAGTGGAAAAATTTTACTACAGATGCTCGAGTCCATGAGTCTAGTCTCCAAAGAGTTGTAAAAGTAACCTAACCGTACCTAAATAGAGATATGTGATTGGGAGTGCTTGGGAAGACGCACTTACGGTCCCCTTAGACAGTTAGCAGCTCCTAAGGCTCTACATTTGCCCGATGCGGAGCTGGTTTGGGACTTTTTCCACTTGTTGGAAAATCTGAAGTTTGAAGAAAATCAGGGCCCTATTTCACCAACCAACTTTTCACTTTGCCAATTCGTCCATTGCAAAAAAAATAATTCCTGCAAAGTACAAGTGCGATGTGTTTCACTAAAAATGCAAAGTTCTCACGACTTCGCATTTTGCACTTTTTCAGACTTTTTTGCAAAGTGAAAAGTATAAGTGTTTCACCAATTAGAAAGAGAACTTTGCATTTATAATCGTGTTTTGTAAATTTGCAAAGTGAAAAACATATGCGTGCATGTTTATAAATATATCTAATTGCACCCAACACGTAATACAGAGCAAGTTTTATTGTTGTAAAATTATTTTTTGGGCTCAAAAAAATTGTTTTCTAATACTCTATAAATTTCGATTCAAACTGAAATTTGAGCAATATTTAACATAATATTCTAAAATAAAGCGTCCAAGTTCAGACCAATTAAAACAAGTAAAAATGTTATCATCGGCCTGACCGATGCTTTGATACCCTGCACTGCATACAAGTCATATGCAAAATGTTAGACATGTGAGTTACTACGTCCATGGTATAAAAATAAATACTATGTAATAACTTAAAACTTATGACAACTACTTAACGTTTCAATCCTTCATTTGAATTCTGTACTAACTGTAATTTACTATAAATAACTAAACAAAAAACCGTCAACGCATCCAGCTACACAAGGGAAACCACCTTGAGCAAAAAATTGGGTAGCTATTTCCGAAGTATTTTGTGGCCAGCAAATGGTGGTTGCAAGCAATTCCTCGATTATTTCGTCCGACACTCGTTGTACTACTCTGCTTTACTGTAGCTTTATTTATTCTGTGCATAGCAGCGACTCCATGATATTGCCCTCCATTTCCAATCCAACGTAGTGTGCATAGAATCTGTTGCAGGGGACTCAAGCAATTATTTCGTTCGCTGTCAAACCTTAGCCTATGTCCAATTGTTGACAAAACACGTTCAATACTCGTCTACGTTAAACGAAAGCTTTCCAGGGTTGAAAAATTATCTCCAATTTCAAAATTTGTCCTTAATTTTACAACCCTTTGTACATTATTTGTATCCTCTTCGTCTTCAAAGAGTGCTTCGAAACGGTTCATTATATATTTTTTTAATTTTATCACCAACTGTTCACAGCAAAAGATCAACTGCAAATGATTTTTTTTCTTTGCATATTATTGACAAACTTTTCACGATTTTGAATGTAAAGTGCAAATCTAATTTGTTTGGTGAAACGAAATGGACGAATTCTTTGCAAATTGACAAAACTTTGCAATTTGCAAAAACATGCTTTGCACTTTGAAAATTTGTGTTTGGTGAAACGAATTTTGCAGAGAGGGAACATTTTCACCTTTGCAAAGGATTAATTTCCTCTTTGCAAATTTGCGTTTGGTGAAACGAAATTTGCAAAGATAAAGTGAAAAATTGCAAAATGCAAAGTGAAAAGTGGTTGGTGAAACAGGGCCCAGGTCACGAATGCATTCTCGGTTGCTCAGCCGTCCTAAGCCCTGGGTAGATTTTATTTTTTGTGAATTCATCACATTTGTGTCCCATTTTGAATACTTGGATAAAACCAACAGTCCATTAAAACCCAGGTAGAGCGACATTTAGTCAGTGCTGACATCGATCTTCATATAGAAAGGAAACTGCGATGTTCTTCTTTCAACGATTTTTACAGTCACATACCGGCGCGTTTTAAATCTTCAACCTTCATATTCGAATCGTTGTGTTTGGTCAAAGTGACACCTGCAAGAGGGAATGTGATGAACAGCCCTAAGGAACTAAAAGGCCATCAAGACAAACTTCCTAAAATTCTAAAGAGTATGCCAACTGCTGGTTTCTTTGTAAAGAGTCTACACATGCTATTTTGACACTGACAGCGCTTAAAAAAAATTACCGGAAACATTGGGGGCGTTTCAGTTTCTAATTTAGTAAGCCTGGCAGCTGTCCGACTATATTCATCTCAATTTGTTTGGGCCAAAGCGATTTATTTCACTTGACGTCTATTGAGAGGTAGCCGATGAATCTAGTCAAGAATTTCGTGACTAAGTACTTAACTGACAGTTTGAACAAGTGTCTGACGTAGGAAAAGTTACGTTGCCGACCCATTGTCTCATATCTTCAAGTCTGTAACTGAAGATGTCGTGTGGTTTTTAAAGCGACGCACAGTGTGACAATTTGCCTATTTAGCGGGATTTAATTAAAAAATTTACTGTCACAAATGTAAACAAAAACAGGCTTTTCTTGCAGCCTACACCTCCGACTAAATAACTGTGAACAAATGTTTATGTTAGAAGCATGTGCAACAGAAAAAAATTATCTCAAAGTTCAAGTTGTGTACAATTATTCATAAGAAGGTCGGTTAGAGAGCAAGATTTTTTATTTTATTTTCAAGTAGTTCGCGTGATTTTAATTGAAAGTTTTGTTTTATTTTAATAAATATATTCTTATTGAATAGTAAGGTAAGTTGATTTGGGATATTGGGTGCTTTTAGTTTAATTAAAGAGGAGAGGAAACAAAAATTAAAGATAAATTTATGCGTTATATGCATTCAATAGAGCAAAAGTATAGTTATTCAGTGTTGTTCAAGTTGAAGACCGTATTTGTTGTAGAGCCATGTATGTACGTAACAAAAAAGTGTTTTGTCTTTTTGCGCACAGGTGCGACACCCATACTAAGTTTTTCATTTTTTAGGATGGCTACCGAAATTACGAAAAAGCAAATTTATGATGTTTGGATTGCTAAGATCAAAATTAAGCGCTTTGATGCTGTTTTTTCTTTTGTTATGAGCTGCTTCAATAATATTACGTTTTCTGGGGACTCAATTAAGTCAATAAAGACAACTTTAAGAAATTTATGCTTGAGGTTTGACGAAAAGTTTACCAAAAGTGGTCGCCATCGAGATCGCTTCGAAAGCATTAATTGTTCGTGGTTGAATGAAACTCTAACACTACCACAAACAGTTTTAGATGAAATTCCTTCTTCATCCCGTGTAAACAATATAAATACTGCTATCGCAATTAAGCAGTGGCAATATGTAATTTTTGTAATTTTTTGATCGTTAAAGGTTCAGTTGGAAGGAAAACACTGTAAACTACTGCTTTTGGCTGTTTGTCATTGTCTGCAGATGAAGCGTTAATTGATAACAGACTCACAGCTATCATCAGTATGGAAAAATACACCAGAAAATAAATAAAACTGTTCCCAATTTACCTCTTATCAACAATTAAAGAGGCTAAAACAAAGTGCTATCCAGAAGCAAAGCTTACAAAGCTTAGTAAATCACAGCTTTAATCGTATATTTTTAGCTCAAAAAGATGTGTAAAGTTTTGTTGATGATTTTAAATTTTTGAACAAATTCTTATTATTTATGGAAGGCAAATAATTGCCAACTTTCAGAGAAAGCTCAAGAAGCCAGGAATAAGGAAAATAGAAAATTTAAGGAACTCTTTTCCAGACAAAACTTCGATAGGCCAGACAAACAAACACCTTCTCAATAGATTGCTAATATTCTCTGACCCATTTTTGGCAAGCATAAGATGCATGACGTCCTGCAACTGTTGACATACCAAACGAATAAAAAAAGTGCAGGTTATCGGCTCTTTTAAGTTATTTTTTGTCAAAACCTGTGTATGTATGTTAATATTATTTATTAAAATCCTTTCTATGAACAATTTTCATACAAAGAAGTAAAACAAATTTAACAAAAACAAATTGTCACACTGTGCGACGGCTTCTTTGAAAAATTACTACCACCGACCGACGGCTACAAAAATATGTAATTTAGTTTTTTGCCAGAGGTTGAGGATTTATAATTGGACGACCTTTGGTTTCAACAAAATGGCGCTACAGCTCACATAAGTCGTGCAGCAAACAGTCTTTTGCGAAGATACTTAAATAAAAGTATAATCAGACATTTCAGTGAAGTTGCTTGACATATAAAAAAAAATACAGAACTTGAGATTTGATGCCCTTGATGTATTTTCGTTGGCCACCGATAATGTCGATATTATGCCGACAACTCAGAAGCAATTCAGTCCTTAAGCACACAATATTCATGCAGATAGTCGGGAAATATCTCAAAAGAATTGAAATTTTTTTTTGACAAGGTGTCCTGCTATGAAACCAGTCCCAGTTATACTCTGATACTCACACATCACTGGGCACCACGTTAAAACTTTGGCTGACCCAAAAAGTCAGTTAGGTTATTTTTTATTAAATAAAATCTTGCAAAATATTCAGAAATCAGAAGCCAAAAGTTCAGCCTTTAGAAACTACTCAAACAAACAAACAAAACAACCTCAGCTCTATAAGAGAGCTCTTCACAATCTGGTACTTTTTGGCCAATCCAATCACAAAATTGACAATCCAGCACGACACACTGTGGCTATATAATAAAAAAAAAAGTCTTGCATTTTATGATACTCTCACAAAAACCATTTAAGTCCCACTCGCTGTCCCATTCACTCAAAATAATGACCACCACCATCAACAACATGCCTCACCGGAAACACGCCTCCATGCCAAAGCTCACTGCATCATAAACAATTTTCTCGTGTAAGACATCATGTTCGCGCAAACACACACACACAGTCCGAATGTCGTTAATAAATTCCACGAATACCGCACATTACACAATAAACGTCCACCTCCTTAAGAATGCAAAAGCCGACAAGCCCCGTAGTGAAAATAATGCCAGACTGGCCCATAACTCCAATAGCCGCTTAAAATGCCCCAAAACAAAACTATTAGCGTGCAAAAAAACATCAATTCGCCATCATAAATGAGTTAATGAGGATTTTCTCGCGCCAAACGCCCACGCCACGCACTTGTTCTGCTCAGACACAACGACAGCACTCAACCCTGAGATTTTGTTAACAAAAATCATTCCAACAGATGTCAGCTCTCAGCTCATTGTGATTTTGTTTACTTAATCGCAGTTAATTGCAACTAACTGGGGTCTATGTGTGGACTCCGATTTCATAGACACACCGCATCGGAAGTGGCAACATAATCGGAGAAAGGTTGTAAAAAGAAACGACACAGGGGAGCGGCTAGTTAATTTTTATGAGATAATCTTGTCCGAGTGGTCGCCGAAGCGACTTTAAAGAACCAAACCGAATCAAGTTGTTCCCGTCTAGTGCCAGTTCACGCCACGAACAGTGATTGACAGATTAGAGGACGAGTCAAGAGTGAGAGCTCTATCGTCGCTGGTGACGCATGAAAGGAGGTTAAGATTGAGACTCTTGTTAGTCCATTCAAAGAGCAACAACCGAATTAGAGGTGGAAACAAACTTAATATAGACATTTCGAGGCGTAGAAAATGCAAATCGGGTGTAGATATGTGTGGTGGAAGCAGCATGTCAGATTGGTGTACATTAAGATTCGGTCTGTCGAATAAGGCGAACATGAGGAACTCATATGGCCGTTCTATATGTAAATCAACACGTGCCTGTTGTAGAGTTTGATCGGTCTTTTAGATTGAAGATCTTCTTTTTGGGACTTCAAACATGCCGGCATGGCTAGGTATACGCAGACAGAAAAGGTCGTCCATTTCTATCGCACGAATGACAACAAGTATACCGGCGATTTTTGTGATTTTGTGGAAAACACCAGTCGCATATGGCAAGGACTTGTGGGCTGGAATATTGTAAAATAGATCACAAGTGCTGGTGGTACATTTCAGCACAATTGTAACACATTTCTGTAAAAGTCCGACGCTGTATCGCCTTCCAACACACACTTGTAAGGCCGAGGACTTGCATTTTTGACTCGAACTTACCTACTGTTTTTTCTAGTATGGGACTAGCTAGACAGCTGTTTTCGTATGCCAGATAGTTTATGAAGATGTTCTCTTTCCGCTTGTCAAAAAATCTACCAGAGGGAAAGCAAAACAATCCTCCCAAAAAAAACACAAAAAGCTAGTAGAGTAGAGAGAGAGAGAGAGTAGAGTGGAATACTACAGTAGAATCACAGCCGGTTTTGTAAGGAATACTTTGGCTGAGTTTTAAATGACGTCAGGCAGGTTAATCCGTTCGAACAACAACCCCATCACGTAGTTATCGGGAGGATGGCAATAAAGCAACTTATATCCAAGATTCCTGATCGTTCCACTCGATCAACATGCCTTATCGTTCCACTTGACGTGACGGGTGGTTGAGCTTCTAAAACCAAGGGGGATGCGACTTAGTATGAATAAATTCAAATTTTTAGAACAACTTCTTTTAGACAGACAACTAAATGCCGCACTGTGGTCCAAAATGACTTTTTTGTTGCAAAAATCATAACTTTTGAACGCATGAAGATATCGCTATAATTTTTCTTCTTAAGGGAAATTTTCAAGGCTATAAGAGAAGGGATTTTTAAGAAAATTGCTTCACAGGGTGTTTTTAAATCTTAGGCTGAAGTAAGATTTTCTTTGAAAAAGGAATTATCAACGCATTGAAATTATTAAAATTCACTACAAAAATGGTGAAAATCTTGCAGTCACAGTTCGCAAAACTAAAGCATTTTTTGGTCGTCGATGATTAATGATTTTTTATGGTCGGAGTTGGATGGTATTGATCTGGACAACGTTTACTTTCAACAAGACGGCGCTACACGGTGCCACACAAGCAACGAAATCATTGATCTTTTACGGGAAAAGTTTCCGGGCCGTGTTATCTCTCGAAGAGGTGATCACAATTGGCCACCGAGATCTTGTGATTTAAGACCTTGCGACTTTTTCCTTTGGGGCCACGTGAAAGATAAGGTCTACGCCAACAGTCCAGTGTCGATTCAAGACCTCAAAGATAAAATTCATGAGGCTATCGAGGACATAGGGCAGCCACTTTGCGATTTGGTTATGGAAAATTTCATGAAAAGGATATGGTCCTGTATGCGTGCTCTAGGTGGCCATTTGGCTGATGTTGTTTTTCATTATTAATGGCATACCTTCCTCTTTATTATGAAATAAACATCCGATCATTTATCTAAAAAAATTACACTTTTCTTTGAATACCAAAATAACACCTCTTATTGGAAAACCCTTTATAATCATCAAATTGTATTTCTCCTTAGAAAGTCCCATATCCAAGAACAACAGTAGCGCAGTGGGACCATCGTATTTTATTGGATCACTTTGAGGTGTACGAGTACGACTACTCGCCTTTATCCCTTGCACTCGTATTGGTCTTGCATTAAATCTGCTTTTGTGATGTCCGCTTTTGTCTTTTCGTGATCCTTTTTATTATTTTATAATTCATGTTTTGAAAGAAATCTTATTTTTAGTCTAACACTGTCAATCCATTTTTTTTTTCAAACGAGTGTATAATCTTTGGAATTTTTTTTCGCTTCATCGTTTGTTTTGTTTGTTTTGGATCAATGTTACAAATTCTTGAGAGTTCGAAATATTGATAAAATGTTCTAAAATGGTTCCGTTTGGAATATTCATACTGATATTTAATTTGCACACTCCGCTCTTCGTAAAGCCTTTTGAAAACTAACACCATTTATCCATTGTCATGGTTTATATATGTACCTGCATATGTACTGTTACAGAGGAAAGTTAATATTTCTACCTGTTTTGTTCGATCATAAAATAATAAACCACAATTAAGTATTTCTTTCAACTTTTTGTAATGTTTGGGCAATAAATTTACTAATCCCTTTCTTTTGGCAAGTTAATCCATGTTTACGTATACTTTAAGAAATAAATAAATAAAAAACAATAATTTAAGTAATTCCAAGAAACTCAGTTACAGCATACTTCAAAAACGCTTTTGGCTAAGGAGGAATTTATTTAAAAAGAGTCGTTAAAGTGGGCGGACTACAAAAACCAATTGGAATTTATAGAAAAAGGGGCGTGGAAGTGAGTAGATGTTTTACCGATCAAAATAATAACAAAACTATTTTTAATGGATATAAGAAGAAAATTTCATGCTCTCATCTCTTTTAATTAGCAAAATAGTTGAAATATTCCATAAGGAAATTTGCTTTTAAGGCCAAAATGTCAGCATGTGGCTTAATAAATAGTTAGGATCAACTATCAATCAACAGTCAATTTTTCGCGGGAACTCACGAGTATTTTTTGCTAGCTCTACTCAAACCAAAAAAAAAGTGCTAAATAACTTGTTTTATTGTTTTATTTATTAAAAATATTAGGTACCTATTTTTTGTATTAAAATTTTAATTTACCTATTTATAATTTACCTACATTCAAGAAAATTACGATTTTTCGTTTAATATGCCACAATTACAAAAAAAGAAAATAAAGAAGTTCGTTTTTTCTGTTTTTTTTTTTACTCTAGGGTCCGCCAAATAACTTTTTTTTTTTGAAAATGCTATAAAAAAAAAAACTACTGAATATTTTCTCAAATTTCTTTTTTTATTTGAAAGTACAATCCTTCCGGTTAATAATGGAAAATAATTTCATTCAAATGGCTGCCTCGGCTGGCCATGCAGTAGCCTACACGAAGATGCCGATTTTGCCAAAAAAAAATCATCTTTTCAGATGAAGCTCATTTTCATCTTGGCGGGTATGTAAACAATCAAAATTGTCGCATTTGGGGCACAGAAAACCTGCACGCATACATTGAAAAGCCGATATACCCAAAACGAGTCACTGTTTGGTGCGGAATTTGGTCCAGAGGCATCATTGGTCCATTTTCAGGAAGGATTGTACTTTCAAATAAAAAAATAAGTTTGAGAAAATATTCAGTAGTTTTTTTTTATAGCATTTCCAAACAAAAAAGTTGTTTGGCGGACCCTTTAGAACAAAATTGACCAACTTTAAAAAGCTCTTTAAGTCAAACGAGTAAGCAGAAAATTATTTTGTTTGCTGTTTTTGAACCTTCGTTAATATTTGTATTAGAAATAAAAAACAACACAAAAAAATCGAATTTAGAATTTTAGCAAGAGTTTTGCCCTTTTGGACCACAGTGCGACGACTTATCCACAAAATGTGGGTGAATAAAGCCACAGCAGAGGTTTCGAAGGACTCGGGCAAACGCATATGGCTTTAAAATGGGTTACGACAGTACCTTCCATGTCTTCACTATTACGTCGCAAAATGATTTTAGCTGCCAGAGATCACTTGAAGAATCACTTTTGCAATTTTTTTTGGGACAGAAAGGCATCTAAAAGAAGTGAAGTCCTTTCTCAAAAAATCAACAAGACCTTAAATATACCGGTTCTGCTGCATGTTGGACTTTTGAAAACCTATTGGGACATTTTGGAAAAAAAAGGATTTCACTGGCCCTTTATGGATTGAGTATGCTATGATGCGACGTTATCCGGCGCGAATGGCTTAAGAAAAAGCGGGGAAAATAGCAAATTGGTATAGCTGATAGCAAAATAGAGCATACAGACAACAATGCACCGAAGGATTACAAATTAAAGGGTCCTTAAGTGGGGCACACATTTAGAGATCTATATCCACTTTCTTTGTAAAGCCTTCACAACTTTTAAGATGTAATCTTACTGTGAAACCATTGTTTGTAATTAATAAACATATAATATGAAACATTCAGCGATTGTATATCAACAAACTTAGTGGGCCTAAGTGGAGGCGCCTATATGAAGCTAGAGACCGCTCTGACTAGAGGGACCTATTATTTCGGACTGTCTTTTAGTCAAGAGTCTGATATTTTGAATAGAAAGACATACAACCTGACGAATTGGTGGCAATTAATTCTACTAGAATAATCTGGCATCAACTTTATAACGTCAGTTCTGCGATTAAAGGTATAGCTCCCATATAGAAACGCTTTGCGAATTTAATTTTAAGCACAGAAAGTGGGTCAGAATCAGATAGCAGGTCTGCAAATTATTATTTTATGAACTTGGCAGGCCTTCGTTCCGAGGCGAGTTGAAAAAATGTCTTAGACGAGGGAATTCAGGGCTATGTGCTTCAGGATTCAGAAATTCCCCTAAAAAAATCAACAGCTGTAATATTCACTACCTGTAATGAGGGTATAATGTTTTCCGACCTCTCGTGTAAGTGAGAAGGATATTGCCAGCCGAATCGACAAAGCTAAGGGTGCTTTTTGAGTGTAAGCCGAAGAATGGCGAATCAATAAAGCCAGGAATACATTCCAAGCGTTGAAATAAAGTTGCTTTGTTGACCAAGGGTCTCAAAGTGGTTCTGGGAAAGCTTCTCAGCCCAGCTGTTCCGCTGAAGCAACCACAGTGGCTTTAGAAGCCAAGAATTGCATCATCTATGAGATTGATTCAGACCTTTCGGTCCAGTGGGACAACACTTCATCACTCTCCAACTTTGTCGAATCGGGATTTTTTCGATTGGCTTGCAAGTGCAAATAGGAAGACCAGTATCTAGTTTGGTTCGAAGAAGTTTTAAACGGTTTGGGGCTATGATTTCATATGTAGAAAAAGCCTTTTGTGGTGACGCGCAGTGGCTCAGTGGCTTATGTGCTTGACGAGCGGGGCTCTCAGTTTCGAACCCTGGGAAAAAAAACATATTAAGAGTTTTATCTCATAGCTTGCGAACGTCCGAAAAACGTTTGACAAAGCTCCCAGGGAACAGCTGACATGAAAAGGCTTCTCAATTCAGCCGTTTGGACTCGGCATAAAATTGTTGTAGATGCATTTACTTCGTCCCAAAATAAGAACTCACACAAAACGAATGATGAGAAGCTGTACCTACGGTACCTATACTGACCTATTTCGGGAAACTTTTTTTTTAGTTGACGTTTATGAGCACAGCTTGAATCGATATGGAAACGAAAACCACTTTATTTAACTTTGGACGACATTTGGCGGTTCATCAACATGACTCTCGACATGTGGGTCTCTGTCTATAATGAAGGTTAACAAAATCAGTCTCCTAGCATAGAGCCAGCCGAATTTTGAGCCGAAAAGTCACAAAAACCACAAAAGGGACGAGCTTGTATCACAAAACAGCCAAAATAAAATAAAAGTCGTGCCTTAAAAGCAACAGACAAGTTGTCAGGTCATCTGCAGGGCCGTCTAGATGTGACAATTGATTTTAATGAACCCCTTGCAAGCCTCAGAAAGCCGCCGGCTTTGTAGAAACTTGAAATAAGCCAACTTAAAAAGGGAAGTTACTAAGGCTTTGGCTGGAATGCGATCCGATCAGTGACAATGAAGTAGATACCTATACGCCAGTAGTGGAAGAACAAACTGCGCATCAGACATGGCAAGCGGGAATGATCCGACATAAGGTTAGAATCGGCAGACCAACCTCTTGTTAAAAGGAGATATTCGGGATATAGTTATGAGGTTGTGAACTCAATTTTGCCTTTGAAAGAGTTCCAATTTTTAATTTTTCTCTTGGTAATTGTCGACTTCGACGTCCTGAAGGGGAAGAGATTTTAAAGAACATCTGTCCCAGGACTGTGAACGACGATAATAAACAGCAAGTGTGAAGACGTAGGCAGGTGTTGTAGTCGTAGGTAGGGTTACCATGCTTTTTCGTCTTAAAAATTAGTTTGTCCCCCCAAAAAATAAAAATACAAAAGGGGGCAGACAAGTCGCCCTTTTTCAGACATCGTTTCAAAACAGCAGTTCTGGTCACACTCTTGACATTGGCCATGGTACAGGGGTAAAAGTGTCTAGGCCATGCGTCCCATCTGAATCTGTTGTGCCATAAATTTATTTTTTAAACATCAAGCAGAGACTGAAACGTGGGAGTTGTACTCCCACTCTAACGAGAAATCTGCAAGCTATTACGAAGCGTTTCAAGGTTTTTTTTTGGTAGGCACTTTCGTGCAGCTTAACACACTCAATAAGTCAACTAGTCAACAAATATCGATCTCTTAGTACAACAAAGGAAGCGTGCATAACTACAGGACGTCCAATCTCATAATGAGCTCCTGCTTCAACTCACAGTCAACAGGTTGATGTCTATTCCAGACTGTGTCACACCGCCACCAGTATATGGTCTACGTGTCTTGAATACCTCTCAACCTCTAGTCTGCTATCTACATTTTCGCATTAATTTCGTCTAGCCGTCCGACGGACGGTTTGTCTTGTCTACGGAAAAGAGTGCACAAACTAGACCTGGCGGAACTGACATCTAAAGTGTCTGCACTTGGCTTCAAATTTATTTCTGCGCCGTGACAGCGCAGCTCATCTGCATAAACACAGATGTCACCCCACTGCGGGACATAATTCCCATGTACCTACTGCTATCAGTTGAACAATAAACAAATGTACAAACATGAGAAAACAATAATTAAAAACAAACTTACCTCAGAAAAGAGAGGGCGGCGTTTTCTTTTCTATTTTTTTCTTTTGTTCACTTCCTCGATCCACCTGAAACGAAAAAATAAAAAGTAAACGCCATCAGAATTTGTCACGAAATCAAAATCAATTTCATTCATAAATCAACGAAATTCTACTGGGAAACTCCCTCGCGACGACACCCCTACTTGTTATGCACAGCACCACACTGGGGTGCCGCACGTTTCAGCTGTTACATTGGCGTTTCTGTGAAATTTTGGATTTTCCATTCAAGCAGGGAATTGGTGAATGAAAAGGTATACGGGAAGTGATCTCATCTAATCGGGTGCCCTAAATAAATTGTTAATCGAAATGGTGGACTGGGCATAAAATGGACAGCTACCAAAAATAGGGATTCAACTGATTTGAGTAATATAAATCAACTGGGAGAGGGTTTCGCCATCAAGCAGAATGCGAAATGGATCATTCAATTTTGACGACCGTATTCATTGTGAATATTGAAATGGGAAGGAAGGGGTTGTGTTTCTCCGAATGCAAGGAAGTCTAAAGCTGTTGTTTGGAGGGTTTCTTTTGTGAACGATTCTAAAAATCAGCGGAGTTCTCAAAAATTACTGTCACCAAAGAAGCAATTGCGCTTTGTTATGCCCGTATGACACTACGAACGAAAAATTAGAACGAAAATTCCCGATAGGAGTGAGTGCGTACACACCAACTTTACTAATGTAGAAACATAAAAAAAACACATAAATTTAATGGAAAATGTATTCAAATCACATTTTTCAGCTGGTGGCAGCTTCTTTATGACATTTCAAGATTATTTGAAAATAAATTTTATTGAAAATTTGCGGTTGCTTTGCAAACAATTGCTACCACCATTTTCAAGCAACATTTTAATTCTGCGTCATTTAATAGTACAGTGATGCCAACGGAAAAAAAGATAACAATGTGACAGCTGACAGTTCGGGGCTAGTAAAAATGGAGCGCTATACGAAAGAACAACGCATTTTCATTGTTGAGCAATATTTTAGTAATAATGAAGGTTTGTCAGCTACAGTCCGCAATTTTCGTACAAAATATGGCCGTCATAGTGATTTAAAACCATCAACTGTGAAGAGAATAATTCAAAAATTCAGGGGGACTGGATCAATTAGTGATCTTCAACACTCTGGGTGTCCTGTCACAAGTCGTTCAACAGAAAACATCGAAGCAAATCGCGAGAGTATTGCTGACAGTCCATTAACATCAAATCGGCACCGTAGCCAAGAATTGAGCATTTCGAGAAGTTGTCTACAGCGAATTCCTACGAAAGACTGGAATCTTAATGCTTACAAAGTTTAATTGACTCAAGAACTGAAGACTACTGACCATGCAGCGCGAAGAGAGTTCGTTGAATTCAATTACTGCATGAGTCATTTCCTAGTCGTGTAATCAGTCGTTTTCGCAATTTTTTTCTTTGGGGTTTTTTGAAGTCAAAGGTTTATGGAAACAAGCTCACGACCACTACCGCCTTGAAAGAGGAAATTTCTAGGTGTATTAATGAAATTCAGCCACATTTATGCGAAACGGTCATAGAAAATTTTAATAAAGGGGTACGCACTTGCCAGCAAAGCCGTGGCGGCCATTTATCCGATGTGCTTTTCCATACACAACCCCAATCTGTATACCCTAGGAATCAATAAAAAATTTAAGCTTTCCAATTAAAAATCTGTATTCTCTATCAAAATTACATTTTGCGTGAATTATGGGACATCCTTTACTTTGCCCCGGTAATCCTACACAAAGTACTCCGGTCACGCATGTCGGGGCAGCTTAAAATTGCTGCCATGTTGTTAAGCCGCACATTGAGACTGCTTGCGGATGGGGATACTCTCGGGGCTCTGCCTTTTGAGGAAGCATGCCATGATACTGGGCTTACGGATGCATGCAGGTATTGTGATGACTTACAAGGCTACAAGTCATGGCGGACATCTGCCATGTTCTCTCTGAACCTCAGGAAATTGCTCTGAATAGAAGAAAGCTCTTCGGCGGCTGCTTTTTTAATATCTTAGAGGAGGTTGGTCTCTCAAACAAGATTGAGACCACACCTAAATTCTGAAGCGATATTGTGTGCTTTGGGCGAATTTGTTTGGATCTGCGAAATAAGGCGACAATGAAATAAGACCCCAACAAAAAATTAAATAAGGCCCCAAAAAATTATACAGGAAACAACAACAACGATTTTTAATAAAATTTGGGGTGATATTTCCTTTTTCCCAAAAGAAGAAATGAAGTAACTAAATAAAAAAAACTAATTTTTGGGGCCTTATTTCATTTTAGAAGACCAAAAAAATGCTTTTTGCATATTTTCCTCTTTAAAAATAATAAGCGAAATAAAGGAAAATATACCACCGCCGAATAGAAGATATTTAATGGACGGAACTTTTAAAATAATTCCCAAAGGTTGCTCTAACCAGCTCCTAGTCGTGCGATTTTTTGTAGGTACCAAATTGTTATTATTTCTTAATGTTATATAATTTATTTTACTAAAAATTCAAATTAAAAAATATTTACAAATTAGTTTTTAGGTATTTCCGTTATTTTTCATTTTAATGAATAAAAAACGAAGAAATGTTGCAATATTTAATTAAAAAAAGTTAATTTAAAAAACCAAAAAACCCGACTGACTGTAACTAATTGACAATCGGAGACTATATACCTACTCAGTCTAACAAATATATGTATGAATATTGAGTACCCTCCGACTGCCAAATAGGGTTTGTTGGTTTTTTTAAATTAACTTTTTTTATTTTCATCTTTTTAGCCTATGACACTCCGGGGAAGAATGCGAATATTATGATACCTCATTCTTCAAAATCGGTCAAGCCGTTTAGGCTACAGGGCGTCCCGTAGGAACGTACATAGGATACGCGCGAAACACATAACCCTCCCTGTGTCCAGTCGGGTAAAAATACATAAATAATAGATTGTAAATTTATTTCTAAGAACACAAATTGAATGAATAGGCAATGAAATATACAAACAAAAAAACAACAACAAAAAATTGGGGTGTTATTTCTTTTTTGAAATTGGGGTGTTATTTCATAATGAATTAATCTTTCTCCTCCCAGCCAGAGCTATGTAGTACTGTTCAAGTCGAGACTCACCACCTATTCATCGACTTTAAAGCCGCATATGATAGCCGCTGGAGAACGCACGCTGCAACATGCAATTTGGAAGTAGTTCCTCCGAACTATTCCAAAGATGCACCTGATTTCGGCAAAAGACGCACTATCATGTGACTTCTTCAATCTCGTGTTAGAGCAGATAGTGCGCAGGGCAGGTGTCAACACGGAAGTCACTATCTTCAACAGATCCGTCCAGCTACTGGGGTATGCAGACGATATTGACATCATCATCATCGCTCCCAGCGTGCCGTGATAGAGGCTTTTACGGCGATTGAAGAACAGGCTAAATTCGTTGGTCTTGTAGTAAATGAGGACAAGACTAAGTACATGCTATCAACAAACAAACAAGCATCTGTCCACCGCCTAGGACAGAACGTCACTATTGATAGCAACAATTTCGAGGTAGTTAAGGAGTTCATCTACCTCGGTGTAAACATGAACTCCACAAATGACATCGTAGTGGAGATCCGGCGAAGAATTACCCTAGGAAACCGCTGCTACTTCGGTTTGGCAAAACAATTGGGTTCAAAACTCCTAACTCGAAGGACAAAATGTATGCTTTACAGAACCCTTATCCTGCCAGTTATGCTTTATGGCGCCGAGTGCTGGACGATAAGCAGGAAGGGTGAGCTGATACTGGGCTCCTTCGAAAGAAAAATTCTTCGGCGGATTTTTGGTCCTGTGTGCGAGGAGGGCGAATGGAGGAGAAGATACAACCGCGAACTCTATGAGCTGTACCAAGATGTGGATTTAGTCCAAAAGGCCAAAATACGTCGACTACATTGGCTCGGCCACATCGAGCGAATGGACAATAATGCTCCAGCTAAGAGGATCTTCGAATCGCAGCCGCCAGGTTCGAGACGACAAGGAAGACCGAACCTCCGTTTCAAAGACCAAGCCATCGCGGATGCCAGAGCGCTTGGTCTGGATAACTGGAAGCAGCGTACCTGGGATCGCAGAGGATGGAAGGCTACAGTGTCTCAGGCAGAGACTCTTCACGGGTCGGGAGCCCATTAAGTAAGAAAGTAATATTTCATTATGAAATAACACCCCAAATTTGGGGCCTTATTTCACTTTTTTTGAGGTCTTATTTCCTGCAGCCAATTGGTTTCGGCTTTTAACTGTAATGGTTTCCTGGGGATGACAATGGGCTCGTTATGGCACCTGGTCTTTTTTTTTTGCTGACCATCTCACAAACCTATACTCAACCTCACTTAAGACTGCTTACAGCAAAATTAATAAGTAGGTAGAAATAAAATAAACCCCAAAAATAAATGAATTCTCAAATCGTCTACTGTACGGACAGCCTTGCCCTACTAAGTACAGGTAGTGTGTGCCAACAACTCGGTATGCGCAAGTGAAGGCAGCTAGTTAGGTATACAGATGAAGACATACGGCCTTACAAATAAACATTTTTAACTTAAAATTTTAGTACATAGTTCAAAATGGCAATAGTTTCCATACAAATCTTGCAATTGTGAGCTTCCGTAAATTTAAAGTCGAGACTAAAATTTGTTATTAGTACCCCGAGCATACACTTTTACTAAGCTCCAGCTTGGACTGTGTAGTAGGAAGAACTAGGTACGTTGAATAGACTGATAAGCGACCTTGACCTATGCCGCTTTAAGTTCGCTAGCCAGACTGCATTCTATAAGAATGAAGTTCATTTGTTACTTGCCCTAAACACAGGGTAATATCCCCTTCATACACGTTCGCCTTACATACTCTTCTTCAAAAAAATGATGCATGTTTAATTTATTACACACCTACCACCTACGCCATATTCAGAAAGACCTATTTCTGTTCATGCACAAGTTTGCGGACAAAAAAATAAGAAACATGTTGACAACACCATACAAAGTTGTTTAACACAGCTCAAATGTTTACAGATTTGTAGTCCAATTGTCTTCGTGATATATGCTTGTACGTTCTTAGGCTATCTTCTGTTGAATATCACACCCAAGCCATTCCCAAAAATTCGGATTTCAGTTTTTTTTTTCTTGTTGTCCCTATCACGTATACAAAAAAACAGCTGCAACACTAACCCATAAATTTCTCGCCCGAAACACACAAAGAACGCCACTAATGACAGCAGACCCAACGAAGAGCAAGAAGAACAACACGAAGCAGACAAAAAGGAACCAAATAAACAAAATAATGTCCCAACTGCGGATATACATATACAAAAGGTTTGCAACACGGCGCAGGGACATAAGTCCCCGGGACATAAGTCCCAATTTTTTCTTTTGGGACTTATGTCCCACTTAAGTGAGACATAAGTCCCAAAATCGATTTGGGACTAATGTCTCACGTAAGTGGGACATAAGTTCCAAATCGATTTTGTCGAAGATGGGACATAAGTCCCAAATTTACAATCTCAATTTCCATTTTACGACACTAGCTAGCACGATCAAAAACTGGACTAACTAAGATCTCAATTACTGACATGCTTGCATTGTTTTCCGCAAATTGTTAGTAACCGTATTTTTGTTGTAATTGTAAGTAATGCTTACAAAAAAACCAAGACAACAGAGCAAAAAACCGGTTTGACTGGCTATACATTCTTGTTTCGTGCTCTTCATTGAAAATTCTCTAAGTTTAAAAAAAAAATTATATTTGGTGAGACATAAGTCCCAACTTTTTCTTTTGGAACTTATGTCCCACCTACGTGGGACATAACTCCCAAATCGATTTTGGGACTTATGTCTCACTTAAGTGGGACATAAGTCCCAAAAGAAAAAATTGGGACTTATGTCCCGGGGACTTATGTCCCTGCGCCTTGCAACACATTCCCGGACAAAATATTTCAAGGACAAACGGATAGCCTCCGACGGATATCTGCGTTTGGCTTTGACAACAGCAAAAATAAAAACTAAACAAAAGGAGACATCTTGTCAATTTATTTACTTTGAGCCATTTACCATGCAGCCATTTAACCCCGGGAAGTCGAAAGATAGCATTTTTATCGAAATGATTTTTGTTCTTGTGTAGGGAATTCTGTTGGTTGCCAAATCGGTGATTGTTATCGATAAAAATGAAATCCGCACAGTAGGACGGTAGTAGGCAGCAGGTACGAAGGTGACACGATGCAGGCAGAGCGCAGGTCTGATTGATGAATGTATAAGCAAAAGTGAAAGTCGGCTTTGATAGGTTCAAGCTGGTGTGGGAATAGTTGGGAGTGCAAGTTGTTCAGTCGGGATTGGGTTTGCATGCAGGATTTATTAAAAGTCTTTTGTTTTCAAATAGGCCTACTTGTTGTCGGTTTAGTTGGGTAAGGTTAAAAAGGGTTATGAGATAGTAAAGTCTCATACGGCACCAGGCACCACGCGGGCCCATCGCGATCCCATTTGTTGTAGGAGGAAGTAGAAAGTTATCGGTTGTCAAAGGTTCTAGAAAAGGTGGGTCTATACCTATGATTACAAGCGAAAAATTATTCGAAGAAGGATAACGGTGGAAAGTTCTTGGGACTGCATGAAAGAGCTCCAAAACAGCTTCTAAGACTTTGCTGAAATGGTGAACACGTGTCTTTAGGGGGTCGTTTTGCATGAGCCTTGGGAGCACCAAACCAGACCGCTCCCATTACCGAAAGGAAAGGGCAATCCAAGCAAAGCTTACTAGACACGATTGGTAAAGTCCTTGAGCGAAAAATTTCGTTAGTCAAGATCTACTTAAAGGAATAGGGACCCACAAACGTTATGCATGACTGACTTCTGCACCTTTTGGTTCAAGGATCCTTTATCGGCCTTGCAAACGACATCGCTAGAAGATGTTGAAACGGACCAGAAAGACAGGTGCAACTTTCTGAAGATGCTTAGCTAGGTTTGCAACTTTTAGATTATAACTCGGAAAAACTGTAAGAAAGTTGGGGAAACAGAAACTTTTAGAGCAGGATAGCACTAAGCGGTTTCTCAACCTTGGAGTGGTTATTAACGCTTCTCTTTAAGCTTCCATTAGCATCTCGAGCATGTATCCAATAAGACGTCAAAAAATCTGCGTGCACTTTCAAGGCTGATGAGATTGAGTACCTAACATTGGAGCCCGGCGAAAAATATCAAAAGACTCTTCTTATGGTAGGAGCTGTATGAAAGAGTAATAAACCTGCAGCTCTTCTCATAAGCAGTCTATTACTTTTTCAGACTTCAGTGTTAAGCTAAGACGAGAAATATGTTCAAGTGCCGCGAAAGTTTAGTCTTTTGTATGTGAACAACTAAAAGCGTCCACCATCTTAATATGGATTTAACTCTTATCCCGACGAATTGAAATTCTCCCGACCTATTTCAGAATGATGAATGTGTAAAAACGCCTCAAAAACGAGTGGAAAAAACAGGAAAAAACGCGTGGAAAAACGCCCCAAAAAAACCGCGAAACAAAACATGGAAAAAAGCCTCAAAAAACGCATGGAAAAAACCGCAATAAAACGCGTTAAAAAACGTGTCAAAAAAGCATAAAAAAAATCACAAAACAATCGTCAAAATATGCGCGGCAAAAAAAAAACGCTTCAGAAAACCCATCAAAAGCCTCTCCAAAAATACATTAAGGACTTAAGGTCAAGAGTTCTTTAAGGGTTTGTGGATCCTAAGCCTACTACTCTAGGACCAATACTCGGAAGTTCTATGATAATGTAAAAGGAAAACGTCAAAGCTACAAGACTCGAACGAGACCCGAGACCTGTTGAGATGAGCAAGTTAACCTGGTAGTATAGAGTCAAACACATTGTGGATGACATGGAAAATCTTACTGACTGTTAAAAGGCGAAGACAGACAAAATTCAGCTGTGGAGCATAACGAGCCGTTCAATTTGGAAAATGAGCGCCAAGATTTTTGCAAAATCAACCAAAATGAAATGAGAACCGCAATATCTTACTTAAAGTGCAACAAGGCTGGTGGACCAGTCAGACTGACAGCTGAACTATTGAAGGTGGTATGACACTACTTGGTAGGGGACATACAGAAACTCATTCCAGAGATTTAGTAAGTCTTGTATGCCTCATAAGAGGACCCTCAGTATCCTCAGTGAACTTTCAGAGGAAAAAAAAATTGTTAAGCAAAGAATTTTGAGATTCTTAAAAAATTGTAAGTTAAAAGTTCTTGGTTCAAATATTATTCTTGTTGACAAGAACTCATTTTTATGTTTTCAAGAATCAGGTTTTCAGCGTAAGAATAATATACTCTCCATAATTTTATTATTACATCATTGCCAACAATTTCATTCTTAAATCAAAGATTTTCGTATTTGGGTTCATTTTAACCAACGAAAATTGTTGGCATTACATTTTTTTTTCTCAGTTAACAAGTAAGAGGACTCTGTAAACTGCACCAACTGGGATCAAGCATCAATCTTCTTATAGTATCGCATAGATGATCATGTCCGCTATAATATATTAACGCATGAAACCATTTTTCGAAGAAACTAATTGGAATCTTCTTGTGCATTTTTAGGCCCGAAAATGTTGCTATGGAACCAAAAATCTGTTTATAGATTCAACAAAACACAGCGGCAGTACTGTGAAATTATTTCTGTACAATCAACAATATTTGCTGTTGATTTAACAAAATACAATAGCTGAATTGACAAATTAATTCAATATTATTAACAATTTCTTTGTTAATTTGACAAAAAGATAAAAACCAAAAAACTTTGTAAAAGCAACAGTTAATTGTTGATTTAACAAAACAGCAACGGTAGAATTGCCAAATCTTTTTTTGTAGAATTAACAACATTATGATTAATTTAATAAATTATTTTTATACGCACAAACAAACGATTTTTGTTAAAACAGAAATTTTTTTTATCCTCACAACAAAAGTTTTCAGACAAGATAAAACTTATTATATTTTTGTCAATTTGATAGAAACATTTTGTTGGACGTATATTGACAAAAAATTTGTTGAATCAGGTCTTATTTTTATCAAATATACCAGGGTTTTATTTTCAGTGTAGAGCAAATCAAGTATGCCGTGTCAAGAAGAAGGGTCACTCAACGTCGACGAATCGGACGGACGGTCATAAGAGACAGCTATAGCTTTGAGGTAATAAGAGCTCCGCTATAAATTCTTTTCTAGCCAATTGCTGTAACTTTAGGCCTTCTCAAGAAGCACTACGAAGGCTCTATACAAGACCGTCTCGATTCCTGTTGGGCTTTATGACAGAGGACGGAAGGCGGATAAAAAAAGTCGTTTTGAGCGAAAAGAAAGACTACGAAAGACGAAAGACTACTCGAGTACTTTTCACTCCGCGATGAAGAGAAGACAATTTGTAGAAGGAGGTCTAACAGCGAAATCGACCGAGTCAAGCTGCGCATCGGTCGTCTAAGATGCCTAGGACATGTTTCGCAGGTGGACACAAACGTTCTGGCCCGTTTAGTCTTCGAGTCGTACACAGAAGGACGTCGCAGTAGAAGATGGCCTCGCCTCGAGTAGTACCCATAAATAGAAACGGGCCTTAACTCAGTTGAAGTATTCAATGCAACTGAAGTCATGTTATACCTAAGGAGCGGGCTAACAGAAGAGGTTTGTTCGTTGAAGTCTTGGTTCACTCCGAAACCAAGTAAGGTATAGCTACATCTCGCAGAGGATAATACTCATCTACCTCTTTGAATGTCAATTTGTTGCCAGAACGGCGCTACAAAAAGCACCCAAGAGCCTGCGTCGCCAGCTTTTTGGAGGAGGTTAGGCCTTTCAACCAAATTGACGCCACAATTAGTAAAATGAAGTGTATATGGAAAAATTGACTTGGTTTCTCAACGTGAAGTATCCCAAGAATAGCGATGTTTTACAAATGGTGCTTTATACAAAATAACCTAGCCCCCACTTGCTACTAAGTACCACCTATACAAATGACCTCCCAATACCGCACGTTAGCCCTCTGGTTCGACCCTATCTACGTGCTAGCATACCATGCAAAAGTAGTCAATATTTTAACCAAATCACTTACAACATTTAATTACAACTCCATCCACTTGTGGTTAAAACCGCACCAAACAAAGGCATACGTCTTAATTGCTAATAACGATGTGGATCTCACGCTTTTCACTAATTCCCCCAATTACTTGAGAGCCTATCGGCTCGTCTATTTAGCCATCATTAAGCGAAACATCGCGATCTATAATTATTTTAATTATTTAAAAAAGCACACCTGTCCGACAACCGAGAAGGTGGGGCCCCCAAAAAACAAAAAAAAAAAATACAAAAAGCAAAACCCATCAAAATTAGAATTGGAATGCAGTTAAGTAAGCCACTCCAAGCAACTTATATGATTATGGCGTCAAAGTGATGGCGCTAGCCAATAAAATGAGACGCTGATTATTTAAGTTCCTCTCCCACCGAATTGACTGCGCTATTATACACATAAAACATGTATGCGCATAAATAAATTACGTGGGCGGCAGAGAGCCACTAAAAATCGTTTGAGCCGATGTCGCCGAAAACCGACCGTAAGTCGTCGCTTAATTGATCCTAAATGAATACACAAACATGTTTGGTGGTTTTTTGCCCGCTTCCATTATACAAATCGCTGTAATTTATATAAACAAAAATTATCTCCATCCCACACGCATCATTTCGCGCAGCGCAAATCCATATTTATCGCAGTTCTCATATAAAACGCCATACTCAGCGAATGGCGGCACCGAATGGAAGATGTATGCAAATCTCGAACTGAAACTCAAACCTCGACTCAATAAATAAGGATCAGACACTCTAATGAACTCTTTTGACCAGGCACTCTCAGCTCAGCTCCACAGATCAGGCCGAGAGGGACATTTTTTTTTTTTTGTTTTTTTTTCTGTGAACTGAACTGCACTGCACTGAGCCCACTCTGTGGCAATGCCAATCTTGAGGCATTACAGCGAGTGCATGATTAACGATTCCAGAATCCAGACTCCCGAGTTGGTCAGAGAGAGAGAGAGAAAAACTGGAGCTGGAGGGAGTTTTACATATTGGAATTCCTGCGATTGCCACTTCTGTACGGGTGAACCGCAATGGCAGTCATCATAAAGGCTGCACATGCACACACGGCGTGGCCGAGATAAGGACGCATGCGAGGAAAATTGATGGCTTGGTGTGCTGTTTGTCGTCTACCTGTTGCGCGTTGCACATGGAGATTAACTGCTTTCAGAGCCGTTGGAATCTCCATGTTGGTTACCTGTTAATTTCGGTCTAATTATAGGGGATGGTCGAAATGGTTAAGATAATTAAGAGCGAGACTGGCGTTTTCGATGAGCTTGTAGGAGAACCCATGCAAAAAGTATGGGCACCTCTGAAAATTGTAAAAAAAAATTCAGTGCTATGAGCGAGCGTGATGTTTGTGTTAGCGGCTGTTTTAAAGTGGGAAACAGGATTTAAACTGATTATGCTAGTACGCATGAGATCACACTTAAAAGTGGTTGTAGATGGTGACTTCTCATAAGTGAATCACGCGTAGGTACACTGAATTGGGAGGTTAATTGAGTAGGCTGTTCTAAATGAGTTTTTCTGAGTTGAGTGATGAGTTTGCCTCTGTTGAATGGCGTCAGGAAGTTGGGCAGACATATCCAAATGTTTTGCTGATTTTTTTTAAAACTATCTATGCCCACCAACTGATGTTGGGTCAGGAAGAGCTCACTCACTATGGTTCGCGATAGATTCTAGCATTTTATTAACCTAAATCATTCACCTGGAGTGGAGTCCAACTTGTTTCTTAAAAGACTTGTTATAATAATTTTTCTTACTGCAATAAAACTTTTTCCCGGCTTTAAGGTGCTTGTCCGAAATAGTTTTAGAAACTACCGCACGAAATTGAGTCTGGCTTTGCCAGAATTCAGTTTGTTTTAAGCGGACAAACCTTAAAAAATTGTTGAAAATGTTCCCAATTTCTTGAGTACTTTTTTTGGTATTTTTTCCACTTACCCATCTCAATAATGCGCGCCGCGAAATTGATTTGACTTCTATCTTCTGAAATCAAAAGGTGTGAACTACTGTTCGATGTCGCCTGACTGCAAGAGTGCTGCCAAGTTTTAAAATTTGCAAGTTTGTTCGAAAAAATTTATTTTTTGAAGTTTTGTGAAGGAATAAAATTAACAAAATTTGTAATGTTGGGCGCTCATTGAAGAAATTTCTATCGTTTTTTAATAAAAAAGATAGCCCAAAATACGACAAAGCGCAACACTGGTTTTGACAGTTGCACTGCCAAATGTCACGATTAAAAGATGGGATCAGCTTTAGCGGTATCCACTGTCCGGAAGCGGATATCTAAGCAGAGGGCATGTATTTTCGATGGAATTTCCTTACCGACGTTAAAAAATAAAATCTAGTACACATTTCATTTGAAAATCAATTTTACCTGCAAAGTCTTCACTGCAAAATGTCAAAATGAAATATTCACGTGAAAGTTTCACAAGGCAGTAAACAGTTCAAGTAAAAAAATATTTGCTTCATAAACCGATTTATAGATAGCGATAGTTTAATCTTTCCACAGCAGCGCTGCCGAGTGTACTACAATAGGAGTTTTGTACTCCTTTTTCACCCGCCGTACTGCCGTACTCCCCAGACACAAATAATACTCGTATTTTTACCCGACTGGTTAGTTTGCGATTTAACTATTATCACTTGGTTTAGATTTCTCTATAGGTAGTAAATTGCAAAACAATTTTTAGTTCTTGGTGTTTCATTAAGATTTTGTGTGCTCGATTTTGTTAACAAACTTGCCGCGGCTTCTCATGTCGCTACGGATCCGGTTGGTCCAATTTATGGCTGATTTTTTACCGAACCGTTTCTCTCGAATTCGTCCCCTAAAAGTTGAAGAGTCGACTTCGAAAGGCCACCATGTCTGCCATAAAATGGATGCAAAGCGTGCAAAGTTTCCACATTTTGATAACAAAGTTGTATCATTTGGAAGTTCTGCTTAATTCTGTAACTTATCATGGTGGTTTGGCAGTAGCGAGTGAATAATAATAACCAGAACCAGATAAGACGGATGCTACCAAAACATGGCCGCCACAGGCTGCCAACATAAAAAAAAAATAATTTCTAATTTCTATTCCCAAAAATCTTCTTATATACTCCTCAACGAAATCATGAAACGGTAGTCCTGCTCTCCAGCAATGTCACTTGATTTTTATTGTCGCACAAAGTTTTTGACATTTCGCGGTAAAAAATGATTTGTAAGAAAGCAAATGTTCTATGAGAGAAAACTACGTTTGTTAGACTTTAAACTGAATTTTATCTTTTGAAAAGTATGAAAAGTTGGTAGCCTGGATGGACCTTAAAATTAACAGATTCCATTAAATTGTTATTTACACTTCTTTGGTGCTGAACCAAAGCTAATAGATGGGGGATTTCTTTGTTCCCCGCTAACGCATCTCTTTTTATACCCTGCACAGGAAGGTATATTCACTTTGTCATTACATTTGTAACGCCAAGAAGGAGTCACCGGAGACCTCATAAAGTACAAGGTGGCGCAAAAATAACCTTCCGATGTTTTTTGGCTGTAATTTAAAAAAAAAAATAAAAACTTTGATTCTTCTTGTGGATTATTTTTATTTGGTCTTTTAATTTTTTTTACATCAAGTCGAGAATATGATGTCATGTAAATGGCCGCCGCCACAGTTGATTGTCATTTGAGCCCTTTTTATGGCATTTTCCATCACTTTGGCCAAAACTTCCGGCGATAGGTCCTCACATTCTTGACGGATATTGTCTTTAAGAGCTGCAAGAGTCTGAGGCTTGTTGACATAAACCCGCGACTTCAAAAAGCCCCACAAAAAGAAGTCTGGAGCGGTCAAATCAGGCGATCTTGCTGGCCAGTGCAAATCGCCAAAACGGGAGATTAGGCGCCCGGGAAATGCATCCTTCAGCATATCGGTTGTGGCACGTGCAGTGTGTGCCGTTGCACCGTCCTGTTGGAACCACATGTTTTCCAATCCCAATTCATCAAGTTGCGGCAAAAAGAACTCGTTGATCATTGCTCTGTAGCGCTCACCATTCACAGTAACCGTTTGGCCCGCGACGTCTTCGAAGAAAAAAGGTCCGATGACTCCTCCAGCAGAACGGCTACTCCGGGGTCTGCCACGCCTGGCAGCATCTCGTGTTGTGCCAGTCTCTTCGAGGCGAGCGGCTAAACGTCGCAGTGTTTCACCAGTAGGCGTTGGACGGCTAGGAAATCTGCGACGAAATTCACGTTGTGCCAAAGTCACCGACCGATTATTGCTCAAATAAATAGTCACCAATATTCCGCGTTCTGGAGCAGTGTAGCGTAACATTGTTTATTAACGTGTATTTCGCATGTGTTTACTACACAAATGTCAAAACAGAACTGACATTAGCCAATCGCAAAATTTATAGCATTTTCTGATAGAAGGATTACTTTTGCGCCACCTTGTATACACATTCTGAATCAGGATCACATTCTGAATCGATTTAGCCATGTCCGTCTATCTCTCTGTCCGTCTGTCTACCTGAAAGCACGATAGCGCCCAAAGGAATTGACATAGGCAAATGAAAGTTGGTGAAAGGACTTATTTTTATCGTCGTCAGGTTGGTATTGAATTGGGCTATGTCGGTCAGGTAGTTCTGGTACCTCCCATACAAAAACAATATCAGGCCCATGTGTCTCCCTGTCTGTTGTTCAATGTAATTACGTACTACCTCACATGCCTAAAACTTTGCATGACTTGTATGCAGTGGAGGGTATCAAAGCATAGGCCAGGCCGATGATAACACTTTTACTTGTGGATTGTTCTGTTGACCTATGTCATCTACAATTACAGTTTTTAAATCAGTATAATACTTTTTTACGGATTTCCAATTATTTTGTAAAGTGTCTAGTATTTTATTAAATTCAGATTTTTGCGTTTCAAGTATATTGTCGAATTGCTGCACGACCACTACACGGAACAATGAATCCATCGCCGCGAGTGAATTGTATTTCGAATTTTCCTCAGAAACGGTCCATCACATTGATTATTTAGCACTATTGATCTATTATCAGAGGCGAAGTGATCAATCTATTATATTTATGTACTATTATACACAATAAAGACCAACAAATGTCACTTAATAGTCACTACCAAATTTTATCACGTCTAACTCACTCAACTTAATCTCTTAATTCTCATTAGAAAAACCAAGTATTTGTGATGGAATGTTTGTGTTTTGAAAAAAAATTTGCAAATCCGGAGTCGTGGAAGGTCCTCATAAATGCAGCCTTTTTAGTCGGTATCACTCATAAAAAGCTGTTTTTAGAACAACTCGTCAGTATCTTTCTTAGATATCCCCAAGTGACATGTGCAACTGCTCGTCTAGGCTAATCCAACTTATTAGCCATCCTCGCCAAAGTACACTTTTAACCACCCTCTCTAACAACTATGTGACTTATCAGTAACCATGGGAACAAATCCCAGCCTAGAGCACCAACCAACTACGAGTATCCAACAACTGCATCTAAAAGCCTCTAATAAACCCCGATTGCATGTAAAAAATTCATTTACACAAAGCAATTGTCGTTCAATTGAGATGCCACTCAAAGCAAAGTTCCCACACTTGTATCGCTTCGAAACAATTTTGTCACAATTCACACCCTCATTTCGAGGCAATTAATGTCAGCAAATACGTGTAATTAAATAATTTCCCAAAGCCGTGTGTTGACACTTCATAAAGCCGGCTATTGTCTTCCCGTGCCCTGCCCGTGCCAAGCCTGTAAAAATACAGAAAATACACACTCAAACACAATTCCATCCAACTGGCAGGTTGAAATTTTCCAATCTGTTTGCCAAAAAAACGACGAGAAAAAGCCTCAAGCGGATACAAGATTTCCATTAGCGAGGTCCGCTCATTAGCGCACACGTATAAGAAGTACACACCCCTCCCCGACTGTGTATTGTTCCACCAGGAATGCCTTACAGAAATATATGACAGACCATTGTTTGGGAAAGCAGATTTCCTTCTTTTCTCTTCAATTTGAGATCATGTCATAAGTGGATTCGAGAAGCGTGTTACAGTTTACCTTCCAGTCGTGTTTGTGTGTGTGTGTGTGTGTGTGTGTGTGGATCGAAGTACACAAACCATTGTAATGCTAATTGAATTGAAGGTGAAGGCGGTGGTACATCGTATGGCAGAGGGAACTGAAAAAAAGTGACGCAGGGATCAACAGGCAGAACCATTACCCTCAGAACAGGCACTAAGCACAACCATAGCAGCACAAATTGTAATGCAATGCGCGGTACAGTTAAGGAAAAGCCTCGAAAGATTGATTGTTTTTACTGCTGGTTGTGGTAGAGCTGAAGTTTGGGTGGTCCCTCGTTGGCGGAGTGGAATGGAATGTTTGTGTTTTGAAAAAAAATTTAGACCGACCTACTTATGGGATGGTATGCAGGAAGTGCTTGCAGGGAAGGAGCGCGAGACTGCCAGAAAGACCGAAAAAAATGACACTGACTTTACCCAACGTTATATCTGATTTTAGAACTCAGAGAAGAACCGATTTTAGCTTGGGGTGCGAAAGGACATTCGGGTCAAGTCCACTTTGAGAGTTAAAAATCATACACCTCGTGAACAGACATAACCAACACTGAATCTATCCTCACTCTCACATCGTTCCAATTGCTTGTTTGTGCAAAATCCTATTCGAATTGCTTTCATTCAGACTATCTGCGCACACAATGAACTGACTCAACATTGAAATGGAATAACCCAATTGTACGAGTTGCTGGTGCACCAATTTTGATCGTCGTCGTTGTCAAATTATCGAAAAGAAAATTTATTCACCCATTTGATAGTTTTATGCGCGCATACACAAGCCTGCCCAGATCGTTCCCCGATATGGCAGAACAATGGTCCAATCGAAGCGGGTAGCGAGCGACCCTCCGTCCTCCGATTCTGTGTCGGCGGTTTTGCCTCGTTACGACTGTTTGCCATTTAAATGATGTTAAGTTGCGCAACCTGGTCGACATCGATCAGTAGAAGAAACAACAAAACCAAATCTCGACTAATTTGCGACTCGACCGGAAAATTTCAATTGACATCCATCACTGTACCCGTTTGAGTGGTGGTGGTGGTGGCGGCTCCTCCTGGGCGTCTAATTAATATTCCGCCGAAAATATTTTCCTATGCGGTTGCCTCTCGGACGTGCCACGGTATGGTTTTGGCGGAAGGAATTTGTGTGCGAGACCGCCTTGATCTTCGACCAAAAAAGGGATGAGTTACAAAGTTTTAATGACGAGTTGAAAATGATTCTCTTTTCTGTTTCCTCTTTGTGTCTGTCTGGTTCTTTGTTTCGGGTATTTTTAATGATTTATTCGCTGATTTGGCCGTTCGAACACGTCGCCGTCGACGTGAGGTTGAAAACGGTTTTGTGCTCCGTATGTATGATTCTGTGGAATTTCATGGATTCGAATGTCGAATTTGTTGTCAAATTTTCATGTGATGCGAGTTGGAAGACGAAGTATTTCCTCTCAAGCGATTTGGTTGGGAATTTTCTTCCCGAATTCCGAGAACTGACGGGGCATTGATGAAACGTTACAAATACGTGATCTAGTTTGGACGAGCTTTATTTTGAGATTGTGTCGAATGAATATTGAAAACTTCAGACGAGTGACGAAGTTTTAAAAAGGCGGAGGGGAATTCGTTTTCTGCCAGTAGATATAAACTATGTACGCCCTTTTCTTAAAAGTGCTTGGAAAATTATTGGAAAACGGAGGGAAAGGAGGGAGTTGAGTCGAATTTTTTGAATAGAAAACTTTTTCAACGTTCACCAGACTGCCTTTCAAGAGTTCGTCCTCAAAAGTTGAGGATCCCGATCGTTTGTAGCTATCTCTTTCTACTTTTTCGACGTTGACAATTATTCGATAAATTTTGACTTACCGAGGTCGAGGTCTATTGGGCAGTTCTTAGTTCGGTACTCAACAGTCAGGCTGGCTTTTTATGAGCGGACTTTCATAGGATTACCGTCTTCGATAGCACAGCTTGTTAAATTATTGCATTTTTAGATAGCGCACTCAGACTCAACAGGTTTTGTTACATTTTGCTGTTCTCAAAGGGAAAGTGACCAACCCTCCCGTCAGCCCATTCGTATACTTATATAGGTATGAAATGTATTTACACAAATTTTTCTTTCGGCACATGGTTCCTTCTTATTAAGCACAATTGTTGAGGTAAGCGATTTGCTTATCACTGCTTGAAAACATGTCTTCTAATACGCCCAGACCTTGTAGTTTAGCGCAAGATCATTCCCAAATGACTCTAGATCAGACACTCATCAGTTCTATGAAGTTGTCGATCCTTGGCTAGAAGTCGCAAAAATCCCTTGAAACTATACTGGTTTGTTAAAAAGATGTGCTCTTGTCGGGTGAAAGGTGGCGAACAAGAATTATGTACTGTGTTGCCATTTCTTGTGCTACAATGCTACATGTCTAAGCCGTTTATGCGCCTTTTACCAATGGACTTGCAAACTCGACTTCATTCAGGTAGCAATGCGACATAGCACATATTTGAAGGAATCATTTTCCGACAACCCTGATAAAGCGGATGAACGTCTGGGTCACCTCGACTTTGACACACACTACGAGGTGTTGCCCACTGGCAAAACCGATTGGTACAGTAATTTAGTTTCGAGGGAGATCTCATTATAATAATTTTAAATTAAATACTTGCTAACCGCAATTCTCCTTGAATTCGCCACCAGATTTTTTTTTAATTTATAACGCGGATACAGAAACACAAATGTTGGGTATGCGATGCCAATTAAAATAAAAATTAGTTTTGAACGCTTCAAAATATTTTCAAAATACCCAAGCACACTGTTTGCATTTGCAGAGAGAACAATGCAAAATTGTATTTAATTAATCTCTGCGTGCGAACAATGCAAAACCGATCAGTGACGTTTGCCCGATAAAGAAACTCACCACACACGAAATTCCATTCCACAAAAATGCAAAGAAAACCCGAAGTCCATACCATAAAACAGACTTGAAATCCCATGCCCTTCCGGCACAGAGCAATCAATGGAGGACGGGAATTTTATTTTCACAAATTGTCTTTATTTTTACTCACGACTGGTAAATTTTTTTACTCCAACAAATTCTCCATTGGGTCAATTTCTGACTTTGCGTATTTTCATAAGCGAAACCGACTACAAACTTTGCAGGCCATTTCAACAAAAAAACGCACAAGTTCGACATTGGCACGAAAACTGAACGACGCCATTGCGTGGAAATTGTGAGGGTATGTTCGATGTGCCAGGTTGTGAACTGCATTCGGTCGTTGACGTCACTGCGCACGGATATTTTCTTGTTTCGCATATATTTCGTTAGTTTTAAATGGAAATTCATTTATTTTTCGCCAGAAAACGTTTGAATGCGAGTAATTTAATGTGTCCGGGTGGTTTTTAAGAACCAAAAAGTTTTTTTCTTTGAATTGTAGTTCGTGAAGCGAGTTCTAGCCAAAAAATTCACTTTTTCGCTGTTTTGTAGATTTTTTTTTTAGTTTTTGTTATTGCTGATTTGTGGTAGGTAGTCCAGGAAGGTGAATATCGATGAAGGAGTAGCAAAAACGAGGATTAGTGAATAGGAAAGGACGTACAACTTTTGAAAACACATTTTTCTGACAGAGAAGAAGTAGAAGTGACGCAGATATGACTGAAAAATAACAGCAAGGAGAAACAGTAGTAATACTATAGAAATGAATTTATCATTTATTTAAAAGAAATTCTTAATTTAAACTTATAAAATAGGTAATCTAAAGAATTACATGTTCATCGGATCGTGGTTAGAATAGAAGAAAAAAGAAAGAAATTAGTCTGCCAAAGTGACAGATCCAATTCAGGAATGAAATGAAATGGAATGACAATAGCGTAATATTACATTAGCCGAGTTTTTTTGAGCTTCGATCTCAGCAAAGCAAAGTAAAGTAGGATTTTCATCATGCAATTACAACAACTACGTTCTACTTGACACTTCGAGACTCGGTTGTAGTTGTTGTTATCGCGTGCTGAAAGTTATACTTTACTTTGCTTTGCTGAGATCGAAGCTCAAAAAAACACGCCTATTGTTGGGTAACTGAACTGAAATGATAATTGGTACAGAAAAGGCAAAATAGTAAACGGAACCTACTAAATTAAATGATAAAAGTTTAATCTCGATCAAACAGTGTCAATTCGAGCTTAGCTAAATTTTAGCTGCTATGCAATGTTTCTCTCGAAACTAAAAGCTAACATCCTAGCTAAATTTTGATATAGGGTACGCTGTATGTTATCACAGAAAACAGCTGTTTTTTGAAAAGCAGCGTACATGAAGTACATTCTGAAGCAAAAGACATTTCGGCTAAAGAGATTCGCTTATTAAGTTTACTTAAAGTTCAGAGATAATTTGGTATTTGAGCTTAAATTAAGCATACTCAACTTAGGAAATAAAAGCGGTAGCACCGTTGAAATGGGTAAATCGTTCAATCGCTAATACAGGGTGTCCGCCGGGAATGATATCAGCCAATGGTTTTACACAGTCAACTAGGTAACAGTTCTCGCCTTGCCTGCGTCCACTTTTAGCCGCGGCTTCTCTTTATTTGCTGTCCATTTCATATTTCATATTTATTTCATATTTATTTACTACAAAGACTGACGTTTAAACTTGAATAATGTGTTGGACTCGGCTTTCTCCGGATAGAAACTTACAGTCTCGATTATCTTAAAGTCGAAGATAACTTGATTATTGGTACACAGTTTATTTTAATTTCGACTTTTGCCCTAAAGTCGAGTCTTAATTTGGTTGTTAGTAAGGCCGATTCTCTTTCATTTAATCAAAAATTATAAACAAACAAAGTAGTATACCTTCCCGGCGGACACCGTGAACTAGTCACGAACTGCCGCTGATTGACCAAGGCGTTTTGCTCAAAAGCGTGTCAGAGTGACAGGTAGACAAAGAGACTTTTAGCTTTATAGGATGTATGTTGGATGTACGGATACCCCAGGCGACAGTCCTCGGACCTGTACTATTTCGATTTCAGTTTGTTGGGAAATGTATATTTAGGGTAGCGATATTTATGGCGACCAAAAACCTGACAATTGCACTAGATGATCAAGTTCGGCAGATTTTTTTAAGTTTACAGTCAACTTTAGTTAAATTTCTTTTACACTGGCAGTTGATCTTGTCGGTGCAAAGGTTGACAAATTTTTCATTCCTGAGGAAATCATTTCCGGCTCCTTTCTAGCAGGTAAAGTATGTACCTTATTACTCACCATTGATACAGACATGACAGGTTCAAGGCTAACTTTTAAGTCAGTCACTTCTTAAGCCGGCAATTGTAAAATTAAGGCAGTGGCCTGGTCTGGTGGACCAAAATTAAGAGAAGGCATTAGTTTGGCCTCAACTCAGGGACATTCTGAGGCATTTCCATGACAAAAAAAAAGGTTCTTGGGCAGTATGGAACAGTTTTCCCTCTCGAACCTATCTGGAAGACTACTTTTTTGTTAGCAAGTCATAGTTTTAAGTCTCGCTTTTCTTCAAATTCAGAAGCTCCTGCAAACAGGCCCTACTGCACGTAAGCCCCAACTAGACACATAAAAACTAACTCTGTTTTTAATGTCCCTCGGTCTGAGAGGTCCCTTTTGTAATGAGAAATTCAGATGCTGTAACGCGGAACACTATTACCACTGTCGCCAGAGTACGTTGCGCATCCCCAAGCTCGCATGCCAATTGACGCTGGAATTGTCACGCGCGCATTGGGGCCCAGATTGAGAATTTAATTTGCCCTCCAGAAGGAGTCTTATGGTGCACTGACGTCGCCACTGATACCCCACGGCTCAGTTGTATGTATGGTTGTAATCGTTGTCGCCATCGTCCTATGTCGCCAGCTATACATAGACTCATACACAGAAGCTCGACGAGATGACAGCCGGCCGAGCTTCTGGGCCACGTACCGCTGGCAACGTTAGGCTGTGTGCACGCGTGCATGAGCAGGAAGGAGGTTGCTGGTCTGCCTACCTCTTGCGAAAGGTTTTTAGTTTTTTCTCCACTCTTACTGAGAAGATAATCATCGTGGCGGCGTGCGTTTCTTCTTCAACTTAAAGTCATACAGTAGACGCGCAGCCCAGCACCAAAAGAACACTAAAAGCCCAGCCAACTCTGAATCTGAACCCTTGTCCAATATGGTGATGGCGAGGAGTCGTTATATCGAAACGAAAACGTTCCTCTGTCTGTTTGATGGAAGTTGACGCATGTTTTTTTTTTTAAGAAAAAGACAGACAGACAGACAGACAGACGGACGGACGGACAAGCAGACAGATAGACGGATAAAGTGGCAGGCTGGCATAGCAAAACGATTGCAGGCGACAAAAATAATGGCGTGTGCGTGCTAGGAAATTTTCATTGCGTTGCAGCGGTGAGGCCATGCGTCTGCGAAAGGAATTGCGCGCGTTGTTTGCTTTATTTCTAATGGCACCATAAGTGGGCCGAATTAGCATTTAAGTGAGAACTCGATGGCAGTTAGGAACCGAGTGTTGGCATACATTTTGAAAGCTTCTATGTACTTAGCTATCACTAGAAGTAATGGAAGTAAGGGTGGTGCACATTAGGCTGTCTGTCTATGGGAAAGTGCATTTTTTTAAGAGGCAATCGAGGGCTATAGCGGGTAATAGAAGTTCAAACTATGGAATGTTAAGTTTACTACTAAATAGACACAAACATTCGACATGTGACTTAAGGCGAACCAACCAAATTACACACACCCCTCTTCCCCTGTCACCCCATACCTTTCGCCGTCGACAGAGCTCCCATAAACTCAGGAATGGTAGTTATTAGTAAAAAGTAAAAAATTGATTCACAATAAATGAAGTACCGAATTGAATTTTCTATCATTTTTATATGGGATCCAACATGGAAATGCCTAGAAATGCCCTCGTAGTGAGTAACCAGTTATAAAGGCTGACAGCGAAAGAAAGCTCCACGCAAAAGTAAGGAGGTTTCAATTATTCTAAAGTAGAGCAACAAATTAAAATACAAAACCCTTATAGGCCCTGACTTGTTCCACAAACAATTTATTGAAGGGAAGAAATAAAAACAGCTGAAGCTCAGATTATGATATTCTTAGGCCGCTCGCCCACGATGGAACACAAAACCCAAAACACGTTGCCAATATTTGTTGTACACATGTCTATGATAAATGCTTAGTAAATTGTGAAACACAAATTGAAAAATATCTGTCAGACTGTTCTCATTTTTAACTTTCTCCATTAAGTAGTAAGAATATGAAAGATATTGTAATCGTACAAAATTTCGAACTCGAGATGTTAATCAACTCTGACATTACGATGATAGGCGAACTAAAAAAAGTGGGTCGCAAAATTATGTCCGTCTGTCTGACTGTATGTCCCGAGGCCTACAGCCTAAGCGGCTAAACGGATTTTTGATTTGTTTGATTTGTTCGAAAACGGCTCTAACGATTTCAACAAAAATTGATATCTAAGCTTAAGTAGGTGAGGCAAATATAACTGTATACTCAGTTCGAGTAACGGTGCTTTTGAAATTTGGACATATCTCGAAAACGGTCCATACGATTGTAACAAAAATACATTTCTAAGGTAATATGGTAATTTCTAACTTAATGGCAAACTCAGTTTTTCTCCGTATGATCGTAAAATGTTTTTTTGGAAAAAATCATTTTTTAAAAATGTAGTTTTCTTTAGTTTACTTGAAAGCGGCAGTAACGATTTTGACCAAAATGCAAACTTAGAGTGAAACTAATGTTTTAAAGTTATTGCGTCCTTAAATTTCAATTCAAATCACCGAAAACGCTAATTTTAAAAACTGCTCATATCTCGAAAATCCCATTTTCGACTTCGATAAAAATTTATGCTTAATGCTTACATCCCAAACATTAACTTGTACTCGGCTTTCACCTAAATAGTTAACCAATAGTATTTTTCAAACTAAAAATTGCAATATTTTGTACTGTTTTGTCTGCCAAATTTTACAAAACCGCTCTAACGATTTTGATCAAAATACATATTAAAGATAATGTAAGTATTCCTAATAAGATCCCGTACTTAGTTTCTCCCAAAAAATTCTAATATTGAAATATTTCTCAAAAATGAGTACCCAAGTCTCGATCTGTGTTCACATTTCTACGGAATATTTTTGAAATACTTACACTCTTACTTACACTTACACCCACTTGCAATGAAAGTAAAATAAAAGCTACGCAAAACTTATTTTTAGCTAATATTTAATAGTATTGAATAGGCATCCTAAAAACAAATCCAACAACTTGAAATTAATACTTCCAATTCATTTGAACCGAAAATTTTGATGAACGAGAAAGTTACGTTCGACCCAGTCGTGCACTTTATTTTAACTTGTCACGCGAAAAAAATGTCCTGTATGATGCGATGATGATTGCATATGATTGCATACTTGGTAAGGAATAAATGTGCTTATTTTTTTCGATAGAAACTAGTGACATCTACTGGATCAAGATAAACTGAAAATAAATATAAATCGACGCAGTCCATGTGTATTGGCGAAATGTGGGCATTCTGCTTGACACTTCTAGACATTAAATAATAAATAGCAACAGTTTCGTGTACCTTAGGCTAAGATTTTCATACCACATTTTGTTACAATTATTTTTCATTTCTCTTAAAAGTTATATAATGTTTCTGGTCACTTATACCCAGGCTACATACAGTCCAAAGGGCAGCACAAAAATGAGCAGTAAGAGTGAAATCGACATGAAGATGGGGCCATCAAAACCTTCTTGGACACGAACTCTCATACAGGTCCGGTCCACACATGTACGGACATGTATAACAATAGTTTTAGGCAATTTAAATCTCCAACAAATGAGTGTAATATTCGAAATGAAAGTGCGGCACTAAAGTTGAGTTTTTATGACACGAAAAATGGTTAAAAGTGCCTATGAACATTTGGCTAAGATCAGCTGAACCTAACGCCCATGCTGGCTGTTAAAATTAATGGACATGCAAATGGTAATGGGTTTCATATTCATTGTTACAAAAATCGCAAGATCTCTTTATATGTAGCAATTAATGTGTAACACTCGCTAATGATCTAATTATTTTTGTAGCCTCGAGATATTATGCGTGCTTGTATATGAAACTATTGCGGTATACGTGGGCAATGTTACTGCAGCCAATAGAATGTCATGTCGAAATGGGAGGCTGTCACAATCGTGGGTAACATAAATGTACCTATACATTTATAACTTAAAGTCACTTGGAGAAGTGGATAGTGGATTTTTTTAGAATTTCTTTGCAAAATAATAAACATATAGTTTCGATAAATTTTAGGACTGTGCAGTGCACTGTGCCTAACTTGAAAAAAAAGATGGCATTTTCAATAAAAAAAAATTAAAAACATATTTAAAATAAAATAAGATGCCTTTTTGAAAAAAAAAAACAAGCCTTTAGAGCCTTAGCTAATAAAATAATAATGAAAAAGGCATGAAAAAGCCTTAGTTGGCATGACTATAGTTTCGATAAATTTTAGAGCATTTCGCAAAAAAGTTGGAAAACAATTGTTTTATTTTTTTTTCGTGTTAAAGAAAATATTTTTACTTTATTTTCTCATTGCCATAGTCGAAAGTGGCTCCAAATTTAGTAGACATTTGATAGAAAGGGCTCCGCGATATAAGACCCCAGGAAAGAGGGCCCCAAAAGTAAAAAAGAAATAAGGGCCCAAAATTGATTGGCATCCGTTTTTAGAATGACACAATGCCCCATTTTTAAAATAGAAATTTGGCCCCTAAAATAAATGAAATTAACCATAAAATTGGAGAAAATTTTCATAACGAAATGATGTCCCTTTTAAAATGGGAATTGGGCCCCAATGTAATGAAACAAGGCCTAAAATAAATGAAATAAGTCGCAAAAAAGGGGGGACCCTTTTTTTTATAGGTATATATATTAAGCACGCGCTAAAGAGGATATGACTACTCTTATAATGTAGTATGAAATACACAGCGCGGGCATTAGGGAAATGGTGACAGATTAGACAGGAGATACCGATGCACATTGGTCTTAAATGCCTGCAAACTGTAACAAGAAAGAAAAACAGAGCTTGGTAAAGCATTCCATATTCGTGTTGAACGGCTTATGAATGAGTCTCTATATTTCGTAGTACGACCGAAAATAGGCTTAAGGGTGAACAGATGTACATTCCTAGCATGACGAGTATTGCGGTTGAATTGTTGAGGTGGAGGAATGCAGCTGGCAATTTCATTTGAGCACTGTTTGTTAAAATAACGATAGAACAATGAGAGACACGTAACATTTCTACGATGTTCAAGCGAATTTATAGAAAGTCCATTATTCGTATCTCCGATTAGTTTAATCGCACGATTTTGAACTCTATCTAGTAAGTGCAATGTGGTCTTTGGCGCACCAGACCAGATATGGGAGTTATACTCAAGTTTTTGGGCGGATGTATGTTTTATATATTATAGCCAGATCAGAAGGGGTAAAATATCTCTTGCACCGATTGAGGAAACCTAGACACTTCGCAGCGTTTTTAGCGACTTCATGTATGTGGTCATTCCAACGAAGGTTGTTATGAACACACATACTGAGAATGGAGAGTCTTTCAGTTTCGGTAATGCAAGTGCCATTCATGGATAATGGCTGTAGATTCAGATTTCGCTTTAGAGACAGCAGACAGCATTGTGTTTTAGAAGTATTAAATTCCACCCTATTAGCTGAACCCCATTTTATAATGCTGTCAAGGTCGGAATTTAATGAGCTTAGCATACGTTGCCGTTCCAGTTCTACGGCCGAAGAGCAGGGACGTATGAAAAGCTGAGGGTACTGTCATCAGCGAAGGAGTGAATTGGATTAAAAGTTGTAGACAAAAGATCATTTATGAAAATGAGAAATAGAGTCGGAGACAAAACAGAGCCTTGGGGAACGGAAATGGAAATTAGACCCCAATGAAACGAGACTTATGGATTTAGTTTATTCAATAATGTGTATTCACCGCGGACAAGTGAAACGCATCGAGCTCAGTTTACGACTAAACACTTTATTCAATTCATCTTATATACTAACTTATGCTAAGCTGTTCCCCTTAAGATTCGGAGTATGTATACTTTGAACAGTATGGTCCAAAGGCGATGGTCCGAATACTATAATGCATATCAGTTAACGTTCGATTTTTCAGTTATTCTAGTACTCGCTTACATTAATGTAAAATGTAAGCCTTGAGTTGAAAATCTTGTTCTTCAATTCTGTTGCTCGCTGATGGTTTTCAACCGAAATGAGGAGAATGAAACTTGTATCATTCGGAAGGTACTGGGTATATGTCGCCATTAAGGCTGTCAAAATCAAGTTAACAATTTCCCATACAAAATCCTTATCTGTTAAATGAAAGCATTTTGGTGACATTTAATTTGTCGCCGCCATATTACCTAAGTAACGAATGTGAATAAAAACCATCTTAGACCAGAACCTATTTTCGAAGGTATGCAATTTGCCTACCCCTAAAAGTAAGCAACTGCAGAATTTTCTTTCAATGATGGTACTATGGAAAATATTTTTCAACATACATTTTATTTCTATAAACTTTCATGTGTGACGTGTACCTATTAAAATGTAAATCATAAGTAAAAAACTTATTTTAAAAAGGGGTATTTTTTCTATTTCATTATGTCGCTTGTTCGTATATAAAAAAAACAACATAAATATCGAATGTGTTATGTTCTTAGTTCTACATACTTATAAAAGGTATGGTAGATTTTCGACCACAAGCGAGACCAGTCTAAATAAATCGCTCGATTTGTTAAGCTATTCTGTTAGTCGCTTACAATAACTTAAAAAGTAAGCTTTGCGTTGAAAACCCTCAGCTATTCTATGACTCGCTAACGTTAATTTAAAATGTAAGACTCACGTTAACAACCTTCAGAGCTGAAAAAAAAGTCAGTTTTTCATTATGAAAAAGGGCTCCCATTGGAAATATGAAATAAGGCCCCAAAAAGTGAATTGCAATTTCACTCAAAGCGATGAGGCTGCGGATTACATTTTTCAATCCAGCTGTCGGATTTTTTTTCTAGGCCCAGTGTCTTAGTTGTTAGTGTGATGGACTACTAAGCGAGGGGTTCAGGGTTCGATCCCCAAAAAATTACAAATTGCATCTTAAGGTTTATTCCACCGCGACACTTCTCCTGTACGTCTGACAAACATCTGAGAGTGGGTATAACTGTCAGGAAAGAACTTTTCAATTATCCTTTCGGAGAAGGCATAAAAATTGTAGGTCCTTTCCTTTCGTCCCAAAGAATACAGAACAGAAAAACTCGCGCAAAACAAATGAGAAGTGAAGTGAGGCCTAGGGTTAAGTTTTTGTTAGGACCTCTGAACGCGCATCCAGAATAAACAAAAAAGAAGGTTCTGTGCAAGTCAGTAAATAAAAATAAAATAAATACAAGCCAGTAGCATAAATGAAATAAAACGATTGCTGGCAAATGTGCCTAATGTTTGTGTACTCATTGATGTCAAAAATGTCCTTTCCATGTTTTAGGCTTCCAAAAAAATATTAGGCCGCCGGCACATTGGACACATTTTCGTACGACTTTGACTCGTGTGAAAACGTACAAACACCCACTAACAATTCTGTTCTTCCATAAACTATGGGGCCGCGCACACTGGGAGCGAGATAGTCGTACGTATACGTACTTGTTAGGATTTTTTAGCACTTCAGGTCATTGATGTAAAAATGTAATAGCGCACACTCAATTCGCATGACTAGTACAAAGTACAAACATCTACGTTCGACACAAAGTCCTATCCAATATGCGCCTGGCCCTAGACGTTCCGAAGCTCTTTGAAAATTTCCTGCTTCCATGTCAATTTCAAGTTATCCACAAATTTTTGATGTTTTATGAAACATCTAGAGTAGCTGCATTAGGGAAAATTTTCGTAAAAATAGGGGCTTACTTTAATAATTAAAGAAAAAATAACATAATCGATTTTTGAACAATAGATGAATTATACCGTGTTTGAATAATGTTTTCCTACCAGTCTAACTGGTAGTTTGGTGTTTGATCTCATCGAGTATGACTACCCAGCATCCAGGTCCTGCGATAAATGTTGTGTCAAGTGAGACAAATGAATATTGAGTGAGTAGAAAATAGAAAGTTGGTTATAACAGAAAATTCAGTTATTCTCCTCTTACATCGATATCAAGGTTCGTTTCCAAAGAGTTGCGCTTGGGATGCAAGTTTTCCTTTGGTATTTGCGTTGAGAGAGTGAGAAGGAATAAAACCGTAGTTCACTTCCACTTTATAGTTGAATTTGTTTGCATTTTCGACTGTTCCATATATTCAACTGAATAAACGTCTTTTATTCCAATGACAACTTCTTTTTGTGTGTAGCTAATTTAACCATTTTCCGACAGATTTTTGGCCAATACGAGTTTTTTTTACTTACTCTACGAGTATGGCGAATAGAGGAGAAGATACGACAGCGAACCTTAAGTGGATGTAGTCCAACAATCTAAAAAAAAACGTCGATTACATTGGATTCACCACATCGATCGAATGGACAATAACGCTCCAGCTCCAGGGGATCTTCGAATCCCCGCCCCATGTTCGGGACAGGGTAGACTGAACCTCCTTTTCAAAGACCAAGCCAGCGGAGATGCCAGAGCGCTTTGTCTGGATATAGCTGGAAGTAGCATGCCCGACAGCGTAGAGAAAGGAAGACTGCCATGTCTCAGGCAGAGATTCTTAAGTTGGAATTTCAATAAGTTAGTAACGAATTTAGCCATTTATACAAACAAAGCCAGTTATAAGGTTTTTTTTTGCCAGAAAATTGGGTACAAAATTTGTATTTACTGATCGTTTTTGATACCGATCTGGGAAAAAGCCCGATCCCGCGGCCGCCTTACAACCATGTGAAAAGATCGAGTGACAAATGGAGTAACAAATGCTTTGATTTCGAAATTGCTTGTGAGAAAAAGCAACTGCTACTTGGTATTCATAAGCCTCGATGAGGCGTTTAAGTGGTTACAACTTTTAGTTTCGATTAATATTTAAATTTCAAAATATTTCCCGCCACGGGAGGAGTGATTCTTCAGAGTATGTACTTCAGCAACTAATACGTGCGCTATTTGCTTATCATAGCATAACAACCGCACTCATGCTGATATCACTAACTGCTTTGTGTATCTCCATTTATAGTCAATCGATAGCCCATCCAGCACGATAGACATGATCCAGCACGATCATCTTCTGACACAGAAAATAATTAACTTCTGTCTGACACACTCACACCCACCTCTATAATGGAATTTTGAATTATTCCATTCAAATATCTTACCCCGGCTTAAAATAAAATACCTCTTCCTAGCATTTCTTTGCCAGTTCCAAAAAAGGTACTACAAGCCCTTACCAGATACCCACCTATGCCTGTGATCGGCAAGAATTCGATCACGACCACCAAAGAAAGAAAAATGTTCCAACAAGGCGGTGAGACAAATGGATAGGAGAACGGTACCCCGCACTTGACGTGGTTAATTGGAAATTAATTGTTTTGTGTCTCCGATATTCATTCACATCCAGATGGGAAAGGAAAGCAACAGACAGACCAACTTCTCGCTACACCATCCCGCTGCGAAATGACGCTGCCCAGCTGTCAACGTCGGCAGCCGATATTATGTATGTACATTTTGGCCCACGCAATGTGATTCAATTTTTAGACGAAAGAAGTTTCGAAATAGTTCTCCTATTTGACGGTTGTTTTCTGTTTTCCCGCGTGGGTAGTTGTATTTCGTTTTCGTTATGGCGAAGTATTCATTCATTAAATTTTAAAATCGATTTTAGATGAGAAGAAACGCGGTACTCTTAATTGTTTAGATAGCGTCTTTTGATAGAGTTCGATGGATCCTTTTATTCGTTTCGAGTTTGTGGAATGGACTCTTTTTAAATTAATTTGTGGAACATAAAATGTGGCAGCTTTATTTAATTGAAAGCCATTCGGTCTGCCGCTATGGACTAAATAATTATACCGACTTGAAACTCTGGGAGTAGTTCGAATTGCAAAAACATGCGCCATAGAAATGATTGCCATTATGATCTTCATTATCTTACTTTTTTAGATGTTGGTAAAGATGGCTTTCAGATGTGAAGTTATTGACTCATTTTTGAAGCATTTTTTACAATTTTACTTCAATAAGCTTCCATTTGATTTTAACTTAAAATTTGATTTGGAGCGGGTGCTTTTTGCTTCGAGGTAGGAGAAGTTTCTTTGTGAATGAAAATGAAAAAATGAATAAGATTTCGAGTTTCTTTATTATGGAGCTTTCTGGAGGTTGAAATTCAAAACAAACAGATCTCTGGCTTTGTGAAAAAATGGGAATGAATAGCTTGACGCTAAGCGCGACATCCAAAAGGGTGCGACCTCTCTCCTACAGGAGAGAACTTCCTTTCTTTGAATTGAGTATACAGTGATCCCCGGATAAGTGAAAAGTGACCCTCGCTTAATTGCGGTTCTCCTTTAATTCATCCGAAAACGGAGCAAATAAAGCCTTCCATAATAAATGTACAGAACTTTTCCCGTTTAAAAGCGTACCGCTGATATGCGTTACCCGGCCATTTGCGCTACTTAAATCTAAGCTTCTCGTAAAACTTCATAAAAATCTCCCGGTTAAATGCACACATGCAAATCAAATCAAGTCCATTATCAAATTGACATGACATATGTTTACAGTGCGCCAAAATAAACAAAGTTTCGTGATTTATGGCGAGAGAATTGCCCCGAAATTTATAATTGCTCTTTTCAATAAAATTCGTTGGAGTACTTTTGCAATAGTGGTAGAAACCATCATAAATTAATAACTGACAGATTTGGTTTTCTGTTGCAACTTCTTTTTTTGTTGATTTTTATAGTAAATATGAATGCTTCAATTTGTACACATAGCTAATTGTATATTTTCCAATCACATTTGTTTAGCAACATAACACAAATTTTAATCTGACATTTTGCTAGTGTGTGCTGCTTGGAAGTGCACTTTTTTTCCAATGAAACGTAGAAAACACAAAAAGAGTACTTCTATTTTCTTCAATCGAAAACGCCATTATACGAACATGCTAATAAAAACGCTTTAATGCGTTTTCAAGGCAATAAAGCGGGGTTTTCCTTAAGCGTGATTCTCGTAATTGCGTTCCTTGGAGAAATGCGCTGAAAAGTTTACATTTTCCACGACGCAACAATCCGGGGATTACTGTACCATCTCTCTGACTCTGATTTTTATCTTTTGTTTGCTTAAATAAAGTTATTTAAATTTATTTAGTCTTAGCGCTTAAAATGTGCCGTCCAGCCATGATGTCAAGATGATCTTGATATTACATACATTAAGCTATGTAGAACATCTTCAGATTCGCAAGGTCCGGCTGGAATATTTGTGTTCACTACAAATATAATTGAGCGTACCTACAAGTATACCTTAAATTCTAGCAGCTATCTGTTGGCTCGAATAATCAGAGGTCGCTTTGAAATCTGTTTAAGATCGGACACCGCTCAGCCTTTTTTAACTTTCTCCATTACGTAGTAAGAGAAAGATATTGTATTCGTACAAAATTTCGAACTCGAGATGTTAATCAATTCTGACATTACGATGAACTCAAAAAAGTGGGTCGCAAAATTCTGTCCGTCCCGAGGCTTGCAGCCTAAGCGGCTGAACGGATTTCGCTTAAACTTCGGATTTAAAGTTTGGGGGCTTACAGTTCGGGGCCGTTTTTTTTTTTGCATGGTAACCTCAAAATTTTCATACCAGTTTGATTTGTTCGAAAACGATTCTAACGATTTCAACAAAAATTTATATTTAAGCTTAAGTAGGTGAGGTAACCATAACTGCATACTCAGTTTTCCGCAAAAAAATCGAGTAACGGTACTTTTGAAATTTGGACATATGTATCTCGAAAACGGTCCATACGATTGTAACAAAAATGTATTTCTAAGGTAATACGGTCATTTATAACTTAATGGAAAACTCAGTTTTTCTCTGTATTATCGTAAAATGGATTTTTGAAAAATGTTGTTTTTCCTAGTTTACCTCAAAACATGATTTTGATTTTGACCAAAATGCAAACTTAGAGTAAAATTGATGTTTTCAAAATGATGGCGTCCTTAATTTTCAATTCCAATCACTGGAAACGCTCACTTTAAAACAGCTCATATCTCGAAAACCCCATTTTTGACTTCGATGAAACTTTAAAAACCAAGCAATGCTTACATCACGAACAATACATTTTACTCTGTTTCAGCTATATAGTTAAGCAACAGTATTTTTCTTTGGTACTGTTTTGTCTGGCAAATTTTACAAAAAGAGACCCAGACGAGTATGATTTGAAACCGATGGCAAGTGTCTCCCTGTAGCCAATCTTACGCTTAGCCTTTCTTTAGTCGAAAGCCTTAATCGCGGCCAGACTGTGGATGAAAATAACTATTTTTTTCTAGGTCTCGCTAGGTTTATGAACGGATTATATAGGGATCGAAATAGTCGAAGGTTAGCTTACGATGGTTGCTCAAATGCACAGAAGAAGGCTTCTTAACCACGTTTATTAAGAAATAACCGAACTATAAAACAATCCGCGATACTAAGAACCATTTTTAGTGTCCAGGCTAAATTTTTCGAACTCACAATAGCAAAATTTTCCATACAAAATTTCATAGTGTGACCTACAAAATATTTACAGCCTTATTTATTAGAATTTTCTATACGCGCCTAAACACCCTGTATAGTTATGCAGTGTATAAGTATTTATACAGCTTTTATACTCCCTTCCACAAATTCTTATTTATAAAACATTTTTCCATGCATATATCATAGTGCATACTATTTATACAGGGCTTGCGTCAAAAAATGAACTGAAAAGGAGAAATCTGTTATATTTATCTGTCCGAAAAGTTAAAAAAAACCAAGCAGCTTGTGAGAAATGCAAAATTCAAATACAAATAGGAAAAGGAATTAAAAAATTGAAAAGTAAAAAAAAAAAAGAATGATTTTTGGGACCCTAAGAAACGGTAGTCTTATGCAAATTAAAACGAATTTCTAAAACAATTTGAAATATCTCATTTCTTCACATATTTCTTATCGAGGACACTTGTAGAATCTTGAAAATTGAAAATAAAAATGTCGATAAATATCCTTTTTATTTCTGATTTCATTTAAAGTAAAATGTGCTGATTTTTTAAGTCAAAATGGCATTTCGATACTATTCAACCTCTATACAAGCTCTAAACAACGTCCAAGGGCGTTTAGCTTATACAAGCTCTATACACCGTCGAAAAAAAATTTATAAATAAGGTTTATGCGTTTAGAGGCATTTTAGAGGGTGCATAACTTTATAGACTCCTTATAATACGTTTATAAATAAGGCTGTTAGTCTAAAGGGTAAAAATGATTATTAGTAAGGCCCAATGACAACGTAATCAGAAGATTAAAGCGAGTAAGTCCCCTTGATCTATTAAAGTTTGCTAAGGCCAAGATATTGTGTAATATTTCCCAACAAAAGAGGTTTAGAAATCCGACAAAGGGTGAAATACATTTTTTAAAGAGGTCAAAAATAAATTGCCGACTAAGTCCAATCCCATTCGGAATGACGGAAAAGACCGTCTCCCCGGGCGGTTTGTTTTTAAACCGGGTTAAAGTCCCTTACTTTTGTGGAAGCATTCCTCGCTCTAGCTCTGCAAAGTCAAACAAAAAAATCTAAATGTCAATCAAATACGATGGGTGATTGATAAGTTCCCGTCTTTGAAGGCACATTACGGCATTGATGCAAAATTTGTATGTCATTGCGTTTAGTGTCATCTGTCAAACAAGGACTGTCAAGATTTCAGATAAATTCATTGCTTGATTTTGTTCTAGTAGCTGTCGGAAGTGAGTAAGTTTAAAGTTTTTTCTAGTTATGGGAAAAGTGCAGTCCCAACCGTGATTAGATTCTTGTTTTTCGATGGGAAAACGTGTAATAAAATTAAAGAAAGGTTGGACACCGTTTATGGCGACCTTTCTCCTTCGATGACAACAATTCTATATTGGTTCAATGAACTCACGCTTGGTCGTACATCCGTCGTAGATGAAGAGCGTCCAGTTCGTCCTGGACTAAGTGACTAAGGATGAAATGGTAAACAAAATCCATCACATTGTATTGACAAACCGGCGAGTGAAGATTTTAGAGATGGTTGAGATCATAGGCATATCATTTGAGCGTATGCAGAATATATTGCATCAACATTTGGGCATGGAAAAGCTATCGGCAAGATGGGTGCAAGATTGGCTCGCCGTCGCCAATAAGCGGATTCGAAGACAGCTGAGTTTGGACCTTGTAAACGCAATCCGAAGGAGTTTCTGCGCCGCTATATGACTTTGATCCATCACTATACGCCTGAAATGAAAGAACAGTCAAAACAGTGGACAGTGGACGCGGAAAACGTGCACCAAAGAATTCGAAAACAGTTCCATCGACAGGAAAGGTCATGGCCACCGTTTTTTTGGGATTCTCAGGGCATAATCGACATAGATTATTTGCAGAAGGTAAGAACGATTACAGGACAGTATTATGCTGAATTATTATGAAAATTTAACGACGCATTGTATAGAAAAAACGGCCCCACTTGGCTAAGAAAAAAGTTCTATTCCATCACGCGAATGCACGGGTTCACTCGTGTAACGCGTCAAAATTGATGAAATTATTCCACGAGTTACTGCATCCACAGTATACTCCCCTGGGATTTATTTTTGTTTTCAAATATGAAAAAATTACTTGATGAAAAAAAAAACACAACAAACGAGGAGGTCTTTCCCGAAACTGAGGCCATATTTGAGGAACGACAAATGAGTTCAAAATCACGGATACCTAGTTTCTGACAAAAAAAAGGTTGCCCAATTTAAAAGCAATTTTTAAAATATGACTGTTTTAGGATTAAACTCTTTTTGTTATAAATTTTTAGGCCAAATAAAGAACGCTGTCAAGAAAGACACGGCATTTAAAGACTGGATTGATTGGCCGCCATTTCCGGTTGATTTATTCCCAACAGCAATACTAACTATTCCAAAAACATTGTCACAATTAACTTAATGACATGCAGAATGCAATGAGACAAAGCTGCAACCAACAGCCAAATCATGTTGCAACATATCGCTGCATCTAAATCACTCCGATCCGGACTAGAAACAATTTTCGTGCATCAATTTGAAATCGAATTCAACGCAAATGGGGAACATTTTGCGCCATTAGCGGTCGTGTATAATGTCACATAATAGCACATTTCCCACAGCTGCTTGAGGTGATTTGCCATTCAAATCAAGAAACACGCCGTGTGTACGGTGAGACAAACTGACTCTCTGCAATTCATCTAGTTTCGATATCAATGGCGAAGGATGCAGAATTTGCGTGGCTACAGATTGAGCTCTGTCGCTTGATTTATTGCACAGGAAAAACAAGAAAACTGCGTACACGCAACAGATACAGGCAGTTGCAGCTATCGCTTTGATATCGAATAACAGCCGAACACCTCCTTGAACGACAGGAAAATGTTATTTAGTGTGGAAAACGCTGCCTCTAGGAAACAAACCGTCAATGGGCTAATTTAAATTGTGTGTCACCTATAGGCCGGCTGAATGTGTGTTTATGTTTATGCTCATGTTTATGATTTTGTTCTCGGGCAATAGTGAAAGTGGAAATAGATTTTTGGTCCCATTTTGTTCCTTGTTCTCGTGTGTCGCTGTTGATTGTTTTTGTTGGATGTGGACGTTTTTAATTTTTCCAAGTGAGACGTCGGATAATTTATGGGGCTTTTCGAAATAGGCAGAGTTGTGAGTTTTTTTTTCTTCTGTTTGCTCTATAAATTCAGCGGAAGTAGGTGCAGACTTTACTGGGGCTTATGCTAGTCGCGATAGCTGTATCGAAATGGGATCACATTGGCAAGGAATGCGATTTTGAATAACTTATTGTCGAACGGAATGGGTTTGTTGGTATAGTGCATAGTTGACTTTTACAATCAGTTCTTAGGCTGGAAAGAGCATCGCTTGACAACATTATCAGCTGCTCTTCCTTTCAACCTTCAGTGACAGTTGACGCATGGCTAGTAACAATACCCAAGGAGAGGCTGCTTTGATTCACTGTTTTTGAAGAGTTCTACTTTAGGTTCTGTAGAAATGAGGCTGCCATATATCTGGACCGTGCAACCATAGATGACGGATGTCAAATTTCGACTGAATTGTTAAAAGACAAGCCACAAAGTACTCAAAAAATGCGCCAGAACTTGCTCCCAATCTATGTCGCCTATTCAATTTGTAGTAACTCACAGAAAACTGTTGCTCCTTTCTGGAAGACTGTTCTCATTAAATCGATTTTCAAAAGAGGAAGGAAAAAACTTGCCGCCAAACTTTACTTTTCATTATATTTAAGGTTATGAAGAGAGATCAAAAAATGTCGAAATAATCGAATACGCAGAAAGGAAATTATAAATAATTTATCCCCTGACAGATAATAAATTTAAAAATTAGAATTAAAATTTTGTATTAATTATAAATTAATTTAATTTAATTTATATTTATAAATGGCAGACAGTTGTATTTTATAAAACGCATCTATACTCATTGACGCAGACAATTGAACATCATGGAAAGTCCAGAGCTGTAGCCTTGGACATCGATCGGGTCTGTAGAGTCCTACTTAGGAAATTAGCCTTTTATGGAGTGCCACAAGACCTTAGCGGAAAGCTTTTTTTCTCTTTGAGTGTTGATGGGGATACGCGCATAGAGAATAGCTCCACTTAAAAGTATTATTTATAACTTAAAATATAAAGTAAAAAGTAGTTTTATCTTTATTGTAGTCTCTATTTAAATTGGTCTGTTCGTAAAACAAATAGTGAAAAAAATTAAGTGCGGTTTATGCAATTTAAAAATCGATAGACATAAACTTAAAATTCAGTGCATAAATTGTCTTGAATATTATCATGGAAAGTGCGCCAAAATGGGAAAAAGAGAAATTGAGTTCTATGACAAAGGTGGTCAAGGGTACAAGTGCGATAGTTGTGTCATCCAGCGGCGAAAGTCAATATTGAGAGATGCTCCCATTATCTCATCCGCAAACCACGTCTCTGATAAGAGTACTATTTCTTTTACCTCTACTAGCTGTATCTCCAAAAACAACGATACTGCTAGTCCGTCTAGAGCAATCGATAATCCACCAGCTGTAATCCCAAATCTTGCTTCCCATGATGACAAAAATACGGGTCAAGAAACAATAACATTGCAAGTGCTGTACAGCGAAATTATTCAGCTTAAGCAAGTTAAGACTGAGGTGCTTACTAAAATCAAAGCTCTTGAAGATTGCAATGCTTCTCTTAATAAGAGAGTAGATGTTTTGCAGTCGAAGCTGAAGCTGTACTGGTGCAGAGGGAGAGACAATGTGCAGTTGATATTATTGGCATTCCCGATGTCAACAACTCAAAGGAGAAAGTCAAAAAATTACTTGCTACTGTTTTTGGTGAAGACGTGCACTCCAACGACATTGACTCATGCTTTGTTAAGAGCATAAAAGGAAAGAACAACAAATTTTCTTCTAACATCGTGTGTCTTAAGTTCTCAACCATCTTACGGAAGAAGCTCTAATGAAGAAAATGAGGGAGAACAAAAACAGAATTTCTTCTAATATTTTTGTTGTTCATCACAATAACAATGGCAGCGGCAGCAACTGGCTACACAAGAGCTTTGTTAAAAATGGCAAATGAACTTAAACTAAAAAATAAAATTAAGTTTGTTTGGGTTAGAGATTCATCTGTTCTTATTACAAGAAGAGTAGGTCATTGAGTTATAAGAATTAATTCATTTCAGGGTATTTATATCTTGAACTTAATCTAAATATCAATAACTGTTGTTTGTATCATGAATATTATGAACTCAACCATAAATCCTCAAAATGATTCAAGTCATAATTATAGTTTTTTGTCTTTAACCACTGATAATGTTAAATGTTTTTGTTTAGACCATCAAAACATTGAACAATTTTCCGGTTTTTCTGTCATTCATCAAAATATGCGAACAAATTTTAATACTTTTTTCTCTCACATCGCATCTTTGGATCACTTACCAGATCTAATTTGTTTTTTTGAAATTTTGTTGGATCTTTGATGAAGAGACTCTTTTGCTTCTCCATATCAATGACCTACATGGATCAAAAAACAAAAGTACTCCCTACTTTGCTGCGAAAAGCACTTTTATAACTTCTTTAAAAAACAGTGGCCTAAAAATCGAGCCGTAAAAAATGCGAGCAAATTACTTTTCCCAATAAAGATCTGGACAAAATATTGAAGTGGGCAAAAGAAACTTATACAAATTCGTAAGATCACCTTCCCCAAAGTTAAGGAAGGTGATCTATTTACAGCAAAACAGGCACTGAAGCCCTAAGCAACTTTCATTTTTCTTTAAAGCTCTGACTAGACTAGACTTTCAGTATTGGTATTGGTTCCAAAACCTGCACTTAACTTATACTTGACAGTTGACAGGATACAGAGCCGAACAGTTCGACTAATGGGGATTATGGGATTATTCACGGAGTATTTATTTGAAATTTACAAGTTCGCTTTGACAGCTGGCTTTATTATCGAATTTTCTTTGACAGACAAAAGCTGCACATTCGAATTTTATTTATTTTTGATTTGACGTTTAGTAACTAAACAACTTGCAACTTAATTAAAAACTGTCTAACGTTGTCCGGATTACGAACTTCGAACTACTTTTGGCAAAATTTGAATACCAACAATTTTGAATCGAATGTTTTTCTAAAACAATTCCAGTGACCAAAGTATGCCAAAAAAAATGTCAATTTTAGTTCCCGTCATGCACTAATTAATGTTAATAAAATTCGTGCAAATGTCGTTCCTGTACGCGAATGTTTGACAGAAGTGAATCACATAAAAATGAGAAAGTTCCCCTTGTTTCAAAAAAAAAAAACCGCTCAAATTTTGTGGTTTGTTATAAGATAACTAAAAGCTGTCAAAAATTTCAAATTTCCATTGGGTTCTGATTGTTTATTGCCCACATTAAAAATCAAATCGACTAGATTGGTCCGGACTAGATGTAACCTTTGCTGCGTCAGCCACATGCACGAACTGTCAACTTAGTACTCATACTCAGTCAAGAAATGCTTGACTGGATTTGTCGCCTACCCCCTATAAACGTCAATTGTAAAGAAAAAAATGTTCAAACTTTGTGACAGTGAGTAGATAAATACTGGTCCAAGAAATACGAGAGCAGACCGTCTGTTTTACTATTAAAAATAAAAAGATTAAATTTGACATATCTACCCACACTGACAGGCTCTCTGGGAATAATTTATCTTTCGGCTACTTTTCCTTTAAAATTTATTGTTTACCTTATGACAGTTATGCATATTATGTGAAGAGAACAACATTCGAACGAAATATTATAGGGGGAGGATAAAAATTGACAAATGTGATCAGCTTTGTTGGTAGGTACTGTTTGTTTGTGCTCAAGTTTATAATATGAACTTTTGAGAATATTTGGTGCAACTTCTGCAACTTCAATGTCAAATAAATAGTTATTCGATGGGTGGCTTTGAGTACATTTGAATAACTTTCTCAATCGTAGAATTTTGCGTGCCAACATCTGTTTAAAACAGTGGAATCTGCAAATACCGGACCAAAATTCGAAAACAAAGCATTTTAAAACAGACAGACAGACCGGTGATTCAGTAATATTCTTTTTTTTAGACCTACCTATATAAACCATAAAACAAAAAACACGCTTTTTACCATTTTTACCAATTTCTCAAATTATTTTCCGACATAAAAAAAACTCAAAAATCTTCCTTAAGCGCGAACAATTGTTAATAAATTTACTAAGAAAAATATTTTTTGAGAAGAAAACAAATCTGCCCATAGCGCCACACAATAAAGAAAGAACTCGCGCATTCTTTTGAATTCAAATTTATTACGAGTAGATTTCTCAAAAGTAAAAATAAAAAAAATCATTTGTCGCAAGGTTTTGCATCTCCAAATAGATATACACAAAAGAATTCCATTCGCTTTGGCTAAATATAAATTAAAGCGAAACGAAAGATTAAGAATAATTTCAAAAAAGCAAATGACTTTAATTAATTAGGTGAATATGTAACCTTTTGAAAATTCAAACAAAATTCCAATAAATCTTGACAATTGGAATGTTGAATGCTATCTGTTGACAGATAACTTGACTTTAGGATTATAGTAGCCATTATCTACGGTGCAACTTCACTCCTCTGTGATTATGAAGTGTTTTAGTTTTAGTTTTAGTGAACATGGTCTCTGAATTTCATAGTTGAATCATTTAAGCGAATGTTAACAAGCGCATAGTTTGCTGATGATAGAGATCGAGGAGTAGTAATTTTGGTAACCAATTTAGAAACAATAGGGCAATTTTAAGCTCAGATGAATCTATGCCTCTAATGCTTATGTATCCAAGTGCGGTAACAGAATACGATAAATTAGATAGCCTGTTGAAAACCCTACGTAATGAAACAAGGATGACAAACAGACCGCGTGCAGGTGACGAATTTGCAGAAGCCTTAAACACCTTTAGAAGCTAGACGTACATGACTCACAAAAAGTGCGATAAGATGAGAGATGGGTCGAGCCAAAAAAGGGGTTTCATAGCCCCCGAAGTTCTTAAGAAGTGTACTTTTTTAAAACGAGAACAGAGCAAATCCAAAACAAATAAAACAAAATATAAACTTTAAAATAAAGACTTATTTTTTAAAGATCATATCCAAAATTGGCGGTTATTTCCTGAAGAATTTTTCGATGTTTTTCCATAAACTGTGAATGCGGTAAATTTGGCGAAGTTCTTTTTGAATTGGGAGACCTAGATAAGTCACTTGATCATCGCCAGTTTCGACTATCCTCGCCATCTTCGGCCCAGAGCTTCAGAGATCACTTGGTAGTCCTGTACAGTCATATCTTGTGAAGCTGAGAAGAAGGTCTACCGTTAAAAACAAAATTTTATAAATTCCTTATTGGAGCACCGGCTCTTTCCAAGGTTGTAAGTAGCTTTAATCCGCAGAAAGGGTATACAAACTCCGACTTGCGAGCCTGCGCAACTCACAAACCTAAGAGTCAGAGCCCCACCAAGGAAGATCTGACTTACTTAAAAGAAAAACAGAGCCACCAAACTTTTCAAGAAAACTTGTACTGATGGGGTCAAAATCGGACGGTCAATTGGAGGTAGATCCGGGCTTGAAAGCTAGAAGTTGCATTCTATACCCACTGGCTATGAAAATAAAGGTGTAATTTGATTGTTTTAGTTGTTGGAGGGCGGAGAGTTCACGGCATAGAATCAGCGACATTTGAGTCGGCTCTTCGACAGTGTCGATAGTTTCTGACAGACCAGTTAAGTAGATTTTGCCCGACAGTGGTAAGTCACACTCTATCACAAAAAGTGTTAAGCATTTGAAACCCTGCAAACATCGAAAATGACTGCCGTCGATCTAAGTAACAAGGAATGTGTCAACTATGAGGTAGATTGCAAGCTACAACCCGACAGAGACCTCCAACCCGTATATTTTCACATCCCTTCCAACTGGTATCAGTGCAGCTATACATGCATTCCGGCAGTTTGAACGAGTTATGCAAATGGTTAGGCTCAGCAGCATTTGTTGTGTTGTTGCGTCCGCTCTTCCTCACAGGACACGTCGTCGTCAGCCAGAGTATTTTAGTTCCACAATACCTCAGTCTCTGTCTCAGTGCTGGTTTCTGCTTCCTCATTGTTTATTTTGCCGACCGACGCGACGCGGCGACGACAACGAAGCGCGAGAACAAAAATGAAACAACCACGTCGTCTCACAGAACGTGACTTGAGTTTTTTTTTTTCTGTCAAATGTTCTCCAATTGTTAGCTGATGATGGCGACTGAAGGATGAAGAGAAGAATAACAAACCCGAGTGAATGGGATTCCTGTCTACCTATTCAATTCCAGTTTTTGTGTGTACTTACATTTTCATGACTACTGTAGCCAAGAGCTGGTCACAACACTAGATCTACCCACTGTGGCCATTATCATCACAAACCGAGAGTGAGGAGCGGCGCGTCCCGTAAATAAAGTAGTTAAGGGCAGTAACCACACGGCCGGCGCAAGCGCGCCAAGAGATGTAATGCGACGATAGGTACCAGGAATCCAATAAACTAAAACGTAATCACGGTCAGGATCAAGTAAAAGAGAGTCCGCAAAGGAAACAAGAACAACCCAACCGACGAAGTAGAGCATCGTCTCGGGGGGAATGCAAGAAGAAGAAAGAAAGATTTTCACAGGATAAGTGTCATGGACTTTGGGAATGGCGATTATTGTGCAACCGTCGAGTGCTGAATGTGTGAGCTTAAGCGATCCAATTAGAGAATGCTTCCATGGAAACGCGCAAACAAAATCCGATTTTTGTTTAAATAAAGGAGGTCCTTCATGTTGTCGCTGCCGGCCTGTGTTGACAAGTTAATCTCCGCAAAATGAAAATAAGCAACACCACATACATCGGAAAGGGCGACACATTTCGCGACATTTTAATTAGTCACACGGGATAGAGCCGGCTAGGTTTGGAGAGAAAGACACACACACTTTGTGCTGAAGCGGTTCCATTTGTTTTTTAATTAAGTAGCAGAAATCCAAGAGTCAGATTAGAGAGCTGATTGCGCACAACAGAACATAATGCGGACGTTTTTATTGGGGACAGCAGGATAGGAGTTTTATTTTTTTTTTTAGAAGGGTCAGTCATTCCTACGATGGTGAGACGGCAGACGGGTTCTTCTATCTTTCTCTCGGCTCGGATGTGAAACACATTTCCATGGAAGTAAGCCCTATATGTGCCTCTATTACAGTTTAAAGATTGAGCGTGTAAGGCGGGAAGCCCAGAGAAGGATGAACTTGTTTCAAAACCACTGTCGAACATTTTCCTGCTAATTTGTCTGCTCTCTTAATGTCTCGAATGTCTTTATTTTTTGGGACATAACTGAGCGTTCGAATACCCTACAAGCTTTGATTTTATATCTGCTGTCAGTTTTGCGCTTAAAGCTGCTTCGCCGTCGATAAAGAAGCTGCTTTCGTCACTGACAAGGTATCAGCATGGAAGACCCTGTTATGGTCCAGGAAGACCACAGCAATATGCGAAAAATGCTTGACCCCAAACCGATTCCCATTTTTGATCATTCTGTATGCTTACAGAAGGGAATTCGGTGTTAGGTATGTTATAGTGGGCTTTAAAAAATCGCTTGAGAAAGGTCTTAGAAGATCCTAGATACGGCGTGATATGCACTGCGATATGAAGAAGGCCAGAGTGCTTCTGTTTGAATGGTCTGAAGACCCCGTTCCGATAAATTTCAAGATAAGGTTAGGTTAGGTTGAGTGGCGGTGTGAGATTGTCACAATAGTTCTGGTTACACTTACAGCTTTCGAAGTCAAGCGGAGGCAGATTAAGCCTGCTCTCAAGACCTGAGGTTAGATAAGTTCCCCTCTCATTGCAATGGTGGCACTGATGCAGGCAGTTTTTGAACATAAGTAAGGGTTGTCTGACGTTATTATGAGACTGCGCTTCAAAATCACGCTGCTACTAAATAAGAAAGATCCCGCCATGGGCTGTACATTTTTATCGACGCAAAGTATGATTTTGGCTTTAAAAACCAGTCTTTTGATTGCATGTGTGACTGGCTGGATACATTGTTATGTTGAATCTTGTCAACGCTGATGAGAATACCTCTTTTGTGGAAGCGAACTATGGCCGCCGTATTAAGGGTCTGAGAACCGATGCTAGTTAAAAGAAACGGTGAATAGGATATATTAAAAGGAATATGTAGTAGTAAATAAAACTTTTGGGTTATTCATCTGACAGGCAGATTCGAATTGAAAATTTAGGAAGCAATCATTTTGAAAACATCAATTTTACTCGAAGTCTGCATTTTGGTCAAAATATTATTTGCCGTTTTCAGGTAAACTAAAGAAAACAAAATTTTTCAAAAATGCCTGTTTTCAAAAATCCATTTTACGGTTAAACAGAAAAAAAACTGAGTTTGTCATTAAGTTAGAAATAACCATATTGCCTTAGAAACCAATTTTTGTTACAATCGTAGGACCGTTTTCGAGATATGTCCAAATTTCAAAAGTACCATTATTCGATATTTTAGGCGAAAACTGAGTATGCAGCTATGTCCTCACCCACTTAAACTTAAATATCACTTTTGATTCAAATCCTTAGAGCCGTTCTCGAAAAAAATAAAACTGGTATGAAAATTTTATTTGGGAAGTATAGGTATACCATTAATATGGTGTAAGAAAAAAAACGGTCCCGAACTGTAAACCCCCAAACTCCAAATACGAAGTTTGAACGAAGTCCGGGTAGCCGTTTAGGCTGTAGGCCTCGGGACATACGGACAGACAGACAGACGGACAGAATTTGGCGACCCACTTTTTTGAGTTCCTCTATCATCGTAATGTCAGAATTGATTAACATCTCGAGCTCGAAAATTTCTACGAATACAATATTTTTCTCTTATGTACTACGTAATCGAGAAAGTTAAAAAGCGTCTAAGTCTGCAACAAAATGATATATCTACGATTGACCCTATGGATAAGAAACTTCTTTGGGCAAAGCATATATCAACTTCAAGTTCAGTTTCTGGCAGTGTGCTCTTAGAGTCAAAAAATTTCCTTTTCAAACTTCTGCGTCGTTTGTTTGGTGGAGACGTCTTTCCCATAACTATGTGACTACCTTTTGCACTAAACGTAAGAGAAAAGGTCTGCCTGGGCTGCATGGGAGCTTTCTCGAGGACCGGACGCCTCGATCTGCTCTACTTGATTTAACCTTCCTCGGTACTTTTGTCACAGACTCTTGCTACTTTAAAAGCAATCTACCATCAAAGGCAGAGTGGCATTTGGTACCATCTAAAATGGAGTCTCGACAACCTTGCGCGTCACTTATCCTACGATCCTCAGATATTTCATCTGATGTTTTGCAACTTCGGCTATTGTGCAAATTTAAAACCACTTTTCCTTGCGTTTAGCACCCACTTCAGCCAAAGTCTGAGACTAGATAGGGACAAATTCGAATATTCACTGATAAACCCACAACTGATTGTTTCCTGGAAATCGACAAATCTAGACTTCACTTCACTAGTCGTTAGGCAAGCAGGCTTCTTCTAAGCTATCCCAGTGGATAGCGAATATATTGCTAAGAACAGGTGGCGGGGTAGGACTGTATCTAAGTCTGCAGCGACAATCAGGCTCCACTTAAGGCCTAGCTCAGCCCTAAAATTCCAAAAACGTTCAATGGCAACGCTGAAGTCATTGCGCCGTACTATTAACAAATTTTAGTCCCGACTTTAAATTTACGGAAGCTCACAATTGCGAAGCTTGTATGGAAAATATAGCCACTGTCGATATGGCCAGAGTCAAAATTCAAATTGTGTATTGGTAAGGCCCATTGACACTTGTCTGGGCCGCAGGTCACTCTCAGATTGCGGGAAATGAGATCTCCGATTACATCGTCAAGGCCGAAATGTGTCGCCGGTCAGGGCCACCATTGATGATTGGGTTTCTTACGAACCAAACTATGTGAGGCACTATTCTCCAGGATGCAGGGAGGCTAAACGCCTGCTACCCCGAACGTCTACTGTAAAAAATCAGCGGCAGCGGCTTTGGAGAAAAGACCATAGACATCTAATTGACGTTCTTACGGGACATTCTTTACTGTGCTATTGGCTTAACTGACACCAGGTGATCATTCTTTGGACCACTGTATTTGATCTGATCAGGAGGTGGCAGATCTTCGGTGCTGATGTAGAGACTTAAGTGCAACCTCGGCTTTCTCCGAAAATTAACGAAATTTCAACGAAGTGTTCAATAATGGATTTCCATCCTGGTAGTGGAATAGACCAGTTGCGACTGGGTGATCTGGTCGAGTCTTTCCTAGCCCGCCAAAGAAGAATATGTGCGTTTAGAATCCAGTAAGGACCTGGCGTATAGTAATAGGACATAACTTGGTTCCCCTAACGCCATCTGACTTTTCTAGCTGCACAGCAGAGCCTCAAAAGGTTATTCACTATGCGAACTCTTGCAGGGTGTTTGCATCTTAAGGCTTCCACTGCACTATACTTCTAGCGAACGTCTGACAAACATCTGAGAGTATAACTGTCACAAAAGTGTTTTTCGGAATCGGCATTAAATTATAGGTCCATCCCATTCCATTCGAAATTTAAACGAAATTAATGCGAAAAACTAGACCAAGGGGGCCGATATAGTTTGGCAGTTCTACGTCTGGGCTCAGCTGAAAAAAATCAAAAGGAAACTCGCAACAGTTCTACCTGGGATCTTAGGTGCAGCTTTTTATAACAATTCTAGGAAATTTCTTTTTGACACTGCTCACAAATTTCAATTTGGGCGTCTTTCTTTATCAGGAATCGAAAATTATAGGACATAAATCGGAACGAACGAAGGACTAACCAATTGATACGCGATCCATCGATGGGTCTTTCGTACTATCTATCACTTGTCTTGAAACGTAAATGTCGAGTATTCCAGCACCAAAAGTTTCAAAGATTTATAAATTATTTACAAGACTGAAGGCTTGAAGAATTCACTACAGCAAATGCTCTAAAAATCGGCGCAGTGGCTTTGTGGTTAGTGTGTTGGCCTACTAAGCGAGGGGTTTCAGGTTCGAATCCCGAAAAAAATCAAATCAAACCAAATCCACTGTTCGAACATCTGACAAACATCCGAGAGTATAGTTGTCATGAAAGAGCTTCTCAATTGGCCATTTGAACTCGGCATAAAATTGTAGATCCATTCCATTCGTCCTAAAAATGAAAAAAAAAATCCCACACAAGACGAATGGTTGTGAGAAGCCAAACCTAGGGCCCACGGGCCTGTTGCGCCAACTATTTATTTTATTTAAATGCCTCAATATAGGTTTTGCCCAAATGTAACACCCTCCATTTCTATAGCCACGAAAAAGTTCAGACACCATCCAGAACCAGAGATTCAAACCTTCAATCAATTCCTTCTAGATTTAGATTTATTTATTTATTTACTTGGAAACTAACACTTTAAGACCAAATAGTCTCATAAATTAATGAAGATCTTAATAAATTTTCCCCGAACCACTTATAGACTCTCACACCCTCAAATCTTAAGGTATGGACCGTAAAATTTGTGACCCATTGTTATAACCTCGACAGCTTTCTTGTTACCATTTCTGAGAGAAAACCTCCGCCAATTCCAACTACGACGACCTTACGACTCAATCGGGCCATAGCTTTAGAAATGTGCCCTACCTCAAAATCAGCCCGACTCCTTACAAATTTCAATGAACAAGACACAAAAAAAAACACTATCTCCCCAACAGCAATTTCATTAAATTAAACTACATAAAATTGTCGGCAGATTTTTATCTCCATAAGCCGGCTCCGAAAAAAACGCCCTTCCTCCTTCTTCTTATGTATATTTACATGTCAAATGGCAAGTAGCTAATCCGCCAGTATCAACAGGTGGTCGAGCATTGGAATTCCACCCAAAGTAAGAGATGGCCCGAACGAATTCGGAAAGCGAACAAAAAAATAATTAAATACATGATTCGGTCGAGATGTCTCCCCCTCCTACGGTTGCTGCTGTTCACCCAATTCCAAGTCAGACACGATCGCAATGTAAGATTCTTATCGCCCCCGAGGAGAACAACGTCGGGACTATTTAAACGCGTCGAGTATTTAAATTAACAATCCGATGTGTTGTTGTGGCTTTTTTTGGTCAGTGCGGTTAGAGTGAGTACGAGGTGTACACCCACCCGTCAATGAGTGGAGGAAATTCATTCGCAAGACTAACAGCGCACACTCTTTCGGGGCAGTACATACGCAGAAAAGAAATCGCAGACAATGTCGTCGGACAAAGTTGGACACATAGCGCGTACGAAATCATTAAGGCCCACCATATTTGGGCTATTCAAGAGGGCGGCACTGGACTGAAGGAGGAATCGCTGCGATTAATTGCGTCCGCTTTATTTTCAATTGACAATCAATCAGCGGATTTGGGCGACCAGTACAGAGATGGATCGGCTGGTGATCTGATAAGAGGATGATGCTGTGTTGCGGGGTTATGGTCTAGTTGGCATGTGCCCGAGCCAGTGCAGGGAGGGACATCGCTCACAGTATGTGGGCATACTTACAATGGCGGCAAATTGATTGTAGCAACTCTCACTCACCTGAAAAGAGAAGAAAGTTGTTTAAGATGACGGAAAATATGTGAAATGTGCCAATATTTGGCAGGTAGTATAGACTATAGATGCAAACGTTAGTTGGGATAGTTACACCTTGAGCTTTGAGAGAGGACTGAACAGGTTGAAGTAGAAACTTGAGACAACTATGAACGCAAAGGACCTACTTTGGTCTAAAGGCAGCTTATCGAGGACCATCTTAAACCAAGCGAGGATTTTTTGTTAAATTGTTGTAAGAAGGTATCAACTCTATCCAAAAATTTAACTTCGTCACGTCAAATCTATCTGAATGTGCAGTTCTTATAAGCGCTGAGAAACCTCAGCAACTTCTTGGGACCTCTACAGTCGTGGCCATCGTTATCATCCATCTAGCAGGGCAACATTCTTCAGGAATAAATAATTAACTTTAGTGCGTAAAAGAGGAAAATGAAGTCCAAAATAAGATCAGACAAATCCGTTTAGTCATAGGCGAGAAAGAGGTTAGACCGCCAAGAGTGCAGTAGTCAAGTGCACTCGCAAAATCAAGCAAACTGAGTTCGAAAAAATTTTTAAATTTAAAAAGAGGGTACCCAAAAGTGTGGTTTGGAGGCCAATAGAGTTGCATATCACAAAAAGCTATATATAACTCATTTATGGAGCTTATTGGGCATTCACATATCCGAGCTGAACGAACACATAATCTTTGTGAACAACGTCGCTATATTCGTGCATGCATAACCAACCTCGCTAGGTTAAGAACCTCATCAAAGACGTTTTTCATGTGTTTAATATAACTTGTCTGATAATGAACTGCGAATCGTGATCCGGGTCTTTACGAACATTGAAACGGATTATATTTTCAACTTCATAAAATTATCCAAGACATAAAATCAAAGGTTGCCCTTATTGGTTCAAAGGACTCCCAAGTTTGGAGGTTGATAGGACGTAATTGAAGAGCCAACTCCTCTTTTCGCACAAGGTTCATAGGGCTTACTGTGGTCCTTCCAATCCTTCTTTTTAAGGTTCCGTATACCCAAAGGCAAAAAACGGAACCCTATTATTTTCGCTTTTGGCCGTCCGTTCCTATAGGTCTATTTTAGAAACTAATTTATATAGAAGGCTGAAATTTTCGCACAACATCCGGTATAAGATCTAGTTAAACGACAATAGCTGTTTTTTATTATCAGCGTGATCTGATCCGAATCAGATCACGAAAATAAAACAAAACGGATCATTGAAAAGTTTAATTTTGGAATTGTGGCAACAGTTGCTTTCAAAAACAAAACAGATAATACAGGGTATTTCAAACTTCATATTGCCACCAGCCATATTGCAAATATTCTTCTCAACGTGACGTCACACAAGGCACATGTCATTTCACTTGCAATGTCGGGGGTGTTACCATATTTGAATCAAATTTGCATAATTTTTCTTTTCAAATATATTTTTGTGAAACAAATTTAGTATTTTCAAATATGCAACACATGAAAAATATTTTGCTGCTAACGCTTGAGTTTATCTTGGCATATTAAGGTGTGTCCAGACCAACGAAACATTTCAGAAATTTTTATGAAATGTTTCTGAAGCAAATCGGACAGATTTTATAAACATTTATAAAAGATTTCAGAAATTTATTTACTGACCCCCGTATTAATAAACACTGCGTAAAAGTTATCAACTCGTTACTCAGCCCATACGTAAAATTTTTGTATACTGATTTGTTTATTAATACGGGGGTAAATGTTTGTAAAATGTTTCAACTTTATCCTGTTTTGGATTAGAAGAAAATAATGTGGTGGGGTTATAAGCAGCGAGTAAAGTTTTTATTTTTGTGATTTTTTTTCTCGGGAAATCAATAAATAATCGTATTAAATTAAATGAATCACTTTCTCATTGGGTATTCCAAGCTTTTCTGGACATTTTTCAAATAATAATCGAAAAACAGCGCTCACTTTCTGCAGGGATACTTGTAAAACAAAAATTATTTCCCATCACGATTGGGTAACTGTGAAACATTTCATAAATGTTTTTTTGGTGTCCAGATCCAAACCAGCAAAACATTTCTAAACATTTCATAAAAATTGCTTTGTTTAATAAGTATGTTTGGCTAGTCTGGTGATACCTTTATAGAACGAGAAAAAACAAAATAACTCGGAATACGGACAGGGAGTTTATTCGAATGCGAAAAAAAATCCATTGATTTTTTGTGTTCCATTTTTTTAGTCTGGCAACGTGATTCTGTGGCTATCGTTTACAGGCACACCAACATTTAAACATAAAACAAGCCACCTAGTCGGAAATAGTAGAAATAATTTTCAGATCATGATCCGTGATCTCGATGAGAAGCAGGATCATGTGCTGTTGTTGTAAGTGCATGTAAATCGATGATCTATATGGATTATAGTTGATAATAAAAAACAGCTAATGGTATCACTACCATAATCGACTGGTTTTTCAGTAATTAGTAATTTGGTGAACAACATTTTTTTTTTGACACTCGCGCTTGGCTGGTTTTTTTTTAATCAAAATTCTAGACCGTCTGAGACTGTTGTCATAAGCGAAAATGCTGATAAAGTCAGTACCGTGCCACAAGAAATAATCGGCACTGATTCTCAACAGATTACAGGACAGTCGCCCGTCTTCTTCTCTTTTCTGATTTCAAACATTTCTTTAAAAGAAATCTGCGAAAGACTCATTGACCAGGCAAGACGCATCTATAGACCAAAGCGCAGTTGATAAAAATGAGTTCGTGTAGCTCTCAAAGCTATTTTTCGAATTAAAATTGAATTTTCAACCTTTCTAACATACGACACGATTCAAAGAATTCTAGAGAAAGCCCAAACCCAGACAAAAGGCGGCGACGCATGCTAAAGCAGGCAAAATTTGTTCACACCAATATCTTGCTTGCTTTAGCATATGATTCTTGAACAAACTTATTTATGAAATTAATAACAATAGAGAGGGTCTAGTGTACTGGGATCTTGTAGTCTATTGCGCCGCCTGCTTATACTTTGGAAAGGTTTATACCATTTTCCAGAGCCCCATCGCATCACTGTTCCATTGAGAACCGTGTTTTTACTTTTATATAATAAATTAAAAGGAAATATTAAATTTAATTATATAAATGTATAAAACAGTTTTTTTTTTAAAGTGCACTAAATTTCCACCATTTTCCAGAGCCCCATCGCATCACTGTTCCATTGAGAACCGTGTTTTTACTTTTATATAATAAATTAAAAGGAAATATTAAATTTAATTATATAAATGTATAAAACAGTTTTTTTTAAAAGTGCACTAATTTCCTACTGACAGACTGGAAAGAGTGTATATCAAAAAATAAAAGTGTATACAGTGTCTTCTTAGATCTAAAGAGAGCTTTTGAAACGATAGACAGGAATATTCTCATACAAAAGCTAAAAAAATACGGTGTTGTGGAAAAAGAAATAAAATGGTTTGAATCTTATTTGTGTAAACGCACTCAAAAAGTTTAAGTTAATGACATTCTATCAAATCCGAAAGAAGTTGTGCTTGGGGTACCACAAGGATCAGTTCTGGGGGTACTTTTATTCCTTATCTACATCAATGATATGGAACGTGTACTGAAATATTGTCAACTCGCTCTATTCGCTGATGATGCCTTACTTTTCATCGATGGGGAAGATGTGGAAGACAGCCATAAAAAAATCCAGGAGGACTTAAATAGAATCTACGAGTGGCTTTGCTAAAACAGATTAAAAATAAATGCCAATACACCTAAATGCATGATATTGAATGACGGATCTAATTTTAATGTGAATCTTAGAATAGAAAATCAAGTTATTGAAAAAGTTCAAGAGATTAAGTATATTGGAATAATAATTGATTGTAAGTTAGACTTTCATAACCATGTTGATTATATGTGTAAAAAAATTGCAAACAAAATTGGATTTATGCAAAGAATAAGAAAGCAAGTAACGAACCCAACTGCAATTAAAATTTTTAATGTTATTGTGAAGCCTCATTTTGAGTATTGTTCAACTGTAGGTAGTCATCTTGGGCCGCTCCTTTTTATAATATTTATTGATGATATTGTTCAACAGCTGCAATTTTGCCACTGTTTAATGTATGCTGACGACCTCAAAATATTCTTAAAAATTAATAGCTTAAATGACTGCTTAAAGGTCCAGATGGACCTGAACAATTTATCAAGATGGTGCGTCAATAATTGCTTAAAGTTAAACGTTCGAAAATGCTTTGCTATCTCATTCATAAGATCTCGAATGAAATATTCGCATACCTATTGTATTGATCTCATGCCATTAATAAAAGTTGACAAAATTAAAGATCTTGGTGTATTCCTTGATACAAAACTAACCTTTGTTACTCATATCGAGTATATAGTCGCTAAGGCTAATTCTCTTGTTGGATTCATCGAAAGAAACGCGAAAGATTTCTCTGATCCTCACACATTTATATCGATTTTCAATACCCTAGTAAGATCAATACTTGAATACGCCGAAGTTGTTTGGAATCCAAACTATTTATCACATTCGGACCGTATTGAAAGAGTGCAAAGGCGATTCACAAAATATGTCTTCTGCAAAATGCGTTGGGATTTTCAGCCCTCTTATAAAGCTAGATGTCAACTTTTAGGTTTAATGACACTTAAAGCAAGAAGGAGTGCACATGACATAATGTTTGCGAGAGACGTACTGTGTTCACATATCGATAGTTGTGTACTTTTGTCTATGTTTCCAATTAATGCTAGGGGAAGGGTTTTGAGGGATAGTCACTTCTTTTACCAACTGGGGCATAGAACAAACTATGGTCGGAATGAGCCAATTACTAGATGCCTTAATTCGTTCAATGTGGTAAGCAGACATATGGATTTTCATATTTCGAGAGAACGCTTCAAGAGCATTTTATTTAGATTGCTTTCAAACTAATGTCAAAAGTATTTTTATCTTTCCATTAAACTTAATGTATTATATATAAATTTAAATTCGTAATCTGTAAGCTAAGCTTGTTGATGAAATAAATAAATAAATATAAATATAAACGGTTCTGTTTTTATGTAACGAAAGTCAGTTGGGCAGATTACAAATGTTGGAAAATAAAGCAATGAGAAATATATTAAAGTGTAGTAGGTGTACGACAGTTATTTCTCTGTTAAGTATGTTGCGATGGTTATCTGTTAAACAAAGAGTTGTAATGAATTTGTTAATTTTTGTTTTCAAGATAAAAAATAATACAATGCCAAGATATTTAACTAAATATGTCCGTTATTTATTTAATATAACCTTACATTTAAAGAAACATGAATGACCTAAGGTTACCAAATTATGTAAAAGCAAGAGTTCAAACCTACTCATTTATAAAGGCTTCAAATTATATAATGAATTGCCTACAAATTAAGGGGGTAAATAATTTAAAATCTTTTAAAAAAGGTGTTATTGAATTTGTTAAGTCCAATATATAGAATCAGATCAATGTAAAAAATGTATCTATGTAAATAATAGCTTTCGACGCTAAATAAAATTAAAAAGTAATTCATTTATTAATTTAATTTATAATATTTATTTATTAATTCAATTATTAATGAATTTGAATGTAATTATATAAATTAAAAGTTATTTTTTAATATTTTTAAATAAACTTATAAAATAAATTAAATGCCATTAAAATTTATTTTTATGTACCCCATTTTTAATAAACATTATTTATTGATTTTTATGGTAATAGTAATAGGCAATACTAAAATTAGTTATATAAAAGTATTATTAATAAAAAATATTATTAATGAATCTGAGAATGAGTATCATGTATCAATCCTCTTATGGGTCAGCGCTCCACGGAATTCCAGAATGTGATCTTGGGTTTCAGAGCTCTCATCGCAAAATTTGCAGAGACCTTCTTCTGATTATTTATGAACTCTGGAAATTCATTGTAGGATTTTTGTAACTGCAAGTCCAATTAGAGTTCTTATCAAATTAAGTGGTTACCAAATTAAGTAACTCCTTTAAGATCATTCTTGAACCAATTGGACGAACCTCTCAAACTGATATCAGAGGCAGAACTTCCCGAAATTCTGTCCAACTGTTTGCTGATGCTGATGGAAATTGAGATTAGGCGTGTTTTTTGAGCTTAGATATCAGCAAAGTAAAGTAGGATTTTCAGAACACAATTACAACAACTACTGCGAGTCCTCGAAGTGTCAAGTAGAGCGTAGTTGTTGTGATTCCGTGCTGAAAATCATGCTTTACTTTGCTTTGCTGATATCGAAGCTCAAAAAAACAGGCCTATTATCGGAGATCACGGCGAGCACTAAAACTGGGGCGGTCTGGTTATAAATGAAAATAAATGGAGTCGAGTCGTCTTCCAGAAAGAACTCTCAAATTTTTGAACAACGGCGACTTGTTCAAAACGTCACATAGCCAGATAAGACTTGGATAAGTAGTTAAAGACTTTGTCTACCTCGGCTCCGCACTATCACTTCGCAAATTTATACAGGGATCAGAGCCAGATTAATCATCCTTATTAATCGCTGTTTCTTCGGGCTCAACTTGCATCTAAGCAGTAAAGACCTCTCTTATAGATCCAGAGTCCGGTTGTATAGTGCAGAAACATGAACTCTGTCAAAAGCGAATGAAAAACTTTTGGGATGCTTTGCAAAAAAATGTTCATCGGTTAAAATTCGGCCCAGTTTGTATCGAGTGTAGAGAAAGAGATCCAACACCCAACTCACTTATAGCAAAGAGCTGCTCAAAAAAGTCTTTGAGTCCACCCCTGAGGGTCAACGTAGCGGAGAAAGACCCCACCTCGATGGCGCGCAGAATCGGAGGACGACCTCAGCCAACTTGTTTTGGATAACTGGAGAGAAGCTAGCCGAGGGCGGTCTAAAGCAAAGTAAGTAAAATTGCTGACACTTTTCTGTGAGTCTCAACAGGAAGGACCTACTCTTGCACACAGATCCATGTTCAGAGACATTCAAATTCGTTTTTAGTTTTTTAATATGACCACGTCATGCCAGTGACATAAAGAATTTTGTACAAGCATTTGTTGATCTAAAATTAGGAAGCCGTCTCCACCTAATGGGCACTCTTAGACGCGGCAACATCAAGCAAGACACAAGTGAAAACTATAAAAACCTAATCACGAATTTAGATCATCAAATTTTATTTGAATTTTATTTGCTCACAAAATTTGATTTAAAAAACTCTGCCTCAAGATCACGGTTTATAGGGCTGGCAACTTGTCTCGTAACCAACCAACTTTATATTTCCGTTCGAGTCGTCGCGTCATCCCCACGAAATCCGTAAACCATCTCAAATCAACACAAATACGATAATTTTGATGACAGATCGTAAATACGTATGTAGGAGTCAATGTTACTCAAACACAAATGCCTATCCGCTCTATCAGCAGTAATTTCCTAAATGAGTCATAAAACATGATTTTTATTTCATTTTCAATCCCCAAACTGCGGTCAATTGATAATTGTTATCAAGAGAAGACACTAGTAGCAGAGGAGGGACGCTCTTCTTTGTTCTTATATTTAAATAAAAAAAAAAAAACAATTCGGGTGACAGACATTAATCACAACAAATAAATAATCGTGTCTGTCAAACATTGCTTTTGATTGCTTTGATTAATATTTTTATATTTTTGAAAAATGTCAGGCTAACTGAATCGTTGCTGTTTGACGTGCTATTTATATTGAATGTCCTTTTTGACTTGGTCTACGCATATGGGACACCGAACTTGAAGAGCAACTCTCGGAAAACAGAGAGTAAGCCACCTGCTGAGTTTCTTTAGGAATTACATACTACTCTGGCAAGACAGCCTTTCCGGGGTCAGAAAAGGGAAGAGTGAGAGAAGCAGAGTGCAAAATGGATCGATTTATGCCTGAGAAACTTTTTCAAAAGCCGCGAAACTTGTTTCCCAAGGTGAGTACCGAGTTGCCGATACAGCTCGAATTTGGTAACGAAATTTCGAGCGAAATACTGAAAGAGCCTGGGGTAAGATTTGCGGTCGTACTACAAAGTGTTGGCCTTAGTGTCACCCAAGTAAAACTGAGCTGATGCATTTCTTTCGACTTTCATACTCGATTCGTTTTCAACTTTGTAAAAGCGACTCTGAAAGAAGTGAGAAAGCCTATGACTTTGCAAGACATGACTCCGCTCCAACTCCACAGGCTCGTTTTGAGCTTCTCTAATATACCTCTCCTTGATTTAGTCCCATTAGTTGTGGCTCTAAAACGGCTTTCAAGTGCTAATTGTAGTTTCCATAACCAAATAGAAATCAATCCTGCATGATGTACGCAAGATTCCGAGATCGTCATGATAAGTAAAAGCACATAAGTGGACTAAGTAGATGTATGCTTGGCGGGTGACTGTTTGGTGCGACTTTTGCAAAAGTGTCTCTTTTCCGTAAAAAAATTAACACGGAATAAATAATTTTTAAATAAAAAGGGAAAGCTCTGCAGAGGTGAAAACCAATTTTCTAATGCAAGAAATTGAAGAATTGGAAGTGGAACAGTTCTGCTTTCAGCAGGATGCAAATGAGTACAAAAAAAAACACAGGCAACACTTGCTTTTAAAAGAAACCAGCAGCTGGAAGTTGGAACCTTTGAACTCTCCTTGAAAAATATGTGAATGTAGATGCGATTCCCAACAGGACTCTCACATCGCATTTGCCGCCGAAACTGCTCACCATCGCGGGTATTTTCATATGAAGAGATATCAGAAGAAGGACAGGCACAGTTCAAAAATATTAAGTTTAAGTATTCACGAGCCAGAGAAAATAAAAAAAAATGTGATTTGGCACTTTCTCCTGTTTGTTAGAATCGAAGGTTGGGAGTCAGTTTTCCTGAACAACTTTGCCACATTTAAAACTGAAATCATTATGCAATTTCAGCTTAAGCTTTTTACAGCTAAATAAACAGACATTTAAAAAGTACAACAGAGGAGATTTGAGCCTTTTAATAAAGTTTCTAAACCTTATTTTTGCCAATTCATAGGCTATTTGGCTTCATTCGGTTTTTGCAAGCGCTGGAACACAAAATGGTGGATAAGCTCAGGGCATTTGTGTCTGCTTGAATGTCCGTGGATAAGAACGTCTTTAATAGGCCTTTTTTATTATGCTCACATGATCTATATAGATCATTGATTTCCACGGTTTACAACAATAGTACGAGATCCAACTTTTGTTGTAGATCATGAAAAGCAATGATCTACATAGATCATGTGAGCATACTAAAAAAGGCCCAATACCAGTGATTTAAATATGGTTGCTGTAGAGCTTTGACTGGATTGCACTGGGACTTTTCCCCATGCGTATCGAAAAATGTGGTTATAGTCTGTGGGGCACTCATTCCGTAACTTTTCAGACGATTATCGTCGAAACGATCGTACTCCAAAACTAGCGAATTTTTACAAAAATTAAGAGTTTGAGAGCTTATTCCAGTTTATTCTCCACAAATGTAACGAAACCTGACGATAGTGTTGAAAATTCGCGCAGAATATAACTTATTATGGTAATCAAAGTTTCAAAAGCGATATCGTCCAGCCAAGCTTCCAAAACCGAGTGCATTTTAGAATAGACTTTCCGGAGGACGATGGCTGCCACAGATTTTTCTCTTGCAGGAGCTTGATATCAGAAAGAACCAGACTAGAGTCGTAAAACGACCTGGAGCAACAAAATTTCTCCATCATCTAGCAATTTCTTCTTTCATTTAGAAGGTATATAAGAGAAAAAGAAGACCCAATACCTTTGAAAACCTGTTCAGTAAGAAAAGTTATCTAAAGAGAAAGAATCTGGGAATGGTTCCAAGTTTCCAGACATACCTACTAAGGTTTCTTGGAATTCCGTGGCAGTATTTCTGTCAAAAGCTGAAGACAACGTCGAGGCTTTCCCTAAAATAGCCCGTCAATATACAGCATCGTTCTTTCTTCGCCTTACTCTAGCGAAAATTCTCAATAGAACTCTACTTTATATAAAAAAAAATATATACATAGTTGGCGCAGCAGGTACTGTACTGACAATAGGCCTAGCTTCTCACAACAGATTCGTTTTCTGTGAGCCAATTTTTGGTACGCAAGGAAGGGATCTACAACTTTATGCCGAGTCCAAACGGCCAATTTGAGAAGCTCTTTCACGACAGTTATACTCTCGGATGTTTGTCAGACGTTCGCGAGAGGTGGCGCAGTGGAAAAAACCATAAGTTGAACCTATCAGAAGGACACTCTCGAAAAAATACAGGCCACACTTACAGAAAGGTTGTCCTCTTGACTACCTATTACCTACTCTGAATTTGTTGATTAAAATACATAAACGAAAGTGGTTGAAAAAAGGTTTTTTGTCGCACCGATTACGAAATGTTGTCTTACAAATATGCGCCTTAAAGATATGAGACGTAAGTCTGTAGAATTGGGACTAGTGAACCCTGATATTTGCTAAGGAAGGCTTTAAATGGAGTTAACTAAGCCTAAGATCATAATCAGCAATCGGTAGGTAAGAAATTTCTCGTTGAAGTAGAGTTCAACTTTAGAAAGCATTTTTGATACAACCACATAGCGATGCCCCCCGAAAATTGTATAAGTGACCCTCCTTTCTCTCGGCGCAAAAAGCAATACAAATAGATTTATAGTCGAATCGAGCCTTGTTGCAAGTCGCCATTAAAGCTTCCTTGGTACGCCTTAATTCCCTCGCCAGGTTCATCAAAGAGGACTCTGTTTGGGTTCATGGAGTCCTGTATGTTGATCCGATAAAAATGGCGTATATACGCATTTCTTGCGTTCAAGGTTTCTATGGCGCAGCTATCGGTGGAAAGAAGTCTCGTTTGGATTTCTTTTTTCTATCGATAGCACAACTAGTCATCTAATCATCCAAAGATCAGACGAAACACCCTCGAAAAGACCAAATAAGTCGGACCTGGGACCTTTATGTCGTCTTACATACACCGAATATCTCATGACTCAAGGGAATCTTCAAGCCTACTTGATCGAGCTTTATTTCTGAGTCGGAGAATTCTGACAATTTGGTTTTGGTCCCCTTCCACTTGCGCGCCCCACCTAAGGCGAGCTGATGCCTACTTTTATGACCAGATCGATGTCGCTGTACAGCTCGTAGAGTTCGTTCTTAAAACTACTCCTCAAAAACCTGTCAACGCAAAACGGGACCGAAAATCACTCGAAGAAGTTTGCGTTCGAAGCGGCTTCATCCGCATTTGATAACGTCCATACTTGTGCAGTATAAATCAAGACTGGAATGATGGGGGTCTTATATAGTTTCCTTAGTTGTTGTCCCCCAGGCCTTAGTAGTCAATAGCCTTCATAGGCCGAAGTAACAGCGGTTGGCAAGTGTGATTCTTCGTTTGATTTCTGAGGTGATGTCATTTTCAGAGTTAATAGCGGAGCCGAGCTAGAAAAACTCCCAAACTACCTCAAAGTTGTAGCTGTCTTTGGTGACGTTCTGTCCGATTCGTCGATGTGTGTCCCTTCTTGTTGACAGCTCTAAAGATTCACATCTCATTTTAAGAGATTGTGTTACACAAAACAAAAAATTAAAAAAAAAAAATACAATGGATACGACTTTGAGAGAGACAAATTTCACACCAACACTTCATAGACAGTATGCAGATTCAACTGAGCATCGTGGCGTATATCAATATTTTTAAGAACTATCCAAAGTACACAATAGTTCCAGTTGATCTTCACTTGCCTCAATGTCAAAATGTGTATTTCGGAGAGGGATCTGAACAAATGACAGCTGCAAATTCACCAAAGGCGATACTGCTGGACTATTTTGAGTCGATTAAAAGCAGTGTTGCCAGATTGGGTGCTTTGTCGCATTTTGGGCTATCTTTTTTCTTAAAAAACGATAAAAAAATTTTCCACCACAATTTGGGGTTATATATCGGTGTAAATTTTGTTTGTTTTATTCCTTCACAAAACTACAACAAAAAAAAAGCTTTTGAACCAACCCGACTTTTAAAACTTGGCGGCAATTTTGCAGTCAAGTGACATCGAACAGTCGTTGAACGAATTTATTTTGCAGGCCTTTTGATTTGACACAATTTCAGAAGATAGAAGTCAAATAAATTTCGATGCGCGCATAAGTGAGATGGGTAAAAGTGGGAAAAATACCAAAAAAAAATACCTTAGGAATTGGGACAATTTTCACCGATTTTTGACCTTCTTTCTGGGCAACGATTTTGGGCTACACGTTTTTTTTTTTAAGCTTTGGGCGCTTAAAGCATAACTATACTCTGGCAACGTTGGTTAGAAGTGCCCAAGCATGGACTTTTTTGCTCTCAAATACCAGTGCAAGAATCGTTGAATGTGTCGAAGGGAAGAAATGAACGAAGACAAAGTCGGTCAGATAAATCAATTTCTATAGTTCTTGCAACGAAATAGGGCAAAAATGGACTTCACTTTACCGAAGAACACTTACAAATCTTGGCCGCTGGGTTTTTCTTGCCAAAAGTTTCAAGATAGATTCAGGTCAAAGAGTTTTTCTACAACTTCCGTAGCTATTCAGTTTTTTTGTACAGCGACCCACTCGCACATTCGCAACCATTGAAAAGTCAAAACCTAGGTGGAGTGTCAAACAGAACTTTTCACAGATCAGTAGGCATAAAAAATAAACATCGATTAGGTCATACTCCAATTACTCAATCACCGATCAGTCAATGTTTCAACGACAATCATTTGTTTTTTCTTGTATTATAGGTAACCCCCCTTTGGATGTAAACACGGTTCTAAATACACTTTTACGACTACACTTTTACGACTTCCGCAGAGCCACACAAAGCGCCACAAACGCGATCGTTTAATTTCGTTCAACAATCATTGCGATCAGCCATTCAATTGACAAAAACCAAAAGCAGCTAGACACAGACCCAAATCGAGTTCTTCTCTGCTTGTCGAATGCAGAGCATAATGCGTAGCCAAGCATGACATGCTCCAATGAGCCGGGCGCCCATAAAACTAACGACGAAAAGTATTATTAATCAGTCGTCGGTGTATGAGTTCCAGTATCTATTGCATAACGGGAGTGGATAAGCATTTGGATTATCTCGATCGACATGGTGGTCTGCGTGCGCTATGATTTTGGTTAAGTTGAACTTTGAAGATCGCTGGGGTGTTTTAAGTGGGTGCGAATGTTGTATGGCTTTTGCTGTCGAACAGTCATCCCCAGCTGTTGAACAGTTAATGAGCGAACAGTGTTAACATTGTTAATCACCTCGCGCTTTAGCAAACAATTAATCAAAGTCGGATTGTTATCTAAGAAATTTTTATACATGTTTTTTTTTGTACAGTAAAGTGCCAAGCTATTTATTAGCTGTAGTGAGTTTATCATTTGTTTTTTTTCAATCGATTGTAGTTAATGGTCCAATTAATGTCATCAGTACTACTCTTGGGAATTGAGCAAAACCGAGGATATTTGATTGACGTTGAACGGGAGGCGATTAGAAGTTCAATTGAATAATAGGCTGTTAAGAGAAAGATTGACGGCGATTATCATCAAGTCGAGTTGAATGTGAGCGGTGAACTATGCATGAGTGTTTGAAGCTAGACGGGCCTTGGGCATTTTGGAAGACCGTACGAGTTGTGATACATTTTTCGACCGTGTAGGGACGTTGGAAACGTTTTGACAAGTGACAAGATAGGTAGAAATTTTCTTACTTTTTTAAGGAAGATGCAAAAAGGTATAGATATATAAAAAGCTCGAGTAACTGCTGCCAAAAATTCAAATACAGTATTTGGTGAAGCGCACTGTGGTCCAAAGAGGCAAATCTCGTGGCAAAAATACTAAATTCGATGTTTTATTATTTTGTTTTTTTTTTTTTCTAATAGAAATATAAACAAAGCTTAAAAAACACCAAACAAAATAATTTTTTGCCAACTAGTTTGATTTCAAAGTTGGTCAATTTTGTTCTAGAGTAAAAAAAACAAAAAAACGAACTTTTTTATTTTATTTTTTGCAGTTATTATATTAAACGAAAAATTTAAATTTTCTTAAATGTAGTTTAGTTGCTTTAGGTATATATAGGTAAATTAAAATTTTAATAAAAAAATACCTTATATTTTTAATAGATAAAACAAAAAACTCCTTTGTTAGCACTTTATTTGGTTTGAGTAGAACTACAAAAAAAATGCCACCGGAAAAATGACCACGATAGTTGACCCTAAATATTTTTTAAGCCATATGCAAAATTGTAGCTGCAATATTTGCAATGTTCGGAGAGATTGTAATTTGCTTAAAAAAAGTCGTGTTCCCAGTGCTGACGACATTTTGTCCTTAAAAGTAAATTTGCTTATGGAATATTTCAATTATTTTGTATTAAAAGAGCTGAGAGTGTGAAATTTTCTTCTTATATCAATTAAAAATAGTTTTCTTGTATAGTATTTTCATCGTCAAAAATCCACCCACTTCCACGCCCCCTTTTTATATAAATGCCAATTGGTTTTTGTAGTCCGCCCACTTTAACGACTCTTTTTGAATAAATTCCTCTTAAGCCAAAAGGGTTTTTGAGGTATGCTGTAACTGAGTTTCTTCGAATTACTTAAATTATTGTTAAATTATTGGCAAAAGAAAGGGATTAATTGATTTATTGCCTAAGCATTACAAAAAGTTGAAAGAAATATTTAATTGTGGATTCTTATTTCATGATCTAAAAAAACAGGTAGAAATATTAATTTTCCTCTGTTACCCCAAATTGGGAAGCTTTAATTTCACAGACACATATATAAACCATGACAATGGATAAATGGTGTTAGTTTTCAAAAGGCTTTACTGAAGAGCGGAGCGTGCAAATTAAATATCCATACCTATGAATAGGCGTTTCTTATTTTACCCACATAATCTATATAGATCATTGATTTGTACGGTTCACAACAGTACGTGATCCAACTGTAAATCCATGGTCTGTATAGATCATTTGAGCATAATAAAAAAGGCATAATATTCCAAGCAGAACCATTTTAGAACATTTTATCAATGTTTCGAATTCTCAAGAATTTGTTTGAATTTGAATTGATCCAAAACAAATACGAAGATATAATTGACAACGCTGAAGCGAAAAAAAAATCTTTAAAGACTCGTTTTAAAAAATAATGTATGAAAACTAAAAACAAGATTTCTTTCAAAATAGAGGAAGGCCTTCGAAATCCTTAGATGCATGTTCAGAATACACCAAAATTAGGAAACTATTGGAAACTACGGGCAATATTTCGACTGACAGTGTTTCCACAGCTCTGAGTATAAAATGTAATAAATTTAAATACTTGCTAAAAACATCGGAAATTGGTTCGTTGATTGTATGCATCCAATGTTGTAAAAAAGTTATTTGGATCACCCTGTGAACAATTAAATAAAATTTTTTACAATATTAGTGAAATTTTACCTGTTTTTTAAGTTTTTCCTTAATTCCTTTCTCCGTTAATTCCTTTTTCAAAGAAAATCTTACTTCAGCCTAAGATTTAGAAACACCCTGTGAAGCAATTTTCTTAAAGATCCCTTCTTTTATAGGCTCGGAAATTTCCTTGAAGAAGAAAACTGTACCGATATCTTCAATGCGTTCAAATGCTATGATTTTTGCAGGCAAAAAAGTCATTTTGGGCCACAGTGCAGCGGTCCAGTGCATGTTCAAAAAAAAGATTTAAAAAATTTCCTCAGCGGTGAGGCCCTTTTTTCGTCAATATAGGCATAAAAGTCATCAAAAGTCATCACTAATACCCTAAAGTTACAGCACATGAAGATCGCTTTATATCCATTCTTGCTGAACTTACCAAGCGCAGTATGCCATCATCGTACGTCCGCACAAGATCCAACTTACTCCAGAAGCTCGATGTTAATGACCATAGACAACGTCGTTTGTTCGCTGACTGGGCTTTGTAGCATGTATGAACGCATTGGACGACGCCCAACTCACATGAGGTTCACAAGGTGACACTCTTCGGTGCGGATTTTGGGCTGGCGGCTTCATTGTTAGGACCTTTTTTCAAAATGTCGTTCGTGAGGCCATCACCAGTTTACAGATCGATGCTAACCAATTTCTTTTGACCAGAAAGACGCAACCAAACGCCACGCGCGAATTCTTTACTTTTATTTTCTCAAATTCTCTGAAGCTAAAAGTTAATTTACTTTCTCAAAAAACTTTTTGTTTTAGCTTCAGATTTAAATAAATTAAATATTCACAGTCTTGAAATCTTATAAATCCATTCAGGCACAACAAACATAAAGCATTTCCAACCCTTATATCTTCCACCGAGCATTACACAAATTTGGTACCTACCTTCTTCCTCCCCCCATAGATTATTCCGAATTCCACTAATGTGTCTATTTAGACTCTAGAGAAACTTTAACCTAACACTCAACATAATACTCGTTTGAGGGTAACACTATCCACTGAAGGTAAGTGATGCGATTATTGGATTTTAGTTGTGGAGTTGAGATTGATTTAGATGGCGCTAGTTGTGAAAATTTGGCTGGGGATGAGGTGCTCCCGACCCCTTCCATTCGTCTCAAAAATACATTTTTTTTTATTAAAAGCACACGAGCTAGGGTTCTGTGCAGACTTGTTGCGAAAGTTTTTGTTATATCTCAAACCCATCGAGCTATGTCCGACCGGTAACTTCTTCAAATATAAGCTGTTAAATGACTGCAGCGTTTGGAAAAGTATAGCCAGAGTTATAGAGTTTGAAAGCGAATGCATTTTTAACATGAACATCCGATTTTTAAGTCCATATCCGAAGGTTGCAGTAGAGGAAGACCGCGACTCAGGTGGCGCACGCAGGTGGAATGGGACGTTAACCAACTTAGCGTGCGAAACTGGAGACAGCTGACTAGAGATGGCTTGTCGGTTGAGGCCCATATCCACCCCGGACTGTAGCGCCACCTTAAGTAGGTAAGGGTCATGAACATAAGACAACATATCCCCCAAATTAAAATTGGCTATCAGTGGGACATTTGAAAAGGGCAACACTTCCCTAGTTAGCCCCGCGATGCAGTGACTCTACATGGAAGAAGACTGAATTGATCGGGAAATTCGTATAGCACAGGGAAGTTACTGTGACTAAGAAAGAGTTGGAGAGATCTAGAGATATACCCTCACAAGACCGTAGGACTCAGAAGACATGGGTGCGTAATAGGTAGACAGTCCAGAGCGACAGTGACTTTCCCCCAAGGTCTGCGCACCCAATTTGAACACACCTATACCTACAGCATAATTACAATTGCATTCCTATCCCGTCTCTTACACGGTACGCGACTTGAACTTTATTTATCTAAATACCTATCTCTATTGACGGCTACAAATAAACGAAAAACTAGACTGCAATCTCTCATCGCACAAATTGTTTCCTATGCCTTTATCTATTTATCTATTCGTTCGTTGGCTTTACACAACTCCTCTCGCACACACAGTCAACCACGATAAATCATAAACACATGCATACAAAATACAACAGCCAACACAGCAGACTCATCCCGTCCGTCCCGTCGAACTTGAGTTATTAATAGCCGAATGTAATTTATTTTCGTATCTGTAACTTCTTGCGAGTGCATCTCGCACTAGGACGCTGATGTGATGACGACGACGACAGCGCACTCATTTTCATTCTTATCTATGCTCACAACAAAAAAAAAAAAAAAACATAATTTGAAGAAGAAAAAAAGGACCACCACACTCAGGTAGAGGGAAAGCATTTTCTTGTTAAGTTCCTTATCTACCTGTGTCACTCTCTGCGACTGCCATGCACCTGTGACGTTCCGATAGAGAGCTGTATCTACAACGTGCTGGTGCTATTTGCCTTCGCGATACTGATATAAGATATAACTTTACATTTGCTCGAAATAAAAACTGGGAATGGAATTAGATGTTGTTATGATTATTTGCTTGAGGTAAATATTTGCGGGCAGATTGTACTGGTCGCTTCGCTTTTGGAATGGGACTTTTTATTGAGATCTCGCGTGGACGTGAAGTGATGTTTAGATAAGGCGGAGATTAGAGGACTGGTTGGGGATTTATCTGTGGACTGATGACAGGGCGGCATAAAATGGTTAGGGCAAAAGGATCAAGGCAAACAAAATGGATGCGGAGTAGGTAGGTGCGAGCCCGATCATATGGGGCGACGCATGAGGTGAGGAGTTATGCAAATGGAAATGTTATGTTGCCGCTTTTGAAAATCTTCCAACTGCATTTATGAGTTTCGTTTATAAACGTCAGCTAAGAAGCGTCTTCCAGGCAAGTGACACTCTCACACATTTTCACGCCCTTTACAGCGGTATCAACTCTCTTACTGAATTAAACAAGATAAAAGTTGAGGGTTTAGTCCAAATGACAGAGGTAACGCAGTAGCTACAAAGCCCCACGTCGATTGGGTAGCTGGAGCAAGTTGGGTTGCGGTTTGCGGAGTAAAAAAACATTTTTTGCGGACGATCTAGCCAAGATCGCCTTTAAATTGAAACTTTACCCAACAAATTGAGGTCGTTGTTTCTCTGCGTATGCGTGGGCCCTGACCTATATAAGACCACAAAAGTCCAACGAAGATCGCAAGTCACCTCCGGAGCAGGATCAATTTTGGGGCCTGACCTCTGTAACATCAGCTATGATGGCGTGCTGTGTATGGTATGCAGATATCGCCGCGGTGATAATGGCAAAAGACACCGAAAGTGAGCAAGGGACACCCAAAGCAGGTTAAGTGACGAGTAAGCTTCTGGATGAACACGGTCTCAGCCTGACTACAGAAAAAAAAAAAAAAACGAGACTAGTCCTTATTACCAAGAAGATGATCCTGACTAATTGTAACTATCAGCACGGAACCTACTTTCTGGCACCAGATAAAGAACGAGGCGGAACTAGTGTCGAAAAGGGGCCGCACCACTGAGTAGGCTGATGGCAAACGTAGGCGGATCACCAAAATAAGAGACTACACAACCAGGAAAGGCCTCATGCAGTACTTGAATTGTGTAACGGGCTGTATGACAATGTCGCACCGTCTTGTTGGAATCGCACTTGTCGCCCATATCAATGTCACTCAATTTAGTCATAAAGAACTCGCTTATCATGTCGAGAAAACTCATTTTTGAAAAAAAATATATTCGCCTTTAAACCAAATTCTGCACCAAAGCATTAAACGCTTTGATTTGATTTGTTCTCCGCCCGTCACATGTCGGTTCGCTTCACCGAAAATGCCGCAATTTTTACGACGAAGCCATCATGGCGAAAATGGTCTTCACAGCTTGGAAAGACTGTGCTCGCAAAATCAGCTTCGGCATCCACGTTATGATGTTCAGTAATCTCTTCCACGAACTCTCTTCGATGTGATTGGTCATAAACAGAAGTCATAAGGCTTTAGTTGTAGTGTCAATTGAACTTTGCGAACATGGAGACCGAGATTTTTTGAGAGTATACCCTGTAAAGAGCTATTTGAAATTTACAATTCTTGTCCACGACACCGAATCGTGGCAGTCGAACTTTCATTATTTTTGAAATATTTTTCAACACCGAAAATACGTTCCTAACAGATTTTTTTTTTGCCGGTTGCCAAAACTTACTGCACGAATGCAGTAAGGTGTGAGCGATCAACATAATGCTGACGGCGTGGATTGCTGTTTTAATACGCGGAGTCGAGAATGACACCTATTTCGCTTGAAGCGATCAATTAGCGTGAGGATCTTTTCAAGAAAGTGGTATCACTATGTAGACACCTTCCCAACGACTAACATCTCCAGTCACATGACAGGAACGTCTTTTTGTAGGTGGGACATATGGAGCTTGTCCAGTCCTGGGGATGATTTTATCCATCCACACAAGATTGATAGATCGGCGCATGCTGCAAAACAAAGGCGTCATTTTTATAATTGAAGAGCTCCGTTGTTAAGACATCAGCGTCGGAAGCCTTTTTATAGCAAAGCCGACCATTTTTTCATTGGGTAGTAAAACGGGTCCTTCAATGACTAGAAATGGATTTCTTTCCTCACTCTCTCTACATTAAGCTTGACCACAACTATTTCATTTGTGCTTCGGTGACTTAGTGGCCCTCGACTGCGTTCCAGTCCTAAAATCTACCGACTTCTTTACAAGAAAAACTTCCGTATGTTGTTTCGATCGCGAGAATCGTCAACTTCCTTAAGCTAGAGACTGCTAAACGATCCTATTCTATAACAAGAATTTTCTTGCTTGCGCTGCATTTACTGTCATATTTTTGAGGCCGGGTCACGCATTATCATACCACAAGCTCTTTCTCTGCGGTGGCTTGAAACCTTTTTAATTAAGTAGTGATCCTAAGTCCTGTTGCTGTCATCTGTTAGAGGAATGCACAGTGGAGACGTGGCCTAGATTTAAAAGATGCAGTACTAGAATTTTTTCAAACTACTCCTTTATCTAAAGGTTGAGAAAAGTTAACTGCCTGCTCTTAACTTGTCTTTTATGTCGAAACCCCATCCGACAACTTCTTCGATTTCACTATTTGAGTAAGTTTCTTTTAATTTAAACTACTGCTACCATCAGTGCCCTGATATAGGTTTTTAAATATGTTTGTGTCCCATTCTTCAATCCCACATTCTGCGAAGTTTTGGGTAGCTACAAACCGTCTCCGTTGGTAATACGCGGTGTCGCGCTCCCAGGTTGTAACCCTTCTGACCTCCTTTAAAGACCGACGGATTTACGACGCCCCACCGATGGAGGACAAAATAAAAATTCCGGCTACGTATAGCAGGCAAAACACAAAGATACACGCATTCGATTTCCTACTTCTAGTAGATAGGATTGCTCGAGTACCTTTCTCAGTAACATTTGTAAAATATCAGATTTGCGGGGAATATTTTCTTTCTGGGGCAATCTTTCAAAAAAGTACGGGAACGATTTGTTCAAAAGTCTTACGAAAGTTGGAGTTATCAAGTGTAAATGACAGAACAATTTTTCGCTCTCCCCGTTGGTTGAGAAACGAAATATAAAATAAAGTGCACAACTGGGTTGAATGTAACTTTCTCGTTCATGAAAAGTTTTGGTGCAAATGAAGTGGGAGTTGCTGATTGTGTAAGCTCCAAGTTGTTGGAATTATTTTTAGGGTGCATATTCAATATGGTTGAAAAAAAGAAGTTGTACGTACCTGTTATTGTACTTTCATTGGAAGTGGGCCATTGTTATTATTTCAAAAATATACAGAAAATATGTGAACACAGAACGGAATTTGGGTACCTACTCATTTTTGAGAAATTTATAACATGTCACTGTTAGAATTTTTTGAGAAAAACTAAGTACGGGATCTTATTTAGAATACTTGTATTATCTCTAAAAGGTATTTTAATAAAAATCGTTAGAGCGGTTTCTGTAAAATTTGGCAGCCAAAACAGTACCAAATATTGCAATGTTTAGTTTGGAAAATACAATTGCTTAACTATTTAGCTGAAAACCGAGTTCAAGTGATTGTTCGTGATGCTACTTAGTTTTTTAAGTTTTATCGAAATCGAAAATGGGGTTTTCGAAATATGAGCAGTTTTTAAAATTTGCGTTGTCGGTGATTCGAATAGAAAATTAAGGATGCAATAATTTTGAAAACATAAACTCTACGTTTGCATTTTGCTCAAAATAGTATTTGCCGTTTCCAGTGAAGCTAAGGAAAACTACATTTTTAAAAAATTACTTTTTTCAAAAACCCATTTTACGATAATACAGAGAAAAACTGAGTTTGTCATTAAGTTAGAAATGACCATGTTACCTTTGAAATGCATTTTTGTAACAATCGTATGGACCGTTTTCGAGGTATGTCTGAATTTCAAAAGTACCGTTATACGATTTTTCAGGTGAAAACTAAGTACGCAGTTATGTTAACCTCACCTATTTAACCTTAAATATCAATTTTGGTTGAAATCGTTAGAGCCGTTTTCGAACAAACCCAACTGGTATGAACATTTTATATGGAAAGTTCCATTAATATTGAGGTTACCGTAAAAAAAAAACGGCCCCCAAACTCCAAATCCGAAGTTTGCACAAAATTCGGGTAGCCGTTAGGCTGTAGGCCTCGGGACATACGGACAGACAGACGGACAGAATTTTGTGACCCACTTTTTTGAGTTCCTCTATCCTCTTAACGTCAGAATTGATTTACATTTCGAGTTCGAAATTTTGTACGGAACAATATCTTTCTCTTACTACGTAATCGAGAAAGTTAAAAATGTTCCATATATTCCTAAGACTGGCTATAGACTTCATATTTATTTCCATCTCCAGCCCATGTTCTTCAGAATCCAATTTAAAGCAGCGGCAGAAGAACTGCAGCACACTCTGATTTATGCGGTGCAATTCCTCCAAATGAGCACCGCACGTCGATCGTTTACGTTCGCGTTTAGTGGTTGTGCCTTGTGCCTCTCGTTCGAGGTAAATATGTGGCTCACCTCTATAAAAATCTAAATCGAGTTCACTTCCATCCACACTACACAGCAACTCGAACGTATGCCTGTATGCATCCTCCTCTTCTGGGCAAAGAATGGGAAATGGAGATGGACACAAAGTTAAACTGTTGGGATTGGGTTTGGGATGATGATGGCATTCCTTTCGTGAAATGAAAACAATTCAAGGAAATGGGATTTTTCCAATATTTTCTACTTTACCGTCATCTTTCACTCTATGGCCCAGCGTTGTTCTCCTTTTGTTTTGTTGTCCCATCCTTTTAGTTTGATTTAATTTTAGGTTGTGAAAAATATTTCTTTTGTCCTGCATCCCGCTGCACATGAGTTCTTTTTTTGTGTACACACATCTCTCTAACTACCCCAGGAGTGGAGTAAATGTATCCCTTACACGCAGATGGGTTAGGTAGGTGCTTATTATTATTGTATGGTATGTTGCCCCGTAAACGGGTCGCAATTGTACAATAATAACAACAAAAACACAAACGATAACGACACAGAAGACAGAAACAGAAGATGTAAGACAAAACAGAAATAAGAACTGAAAGAGGGAAGAAAATCGCATCAGCAAGACGCGAAGGAGAAGATAGGTGGAAAGAGGAAAAATAAGAGATATACAAATGTTTGGATGGAACTATGCTCTTCACTCCACATTCACAGAAGTAAGTATCGACGGTTATGCCTCTTTTTGGTAAGAAAAACAAAAAATATTTCTACTGCTTGTTGGTTGCTGCACTGCTTTGTTTTCTTTGCTGCCGAATGCGATCGTACGTAAAGTACAGTAGCTGAGGGAAGTTTTGCCACAGATAGGAATGGCGATCAAATAATCAAACAGAGTGTTCATAGCACGCTGAAGCTTTTAGAAGGCCTAGCAAGACGAGGTGCACGCTGTAAAAATTAAGCTGAAGTATGTAAAAGAGGCCAGAATTCCCGATCGATCTCCATTTAACAGAAGTCCATCTGATCGAAGTCGGTCTTGAGATACAGCGGCTGAGACAAGTATAGACAGTCCGACAGAAGTACGAAACCAAGTTCAATTGGAACTTTTGGAAAACCTATTTCAAAGAGCCGTGCATGGAAACCTCCCTTTAACGCTCCCTTTAACCTGATACACTTATCGAAGGCGGTCAACAAAGTATACCGGAACAAACATTTGACGTCGAGGTTCTATTGGAGCTTTTAGAAAACCTTTTCTAAAGTAGAATCCTCTTAAATTAAGCTACAATCTAGAAACGAAGTTAGAATTCCCAGTTAGAACTCCTAAGAACATCGCTGATGCAGATAGCATTCTTACTAAAAAATCTGTCTGGCCTCTTGGGACTGCGCGATCAGTACTACTTGCTACACGATCGAAGGGACTCAATTCAGAAGTTTATCATCTTCTGTCAAAGGTCGGTTCATAAGAGCCTAAAATACCTTCCCAAGAGAGGTAGCTTTTTTAGACTATAGACTGAGACTGAATATAGCCCGTATAAATCGTGATGGTGATCTTTCGAAGAATATTACGTAAGAAACTAGGAAGCTGAATACTTCCAAGACCCTTGATGACATAAGAGATTATCTGATAATAAGACGTGAGGGCCTTCATGGGGCTCTGGCACGGCGGCCTCTGAATACAGGAGCCTATTGTGCCTACGTCAGGAAGACACGGATCTTCTCAGGGTGTATGTCGGCAAGAATTACTAAAAAGACGATTTCATAGCCAAGAATGTTTTTTTCTGAGACGACTTAGACCCGGACATTCCATGAGTATGTGGAGAGAGGATTCGTCATTCTCAATACAGACTACAGAGTCTGCATGTTGAAGTTGCTCTCGCGGAGATGTGCCTTAAGGCGGTCATGAGGCATTGGGCCTTAGCAATAAACATTTTTAGTCTCGACTCTAAATTTTCGTAGTTCACTGTGGCTATATTTTTCATACAAATTTTGCAATTTTGAGCTTTTGTAAATTTAAGTCAAGGCTAAAAATGTTAATTGCTAAGGCCTATTGTGAATAACTTCACTAGAGTAGAGAGGAAGGTAAACCACTCATGCAATCCTTTTCCTTCTTTTTACAAAGCTATGATTGTTGGCAACTCTGGTGCTACCCACCCTCACTCAGATTGGCAAAGGCAGAAGGGTCAAATTGGGTTCTGGTTTGCTCTTCATCTGGTCTCTGCAGGTTTGTTAAACCAAGTATTCAGGCGTTGATTAGACACGCTTAGTCCTTTTAAATCGTTGAAATTCTTTCAAATTGGCAAGGAAAGCCTTGAAGATGGGTTTTATTTATCTAGGCGTGTCAATTTATGGCTTGTTTTACTCAGAATGACTGTTGTCTTATGAATTAAACTACATATAAAAGCGAGTGGAGCTTAATGGAGGAAGTCGGCTGCAGGGCGTGAAATGACCGGGAACACATCAAAAGTTTAGGTCGTGTTGTCCACCTAACTACTTCGTCCCACTGCCTTAGATCTTTTAGGGCCGATCGCTGGACGAGTGCAGCCAGCTCGTCCTATTCTGACAGTTTTTCTCCGGTGGTAGTCTTTTATCTGGCTGGCAGTTTGTCCCTTGTCGAACAAGTGTGGCTAAAGCTTTAGATAAATTCCAATCCTTAACAGACCGGGTTTGAGATTTTTTAAAGTTCAAACACCTTTACGAGCTCAGTGATGATTGACGATGATCTGCAGAGAAAGATAAACCATTTTTGCCATCGTTTAGGTAGTTGAAGTCTACTTCAAAGTCGATTTGCATAGTGACTGATTTTGGGAGACGAATGCGGCGATGGGGTACAACCCATCTGTAGATTTGCTGCGTTACTAGCATTTTGCTTATACCTACGTTATCTAGATGGAAATAGTTGAACAAAGTTTATAAAGCAACTTTCGGGGAGGTTCTCAGTGCACCTATAGTTTACAAAAATGCTACCAATTGCGCATTTTCGGGAGCCCCTAGGTTGGAGTTTCTATCCAGGTGGGGAAAAATTTCATCGGTCTACTGTAAGCACGACTGTAAGAAAGACCCATTTGGAGCCGAGCCTCATTTTGCAGAAGTGTAAAGCCAAATGGAATCTTTCTGGCATATAAACATTCTATCTAGCAAAAGTTCCTGATATTTAGAGCTCAAAAAAATGAGTAGATCAATACAACTTCACCTTTATAGTAAATAAAACTAACTCCGTCTTCGACGTCAAGACCCAAATGTCGATCGAGTGGACTAGTGTAGCGAAAGAACTGTAGACTGTCGACTATCGAAAAGTGTTAAAGTAAACTCTCCCAATGGCAGTTAAGCTACGTAAAGCAGTCCTGGGAAAAAAAAAAGACCCTCCAATCAAACCTACAGGGAGGAAATCAGTTTTGGTGGAATTGCTAGGGATGTTCTATGTTTTATGTAAGTAACTAATCAATACTGGCATCTGCCCTTGATACGGAGCTTGATGATCCTCTGAAGAGTTTTAAGAGAAAACATAAATGGCTAAGTGATTTCAAGTCGTTGTGGAGTATGGAGGAGGTAGTAAAAATAAAATAAATACATAGTTGGAGCAACAGGTCCATGTGGTTCATGTAGCTTCTCACAACCAACCCACAATTTTATGCCGAGTCCGAACGGTAGGATTGAGAAGCTCTTTTAAGAGAACTGTACTTCTTGAAATCCTTTTTTGACATTAAAAGGCCTAGTTACATCGTGACTAAAACAGTCCGACGAGTTTAGCAGTAATGCAAAATATTGACACGTCTCTGTAACTTCATCTCATTGGGAGATGCTCCCATAGGCGGCTTAAAATCGATCTTCCTAGTTGGGAACGAGGACTTTCATAGCTTGGAATTTTTGTTTTCTGAATAAAAGTATGTTCGAGCATAGTAGCGGACGAGACTGATTCCTCTGTAAACAGAGTCGGAACGTTATTGGTGGACCGCTTTTGTTCAGAGCTTAGTTAATATTCAACAAAAATTGCTGGATGGCATAACAGCTTCATGAAACGGACCTCAGTTGAAAATTCTTCAAAATACCGCAACAGCGATTTTTGGGGATACATTTTTCACAAAAAATTTCCAATTGTAGCGCTGGACCACTCAAAAATGGGAAATTCCGCTGAGAGCTGTTTATTCAACAGGATTTAAACACAAAAATTAACTAGGACCTTCTTAGTAAAGTCAAAAAGTTGAAGACAAGTGATTTTCGCAAAATGAGTGTTATGCGGAGCAACCAAAGCAAAAGCTGTAATATTTGGTTCAAAGACGAGGAACGACGATTATAATCTACGTTTATCAGCTTTCTACTAAATAATGTGCCAACAAATGAAGCCGACTAGTTCTATCCTGTCCAGATCCACCACGGCCTGTAGCGCCACCTAAGTAAGTCCAACCTAAACCTGATTGCGATGGTCCTAGCATTTAACCTGACCTTAGCTAAGTGAGTTTTGCAGTTCAACTGCATCGAGTCTTGGATGTTAAGTGAGCCTTTCTGATCAGGAATTTCGTTTGCTTACACAAGACAGAGAACTCCAACTCGAACTTCTTGGAACCGTCAATATTCGTTCACAATTTCGCCATCACCACCCTCCTTGTAGTGCTTCGGCACAAATCAGAGAAGCAACAAAATTGCCCCTCCAGACACAAAGTAAATTGTCACTTTAGCGGACAGCCGGACTGACAGACAAACAGACAGACAGACGACAACCATGCAGCAAAAGTAGCAAAACCTGTCAACCAAACAAATCGCAACTAACTACAAATACAAACTGCTCCTAACCATATTTTCGCAGAAAACAGTTAACCTGTCTTTAATCTTATGATTTGCCCCATGCACGCCGCAGACTTACCGTTTTCAGATTGAGATGTAGGTATACTGCTTGTCCTCTCCTCCGTAGCTGGTTTGCTGGTTGGTTGAACGGCTTTCGCAAGTGCGTTACACCTTCGCCTCAGGCAGACAAACACCGCTGCAGATGTCTAATTAGAGGAAATTTTCGCACACAATCACTCACTTCCACTTGTCACAGTTTATTTTATTTTTTTCAAACGGAAACTATTTCCACACACAACAACTGTAATTCTCTATTCTCGCGAAGGACCACTACTTTCTTATCGCGTCCTCGCCTGGAAGCTATTCGCTGCGCACTGCACTTGTTCGGATTCGTCCGACAGTAGATTACAAAACGAATTCACTTGTATTGACAACGCGAGTAACGTAATACTTTGCGATTAAAATTCAACCGGCAAATAATCGATAAAAACCGACGACTGACTACCCAAAATCGTAAATAAGCGATTTTTATTGACTTCTAATGAGGTGCGCATTTGACAGAAGGGAAACAAACGAATCACTACAACTGTCGCCCATTTCGAAGATCACCGGTCCTCATGCGAGAAATTTGTATATACGATGCCACATTTTCGTTGTGCGATCAAAGAACTCGCAGATATAAATCATAGGCGTAGAAAATAACAAAACAAAGAATGAAAATAAAAAATATACGCGCACAACTGTCGCAGAAATTGGTTGCAAGGAACCGCACTTTTTCGAACTCAATTCACCGACTGCCGAAACACCGACTCACCTCGCTGGCTGGTCGTTAAAAACTGATCGGCACGTCACTGATCGCGCTCGCGTTTATGTGAAACAAATCTACACAACTTGTATTTTACTTCTGTTTCTTCTTATTTTTGTTTAGCTGGTGCTTGCTTGGGCTTGTTCTATGTACACATATATGGCAACGGCAAGGCTTGAGGCAGAAGTGTGCATACGATACGAACGCGGCGAGTACGCGTACAAGTACAACACGAACACAGGTTGGCTGTCCTTTGTTGGTGTGCTGGGTCTTAAGAGCGAAGACGAAAGACGGACTATGGATATGGACGACCATGGTGACAAAAAATCGTGGTGAAGAAGAAAAACAAAACAACCAGATTGAGGGAAAAGAAAACGAATCGGAAACTCTTGAGTGGGTTAGTGCCTTTTGCTTTGAGTTCTCTTTCTCGTGCCGAGTTTTTGTTTTGGTTGAATATTGAATTTCTTATTTTGGATTTTGCTTTGTGATGGTTTGTTTGCAGTGGCAGTGGGGCTGGAGCTGCATGGACTTTGACAGTTTTGATAGAATTTCTTGGCGTCTTCGCCTCTTCGGCTTGGAAATCTGTTGTTTGTGTTTGTGGCTTGAGTGCACATCGCTTGCGTTTCTTGATTAGCATTAGATTAGACCGTTCAAAGAGAAAACGAAACTGAGACAAGAGCAAGAGATGCAAACGCATTTTTGTTTTGGGCTGGGCCAGTTAGCCATCGAAAAGGGGTAAAGAAAAAAGGACAAGGTAAAACTGCAATAGCGATGTCGCTGTTTTAACTCGTGCAGATTTTTGTTGCCGGTTTGCAGTGGTTTACAAGCAAACGTAGCGGAGCGGTGCTGCCGGTGGATAACGTTTTACTACTACATACAGCGAAACGAAGAGCACCTGCTCTTCCTATCTCATTCTCAGCATCAAGAAATCCGATTTATCATTCGGAGGAACAGAAGATTACAGAAGTCCGAACTCCGAAGCCGAACGAAGTGATCGTCTAATCGTTGAGAGTACGAAAACAGTTTCAAGAGAACATTTTCGAAGATCGGCTATTGTATTTAAGGGAACTGAATTGAGAGAAATCCACCATTCAAAAACAGCTCAAGTTGTGGGTTTTGTGGCTTGTGGCTTGTGCGACTCTAGGTAGACCAGTTTGACACAATTTTGATTTTTTTTTAGGCCGTGTATGGCGCATTAAATGCTCTAAATAAATATCCTCGAAAAATTGTTTGACCCTATCGTGGTGAAAAACGTATGTCTCAGCTGTCAAATTATATTGCGGCTATTTTCTGACGTTTTCTTTCGCTTGGGATTTGGTCGAGTTTTGAGAAAAAAATAAAACACAGAATTGATTTAAAAAAAGCGTGGAATTGGGGATATCTCTGTTTTAAAATTGGAATTTTTTGACTTTCTCTTTTGCAACAGTCATACATGTGTCAGAAAATAAGCCGGAGATAATAATTTAGCGAAATTGACAGACGGCCTAAATATTTAGTTAGGGTTTAGAGCTACTTTTTTTGTATTATTTTTGTGGTCTGGGAGATTTTTAAAGCCCTAAAACTAAACTTAGCTATAACATGGAAAATACATCAAAAAGCGCATCAAAAAACCACCCAACATATCAGAAAAAATCAGAAAAACTTTTCAAAAAGCGGAGAAAAACTCACTAAAAACTTTTGCCAAAAAGTCGAACGCCTTAATCTATGCTTAGTCTCAAAAAATTCAATCAACAAATTCACCGAATCTATGCTTAGCCCCAAAAAACGCAATCAAAAAATTCACCGAAATTATCCACAACGACGAGAAGTCTCAAAATAAGGGCCAAAAATACTTTGATAAAAACCCACCAAACGAATTAAAAAATGTATAGAGCCACGTTTCAAATATGGTTGGAATAACCCAGCTCAAAAGCGCATTCACAAAAGCTACAGAGAAGACTATCGAAAAGTGACCCAAAATTGTCCCACAAATGCATAATAAAATCGCAGAAAATAACTTTACAATGCGTATCGAAAAACGTCCAAAAACTGCGTGGAAAGACGTCCCAAAAAATGATTAAAATAACCCTGATAAATGGCCAAAAAAACTGGCAAGTTATACGCGCCCAGAAATGCACTGATAAACATCTCAGAAAAATGCCTAGAGACCACGCAAGCCCAAAAACTCATCACTTTTATTTGTTTTACGTATTACCTGTAAATTTGTTTGCAAATTGCACATTTTGTTTCAGGTTAGGTGTGTTTTATTGAACAACTGACTTAGCAACGCAAAGCAAAGTAGATTTAGCACTCATTTACAACAATTACATTCATCCTTCTTGACACGTCCAAAATTCACCTTAGTCCCTGTACTAATAAAGGCTGGTGAAAGTTATCGTCAGATCAATGAATCAAATCAAGTCATACAACAAAATAGACCAGTTTATACCACTTTGTTCACAAATGTGACTGGGACAGTTTTATTCCACATTCGGTTACTTTACATTTCTTTGCTTTGCTAAAATTATTCAATAAAACGCCCCCAGTTTTTAAATATGTACAGGGTATATTTGATAATGTAAGTCTGGGTTTTGGCTTTTAAAATACAAGAATATCGGCACTAGAATCCAATTCCGCAAATGCAAAATTGCTTACATTTGCTTTTGCGTTGCAAAATCGTTTTAAAATAGCGAGTTATTAAAAAATCCTATTCCTCCTAAGTATAAATACGTTCCTATTAACTGAAGCACCCTGTATGGTATGTCCCAGAAGAACATACTTTATTTAATCCCACCACCTAGCCAAGACTCCCATCAGAAATTCTATCATAATGCGTTCCAAATATACCGAGAGTTTAGTTGGGCTGCGGATGGTCCATACAATGGTTGTGGAATAAGCTAAATAATTAGGTTCCACATAACTGAGACAAAAATATTGGAAAAAACAAAATTCACAGAAAATTGTTTATCCACTAGATGGAGCCTAATGCAGAGACAAATTTTCGCACTTTATAGTTGGTTGGCAAAAATCACTTTAAAATCGTTTTATACAAATTAAAATAGTTGAACCTAGCTCGGAGAAACTGGCGAACTAGCAATATATTTTGGCCTCTTATTTTAATTTTGGTTTGCAACCCAAAATGGATATTCTAATCCTAAGAACGACGTCTGTAATACTAGACCTTCTTTTTTATTTTGCCCACATGATCTATATAGTTCATTGATTTCCATGGTTTACAACAACAGTTGGATCTAGTACTATTGTTGTAAGCCATGGGAATCAATGATCATAACAAAAAATGTTGTAATAGTTTAAAAGGTAGGAATGAATCAATACTTAATATTTAGCAGTTCAATTTATTATATCCGCTGAGCTGAAAGCCTTCAACTCTTGACTAAGAGCCCAAAATTTATACCTGACCTATTTTTCGCAAAGATCTACTTCTAGGTAGGTAGCTATGTTTTAGATTTCAGCTTTCTAAACCTACTAGCCTTCGAGTTATTTTAAAGGACTGGTTACAAAGGACAAACTGGTTATTCTTACTTGTAGAGAGATCGGCCAAGTTAATTTGCTATCAACGCTAAAAAATCAATCAACGAATTGACCAGCTCTGGGAGTGAATTCTTGTGACTTGATTCATTTTTTTAAAGTTTTCTTTGAGAGGTACAAGCTTTCAACTAATAAAATCGCTTCCAGTTTTAGGTTTTTTTTTCGTTCCATGCTCCGATTTCTGCCGAGTTACTTTTTACTAAACCAACAACTAAATGCATGTTGAGCTTGAGGCTATGAACTGAAAATAAATCGCTTCCTTGTAAAGGGTGATTTTTTAGCTGGTTTGGTTTTGGCAACACTGGTTTTGACAGCTGACGTGTGTTTAGTACCTTGTGTCACTGTCAAACAGCTTCAGTTTGGTTTGCAATTTAACCATGGATCGTCTTACAAATGAACAACGCTTGCAAATTATTGAATTTTACTATCAAAATTCGTGCTCGGTTCGAAATGTTCATCGCGCGCTGCTTCCATTTTATGATCGGCATTCTCGACCTTCTGAGCAGTCTATTCGGAAGATTGTGACCAAATTTCGCACCAAATTTACTTTGTTGGACATTAAACCACCAACACGTTTACGTACTGTGCGTAGTGAAGAAAATATTGCGGCCGTATCAGCTAGTGTGACAGAAGACCGCGAAATGTCGATTCGGCGCCGTTCCCAGCAGTTAGGCCTTTGTTACAGCACTACGTGGAAAATTTTGCGGAAGGATTTGGGCGTAAAGCCTTTTAAGATACAGCTGGTGCAAGAACTAAAGCCAGCCGACCTACCACAACGCCGAATTTTTGGTGAATGGGCTCTTGGAAAGCTGGCCGAGGATCCGCTTTTTTATCGAAAAATTGTGTTCAGCGATGAGGCTCATTTTTGGTTGAATGGGTACGTAAATAAGCAAAATTGCCGCATTTGGAGTGAAGATCAGCCAGAAGCATTGCAACAGCTACCAATGCATCCCGAAAAAGCCACTGTTTGGTGCGGTTTATGGGCCGGCGGCATTATTGGGCCATATTTCTTCAAAGATGATGCGAATCGCAGCGTTACTGTCAATGGTGAACGCTACCGAGCGATGATAACAAACTTTTTTTTGACCGAAATGGAAGTTCTTGACTTGCATGATATGTGGTTTCAACAAGACGGTGCCACATGCCACACAGCACGCGAAACAATGGCGCAATTGCGAGGCGAGTTTGGTGAACAGTTAATTTCACGTTTCGGGCCGGTCAATTGGCCGCCTAGATCGTGCGATTTGACACCATTAGATTATTTTTTGTGGGGGTATGCCAAGGCTAATGAGTATAGGGACAAGCCCGCTTCGATTGACGCACTGGAAGCCAACATCCATGCATTCATTCGTGAGATACCGGCCGATATGTGTGAAAGAGTATGCCAAAATTGGACTCAGCGGATGGGCTACCTGAGACGCAGCCGCGGTCAACATTTGCATGAAATTATCTTTAAACATTAAATTGCAAGGTTCAAACTATCGATTCAAATAAATATTTCATTCATTTTTTCGAATTTTTTGTGTTTTTTTTTTTAAAAAAGTTCTAAACCTCTTAAAAAATCACCCTTTATGAAAGTGAACAAATGATCGGTTGAAGAATGCGAATTAGAATGAACAGAGAAGAAAGGAGAGGAAGAAAAAAAGAGACCGAGAATATTTCGATATCAACGAACTTTTTATTGCAAACTGACCTCTCAAAACCTTCGATCTGACCAAGAATCATTTATAGAATCCACTCCCAATTCACAATGAATATTTTGCAGGTCACAATGGGTAATTTTATATGGAAATTTCCTGGGCATTTTTGACCAGGTGTCTCTGGAGCGTTTTTTGGCAGAGTTTGTCAGAGATTGTTTCTGTTTTTTTTGGCGCTTTTCCTGACGGCAATTTTTGGTTTTCTTCGTTATGGTCGAGCTCAATGAAACTTTTGTTTTTGAAACAGATAGAGATAAAAAATACATTTCTGAAACAGATTTTAAATAGTTGACCATCAAACATGTGATAAATTCGAAACGATTTCTCAATTAAATTTTACAAAGCGGCCCTCACCAAAAAACGTTCTTAGTTTCGAATTTTAATTTAAGTTGTTCATAATGCGCGACACTAACAATCATATTTAGTGTCGGGTAGATTTTACGAGCTCCATATAAAATTACCCATTGTGACCTACCAAATATTTAGTGTTAAAAATGTTAATGTAAAATGGGCCTTAAATGGCCTTCCATACAAAGTTCGCAGCTGTGAGCTTCGGAAAATTTTAAATTGAGACTTAAATTTATTTGGTTCGTTCGGGTACATTTTTTCAAACGTAAAATTATTAAAAATGCGCTAAGAAACTGTGCGAATGCGACCACGTACTGAGAAAATTGAAAAAAAAAAAGAGAGAGTAATCCATTTCCCCTCCTTTAATTTTTTCGTAATTTTCTACTCGCCGAATTTCGACTTACTGAAAAATGAAGAATGAAAACTGACTAGTGACAGCTCAAAAGTTTGACAAGGAAAACTCTATTTATTTTCGTCTTCAACGATGTCGGAGGAAGAAGTTGTAATCGAATTTTCACCTAGAACATATCAGCACATTCAAAATGGCAAGTTTTACAGGTAAAAGGTTTAAAATTCCAACTTATTTCGTAGATGCTGCATTTTACGATACTGTCAAAATGACATTTCTTAAACTTTTTGTAAGAAAACCGGTCACGTACTTCTCTTGAAATTGAGAGATTTCTCTCTCGATTTTTAATATTTGACGTTCTTAATTTTTCTATGTTGAAAGTACACGAACGAACCCATTATTAGTACGTACGGCGCAATGTGTTGAATATAAACTCAACATTTAACCGAACTCAACGAATGTCGTTCGTTCAACGGCTCTCTCTTTCTCTGTTTCAACAACTGATTGCTCGGGATTAGTAGAGCAGAAACTAAACACTTTACTATTTCAATTGCAATTTTAATTTCACAAAAACTTACTAATTTAGCAATGGAAACAGACCGAAAGATATGTTTAATTAAACATTACGCTTCAGTTAACAATAAAACTATAGATTTTATGCCACTACTATGCAAATTTAGTTTTAATCTCTAATTTTCCACCGGAGGTAACTGCACCGAAATTGCACTTTCCACACTCGCGAGCTGATAAGTGAACTGCAGTGACAGGTGGCGTTGCCAATAGACTGATGGCAGCTTTAAATCACCCGCGATACTCTAGACCGAATTGACTAATTTTTTTCCTAAATTGTCGGTTGTATTTGAAAAAATGGGAAAAACTGAATATGGGGGCGTGTTACCTTTTATATAACAAAACTATTAAATGAGAAGGTAGATTTGATTTTGGTCTGGCCTATAATCTAGAAAAGACGCCTCGCTTTATGGAAGTCTAAAACAGACGAGCAACGGGAAGCAAGACTAGAGACAGCTCAAATGTGCACTCCATCTCCTTGTCCTTGGAAAATAGATGCTTCGCTCTTAGACAGCAGCTGTCTGAGAAAAAACGTTATAATTTATCACCCCTATCGAGATATTCGATCGGAACGGAATTTTCTCCGATTTTTACGAAGTCGGAGAAATTCCATTCGTGAAGTTCGTTCCGATACACCTTTCGGAAAAGTTCTCCACCCTGCCGCATTGCGTTGTACCGCGATATTTTACTTTCTTTTGACAGCTACACCACACGACACATTTTTTCCGAAGATCTCCGATATATGCTGCGGAATATTTTAATGTGAAAAGAACGCGTTCATACGCTTTTTTTATTTTGTTCCGAAACGGATACTTCGAATGCAATCTGAGTTCTAAACAAATTTAACTTTCGTTTCGGAACTTTTTCCGAACGGATACCTCGAATATTGTGTATAACCTATTTATAAAGACAAATTTATAGAAGTTTAAGGTCCGCTAGTACCCATTTGATTAACCAATAGCAGTAAGTAAAGTTAAACTCTACCACATTCCACCACCATTGGCAGCTGGTTCACAGTACTTTTATGTAAGTATTCTCAAATAGACAAAAACGGATAGGGAAACAAAATGGTGTAATCAGAAAAAAATTGAGGAGACCTGCGGCAAGAAAATTGCGGGACTCAGTAAGCATTGCATCTCTTTGCCACCTCGTTAAAGAACTGTCAGATTTTGTATGAAGAATAGTTAACGAGGACGCCAAAAAAATTAAATAAAAATAAATAGTTGGCGCAACAGGTCTGAGGGGACCCTAGGCCTAGCTTCTCACAACCATTCGTTTTGTGTGAGTTTTAATTTTTGGGACGAATGGAAGGGATCTACAATTTTTCTCTTTTATGACAGTTATACTCTCGGATGTTTGTCAGACTTTCGCGAGAGGTGGCGCAGCGGAAAAAACCATAAGTTGGAATTTTGGTTTGTTTTCCGGACCTCACCTCACAACACTATCCGTGATAATTAATGTCGTTTTCCATTGGACAAAAAGAAGCGTCCGGGAGAGTCCGGAATCGAAAAAATCACTTCTGAAACCGTTCCATAGGGTAGTTCGCGACAACGTCAGTGTCAAATATGAAGAAGAAAAAACCAAGTGACAGCTAAAAAACTTGTAGGAAAACAAAACAGAATTTATATGTCTGTAACATAACAAAAATTACTAAAAAGTTTATAATAAAGTCCAAAAAAACAGAATAAAAACATTTTAGAATTGAAAACTGATCTTTATCACATGTATTAGGTAAAATAAGAGAGGTTAAAGTAATGGGAATTGCGCGCTTTTTTGGCAGTATTTGAACAAAACACTACTCTGGCCATTACAAACGGCTTTGTTATCCTACAAATTTTTTTGACGTTTGAACCAAAAAGATAGCCCATCTGTGAAAGGATGGGCTTCGCTAAACACTCTATTGGCACAAAATATACTCTTCTGGTGATTCTGAGAAGAGAATTTCGTTTCTCGATTTGAAGTCAAAATCAGAATCCACTCAAGAAGCACTCACACAAGTGTAATTTATGTATTTTATACAAGTCAGCTGACAGCAGCCGTAGATTATTTTTTGGCATTTCACCAATACTCACCAATACGTGGATTCTTGCAGAAGTATTTTTGTTGTTCCATTGGATTTCAGAACGAGTGGATCCCCGAGTGAAACCAATGGATAGTTTCTTATCTGGAAGAACAGTTTTGTTTATATACTTGTAGTTACTCAGAGCACGTCGTTCTTACTGACGCTAATCTGTGCCCATGTTCTGTAACTCATGCGATAACTTTTCGCATCGAAAACTTAGGAACAAAACGTTCCGCTGTTTATCGCATCTGGAAAATATTGGAGTTCTCTAACTCTATGCGAAAAGTATTCTGTAGGAACTTTTAATTTTATGGGAAATTTGGAAAGAAAATTGTTTTACAGTGATTTTCAGTATCATTGTTTTTAAAAATGTTTAGCTTTTCAATAATTTTGGGTGAAGAATACGATAGGCGTAACATGTTACGGGTTCAAGGGCATGTGCTAAGAGATAGCACAAACCCTTTTAAAATGCCGGAAGCAAGATTTCGGGAGTTGTATCGTTTTTCCCGTGGTTCAGCTTAATTATTGACGAGCAAAGTCCATATTTGTGCAATGGGCAAAGGAATACATTTATTCCAATCCCGATTCGGGTCTGTGCTGCATTAAATTTTTTTTTTTGCAACTGGGTCCTTTCAGAGAGATGTGGGCCATTATTTTTCTGCGGCTATTAGTAGGACTATGGTTTCTCGAGTGGTTTCGGAAGTGGCTGATGTTTTGCAAAACAAATCAAGTTTCAAACCCCTCAGGAATACATCAAGATAAACCAAAAGTTAGTACACGGCTTACATCTTTTATCAATCAATTGTTCACGAAATTCAAAAAATGACCGGATTCCCAGAGATTATTGGAGTAGTAGATTGTACCCACGTTCGGATTAAAAGACCTCAGCAAGACGTACAAAATTGCTACTTTAAACCGAAAGGGTTACCATTCAAAGAATGTACAATTGGTAATTTTAATGTGACATTTCTGATAATTTAACAATGAAAATTATGGTCGTACCCACATTTAAGATATGTGAATACAATCTAAAGACTTTAGGACGATTTGCAAGGTTTGGTGGAGCTGCTCGTGATGCATACGTGTGGGAAGCATCACAAATAAACGCACTATTAGAACAGCGCTATGAAATTCATTTTTCATTTTAATACTTTATAACCGCAAGCTTTGAGATTCGTGATAAAAATTCGGCAGTTGAAGTGAATATTTTATCGCTCTTGATAGTTACGGAACCTGAATAAATCACAAATTTCCAGGGGTTTCATATCGAAATGTTCCATGTGAAATACAGTTACAGAACGCGTCATGTAATATTATGGCATTTTGTTTCAATTCATATCGTTTTAGTGATAGATATATCGATGCGATAATTACAGAACATAGGCACAGTATGTGCACGTATAAACATTTCTTATTGTGGGTTCGCTACAGTGATGCCAACCCAGGCTTTTTCATGCCTTTTAGGCATTATTTCATTAGCCTAGGGTTTAAGGCTTGTTTTTTCAAAGAGGTATCTTTTTTTTTATTTTAAATATTTTTCTAATTTTATGTTTTGATTCAACATATTGACTTTTTATTTTTTAATGTACGATTTCAATTACCAAGACGATCTGATGGACTATAACTATGTTTTTTTTGTTCAATACCTTGTACCTACTTATGAAACAAAAGTGTCCTGAGTTTTGTTCCTATCAAGAATTTCTTCTGCGATTTATTATTTAAGTTTTTTTTTTGTAAATAAAAATTGGTTGTTGTTATTTTTTCTATATTTCTGTTTAATGTTTGATTTATTGTTCCAGTTTACCTAACAAAATTAATTTAGGCATTATTTTAATGACAAAGGCATCTTTTTCCCAAGTAAGGCATTTTTTCGTCAAAATTGGTTGGCAACGCTCGTTCGCTATGACGTCCATTCATAATCTCGATCAAATATAAACACAGTTGCATTATATTGCCAACGAAGAGTGCAATTCTGCATTATTGGTAGGTAGTAAAATGTTTCAAATGCTCTAAACTCGAAATTTGAAAGTTTATCATTTATCAGGGTAATTCACTTAAGCCACGGCAGATATGTTTATGAGCTCCATACATTTATTAGATAAAGTGACTGCTGACAGCCCCAAAATATTTTTTAAGCCACGTCCACTTCTTTTCACCCCTATTAGGTATAACAGGTACCTGAAAACAGTAACTAAAAATATTCTTAGCACAAGTCAGCCTAGATACAAACCTCTTCACGGGGTATTCACTCTTCATAGTGCATTTCCATTTGCGTTGGTCCAAATTTAAATACAAATAAGCTCTCAACATTTTTATAAAACATTTTTATAATGATTTTTTTTATTCACATTTGAAAACAGCGCAGTGTATAGCATTGTTAATTAATGGCTCTGCTTGCATTTTTGTTTGTTTATTTATTCGCACTCTTTGCATTTCTGATAAATAAATTCTTCTTAATCTTAATTAATTTTTTGCTCTTTTTAACAAATAATCACCTAACAGTAAAGGAAAGTATAATCACTTAAAAATTAGTTTAAATATGTAACTTCTGTATTTAACCTAAGACGAATGGAATGCACTAACACAAGAGATGTTTTTTTTTTTTTTTTGTATTTCTAAATAAATTTATGATTTGTAAGATAATTAACAATTTAATAATAATCATTCGCTCGTATTTCACCATTGTTTCCACATAACTCGTATTTGTTTGTAGCATACAAAAAGCTTAACTACTTTTTTTTTTTTTTTTGTTTCTGTCGAGTATTATTGTTATTTACCTAAGCTTTAGTTTTAATTTGTTTTTTTTTTTGTATAATCAATTCGTCTAAATATTTTTATTTATTTATATCGAAAGCTATTTGTTATTCCAATTTATTTACATTGCGTGCGAGTTACTAAAAATTGTTCTTATTCAAATTTGGTTGACTACTAAAATTAAACCAATTTTATATAAAAAAACAAATCAATTTCTGTTTTTTTTTCTGTTTAAAGCTGAGAGCGAATTTAATTATAAGAATTATTTTATACAATTTTCTAAGTCAGCGCGCGCTCTACGGCTAGAGTTTAATTATTTTGTGTGTCGTTTAATTTATTTATTTTTATTTAATACTTTTAAGGCTTATAGGCATTTATTTTGTTTTTATTAGCTGATACATGTTCTTAGTTTCCATATGTATAATTGAATTATATATATTATGTAATATGTTTGGTTGGTTTTTGATGTGATCATGATGTGTGATGTGTGTATAATTTGTTAAGTTAGTAAATAAGTTTTTTGTTTTGTTACAACGAAGTTCAACAATAATATATGGACAAAAAATATCATTTTTTAGTGAAAGGTACTAGTTATGATATAATATTTTTAATCAATAGCTAACAATGTGTTTTTTGTACAAGTTCGAATCATAGATAGGAGTTTTATATTTACAGTATTTATATACAGTGGAAAATAACGAACTATATATAAAAAATAATATCAACAGGTACAAAATGTAGTTATATCTTCTTTGGTAGATTAGTTAGTACGTTATTATTTTGTTGGCTTAAATTAAATACAAATAAGGAATACTGATAAGTTTGTTTTTCGTCTTTGTGTACACCTGTTGCGAATATTCGTATGCCTTATACCCATCTACAACTGTAGCTATATAAACAGAAAAATTAAACAAAAGTTGCATAGGTGTAGTTAAAAGTAATCCATTATTTTCTCAATAGATGGATTTAGTACTCTTTGTTTTTGTTTCATTGATTTACAACAGATGTCGTTTAAAGAAGACAGCTAGTACTGAAAAAGCTTCTTTGACAGTTTTGCATTTGATTGATTTAGTTTCAAATACGCTACATTTTACAGTTTTTCTTCGATAAAGGCGAATATGCAAGTCAGGCGGCTGAGAATGTGAATAGTCTTTATGGTCTTGATACAAACAGCCAACCATGCGCAATTTTGGTTTCGTCGATTCCGTTCCTGTTATTTTGAGGTTAAAGATGAACCACGCTCCGAAAGGCCAATTGTCAAAAATGTTGATAAAATTATGGAAATTGTTAAAGCTGAAGATGACAGATAAATTCTAGCCTATAAGCGAAAAATATAAAGTGGGGCATGGGAGTAATCCAGCTTAAGCTAATAAGTAGGTTCGAATCGAACGCAACCGATATAAATCGATCGCAATCGCACAAAGTCTTTACACGTACATACTCATCAAAAATGACAGAATAAGAGAAAATTAGCAAAATAACGAGTAACGAGCAGTTCCTCTCTTTTCTCGAAACAGCTCAGAGAATTTCAACCGGCTAGTACTGATCAAAATGACAAATGCGCAAAATTGACAGGAAACAAATTCAAAATCCGTTTTAAAAATCAAATGTACACAAAAATAAAATATCTGAAAATAAAGAAAATTCGGTAGTGGTCGAATGTTCTCCTAGAACGTTTCATATGTTGCAAAAAGGTAAATTATAAATTGTTATAATAAAGTGGCTCAAAGTAGCTCGAACTGTATCCACGTACTTTGGAGTATATTTTCAGCTTTCTGAGAGAGTTTCGCAACATTTTTCGAGTTTGACCGATTTTTATTGCTTGGCTCGTGAAAGTACGCGAATGGACTTATGATTACATTAGAACTGATATTGTGGCCGTAAAAGAACTAGTGGCCAAGAACCAAGTGTTTGACACATTGGCATCCATATTTTACACAATTTAATAATGTTAGACGGCTGACATCGTTACAGAAAACCTATCTTAGTGACACTGAACATTATGAATCTTATGTTCCATATCATTGGCCGCGTTCCATTGCCCGCTAGATGACTGTCGGCATGTCAAATTCCTTATAAAAAAATTTTAACTTCACAAAAAGTGGTAGACGTCTAGCACAAATAATGAAATGTAAATTTTTTTCATATGGAGTCAGACATGCCGCTAGTCATCTAATGGGCAATCTAAGAATCACAGGCCAAATTAATAATTGTTTAATTATTTGCAAATCGGGATTATGGTAAATAAGCTCTGAAATGAAGACTTATATAATATGTTAATACATTTTTCCAAATTAATCAGTATTTATTGAGTTAAACCCAATATAAAACCCAAAATGCAATTTTTTGACTTAAGACCTTTTTGTCTAACGTCAAAGATATATTTTCAGATAGAATTTTAGTGTTTAATTCTAGAAAACGAAGATGTGCAGCCAAATAGAAGGAAACAGTGGTGCGATGACGAACGTCGCCAATAGATTAAAAAGTGACGGTGAATCACGCCTTCGAATATTTAGTCTCAAAGCAGCAATAAGAAATTTTTCTTTTCAGTTGATTCAAGCGAAAAGTGCGCCTTGTGACTTGAGCTTTTACTTCCCAATTTAAAGTCTTAAAAAAAACATCTACTTTAAGTTCGTTTGTCTTGATATATTCACCATGGGCTGCACAGTTGCGGCTATACGAGGATTTGATTAGATGTGACTTCTGGTACTGTCAGAATATATAAAGAGGATCAATCTTCATAAGTAGTGATGTTCGAGATGACTATCTGCCTAACAAGCTCAAGTTGATTGTTGTTCTTGTAGACATAGGCCGCAGCTTATAAATATTTTACAGATGCAAACTCCTTAAAGTTGACTGGGCTATTCAGGTAGGTATTTCAGACCAAACCGTGTAGCATTTTTCGCAGAGCAAAATAGCTCAGTAAAGGTAGACATATAGCACTGACAGCTAGGATTTAGAGTTGCCATAAACTAAAGCTCTTCTCTTATGGAGATGGCAGAGGAGATCAATATTAATTTTTGCTGGATTCCACGCCGTAGGGAAGATCTAACATGTAAGGCAGATGAAGCCACAATATGTTGTGAAAAGGTACAACATGTCTAGGGTAAAAGCTGATTCCTCCAAAGTTGGATATGAAACTTTGGAAGAGTTTGATCTCTCTTGACGGACAGCATATCACCGCTGGAATATGTGTCAACATTGGACTTGAAACAGTCTTATTGGCAAGACGAGCCTTGCTGATTGACGTCTTTTCAAACGCCGTATGCACGAAAACTACGTCTAAGAGCTGGCTGTTTAGGTAGATTGGTTGCCGTCGCTCTCTTAGCAAAGGGTAAAAAACGAAAATATGGATTTTGAATCTGATTGTCGTTCACAAAGAAGTGAAATACTCTGTAAAAAGCGATCTCGAAAAGGTTCCTAACTAAATTTGTTTGCCAAATTTGAACAGATATGAACTACGACGGGCGTTCAGCTATAGTGCACGAATAATTGTCGAAAATGGTTCGGATCCCTTTAAAATGTTGCATCAACTGTCGCTAGAAAGCCATTCATATCGATCGTTTCTAAAAGACTGCTACCCTGGTGTAAGTTGCTCACATCTTAGTTGTTAAATATAAATAAAGACCGGCTCGGGAGCAGTTTTAGGGACGAAAACTGAAGGCGACGTACTAATAAATAATTTGAATTTCGACTTTAAATTTACGGAAGCTCGCAATTGCTGAAATTCCGTGGAAAATATATCCGCTGCAAAAGTGTGAACTACTAAAATTTAGAGTCTTAACTAAAAATGTTTATCGGCAAGGCCCAAAGCCTTTAAATGGTACCCTTTGTTACAAAAATAAGAGCTCAAAGTTCATTCCTGTGTCTATTTTCTGTTGTGGGTACCTACCTATGTTTCAAACTTCAGCTTCCTAAGTTATCTCTCATCTGACAGAGGATTGCTTAAGGAGGACAAACCGATGGTTATATTTAATAGGGATAAAAGCTTCTGATGCTACAATTGCTGCAAATAAGAAAATCAACCTTCACATTGCCACTGCAGTTGGATATAATTAACCTATAGGGGTTCATTTGTACGTCTATTTTTTTTTTAATGTATGTCAACATCAACACACCACACTGAATCCTCTAAAGGGCAAAGGACAATACAAAATAGAAAACTACAAATATAAATCCCCAAAAACTCAGTAAAAAAAAAAGACTCGTTTTACCATCTCCCATTTATAAAAATTTCAAAAGCCCGCTGTAAAATTAAGGGAATAAATTTGTCTCAAAAAACATGTTTTTAAAATGCAACAAGATTTAAACAAAGTAGGTACTTAAATATTGAATATACCACTTGCCAACAAGTGTACACATTTTCTATAACAACAAAAATTAAATAATTTGTGTTCAGTTGTATAAAGCTAAGTAAGGTTCTTATATTTTTTTTTCTCGTTTGTTATTTTATATAAAAAGCATTTTGTTTTGTAAAAAATGCGAACAATAGTGTCTTTTGTTTTTATTTTGTTAAATAATTGTTTTGTTGTTAAGTTAAATTTAAATATTCGATTGTCTTTCGTTTTGCAAGCTGCTAAGTAACCTATAAATTGATCTATTTATTTATTATATTTTATGTATACGTATGTACAGTAAAAAAACAAAAAAAATGTGGCTTAAGGATTAGTTAGACATGTTTTCCCTTTTGGGGGGGAGCAAATGAGATATTTGTTTCTTTTTATGTAAAAAGTATTGCTTTTGTTATTTTTCACTATTCTAAATTTAATTGATAAATGAGTATGTAAGGGGTGATCAACAGATAGTGGAAATAAAAGAGAGAAGGGTTCAGAAGGGTTGAGGATGGCTTGAGAGGTCAGTATTTCTTTAGAAAATAATAAAAAATTTAAGGCCCTAAATAACCCCCAGAGCAAATTTTGAATGACAATACTTCAAATACATTTTTGGCATTTACTCTTCGAGAGTAACAATCACTCTTCTGTCTAATTTTTTCGATGGAGGTGATTAGGGTCACCTGTCATCATCACCCAAAAATGACAATCATTTAGAGCTCATTCTCATCCGCCTACTGACGACGCACACGACGCTACTGGTTGCGATTCGCAGAAACCATTTTGTTACCAGTCGCTTGTTGATTTGATTTGCATGTCGGGTAACCTATTGATTTCAGTATCTAGTTTGTCGAAAATGAGCGAACAACAGACCAACTTGTTGCTGATGGGGGCGGTTGAAAAACATCCTATTTTGTAATTATTACCTTCCCGGCTATTCGAAGAAAAATGAAACAGAGAAGGCGTGGATTTTTTTTAAGGTATGGGTGTACCCAAAACCTTCTCACTATTCTTCTCTTCCTCCTGAGATAGTAACATGATGGCTTCATCATCGCCCGAGTCTTGCGAAGACATTTCAGGCCCGATATCCACGACGACACTGAACGAACTAGAGATTTTGATTGGTGATATGGTGATGACTGTTGCGTTTCCTCGTATGTGGTTGTGGATGTGGAGTCAAGTCTCTGCTGAGTCCGTAACTGATCTTAAACCCGAGTTGCCAACCAATTTAGTTTTTTTCCAGTTTCTTCGTGTGCATTGGGCCTAAGGGTACATGCCTCATATAATTATGAAACTTTGAAACCATTTTTTTGGATACAAATCCACAGGGGCCGCATGTTTTTCAACGTTATTATTAACAATAAGAATAGAGATGGTTTAGTGCACAGAGACCTTTGCAGAACTAGCACCTATGTATCTACTGAATATCGGGACACTATTACATTTTTGTAGGTTCACCTTTCACGAGAAAAATATTTAAAAATAGCAGCGAAAAAGTCATTTCAAAAAGTCGATTTTAAAAATAACGGTAAATTTTAAAAATGGCGCCATTCCAAACGTCATGTCTGACAGAAAAATATTGACAAATAACATTTTGACATTTTTCATAAGATATGGCCGACTTGACAGATTGACGAATGCACTTGCTTACAACCGCCATGTCCCTAAACAACATTGTTTATCTACAGAAAAGTTGTCTGATTTCAAAGTGCAATGCTTAGGAGCTGGTGTGGCCATGAGCTGCGGGTACTCTCAGTGGGCCATTTGATAATTTTTAGAACTCGACGAACGGGCACATTTAAAAACCCATAAACTACTGGACTCGATGAACTAAACGTAAAACTAGAGATTCAGAAAGCCGACCGACGGAATCGAAAGAAAAACTTCAGTTTATGCACCAGGCGCACACCATTTTCAGCAGTTTTCCAATGAGTAGGAAAAACTTAACTAGAGCTGCCAATAGCCGACTCAAATTAAGCGGAGGTGTGTAGCAATTCATGCAATTGAGATGTGCTTCACAAACAAATCTACTCCATAAATGTTCTTCTACTTTTATATAAGTACACTGGTCAAATGTGGTTTGTACTTTTGACACTGCTCACATTGGTAAGACTGGTTTTGTTGCTTGGATTGTTGTGTGAAAGGCGCAAATGAGTTCTATTCTTTAGAATTAATAGAAGAATACAAAAAGAAAACGTCAATGACAACTCTTGCGATGGTTTCCTTTCGTTTTTAAAGCAAAGTGAGGAAAAGAATATAAAGTGCTTTACTAATAATCATTTTAATGTTCACCTTATATAATTTGTAGGTCGCAATTTTATATAGAAAAATTTGCTATTGTGAGTTCGAATAACTTAGCCTGGACACTAAAATGATTATTATCACGGAATGCTTATGTTTTTCTATTTCCAAGAAGCATGAAAACGGAAACGTAAATGAAGAAGCTTTCTTTTTTTTCTTGTTCACACGCAAACGAACAAAGTTACGGAAATCAAATCTTTCGAAAAGATTATTCATAACCCCTTCAAAGCCAAGCCAACTATTAACTACTTGATCCTCGATGGTGATGTTCATTAGACCAAGTATATGACTTAAATAAATAAATTGTTACATTTAAAATATTCAATTCATTATTATTAAAATTGATGAATGTCGACTGAATTCAAAAACGCAGTACTTTTGCATTTACTGCTTAATCAAGCGTTCCAAAACTCAAACGGATTACTATGATGCAATGCATACTTTTCTAAAACGCATTGTGAACGCATCAACTGCGCCAAAAAAGCAAACAGAGCATCGGTAATGATTATGATGCAAATGAAATTTGACATTTCTGTTTGAACCGCCAAATAAAATTGATTAATGGCCTGAGTCGTAAGTAAAATAATATATTTTGTAACAATTTGCCAATTTTACTTTGGTTTGCAATAACAAATACATAACAAATGCAAAGCAGCGCAAAAGCATTCATAACCTGGCATCAGAAAAGCAGTGTGCATTCACAATGCGCATTTTTTTTTCACGTTGTGGAATTCAGCCGTCGCCAGGGTTGTCACTTAACTGCAATTGCAATCGGTCTAATGTCACTCACCCAACACAAATAAAATGAGCTCCATGCAGCCACACAAACATTGCTTGCCAAATTTAGAGATAGACAACCTGTTTGGATAAAATATATCAGTAGGTATATTTTAAAATGCTGCCTTCTTATAGCTAGTAGAAAATAAAGTTTTTGTAAAGGGTGTCCCATAATTCACGCAAAATTTTAATTTTGCGCCATTTAATAGTACAGTGATGCCAACGGTAAAAAAGATAACAATGTGACAGCTGACAGTTCGGGGTTAGTACAAATGGAGCGCTATACGAAAGAACAACGCATTTGCATTGTTGAGCAATATTTTAAACATAATGAAGGTTTGTCAGCTACAGTCCGCAATTTCATCTTCAGTGATGAAGCTCATTTTCATCCTGATGGCTTCGTTAATCGCCAAATTGTCGTTATCCTGACATGATAACTAAGTTTTTAGTACCTAAATTACAAGATATGGATGTAACCAACATGTGATTTCAACAAGACGGTGCCACATGCCATAAGGCCAGATAAACAATTCAATTACTGGATGAGTCTTTTCCTAATCGTATAATCGGCCGTTTTTGGAATTAGAATTGGCCATCCTCTTCCGATCTTCCGATTTAACGCCATTGGACTTTTTTCTTTAGGGTTTTTTGAGGTCAAAAACCGCCAACGCCTTGAAAGAGAAAATTGGGAGGTTTATTCACGAAATTCAGCCACATTTATGCGAAACGGTCATAGAAAATTTCAATAAAAGATTACGCACTTGCCAGCAAAGCCGTGGCGGCCATTTATTGCTATTCCATACATAGCCCCAATCTGTATACTCTAGGAATCAGTAAAAAATGTAAGCTTTCTAATTAAAAATCTGTATTTTCTATCAAAATTACATTTTGCGTGAATTATGGGACACCCTTTAGAAGAATATTAATTCTGCGTCTGTTGGGGTGGCAGCACTGATAGGGAAATTTTCTCTAAGACCAATTTGAGCTAGAGTACATTCAATCTTAAAACGTACGTACATTAGAATGAAATAAATTTGCCTTTTGAACTGGCGATTAATTTCGTTGGAAGCCGAATTCATTTTCCAAACTTGTTTTTTTTTAAATGATTTGCAACGAATTTGCTTTAAGAAGAACCAACGATATGAAGTTTTTTTTACTGCAATTCTTCTGATTGAATTATTGCTGGTGTCCCTCAAAGTGGTCACTTAGGTCCATTTAACTCCCTTTACTCCTAACCTGTTTTTTACATACCTACCCCTTTTCAGTCTTTTAATCATTTTTCGTTTGCCAAATATCACTTGAACGGATTACTAGTGGAGTACCTCAAAGTGGCCGCTTAGGTCCTCTACACTTTTATTTTCGCAGATACAGATTAACCATTTCATACATATCCATCATCATTTCCAATTGCCTGACGATACTCAACTACTTCAAACCACCCTAACCCTCATTTGGGAAGCTAACCAAAGTCAAGACAAAAATAAAGGACGAAAAGAACAACTCAAAAGGAACATGGACGGTTTTGAAAAGTATCTTTTGGACTAATCTCAATGTTGCAGCATAATTATCTTAAATCGTTTTACAAGCTAATAGTTTTTTTTTTTTTTTTTCATTTGTTTAACTACATTTTTAACAATTTTTTTTCTTTTTTGTTATAAAATCCACTTATTGCTGGCAGTGTGCAAATTATCAATTAATTTTAAATTTAAATTTATTTCTCTATTACTTTCTGTATATATGCGAATGCCAGTATTGCTGTTTGCGACAGAGACGCAAGCGCGTCTGCTTGAAACTCAAGGTAAAAAAATGTCTTTAGCTATTGGGTAAGAGTAAAAGATATCAATTCCTTTTTGCCTGCGCATGTGTGTATGTGAATTCATTTTGAGGCGTTTTTGTGTGTTTGCCAATATTGCAAGCAAGCAAGTAGTGTAGTTTAAAAATTGAAAATATTCTTAAAATGTTTTGCTATTCGATAGTGTGTTGGACTTAAAGCTAAGGCTGCTTACCTTGGTTTTCTATTTGTTTTTTAATATTAAAATTGATAACAAATATCACAAATTAATTTGTAAATCTCTTCTCCTTGCGTGTCGTGGGTGTAGCTTATTTACAGATGTGTGGGAATTGGATAACCAAAATGCGCGCCATCTGTTGAGGAGTCGATGAACTTACTGCTCGAAACTGCTATTATCCGATTGATGGCGCACCAGAATTTTTGGCTAGAGAAACTCGCGTTTGGAGCGTCCTCCGCCGCCGCCACCGCTGCTCGATGATGAGCCGCTGGGCGCCGCCGCCGCTGCCGAAGCGGATTGCTGTTGGCCGGGCGTTGTGGCCGCCGATGATGATGGTCCGCTACTACACAATTTGTCACTAACTGCAATCAGCTCTGCCTCCAGTAGTCGAACTTGTTCGGGACTGGTTTGTGTCTGTTTTGGGGGCGCCGGGGCTTTCCTGCTCTTAGAACGGCGCTTCTTGAGCATCAGTGGCCCCAGGCCATTGCCCCCGGAACTGGACACCGCCGGATTTAATAAACTCAATTGACTAGTTGCAGGCGGAGCTGGCACACTAGCACCAGCAGCAGTAGCAGCTGTAGACGTCGGAGGCAATACCCCACCACTGCTGCCACCACCTCCGCCACCGCTGCCGCCAACCGTACTCACTGTAGCTCCGGTCGCTGTTGAGATCGTTATCACTGTATCGATGGTTGTTGTGCTAGATGGTGTTCCGGACACAGTGAGGCCGGACGATGGAAAACCCTCAATACCGATACCGCATAGTACGCCATCGCCTGGCGTTGTTTGTCCCGATGAGTCGTGCGACGACAGCCGTTTAACCAGCTCACCGAGCATGTCCTCGATACGGCCGATACGCTGCGACATTCGTTGCATTTCCAATCGCACGTCCACCTTCAGGTCGAGTACGGTTGCGATGAGATCACGTTGGGCGAGTGTGGGCGGCTGCTCGCGAAGGCCAGTGTCGTATGTGTCTGAGGTGGTGGCGCGTGATGAAGCCATTTCGATCTGACGTTCACGCTCTAAAGCTAGGTTACGCTCTTTAGCCGCATCCAAGCGACTATCGCGACTCGGTGGCGACGATGAGTCCACCTCGCCACCTTCATCGATTGTATCTTGGCGGGCTAGGGTGGCTTGGCTGGCCTGCAGTTTCGGTGCTTTCGGGAATACCTAAACGCGCAGGAATACATTCGATTAGTGATAAATGAAAAGTTTAATTCACACAACGACACATGACTACTAGCATGACATTACTACATAGATACACTAAGTACATGTATATAAATTACTTTGTTCCCTTGTCCACCGTTACTACTCGAGGTGCTACTCTGGCGTCCTTGGGCGGTGCTCTCGCGCAGACTCTCGCGGGCGCTTAGACTTCTAGAGACTGCCACTTTGGTGCTAGTGTCGCTAGCCGAATCAACACTAGAACTGCCGAGTAGACGACCCCATTTACTAGCGCGTGTACTACGGGCTGACGGTGGGCCAGATGATGGTGATGGTGAAGGTGATGGCGAAGGAACTGCTGCCGTTAGGATGCGTGAGTCCTCTGTTAGTGTTAGCTTGGCTGGTAACTTCTTGGATAAGGAGTTGGTATTCATGGGAAGTGGGTGTAATGAGCGAAACATTTCAATTAGTATTTCCGAATTAGTTGTCAAGCCAATTTTTTTAAAAAATAAAATACAAATAGATACCGTTGGGTGTTTTTTTTTTTACAAAATATACACACACATCAATTCACGTTGTAAGAACAAATAAAATTGTGAGTAAGAGAAGGCGTTTGGTTGGGTTGTCAATGTTTTGGGGATTGAAAAAGAGAAAGTACACATTTTACGGCATAAGTTTCACATAAATACGCACACAGAGTTATAGAAAGTTGGTCAGCAGCTATAGAAAGTCGGCAACGGTTACTGGATGTAAGTTAAATTGACTAGCGAATTATTTTCGATGCAAATCGATTCGAACATTTTTAATAAGATCCGTACGTGGTATACACTATTATGCTGAAAGATATGAACCTTAGCTACTGTACAAATTGGTCTGATGAACATGGATCGAGACCGGTGATGGGACTTCTACCACTTTTTACACTTTTGGAAATTCTACCAACCTCAACTCGAAATCTACCAAATTTTAGTCATCGCTATTCGCTAATAATATTTCTTTTCCATCATTTTATTAGGTTGAAAAAAACACGCCTTACTTTTAACAATACATACTCTGCTATCAGTATGTTTTATCTGAGAGTTGCATTAGAAAAAAACTTGCAGTCCAGTACACCATTTTTTTTTTAAATATTTCTGACTCGCCAACGCGATAAAGAGGCACTTCGACCTGAGTAGATCTATTGTGCCATAGGATCAGAAAAGGTTTGTTTAGGCTATTAGAGTTTCTACTTTCCTAGTGTAGCTGATGATGATTTCAGCAGAGGATGTCTTTACTTCTTCTGGGCTTATAATTTCCCTGCGAAAGAACACACAAAGGGCTGGGCATACACATAAAATATGCTCAGTTGTCTCGTCTTCTTTAAGACATAGGCGACACTCCGAAGAGTCGGCTACATGCATTTTATTTAGGTTATATCGCAAACCGTGGTGCCCTGTTAGGCAGCCAACTTTCCCAAAACTTTTTTATTGTTTGCAGAATTTTTTAAACTTGTCAACCAAATTGTAATAAAAACTTTTACATTCGGCCATGGGTGCTTGTATTAACAAGAAAAATATGTCCATCCCTCTGCGAAGCTAGCTATCCACAGACAAGATCATGAACTTCATTAAATACTCAGTACGGTTTGGGTGTAGCAGCGCAGTAATTTATCAATTACAGTACATCTAGATAGGCTTCCTTCTAGCTGGGTTACAAGTGTACAAAAGAAAACTTGGACCGCGTTTTCCAAATTCTATGACAGGCGGAATTATAAATAGGGAGGATTTTTAGTTTTTTTCTTTTCCACTTGATGCAACAAACTTTGGGTTCGTGAACTTGTTTGGTCTTAGCTCATTTCATTCCGGACTTTTTTAATGAAATATAATTAATGTAGGTATGTTTCAGCAATTCGATCGGCCTCTATTGAAGTTAGACAGACAGTAAATTGTTGATTTGCGAAGTGACTAACAAGGAATATAAAGGAAGCCAGACTTTCTAACGTATTGACAATTTTGCTGGCCCTAGTGCTTCTAAAAATATCTGCGAATGGAAGTTTTTCTTACAGCTGTATGTTAAATTGGTGACTTTAATTGTAACTCGCTCTAATCGCATCTTAACAAGTGTATAAATAAAATAACAGTCACAAAGAGATCCACAGCGAAACCCTACCTCATCGGAGATCGGACTACTCTTGACATCAATACCAGCGAGCTCAGATAACCTAAGGACTTTCAAAAATTTGCAAATGTTCTTCTGTCGCCTGTGCTCTTAAAACATATACTTGTATAACTGTCCATTTTTGCATTACCAGAAAAATAATACCTTCGTCCTCATACTTCCAATAACCGTTGCAAGAATAAAACAAGAAACAAAATCCAATTAAACACCCATTACACATCGATTTGAACTGAAAACAATTTTACCAAACCGAAAGTACTCAACTCTACAACAAACATGTCCGACAAACCTTTGTACGATCCGAGTCACCATCGCCTTTCTCAATGTCGCTCGCCCCAGAGACAACCTCCTTGGAGCCGGCCTGCACCTGCGGTGTCCTGCGGAACTTTGAGAATATTTTCCGCACCAAATGATCCTGATTCTGAGGCAACTGTGGTTCGTTTTTACGCCTTTCGGCCAATTCCTTCTCGCGCTTAACATCGGCCACCTTGCGGAATATCAGCCGGTGGCGCAAATTGTACGTTAGCACTAGATTCCTGGCGAAGCTATTCGCAAAGGCCGAATAGAAGTCCAGCACCTCCAGCAACTTGTCCCGTTTGATCGCGTGTAAATCACAGTAAGTCAGCGCACGTACATTCGCCGCACTCTGTCCCACGGCAGAGTCCTTCCAAAACTGGTCGCCGAATACGTCCCCCTTGCCTGTGTGGACGACAAAACCAAATCAATAATCAGTCCGCCACCACTGAACTTAAAACTCACCCAAAATAGCGACCACCTCGTCGTCCTGTATCACCTCCAAACTGCCGGTCACAATGAAGCACAAACTGTCTATGCTCTCGCCAGTGTGATAGAGCAGATCGCCTGGCGCCGAATGCGACATCATGAAGTGCATGGCCAGTGCTCGAAGGCATCCATCAGATGCCAGCCGGAACGCCGGATGCTCGTTGAATACCTTTCTGTTTAGGTGCACACAAATGTCGGCCTTCATGTCCTTAGGACAGTAGTTTAACACCTGCTTACAAGATACACATCACGAAATGGCATTGTTGCATCATCAAATGTTGCCGGATGCAGAGTATCTTTGACACGCAACTTACCTTCTCGGTGTCGAGTCCTTTGGTCATCGCCCACGTGGACACGACGTAGTCCATGACACGTTCGCTCAGCGCCTTCGGAACCTCGTGCAGCTTCATGAACTCACGGACGTTGTTCAGCATGTCGTGGTACTTGGCGGTGGCAGATGTCATTTGCTGAATGATGGTTGTTACATGACCAAAGATGGTGGCGTACAAAAGAGCTGCATGCCAGGGGATAAGTTAAATTTAGTTAACTCCTTCCAGTGATTACAGTACGGGTTATAGTGATACAGAGACAGAGAGAGATAGAGAGATAGAAAGAGAGTGGGAGAAAGGGGGAGTAAGTCCACCGAAAGGATATATAACACAGCCAGCTAGAACAGTAATAAACACTAAAATGATGATATATGCAATGCAGAGCGGGCGACATCCACTTGTTTGAATGTTTCACACTCCCACAGTCGATGCGGCAGAGGTCCTGGCGATGTGATTAATGCACTCGGTCGGTGTTGGGTTCGGTGCTTTTAAGTGCCACAGGGAGTCAATTTTACGGTTTGTTGACGCACAATGCAACGGAAAGAATGTGCAGTAGTTTTGATTGGTATCCGGGAGGGAATAGCGGTCAGATTGCGTTACTGGCGACAAGGAAATTCAATATTCTCCCATTCACCATAACAGCAGACCGAGAAACTCTCTGTCGCTTGGGGACGTAAATTCGAGAACATAATTATAGAATGAGAAAGGGAATGGGAATGGTTCTGGGGTGGCACAGCGGCAGGGAATTATGGCAGCTTTGTGGAAAGTAAGTTAAACTGTCACTCTGGTCGAGTTAGAGGCTCTCTGGGATGACTGACGTGACAGTTGGAATGGAATGCGTTTTGTTTCAGATTGCAGGCGAGGGTATAAGCGAGTAATTCTGTGATGAGCCCTGGAGGCGGTGGATTTTAAGGGGTGAAGGCATTTTTAGTGAAACTGATAGCCGCTTTGGAATGAGAATTAAAACTTGGCCTCAAGTAGTCCTACAATTGAAATGCAAATATTCACATGAGTAAAAAAACTGAAGAGGACAACGCCATAGTTAGAAACTAAGCGAGAAGAACGATTGACCTACGATTAAGGAAGGAAAGGATGTGATTTTAGAAATGACAAAGACAGCCAAAAGGCAAGTTGATGTTAATCCTGCAGCTTAAGAAGTAGTTGTGCAACGCATCAATGTTCCAAGTCATTTCTTCGAAGACAAAGTCACTCTGAATGACAAAAAAGAATGCGGTTCTCAAAAAATAATGTCCTTAACATTGATGTCCATCTTAAGGTTTCTTTTTCCACTGCGCCGTCTGACAACCATCCGCGAGTATAACTGTTATGAAAGAGGTTCTCAATTAGCCGTTTGGACTCGGAATAAAATTGTAGATCCAAAAATGAAAAACTCAAACAAAATGAATGATTGTGAGAAGTGAGAAGCTAGGCTTAGAACCCTAAGTTCCAACGGACCTGATGTTGCGCAAACGTTTTATTTATTTATTTTTTTATTAATGTCAAGTCCTCACTGAAAGAAGAAAAGAAGATCGCCAGAAGATGCACTTACAGAGGAGGGAAGTGCCCAGTTTGGCGACAAAAGTGGGGTCATTTTTGGGGGACACACAAACGCCGAGCCTAGCAAGGTTCGAGAAAAACGAAAACTACCGTAGGCACACTTTTTCTAGTACTCCATTTAGGAAACAACACAATAGCGCCCCTGGACTTGATGGTTTACGAGCTGTGGATTTACATATTCAATGGCTTTTTTTAAGGGACTATACAAAAAGGCTTAATCGTCTTAACAAGTAAAAGGCAGACCCTCATACACCAATTGGGGTTAAACCACGGTGTATGCTGGACGTGGCAAGAAAGCCACTGGAGAAGAGGCTGAATCATCAAGAGAGCAGTATATTTTTTTAGAAAAAATAAAACATCGTCGTAGGTGTAGAGGTGGTTTGAAAGCTTTGCCTGGCTTTTACACGGGAACCGCGGGAAGCCATTGGGGACTGATACGTTAAGCACTCTTCGAAACGCCTTCAATATTCTGAAGGAAAGTTGCACCGTTTTCGTCGGGTTGACGTTACTTCAATAAACATAGCTGTGGGTCCAGGCGACTCTTACACAAAGACTCAATTGCAAAATATCAGAAAGTGTTTGAGGATACTTGGTTGGACTCTGTGTCCTCAGTAAAGACCAGAAGTTCGGTTAGAACTGGATTGGAAAGCAGTGGAGAACCTATTCACACAGCAATTACTCTTCTTGGCTGATGGAGGATACTGCCAGCAGATCAGTTAATTCTAATTGCAAGGTTTCGTCCAGGACTCTAGGCCTATCAAAAAATAAAGCGATCAAAAGAAGTTGGAACCAGGATAGAAAATGCACGGAGAAAGACGTTGTCCTAGGTATCACTTGAAGCAGTAAGCCAATGGCGGCGATCACTTGAGAGACTGGTTTCTTATTTTGGGCCTAGGTCTACCCCGGCGCCTATAGCTCCGCCCTAGTGAGTAGTTAATTGAGTAGGCAAACGTTGTTGGCCGAAGAAGGCCAACGGCGACTTAATCATTAATAATCTCATGTCGTTTTCCATTGGTTTCACTCGGGAATCCACTCATTCTGAAATCCAATGGAACAACAAAACTGCTTCTGAAAGAATCCACAAAAGTATTGGTTAAATGCCAACAAATTATCTACGGCTGCTGTCAGCTGACTTGTATAAAATACATAAATTACACTTGTGTGAGTGCTTCTTGAGTGGATTCTGACTTCAAATCGAGAATCACCAGAAAAGTATTTTTTGCCCAATGGAAAACGACATTAGACATTCGATTGTAAAGCCCGAGCGCATGCAATTAGACAGGAAAGTGTAGATGGCCAGATAGCCGACTTTCATCGTACATCATTTTAACCAGCTGTCATCAATCCGTCGCGACCGTTGCGGCAACGTATTCGACTGACAGGTTGTTGATAGAATGAACAGCAGCTTATGGAGCAGCGACCTTGTCGGATGTGACGGATACAGTTTGTCTTTCTGACAGTTGCATCCGTTGACAGTTGGCACAAGGTGAGAGGAAGCGCTTTCATTGGTGGAAATATTGAGAGATAGAGAGAAACTGTCATTGGTTGCGACGGATTCTATGGGACTGCTCGTTCTGTCAAACATGTCAATATTGACGGATCCGTCGACGCGACAGAAGAAACGGATTCTGGGCCCTTGACAACCATCGATCTTTAATAGGTAAAGAGAAAATACGTCATTTAATGGGAGGAATGAGATGTAAGGGACATCACTAAGTCGATGTAGCGGAAAATTAATGAGGTCTACTACATCACTGAGTTTCTAAACGGTCAAACGCCGTTCTTAAAAAGATTAGAAAAACAACTAAGTCCGGCCTTCCAGTCCGAAATATAATGATTGACATTGGCGCCGTTAGGAAACAGAGACAGGTCTCATCTCTACGGATAGTGAGAAGTTACTACGACCTGTTCCAAGATTTCAATATTAAATACTCATAGTCACATTCGTCGGTTGACAGGTAGAACTCATTAAGGGCTTTTTTCAGGGGGTTTTCATGACCTTTCCAGCCGTAAAAACCTAAGAAACTATGCAGTTAATAAAATTTAAAAATCTGATACTGGTATTTGGGATCACAATGAACTCGCTGGCTTGTTCTTGCGATAGATTATTCAAAATTATAAAGGACTTGACAACTTATTTTTTAAATGAAATGCAAGCTACTTGAGTTATCTCAAAAAAAATTGTATTGGCTTGTACTACTATCAAAACATTTATTAATGAAACTCGACTTCGTTCATATGTCTAACACGGTAACGTATGTAGCGGTCGATACGTTGAACAGAATTTTCGATGACTCGGCCGCGCATTTCGACCGATACGGCTGCTGTTTCTCGTTCAATATTGGCTCTGAGCTCCTCTAACGTCGCCGACTTGTTGGAATAGACCAAAAAATAGTCTAGAGGCGTTAAATCACACGATCTCCGCGGCCAATAGACGGGTCCATTTCTCGAGATAGCACGTTCAACGAACTGAAACTAACTCGATGGTTGCACCCGCTGATGTGTGGCTTGTTGTGGCACCGTCTTGTTGGAACCGATTCATGCAATTGCTCAAAGAAATAACGTTCCAACATGTCTCTGTAGCGAATACCATTTACCGTAACGTGACGGTCTTTTTCATCGACGAAAAAAAGGGCCCAATGAGGCGAGGCGACTTGAAAACCGCACCAAACACTGACTTTTTGCGGATGGAGTGCTGTTTCATGAAGCACATGATAGTTCTCGTCCAGTAGCGCATATTTCAATTATTGACGAAGCCGTTTAAACAAAAATGCGCTTCATCGTCAAAGATGATTTTTTGGCGTTAAACCTCTTAAAGTTGCGACCACCGACTCGGAATTTCGATAGCAAATTTTAATTATTTGTAAACGTCGTTCCTTCGTGTACTGCACCATGATGAAAATGTTAGTTTTACTGAATATTTTGACATTGACAGTTCGGTAATCGGTTTACGGGTGCGTTCACACTGAAAGCTTAAAGTTATCAAGTCGCTAATGAAAGACCCTTTAGTGCTAAGTGATAAAAGGTCATTTCAGCTAAAATTTGTGCATTTTGACTTTTACCTGTCAACCGAAGAAAATTAAACTAAGCCCTCGGAGTGGCCTCTTTAGGTAGGTATTGTGAACAGGGACTCTGCGTCGGATTTGTCGAAAAGTATACAGAGAAAGGAGAACAGCTAACAGAACGAAGAAAGAGTTACGATCTCCCGAAGGGGTATGCCTACAGTAGTATTGGGCTACGTAAGGTGAGATCGTCTGTCAGCTAAGAAAAGAAAGCCAGCCCGCTTAGACCAGTGCCTAAAGTAACTTAATGCCGATGGTCTCCAGTTAATATTGTATCTGTTTCGTGCGTAATTGTATATAGCCCTCCAAGCAATGCATATATCATCACAAAGTGAATCGTTAAAGGAGTTAGGGGTTGCTTAGTCACAGGTGAATCTTATGTCTAAATGTTCTGTAGTAAATTGCTAAATAGATTGCGAGAATGAAAAGCGTTACCAAGCGATGAGGTTTCTTATTTTTTTTAAATATAATATGAGTTGTAGAATAAACAATTTTAGTCGTTAGACATAAAATTTTTCGATCGATTTTCTTAGTTCATAAAACGTTGTGGTTATTTTTTTAAGATACAGTGATAAGTGACTGTGTAACTTGTGGGAAAAATTCATAAGAAATAGAATATGTAGCTGTCATCAATGTTAGTACAGCAGTGGGAAATTTTCTTTGCATGGGAATTTTAATGGTAAAGGGTTTGCCAATAAGAGGTGTTATTGTGAATGACCCGCTATTTCGGTAGCTGTCACTTTTGAAGCTTTTATTCTTTGACATTTGACAAGTAGAAACTACGCCATTACTAAAAATGGAACGATACACGCTTCAACAACGCATTGAAATTATTAAAATTCACTACAAAAATGGTGAAAATCTTGCAGTCACAGTTCGCAAAACTAAAGCATTTTTTGGTCGTCGATGATTAACGATTTTTTATGGTCGAAGTTGGATGGTATTGATCTGGACAGCGTGCCATACAAGCAACGAAATCATTGATCCTTTACGGGAAAAGTTTCCGGACCGTGTTATCTCTCGAAGAGGTGATCACAATTGGCCACCGAGATCTTGTGACTTAAAGCCTTTCGACTTCTTCCTTTGGGGCCATGTGAAAGATAAGGTCTACGCCAACAGCCCAGCGTCGATTCAAGACCTCAAAGATAAAATTCGTGAGGCTATCGAGGACATAGGGCAGCCACTTTGCGATTTGGTTATGGAAAATTTCATGAAAAGGATATGGTCCTGTATGCGTGCTCGTGGTGCATTTGGCTGATGTTGTTTTTCATTATTAACGGCATACCTTCCTCTTTATTATGAAATAAACATCCGATCATTTATCTCAAAAAATGTCATTTTTCTTTGAATATCAAAATAACACCTCTTATTGGAGAACCCTTTAAAAAGCTTTGCTCTAAGTTGCAGAAGTAAATCGTTCGTGCACACGAAAACGTTTGAACATTTCTCCTTACAGAATGCAGACCCAAATCTCCCATAAACAGATGATAGGGTTAACACTAGAAATCGTGTCCAGGGAAGAACTCTGGAGAAGTCCAGAGAGTCTCTCTGGGTAATATTGACAATGGTGGTCTGATTCGAATGATCGAAATGGTATTCCCAATTCCCTAATAACCCTGGTTCATTATTTTAAAGGTGTAAGTGTAATATTGGCTGTGAAGAAAAGACAGTTGTATATCATTAGTAACTCTTTGAATTTCGAGAATATAAGCGCCGCTTAAATTAAGCCTAACATAGAAGTGCAACCGCACCTTAATAATGACTTTCTTGTTTTTTTCTGTCTCAAAATGCGCCATTTTTGCTGTCTGGCGAATAGCCATTAAAATAAAATGAGAACCAAGAGCAATCTCGCCTTGTAAAATTTGCTCGCCTTAAAATTTGTACTGGAGTTAGGGCCGGTCTGTTCACAGCTGGTCAAATCCTTGGTTAGGTTACCATCGATGTAGTTTAACCGATGATTACAAACTGGTAATAACCAATGAGTGTTTCTTCACCGTTTTTTCCCTTCGGCCACCAAACCATAGATTTGTTCTTTTTCTGGCTCCATGTGTTTTTTAATGAATATATTTTCACTGTTGAGTAAATAAATGTCAAAATCCAATGATGCAGGAATTTTTAAAAAACAGAGGAATAATATCTTTTTGGCAGGTATGAGACAATAAGCTAATAATTGAGAACAAAACTGAATCAGTAAAACAACCAATAAAAATTGTTCACCCATTATTGGGCTTCATCTCAATTTTGTCTACGAACGTCGCAAAAAATTTCTCATTCTCTCAATATTTCCTCAGTTTATGAGAACTGTCAAAGGACAAAAATGTTAAAAGTAATCTTAATTTATCCGGCTGAAGTTGGGAACCAGTCTGTACACTCACCTTTCATAGAATGGCGTGCAGTGTTTTGTAAACATCTGATAACATTAACTTAACAGAACAGATTTTATTGGTCAGGGCCTTCGCTCCATCTTGCGTTATATATAAGTTTATTTATTTTATTATTTGTATTTTTTTCGCACAAGATTGCTCGCAATATTCTACAAAACTAACCAAACCGTAGATTCTGTGGTTAATATTCTGCTGAACAGACAATTCGATGGTTATCAGCAGGAATAAACGATGATTAAATATAACCAAGATTGAAGAAACCGGGCCTTAGTCGACTAGAGCTATTTGTACGGTGTTACCCTAACTTAAATTATTGATTTTTGTCGGTAACGTCATTTTCGTACGTCCGTCACATATAAAGAATACTTGACCATAGAGTAACCACACTAGAGGGCCAACTGAGAGCTGAAACGGTATATTTGCCTACAAGCTGTCTGCCGCACGAATCCTTATACAATATAATGTATGGCACTTCATGCCTTCGGGCGGCCATTTTCTGGTGGGATTTCAAGTGGGGGCGACTGTGTTCGGCATATTTTGTGCCCACTAGTTACACGGCGTTCACATCACAGTTGAATTTAATGTCGTTTTCGATTTGACTTTTCTGATTTTGATCTGAGATTTCAGATTTTTGCTGACAAATCGAACATTAAATTCGAATTTTATTGGTTCTTGTGTGTATTGAGTTGGCCGCAAAAATATTTTTTTTCACTTACACTGTAAATCCATTCCAATTGGTTTTTACACATTTACATTCGAAATAATTTAATATAAAAAATCGTTTCCATACTCGCAAAATGAATAATTTAATTAAAAAAGCAATCCTTTCAACGATAAACAATTCGTAACTGACAGCTGTGTGTCATATACATTGATATTAGTGAAAGTATGTGTGAAATCTGAGAAAAAAATCGATATTTCTCAGAGTGTCAGATTTTTGGCAAATCGAACATAAAAAGCAATCTCGATCAAAAAAAAAATTTATCTTTTTGCCAAATCGAAAACGACATAAGAGTTTATAAAGTTTATGAACTTTATAAAATGAGCTAACACGTTTTTTTTACATTTGTTAAAAGAGATTTTGTAACTTGAAGCTTTTTCTTTATATTTAAAAAAAAAATACACTTTTTCTAGTTGATTTTAATGCTTTAAGTTTTGAAAACAAAATGCTTAAACGCCGTTTAGGGAAAACTTTTTGTTTTATGTAGTGGCGAAAAATATTTTTTTAATTTTAGCATAAATTATAATCTGTAATTAGTACGTAAAATGAACAATAACATATCAAATATGCGTTTGTTTAATTCTAAAAATGAATTCGATATTTTTATTGCTTATACTATTGCTGTCAAATTTGTATGAATTTGGCTTTTTCTGGTAAAGGCCATAATACAAAAATGTTCGTAGATCGCATTATATTTATGTGAAATACTCGGAAAAAAAAGGTTTTGATCAAATTTTGTATCCCAAAAGCATAATAAGTGAACTTGCTTTTGTCAATTAATAATTTATATTTTTTGTTTTTGTTAGGAGTTTAATCCCTTTTTTTGCTTTCCGATACTAATCATTTTTTTTATATATATATGAATAGCATTTGCATTTTTATTGTTCTTAAGTAACATTATTGAATACTGGTCAGTGTTATTAAACGACATCAAACGAATTTGGAAACATTAACCAAGCCTAATAGAAATTTATTCAATGTTCGTGTAAATTATATAAAATTCACTTATGCCCTAGTGGAAGCTGGGTTTAACTTGCATGTTGCTAACTCATTTTTGGAACAACCCCCTACGGATTTCATTTATGCAGCTGCATGAATTTTGCTGTCAAAAATAGAACTCATACAAATAAAACTAAAAAACAACTGAAATGTGAATGGATGAATAGTTTTTGGCATAGACAAACCATACTGAGACCCCCAACTCACAATCCTCTCTGGCCCCCTCAGTTTATTTAAAAATTCGCCATTTTGTTTTCCTATCGGTGTTATGTCAAAAAAGAATCCGTATGACATGCAAAAACATACAAAAAATGCAAAAATAAATGCTGCCAACCTCGGCAACCGTGAAAGAGTTCGGGAGTACCACATTTTTTCATTACTGAACGTCATTGGTTAGTTATTATAAATTGTTAAAAGGCGAATAATTTGATTTGGTTGGTTAATAAAATTATCTTAAAATATATGTTTTATGTACTAGAAACATATTAGGACAAACATGGTTGTGTATTTTCCGCTTTTGGATATCATTAACTTCGATTTCGTGTTTAAATTTTTCTTAAATAATGAAGAAAATTTGCTCAAATAGTTTTCATTTTCCCTCAACCAATCTACATTGTTAATTTTTCATGAACATTTTAATCAAATGTGCACTTATTCCTAAAATAAAAATATTATCCACACGTAACGAACAATTTCAAATTAAACGGATAAAATTCTATGAACTCTGCCAGCAACTTTGCCCACAGCGGAAGTGTCTCATATCTGCTGGGAGTGTGTTGGTGAGCAGAATTTTTGAAGTTTCGTAACATTTGTCAATACGATTTTCTATGTAAGAATACTAGCGCACCAAACGTGAACGCTCCTTAAAAATATAGCTTGTAGGCTAAGTAACGGGAAATCGGCCGGAGTTGGTGGTCTCAGTATTGTCTCTGGTTTTTGGTGCCGAATATGAATAGAGAACAAGTTATGTTCTTTATGTACATTTATTGTTATAAATACATTAACAAATTGTTTGTAATTGAGAAATAGTGCCACCCGGTGACTAATAATACACGTATTCACAGACAGGAAAAAAAGAGCGCGCGAGAGAGGGCTGTCATTCAAAATCATACCATAAACGTCAACTTCAAAACAATTCACGTGACCAACTTAGGCCAAGAATTTAAATGCAGCAACTCAGCTGTCAGATTAACTGAACTTGAAGTATAATAGTATTGAAGCCATCAATAAAAACGCTAACAAAGTTGAATTAGCTGCCGATTTGCTTCTGATTTTTGAACTAGAATGACCTTTTCTTAAATAGGTACAAATATTGTCGTATTTGGGCTTTTCGCCTGTCGTTCCTGACATGTTTGCGTAATGAAAGTTATGTTGCGTCAAATTGGGGTACAGTATGATACACCCTTTGCTCGCATAAAGGATTTCAAACTCCAGAATTCCATTTTTGGGGATCATCCAGGACGTTTTATTTATTGCCCAACCTATTTCTTAAAATACTATTAACAATAGGCCTTTTTTATTATGCTCAAATGATCTATATAGATCATGGATCATAGAACGTGATCCAACTGTTGTTGTAAACCATGGAAATCAATGATCTATATAGATCATGTGGGTAAAATAAAATACGCCTAATACCATTACATTATATAGTACAGTGTTGTCCCGATTCTCTATGTCGAACGACTCGTACTTCGATGAAAAATAATACTAACCCAGCCAATACACCAGGCGCACATCATTTTCAGCAGCGTTCCTATGTGCATGTTACTTAAAAACTAACTAGAGTAGCCATTAGCCGTACCAAGTTCAGTGGAAAAGTGCAGAAATTCATTCAATGGAGATGTGCATTTCATACAAATCTAGTACATACATTTCTACCATTTTGGCGCTAAATTGGCAGAAACCTAATTGTAGCAGCTTGAAAGTCAAATTTCGTGGGATGATGGACATTTCAACCTCAATTTGATCAATCAATCAATCAACCGAAAACAGGATTCTATTTACTTAAGTTATAGTTTAGTAAGCCATCGTTGAGAAACGAAATTTTCGGGTGATCTTTAATTCAATAGCGAAACGAAAAGAGAGTTACACTAGTTGAAACAAAAAAATGCTGATGAACAAGTTTTTATGAATAATGAAAATTGTGTGCGAATAGAAAGTGTACCAAGTAATCTATTACAATTATCCAATTTACCATCTTTTCGCTGTGGACAGCTTAGTGCAAAACGAAAACTAAATTACGCAGTTCCTTGTGTACTAGATTTAGCCTGCTAATAGATGGTAGAATGGTGCCTACTAAATTTTGCAAAAGTTGTGTCAAATATGAAACTGACACCAAAAATCGTGCAAAATATAAACTAGTTTCAAGTGTTTTGGAAGAAGAGGAGAATGAGAACTTTCCCAATGTTTCACGCATATGAAAGAAATATTTTAAGTTTTAGTACAAAAATCAAACTGGATTGAAATCCATTAGACAAAAAACTGTTTCATGGATGAAACACTAAAAATAAAATGCATCTCAGTGGACCAATTTGTTTTATTTTAATAAAATCTGATGACAATTTGATCTGCAAACAATTATAAACCACAGAAACACTCTTTCATAAAAATAAAAATCTACAGATTTGTTCAGTAGTAGATTTTCAGGTGTTGCACATCTCTAGTGTATGGAATTTTTTCACATCTCTAGTCAGTTTGACGTCGCTTACGGCTAATATTGCTCGTACCCCTAGCTTTGCATTTCATATAAGAAGCCACCTACTAATGATGCTGTGCGCCTGGCTGATATTTTTCTTATCCGCACGACAATCGCCCGACGTTAGAGACACGGCTACGTAACGAAATGTCGAAGTTAAATCGTGGCAAATAGGGGTAATGTGGCTCGCTTCGCCCGCTTAAAGGACTCGAAACTCCAGTATCTCATTTTCGGGCATGATCCTGTACGTTTTAAGGCCCAATTTATTTATTAAAACACCATTTTTTAATGAAAATAGCAATACGTTACGTGCCGTGTCCCGAAGCCAGACAAACGTCAGTCAGTGCAAACATTGAAATTTAGTTACGCAGCCCTGTCCCGAACGACGTGCTAATCAGCAAACCAATAGAACTCGACAAAGGAGCACTCGGGCCTACCGAAAGTGTTGATATGTCGCGCGAAAGGTTTGTCCATCGACTTGCCTCCATGGCGTGTGTCATAAAGGACCCACGTTTTTAAGACCGCAGCTTCAGTTCTGCCTTCATTTCGAGTAACCAGTGCCTTCGGTTCGTGATACTTATATTGGCCGCAGTGTTCGGGTGAGCCCGGGACGAACAATTTTTGTTTTCAAATTCGCGTGACATCGACCTGGAAGACACATGATTTCAACCGCAGATGACGCAAGACAACTTGCCGCAACGGACTCGAGCAGAAGAGTCACAAGATGGAGACATGTGAAGTAAAGATAGTCAGTGCGGTTAGTGAGGCAGTCCCGACGAGTGAGTGCTTGATAAATTTGTTTGGTAAACGCAGCAATAGCTATGTAATCTTCCTAAAAAAGAGTTGTACTGCGTTTTCATACATTCCTTTGTTGCAAAAGGTGTCCCACAGTCTGATTGTCACATTTTCGTCATCAAAAATGTTTGACAGTTGACTATGACGCAGTGCCACAGGATTGCTGACAGATGAAACAGCAGCAGAGCGGCGGCTGCACGGCAAGACCAGTAATTTTGCCCGGAAAATGAGGCTATGCATTCATATACAGTCCATGACGGATATAAGAGGCACTCAATAAGATTATAAGAAACACATGAGAAAACACCGAGTTCGCATAAACAACAACGTTATACAAGATTTTGGATTTTAGAGGTGGCTTATATCCGTCGTGGACTGCATTTCTTCATCGCACATATTCCATTGAAAGCTGTCAGAAACTCAAATGGGGTATACAACTGCTGTGGACTGACTGAGACACGTTTGGTGAGTGGTTGAACTTATACACATCGCGCATATTTTGACTTTAATTTTACTCAACAGGTTGCGCAGTCAAACTGACGGTGTCTGTTGTGACGTGTCGTTTCTTATGTTGTGACGTATCGACACAGAGTTAGAAATCAAACAACGCTCTTGTAGAGCTATTAATAAAGTACATCAACATGAAGTGCCTAAAACATTTTTTCTGCTTTGACTATTTCTCGTGGTACGTGCATGCAATGTGTCCTAAGTTCATCGGCTTTAGTCATGGCTAGCTTACTCTGAGAGTGGACGCGACTGTTGATCAATCGTGTCCTTAACTGCGGTGCAGACAAACAACATCCAAAATAACTCAAAGATTGTTAGATTGAAAAAAAAACCTCTCAAAATGAGCGCTGAAATAAAACCCACTTGTGATGATCTTTGGACGAGCAGATAAACTTGCGTCGGACTGAAACGCACTCGGTTTCTGGGGAAAGCAACAGAAAAAGCGAAGGATTAAGCGAAACAGAAATAAAGATAAATAGAAGTTGGAAACACGAGTGGAGGTAGCTCCAAACGCGAAGCGATATTGTGCTTCAAACTGGAAGGGGGTTGGACATGCTGTGTGTTAAAAAAATGTAATGCGGAGGCATCGGTGCCTTGGGCATTATAGGACGTAACCTTATAAAATGTACGAGTTCATATAAAATTTAGATCGAAATGTCAAACTCCAATGCAGTGAATACAAGTCCTCCGAGCGTCTTTTAACAAATGCTTGCCAAATCGGACGCGAGCAGAGGGAAAAAGAGGCAATCATCAGTAAAAAAAGACAGCCATGGCGGAGTGGGATTCGTCAACCAAAGCTACGATTTAATCATCTATATTTGTGGCGGAAATGAAACTCGGATTCCGAAAGTCCGAGTTTTGTTTCATTTGAAGATTCCAAAGTGATCTATAAGGAGGCGGAGACACAGTTTGCTCTTGACAGACTACGTATCATGCCAGCGAAGACGAACGATTTATCAAACAAGGGCACAAGGAAAAAACCGAAGATTATCAAGTGTACAGAGGTCAGGATATGTCGGACGTCTTTTTCACTAGTGGTATATAATCAACACGGCAGAGAAAATCGGTGATGGGCAGATAAAGCCAAAGTTATGCTACCTCTAAGCTTTGTCCAAGTATCTCTTATAAGGGAGATGAATGAGCTTGTCTCGAGTTGCAACGAGCAGATGTTTCAAGGGTCACTACAAAGACTGGGTATGGAGGAAATCTATTGGGAGTTGGAGGAAAAGCCTTCTTCGGCTGCTGTCGCAACCAACTTCGACAAGCACTGCATAACGCTACGCCGATCATAGTTCTGGTTATAATGAGGAAGGACCTGAATGCAAAGCTAGGCAATGACAACGAAAGGCTCAGACGTGTCAACGTCCTTTTCGATAGCAGTGAGAATAGTAAACAGATTTATAGATTTCTGTTAGTATCTGTCAAAGGAAATACTTCCAGCAAATCAGCTGACAGGCAATCAACTTCCAACTAAATTGATCAATTTGGCGATGAGCCGACGGTTTAGTTTAGGAATGTCTGTTAAAAAATGTTCGTGGCTTAGAGTTCGCATTGCAGCTACCTAAGCAGAATGGAAAAGTGAATTAGAATCCCTATATCAAGTAAAAAGGTAAAAGAAGCACTGTGGAAGGGTGGAAAATAATGGAATAGTTTTTTAATAAAGACATACATAAAAGAAGCACAGTTTAGCACCAACGAGTTGACAGGTAGACATCGCTCTAGTCAACACCCGGTAAAAGGTTCAGATGGTTCTCCTCCTGAATCGGATGAAGGCCAGCTCAACAGAAGAAATGAACACCCCAGTCCAAATGAGGTTAACAGACCTCGGAATTACTTATCACAACTTCCAGTAAGGGTGAAAAGACTTCTGCAATCAAAGCTTTTGAGAATAGCAAAGTGGTAACAACCTTTGGAGAGATGCTCGACCCACATATCGAGTGAGCTTGAGACACCCAAAGTTGAAAATGTGAATAATTCACCTGCAGTTGCTAAGCTAAATAACTAAACTTGTATTGGACGAAATAAAAGACATCTGGAACAAGAAAACTTTACCTTTCCGTCCTCCTGTGTCGACCAAATCAACAAATTGGTGAACATTAGATATTGGAGAAACTGGTGAAGTCTTTACCTGCTTATTTGGCTTAAATTGACCAGGAAAGGTATACCAGGGGCTATTATATCAAAGGTACATAGGATTGTGATGTTCTGGATCTGTCAAATTAGTTTGAAATCGAAAGTGATGTTCAACAAGGATGCAAAGTCAAAACTGTTCTTATTGGTGATTAGCGACGTGCTTCATGCGGGCCTGTCGATGAAAAGGTTGTGAGTTCGATAGACTGTGCAAAATATGCAAAGGATCTTCGATGTTCTTGCCCAATCACATTTCTAAAGCGCAGCTCCATAAGAGAACAGGTCAGGAAGCAACTAGTCAAAAATCAGTTGCGAATCGTACCCCAATTTGGAAAGGGCGACAACATGCAATGCAATGGAACCCAGATTGAGGAAGAGCATGTCGACCGAGAAATGCATGGAGCATAACAGTTGAGAACGAGTGTTGAGAGAAGTTACGGAGAGCTACGGCATGTTGCCAGAAACCGCACACGATAGAGCATAATTATGTTTGAAGCACTAAGACCCACAGTAAGGGAGCAGTAAGTATGTATGTGGAGGAAGACTCCTCGAATATTTCTGCCAGCTTTCTCTTCCAACAGTCGCTGCTAGCCCGATACAAGTTAAAATTGCGATCAACACTGACAGCTGGACTTCTGAAAACAGATTCGAGCCAAGGGATCCGACGATTTGAAACACAATAAGTATAGGATATCTGCAGATATCCACATTGTTGAACGATTTTTCATTTGCGGTGTTTCGTTGCGTGGGAAATAATGGGAATTCTGAAAGAAATCTATGCACTACTCGTCTACAACAAACAGCTTAAATATGAACACACAACTTTAAAGAAAAACAACACAAGACTACGAGTATGAGTACCAACAGCAACATCGATTAAGGATCGTTATAGAGGTTAGATTAGACTCCCATATAATGGACTCACACATTGCAACAAATTGTCCAACTATGGTGCCAAATACAAACGTTTTAGGTTCTTTTTATGTGTCTCACTTATAGTCCGCGTTTTATACAAAGCCAATAGATATATAAATTTTTTTTTTAAAGATAAGTTTAAAGATACGAGTAGTTTAATAGTGTGTTTAGGTAGATCGGTCTCAAGAGGCTTAGTAACATCCAACAACTACTTAGCAATTTACTCAAATCTACTCCGTATGTCTGTTACTGTGTCTACGAATAACTGAGATGCGATGTGCGGATGAACCAGAACGCTACAGTCTTGTAGCTCTGTGAGGGACAGCATCGATTCTAGCGTTTATTAGTTCTAGCGGTGTTATACGTATACACAAACACACACAGAGATACAGTGACACAGATACAAATGATAATGAATGAGTATCGGTGACTTTTTCAGATATATATTCGTGTTTTTGTTTGTTTGTGTATTTCTTAAGTGGACGTGGCAACGGAACGTGTCAAACACAGCACCTGCAATTATCATCATGCAGATGGTGAACACCTTCTCGTTGTCCGTCTCAGCGGCGACGTTTCCAAAGCCCACCTGAAATTGAACAAGATTCATATAAATGCATTTGATTTTTATCTGTGACATAGATACAGGATGATGTAATACTTTTTGATTTGACAAAACTCACCGATGTCATGCAGGTCATTGTGAAATACAATGCCGTTACATACATACTCTTTCTCGATGGACCGTTTATCAGTTCGGGACCGGTTTCGTTGCTGGCCCACACATACGAGTACGGACTCTGGGTGACATTTGCCAATTTCCACAGCCAACTGTATTGTATCTACGGATATGCGGACGCATGCATCTCTTAATCGGGCTTTTAGATTGGAATTCATGTGCATACTCACTCCGTTATCGGCATCGCTGCGTCCAATCGAATACCAAATGCATGCCAGCCAATGTGCGACCAGCATGTAAAAGCACAAGAGTAGGATTAGCATCGCGGCACCGTACTCGAGGTAGCGATCCAATTTGCGTACGACACGTCCCAAGCGCAACAGACGCACCACTTTAAGGGCACTAAACAGTGAGCCAATGCCGTCCTCGTCGCGATCGAAGGCATTGAACACATCATAAGGCAGACAGCTGAGCAAATCGATAATGAACCACGACTTTAGGTAATTCATGCGAATGACTTTGGGATCGCTGACCACCTCGCCGCCGGGTCCAACGAATGTGGTGTGAAAATTTAAAACTGAAATTGAAAAAGAACTGGATTTTTATTTTTACAAAAAGGGGTTTTTGTATTGAGTGGTTGGCAGGAATTTTAAAAGATTTCATTGACAGCCTTTAAGTTAAATTTTATTGTAGGTTCGCAATACGTGGTTTATATGGAAAAGTTCACTGTTACGGGTTTGTGAAACGAAAGTTGACATTTTGAATGATTTAGAATGCTGGGAAAGGGTTGCTTCAATTTTATTAACTACTAGAGGCGTGTTTTTTTGAGCTTCGATCTCAGTAAAGCAAAGTAAAGTAGGATTTTCAGCACGCGATTACAACAACTACAACTGAGTCTCGAAGTAGAGCGTAGTTGTTGTAATTGAATGATTTAAAATCCTATTTTACTTTGCTTCGCTGGGATCGAAGCTCTAAAAACAAAGCTTAGGTGTGACCGCAACTTCAAATATCCTCAACCTCCTTCCGCTATACATCTTTGTGCAGTCACTGGCAGCAACAAGTGACATGAGAATCAGCCAATCAAGAGACTCAATATTTTATAAAGAGGGTCACTCAACGATCCGACAGACGTACTTCGGCCCAACCCCACAGTGATGTATGGAGAGATAGAATTCTACCCAAATACCATCTCGTTTATTTGGAAGCGGAAGGTTATGAAATGTTCCAAGCGTCTTCTCTGAGAATCTCGACATCATTACGCCTCCCAGACCATAGCAGATTCTTCCAAGCGGAAGTCATGGTAGCGACAAGAATACCTCCGGAAGGTATCACCTTCTTTAATGACAACCAGGCAGCCATAAAAGCCTCATCTGTCCTAGTAATAAAATAAAAGCTTTTGAAGTGCTTAAGGCTATTGGAACACAACACAAGGTATTGCTCTGCTGGGTCCCTAGACATCGACGGGGATTGGTATAAAGTTGACCCGACAGGTCCGTGAAAGCACCACAAACCTAGCCTTTAACAACCGTTTGTTGGGGTGAGTTTTTTCTTTTGGGACGAGTGGAAGAGGCCCCGAACACCGGAATTGAGAAGCTATTTCATGACAGTTATACTCTCGGATGTTTTTTTTTATGTTCGCCCTTAAAGATTTTTTTTGGCACAACCATCAAGGCTATGTGCGCTGCAAAGTCAATAACTAATGCAATGAGATTTCTTCCAACGAGCTCCGACGCGACGCACAGCACAAGTTACTTTGTACATTCCTTCATTATTTTGGAAAAGACTGAAGACAGCTCGTGATACGTTCTCAATTTGTCTAAGCTGGCTACCGCGTTGATTGCGCCTACGGAAGACTTTGACTTACAAAAACCACAGTGCCGTTTAGAGGGGCCTCATTACATAATTGGTGAAGCCCGTTGCAAGTTACCCATTAATGGATTTTACCAATCGCATAACTAATTAAAAAAATACGCCTAGGGACCAAGAGACCTGATGCGCCTGCTATTATTTTTTATGGCTTTTGGGAGAAAAAATCAAACTGTCTTCCCAATCTGTGTTTACCTTCGTTTTCTTTATCCTGATGATTTAGGGATGAAGTGCAAACTCAGTAACGCATCACTGGCATCATGATGCTCTGCAAAATGTTCATTATTGCAACTATTGGCATCACTTTCAACGTCAAGTATTCATTATTGCAAACTGATGCGCAAACATAACGAAAACAGCCTGATGCGCTGTCGATTCGATGGCAAAAAAGTAAGAAAAATGTCAGAAGCGAAAGAAATGAAAGTAAATAAAATTTTTTATCAATAGATTCAAATACTCGTATGCTTTCGACAGAAAAATTTATAAATTTTTGTTGAATTCTTCATTTTAATTTTTCTCACAAACATTAATTTTTTGTTACATTGAGAATTTCAGCGCTGCGGAGGTAAAGCGTTTAATAACGACAAGACTAAGGGAAGAAAATAAATTTATGGTCTTTACGATCATGGTAATCGAGTAAAACTTTTATTAGCAAAACTTCCATCTTGACATTAAAATGTTTGATGCAAACAATGCGTTCTAAAACTCAAACTTCGTATTCAATCAGCAACGCATCAGCATAAACTGCGCATCGCATCACCATCGCAAATAAGCAGTGATGCCGCATCACTGCGCAAATGTTTGACGTTTCTGAATTTACACGAAGAAAAGTGTTAGACCATCATTGACCCATACGATCTGTGAAACACTTTTAGCCCTTTGGGTTGAAGCATAAAACGATCAACGACCACGGATCTATAGGTATCAATGGGGCGTCTTTTTATTAACCTGAGTATTCTATTTTTTCTAACGTAGCCAAGCAACCTTATTAATGATTTTAAAATTTTCAGAAGGTGCGACTTAATATCCTTAGGGCTTTCATATCTGTGTGGCCTCAATCAAAGATAAAGCCAACGTTATGCTACCTAGCAGCAATAAAACTCTAGAGTGAAGAATAGTTAACCAATTACAACTAGCATTTCTGAATTCACAGGCTTTTTTTAAATATTGACAATAATGAAAGCATGTACAACTGTTCGACTAATATATGATTATTTTGAGATTCCAACGAATAGTCAATTATACCGAAAGTTTCTATTCCTTCAATAAACTTTGTGTATTTTGTTCACATCGAGAATGTCATAAAATAAATTCGAATGAATTAAACTTTCGAAATCAGCTGTTTCACATATTTATTTTGTAGAGAGTGAACATATTTATGTTTTATTAAAACTATATGATTATTTAAAATATTAGGATCGTTCGGGTACTTTTTTGCAAACGTAAAATTATTAAAAAATTGCTAAGAAACTGTGCGAATGCGACCACGTACTGAGAAAATTGAAAAAAAAAATGAGAGAGAAATCCATTTCCAAATCCTCTTTTATTTTTTTCATTATTTTCCACTCGCCGAATTTCGACTTACTGGGTCTGTTCCTTTACTTTTGTAGTAAGAATGGAAAAGACTGCCAAAATGGCAGTGGTGGGGATAAATTGTCTCACAGAGAGAGACACCCACGAAAAAGTTAGGGAACGATTTTATTGTAATCTATGAAAATGGCAGATACATAATTAAAAAATTCAAAAAAGTTGTATGAAAAGTCGTTAAAATATCGTAAAAACGGAAGAATTTGCTAAATTACAAACAAAATTAGTTGATTCATCTACCTAGCGATGAAAGTGATTCGCAATTAATCGAACTACTTCTTCATGAATCCGAGTATAGGGAAGAGTTTTTACTGATTGAACTACAAGCATTCGAGAAGAGGAAAAAACGACATGAGGAAGACTTTTATCGCCACTTTCTAAAAGAATCTAAGGAGAACATTCAGTTTTATTTTTCCGCCTTTCGATACCATTTTAATAATTTTTCGAGCTAAGGAACGGCATTGAGTAAAAATTCGTAAGAATTAGTAAAACTTCTTAAGATTTGAAAGTAAAGGAACAGACCTACTGAAAAATGAAAACTGACAACTAAGTGACGGCCCAAAAGTTTGACAAGTATAACTCTATTTATTTTCGTCTTCAACGATGCGGGGGAAGAAGTTCTAATTGAATGTTCTCCTAGAACATCAGCGCATTCAAAATGGTAAGTTTAATAGGTATTTAGCTTATTAAAAAATTCAATTTCAGTTGATTATGTAGATGCTGCATTTTACGATAAGGTCAAAATGGCATTTATTAAACTTTTTGTAAGAAAACCGGTCACGTACTTCTCTTGAAATTGAGAGATTTCTCTCTTGATTTTTGATATTTGGCACGTTTTTAATTTTTAATTTTTCTACGCTGAAAGTACACGACCGAACCTATTAACCATAGACAAACCATACTGAGACCCCCAACTCACAATCCTCTTGCCGCTGGCCCCCTCAGTTTATTTTCAAATTCGCCATTTTGTTTTCCTATCGGTGTTATGTCAAAAAAGAATCCGTGTGACATGCAAAAACATACAAAAAATGCAAAAATAAATGCTGCCAACCTCGGCAACCGTGGGGAAATGTGAAAGAGTTCGGGAATTCCACATTTTTATATTACTGAATGCCATTGGTTAGTTATTATAAATTGTTAAAAGGCGAATAATTTGATTTGGTTGGTTAATTAAACTACCTAAAATAGATGTTCTGTATACTAGAAACACATTAGAACAAACATGGTTGTGTATTTACCTCTTTTCGATATCATTAAGATCGATTTATTGTGTGAATTTTTCTTTAATAACTGAAGAAAACTTGCTCAAAATGTTTTTATTTTCATGCAACCATTCTGCATTGACAATTTTTCATAAATATTTTAAACAAATGTACACTTATTCCTACAAAAAATACTATCCACACGTGTATAAATAATTTCAAATTTAACGGACAAAATTTTATGAACGCTGTCAGCAGCTTTGTCAACAGCGGAAGTGGCATATGCAAGGTGCGAGTGTGTTGGTGACCCGGAATTTTTGAAGTTTCGTGACATTTGTCAATGCGATTTTCTTTGTAAGAATACTAGCGCACCAAACGTGAACACTCCATAAAAATATAGCTTGTAGACTACCCGAATAGCACACTTGGGTTTTAATATGGTACATACAACTCTAATATAACTATCAAGTCATTTCCTAGGTATTGCAGTAACATTGTCACATCCCACATTGTAACCAAATTAGCCGCATTTCCCCTTATATTTTGCAACAACTTTGTAGTATTTGTGTTTTACTGAGGTTATTTTTTGTTAAATGATAGTTCTTATTACGTTGTTTCAACGAAAACATGTTGCTTATGCAAATCAGTTTAAATAACATGTTGGATATAAAATAAGTACGAGAAATGTTTCTGTAAACATTCCAGAAGTTTTAAATAAGTTATTATTGGAATGCTTTTTGAGTCTACATGTATAGACAAACAAATTATGAAGTATAAAAGGAAAGGTAAATATATTTGATCTGAAAGGTACTAGTATCTAAAACAGTTCAAGTTTGCTGCGATTTCAGACCAAAATCCTTAAACGAATACTACTTTTGTCATGAACATTAATGTTTTGGGTCCGGAAAATTCACGCCCCTCCAAAAAAGGGTTAAATAGAAGAAAAGTTTGAAAATCAGAAAATATTAAAATGTGTATTTAAGCTTCGAAATCCCAAAAGACTTGTAGAAACAAATTTTAATATACCATATTCATCAGTTTCTATACAAATGAATTGTAGAAGCTATGTAATATATTGGAAAAATTTAAATGTATTTTTCACATCTTAAGACCTGTGGTTAAACAGGTATATAAAATGGTGAACAATATGGCGGTTGTTACATGAAACATCATTAAAACATGAACCATAATATTATAACTAAAATTAGAAGTATCCAAAATGAGGATTTACTAAACGTATCTGTAACTTATTACCAACCTTTTTAGAACTCTAACTTACGAACTCTTATAAAACTATTTTCAAACATCCCCCCCTTTTTGTGAACAAGTTTAAAACTTAGAAAAACGTATTTACAACATTTCGAATGACAATGTTACAAATAGTCCCGCGTGAACATGAATACAACTGATATAGAACGGATTTTGTTATAGATTACTTAAATATAACAGCAATACAATCGAAGTTTTGTTGCAAATCACAATCTGTGCTATTCGGGTAAGTAACGGGAAATCGGCCGGAGTTGGTGGTCTCAGTATTGTCTCTGCTATAAACTACTTACTGAGAAATATATGCTCAGATCTAAATGTTAAGTATCAGTCTTATCTCAAATGGGACCAAGTGCAAGAATATTAAAATGTGTTTTTAGTTATATTTTGAAACGCTAAAGTCTGAAATTTAAATACGACCTTATCTAAAATAGTTTTTAAAATTTTGTTATTATACTGCGAACCCATATTATTCTAGTAAAGAATGCAAAAAAAGATATATTTTATATTAAGCCTCAAGTTTTCGCTTGTATTTATTCAAGTCAATTCTGCTCACACTACCTTCCAAATATGGTTAATGTTCAAATCAAACCAACATTTTTCTTGATTGTTTATAATCGGTGACCAATCGAATTCGACACACTTTCGAAAAAAATCGAATCTCAAAATAAGCGTGAGTTACAAGGGGCGACAGAAATAAAAATTAACAGGATCATAACGAACGAACTCTGGGCGCAATGGCTAAGTGGTGAGTGTGCTGAAATACTTTAGTTAGTATTAGACGACATGTTGAAGGAACGTCTGGCGTATGATGCCTTATTACACGATATGTTGAATTTGCCCCATAGCAGCAAATTGTTTGTTGACAGCATATGCTAACAAACAGTTCGCTATCATATTTTGTCAGCACAATGAAGCCCTATTATACAATATGTTGAATTCGGTATGCTAAAAAATTTGAAGAACCGTATGATTATATACTGGGAAATTTACAGATCGCGATTTTAGCATACGTGTTGTATTTATAGATTTTCTGCGATTCTGGTGAAATGTACGTGTAGTGTAAACACTAGTGTGTAGTGCTGTAGTTTTTAATAATAAATATTAATGTTATTTATATTCTACGTTAATCCGAACCCCTTTTAATCCGAATATCGCGCTAATCCGAACCAATGTTTTTTCTCATTATGTACTCTACAATCCGAATCTACCCCAATTTCTGTACGCTGTGATTCGAATTTCGAAAAAAAAAAAAATACAAGCGCATTAACTTTCACAGTAATTCCAGTTTTTAATTTTATTTTGGCGAGACTTCTGGCGACTATAATCAGATATGAGCCTATGCGTCAGCATATATATCATACGAGTCAGCATACGTCGAAAATTGGTCCGAATATTAGCATACGGTCCCGAGAGGGGTATTACACGATATGTTAAGGTCGACAACACACATATGCTGACTAGCCAACAAATTTGCCAACGAACACATTTAAGCATACATAATGATGACAGACATTTCGCTATTACACGATATGTTGTGATTGGGACACATTTTTCAACATACGTATGCTGATTCAACATATCGTCTAATACTAGCTTTAGTTATGGGCCTCAGCACAAATTACATATTTTCCTCTGCGTAAACATTCGAGTGGATAGCTGTCATAAAAAAGGCTTCTCAATTAGACGCTCGGACTCGGTATAAAATTGTAGGTCCCTTCGTTCCAAAAATGAAAAATTCGTACAAAACGAATCGTTGTGAGAACTGAGAAGCTAGGCCTACGGTCCCTACGAACCTATTGGGCCAATTATATATCTATTTATGGCGAACGAGTTGTTAGCCACTACTGCGAAGAAGAAACCTCAAATTTCAGACAGTCTTTAACCCTTTCCAGGAACTCTATCTTTCAATGGATGTCAGAGGAAGACATCTAAAACATTAGTGCAAATGGTCCGCAGTGCAAATGGTCCTCATGTGGACTATATTCGATTTCTAAGTGCAACCACCTGACCTGTCATATTTTCAAAATAACAAAAAGAAACTCAACACTTGCTACTTACCAATGTCTATAAAGAATATAACATCTACAATTGAATCGACTACTAACAATGAAACGTCTTCTGAGGTCTTATTTTTAAAGGCTACATTATATGGCACCTGCAAAGAAACACACCGAAACGGCATCCATCTCTTGTTTATAACAATGCAATTTATTTTATTTCCAAATGAACGACAAACAGCAACAGAAGGTAAAGAAAAAACAAAACTTTTTCTATTTCGAAACACACCTGCAGATGACAGATGAATGGCATCGCTATAAATTGTTAAAAAAAAAAAAACAACTGACACAAAGTGGATCCTGTTGCTGTTGCTGTTTGTCATGTAGTTTACTTACCATAATAGCGGTATAAAATGTTAAACATAATATCACCCAATCCCAAATTGCTTTAAATGCACAATAATGTAACAGAATGTGCGGTGGTGTTTTAGGAGCTTCCTGCCTGTACTGTGGCATAATATCAGCGCTAAGTGACATCATCTTCGGTGTTGGTTTCACAGGCACATACACATACATCGTTCGATGGGTGGCAATGGTTGGTAATCGTTATGGCACAGGCAATGAAAGTACAAAATCATTTTAGTGCTAAATAAATAATTTCAAGGGGGAAATTTGAATGTGATTTGAAATAAATACGTATACGGTATACGCCATCAGGAAATGGTAACTGTGCTTAATTGTTGACGTGTGGTTTTGTTAGGAAATTAAGAAAGGCAAAGTTTATCAGTGGATAGAGTTAGGGGAGCGTGATATACTGTTAGCAACATGTTTTATTCATATCGAAGACTTTTCAATATTTACTGCGCCGTACTAATAACAAATTTAAGGCTCGACTTTTAATTTAAGGGAAGTTCACAATTGCGAAATTTGTATGGAAAATTGACTACTCAAAGTTACAATCGAAACTGAAAATGTTTATTGCCAAGGCCCATTGTCGTACCAAGGACGGCGGTACTTCCAAACCGATGGAGTAAATGAAAGATGGACACAACTTTCCCCAAAAATGAAGCCAAATTTGAAGACCGCTTGCTGGGTTTTCCTAGTTTAAATAAAATTGTAAGAAAATTGTAAGAAGGTCCGTTTCGTCCATATAATGATATTGTCCACAAAAGGATAACCTTGATGTGGACATAATTTCATACTGTATATATCTGATATAGCTACGTTGCACTGTGGTCCAAAAAGGCAAATCTCGGGGCAAAAATACTAAATACGATGTTTTATTTCTATTGTTTTGACAGCAAACAAAATCATTTTCTGCTATCTGGTTTGACTTGTAGAGCTTTCCAAAGTTGGTCAATTTTGTTCTAGAGTAAAAAACGAATTTCTTTATCTTCTTTTTTGCAATTATGGCATATAAAACAAAAAATCTTAATTTTCCTGAATGTAGTCTATTTGTTTTATATACAGGTAAATTAAAATTTTAATAAAAAAATATTACCTAATATTTTTAATAAATAAAACTAATAAATTCCTTTTTTTTTTGGTTTCAGTAGAGCTACAAAAAAATTCTCGCGAGTTCCCGCGGAATATCGACAACGATAGTTGACCCTAACTATTTTTTAAAACAAATATGCAAAATTGTAGCTGCAACTATTTGTAATGTTCGGAGAATTTGTAATTTGCTTAAAAAAAAGTCCTGATCCCAGTGCTGACATTTTGGCCTAAAACGCAAATTTCCTTATGGAATTTTTTTGTAATTTAAAACAGCTGAGAGCGTGAAATTTTCATTTTATTTCAATTAAAAATAGTTTTGTTATTATTTTGATCGTTAAAAAATCACTTCCATGCCCCTTTTTCTATAAATGCCAATTGGTTTTTGTAGTCCGCATACTTTAAAGACTCTTTTTGAATAAATTCCTCCTAAGCCAAAAGCGTTTTTGAGGTATGCTGTAACTGAGTTTCTGCCAATAACAGTGGAAGTCGTTTATAACGACCTTGCTTATAACGACCAATCGCTTATAACGTCCACTTTCCTTTCAATTTTCGGAAAAATATCAATCATTGTCGTCGGTTATAACGACGGAATGAGAGGAAATGAAAAAAAAACCTGCACGTGTATCTGAATATTTCTTGTTTATTCTTGTAATCGGTCTACATTGTGCAGCTGTGTCCCTACATTATGTTTCTGTTGAATACTATACACAGGAGGTAAATTTTACGCAAGAAGAAGATGAAGACTGTGAAGCAGATGATGAAGAGCTCGAAGAAAACTTCACATCACAGCTCCTACAATAAAGCAATAAAAGCTATTCAATTGTTGCGGACTTTTGTCGCTTTTAATGAGTTTTGTGAGTATTCAATGAAAAGCCTTTCTTCTTTGAAGCGGATTTTAACTCTACGTATTTAAATTGTCTCTATAAAAAACAAACAAAAACAAAGTTGTTTTTTTTCCGAAACTCTAAAATAAAATAAAAACTAATGTGAATTAATTTAATTTAAAAATAAAATGAATTCCTTCCGTTCGTAAATGTTTATTTTTAATTTTTCCTGAATATTTGTGGAAGGCAGTCGGATATAGCGACCGCCGGTTATAACGACCTTATTTCCTCGGTCCATTCACCGTCGTTATAACCGACTTCTACTGTACTTAAGTTATTGTAAATCAATATTGTTCTTATTTTTAAAGTATACCTTAACATGGATTAACTTGCCAAAAGAAAGGGATTAATTGATTTATTGCCTAAACATTAAAAAAAGTTGAAAGAAATATTTAATTGTGGATTGTTATTTTATAATCTAATAAAACAGGTAGAAATATTAATTTTCATCTGTTAACCACATTGGGAAGCTTAAATTTTGAATGTAAAACAATCCTTGCGCTCGTACATATGCAGGTACATATATAAACCATGACAATGGATAGATGGTGTTAGTTTTCAAAAGGCTTGACTGAAGAGCGTGCAAATTAAATATCAATTTCAGAACACTATCAATGTTTCGAATTCTCAAGAATTTGTAACTTTGACCAAAAACAAAAACGAAGATATGAGTGACAACGATGAAGCAAAAAAAAAAAAAACTGCGAATATTATACTCTCGTTTAAAAAAAACATGGATTGATTGTTTTAGACTAAAAACAAGATTCTTTCAAAACATGAAGAATTTTTGAACGCAAAATTTACAATTTAAAATGTGATGAAATTTGTTTTATAAATATGTACATAAATATATATATTGTATTTTATTTTATTTCTTTGTTTTGTCCGTTTACTTTTTTCCTACACTTGTTCATATAAAATATATCACTCCAACAGTTTATAGGATATACTTATGCGCCACAAAATGAAAAAATACTGTTTAAGTACTTGCTAAAAACATTAAAAATTGGTTCCTTAATTTTATGCATCAACTATTGTAAAAAATTATTTAGGATCACCCTGTGAACAATTAAAAAGCCGTAGACCATTTTTTACAAGATTAGTAAAATATTACCCGTTTTTTTAAGTTTTTCTTTAATTCCTTTCTCTGTTAATTCCTTTTTCAAAGAAAATCTTATTTCAGCCTTAGATTTGGAAACACCCCTGGAAGCAATTTTCTTAAAAATCACTATATTTATAGGCTTGAATTTCCTTTAAGAATAAAAATTGTATTGATTTTTGCAACCAAAAAAGTCATTTGGGGCCACAGTGCGTTGGTGCGAGGTGTCAATTTAAGACGCCGATATGACCTTGGTTCCTCCCTTATGGTCGTTTATTAGACCTAACGATTTGTTACTTATTACTTTAGCTCCGAGCTGGGTAGTTCCATTAATGACTCCTATACATCTCTCTGTGAACTTTTACATTTTGGTATCATTTTCTGAAAACTGTAGCCTGTGTAATTAAGAGTTAATGGAACTTTCTACTAGTGAAAGAATTTTAGTATAGTTTCGATAGTTATCCCGTACAAACAAGTTATACTTAATAAGTAGTTAATTCGTCAGCACTTTCGAGGGTTGCTTGAGCGTTTCATTGGATATCGATTGGATTTTTATCAAGTCCAAAAGATGTGTACACCACAGCAGGCGGCAACCTGTCTTTCCCAACTTAAACAAATAAATTCGACCCTTCCTAACGGCTATTGCCTGTCGTCAGTTCTATTCCACATTTAAGCATTCAAGTCCACGGCTCCCCTTCGCATGTTAAAGAAATCCCCTACGAAACAATCTGACAAAAGAAAATTACACTCTGCTGTAATACCACGCTGCAACCGTGCAACCTTCCCCCTAGAAACTTAAACCCGCATGAAAGACAAAATCCCATGGTACAAACTTTCCGCTTACGCAATGCACTTTCGTCATACGAAACCCGTGTGGGATATGGTGCATACCAAAAACTCTAGTGAGTTGAATTTAAATATTCTGCCTCCCCCCAACAAAAGTTTTTCGTCCAACAAAACACTATTTGTTGTTCGTCGGTTGAAAGCGAAACTTTAAACTCAAAACCGCTGAATCACTCTTACCACGATGTGTGCTTAAACAATTTCACGATTTATTCCGTCTGATTCTAAACTTTGACTTGTGGGAAAAAAAACTTTCAAGGAAATCAAGCATTTTCGGACTCACTGTGGCGTATACGTAACATTTTCTCTGTAATCTCTACTTACATGTGCTAAATTCGATTGTTTCGTTGGATCCTTCAGCGTCGGCAGATGGGCGCTGAATTGTCGACTCCGAGTCACCGATCTCGCCAGTTTGGCGAACTTCGACAGACCTAAAACTTTAGAGTAAATATCAAAAGGTTCTTAAATTAAACAAACATTGACACAAGACAGGACACGACATTGTAAGGTTTTTTGCTTTAGAGTGAGATATTTTTTAAATAAAAGTTCTCCTTGCTATTTAAACTGTCTGGTTATTTATATGTCTTGTGCGATACACAAGCACAACGCATACATCACACTCATGCAACATGACGGCGAATATTTTTAAAACACAATGCAACACAATTGTGAACAATCAAATGCAAACAAATGGTAAAATTGAAGGAATCAACAACAAAAAAGGACGAAAAAGCAATACGTACATATATGCATTTGATTTCATTTCGGTGTTTGCTGGAGATTACCTACCTCCCTTTGTGTCCTCGCTGTCGATTGGCTGCTTCAGGGCTGTTATATCGCGAAACGTCAGCAAAAAGAGCACCACCAGGTCCCGTTCGTTTCGGATCGGTGCCACTTGTAATAACAGCCATAGTGGAGTTTCTGCAACAACAAAAAAAAGTGAACGAACAAATACAATAGTAAAATAATGGCGGATAACAATGAAAAGATAATAAAAGTTTTTTCTAGGATGTGGAACGCGTCCGGGACACGGGACATATTTTATTTAAACTTTGTTGATGGGGTTTTTCTATTTTTTTGTTTTCGCAAAGTTTCTGACCAGTTGAGCCGGATATTCCTCGTGAAGGGAAATGCAATTTTTTTTAGCGCTATAAACTGTTGATTCAATTATGTAGATCGTGTGTTATGTGGGGTGAACTGGTATTTAACGAGGGTGGTGTGTGCGAGTTCGCGATGCCCCTCAAATAATAAAATAACATTCGCAATTGGATAAAGTATGGAAATGATGGTGATGGCGGAAATGTGATTTCAAAGTTGGGTGTGCGGAGAGTTTTGGTCGGGTACTAGGGTGGGTTATTTGGATGATCATTTCGATCTGTTCTATCCTCGTGGACTCTTCCCGAGTTAGCTATTGTCCAGCACGTCTTTATAAAGGGCGAATATTTTTCTCCCACTGTCTATACAGACTTATTATGCTTCGGTACACACTTCCAGTCATGGAAACGCTAATGAATCGCCACCTTACGAAACATTTAAAATCACGGACCCTACTAAGTGACCGACTGTAAGCTTTTAGTAGTAACAGATCCACTGGGGATTTGATAGCTCATTTCGCCGAAAAGTGGAACATATCTCTTAATCTCTTCGTGGAAACAAAGACTGTTGCACTTGATATTTCAAAAGTATTTTACAGAGTTTGGTATGAAGCTTTGTTGTCGAAAATGCGGGTTTAAAGGATCTCCCTAGCTAGGTCGGACCTGTCGCGCCAACTATTTTTAACTTTCTCCATTACGTAGTAAGAGAAAGATATTGTATTCGTATAAAATTTCGAACTCCAGTGGTAATCAATTCTGACATTACGATGATAGGCGAACTCAAAAAAGTGGGTCGCAAAATTCTGTCCGTCTGTCTGTCTCTCTGTCCTGCCTGTATGTCCCGAGGCCTACAGCCTAAACGGCTGAACGATTTCGTTCAAACTTCGGATTTAAAGTTTGGGGGCTTACACTTCGGGGCCGTTTTTTGCTTTTGTTCGAAAACGGCTCTAACGATTTCAACAAAAATTGCTATTTAAGCTTAAGTAGGTGAGGTAAACATAACTGCATACTCATTTTTCCGCTAAAAAATCGAGTAACGGTACTTTTTAAATTTGGACATATCTCGAAAATGGTCCATACGATTGTAACAAAAATTAATTTCTAAGGTAAGATGGTCATTTCTAACTTAATGGAAAACTCAGTTTTTCTCTGTATTATTGTAAAATGGATTTTTGAAAAATGAAATACTTTAGTTTACCTAAAAACGGCAATAACGATTTTGACCAAAATGCAAACTTAGAGTAAAATTGATGTTTTCAAAATTATTGCGTCCTTAATTTTCAATTCGAGTCACTGGAAACGCTCACTTTAAAAACTGCTCATATCTCGAAAACCCTATTTTCGATTTCGACAAAAACCCTACAAACCAAGTAATGCTTACATCCCGAAAAAAAGATTTGCTTAAATGACTTTGAATTTCAGTCAGACTAAACGAGAAAGTTTCGTGCGACCCAGTCGTGCACTTTATTTTTTTTTATTCCCCGAAGGACGGTCTTGTCTTTAACACTCTTTTCCATTTTTTACTTGCTTCGCCGAAATACTTTTTGTCCTTCGTACGTGTCTTCATGACAACTGTCGCTGGAAACAAACTGTGGAGTAACTACGCTCCAAATGCGCAAATGGCTTAAGAAACTATAAAGTATTGTCATTTGATATTAGCCGTGTTTTTTTGAGCTTCGATCTCAGCAAAGCAAAGTAAAGTAGGATTTTTATAACGCAACTCAGTTGTAGTTGTTGTAATCGCGTGCTGAAAATCCTAGTTTACTTTGCTTTGCTGAGATCGAAGCTCAAAAAAACACGACTATTGTAAGTACTCGTATAAGGTGCGACAAAATAAATTCCTTTTTTTCCAAAAGGGATTTTAGGAATCAACATTTCTTTTTATAATGTAGTATCTATCCAAAGTTATGTTCTTGAGAATAATAAAAGGCCCACCCACTGCCCAAAAGCCTACTTCTGGCACTTTTTATGACACTTACCAGCATGGCAGCGGGTATGTTGGCAATTCCTGCCCAGATATTCTCCTTCAGGTCTTGTAGGGTCCTTGGATGGTTGACGTAAACGCGGGATTTAAAAATATCGGAAGAGGTAGCGGGCTGGCCACTTTAAATCGCCGCTTTTTGAGATGAGGCTCTACTGGAAATTTTTCTTCAAAATCGCCATCGAAACCCCTGTTTCGTAATGCTGGAACCAAATGTCCCTTAAGTCCAACTCAACATGCTTGAGCACAAAAACCCGTCGGGATTGCAATATTGCAGCTTTCACTTCCTTAATGTTTTTAGGTGATCTGATTCGCCAAAGAAACTCCAATTCTTCATCATACACTCACAGTTTGGCCGAACGTAGTGGATTTCCGGTCCGAGTCAGGGCGAAAGGCTGATTTCGGAGGGTGACCTGAGTTGCCAAAGAACATTCATTCGAGAAGTAGGCCTCGACGGCAAAACGAATGCTTCTCACAGTTCCAACGCATGATTGTGACTGACTTGGAAGGAAACAACACTTTAGAGCCCTACAGCCAGTGCTACCATATTTTTGGAAGTGAGTTATTTTACAATTGGCTAATTTTTATCATACGAGACCTCAAATTATCATATAGAATTTATGAAAGCTTTGTGAGGTGTTCATAACTAGAAAAAAAAGAATACCTCGTTTCATTGCAGTTAACTTGGGCATACGGATGCTTGACTTAATTTTTGAGCACCTTGTATCTTTGATTTAGTCTCTAAAGTTTCTAAAAAAAAAAACTCGTAACTGCCTCCTAAATCGTATGTTATACTTAGCTCAGTAAGAAGTAACTCATTAATTAAATATTTTTACATAAGTATCACTCATACAAAACCTGACATTTGATTGCAATTTGCAATAATCAGGATCACATCGCATTAGAAGAATATGGCGAGAATATGAACGCGTTTTGTTATTAAGTTAAGTTTTTCTCTCCGTTTTAAAATACGATTTGAATTGCAGATTTATGTTTCTTCCGATGGTCCACACAATTTTGACAACTAAATAATTTCTTCGAATATTTCCACTTACTCTAAAATCGGCAATGGACCAAAACCAAAGAATTAAATGCCAGCTCTTAAATAGATCCCATTTATAGGCACACGTAAAACAAAATCATAAAATGTTTTTGTGCTTTTTTGGACCACTTAAACTTAACAGTTTTCCCTAAAACTTGGCTCTTAATCTAACTTATATATATTATAACCAATTAAACGAAACAAACGCAAAATTGTCGAAAAAATTAGTTCAACAATTTGTCTGTATTCTTCACGAAAGCTTTGACACAGTTACTTTCGGAAACTCAATTTACTCAATGTTACTAGAAACGACTATGCGAGTGTCCGCAGCTTTAACTAGGCATTCGAATACAATGGGTCTCATAAATTAAAACTAGCATTTGCTTTGAGTAAGAGGTTCCTTGTAGGAAAGTAAAAAACTTAGCAATTGCTACTGTACTATATGTTAAGTGGCTACGCTTTTCGAACATATTAAAACGTTGGAGGTTACTCAAAGCTGTTTTCATTAATACGAAACCTAACAACCTTTTTACAAGCAATTGCTACGTTTTACTCATATCATCTAATGTATGATAATGGCCGATAATGTTTTTACATTGGTCGAATTTTAAAATTATTGTTTATTCGTTCGCATTTATGAACTTCGAGTATATATAATATATATACAATTCGAATTAACATGAAACGATGACGTTAAAAACAACTTCTGACCGCGAAAAAGGAAAACTCCATTGAAAGTGACTCCATTTATTTGCATAAGGGTAGAAGAGAGGTAGAAAGATAGAAAGGAACAAAATTAAAACATTTCGCAAGGAAATCGCTCAGTGGCAAATTGACCACTTAGTGTGATCGAAATTTTTTTTCCTGTAATGCATAATCGAACAATTATCATTCATTTTGCGTATGATAATGACTTTCTACCATACATCATACAAGACTTGAAATTATCATACATGTAGCATAATTATCATACGGTTGGCAGCAGTGCCTACAGCTTAAGTGGCGCACATTTTCAAAGGAAGTTGCCGCATCCAAGCCTCAAATGTGAGCACAGCTCTGATAACTGACCCGTTGCGCCCAAAACCATATTGCACCTACGGTGCCTGTCTATGATCTTGCGTTAAAATAAATAAAATACACGAGTATCGAGGGCACTACAATTTCGATCAAAATTCGCAGCAATGTAACGTGATTCTTAATGTTCCATCAAGTAATAAACAACCAGCGCTCGACTGTAATCGTCACCGTCAACTGGATTCCGCCAAAAATGTAGCCAATAACTTTAGTAAGAATGTAAAATGCGATGCAAAGGTCTGTCTTTGACATTTAAAATCCTGTCCTACCTGTCCTGATTTTCTACAAGGTGGCGCAAAAGTAATCCTCCTATCAGAAAATGCTATAAATTTTGCGATTGGCCCCTAATGTCAGTTCTGTTTTTTTGAAGTCGCGGGTTTATGTCAACAAGCCTCAGACTCTTGCAGTTCTTAAAGACAATATCCGTCAAGAATGTGAGGACCTATCGCCGAAAGTTTTGGCCAAAGTGATGGAAAATGCCATAAAAAGGGCTCAAATGACAATCAACTGTGGCGGCGGCCATTTACATGACATCATATTCTCGACTTGATGTAAAAAAAATTAAAAGACCAAATAAAAATAATCCACAAGAAGAATCAAAGTTTTTCATTTTTTTTTTTTAAATTACAGCCAAAAAACATCGAAAGGTTATTTTTGCGCCACCTTGTATATACCCGCGCTATGTATGTACCATAGACAAACCATACTGTGACCCCCAACTCACAATCCTCTTGCCGCTGGCCCCCTCAATTTTTTTTCAAATTCGCCATTTTGTTTTACTATCGGTGTTATGTCAAAAAAGAATCAGTGTGACATGCAAAAACACACAAAAACTACAAAAATAAATGCTGCCAACCGCAGCAACCGTGGGGAAATGTGACAGAATTCGGGAATTCAACATTTTTACATAACTGAATGCCATTGGTTAGTTATTATTAATTGCTAAAAGGCGAATAATTTGATTTGTTTGGTTAGTAAAACTATCTAAAGTTGATGTTCTATATACTAGAAACATATTAGGACAAACATGGTAGTATATTTTCCGCTTTTGGATATCATTAACTTCGATTTTGTGTGTAAATTTTTCTTAAATAATGAAGAAAATTTGCTCAAAATGTTTTCATTTTCCCTCAACCAATCTACATTGTTAATTTTTCATAAACATTTTAAGCAAATGTGCACTTATTCCCAAAAAAAAATATTATCCACACGTAACGAACAATTTCAAATTTAACGGATAAAACTCTATGAACTCTGCCAGCAACTTTGCCCACAGCGGAAGTGTCTCATATCTGCTGGGAGTGTGTTGGTGAGCCGGAATTTTTGAAGTTTCGTGACATTTCTCAATACGATTTTCTATGTAACAATACTAGCGCACCAGATGTGTACACTCCATAAAAAATATAGCTTGTAGGCTAAGTAACGGGAAATCGGCCGGAGTTGGTGGTCTCAGTATTGTCTCTGGTATGTACTATAAGAGTAGTCATAACATCTTTAGTGTATCTTCTAATATATAAAAGTCTCGTGTCACAGTTTTATACTCCTCCGAAACGGCTGGACCGATTTTGATGAAAGGTTCATCTTTATCCTCAAATTTACCGGAATCGAAGAAAAACTGTAAAATGTGGAGTATTTTCTCTTTGCAAGGGTTCATACGTTTGATACGTGCGCAAACGAAATGAAATCAATCAAATGCAAAACTGTCAAAGAAGCTTTTTAAGTCTTTACAACGACATCTGTTGTAACTCAATAAAACAAAAACTAATCCAGATGAAGAGTACTAAAGCCGTCTATTGAGAAAATAATGGATTGCTTTTTACTACACCTATTATATTAGATTTGCACTGCCAAATTAAGAAGCTTTCTTGGACACTTATCCTAATAGATCTTTGCCAGATGTTTACAAGAGGTGGGGCCATGAGAAAAATCGAAGATATGCAGATGTTTTTTGGGGACTGGACCTAGAAACCCTCGTTTTTAAAGTACCAAATGATCCACTCCACCCACAAACACTAAGTGATGCAACATTTGGACTCCCCACTTACATAACAACCCTTCGAAAAAAACCTGCCTTTACTAACTAATCACCTAGCTCCATTGTCACGAATCCAATCTAATTATTTCCAGTCATGGCTACAATAGACCTTGTTACACCCCCAACAAAATTCGGATACAATACCAAACTCGTCGAATGGAATAAACAACGAGCACTCGTACCCCTTCCCATCGACTTTGACAAGCCGACCTTCAAGTAAACACCCGAACAACTCTTGCATAAACTTCCCAACCCCCAACCTGTCTTATTGCCACCATCAATTTCAGTTCCAATGACAATTCTGTTTTTGAAAAAACATTGAACCAAATGAAACAAAATGTTCGGTGCCTCCTCAGAGACCTTCGTAGATGGAAAGTTTGGCTCCCCACCTCAAGGCTCTTTCGTTCAATAATAGCACTCATCACTGGCAGTGGCAACAGGAATACCGGCTGTTGCACAAATAATGTTGAACCGTTGTTGATGCACACCGACACTGACGATGAGTGAAGATGGCCGTATCCTTTGGGACAAGGGAATCTCCTCTACCCGGTGTATGATTTGATGATGGAAGTTGAATTTATGAATCGCAAACGAAAACATCACCCCCCAACCTTTTTTATGTACCCCCTCACGACTGTAACACCCAAATCCACTCTGTCTGTATATGTGCATGCTAACACAATAGGTTTGACGACCGCAAAATTGGCTGTTACCTACTTTTGGGAGTTGTATGCCTCGCGGGGAACTTGCGTTCTGGCCATAATGGAACCACAAAACACTCATTTGTTTCTGTTCCACCTACCGAATTCTATATTGCCCCATTTTAGCATGAGTGCAACACACGTTGCAACGATGATGTTGACTGTTGGCCAACTGCCAAAAACAATAGTAGTGTAACTGAGAGCATACACCAACTGGGGAGGCTTTCAATCCACTTTGCCGTGCTCGTCCTCGTACGTGTTTGCTATTGCTCCCCATTGGCATATTGAAACTCTGCCACTGCCACACTGTGTGTGTGTACACCTATCATCGGTAACCGGCTTTGAGCGTTTGATGTATTCGTGGCATATTGAATGTGACAGGGCAAGGTGGGTGACGAGTCACGGCATCATCCCTTTTGCGGGGGGATTTCGAAATGTTTGGCAGTTTTTATCGGTTTTCTGTTCTCGGTTCATTAGTCTTTCTGAATAGCCAGCGATGTTGTCCATCATTCGGTTAAATTCGTAGTGTATGGGACAAGTATGAGTTGAGTGCGGGTGTCAAATTGAATGTTTTCGTTTTTATGACAACGAGCGCTATCCTTGAACTTTGCGAATCAATACGGACGTCGAGTAGCTGAAAGGAAAGAGCAAATGAGTTGGACAAGATGTGTGTTTTTGAGATATCTGGACGGATGGACGTTTTCAAGAATGATATGCGATATCATTCATTGAGTGACGGGAGTAGAAACACTCTTAGATCGGTGATCAGACTTCTAAGGAGCATTTGTGAGATCAGCAAGCCTTCTGTGGAAATATAATTCAGTACCTCAGTATAAAGACACAAACTTCAGCAACCGGTAGTACAAAAGTTGACTTGGACACCCCCAGTCAGACCGGGCATGGCAAAATTAGAAATTACAGGGTCGTCTTCCATAGACGCTTTCGATTAAATTTGGCAATCAGGGCTTGCAGCTTTCACAGACATTCTAAACAGGTAGACTGGGTTTTACTATTCGGTACAGGAAATACCCTGAGCAATGCATGTTCAACCCTCTGGTGAAAGGAAAATTGTCCTTAATATTTCGGAGGTATTTTTGACAAAGTCTGCGATCAAGCGCCTTTCGTCAAAAGTGCATGCTTGTGAGATCGATGTGACTCGTCTTTAAGGGATCAGCAACTATCTTTCGAGCCGTTCAATTCAAGTTGGACGGTATGTTGGACGGTTTTAAGTTTGAAATTCCTTATTTAAATGATATTGTTACCAATGGTAAGTGCTTTGCACTTCTCATCCAATACTCTCTTTCGGTGACGATAGCAAACTCCGTTTTTAACTTTGTCGATTACGTAGTAAGAGAAATATGTATACCTATCTATTGTATTCGTAAAAAATTTCGAACTCGAGATGTAATTCAATTCTGACATTACTCAAAAAACTGGGTCGCAAAATGCTGCCATGTCCCGAGGCCTACAGCCTAAACGTTCAAACTTCGGATTTGGAGTTTGGGGGCTTACAGTTCGGAGCCGTTTTTTTTTTTCACGGTAACCTCAATATGGTGCCGTGACATAAGGCCATGTGACATAAGACCATATCTCAAAATATGGCCTTATGACGCTTTCACAAAGTGTCGTAAAGCCATATTTCGAGGTATGGCTTCATGTCGCTTTCGAAAAGCGACATAAGACCATATTAATTTGAGACATAAGACCATATGTTTTTTTTTTTTATTTTTTCAATAACAAAAACATTTTTCACATAACAACCATGTAAGTTACCACTATTTTTTTGTGTTGTCTAATGTAATGTAATGTGTAATGTCTAATTTGAGAATCTAAGCTTCAGTTTTTGAGCATTAGATAAAGTAATAGTGAGAAAATTCGCGCGAATTTTTTCACTATTACTTTATCTAATGCTCAAAAACTGAAGCTTAGATTCTCAAATTAGACATTACACATTACATTACATTAGACAACACAAAAAAATAGTGGTAACTTACATGGTTGTTATGTGAAAAATGTACATTTATTTATAGAAAAATAAATATTTACAGTTCTTATAATAATTTTGAGCTTTTAAATCTTTGAATCCTTAATAATTTTGAGCTTTTAAAGATGACATTTTATCAGGTAAGGGTTAAAAATCCATTTGAAAGTGACATAAAGCCATAATGGTCTTATGTCGCTTTTCGAAAGCGACATGAAGCCATACCTCGAAATATGGCTTTAGGACACTTTGTGAAAGCGTCGTAAGGCCATATTTTGAGATATGGTCTTATGTCACATGGCCTTATGTCACGGCACCCCTCAATATTAATGGTACTTCCCATATAACATTTTCATACCAGTTTGATCTGTTCGAAAACGGTTTCGACGATTTCAACCAAAATTGATACTTAAGCTTACTGAGGTTAACATGACTGCATACTCAGTTGTCCGCTAATAAATCGAATAACGGTACTTTTGAAATGTGGACATATCTCGAAAACGGTCAATACGATCGTAATAAAAATTGATTTCTAAGGTAATATGGTCATTTCTTACTTAATGGCAAACTCAGTTTTTCTCTGTATTATCGTAAAAGGTTTTTTTGAAAAAAGTAATTTTTTTAAAAATGTTGTTTCTTTAGTTTACCTGAAAACGGCAATAAAGATTTTGACCAAAATGCAAACTTAGAGTAACATATATGTTTTAAAAATTGTTGCGTCCTTAATTTTCGATTCGAATCACCGAAGACGCTAATCTTAAAAACTGCTCATATCTCAAAAACCCCATTTTGGATTTCAATAAAACTTTTAAAAAAACAGGTAATGCTTACATCCCGAATAATAATCGAAATATGGTCCTGTATTTAGTTTTTCTCAAAAAAATCTAATAGTGACGTGTAATAAATATTTCTCAAAATGAGTACCCAAATCTCGATCTGTGTTCACATTTCAACGGTATATTTCGGAAATAATTACAATGGCCCACTTCCAATGAATGTATACAATAACAGCTACGCAAAACTTCTTTTTAGCTAAAATTACCAACTTCTGTTTTTTTTAATCATATTGAATATGCACACTAAAATTAAATCCAACAACTTGATCTTTACACAATCAGCAGCTCCCACTTCATTTCCACCAAAAATGTTGATGAATGAGGAAGTTACGTTCGACCACGTCGTGCACTTTATTTATATTCGTTCCCTGATTTACTTCTGACCTTGACAATATACTTAACTGGGATGCAACCAGCAGAGTTACTACCTTATATCCGCGAAACTCAAACCCTCAGCAATAATCCATGAATGGCACTAGCATCGAGGAAACTGCAAGACTTAAAAGACTGAAAATAACCGATAAGCTTCGTTCGAACGAAATGCTTAGGTTCATTAAATCGATGAAACAATTACTTTGAAAGCTCTGGTTTTGGATCAATTAAAGAGATTTAAGACTAAAGATCGACTACAACCCTCACATCTGATTGGATGCACCAAAACTTATACACAACACCTACTGGATATAGAATGAAAAATCTTGGGTTATGACTCATAGGTTATGGAAATGTATAGCGCAGTCAATGGACTCATCGAATGCGAGTCAGTTCACCCTTATATCTACCTTAAGACATTCAAGTGCTGCTCTCAAAGGAGGCTACCATTCGCAGCTACCTTATACAGAATGACAAAACATGCGACAAAAACAGTGAAAAGATTCTAAATGGCTTGTGTAAATTAACTTTCCAGGGTTTACCATCCTAAATGCCTCTTACAAAGAAGTCTATATAAAAAGTCGATACCAAAAGCAATTATGGTGGGACATTCAAAGATTTAAGCTTAAAAATTCTAGACAGTCAGGGGGTGTGTCACCAGTCGCGGTACAAAAACACCGGAAAAGCTATCCAAATGCTTACGGAATATCTAGATTAAGTCTAAAAACAGGTCATATTCCACTTGCTTGGAGAAACATAACGGTGGTATTTGGAGAGTTTAATCTGTGAGTCTTCCTAGATGTATAGAAAGCCTTCGTAGTGACCTAAAGAGTAGATTTATTTTTTCAAAACTTGCCTGAACGCCTCGAGGCAATTGCTAATAAACCTGATCGTTTTTCGGACCGAAAATTTACATTTAAAATAAAGTGCACGACTGGTTAAAAGAAAACGGAGCTTAGGAATCGCTGTAGAACAATCACCAAGTCAATAACTGCTCTGTTGACATTTGTGATAACAAACACAAGTAAAGCGAAGGAACGTAGTTGAATTTGGCGAAAAAATGAATTACTTCTCGCAGTAGAGAAGGATCTCGTCTAAGGCGGTGCACAAAAAAAAAAGAAGGGACCCCATTTAAGTTCAGAGGCTTGTTAATTAAGCGACTCAAGAAGAAGAACAAGAGTTCCAAAGGAGATGAGACAAGTCGGCTTATGAAGGGAGCGAAATAAATCTCAGAACATTCTGCGGGCACGTTCAGTTCTCCCATAATTTAAGAGAACACTGCGTATGCACGCTTACTTAGTAATCGAGTTACTTTTGTTAACATTGAAGTTTCCACTCACACATTTGTTGAGCAAACAAATTTCCCCGAATTAATTGAATTTAAATCGAGTGCACTTTCCAGCAATGGATGACGAAAGTCGTCCTTCCATTCAGATTTCCGACCTTGAACTCAAGGAAAGCAAATGCATTTCCAATCCCGCAGCACCAATTTTATCAGGCTAACTGCCAATTTATTGCTCCTCTCTGCGTATGCGACGCCTTCAATCCTCCTTATGGAGAAAAACCACCACCACCACCAAATCAAATCGCCATCATCATCATATTCAGTTAATTTCAAGGAACTATATGTTTGCGGCAAACTTTGACACATGCACTCGCTCTCCGACATCGCAAGATAAATGTTTATCCCACGCAACTTTTATTGGTTCGCAAAAACTTTCACCCACCACACTTCGTGTTCGGGATATCTTTTGAATGCTCGTCCTCCTCACCCGATACGAGTCTCTTGCTCTAGACGAAGTGTCTGGACGAAATTTTCTCTAGTGTATCCACTTAGTCTGCGAAGTCGTACTTCTTATCTCTCTCGCATACTTGTCTTCCAATTTTCTTGTTCGTCCTTCTAGCTATTACGTCACTCAAAAAATGAGTGCGCGTCATTTGAATATATAACACTTCTAATGCGACTTGATGTCTTTCGTGCAACGGAAAACGGAATTAATGAACACAGTGTTCCTTTCACTAAAAACAAATCCCCACTCGAGGATATGCGAATCCTCTCGTCTTGCATTGACAGAAAATGGCATTCATTGTATTTTTATTCATCGTCTTCTTTTTTCCGTTCGCACTTGAATGGATATCCTGAAATATGGCATTCGTGTAGGTGAATGCATCTGAAGGACCTTCCGGTAGATTCTCTCCACTTGTTCCAAACAAGTACGAAGTATCCTATCAAACAGAGATGGCAACAATAACATGTGACGCAACATAAGTCCACTTTGCAAGAACACGACTACAGTCGGTCGGTGAGAATGGGATAAGCGCAAGGACGATCTGAAATTACATTGCACTGGGAACAAAAAAAAAAAAGGAGAATAACATCATTAGGAAGAGGCATCTTTGAGTTATCCCCAGCAAGCGAGCACTTTAGCCGCAGATGTGCAGAGAAGGAGGTCAGTCTGGGGATTTCGGTATCAATTTGAAAGTGAAATCGCTCGCTGGCGAATCAGTTTATGAAACTACTGGGCTAATAAAACGTGTTCGAATAACTTAGAGGATATCATTAGACAAAGGTATGGGTTCAACATGAATTACTTATGAACGGGTGTGTGATGTCTATGAAGTACGAGTGTGTCCTTTGTCTTGGTACCTGGGGAAACCTGTCCGTATTTGGATAGAGCACATCCGCATTGTAAATCTGAAAGATAGTTATATTGGTTATACAGCAGAACAATTTTAACTGTGGCAACAACTACGTTTTAGCATACTTCAAACTACTGGTTGGCTATAATGTGGCCAACAAATCCAAAATACTGTACGCACTTACATTGATATTTTCAAGCTTCAACTAGGTAGGTACTGCGCCTAGGAAGTACTTTACTTGCAGGCCTAGATGTTGAAAGACAAAGGCTGGGCGAATGTGGATCAATTGCAATTTGTTAAGGATATACTGACTAGTAGTAGTAGTAGTAGTAGTATAGTGACTTTATTAACATTTAAAAAAAAAAATGTATAATCTTTTTACTCGTATTTACAAACAATGTTAACTAAGTCTTTTATGGTTTGGCTTATGGCCGTCTACCAGATTGACAATTTAGGTAATGACATGTACAATGTATTTGTGTTCAAAAATCGCCTTCCAAGATACGCGTTCTGTAGCGACTTGCAGTTGTGGCATAGTTGTATAAAACTTCCCACCCAAGGCTAACCGTTCAATATGTTAAAAGTATCTTATACGGAAATCTCTTAAAATGGGGCATCTTCCGATGAAATGGTATACATCCTCTCTCTCCTTAAGGTTGCACAAGTCACATAAAATTGGAAGATCAGGTCGATGCGGGATAAAATTTAGGTTTATTAATTCTCCTCTTAGCTTGAATATTGTGCTTATCATTTGCAGCGGATGAGAAATGGAGGGTACTAGAAGAGGCATCCCTATCGGATCATAGGTGGATTCGCTTTCAGATAGGCTTCCGCGGGTCGACCACGAATACTTATCGAAACCCCAGGAATGCCGACTGGAATAGGTACGAATCCATAATTAGGCATCAGCTAGGAAATGGGGTACCATGTCTTGACACTTCAATAGATTTAGACAAGGCAGTAGATAACTAAGGCAAAATTATGAGGGTGGCTTACGAACAAGTTTGCCTGCTCAGGAAACCAACCAAGAGGTCCCAGCCTCAGTGGTGGAACAAGGAGTTAGACTCCAAAAGAAGGCAGGTTAGACATTTCTACAATAGGGCCAAAGTTGTAGGAGACGACATCACATGGGATCTGTACATAGAAAGCAAGAAACAGTTTAAATACTTGATTAGGCAATCTAAGAGAAAATCTTGGAAGCTTTTCTGCGAAGCGATAGCAGATACTAGCGAGACTTCCAGACTCCGCAAAATACTGGCCAAGGACACGGCCGTCCCTAGCTTCATCAAGAAATCGGACGGTTCGTGGGCCGAAAGCAGCGAGGAGGTTCTGGAATCACTTGTGGAAGCCCACTTTCCAGGAAATAGCGCGCCAATGTCTCCGTTACCTAACGATCATAGCATTAGCGCAGGGATAGACGAAAGGGTGGATAACAACATCATCACTGGAAAGAAACTGCGTTGGGCCATTAAGTCCTTCGCCCCGTTCAAAGCACCTGGCCCTGATGGCATTCTGCCAGTTATGCTTCAAAGGATGCCAGGTACAGTCACAAATATTATCGGAAATATTTTTATACACTGCCTGAGATTAGGCTATGTACCTAGGGCATGGAGAGAAGTACGAGTGGTTTTCATTCCTAAAGCAGGTAAACCATCGTCATTTCTCCTCAAGACAATTGAAAGGTTTATCGACATTCACATAAGAAGCAAGTGTTGCAGCGGAACTCTATGTAATGCTCAGCATGCATACTTAAAAGGTAAATCAGTAGAGACGGCTCTACACGAAGTAGTAGGTAAAATAGAGAGCAGCCTCCACCAGAAAGAATTTGCACTAGCTGCCTTTTTGGACATTGAGGGAGCCTTTAATAATGTCAGCAGGGATGCAATCAAAAATGCTTTGGTAAAGGTCAATGTCGAACAGCGCATTACCAATTGGCTATGCGAAATGCTCTCGACGAGAAACATCAATTCCACACTCGGAAATAGTTCAATAAGGAAATCTGTCACTAGAGCCACTCCCCAAGGCGGAGTTATCTCCCCCCTTCTCTGGGTGCTGGTCATAGAGGACATACTCAAAGAACTAAATAAGGCAGGATTCAGCGTCACTGCTTACGCAGATGACGTAGTCATCATTGTTCAAGGAAAATTCCTTAATACGTTAAGTGAACTTATGGAAGCAGCCCTCAACAGGCTCAGAATATGGGCCGAAGGGTGTGGACTACGAGTCAACCCGGAGAAAACCGAACTCGTACTATTTAGTACAAAATACAAGATACCGCCATTCAAGCTACCCAGACTTGCTGGGGTGGAACTTTCCCTCTCGGAGAGCGCAAAATATCTTGGTACGGTATTAGACAGGAAACTAAATTGGAAACTTAACGTTCAGGAAAGAGTCCAAAAGGCTCAAAACGCTCTTTTCATCTGTAAGAGGACAGCAGGAAAGAAATGGGGCATTAGGCCATCAATGTTGTATTGGCTATACATAATGGTAGTAAGGCCCATAGTTACATATGGGGCTCTTGTCTGGTGGAAAGCCGCGAACAAGAGGTATGTACGGGATATGTTGACCAGGGTACAAAGAACAGCCTGCATTGCCGTTACGGGTGCTTTACGTACCACACCAACGGCTGCACTGGAAGCATTCTTGCATCTTTTACCACTGGATCTACAATTACAATTTAATGCAGGTAATAGTGCGCTACGGCTCACTAACGCAGGGCTATTTAAAAACAATAGGATAGGATACAGCACTATCTTAAAGGAATCTTTCTCCGAAATCCCGGAAAAAGCGGATGAAAGTCTTGGTACACTTGATTTCGACACTCCATACAATGTGTCGTACCCGGACAGACAAGATTGGCATAGGAAGCTAGTCTCGAAGGAAGATGAGACCTCAGTATATACTGACGGCTCTAAAACCAGGGAGGGTACGGGGTCAGGTATATACTCCAGCGAGTTGGACCTACAGATGGCCCTGAGACTCCCGGACACATGCAGTGTGTTCCAGGCAGAGATTCTGGCTGTACTCAAAGCTGCGGAGGAACTTGAGATGAGATCGATATCCAACAAAGATATCGCCATCTACATTGATAGCCAGGCTACGCTCAAAGCACTAGAATCACATACCACCAAATCTGAACTAGTCAGGAATTGCCGCACAATGCTTAAGGCAATATGTTTGCAGAACCGTGTCAGATTGTGTTGGGTGCCTGGGCATTGCGATATCGAGGGTAACGAGAAAGCCGACGTTCTGGCTAAGGAAGGGGCGGAGCTCCCACTAAACACAATGATCATGGGTATCAGACCACCTATGGCTGTTGCTAAAAGGACTATCTTCGAGAAAACCTCTAATAAAGCAGCCACAAGATGGTCACAGTTAGAAGGGCATAGGGTCTCAAAGGCACTCTGGCCCGTATTAAATAGGAAAAAATCTGAAAAACTACTAAATCTCAGTAGAACAAAGTTAAGATTAACGGTAGGAATACTCTCTGGACACTGCCTTCTAAGGAAGCATGCCATGAGACTAGGCTTATCTAACACGGATATATGCAGGTACTGTGAGGACCTACAAGCCACGGAAGATGTCTCCCACCTTCTGTGCGAGTGTCTAGCAATTGCACGGTGTAGAAGGAAGCACCTAGGCAGGTACTTCTTTTGACAGCTTAGAAGAGGTTGGTTCGTCCAACAATATCGGGACAATAATTAAATTCTGTGGGGAAATTGACTGCTTGGGCGATTTGGTTTAGGTTTTTTTGACCGTAATTGGTTGCCTGGGGATGGCGATGGGCCCGTATTGGTGCCTGATCTTTTTGTGATGATCTCACAACCCCGCTCAACCTAACCTAACCTAACCTTTGCAGCGGATAGCGGTTAAGGAAGTAAGTAGAAGCGTTTTCAATGTGATTATAATTTAACCTACTATACACCAGCCTATGTTGCGATGAATGTGTTTCAGCTATAAACCTGTCGTATATGTCACTGCCCGCTTTTTTCAGGATGTCGATAAATATGGGTTTCAGCCTCGAAAGCTGAATTGCAGCTGAGATATTCAAGTTCACGCGGTAACTAGCTGCTAACTCCTCCCACTTTTGCACCAAGTGACCTCTTGTTAAAAGTATGTACTTCAGGACAATCCTTGGCAGTCTTCCTTCTTCCATCTCCGCTATTATTGCAATGTCATCTGCATGCAGCCTTAGGGTATCCAAAAAGAGCGGGCAACTCCCGTTTCTAAATGCAGCATATAATTCGGAGTACAAGCTGGAAGTCGAAGGATTCGCTTCAGAAAGTACCTTAGGAATCTCTCAACTTCTTCAAAATAACAATAACCCCAAACTTGAGCTCCATACAGCAGTATAGAAGCTGCGGTAGCACGGAACAGATTGGTTTTCGACGTGTGTTCAATATACTTGTTGTCGATGCATCGTCCCCAAACTGATGAAATGGCTCTTTTAGCTGCTGCTAGATTTGCTTCGAAGTGTTTTTTCATACTTAGGTTAGATGTAATTAACACACCCAAGTATTTGTACTCTTCCACTATTTCAACGGGTACACCCTGATGGGACCATTTTTCGTTACGAGAGTATCTTCCACCACCATTTCTAAAAATCATCATCTTTGATTTCGATAGATTAACACTCAAATTCCATTGCTTGCAGTAGCTTTCAAGACGATTAATAGCTAGCTGCATCCCCTCCACTGTCTCCGACAAAAACACTATATCGTCCGCAAACTTTAACGCTGGTATCCGCACACCACCAAGTTCAATCCCTCCTCCTACTTCCTCAACTATATCATTTATAAATAAAATGAAGAGCAATGTGCTTAAGATGCATCCTTGTTAAACACCCATTTGCGATCAAAATTCTTCAGATACACAATCTCCATTCCAAACGTATGCCGCGTTGTTCTTGTACATCTCTGTTAGCACATTTATTATTTTGCCTGACAAACCAATTTTGTATAGCTTATAAATGAGAGCTTCACGTGCTATGGAGTCAAAAGTTGCGCGAAAGTCAACAAAGAAGATATATAGCTTTTTGTGGTTCTGTTTAAAAGTCTCAGCAATGTTTGTAAGAGTGAAAATGTGATCCAGTGTTGAATAGTGCTTTCTGAACCCTGCCTGGTATTCATTTAGAATCTTGTTGTTTGTTATCCATTGCGTAAGCCTATTAAAGATCACAGTACTAAAGAGTTTCGCCGAGGTATTCAAAAAGGAAATGCCTCTGTAGTTAGCTGGATTATTTAACTCACCTTTTTTATGCAGTGGGAAGATTATCGCTCTTTTAAAGCTGAGAAATTCTGGGGTACTGTTCTTGTAGAACTCGAAAGGAATCCGATCGTCTCCTGGAGCTTTTCTCAGTTTAGATGAATCAACTGCACTTATTACCTCAGATAGGGTAAATGGCATGTCTAGAAACTCGTCTGTTAAGTATGGGGCTGCATATGACTGACTACAATCACTGGCACGCAATTCAGAGTGTCCTATAGGGTGCATGATGAACGAGTTATAAAACAGAACAGGCACTTGTAGTCGATAGGTCGCTGGCAATTATAAAGGGTGATTTTTTAGCTGGTTTGGTTTTGGCAACACTGGTTTTGACAGCTGACGTGTGTTTAGTACCTTGTGTCACTGTCAAACAGCTTCAGTTTGGTTTGCAATTGCAAATTATTGAATTTTACTATCAAAATTCGTGCTCGGTTCGAAATGTTCATCGCGCGCTGCTTCCATTTTATGATCGGCATTCTCGACCTTCTGAGCAGTCTATTCGGAAGATTGTGACCAAATTTCGCACCAAATTTACTTTGTTGGACATTAAACCACCAACACGTTTACGTACTGTGCGTAGTGAAGAAAATATTGCGGCCGTATCAGCTAGTGTGACAGAAGACCGCGAAATGTCGATTCGGCGCCGTTCCCAGCAGTTAGGCCTTTGTTACAGCACTACGTGGAAAATTTTGCGGAAGGATTTGGGCGTAAAGCCTTTTAAGATACAGCTGGTGCAAGAACTAAAGCCAGCCGACCTACCACAACGCCGAATTTTTGGTGAATGGGCTCTTGGAAAGCTGGCCGAGGATCCGCTTTTTTATCGAAAAATTGTGTTCAGCGATGAGGCTCATTTTTGGTTGAATGGGTACGTAAATAAGCAAAATTGCCGCATTTGGAGTGAAGATCAGCCAGAAGCATTGCAACAGCTACCAATGCATCCCGAAAAAGCCACTGTTTGGTGCGGTTTATGGGCCGGCGGCATTATTGGGCCATATTTCTTCAAAGATGATGCGAATCGCAGCGTTACTGTCAATGGTGAACGCTACCGAGCGATGATAACAAACTTTTTTTTGCCCGAAATGGAAGTTCTTGACTTGCATGATATGTGGTTTCAACAAGACGGTGCCACATGCCACACAGCACGCGAAACAATGGCGCAATTGCGAGGCGAGTTTGGTGAACAGTTAATTTCACGTTTCGGGCCGGTCAATTGGCCGCCTAGATCGTGCGATTTGACACCATTAGATATTTTTTGTGGGGGTATGCCAAGGCTAATGTGTATAGGGACAAGCCCGCTTCGATTGACGCACTGGAAGCCAACATCCATGCATTCATTCGTGTGATACCGGCCGATATGTGTGAAAGAATATGCCAAAATTGGACTCAGCGGATGGGCTACCTGAGACGCAGCCGCGGTCAACATTTGCATGAAATTATCTTTAAACATTAAATTGCAAGGTTCAAACTATCGATTCAAATAAATATTTCATTCATTTTTTCGAATTTTTTGTGTTTTTTTTTTTTAAAAAAGTTCTAAACCTCTTAAAAAATCACCCTTTAGTTTATCCGTTACTACGACTTCATAAAAATCTCTATCGAGGAAGCGACAGCAGCCGAGGAACTCCTTTTGTGAGGAAAGTCAATCTCAAGAGGCTCTTTTCAACCAAGTGGTACATCAGGGTACTAAAGTGTACTTTCGGTTCTCACTGCAAAACTCAAAAAAGAAGCATCGTTACTAAATGACCATCGACAGGTAAACACATTTTTAAGGAAAGTGGGGTATGCTTATAAACACTAAAAGACCGCGTGAACCCGAAGAAATTGACTTATCCTTGACTGTGACGATGCCGGCGTGTCAGATTCGATGCCGACGTCTCTTTAAATATTAAAAGTATGTTATAGTGTGACAGTGACAGCCGAGTACGCACACGATGCTGCTTGGGATGAGTTCAAATAGGTTCGGGTGGGTAAGACTTAAGTACCGCTCACGAGTCCACGTAGAGCAGAAAGTGTTTGCTAATGACTTGCAAGGTCCTCGTAAGAGCAGCGTCTACTTAAACGAGGTTTCTTCCTTTTTTCGCTTTGAAAAAAAGGTCTTTTACTGCTCGTTTGACACAAAAAGTTGGTTTAGGCGGCTTTATAGAGACACACGCTTAGACCTTGGAGTTGTAGGTCCATGCACATGATTAAGGGAAGAGAAACCCGATGAAGGGCCTTTTTAGAAATTTTGAGGAGTATGGCTGTGTGGCTTGTTGAAAGGCATGGCTGAAATAGTAAGCTAAGCTATCATGAAGATTGCGAATCAAGTCTGAGATTAAAACCAAAATGCCTTAGCGTAGGGCTTCCAAAGGCTGTTGGTGGGTCGTATTGCCATCCTCCAAGATAAGTGCCTTGCAAGTTTTAATAAATCTGTCAGAGCAAAAACCACTCTTTTTCAACAAAATTAAATTAAATTAAAATACTCAAGGCGGAAGCGTCTTAAGCTCTACTGGGTTACGTCTCCCCGAGCAGTGCAGCGTTTTTCTAGCAGAAGTAATGGCTATACATGAAGCAGCTTGACGACTTGCTTTCCACCCGATAAACGGAAAAGCTATCAACAGTCAGGCGGACAAAAATTGTTTGGATACACTACAAACCAAGTTGAAGATGGTAAAATACAGCCTTAGCGAGACTGTGGATAGATGTTTAAGTATTCTGTGAAAGGTCTCACGGAACATTGACAAAAAAGGCAACTGTAAGGCGGACGAATCAGCCATATAAGGCGGGGGGTCTCCATTTTACTGGCACCACTTGCCCCATTGCAATCAACAAAATTGTTCCGTCTCCAAGAGGCATTGCGCCTTAAAGGTCGAAACTAAAGGGTCCGCCATCTAACTTTTTTTTTTCAACTAGTGCTTATTTCGGGAATGGTAACACTTAGCTCATGTCTGAATTGACAGACAATTAGTTTTATCCTTCCGCTGAACGAATATGGTTGTGTATACGCTTGAACAACGCTGGGAAATATTGCGACATTACTTTGAAAATCATGGTAATGAGCAAGGAGTGGCCGTTATAGTCAATGGCGATCGTTATCGGGCCATGTTGAACGAATGTTTGTTCACAAAAATTGAAGAGGAGGATATTGGCAACATTTGGTTTCAACAGGACGGCGCTACGTGCCACACAGCCGAAGCTACACTCGATGTTTTGCGCCCTGTTTTTGAAGATCGCATTATCAGCCGCAGAGATGATGTCGTTTGGCCACCTCGGAGCTGCGATTTGACACCGTTGGAGTGTTGGACTATTATTTGTGGGGTGCCGTAAAAGATAAGTGTTACGCCGACAAGCCAGAGACAATTGACGCTTAAAAGGACAATATTCGTGAAGCCATTGGTGAAATACAGCTGCACACAATCGATAATGTGCTTAAAAATTGGACCGATCGTGTAGGCTACTGCATGGCCAGCCGAGGCAGCCATTTGAATGAAATTAATTTCCATTATTAACCGGAAGGATTGTACTTTCAAATAAAAAAAGAAATTTGAGAAAATATTCAGTAGTTTTTTTTTATAGCATTTTCAAAAAAAAAAAGTTATTTGGCGGACCCCGTATATGCCAAAAGATTGTGTCACAATGGATCTACAACTGCGGCCTTAGTGTGTCTTCCTTAACACCGAGAGCCACCTTAACCTATCCCCAACGAACCCTTTTTTTTGTTATTATTATTATTTATTTTTATTTTTTCTTCATAACATAAGGCTAAGATACAATTTTGCTTTATAATATCTACACCGAAAAAATAGAAATCAATCCGTAACTTAAAAAGTTAGCGTGGAATGACACAGCGATTTAATTATCAAAATAAAATATATCTGATGTGGGGAACATCGGCTTTATAAAATATTTGTTGATTTTTTTTTGTATGACTTCATTTTAAAGGGTTGTATAACAATCAAGGATAACAAGAAATTACAAAATTATGGGAAAACAATTTGAAAAATAATTCAGAGAATAGATAAGAATTTATTAATTAAGAATAAATTAACATTAAAACTTAGCCATTGACATGTGCTGATGATTATGGTAACATATTGCTTTTAAGTAACGATTCAAGGACATCATAAATAATAGTGAATAGCCAGTCTTTAACCTTTTTTACAAATGAATTAAAATGCATGGCTGTTCGAACCAAAAATGGTAAATGATTGAACATTAAGGGAGCTGTAACAGTGTAGAAGAGCGAAAAATGGGTTGTGTGCGCAATTGGAACATTGACAAGGTTCATGGTGTTTATACGCAGGCTATAGAGCTGTGTAGTTCTACTAGGAATGTTACCGCTTTTCTTATAAAACTCTTTTAGAACTTTAAAGACGTAAAGGTGTCTCATTGGTAAAATACGAAGGTCTCTAAATAAGGGCCAGCTTTGAATAAAACGGAAGATTTTGCGCAAAGATCTTAGCTTACGACCTTACAAGATCCAGCTTGTGTAAGAATTAAAGCCGCGAGACCATGCAATGCGTCGTGATTTTGGTGCATGGGCCGAAAATGAGATTGATATCGATGCTGATTTTCATCGCAAAATTTTGTTCAGTGATGAGGCTCATTTTTGGTTGAATGGCTACGTTAACAAGCAAAATTGCTTTTGGAGTGAAGAGAATCCACATGAGACCCTTGAGACGCCATTACATCCACAAAAACTGGCTGTTTGGTGTGCTCTAGGGGCTGGTAGAGTCATTGGGCCACACTTCTTCCGAAATGATGCTGGAGAGTCAGTTACCGTTAATGGGGACCGGTATAGAGCCATGATAACCGGCTATATTGTTCCCGAATTGGATGGCATGAATGTGGATGAGATGTGGTTCCAACAAGACGGCGCTACATGCCACACAGCGCACGTCACAATCGATTTATTGAAGAAAACATTCGATGAGCGCATAATTTCGCGGAATGGACCTGTCAATTGGCCACCAAGATCGTGTGATTTGACACCATTGGATTATTTTCTTTGGGGATATGTGAAGTCGCTCGCCTATGCCAACAAACCAGAAACGTTAGGGGACTTGGAAGCCAACATTCGTGGCGTTATTGCCGCCATAAAGCCCCAAATGCTCGAAAAAGTAGTTGAAAATTGGACCTCTAGACTTGGCTTTATTCGAAGCAGCCGCGGCGGCCACATGCCCGAAATCATATTTAAACATTAATGGTATAAAATTATCCTTCCAATAAAGCCAAATGGATGGACATTAAAACGATTTTTTTTGTGTTTTATTTCAATTCGAAGTTCTATACCTCTAAAAAGAAACACCCTTTATAAGAACCACCCCAACTGGTGATACCAAACTGCAACTTAGAGTGAGCAAGGCCGTAATAAATTGCCTTTAATACTTTTTGGGAACAGTGTGGCTTGATGAGATACATTTTGCGAGTTACTAGGAGCATATGCGATTGAATGGTTTGAATATGATCCTTCCAATTCATATTATGGTCAATTAATACTCCAAGGTATTTATATTGATGAACTGATTCAATTTTAAAACAATTATTTGAACAGTTTGAACTAAAAAAAAATCATTTAAAACGTTATTTAATATTTTGAAAGACATAAGCTTAGTTTTTTCGCTAATAATCAGTTTATGTTCCGCAAACCAAGGCCTTAAAGTTTCAAGGTCTTCCGATATCTTTGCAATACATTCATATACCGTAACACACTTGTATGTAACGGCGATGCCGTCTGCAAATGCAGTTGATTCTCCATTTAGAGTTAGCTCAAATAGCGAGTTTATGTAGATTAAAAATAGCAAAGGACCAAGAACTGACCCCTGTGGTACGACATTTTTTAAAACACAAGTGTCACTAATACTCCCATTTACCTTTAATTCTTGCTTTCTATTTTTGAATTTTTGAAATAAGACGTAAACCACTTGTGAATTACTCCTCTAAAACCAGCATTGTACAATTTTTTTTAGAAGCAAGTCTACCATATCAAACGCTTCTGTCATATCCACAAAAAGAGCCATGGAAGATTTGCTGCAGTTCATACTTTCATGTAACTGGCTACAGACTCTAAGGATTGCATATTCGGTTGACATTCCACTTCTGAATCCAAACTGTTTACTACTAAAAAAGACTTCTAAAAGGATCTTAACGACTGAACTAACACACGCATTGGAAGCCTCCAACCTATCATCAGGAGCAATGTGTGGTTCATAAAAAAAAAAAAAACTGTGTCAAGAATCAGGCGTGGTGTGGTCTCTAGCTAATATAGCCATTTCCATAAAGCTTCCCGAGTATTCGACTCTGGGCAGATGGGAATCATGACCGGCTAATTCGTCCAAAGACCCAAAAACGTTGGCTCCCACTTCAAGCTTAAAAGTCCAAATGCCCATCGATGCATAAAAATAAGGAAGCGCAGCTGTTTCTTTTCCAGTTTGACACAACCGTATACAGAACTTGATCTCATATTGGCCCTATTTGGAATATTCCAATTCGTAAGGCTCTAAGACTCGCCAGAGTTGATTTAAAAATAATCTGTTCACGATTTTAGGTCAGTACACAATGAGGTAGTACATTCGTGGGAGTAGAGTTCAATATTATCGACCTCAATTCACCAACATTTCGTCCTTCCCAGTGTAATAACAAAAAGCAAAATCGTTTACCCCAAATCAAGACCCGTCCAATCCCATTCCAATTGAGTATGGTTCCCCAATGGATTGCGGAATTTCCACTTCAGCAACCCTTAATGAAACAGACTAGCTGTGCCTTCATCAATTTATTGCCACAATATCGCCGGCAATTCAAGGGACATCTTACAGTTTGTTGCTCTTCAGCCTGATCCCCGTGGGTGCCTTTTTGAATTCCTGCTTCCGTTCTGTCTTATTGTGGTTCCATAAATCGGTTTAGCCTGTAAGTTTTTTTTTTGCTTTCATTTTGTAAGACCATTTCCGGTGAATTGTACCCCGCTGTCCGCACAATTGGGCAAATCCTTTTGTTATCCGTAGAAGTACACCAACAACTTTGCCATAAGCCGTATGGAATACAACACGAAACAAGCTAACGATGGTCCAGTGTAATATAGCCATGGCCTAAGGGAGAATACCCTCGACCACCCGTGTGTTTCTGTTTACTGCCGCAAGTCAACAAGGACAACAACTCTTGTTTGTGTCCTTAAATGAGCTTAAAAAAGCCCACCTGCAGCAAGAACGATATTTACTTGTGGAGGTATATCAGATTTGAAGGATTCAATTCACCGTACTGCACTAAAATTTAATATTGAAAGTCCGGCCATATCCTTGTGAAAGGATGGATGAATTTATTCAATGAAATCACTGCAAATATCCGCCACCTGGACGACCGCGTGCAATCGACCATCGGGAATAATAGATATCGGATACTTTTGCTGACATCTCATCGGGGAGAAACTAGGCCCCGGAGGCCATTATCCTTGCACAATGCAATATACTCCGTCAATTCCAGTCGTATTGCATCCATCTCATAAAATCTAATATCCCATGGCATTTGGTACTTGAACCAAAAGCGGAGATTAGATGGAGGCAAATGTTATGATCCGGCATTAAGTTGACACGTATATTGTGCATATGTGTACGAGTATACAGGATGTTGCAGGAAAAAGAAAGAAAGACGAGAACAAATATTTCTAAAGTCCTTTGGGGTGGGGCGGTTCTATTTCTGTTCGCTTCACAGCACGCTTCTCTCTGGCGCAATAATAAAACGGAATTCCTCATAGGATTTTGACTGGGGACTAAAAAGGCGTCTTTGGTTTTAATGACATCGATGTAGGTATCGAGGGTTTGACATCCAACAGACAGACTTAAGTGGCAAGTATCTGAATTTATGATGATGGTAGCTAAAAGCATTGCATACTTTAGCAGGCGAGGAGTAATGTTAAAGTGAAAAAAAATGTTTTCCTGCCTGTCAATGAGCGGAGGAGTCTAGCAATCCGCTGTCCCGCAGAATAGTCCATTCAACCTGAACGACCAGTCAACATTTACATCCTTCCGATCAACGAGAAGTGACCTACTTATTTTTGTCCATCTTATCAAGACAGCTTACTGAAACACTTGTTCGGATCAAAGTTTGCTCCGATGATTGAAACCTTGGCAGTGGGTACCCTGTACACCTTTTAAGTTGGCCAACTTAAAAAAAAAACGGGTCTCCTGAATATCGTGCATGAGAACTTTTGGGCTACACAAGTGAACGCCAGCTTCCGCCAAAAACCTGAACACCCAATCCGTGTGGGTTTAGGCAAGAAATTTCAACAAGTGACTAAAAATCTTAACACTCCGACAAGTCTTAGTCCTACACCACCGTTATAACTTCTTGGAAGACGCCCGTACTATACTCGAAGCTCACAACGACCAAAAAGCTACAATATTTGAATGGACGAAGAACAGCGACGCCGAAATACTTCAGGAGAGTGTTTAACAGATAGGATTCAAGAGGCTTTCGCCCTTATCATTGAGCCTTATGAAGACCTTACAACTAACTACCCACATCACAGCATCGCTCCTTGCCTAACCAAACTGTAGGTTCTCTCTTGTGCATTGGTGTACTCTGAAGCCAATTCGACTCTATAACGAATTTGATGATGTTCGTTCGATAGAGGTCGCTTAGATCGTCAGAGCAGTAATCTTCTAAGGCAACCTTGCACAAAGTGGCCAAGGGCCGGAGAGGACCAAAGGAGGTTAGCAACGGTTTCTTCTTTCTAGTCGTCTTTACAGCACAGGCTGATTGGGCTTCCGTCAGCTATCTTTTTGCACGATTTTCGGCATTTCGGCATCGCTCTACCAACTTTGATCTAGTTGTGCATCCAAGATCTGTCTAACTTTGTAGAAGATGAAATCGCTCAAGTCTTTTGCGTACAAAGAAAGTCGGCAAGCTGCCTCGCGCATAGTCTCACCTCCGCCAGAAACACGTTACATTGGTCGGAAATACGCAAGACAAGGTTGAGTTTTCTGCCTCTGCATTCCAACTTCCGTCAATTTAGATCCATCTGTTTCTTTCTCCCAGGTACGAAAGGCAATTACAGCCTTTGTTGTACGGTCCTGTAAATTCAGATTCCAACTAAGTTTGTTGTCTAGAATTACGCGTAAATATTTAGCACGTTTCGTCAATTTTAGCTCATTATACCTCCAAGTTTAGGTGAAGCTTATGTTGGGAGCTTTATATACCAGCAGACGTCGGAATTTTCTCGAATTTGAAAACCTCAAGAGAGAGAGAAAACCTTGTAATAGTGAGAAATTTTAACGTTTTTCGAGCTCTTTTGTTATGGACACGACGCTAAAAGACCTGGGCTATATTCACGTAACTTTTGAGACGACTATCGTCGAAACGGTTGACCTCCAAAACCAGCAACTAAGTGCAAAAAGTACGAGTTTAGGAGCCTCATCTAGTTCATATCGTATAGTGGATCATCGTCTTTCGTAATCCGCCCCCTGAGCTATCAGTTTATCAGTATCGATTTCAAAAGGTATATTAGACAATTGACGCTATTAAGGTTGCGGTTGACATCACAGAAAACGCCATATAAGGAGAACAACAAATTTTATCCTTAAAAAAATAAACTAATTAAGTTTAATGAAAGGTATGGAAGGCTAGAGCTCCGCTGGACTTAACGCCCTATTTCAATTACAGACCCTTGGATGAACCATAGCCTTTGTGAATTTCACTGTCCCGAAGATTTGCGAACTCCATAGAATCGAACTGACAACTGTTTCACTTCTCATTGTGACAGAGCTCCCGACACTATATTTAGGGAACCTTTGCGAGGATCGATGATAAAGGTGAAAGTTCCAGAATCCATTTGGCAAGTCGACTGCTCAAATTCTTCAGCGACATAAGACACTTAAAACTAGGGTGGTCAGTGATGGCTCCAGGGCATGAAGCATGCAGTCTTTCCATCTACAGAAGGCTGGCTTCAAAGAAGGTGCTTATTTACTACTGCTGGAGCCGGAAAATATTTAGAACACAGTGGTCTCTAATGTTAACAGTTTAGGAAGACATAACTTGAAGTAATCAAAAAGCGTTGAAGGTATACTACTTTGATTTGCCGCCATTTTGGTAAACATTAGTCTTGACAGTTCATATTTGGCAGTCGTGAAGTAGACACGTGGCAAATTTATTATGGAAAAATGTTCGATAAACCAACGTGTTTTAATCGTTAAAAATTTGTATCAAAATCAATCATCGATTACTGTGACGATGACAAAGTTACGTGAAATTTTTGGTAGGCACATTTTCATTTGAATGGATATGTGAATAAACAGAAAAGTCGGTTCTGGGCAATGGAAAACCCTCAAATTATTCATCAGTCACCTTTGCATCCATTAAAAGTTACAGTCTGGTGTGCAATTTGGTCAGGAGGAATCATTGGACCTTACTTCTTTGAAAATGAAAACGGCGTAACAGTAACTGTGAATGGGGAGCGATATCGTGATATGATTGAAAACTTTTTAACGCCACAACTTCATGCTTTGGGCTTGATTAACACGTGGTATCAACAAGACGGTGCCACATCGCATACAGCCAGGATTACAATGGAACTACTGCGAGACCTCTTTCCACAAAAAGTTATTTCAAGAAATGGTGATGTTGATTGGCCTCCACGGTCGCCTGATTTGACTGCTCCGGACTTCTTTTTGTGGGGATATCTGAAAAGCAAGGTTTATGCAAACAAACCAGAAACGCTTGAGCAACTCAAACAAAATATTCGTGATGAAATTAATGAAATACCGCGTGAAATGTGTGAGAATGTAATGAAAAATGTGCTCAAAAGGGCTCGCATTTTTGAGACTAACAGAGGCGGACATTTACCTGATATTGTATTCCATACATAATTGCCGACGTTAAATAAAACATTTATCAATATAAGATCCATTCTCTTCCATTTAATAAAAAAATAATAAACAAACAAAGTAGTATACCTTCCCGGCGGACACCCTGTATAAACAATGCAGAGATTGGAGCTAGAGATCCGTAGGGCTTAGCACCTTATACCAATTACAGAAATAGCTATGTCATGTTTCGACATCTCTACCAAACTTGTTCGTTTGTACAGGGTAGGGATAAAAACATTTTGCTGATCCTTAAAGTTGAAAAGAACTCCTCTAAGCCCAGATGTCGGAAAAGTTTTTAGATAAGTCGACGAGCTATTCTTCTTTCACTTCAATCTTGAAACAATTGTTCGAAACTCACAAACCAGCGTGAGAGGTACTTTTTGTCATAAGTCCGTTCAACTACATCGTACATAATTTTGATGATATTGACATTTTTTGAAGAACGCGGCGCTTTTGCAAGCCCAATGGGGACGAAGAAGATGTGCGTGGCTGTTGGTACCGGCATAACGTTCAAGCGATTGAGTACTTTCGACAATGATTATTTTATTGAGAAAAGAAGAACCCATCTTACAAGTTAAGCCCTCCGTCATAGAACCAAGGAAAATTTGTACAAGACTGCTGTATGGGTTGGGTATGCATGGAATTTGTCAAAAATGAATATAAACCTTCTGAGATAAAGATTCCACGACTTACCCATTCTAGATTACATCAAGGAAAAGGTTAAACGTCGAACGTTTCAAGCCGCATTGCAAACATAAAGTGGTCAGTAATATCAAAACAACGACTAGGACAAGCTAAGCGCATGGACATTTGTCTGACAATTTATCAAGTCCATCCCTAAGGTCCCAAGCAGCAGACAAAGATCCCACTTAATGCGCCACAATTTGAGAGCGACCGCAACCGGACAAAGCTTGCTATGAACGGAGCCTGGTTGGGGCTTATTGACAGCTAAGACTTTGGTCTATCGTAAAATGTGCAGATAAAGTAAAATCAAAGTAACAAGATATTACAACACCTAAAATTGCCTGTACTACTATTTAAGCCTTTCATTTCCTTATAAGCTCTACACCAAATGGGGCTTGCAAGTTGCAACCCAGTATAACTTACTGGCTCTAATTCTCGGTCATAAGACTATACAAAAACAAATTGTTTGTGTATAAGTACGTCGCCTGCCCTCTGTACCACTGGTCAATTGGTTACAACATTTGCCATCGGTTGACACTTTTTATAGACCAATTGCTAATAAAGTGGAATTGTTTGTCTTGGGCCAATAAAAGGATTTGGCCACCACATTGTTTTCGAAAGTATGGACTGCACTACTCCCACGCTAAGTATTGACAAAACCTTTTAGTTAACCCTTACCTTACCAAGTTCATTTTGGGAGGGTAGAGCTCTTTTGAAAGAGAAGTAAGTTCACTTTTATATGTATTGACGGATTAAAAACGTTTTCTCTGATACACTTAGTCTCCGCCTTGGTCTTCCGTCTTCCAATTCAATTTAGCGTCTAGCAGGCAGAAGCAAATCGTCGTTGGACAAGTGGAGTTGCAGATTTGGCCAAAGGTGCAATTGAAACAACCTTATATTTTGATCTCTCTAAACAGATGAGCTACAACATTGGTATCATCACTGGGGACTGGACAATGACACAGAAGCATGCAATTAAACTTGGTGTCCCTTCAAAGGTTTGTGTAGAAGCCGGAACCGGTCTTTTAGAATAGAAAACGTCACCTGGCGATCTTACTAAAGCTGATAGAAAGGAGCCTACTTCACTTGACTGGGAAGCTCAAATTGGTTTAATGAATAGGGATGAGGAAGTGCATAGTCCCGATGGTATCACAAGAAGGCTATTACTGGCCTTAATAGTCTGATGATGTAAGGTGAAAGCCACTTTAATCTAATCTAACCTAAGCTATAAATCTTGATGATGCAAGTTCGGTCTTAAACTTCCAACTACAAAATACCCGATTTGAATCCATCTTCTTCTTTCGCTTTGTAAGTGGTTGTACTTTTAAAAAGGAACATTTTGCAAGCACGCTTTTGACACTCGTAAGAGATCCAAAGAAGCAAACCTAAAACCTTTCACTTAACTTGAATCTTAAGCTTCTTCGAATCTATTTTCACCACAAATGGGTGGTAATTGCTGCCATATTTACCCCCAAACTTCGGTATTTCTCCATAACCCATTAATGCCTTACAACGTTCGTTCATCTGTGTGGCACTTCCTACTACATCATGTCACTGCTAAGGTCAGTCCAACTACATAAATGTTCATATACCGCTCCCTCATTGGTCACGAGTGAGTGCAAAACCGCACAAACATAAAGGTTAACCATTGAGTTGACTTTTGGTCAACCAAAATGGCAAAAGGTTATCCACAGTACACTTTAATATGAAAGATACAATGTCTGGTAAATGGGCAGGACGACTACCACCCGCCATGATCGATGGAATTATGTAAAACACTTTGCCTATCATGCTTCGTTTCCTAATTGCTGACAGAGACACAGAAAATCAATGCCTTCCGGGAAGAGTGATTATGATGAGCAGGACAAGGAGATGGCGATAGATTAATGACTTAGGGCGAATTAATTATCTTCCCATTATTGAGTGATATTACACAAATTCATACAACGCAGCAGATACACTTTACAGCTAGCATAAAGGGGAATGGATACATATTGAAGCCTTACGAGATAGAGCCTATAATAAATTGCGGGATAGACTCACTGTTCTTTTTGTATAATAAAATTTCAAATTGATCCTGTTGCTGATTCTCCAGGGTGTATTCCAGACGTGCTACCGTCTCTTTGTCTGTCAGCTCACCATACATGAAGCCACATCTGCAAATAGAAGAAATAAAAAACGAATTAAAGCCGTTTAGTTGAGGGAGGCTTGGGGAAAATTAAATATTTTACGTTGGGGAATTTTATTTACATATTTGTGGGATTGGGCCGGAGCGGGGGAAGCCACCCTACAGCAGGGACGGAAAATTAACATTTTGGACGGCATTTTTGTTCAAATTGTATTGAAGTGGTATCAATTGTTCGACTTTAAAATTTAAGTAGTTCACAATGGCTATATTTCCCATACAATTTTCGCAACTGCTAGCTTCCGTTCATTTAAAGTCGAGACTAAGATTTTTTATTAGTACGGCGCACTGCCCGGTTCAGATTGGAAGCATAAATCGATGGAAAGTTGCAGTGGTACGTTTTGTCCTGTCAAATGGAAGGGAGCAATGAATACTTGCAGTGATCGTGAGTGCGTATTTAAGGCAACTTTTTGGAAGCGTCTTTCAACGCGATTCTTAAAGGTATTTTTTTACATATTTTAAATTTTTTTTTAGAAGTCTATCGAAGCAGTTCTTGAAGAGTTTTTCTATGTGCTATTTTCTGACGCGTTTTTGACGCGTTACTTGACTTGTTTTTCGACTCGTTTTTTAAACTCATTTCGATGGATTTTCTTACAAATTTTTGACGAGTTTTGCTTGATACGTCTTCCAATGTGTTATTATTTTCAATGTGATATTTGAAGCTCTTTTTTTTACATATTTTTCAGGTTCTTTGGAAGTCTAGCGACTCGATTTTTGATGAGTTGTTTTACGTGTTTTTTAAGCATTTTCGGACGAGTTTTTGATGTGTTGTTTTCTGACTCGTTTTTTAAACCTTTTCGATGGATTTTCTTACAAGTTTTTGACGAGTTTTTTTTGATACGTTTTCTAATGTGTTATTTAACGTGTTTTTCAACTCGTTGTTGGATGCGTTTTTGACGCGTTTTTCTATGTGATTTTTGAAGCTTTTCGTTTTTTACATATTTTTCAGGTTCTTTGGAAGTCTATGGACTAGACTTTTGGCGAGGTGTTTTACGTGGTTTTTTAAGCATTTTCGGGCGTGTTTGTGTTATTGGACTTGTTTTTTGACTCGTTTTTTAACCCTTTTCGATCGATTTTCTTACAAGTTTTTCAAGAGTTTTTTAATGTGTTATTTATCGTGTTTTTGACGTGTTTTTGACGTGTTTTTCAACTCGTTTGATGATGCGTTTTTGACGCGTTTTTCAATGCGACCGTTGAAGCTTTTTTTATATATATTTTTAAGGTTTTCGGATGTCTATGGACTCGATTTTTGACGAGTTGTTTTATGTGTTGTTTGAAGTATTTTCAAACGTGTTTGTGATGTGTTATTGGACATTTTATTTGACTCGAATTTTAACCCTTATCGATGGATTTTCTTACAAGTTACAAGAGTTTTCTTGATACGTTTTTAACGTGTTTTTCAACTCGTTGTTGGATGCGTTTTTGACGTGTTTTCAATGCGATCTTTGAAGCTTTTTTTTTTTACATATTTTTCAAGTTTTTTGGAGGTCTACTCTACTCAATATCAACCCGATTTTTGGCAGGTTGTTTGAAGCATTTTCGGTCGCGTTTTTTGAGGTGTTATTTGACTTGTTTACGACTCGTTGTTGAATGCGTTTTTGAAGCGATTTTTGACACTATTTGAAAGCGTTTTTGATGTGATTTTTGACGCATTTTTCACACTGATGTAGTATCAAGAATTAAGGCCTCTTGAATATATTTTTTTTTAATGTAAATATCGAACAGCTTGCTCTGCAGAACAAAGAAACTCTTTTTTGTATTCCAGGCCACCACGATTTCAAAAGCAATTAAATGGTTGATCAGCCAGCCCGTAAAGAATCAACAGAGCCCTTCACTGGCCCAGAAGTCCTTTGTGGTCTGGGGTCACCAAATGAGGATATCAAATTGGAGCTCCATACAAAGTTTGCTTCAAGCCAAGGACAAAAGAATCCGGCAGATGCTCCACAGATACGAGTAGGCTCTGCTTAGAAGAGCAAAAAACTGTGGAACACTTTCTTTGTGAATACCTTGCATAAAAAAAATTCTTAAACCACGCAACATAAGGAATGGGAGAACTGTATTTGCCACACAAGTTGCATTCTATTACCATTACCACATGGCATTTTTTGCAACTTTCCCATCAGTCTTTCCTTCCTTTATTGCTAATTCACACTCACAATTGCGGATTCGGGATAAGGTAGTGAACACAATTTTTCCTGTACACAAGAAAACCCACTCTTGCGGAATTGCGCCCTAGTTTGATCCAAAATTGGATTTTGGACTTTTACGCATTCAACTTGGTTTATCTGTCCAACAAAAGTGCACCAACCCACACAATTATAATTAGCAATTGCTTGCCGCACTTATTTCCAACAACACTACTATCAAACTTTGTAACGACTTCGACACCGAACTATAGTGCGTTTAAAATGTATTCCATGAAATCTGTCACCTGCCATCTTCCCCTATCCCAACCTTCCTTTCACTGACAGTTCAAAAGCCGATACTGTCCCTTATCTAACCCACTTGATCTCCTTGCCTATAAGACGTTCTGCATGCCAATTTTGATTGTTTTACCATGGTTCCACTCCATAGCCACTCCCCGAACCCGAGTTACCCCAAAAACCATTGCGGTCATCTCTCGACACACAATTTATCGGTAGTCCCATCTGCAAGTGTGTTTACCCACTATTTCATCCCAAGATGACCTCGTTTAACAAACATCCTGCACTCTCATCCCACACGAAGCAATTTTGCATCCTCACCCATCGCCCCACATACGAGTATCTGGTCAACAATAAAAGAAAAAAAAAAAACACTCCCAGCGCGAAACAATTAATTCCTCTCGTGACGTATCCGGGAAATTGAACCCTTTTCCTTGTTAGGAGGTGGTTTGTAATTTTATCCTCGGCGACAGTTATTTTTGCGACTGAATAAAATTTGTCATCTCACCCCACGGCCGCTTGAATAGTTCAACTTTAATTAACATACAAATGTGCGACTATTATGATGTACTTGAGGAAAAACAGCGCGAAAGGACACAAATAAAAGAGGAAACTAATAAATTCGACACACAATTCACGCTCGAACACAAATGTCAAGTGGGACAGAGTGACAGCGACAGAAGTCTTCTGGTGATTAAAACAAAACCAGTATAAGATGTGTCGTTATTTCGGTGTTAATTAAAATTTGTGCCCACTCTCCGCCTTGAGCCAGTGTGCATGGCTGCTTTTCGAGACCTTTTGCTCGAGAGATGTTCCACTGGATCACAACATTTTTATTTGCGTCGGTTATTTATGACGCAAGGACTTCAGTTTTTTTTTTCTGCATGACTTTAAACCGCTTAATGGAGATTCGTTAAAATCTATGGCGTTCATTTGAGCCAAGGATAGAGTTCTATCTGGTGGGATGTGCATGTCCACGTCCATGTCCGCAGCATATCCTTGATGGGAAAGGGTGGAGGCACATCTGTTTTATTTCCACACTTTCTTATAATATTTTTCTGTATATTTTACGATGGGGTGATGTGTTTGCCTCAAGGATTATAGCTTTTATTGTCGACACATTTGCCATTTAACATGAGTTAAGGGCGGTCTAATGTAGCAATAAATGTTTAGTTTTGCATATATGAAAATATGGTCTTGGATAGATACGGCTCTGGGCGTGTTATGAAAACAAATTTGAGGAGCAGTTGCGTTTGAATTGTTTTCCCTAATGGCGTTTGGTGCAGTCCGAGTAGGTGAAGTTGTTTGGATAAGTATTCGAAGCTGAAATTTTGGGGCATTTGCTTGAAAGAGGCGTGGGTGTTAATTGTATGCGCCCCTAAGAATATTTGAATAGGTCCTTGCGCTGTCTGAGTACCCTTGAAATGGATGCAGAAATTGACTGAAATCCGAACAATAAACAAGTCTAGACTGAGCTTACTCTTGAGGGTCTAAGGGTCTCCAGTTTAATGCAGGTATCCACAGTGGATACCAAAAATCAGGTTAAAGATCGAATTGAAGCTAAGGTTTCCAGCTTTCGAACATACAGTATGAAAAGTGGGTCTATCTTTTAAAGCCTATGAACTTCATAGGTTAGGTTGGGTTAGGTAAGTGGGCTCGCGAGACATGTTAAACGTGTACACGCCACACTTAGATGAATGGAGTGATGCCCGTCTAAACATAACATGAAACAGTTCTTCATCTGCAGTGTGAACTGATTCCGTAGAGAACTCGTCAGCCTATGGGTACTCAATTCGTAACTTTTCAGACGATTATGGTCGAGACCATAACTAACAACTACCATTTTCCACAAATGTTATGAAAGCTGAAAAAAGTTAAAAAAAAATTGCCAGAATATAAATTTCATCAAAATTTCAACAACGTTATCGTCCAAACGATTATTGTAAGGTACGGAATCTACCCCTGTTCGTTTCAATTATTGTTGCTGGAATCCCCCAAATCAGGGTAACTTTGAACTGACCACAAGCTCATGAATGATGAGCTCATTTTGGCATTCTTTACACTTAATCCGAAGTCACATGCGATAGTTTGGCTTGATTTTATGGCAAGCTTTTTCGTATGCCAAGCATTTTTGTGAGGGCATGTTAAAATGGTGACCGTAAGGCTACTGTGGCAGCTGTAACCTATGAATGCCGTTTATTGAACCTTTTTGAGGTTATTTTAGAGGCTTTTCTACGGCTTTTCTATTGATTTTCTAAGGCTTATGACCCATCAATGAGGAATGCTCTGTAGGGTCAATTCTAATAGCACGTCCCAACTTTTGCCAAAGGTTCTCTTACATATATTGAAAGCAGTTGGGGGTTTCTTTTCCTGGTGCTTAGTTGAGCTTTGAGTCGCAGAATCACCTTCCGACCCTTGGTAGTGGACGACAGGGAGGATGTTTGGCCGTTTAGGACTCAACTCGGTCAAGCCGCTTAACCTTGACTGGGCATTTTAAATGTTTTTATTAATAACTAATAACTAGTATAATAACTATTAATAACTAGTATTGCCATATGCCTGCATATCCTGCCAGAAAATTTGTAACTTTCCCCATTACGTAGTAAGAGAAATATATCTATTGTATTCGTACAAATTATCTCGAGAATGTTAATCAATTCTGACATTACTATGATAGAGGAACTCCAAAAATTGGGTCGCAAAATTCTGTAGGTCTATCTGTCTGTCTGTCTGCATGTCCCGAGTCCGAACCGGATTTCGTTCAAACTTCGGATTTGGAGTTTGGGGGCTTACAGTTCGGGGCCGTTTAACCTCAATATTAATGGTAGTTCCCATATAACATTTGCGTACTAACGATTTCAACCAAAATTGATATTTAAGCTTAAGGAGGTGAGGTTAACATAACTGCGTACTCAGTTTTCCGCAAAAAATCGAATAACGGTATTTTTGAAATTTGGACATATCTCGAAAACGGTCGATTTGTACGATTTTAACGAAAATTGATTTCTAAGGTAATATGGTCATTTATCACTTAATAATAATAATAACTCAGATTTTCTCTGTATTATCGTAACATTTTTTTTCTTAAAAATTATTTTTTTAAAAATTTCGTTTTCTTTAGTTTACCTGAAAACGGCAATAACGATTTTCACCAAAATGCAAACTTAGAGTAAAATTTATGTTTTCAAAAGTATTGCATCCTTAATTTTTAATTCAAATCAAAATCACCGAAAACGCTAAATTTTAAAACTGCTCCTATCTCGAAAACCGCATTTTCGATTTCGATAACATTTTTAAAACCAAGTAATGCTCACATTCCGAACAATATCTAATACTCAGTTTTCAGCTAAACATTGAAATATTTGGTACTGTTTTGTCTGCCAAATTTTACAAAAACCGCTCGACAATTTTCATCAAAATACATATTGAGGATAATAAAGGGTGATTTTTTAGCTGGTTTGGTTTTGGCAACACTGGTTTTGACAGCTGACGTGTGTTTAGTACCTTGTGTCACTGTCAAACAGCTTCAGTTTGGTTTGCAATTTAACCATGGATCGTCTTACAAATGAACAACGCTTGCAAATTATTGAATTTTACTATCAAAATTCGTGCTAGGTTCGAAATGTTCATCGCGCGCTGCTTCCATTTTATGATCGGCATTCTCGACCTTCTGAGCAGTCTATTCGGAAGATTGTGACCAAATTTCGCACCAAATTTACTTTGTTGGACATTAAACCACCAACACGTTTACGTACTGTGCGTAGTGAAGAAAATATTGCGGCCGTATCAGCTAGTGTGACAGAAGACCGCGAAATGTCGATTCGGCGCCGTTCCCAGCAGTTAGGCCTTTGTTACAGCACTACGTAGAAAATTTTGCGGAAGGATTTGGGCGTAAAGCCTTTTAAGATACAGCTGGTGCAAGAACTAAAGCCAGCCGACCTACCACAACGCCGAATTTTTGGTGAATGGGCTCTTGGAAAGCTGGCCGAGGATCCGCTTTTTTATCGAAAAATTGTGTTCAGCGATGAGGCTCATTTTTGGTTGAATGGGTACGTAAATAAGCAAAATTGCCGCATTTGGAGTGAAGATCAGCCAGAAGCATTGCAACAGCTACCAATGCATCCCGAAAAAGCCACTGTTTGGTGCGGTTTATGGGCCGGCGGCATTATTGGGCCATATTTCTTCAAAGATGATGCGAATCGCAGCGTTACTGTCAATGGTGAACGCTACCGAGCGATGATAACAAACTTTTTTTTGCCCGAAATGGAAGTTCTTGACTTGCATGATATGTGGTTTCAACAAGACGGTGCCACATGCCACACAGCACGCGAAACAATGGCGCAATTGCGAGGCGAGTTTGGTGAACAGTTAATTTCACGTTTCGGGCCGGTCAATTGGCCGCCTAGATCGTGCGATTTGACACCATTAGATTATTTTTTGTGGGGGTATGCCAAGGCTAATGTGTATAGGGACAAGCCCGCTTCGATTGACGCACTGGAAGCCAACATCCATGCATTCATTCGTGAGATACCGGCCGATATGTGTGAAAGAGTATGCCAAAATTGGACTCAGCGGATGGGCTACCTGAGACGCAGCCGCGGTCAACATTTGCATGAAATTATCTTTAAACATTAAATTGCAAGGTTCAAACTATCGATTCAAATAAATATTTCATTCATTTTTTCGAATTTTTTGTGTTTTTTTTTTTAAAAAGTTCTAAACCTCTTAAAAAATCACCCTTTATAAGTGTTCTTAAAAAGATCCTTTACTTAGTTTTTCAAAAAAATTCTAATATTGACGTCTTATAAATATTTCTCAAAAATTAGTACCCAAATCTCGATCCGTTCTCACATTTCTACGGTATTTTTTTGAAATACCAATTACAATGGCGCCCACTTGCAATGAAAGTAAAATAAAAGCTACGCAAAACTTATTTTTAGCTAGTATTTAATAGTATTGAATATGCACCCTAAAAATAAATCACACAGCTTCAAATTAACACAATCAGGCAACTCCCAATTCATTTGCACCCAGATTTTGATGAACGAGAAAGTTACGTTCGACCCAGTCGTGCACATTATTTTTTTATTCCCAGAAGGTGTTGGCGCCTTGATTTGGAGAACTGCATTAAAGTCTAACCGACTCCGTATTCCTCACCTGGGGATATGGGTTAAACGTAGCTAAATCCAAAAACCTCTACAAATATCTGACGTTGTCTTTAAATTGACAACTTTTTTCTCTGTACATCTTCATGTTGAAGTGAACATTAATTTGTGGTACTTTTAAGCTTGAGCAACGGTTGATGTATTGAACGCTTTTAGAACTGCTCTCCAATGCAATTTGCTTGGAGAGGTTGCCCTGTATCGGGCTTTTATTTAACGAGCGATGGAAGGAGCTATGCTCAGATTTGTCAGACTATGGGTAAATTTTGTGACCTTAGGCTCCAACTTATCATCAGGGGCACCGAAGTTGGTTCAAAACGTTATCGACCCTTGATTCAGTGAGTCTTCATAGGCGGCAACCCCAACATCTCTACTATACCACAAGCAGTCAGGCAATGCTGTTTAGCAATGCAGAGGGCCGATTTTATAGCCACTAACAGCAGCAAACTCAAGCCAAGAGATCAACAGCAATATCATCGTCTGGAATGCTGTGGTAGCGACCGAGCATTCTGCAACGACTGCGGCGATAATTGCAAACATCATCGTCCATGCGCCGATTTTTTTTTAATGGAGAATCCAGAGGAACTATGTGAAAAACGTGTCCGTCTAGATGCAACCGAATATGAGGGCTGGAAAAACACAAAAAGTGTCCGATTCCGTTATCTGCGGGAACGATGATGATGAGCTTAGACAAGAGGGTAGTTGTTTAGCAGATCAGCTAAAAAGAAATAGTCGGCGCAACAGGTCCGCAAGGACCCTAGGCCAAGGTTAGGTTAGGTTAGGTTTACGGGTGGATGCGGCAGAGCAAGCCCTGCAGCACCCCACTTAGGTCCATGTGGACCCATTGTGATGCCGTTGTTGAGGGTTAGCCGATGTTGTTGGCGATGATAGTAGCTCCCTCACTGTTACTCGACTTTGTCCAGCTATCCTGATGTGTTTATGAACCTGGAAAGATCAGACAGAGAGACATCCGAAAGTTCATGCACGTCATGGAAGTAGTATCTACCAAGTGTTCAATTTCTCAAGTGACAAAGACTTGGGCATTGACAGAGGAAGTGAGGTGTATCCTCGTGTACCTCCTCGTCTCCGCAACCCCTACATATATCGTCATTCTTGAGTTTTAATTTCATTGTGTGGTTTCTTAGGAAGTTGTGACCCGTTATAGCCCCTATCAGTTTATACAACGACGTTCTATCAAACCGTATTAGCTTGCTAGTCCGACTTGGGTTGTATTCCAGCCATATCTTCCGTGATATTTCACAGGTAGTTAATTCTTTCCACCTGTTGTTGGCTTTCATGCGAATCTTATTTTATACTCTCTCTCTGAGGTTACAGAGTGGTGGTTTGATAATTTGAGTTGCACGGTCTTGATCCATAGCAGATCCATTTCTTGCCAGTTCGTCAGCCATCTCGTTGCCGGTTATGTCCCTGTGTCCAGGGACCCAGCATAAGCGCGTAATGTGCTGCGAGCAGAGAACCTTGAGCTCTTCACGGCAGCGGCGAACTAGTTTTGATTTAATTTCAATAGCAGACACTGCTTTTATAGCCGCCTGGCTGTCAATGAATATGGTAATATCATCCCTTGGTATTTCCAACATTGACACCATATGGGCAGCTTCGGCGATAGCCAGAACCTCCGCTTGAAACACACTACTATGATCAGGTAATCCGATCGAGTGATGTATGTTCAATTCTTCAGAGAAAATTCCAGCACCTGTTCCACAGTCCATCTTAGAACCATCTGTATAGATGGATATCGATTTCCTTTTTGTGGGTTCCTCTGTGTTCCATTCTTCTCTGCTGGGGAAATAGCAAAAGAATGGTTTATCGAAGTCAAGGTAGGGAGACAAGTAGTCGGAAGTGACAGTATCTTCCATGTATTTGTTCAGAATCTGTGCGTGTCCCATTCTATAGGGTTTCCAGCTTTTGGATTGGCTGATCCTAAGGGCACTTTTGGCTGCAGATTCTTGCATGTAAAGGTCTAGCGGTATCAGGTTGAGGATTGCCTCCATTCCAGCCGTAGGTGTTGTCCTTATTGCACTGGTTGTACCTATACACGCTAGTCTTTGTATTCTGGTCATTATTTTGAGGTTCGATGCTTTGTTTGTGGCTTGCCGCCAGACTAAGCTTCCGTACGTGAGTATTGGACGCACAATAGCCGTATACATCCACAGAATTATTTTAGGGCTTGGTCCCCACCTTTTACCGAAGACTCGGTTACATGCGTAAAAAGCGTTTGCAGCTTATTTTACTCTTTCATTGACGTTCATTTTCCAGTTAAGCTTCATATCTAAGATTGTACCCAGATACAGCACTATCGGCTACCCTGAGGGGTGTGCCCTCAATAGTTGGAGGATCAAAGTTTGGAATCACTCTTTTGTTACAGAACAAGACTAGTTCAGTCTTCTGTGGATTGACTCCAAGGCCGCATTGTTTTGCCCACATATAAAGTGTTCGTAATGCGTTTCCTAGCAGTTCGCTTATGGTAGGTAGGAATTTGCCTGTACCAAGTATTACTACATCGTCTGCATAGGCGGTTACTTTGACCCCTTTATTTTCGAGTTTCACTAGTATTTCATTTATGACAAGGACCCAGAGTAAGCGGGATATGACCCCACCTTGTGGTGTACCTCTTGAGGCTGTCATTCTAAGGTCAGGGTCACCTTTGGCCTAGCTTCTCACAGCAATTCGTTTTGTGGGAGTTTTTAATTTCTGGGACACGAATGGAAGGGATCTACAACTTTACACCGAGTCCAAATGGCTAATTGAGAAGTTAAACTCTCGGGTCTTTGTCAAAAAGTGGAAAAAGCCTTTAAATATGAATTGAGCTTCTCCAGGGATCGAACCTGGGACCCCTCGCCTAGTAGTCAAAAATACTAACCCTTAAGCCGCTGCGCCAGCTAACGGATTTATTAACAAGGGTCAACTTCCATTTTTAAAGACAAAGTTCGTATGTTTGCTCAAAAACTATTCGAAGTGTTAGGAGAGAGATTTGAATAAAAATCCGACAGATGCCGCTGTTCTTTTTACAAGGATTACCACTTTTATGACAGCGGTTTCGCGCATCTATCTATACTACTGGGATAATCTTTGAATTGATTTAGATAGATAGATAAATATTTTCATTTTGTATGAAAAAAGGATGTTACAGGATTATTGCTATTGCACATTTTACAGAGATTTGATAATTTGAATGCGGTTTTCAATGTTTTCATCAACATTTGTGGGGAATGCCGAAGGACTTATTCCTGCGAATGAGATTAAGGTCGCGACTAAAAGAAGAGCTGGAGTATACAAGCTTCGCCATAACACTGGAAGGACTAGGAAAAGTTTACAAGTTCATAATGCGTGAAGAACTCAATTGCAGCTACTTTTCTGAACGGAGTAGTCCATGCCTGCGGTGGCTTAGTAACGCATATAACGCATGCTAACAGCTTCGATTCCAAGATAGGTGTTGTTGGGTCAAGTCAAGCATCCCTTACGGAAGATTGATGATGATGTCTTCCAAAACAAAGTCACAATCTCATGGAAACATCAAAGAGAAGACATGACCCCCTAACCTGCTGCCAACGGTGGACAGAGCTTTTCCAGCTCTTACCACAGCCTTTTTAATCGAATATCTATTCAAGGAAATGTTAAGGACCCCGGCCCTATACATACTTTTACACAACCAATAAGTGTACATGTGTGAGGTTTGATGACCTATATTTTAGTGCGTCATATGGCATTCAAGGACCGAACAATGTGTTACAAGTAATGGCAATGGGACAAAGAAAGAATTACGATGCTGCGAGCGAGTGCTATAAGTGTAACCATATGAGCCGACGAGGGCGAACGGATTTTCAACTTTGCTCCTACATTAAGCAATTTAATATTACATTGTCCTCATTTGTTACACCGAAATCCACCCCGACTGCAGCGGGTCTAATCCCCATGCTGGCCCATCAACTCGTATACACAAAGTGAATAACTTCGAAGGGAAACTTGTGTAAAACATAAATTCCCAAAGCAACAGCTGTTTGCCAGAAGAGCACAACATTCCGAGATAGTCGTACTTTCGCTACGATGCGAGTGCGGGGTAACAGTGGCGCCATCCATGCAGCCTTGTATGGCTAAACTGAACAACCCTTAAGGTGGAAATCGTTATTTTTTTAAATCTTCAAAATGAAGGAGGGAAAATATTTTCCCAAGTCACAGGATACATTGTGTGTGTATAAATATTTATACGCCCTGCACTCGGAACATGCTTTCGCCATTAGTTTGTTTCGTGTGCTATATGAAATTTTATATCTCCGGTTGAAGGATGGATGCGGTGGGCTTTGTAGTTTTTGCCTCAGAAATGAGTGCGCGACGATGGAAGCTGGTGTAAAAGAAAATCGGCCGCGAGAGAACTTAATCTGAGGAAACTCTTTCGAAATTATGTGGAACACGGTTTGGTGTAAATAGGAAAATTGGATTTACGGCCGCAGGGATGCGGGTAAAGCTGTTATGGGGTGTGCATGTGAAACAAGAGAGAGAGCTAGAGAGATACTTTGAATGGCAGTCAAGGGGGACTGGCTTTGGATAGAGATCGAAAGCAAGCAACGGATCTGAGCTAAGTCGGATCGGATGAGTGAAGCGCATCATCATGGAAAAGTGTATCTTATACCTAAATAAAGACTTTGTCCTGGCCAACCGGCTGAGTGACCGACTGAATGAGACTTATTGACTTATTTACGTGAAGCCCAAAGCGCTGTTCGCGAAGTTAAGCTACCCTAAGCTATTTTTCTTTTGCAGTGGAAGGTCGAAGCCGTGCATGAGGCACCAACGGTTCGACTTCTATTGGATTCTTGCCGGCTGAAAACACCTCCCTTCATGAACATATCGATATGTATCTTCCTGGGAACCGCCGGAAGGCAGACTTTGCCTGGAATCGAAATGATGACTTAGCCTACTCTATTTCTGGACTGATCTGAGCCAATCAAAATTAAGACACATCAAGTCAGACTTTGCAGTCGTCATTTTAACGCATGCAATCTACGGCATTATCGAAAGTAGGCCAATCCCTATATAGGTCCCGATTCTCTCGGTAGACAATAAAAGAACTCGTCTTCTCGATGGTTTCATCTCCGCGTGGGAAGAGACTTTCTCAGTCATGACCCATCAATAACTGACTCAGATAAAAGTTTGTTTAGCTATACTTGCGGTTGATCCGTACATCGATCACTGGTCCCGCTCGACTGACCCTCAAGCTATTTGGCTGGTAAATGCCGCGTTTCACACTTTTTAGAAAACGGCAGGTTGCAGCTGGCACAACGATCGTCTGAACGGTTCGCCTTCGGGAAGACTATCGGTCATTTAAGCATTCTAGCCCTGCCTATGGGCTCTGATATTTCGTCTCTAAAAGTCGGTAGGGGTAAGGTGAAAATTGGTAATTGTATCAGTCAACCCTATTGCTTACACTGAATCGGAATTGTTTTTATATTTTTTATATCTTCAGCGGGCCTTACCAATAATCATTTAGTAGCTCACAGTGGGTACATTTCCATACAAATTTCCAAATTGTGAGCTTCCGCAAACATAAAGCCGAACTTAAATTTATTATTAGTACGGTTCAGCGAGTTTATCGATAGGCAGTGTTCAAGATGCAACCCTAGGTACTTATAATCATTTTAAGCGTCCAGGCTAAATTTTCCTTACTCACAATGGCGAAATTTTCCACACACAATTACATACTGTGACCTACAAAATATATAAGGTGAAGGTTAAAAATGATTATTGGTAAGGTCCAACGAGTATAACATCAGTTGAAACTGTTCGAAACGCATAAACGACACTAAGTGCGTTAACGCAGTCGACGGATTTGACGCCTACCACGTATGACTTATAACTTTCCCGGCACTTGAACATATTTTTACTACCTACATTATTATATGAGTCAAAATCATATATTTTGATGATTTTTAGGGTGTCACAAAACTGACGCAGGATTTGAGTTTTAGCCATCAAAACAAAATGGAGCTCTACGCAAAAATTATTACAAAAATAATGGAAGCTTGGGTGCCAGAGTTCGAGTGGACAAGAATTGCAAATTTCAAGAAGCTCTTTACAGCGTATACTCTCAAAGCCTTTTTTTAAATTGTCGAATTCAATTCAATTCGACACTTAAAAAAATAAATAAATTGAGAACGGCCAGCTACCTACACGGAAAATAAAATTATTGACAAAATTTGATTGTAAAATTTCAACAAAAATAGTTTTGTTGGACTGAATAAAAAAAAAAATTGTAATGATAAATGAAATTAATCGATACAACTTAAGTTTTATCAATTTGAACAATATTTTGTCAAACGGATAAAGCGTTTACTACAAAACTACTTTGTAATATAAACAAAACACAATTTTCAGTTTAATAAATTGATATTTTATCAATTGAACAATTTTATTGTTGAATTAACAAAGATTTGTTATAACCATTACAACAGAACCGAAAATCACTTTTGTGAAATTGACAAAACTTATGCAAAACGTTTGTTAGCCAAACAAAATACAGTTTATAAATATTAAAAACATTCTGTTGAAATGAGCACTTTTGTTTGCAGATTTGACACACATTTTGCTAAATTAATAACACAAGTGTTAAATTGAAAAGAAAAATACAGTTTAAACTTTAAACAGGGCAATCCCTTCAATGCGATGCTTTTGATGGCGTCATTTATTATTTGACTCTAAAAAAGTGAGTGCAACATTTTAAAAGTAAATAAATCCGTTTACGGATGAGGACAGGAAAAATGGTAAACGACCTCTTAGATATAAATTAATAAGAATTGCAATTTTGGAAAATGGGATTGTCTAATATAATTTATCTATCTTACTTCAACTTTTTTAACTTCAACGCTATGTTCCCGGATTCTTCAACCGAAACTAAAAGACGCAACTTTGAATAGTGAAGGAGATGACTACATCTACATCGCTGTGGGTGTTTAAGGTATATCGAATCTTTTTATTTTCAAGTTAGATAAAGGCGATCGGTATCAGTTTTAAAAGTAATTGCCCATTTTGAGTTTTAAATTTCATAAATGCTTATTTTGATATTTTCAATGTTGTCCAGTAAAAATAACGTACCGCTATTTCTGTAGTTATTTTTTTTTTTAAATCTAATTGCGAAACTTATCTGCTTTGGGTATCATTTTTTGTTGAATCAACAAATTAAAATTATTAAACTGAGAGAATAATTCTATATAACCAGCAAAATTCATATAGATTCAACAAAAGTCAACTCTAGTGCTGACAGATTATTTTTGTACTATCAACAAATATTTGCTGTTGATTTAACAAAATGACAAACAATTGCTATGGTATTAACAACTGGTTTTGTTAATTTAACAAAAAGAGAGAGGTCAAATTGATAAATTTCTTCGCAAAATCAACAAAATTTTGGTAAATTTAACAAAAAAAAATTTCATACGCGCAAAAAAACTATTTTTGTTCCATAACAATTTTAATAAAGTTTTAAAACAAGATAAAACATATTAAAATTTCCTCAATTTGATAGAAACATTCTGTTGGACGTATATTGACAAAAATATTGTTGAATAAAGGCTCATTTTTATTAAATATAGGTACCAAGGCCGCCGGCCCAAAATCCGTACCAAAGAGGAACATTTGGTGGATGCACTGTCACATAGTGAACCTCGTGTGGGTCTGCCGTCGTCCCATAGACGGCAAATTTTGCTTTTTAACATAGCCAGTCATCCATCCATTTATTTTTCGGTCGAAATTGGGGTCCTCTTCCAAACGCTCCGAAACCCAGTAAGCGAACAAACGGCATTGTCTATGGTCACTAATTTTGAGCTCCTGCGTCAGTTAAATTTTGTACGGGTGTAGGCTGAAATCTCGACGCAAAATTCGCCATGTTTAAGTCTGTGTAAAGCCGACTTCCTGTCCACAGCGAGGAATTGACTGCCTCGGGTTCTATTAATTCCTCGACGCACGGGCTGAATGTTTACCGAACCGGTGGCCACCAAACGTTGGAGAGTCGACTTTCTAATTCCATCGTGTCTGCCGAAAAATAGGCGCAACACGTGCAACGTTCGCACAGACGAGCGCTCATTTGGATAAGGAAAGTTTTATCATTTGGACTGGCTGCTCAATCGTACAACTTGCCATGGTAATTTGGCATCAGTCACTGCATTATAAACACTGGATTGGACAGACGCAATCAAAACAATATGGCCGCCGCAGGCTGCCATCATCAGCCCGTACCAATTGGAAAAAGCTTTCTATGTTGGCCAAGCCAGCTAATACAACCTATAGAGGACACTCCGGGCCTCTAGAAAATCTAGCGGGCGAAAAAACCGGTTTATAGATAGTATAACTTTCTGCTGAACTGTGGAGGAACTTTTTTCGACTATGAGTGTGTATCGTCCTTTTTACAATGACACCTGAAAAGGGATTTAAATTCAAGAAAAAATAAACAGCCTCACCTCGAAGTTCCAGCACTTCCACCATGCTGCCTCCGACTCAGGTTATGACATGACCACACAAACGTGTCCAGCATACATAAACAAGTCCGATTGCCTCGACACCATATGCAGCACATTTAAATCTTATGCCATCTTATTCGGGCTAAACAAGTCGGCTAATTAATGCAGTATCCACTACATCAAATGCAAATGGTGCTGTCGCGCTGCAAAAGGCGCACACAAGACATCAACTATGCATGTCAATCGCTGGCCAAGGAACCGCATCTCAACTAAAGTCGTTCGGCTTTAAGGAAGGCACGTAAAATCCTTCTACGTATAGCCGCTTTATCTGATGTATCTATGGGTCTATGTGTCTTCTTTAGTGCCATTATACAGTGGCACAGGACGATAACTTATTTATAGAGCCCGCACCCAAGGAATTAAATTACGAACCGCATCGCATTCGGGGGACAAAAATAGACACCACCGCCTGGTGGACTACAATAGGCTCCATCTTCTTATTATCCTTTTCCTTGAATTGTTTTGTTTTCTAATTTCTATGTCAGAGATCCTTTTTTCTGCTCTAGAGCGCTATAGAGAGACGTGTGTATAATCCTTGTGCCTTTTTGTTTGCTTTCTGTTCCATAAACAGGGCCAAAGGAGACGACATTTCTTTCTGTGCATTGTCTAGAGCTGCTCGCAGTGGTGATTGTTGGCGACTGCCATATTGTTGGGTGAGGTTAAGGATTCGGATTCTTTTGTTGTATTCTCGAACCGCCGCCGGCCGCCGCGGGGGACTTTCGGTTTTCCCCTTGCAATTTCACTGTGATGGCTTTTTGTATCTGCATTGATTCAACCGCTCCCATTTGAGGTCGGTGGCTTGATTGTGGCGCGCAGTTTGTTGCACGTAGAATGACACGTCGGTCGACGGGAATGGTTAAGTATAAAGTGGAGGATGTGGACAAATTGACAGTGCTAAAAATAACGCATTATGCACTCGTAGTTGGTAATTAATGTGGCGGTTTCATTTTATATACACAGTTCAAAAAGGAGACAGCGAAGCGGAAAGTGTTGCAACACGAGGTGGCCGGGTTACGTTCAATTGGGTTAGAAGGACACTGGGGTGTGTTTGGGATATTTAATTATGTAAGCGTTTGGTCTTCGACGGGCGAGAGAGACTATACTTCTTATGTGTGGGGTGAAATTGAGGACTCAAACTGGATTCGAAATGTGTATGGATGATCGCAGAATAACAAAAGAATTGGACCGTGTACACTTGGTTGGTTGAGAGTGGTCTTTGATGAGGTCCACCAAAGTGGGCACATTGGGCTGCCACTGGGACGGGCAGGCGAGTCGAACTGTATCTACCAATGAAACCAATCGTCGGCCATGCAGACTTGATTAGGCTCGAAAAGGGTATTGACCACATGTGGCCTCCCGGATACTGGAGAGTGACTCTCTTGACATGCCTTGCTATATCACAATTGCATTGTCTGTGTAAAATGCATATGTGGGCATTTTCTGAACTGTCTGAAATGTAACCCGAGCCCGTAGAGTCTTCGAGTCTAATCCGGAGGTGCAACGCAGAAGAGGAAGACCTCGTCTAAGAAGAGGAAGACCTCGCCTAAGAAGAGGACCTCAATCGACTTGGAGTGCACAAATGGCGGCAGTTATTAGCTAAAGAACGGGATAACTGAAGAGGCTCGTTAGTTGAGGTCTCGGTTCAGTCGGAACAAAAGAACCGACTATATCGGAAAAGCTTCTGCAACATCAGCCAATCCGTGGTGCATTGGACAAGCCATTCTGTGGCTTCCTCAACGAATCAGCTTTTGTGAGATATTAAGCAAAGGATATGAGGTTTAGTATGCTTTAACTATTTATTTGGGATAAACCTCTTTTTTACAGACATATCGCCGGACTCACCCTTATCTGTCCAAACCCACTTTTTCTATCGGTCGTAAGATGACGAAAGGTAGATGCATCAAGCTTAAAGCCTTATTTATAAACCCTTTAAAATGCCTCTAAACGCAAAAACCTTATTTATAAAAATTATTGAACGTTGTATAGAGCATGCATAGGCTAAACGCGTTTGGAGGTTGTTTTGTGCCTGTATAGAGGTGGAATACTACTTATTACTGAGCAAAATCTATCACATTTTATTTTAAATAAAATCATAAATAGATTGGATAGATTGGTATCGGGGTTTCTATTTTAAGTTGTCAAGATTTTACGAGTATCCTCGATAAGTTGCGAAGTATCTGCAGATATCAGATATTTTAAATTGTATTTTAATCTACATCACAGTTTTAGAACGTATTGCATGGTAACCTCAATTTGAATGGTACTTCCTATAAAAAAAAAATTCGTACCAGTTTGATTTGTTTGAAAACGGCTCTAACGATTTCAACCAAAATTGATATTTAAGCTTAAGTAGGTGAAGTAAACATAACTGCATCTCAGTTTTCCGTTAAAAAATCGAATAACGGTACTTTTGAAATTTGGACATATTTCGAAAGCGGTCCGTTTATAACAAAAATTAATTTCTAAGGTAATATGGTCATTTCTAACTTAATGACAAACTTAGTTTTTCTCTGTATTATCGTAAAATGTTTTTTTGAAAAAAGTGATTTTTTAAAAATTTTGTTTTCTTTAGTTTACCTGAAAACGGCAAGAACGATTTCGACCTAAATGATAGATTAGAGCAAAATTGATGCATTCAAAATTATTGCGTCCTTAATTTTCAATTACTTCACCAAAAACGCTAATTTTAAAAACTGCTCATATCTCGAAAACCCCATTTTCGAATTCGATAAAATTTTAAAGACCAAGTAATGAACAATAACTTGTACTCGGTTTTCAACTAAATAGATAAGCAACAGTATTTTTCAAACTAAACATTGCAATATTTGGTACTGTTTTGCCAAATTTTACAAAAACCGCTCTAACGATTTCTATTAAAATACCTATTAGAGATAATACAAGTATTCTAAATAAGATCCCGTACTTAGTTTTTCTCAAAAAATTTGTTTTTTTAATTATTTTTATTTTTTTTTGATTTATTTCCATATATAAATCTATATTTTTTTTTGTAATCTCCCCCACGTCCGAAAATATTTCCCCATTTTTCAGCCTTTTTGAACATGCACCCTAAAATAATTGCAACCACTTCCTCACACAATCAGCAAACCACACTTCAATTGCAACCTCACACACGTCCATCGGCATATTCGGTTTATAATTGCTAATGCAAACTCAAAAACAAATCTCTGAACACTTACATAAAGCGTAATACAAAGCGAAAGAAGAAACTCCTGCTACACTTTGCCTTGCACTTAAAAATCTTCTAAAGAGCTTGTAAAATAGTACTGTAGACGCTTTTAACTCTTTAACCATAAATTGGGACAATTGCCTGCTTCTGACAGCTTCAACTTATAAAAAGTCACATTGCTATTATATGTACTACATATCAGATGAATAACCCAAAAGTGAATTTTATTTAACACTACATATTCCTTTTTCCTATATCCTATTCACCGAACAATTCGAATTTAGTCGCAAGACTGAACTCTTGTCTGGGTTCCGGGACTTTTTAATAGCTTAGATAACTATACCTTGGGACAGCTACTTACACAGTTGAAGATGTTCTTAGTTTCCTAAATGACAGAGATTGGACTGCGACGCGTAAACTTGTTAAGGCTGCGCTATAATACGCACCGGTAAATGAAAAACTGCTTATGCTGACAATGTTGTGTTAATGGCTGGCCGAACTATTAAATAGAGCTTTCTTTGGAAGCCGCGGCATAGAGGTCAAACCCCATAAGAATGAATAAGTATTGTTCACGAACAAAAGGAAAATAACGCAGAAACACCTTAGAATATCTGACAATGAAAAATATCTGCGGCTAATATCAGACAAGAAAATGAACTTAAACGAAAAAATGTTACTACTCTCGTCGTAAAATCTTTGAAAGAAACTGGAAACCACGTCCTAAAATTAAAGTCTGGATGTTCACAGCTATTGCAAGAACTAGCACGACAAGGTTCGGCAAATGTTCTAGAACAAACATGTCCCTCTGGATATACCCCGCCCTGTACAGTAGAGCTCGAAGAGGGAAAAAAGCTCACAGTAGAGGCGAACGCCAGGTTTACAACCATGTATACGAGTGCTTTTAAGTAGGAAAACATCCTTATGTGCAGAAAGTAGTAGCGAGAACCATGCGGAATGACCAAAAGCTTGTAGGCATCCTAAAGGCTGAGGAGTTCTTGAGGACGCAACCTACTTCCTTTGTCACTGTCTCGGTCTCTCTATCACAAATTCCTTGCAAGATTCTTTTTCCATAAGAGACAAAATTATGAGAATGATTTGCATGTAAACACTAAGTTTGGGGTACTACGGATCAGGGATGGAAAAGTCGATACAATCGAGTACAAAAGTACAATTTGCTTTAATTCGATACAATTTATCCATCTGTATCTTTCAAATTGTAAAGCTTTTCCTAAGAAAACAATTGAAATAAGCCAGATGATGATGTTTTTATGTCATTTTGGAAGACATAAACAAGAAAATTAATATTCAAAATCCCTTTCTAAATTTTCTGTGGTATTTTTACATCAAAAGCAGTTGTATCAGGAAAATCTAATTTTATATTGAATTTTTTCCCTAATGAAAAAAATAATATTCAACAAATTAACAATGAATATAGAGCCAACTGCTTAATAATTCAGCAATTTAAATATTATTCAATTTGAGAATTTTAGGCTGAAGTAAATTCAATTTAAAACGAGTCTAATGAGCTGATGTTTGAAAATATTTACAAAATTGCTCAAGCCGTTCTCGCTATTCCTCACTCATCAGCAAATGTCGAAAGGATTTTTTCTTGCCAGACGTTAATAAAGTCCAAATGTCGAAACCGACTTCAAGTCGAGTTTTGAATTCACTTCTGTATACGAAAAAATGTTTTCAATACAACTGGATCCATTTCAATACGATCTTACAACAGTTTTCAGTACAAATCGAAAATGGCATTTTCCATCCCTGCTACGGATAAGGGACGAACTCTTTCTCCAAATTTGTATCACATTGGGTCAATTCTCACCTGAGTGTGGCACGGATTACTCCTTGCCAACCCGCTAACACTGCCTAACATAACTTGGACTATGCTACAGGACAGACATGTCAATAAGAGGATTTTTATAGCAAACTTAGCAGACCCCCCCCCCCCCTGCTTTGCTAGGCGTTGCGATGTGCAAAAACATAATTTTTTATAAATGAAAAATGCTGTTTTTTTTTTAAACAAAAGTAGGTAGCCTAAAACCTTTACAGATTCATTTCATGCTATTTAAAAAAAGAAATTTGTAAATCGGTGCAATAGTTCGTAAGATTTCTGCAGACATGCAATTTTGCCATTCATTTTTATTATAAGATTTAGCTGGTCCCCGCGACCTCGTCTGCGTAGAATTAGGACTTCGAGTAACTCAATTAAAATTTGTATTTCTTACTTATCGGGTCCAAAACTATCCTATCTTTCAAGCCAACCAATTAGCCCTACACATTTAAATTCATTGGTAAAATACACAGCAAATATATTTATTTCTTACCAAATATAGATACCTATGATGAATTTTATTATCCCTAACTTGAGAAATAATTGGTTCATCGTATTCACGTTTTGTTTTCGCGACAAAAAGTAGCCTATGTCATTCTCAGAGGTCCCATCTATCCCTGTACCAAAATCCAAAAAAATTGGTTTTGCGGTCGTTAAAATAATCTTACTTTCGCATTCATAATATTGGGATTGAATTGAGGCTAGGTACCTTGAATTTTCTGTGCAAAAATGACAACTGACAACAAAACCTATGTTTTGAAATAACATAACAGCGCTCCTACCCGATTGAAAATTCTCTCCTAGATTTCCTATGACTGTAACTCTCTTCTGCCGTCGACTCTCTTTCGTGGCGTCGTTTGTACGGACTACGGCGCTACGGGCATGATGAATGAAAGAAAAGTATTTTCCTGAATCATAGTTGTACACAACTGCGTAGTTGAAATTTAATGTAGTAAAATTCAACTTTTTCAATTGTTAATATTTTAAAAAGTAAAAATGTAAAAATAAGCAACCAGAAAATCTCCGTTTTTGACACTTCATTCGTAAAGATTGGTTGAGCGTGTGAACCGCAAGAGGTGAATATACTACTACCGTAACTACAGAAATAATATATAGTGAATATTAACACCTTACGCCCATAATCGGACGTCATCAGCCATCTGCGCAATTCCTCAGAAAAACATTGTCGCTGTTTCATACATCCTCATTCACCTCCTATACTTCTCTTTCGTTTCACTTAATCGGAGAAAACTTCACGCAGTTTTTGTTGAAATATATGTGCTTGTGCGATGTACGATGTGCGTCAAGCGCCAGCGAACCACCCCAAAGCAGAACAACGATCAAGAACAACGTTTGCTGATAAATTTAGTTTTTTCATGTTAGATTTTGGGTTGTAGCTCAGCTCACAGAGGCTTAAAATAATTATGGAAGTGTTGGCTCTGTTAAGTATTTCGTTTTGTTTGCATTGATTAAGAATTGTTTGAGTAATGGGGATTAAAAAAATCGCTCACACAAAAAGGCATGGCAATGAAAGGGATAGCCCTTGTCCTTTTCAGGATCTTAGGGGACATTTCAAAAAAAGTTCCATCGAAATCTGTGCAGTAGTTTTCACGCCAACCGTTAACACATGAAAACGGCTACAGTCTTATTATATGTATAGATTTATCTATTTATTTGTGACTACACTTTCCTGTCTCCGTCAACTAAAAACTTGCCTAACCCTATATCCTATGCCCTTTTTTCAACATCCTTAATTCATATTGTACACTCGGTTTGATTTGAAAATTAGATTTATTCATGATCCCATTCCTCGATGCTAATTTAACAAGATCTTCACTGCATTCAGTTCAACTTTTCATTTTATTTGTAAAACTCCGGCCCGAACTAACAAACGTAGAGGTAAGGGGAGTCCCTCTATACCTCTACAAAATGTAGCCAAAGCTAAATCGAAATCACCGTACAATAAATCCTTATTCCACATAGATCCCTCTAATCCATGGAAATACCTAAATATATATAGAAATATCCAAACGAGACTTTTACGGATGAAATCGATAGCACAGAGTGGAAGAGAGCAGAGAGAAAAAATCGTACAATCCAAGGATGAACATAAATTCCGACATTAAATATGTACAACAAATATAATAACGATTCAAATAGAACATAAAGGATGGCGGAGAAGGAGGAGCAACTCCCGAATATAGCCCCGGCGCTTTATTGTTATTTACAACGCACTCTTGTAAAACTCGGAATGCCACTATAACCTCAAAGCGCCGATAAACAACCGCATTTTATGGAAATCAGAACGACTTGAGCGCACGCAAAATTCATTCCAACGGAATATTTATATTACAATTCCAGGATAAATTGAGGAGCACAAAAAAAAGGATACACTGATGAATGGGTGCAGCTGCGGGGCCATCTCCTGAAGCTGAATGTGAATGGTGGTTTCGTATCGCGATAAAGTCAGTTTTCCAAATTAACTGCCATTTGAGTCCGATAATACGATTAATTTGTTTATTTTTGGGTTCGTTTTACTTTTTAATGCGCACTTCGTGACTGTACATGTGAAAGTCCCCCAAGGACATTGCTATTGCGATAAAATTAATTTCGCCGTGATTGTTGCCTGAGATGTTATTGAGAACAGTCGACGAGGTTGCTTTTAGGGTCACGTTCGAGTTTGTCGAGTATACCTATCGGGGTAGGTCCATTTCTGACAAGAGGTTCTTGTTTTAATCACGCTATTTTTAAATGCAGACCTAGACGACTCAAAAATCGGATCAGAAATCCAACACGCTCTTCTTTACGACATCGTGTAGAGAATTAATTTGTTTAACTTAGTCCACACTGAGACCAGGAGGTGGACGGGACCTGGCCGCGAGGTGATTTGAATCGCCGGGACTCATGACCCACATTGGAGCTGACGACGAATGTATAGGGTGTTTGTTTTTTTCAAAGTCCTGCTTAAAAACAAACATCCAATATGAAATAAAAGAACTATACGACTATACCTCATGAACACGGCACTGACTTTGGAAGAAAGGAAATTTTTTTTTTACTACTTAAGTTTGACTTTGAGCACAAAGTGCTAACTGGTCTAATTTGTATCGTTTATCGTACCTAAGGCTCTTTTCACACCGTTCGCTTTCGACCGGACGAAAAAAAAGTGAAAAACAAAAAAAAACCGAACATCGGCATTTCTTTTGTGCCGTGAGCATTACACGTCGATGGCGTTTTCTCGTTTCGCAGCCGTCTACAGTCCACTGCCACTACAACTCACGGCGACCGATAGCACAGTAGTGCAAATAACTAAACGCACGCATTCAAATTAGAAGCGAAAAAACCGTGCATAAACCGAACGTGTCGGGCAATTCGGGGTCGTCATTCTGTAAAGCGAAAACGTTGAAACGTTTTTATGGGCATGAATGATTTGCTCTATATTAGAGAAGGAAATCGTTCGTGTACACGAAAGCGTTTGAACGTTTTCGCCTTACAGAATGCCGGCCCGGATTTTCGCCGTCCGGTCAAAGCCGATCAGTGTGAAGAGAGCCTAAGTCTTATTTTATGAAGAAACCGTAGAACAGAATTGGGTCAGATTCTGTAGGGCGAAAACGTTGAAACCATTTCGTGTTCACGAACGATTTACTTCTGCAACTTAGAGAAAATTATTCGTGCGCACGAAAACGTTTAAACGTTTTAACGTTTTCGTCTTTCAGAATCTCACCCGAGGTCTCAGTAGGTTTCGCTTGCACGAAATTAGTTATCGTTATCGCTATTTTATTAACGTTTTCGTTGTGTTTCATGCAACTACAAAAACGAAAGAAGTTTTCGTTTCGCGCGAAAGGTAAAAAACGACAGCTTTTTCTTTGAAGTTTTTTATTTTCTCTGATGATTTTGACTGTATATATTTAAATACCACAGACGGCATTCATCCCTAACCATTCTTAGTAAATGATTTGTCAAAAGGAAGAAGAATGTTTTTTGCACTGCTTTATATAGCTGCGTATAACTTCAATAGGATGATGCTGGGATGCTGCTAGTGACTTTTGTGTCAAAAAAAAAACAACTTGAGAGAAAATCAATGTTTCTACGTAACAAAATATAAGTTCTTGAGGACGGTATTCACTAGGTCAATCTTAAATTAAGAACATCGTAAGCCATTTCATCCAAAAAGTTAGACGTTAGAGTTAAATGAAATATTAGTATAGATCCGCAAAACAAAAGGTGCCAAAAGCTGCATCAAGTGGTGCTGCCTAAAGGTATACAATTTAAACAACACCGCTTCTTGCGAATGGGAAACCGAATCGAAGGACTCAAGAAAATTTTAGCTTAGGTATGATAGACAGACTCACTCGACTTTGCTTGTTTGTTTTATTAATCGTTTTATAGGGTGCCCCGAAATTCTGGCAAGATCTGAATTAGCCGCTATTTGTGAGGTTGGTGTTGGCACACCAAAGACAAAAAAAAAAAAAGCTGACAAAGGGTAGATAAAAATGGAAACGAAAACGTGTTTTCATTGTCGAACAATATTTCAAAAAATAATGGAAGCTTTATTTCGTCGTGGACAATAATTGCAAATTTCAAGAACCTCTTGACAGCGTATACTCTCAAAAGAACTCCGTATAGCAAAGTCATCCGAAGCGGTGAATCTCATTGTTGCCTTGATGGATTCGTGAATCAGCAAAATGTTTTCCTATGAGTTTAGTCGAAGTCTAAGCGCTATGGCAATCAGCCCCAATCACCCGTGGATTGAGCGAGGACATTCAACGCTCCATCAACGAAATTCAGTAACATTTATGCAAAACGGTCGTGGAAAACTTCGACGAAAGAGCGCATATGTGGAGGTCATTATGCTATCTTCTTTGAGTTTAAAATAAAATATGAATACAATTGAAAACAAAAAATTGTGACTTCCATTAAATTTTAATCTTGCGTGAGTTTTGGGAAACCCTTAATTAGCCGTGAAAGATTTTAATACAGCAATTGGCGAGAACGCTCTGGAAAAATGTATGTCCCAACACCCTAGTCTAAAGCAAGTCACTAAAGTCGTGACCATCCAAGTAACAATTTGACTTCGGTAAGGCTCAAATTTGTAATTTCTGTAGGCAACAATTTCGATAGAGCTTCTATAGTCTTTGTTAACCGAAGTTGATTTCGTAAGACCTTTACGAAGCATAAGCACAGGCTTTATAGAGAGATATGAATTTAAGTTTCTCTATTAGACTTCTGAAAATGTGTCTGGAGATGTGTGGAAAGTGAATTGCTTCGAAAGGCTTGTGGTTCGAAGAGCTTCCTAGAGCTTCTGACCGAAGGCATTATAGCAGCAATGAACTGTTTGCGATTGGAAGCTGTACAGAAGCACTTACTCGTCCTTCCTCCTAACTTACAATAGGAGGCAAAATTTAATTTCATACGAAATGAATAAGCTGTCTAAAGAATTAATTAATCGGGGAAAAATGACAAAACATAAAACACTTTTACCACAGTGAAAAATATGTCAGAAATGTGATTTTAAATAAACATTTTTCGCATAGAAATAAATTAGGTAACACTGAATGTCTTGCTTACAACTTCGGTCGAGTAAGCTGCAAGTTTATTGCAAGTCTTAACGAAACTCTAAATGTATCAAGTAGTTAAGATTTACCACTTCTATAGCATTATGACGAATTAACCTAGGTAGTGTATTGGACTACGACGCAGCAGGACCCATGTTCGATTCTCAGTGCGACGCATGTAAGTAAATTGTAAATTATAACGAGTACGTAAATGTAAACTCCATGAAAATTGCACAAAGTCATTGGTTATCATTATATTAATACGTGAACATCCACAGCAGAGACAATACTGTGTGTTTTTGCATGTCACACTGATTCTTTTTTGACATAACACCGATAGGAATACAAAATGGCGAATTTGAAAAAAAAATTGAGGGGCCCAGCGGCAAGAGGATTGTGAGTTGGGGGTCTCAGTATGATTTGTCTATAATCCAAAGTTTCGGTACACTTTTTAAGTATTTATAATGAAATGAGTAGAATAAAACCTATATCAATCGAAAGGTACTGTGCCTTAGATGTGCACAAGCAAAATGGTGGGTATATGTCGCCATTAAGGCTGGTAAAATTAAGTTATAGATTCCCCATACAAAACAGGTGATTGAAAGGATTTTGGTGACATTCAATTTGTCGTCGCCATTTTACCATAGTAACGTATTCAAATATAATTCATCTTAGATTAGAACCTGTTTCCGATGGAGCAGCTCATTAACGTATTTTTTCGATATCTAGATGTCGCTCTTTTCGTTTATAAAAAAAAACATAAATAACGAAAATAATTGTGGTATGTTTTTTAGTATAACATACTTATAAAAGGTATGGTCGATTTTCGACCACAAGCGATACTAGTATTTATTAATAGGATAGAAAAAATAAAAAAAAATAAGAAAATGGAAAATTTAAAAATATAGTAAAAAACATAAATATTTTTCTTGTTCATTTTTGAGCCTCTATAAAGCTTCCATAAAGTTTCAGTAAGGTCCTACGAAAGTATAATAACCTACTGCTGATCTGAGATGCTTCTTTTGCGTAGATGTTAATTGCCTCTTAGATGAAGAAGGTGTGGTCTATTCAAGCTGTTCAGGAAGTCTTAATATTGCGGGAGGTGAAATAGCTTTGATAGCACCTTACCGAAGTCAAATTGTTACTTGGGGCATAGCGCAGGTCCCAAAAACGGAAAGGGGATATTGGAACCGCGGATCTGAAAGTAAAAAGATGCGAGGTTCTCATCCTCAGTGTCTTCAGGAATAGGAAAGAAGGGGGAAAAGTCACTTCTACATTTCTAATCTCCAGCTATCAAAAAAGTGAACATGGATATAGATGGATGTGCGACACACAATCTTTTTTAAAGCTCACATCTTAACTGTTGAGATATGTTCAAAAATTGCAAGAACATATTTCCATCTTCGACAACACGACTAGAAATGCCCAACAATTGTTAAACGTCCTCTGAATACGAAACACCGTTTCAATGGTCCCCAAAAAGTGTAAAAAAAAAAAACTGTAAAAACTAATTACTCCTCACGTTCTAACTGTACTTGAAGACAACAATAGCAATCCACTGAGAAGAAAAACTCAAAAAACACCGCTGCATATGTGCAGACACTAAAAACAATTCTACGTATACATACATACTGACCTGAAACAAAAACCGGTAGAAGGATACGTTCGGCTCACTTTTAAACTGGGCACAATGATAAATCGAACAAGCACATCCTTTGCGCACATAAATGGATCTGTGTTAAAGTTACCACTCGATTCCTTTTGAAGTCACAGCAGCGTTTCGAAACAAAAGGACACCAACGTTCGTTTGATTTCACTCTACATACAAACGCAAAATGGAACCAGGATATGGGTGCAGGTGTGCAATAATCAATAGTTAAATTTTTTTTTTCCACAGAAACATAGCTCCCACTGGCATCATTGCTTTATCCTTTTGCATACGAGTATACGGCGAGTACGAGTTAACAATTTGTGTGAGGAAAAGTTTTGCTCCCTATGTCGGTGGGGAAAGTTCACTTGGCGCACGACAACTATGGTTGCGGTTAGTTAGTGGAGTCATTTATCATCCCAACTCGAAGGGTTAACTGTGTCACAAAATTTAATTAAAGTTTTTGTAGCGGGACACTTAAAGGACGAATGGGATCTGAGTCCTGACCGCGGGTAGAAAATTCTGTTTGATTTATCACATGGGTGTGATATAGAAAATTTAGTGGTGGCTTTCGCAAATATGGGTAGACAACCATTTGTTTGTTGGGATGTTGGAAGGGAAAATTGGTTGCGGCAGCAACTAGGGCAACACAATGTTCTTTAATAGAAAGTCTTGCATAAGACTTTTGCTTTAATTAAAGGGAGAAGTTTGCACAGAGCTCGGGTGAAACTAAAGTGGCAAAATGTGTGGGACTAGTAAATCCTTCTGCAAATATTAGTCTGTGGGTGTTTTAATGGATGGAGTCTAATTTTATTTGATATTAAAAAAAAAAAAACAATTTAATGAATTATCTCAATTTATCCCCTGGGGGTTTGTTAAACGTTTCACTACTGCACCTTTCTGTTGCGGGCCCAAACGACTTGCCATTTCGAATGCAATTTAAACTAATGTTGTCCGACGTAAATAGAGCACGCCTAGGACTTTCGGTCGTCTATAGCTAAGTAGCAAAATTATTATTTAATCATCATCATCATTTTATTAATACGTGGGATCCAAAGTTTCCACTTTCTTAGTACTTTTTATGAAATAAGGAAAATGAAGCTTATATCATTCGAAAAGTACTGTGCCATAGATGTGCACAAGCAAAATCGTGGATATTTATCTTTAAAAAAAAAATAAAAAATAAGGACAAAAAAAAACTGTTCACTACCAAGAAATTTTGAGCAAAATACAAGGAGAAGATTTACAACCAGACTAGAAAATAACAATAGGAAATAACAGCATTTTGGGCAGCCAGCTAACAAGGTAATGAAATTAAATAAAATAAGTAGGAGATAGAGGAGAAAATCTTAGTAAAATTTACACAGTTTTAAGCAATTATATAAATTTGTAAATTTTCAGAACGAGATGATGGATACAAGATCAAGATTTAATAGAGGCTAAACAAAAAAAAAAGAAGAGCAATAAATAGTGAACATTACTATTAAGGTAAGGTGGGGTAAGTGAATTTCCGGGGTAAGTGCGACCCATGCTTTAAAAAATCCACAATTCTATTCAAATTTGAAGTTAAGTTTACGAACACAGACCGCCTACATTTCATCTTGATACTGCAATAACTTGGCAGCACGGGCGCCGTGATTTTATTACTTTGTTTTTGACATTTCAGAATCACTTTGGTTAATGTCATGCGTAAAGTTAGAAGTGCCTCAGAACTTATCGGCTAACTAGAGTACAGTGACAAATTATTATAAAAAAAAGTGACAACTATATTGTTTAGGTATTGAGTTTATTAAGTAAATATTTAGTTTTGGTGAGTTTTTGTGATATGTTTGTTTTCGGGCATGGTATGCACTTACCCCTTTAAATTTGTATGACGGGGGAAGTGTGCGTTATAAGCATGGGGTTAGTGCATTTTTTGGTATGCACTTACCCCAGGTTTTTTTTATGAAATAGCACTGATAATATTTATTGTAAATAACATATTCTACAGGCAAAAATGAGGGTTTATACTAGGAAAACGTCAAGAGGTATGTCATATTCCAAGACAGCATTGGCAGAAGCGGTCTACAAAGTTTCAAGTGGCCAAATGACTGCCTACCGTGCCAGCATTGATTATAAAATTCCAAAAAATACGATTGTCCACCACTATATCTCCGATTATGCTTTTAGGTTTGCAAGAAACTCTATCACCACAACTAGGTTCTTCAGTTCCGGCTCCGCCTGAACTTTCAGAACCACAACTTATTTTTGCCAACATTCCTTCTTCGTCCGGAAGTAGCCTTACATTCTTGCCAAAAGATCCCCTTTCAATTTATCGGAATGAGCCTTCTACATCAAGAAGCTCATCTTTTGAATGTTTGTTATTGGGCACAGTCAAATCAAGCAATACATTCAGCCCTAAACTGCCAAAAAAACGTGTCGCTGTCGGGTCTGAGGTTATTACAACACCTGAGGCTGTAAAACGGATTCAGGATAAGATCCTTGCCAAGACACCACTTAAGCCAAAAAAATCAAATAAGATCACTCGCATGATTATTGAGATCGACACAGAATCGGAAAATGCTATCGAAGATATTCTCCCTGATGAAGGTGAAAGTAATGAAGAGAATGCTATGTGTGATTCCATTTCTTCGGTTGATGAAGTTGAAACCGCTGCAGAAGAAGATGTCCTTATTCCAGGTAATGAAGGAAAAACTTATGATTGGGTGCTGGTGCAATTCGTTGGGAGAAAAAGTAAAAAATACTACGCAGGTCAGATACTATGTATAAATGATGCTGCTACGGAATTCAAAATCAAATTTGCGCGGCTACACAAGCATGGACAAAGCTCAACCATTTTCGTTTATACACTAATAGATGACATAACGGATGTACCTAAAGAGGACATAGTAGTTGTTTTGCCAAATCCAACTCTTGGACGACGTGGTTCCATACAATTTAATGTTTCCTTGGACCAGTTCAAGTTTTTATATTGATCTTTTTTTAACGCCAAATTATGAAAAAGTTTTTAGTTCATGAACTAATAAAGATAACTTAAAAATGTAAATTGTTTTTTATCGATAAAATGCTGCTTCTGTAATACCTTTTTGATCAAGTGATTAATTCCATTAACAACATAGTTTGCCCTCATGGTATGCACTTACCCCAAACCAGGGGTAAAGTGCATACCACGGGAGTTATTTTGTATTTTTATTTATAAAAAATATGTTTAGCGGGGAATAACCAATAAACCAGGGTTAAGACTAACCGGACTAAGCACGGCTTTAAGAAAAAACTATCGTTTGACATCTATAACAAATACTTAGTTTTTGACGTGGCTTTAAAGCCCAAATTTACAATTTATGGGGCGCACTTACCCCACCTTAGCTTATTTCAATTAAAATTTGTCTTGTCAAGATCGTCTAAAAACAGTTTTATAAAAATTGATTTTCTACTTTTTTTTTACTTTAGTCAATATGTTATCAAAATACAAAATTTACCACGGGCAGCGGCTGTTGTGCACAATATCCTCTTCACCCCTGGATACTATAGTATCCAGGGGTGAAGAGAGTCACCATTAACTATATAGATAGTTAATGGTGAGTGATTTTTTTTTAATTTTACAATTTTGATTACAATCCATTTTGAAATTTTAACCATCGCTTTTTTTAAACATTTCTAATTGTCATTATTTCTTAATTAATAATTTAATTTTAACTTTGAGATACCTCTAATATTATTAGTCTACAATTAGAATACGATTATGTTTGATTATGTGTCAAACTTAATTTCAGTTAATTAGTTAAGCTATAAATATTGTCACTGTTTACATTTATATTTTTATGACTTAAAATTATTAGAGATTTGGAAAAAAAAAGGTATACTAAATTGATTAATTTGGTGGATGTGTCAGGGGTTTGGTGATGTCTAAAAGAGCAATGATGGCATTCATATTTTGCAACTACTATAAAAATACAAATATAGAGTTATTTGGTAGCAAGAAATCTTTAAGTTTTACTTGATGACAAGGGCTCTCTCTTTCCACCCTAAAAGGAATCAATATCGTTACAGAACATTTTTAGAGATCTTTAGATGATTCTGACCTAATCAGATTTCAATATTAGGAAAAATAACACCTTTTCCCAAAAATTCAGCATGAAAGAACGTAACGTCAGTCCGTTGTGTCTTCGGCAAGAATCCCCCATATCCGTCGAGCTAGGTCGTGCAAAATGGAAGCACGCTGATGATGAAGAAACACGGAAGCCCTTCCGTTTTCGCTGCCCGGACTGACTCAAGAAGTCCTGTAGTTATGGGCCATAATCATAAGAGTAGTTTAAGAAGCGGAAGGTTACGGGAAAGTAAAAAGTATCTCGTCCTAATTAATGTTCCTGATATTTCGTTACAATAAAGTAACGAGCTGTTAAAATTAAGTTAAGAATTTCCCATAAAAAATGTTTATCAGTGGATTGAAAGCATTTCGGTTACATTCAATTTGTCGCGGCCATATTACCATAGAATATTCAAATATTACTCATGATGGAGAGCTTCACTTACCCAAAAAAGGAATGAATTTCACACACCCCTAAAGGTATGCAATTTTATAATTTGAATTCAGGTGCACACATCTGCAAGTTGTTGACCAGAGACTTTCGTTTCAATGACGTTACTGGATTTCCACCATTTTTGCTATGAAATTTCATAGTAACGTATTAAAATGTAAATCATTAGTAAAACTTTTTTTCAAAAACACGTACGAGGATTCGCTTTTCCGGTAACAAAAACACGTACGTATCGAAAATTGTCGTGGTAGGTTTTTTAGTATACCTATACATACTATAAGTAGGCAGGGTTGATTTTCGACCAAAATCGAGACTAGTATTAGTAAACATTATTCGCTGACTGAAAATTTAGAGTCCATACTCTGCAACTAACCCTGTCTCCGGCTGTAATTTCTGTTAAAAATCCAAGATTTCAAGCCTGATTAGTTGTGGAGCATACGATGAAAATCTTATTTTGAAGTCCGAATTACCACGCAAAAAGCTCTGAAGAACTTTCGAAATATTATGCCTGATTAACAATAGAAACTCTCATCGGTCCTTTTCACACACAAAAAAAAAAATAAAATAAATGTAAAAAGACATAAAATCCCCATATTTCTATGACTGATCGCAAATTTTGAGTGTTTTTTGAAAAGTCGTCTCAAAGCGTCCGTCAAAAAATCGCAAATTGAGTAGTCGTACGACGGCTGAATGGAATGCACGATCAGAGGCTCAACCACTTCACTCGAATTTATTCATAAATCTTAACACGTAACATAACAAGATTGTAATATGGTGATTACGAGAGAGGAAATTATAGGAAAATATAAAGGGTCATTCATTTTTCGGTTTCGAAAGTAAAGTAAGTAAAACACACACAGCGATACATTTTTGATGAAAATTGTATTTCATTATAAAGTTTGGACTTTGCCATTAGGTGTGAAATACAATATCATTCAAATGGCCGACTCCGGAAGATTCGCAGCATGCGTTTCTTGGAGGTAATTTTTAATCACTTTTTCGCACATTTCGCGCGGTAGCTCTATCCATAACTTGAGTAATGTTGGTTTTTAATGCATCTAGAGTTCGGGGATTATTCGATTTAACACGGTCTTTTGCGTAGCCCCACAGAAAAAATTTTAACGGTGACAAATCGCATGATCTTGGTGGCCAATTGACCACGCGACCACGAAACTTCTGACGCAATAAAGACATAAATGGTCGTGTTGGGTGGTTTGTTGCCCCGTCTTTTTGGAAACGCATATCGTCAAAGTCATGATGTTCAATCGCCGGCCAAAAAAAATCGAATGACACGTTCAATTGCTGTGAATGCCGGGAAATCGACAAATTCGGATCATTAGCAACACTTGCACTTGCAGCAGCAATATTTTCGACTGAGCATGCATTACGATGATGCACAGGCCTTATGACATCAGTAACGCTTCCACTTTCTTCAAGTTTCTTCACAATTTTACCGATTGCTTGCGTAGTCGGTTGATTATGACGACGCGTAGTGCGCAAAAAGTTGCTACGTTTGAATCACCACTTTTGTAGTAAGTTTTAATAATTTTAACGCGTTGTTCGATTGTTTAGCGATCCATTATCGTAAATGGCAAACATTCAACTAATATTATGACACTTCAAATGACAGCTGAGTTTGACAAGAGAATAACCCTGTATTTAAATATGGCCTCAAACGCCAGTCAGTCTAAATCAGCACAAACTCAAAAGTCGTAGAGAAGAGCCATCGCTGTGTCAACAATCAACAAGACCTTTGCGGGCAAGCTTTTGGCACATAAAGTGACACAAGACATTAAAAGAGCCTTCAATAAGGTAAAAATTTGCGCAGTGTAGAGAACACTTCAGAACTCGAATGTTGATCAATCTCTCACTAATGTGATCTTGAGCTTGCTCAGTGAAACGAACATCAACGCGAAATTAGGTGACACTGACCTTCGAATAACTGCTTCGAGAGGCACTCCACAAGGAGGAGTCATCTCATCACCCTGGGTCCTTGTCATTAATGAAATATTTATGAAATTCAACAACATGAGATCAAAGTAACTGCATATGCAGATGATGTAGTTATACTTACTAAGGGAAAGTTTTTACCTACCATAAGCGACCTGTTAGGAAACTCACTTAGGAGCTTGTCTTGTTCACGAATAAAAGAATAATACCGCAGTTCGAGCCACCAACTCTGAAGGGAGTACCCTTGATGGGAAACATAATTGGAAGCCGAATGTCAATGAAAGTGGTGAAGAAAGCAGCGAATGCTTTCTACGCATGCAACCTCATCTTTGGCAGGAGTTGGGGACCAAACCCCAAAATTATCCTCTGGATTTATACTTCGATCATGCGACCAATACTGACATATGGCAGTGTAGCCTGGTGGCAAGCCGCCAGCAAAGCGAACAATCTTTAGTCAATGACTAAAATACAAAGAATAACATGTATTGGGACAACCAGCGCAATGAGAACCACACCTACAGCTGGACTAGGGGCAATTCTTAATCTGACACCTCTAGACCTATATATGGAAGAATCTGCTGCTAAAAGTGCCTTGAGGATCAGCCAAACTAAAACTTGGAACCCTTGCAATTTTGGGCATGCACAGATATTAGGTAAATACGTAGGGAACGTTGTCGCTTCTGAGTATATGTCTCCCCATCTGGACTTTGACAGACCATTCACCTGCTCCTGAATGGAACACCAATGAACCCACAAAATAGAAATCAAAATCCATCTACACAGATGGTTCAAAGATGGACTGTGGAACCGGTGCCGGCATATTCTCTGAGGAATTAAATAAACATTGCTCCATCAGACTACCAGTAGTGTCTTCCAGGCGGTGGTTCTGGATATCGCGGAAGCGGCCCGTAGAGCTTCAATATTGGCAATACCCCGTAGCGATATTACCATCTTCATTGACAGTCAGACGGCTATAAAAGCAGTCTCTGCTAATGAAATAAAATCCAAACTAGTTCACCGTTGCTGCGAAGAGCACAAGGTTCTTTGCTCGCAGCATACCACGAATCCCTGCTGGGTCCCTGGACACAGAGATAAAACCGGTAATGAAAGGGCGGATGAGCTGGCGAGAAAGGGGCCCGCAATGGAACTTTATGGAGCACTTCAATCGATCAAGCCATCACTTTTCAATCTCGGAGAGCGAGTGGAAAACAAAATTCGAATGAAAACTAACAACAGGTGGAAAGAACTCACTACCTGTAAAATATCAAGGAAGCTTTGGCCAGAATATAAAAGAAGCCGGACCAACAAACTTTTATCTAAGTTAGTAGGTGCTCTAACTGGTCATAACTTTCTTAGAAACCACGCAATGAAGCTAAATCTCAAAGACGATGACATAGGCAGCCTGTAGGAGACGAGGAGGTCCACGAGGACACACCTCACATCCTCTGTTATTGCCCCAGCCTATGTCACTTAAGGAACAGAACACTTGGAAGCTATTACTTCCAGAACTCTCTGATGTCTCACTGTCTTATATTTATAGGTTTTTGAGGACATCGGGATGGCTAGACAGCGTATCTTAACCACAAAGGAGAGGGGAATAAGAACACCGATTCACCACCAACGGTCGACCCCAACAAGGGCATCACAATGGATCCACGAGGACCTAAGTGGGATAGCGGAGGGTTCTCCCTGCTCTACCTACTGATTTACCTAACCTAACCTAAGCCCACAATATTGCTTGCTCTATAGGAAAAATTCGGCACTGATGTCAATGCAGTTGCCACGGCTGCATGTTGCCGAATTTTATTGATGAAACGTTGAGTATCCTCAGTGCACGGGTGGTTTGGGATGGTTGACAGAGACCTTTGACTTTAAATAATAACCCCATAGGAAGACATTTTGTCTTCGAAAAATCAGCATCCACGTCTTGATGTTCAGTAATCCATTCAACGAACTTTCTTCGCTTTGCATGATCATTAGGGTTTAGTTCTTGCGTCACTTGAACTTTGTAAGCATGGATACGGAGATCTTTTGAGAGTATACGCTGTAAGAAGCTTTTTTGAAATATGCAATTCTTGTCCACGAAACTGAATCGAACCCTGGCATCCAAGCTGCCATTGTTTTGACACATTTTTCAACAATGAAAACACTTTGGACTTTCGCATAGTGCTCCATTTTTACTAACCCCAAGCTGTCAGCCGCCAAAGGGTTTTTTCTTCGCAAAAAAATCCGATCTTTTGGGAAATTTTCGGAGACCTTTTAGAAGAAGACAAAGTAGACCAAAAAGCAGGGTCAGTAAAAGAACAAGTGCCGTGCAGCTATTCTGACATATTTCCAATGTGGACAGATAGGAGATTCATTGAACAAACCTTCAGATACGGCACATGGATAGATACGCCATGTCTGGTTAGGAGCTGGTGAAAATTTAAATCTTCTTCTGGATTTCCGAAATAAGGTCCAATCTTCCCTTGGCAGACTTATTTCCACTGGTTAGTAGTCCTCCAAAGTCGCGTATAGTATCATATTTCACAGTCCGATAGACAGTTTTAGTTTGACGGAGCTCATCATCATCATGCTTTGGACAATATAGGTGCTGCGCACATTAAGACGAATTGCACCGTCCTGGGCAGGATTAGTCTTGGGGCGTTTGGCTCATTGCATGTTCGGTCAGTCATACATATTTATCCCGAAGGGGGCGCCTTCATATACAGAGTCCTGAGTTACCAATTGTTAAGGAATCGACTAAATTACACCAGCTTTCGGGAAGCAAAAACCGCACCCATCACCATTCCAACACCCCATCTGATGCAAATCCTAGGACCCATTAAACTCGCGAGCGAATTTAAATGAGACTCCTTGAAATCCCCCTCCCCCCAAAAATGATTAAAAATTCAACACCAATTTACGGATACGATATTTATCCACTCATCTTTGACGTAAGCCTTCAATAAACCCAAATCCCTTTATGACCACACCAGGTCGTATAAGAAATTCAAAAACTTTTCATCACCGGTTGCAATTAAAGCCCTTCCCCCTCTAGCCGGAGGCAAAACAATGCCAAACCTGGCTATTCGTACTTGTGTACATAAAATTCATGACGCAACAATATTCATGAAGTATGTCGCGTGGAAGTATTCCTTCTCCGGCAGTCAGTCGAAAATTTGTTTTCTTAAACAGAATGCCATGTCAGGGATCACTGTAATTTGCATAACCCCACACAATGACAATTTGTATCTAGATTTGGAACATATTACAACAGCCAATTAATAATTAAACCGCTCAACTATATAAGCAAGTTATTACCCACCCAACCAAGATTAATGCGATACTCTCCTCGCGAATAAATGTAAATTTCATATTCCTACAGTCAGAGTTATAAATCCAGGTATATAAAAAAGGACTTACCTGCACGATTTCTGCATAACCTCGGCACGATTGTAGCCGCTAATTTTGCAAAAGGACTCATTGCAATAGACAATCGGGAAGTCAACAATTTGGGCGTTGGCCAACAGAAAGGAGCTGTCCGCTGCAAAGAAAAACCATTTCCCTTTCAAAACAAATTCACATCAACATTTAAGAATAGAAATAGGATAATATGCCCTCGCGGGCGACTGCAGAGTATCTACTTAATTTTAATTATCCTCTCGCGAAAACATAGTTTTCGTGATGGAATATTTTATAATTTAACTTGCAGGATATAAGGTATCTGCTTGTGCCGTCGTCACGCAGCGAGTAGCAATCTGCAAGTGCACTCGCGTTTGTTTTTATAATTTTTAAATTCATGAGCATATTTGTTATTCACGAGAGCATACCCTCTAGCGATGTGTACCTGGTGTACAGATATGAAGCAGGGAAAGGTGGTGAAAAGTTAATTTTGTAGAAAATATACGGCGGAAGATAGAGTTGTATGTTTACAACACATTTGGGAGTTTGCACTGGGACACTTTTTTATAAACTATTTCGAAAGTTGAATAGCTACTCCGATGACTATATGTAGAGGGAGTTGCAGGTGAAAGATCGACTTATGTACTTACTCTGGAGGCCCTACAGTCCAAGGCGGACCAGGGCCCCAATCAGTACCCCTCGCAAGTGAGTGTAGTCTTTGGCTATTTGTTTCGCATATAAAATTGGGTGAAGTTCCATTGCCAGTTGCAAAGTCTTCTCTACGGCGTTCATTGTCCGGGTTGGAATCGAAGACTCTTTGCACAAGAGCTTTAGTGTCCATTCGCTGTAGAACCAGTCATCTAAGACGACTAGTTCGACCAAGCCGATGTCGCTGTGTAGCTTTTCGAGGCCGCTGGTAAAATTGCCTCGTCCAAATGCGAACGGGACCGAAAATCACTTGTAGAATTTAGCTTTCACTTGAATTCGCCTTCGCTAATGTCCATCCTCGAGTAGAACAATGGGATGATGAGGGGTCTTATATAGAGCCTCCTTATCGATTTTCTTTCAGGACTTTTATGCTCATTTACCTTCTAAAGGCGGGCGTAGTTCTTTGCTTGATTCTTTACGGGACACATCACATTTCAGCAGAGCCGAGTACCTCATTGAAGTACCCCAAAATTATAGCGCTCTTTTAGGACGTTCCGTCTGATTCGTCGATGTTAAGGTTCCTCTCTTGTTGACAGAACAGAATTGATTTTGCCCGTCATTCACGACTTAAACCGTTTTTATTTCTTCGACACTGACAACTCGCTGAATGATGACAATAGGTTCGTTCGCGTACGCGGTTTGAATCGAACGCAATCGATATAAATCGATCGCAATCGCACAAAGTCTATACCTACACGTACTCATCAAAAATTACAGAAAAAGAGAAAATTAGCAAAATAACGAGTAACGAGCATTTCCTCTCTTGGCTCGAAACAGCTCAGAGAATTTCAACCGGCAAGTACTGATAAAATGTCAAATGCGCAAAATTGACAGGAATCAAATTCAAAATCCGTTTTAAAAATCAATTGTACACAAAAATAAAATATCTGAAAATAAAGAAAATTCAGTGGTGGTCGAATGTTCTCCTAGAACGTTTCAAATGTTGCAAAAAGGTGAGTTATAAATATATTCGTGATATGGATTCGATTTCAAAGATGTAAGTGGCTCAAAGTAGCTCGAAGTGTATCCACGTACTTTGGAGTATATTTTCAGCTTTCTGAGCGAGTTTCGCTCAATTTTTCGAGTTTGACAGATTTTTAGTGCTTGGATCGTGAAAGTACGCGAATGGACCTTTTGTGTACATCTAGTGTTAGCTTGAGGATGTCGCACAACTTTTCAAGTATGAGTTTGAAGAAGTTATATGAAACAGCATTACCTAGTGAGACTTTGACATCAAAGGTCTCGGTGAGATTAGTTTCGACATTAGTGCGGCCTCGAGCACTCTCCATCGTCATTCTGAACACCTGACGAAATTGGTAACGACGCCAAAACTTGATATAGTAGCTCTAGCTCGTCTCGGAAAAAAAATTAATAGATGGCGCAACAGGTCGGTAGGAACCCTAGCCCTTGCTTCTTACAGCCATTCGTTTTGTGTGAGTTTTTTTTTAATTTTTGGGACGATTGGTAGGGATCTCCAATTTTATGCCGAGTCCAAACTGTTTATTTAGAAGCTCTGCCCTGACAATTAAACCCTGGGATATTTCTGAGACGTTCCCGGGAGCTGGCGCAGTGGGGAAAAACCTTAAGATTTGTATTTTTCCGGATCGAACCTGAGACCCCTCACTAAGTCGAACACACTAACCTCTAAGCCACTAGCTCGTCTTCATAAATGCCAGTATGTGCGGCCTTAGGATCGAAAAACAGATGGTGGACTGGATCTGGACTTCTTCTGCTTTTTCCAGAATTTTTTGCAGTCTTGAGCGTCTCCTTTCTGTAGATCACGCAAAGAATGCATTCATCGGACAAACTTTGAGTGTAGTAATGATGCATGTTCGCTTCCGCCTGCGGTTAATATTTCAGCCGGCAAGACTTCTCTGACATGAGGTTAGACATCGCTATCCTCACTTCGCTTTGGTAAGGTGGACGGAAGTCTTACTTCTCGTCGTACAGATGAAATGGTTCGTTTTGCCTGACAGCGGAGGTTTGGTCCCCCTCATCGTTTAATAGCAGAAGTATTGCTTTTGTATCTTCATCGCCGACTGTGACACTCCTGCCGGATTTTCTTGTCCCTCTTCAAGTCTCTGTTCGAAACTACTTGCCTTAAATTTGTTACGTCATTTTCACATTTTGGTAAGACTTCCAAAGATTGTTCCCGAAGAAGAATACTCTCTAATTCTTGGATGAAGCGCGCTAAGCTTGCTACTACTCTTTTGTAAGTACAGCTTACGAGACTTTCGCGATAATCTATAGCACTCTTCATCTAACCAGGGTTTGCTAGGGGTAGTTGGGTGCAACTTAGTCAGTTGCGCCATCGATGTCCTTATCCTTCGGCAACTGATGCTGAATGTATACGACTCCTGAATCGATTGAGTGATAATCGGTCGATAATAGCTATTTGTTCGTTTCTGTGGCGTTTGACGTATCTGTCCCGTATTCGTACCTTGGGCACAGCAAGGTTTGGCAGCTTCAAATGTTCGAACACCTAGTTACCTACTTCGATCGCAGCATTGTAAATAAGGATTGGTGATATGGAAACAGCAATGGTCCTGTGAGTGCTCGGAGATCATGAGCTGGCAACATTATTATTATTATTTTTTGAAAGGGGTTGTTGTACTGCGACCTTTTGTTAGTTTCGGACTATGCTCATATATTTTATTAAGGAGCTACCAAAGACTGCTCTCAAGTGTTTCTTTCATCTTTTTTACTTTAGGAAGGGAATGAGCGCATATGAGACACATCAAAAAATTTACAGAAAAATGTTCAGAATTCTTGTCTGCAACCTATCTATAACAAATCCTTACCAAGCTAAGAAAACACGGAGATCTTCGAATCTAGAAATGGGGACAGAAATCCACAAAAGAACCAGCTAACAACGGGCCACAACTCCTCGTCTATGTATATAAAACTGAATGGAAAAATGTTATGTCCACAAAAAACTTAAGAACTATTACACCGATTTGCAATTTTCTTTTTTTTTTAAAGTATTAAATAAATTAGTGCAGGTTTTAGTTTAATTTTGTTTTAAAAGAAAAACAGGATTTGTCTTTTAACAAAATTATGTTTTTGCGCATTCAAACCCCTATCTAAGCAGACGGGGGTCCGCTAGTTCTCTATAAAGACCTCGAATGTTGTACCAATATATGGAGCTCGGTCTCATAATGCTCAAGAAATGATGGCTTATTTATTTACCCCCAAGCAATAAATTTATAAAGTAGGCGCCGAGCAGTGGCTTAGTGGTTAGTGTGTTGGGCTACTAAGCGAGGGGTCCCAGGTTCAAGCTCTCGCGAACGTCTGACAAACGTCCGAAAGTATAACTGTCATGAAAGAGCTTCTCAATGCAGCCGTTTGGACCTGGCATGAAATTGTAGATCCCTTCCATCGTTCCAAAAATGAAAAACTAATTGTTGTGAGAAGCTACGTTTCCTAACAGGGATGCCAATTGAGGTATAACTATGACTTTTAGGCGTAATTCCGAGAATTGAGAAATACTTTTTAAAAAAATGGCATAGGTAGTTTTTTTTTAATTGTTTTTTGCAATCAGTTGATACAAATACATTTTGAATTGAGTAAATCTGGTACATTCTTTGATCAAAAGGCCTTTTATATTATGCCCACATGATCTATATAAAGGATATCCCATAATTCACGCAAAATTTTAGTTTTGCGCCATTTAACAGTACAGTGATGCCAATGGAAAAAAAAGATAACAATTTGACAGCCGTCGCCTGAGAATTGTTTTGTTCCATTCGTCACTTTTGTCGTTTTTGGGTTAAGAACGGATTCTTTGGTAACTTTGTATGCTCTTTTTAAATTAGTGATTCGATTTGCTTTATGTCTTTCCAATCCCAAGATATTGAACATCGATTTTTTCCCATACCCACCAAAATCAACAGTTTGTAGAATTGTTTTGTGCTATAAACAATTTTTTGGTGGCTGGGACAAAATTTCCATATTATTTTTCGCAATTTTCTTGCGAGAATTGTTTTGTTCACTTGCATATCACAGCGACAAGAGTAGAGAAAATATTAACAAAGTTGAGAATTGGTTTGTCCTACGTGCACTTGTGTTAGAAAAGCTATGTATGTGGCTCACTGATCGCAAACAAAATTTTAGTATTGGTTTGTTCCACCTCCGTTAGGTACAGTTTTGTAGATATTTGAATTCAGTTACTGGCTGAACACAATAGGGCTGCAAACGCAATACATAGTTCCAGACGTATATACGAGCTGTCAATCGTTGAATACATACATGGTTTTGTGGAAGTTATAAACAACCTAACGGTAATACTGTCAACTGTCATCTAGAAGCCACAAATCCTTAACAGAAGACAGCAGATGTATACCTATACATAGATACTGAATATATCTATCATTTGTTTTGTATTTAAATGCAACTGCTATCCGAATTTATTTTTAATTAAAACAACGTGTCTTTTGTGAATTCCTTTAAATTGAATAAAACTTATTTTACTTTTGCTACTCTAAAACGCCTATTCCACTTAAGGTTTCAATGTTGCGAACACAATCGTTCTGCAACTGGAAGAGTTGATTATGATTTAAATTGTGCGGCTACGGCATGAAAAATTTGCTTTGTGCAAAATTAACAAATAAATACCTTTAAGATATCGATATCAATTTGAGCATCCAAATCCATGCTTTCTTGCCTTTCAGATATTTTCGATGAGAATTGTTTTGTGCCATATCCATTTGTTTTGTGTTCCACGTGTATGGGGACAAAAATCAGTTTCAAAATATAGGAGATGGGACACAAGTCAAAAAAGTAGACTTTTACGTTAATTAAAGTAGATAGCTTGTTAATGGTTTGGCAAAACTTTTTTGACAAAAAAAAAAACTCCTATCACACAGTTTCGGAGTACAAAGTAAGCAAACCTTTAAATGCGTTTTTCTCGGTAAAGTGCCAATGGCAAACCAAACATGGAACAAATCAATTCTCGGGCGACGGCTGACAGTTTTCATCGTGATTTAGAACCATCAACTGTGAAGAGAATAATTGAAATATTCAGGGAGACTGGATCAATTAGTGAGCTTAAACACTCTGGGTGTCCTGTCACAAGTCGTTCAACTGAAAACATCGCAGTTCGCGAGAGTATTGCTGACAGTCCAGGAACATCAATTCGGCTGGTCAGGCAGTAACTATTAATGGTGTTCGTTATCGTGACATAAAACCAAGTTTTAGTGCCTAAATTACAAGATATGGATGTGACCAGCACGTGGTTTCAACAAGACGGTGCCACATGCCATACAGCCAGAGAAACAATTAAATTACTGGATGAGTATTTTCCAAATCGTGTAATCGGCCGTTTTTGCAATTAGAATTGGCCATCCAGATATTGCGATTTAACACCACTGGACTTTTTTCTTTGAGGTTTTTTTTTTTGTAGTCAAAGATCTATGCAAACAAGCCTACGACCACCAACGCCTTGAAAGGGGAAATTGGGAGGTGTATTAATGAAATTCAGCCACATTTATGCGAAACGGTAATAGAAACGGCAATTTCAATAAAAGAGTAGGTACTTGCCAGCAAAGCCGTGGCTGTTATTTATCGGGTGTGCTATTCCATTCATAACCCCAATCTGTCTACTCTATGAATCAATAACAAATTTAAGCTTTTCAATCAGTATTTTCTATCAAAATTACGATTTGGATGAGTTATTACCTTGGATTACAAAGGTCAAGAAAAAAGTTAATTAAAAAAACCAAAAAACCCGACTGACTGTAAAAAAAAAAAGAATTAAAAAGATGTGAACAAGACGCATTTGGGGTTGGCAACACTGGTACCTACTTTATTTACTTTTTAATAAATTTATAAAAGCCACCCTTTTATAACTTATTGTGTTCTTGTTTGCCAATGTTGCACGATTGTAGAATATTTATTTCTCGTGTGCTATATCAAAGATAGACACATCGTCCTAAATTCGCCTAATATTTGCAAGGTAACCTCTGAATCTTCAGTTTCCAAGAACTTCCTAAAAAAAAGCGTTTTTCCCACATCACCTTTGCACGGTGAAATTTATTCAAGTTGGCCCTCTCTTGTTGTTTGACAATGTAACATTAAAAGTTAACTTGCAAGTGTACTCGTATGTTTACAAGCCTAAGAGAAAACGCAAATAAATCCTAAAAAAGGGAAATCTAATCCGGCAAATATGACAAAATAAATATCGTCGAAACACGATACGTGTATGCGTGACTTTACAAACAATTTATGCCACTTCGTTTGAAATTTATTTGCTCACTTGAAGCAAAAAAAAAATACAGGAAGTCCTTCAATATTAAAATAAGTCAGTTGAACAGAGGTTTACGCGAAGGTACTAATGGAGTAAAAATGTGCTGATACAGGGATGATCGGAACTGCCAAAGAATCGAAATCGGAAAGACAGTTAATATTATTTTAGGGAGCGTAGGATAGGCCCACGTTCCCTAAAGTAGTTGTTTCAACTTTTGTGTAGCTTCTGACATTTGATGGACAGAAAATAAGAGAACATTTGATACTTAACCTTTCTATTTTTTGGGTAGCTTTTGTATCTTAAAAGGAGCGTTTGCAATTAGTATAGAATTCTTAATTAGAAGAAGCCTTGATTCTGGGAGTAAAAACAATACCATGGAGCATTATCATAAGCAGAGGACCTTTTCCCGATATTAACAATACATTTTACAAGCACCCGTGTTTCTAAATTTTCACTGTACTAGGACGCTTTTGATGTTACCTGTTCAAGAGAGAATAGTTTTTTTTATTGATTCACATAAAGGGTGTCCCAAAATCCACGAATTTGAGTTTTTGCCGTTTCGTTTTTAACCATCCCACTAAATATTTTCTAGGTCACAATGGATAATTTTATATGGAAAATTTCGCCATTGTGAGTTCGTAAAATCTGGACACTGAATATGAAATATTTTTATCGCGCAGCGTGTATTAGTTGTTGAATAAAATTTCAAAAATAATCAAAGTTTTGCTGCCACAGTTGGCATTTTTGCAAGCTTCATATAAACTCATCCCAAGTGATGATGCACAATCTGACTTAGTCACATTAATGCAAAGTGGTCAAGCGGTGGAGGTGATTTGCAGGTTCAATTTTATGATCTGATATTTTCAATTTTCAATATAAATTTTATGTAAGATTTTTCATCCGAAAAGTGCATTTTGACATACGAAATGTTTAGGGCGAAAGTTAAATACGTATCCCGATTGTATTTCTGTTATATTTAAGTAATCTGTAACAAAAACCGTTCTATATCAGTTGTATTCATGTTCACGCGGGACTATTTGTAACATTGTCATTTGAAATGTTGTAAATACGTTTTTTAAAGTTTTAAACTTGTTCACAAAAAGTGGGGGATGTTTGAAAATAGTTTTATAAAAGTTCGTACGTTAGAGTTATAAAAAGGTTGGTAATAAGTTGCAGATACGTTTGGTAAATTTTCATTTTGGATACTTCTAACTAAAACACATTGAAACGATTGCATAGCAAAAACTTAACAACGAAGTAACTTAATTACAATCAAAAGTGGTTAAGTTTCTAATATGTACAAAATACGTTTACAAAATGTTATATAAATGAAGAAACTTACAAAAATGGAAAGTCATTGCTTAGTTTTTTATATGTTTTTAAAACGAATCGTATATTAACAAGTCATCTGGGATATTTTTGCAATTCAGTAAAAAAGAATAAGGCAAACATTAAAATGTGAAGCAACGCATTGAGTTTTTACAATTATAAATATGTTTCATTATATGACAAGTATTCTAACATCATTTGGAATTATTAGCTTCAGTCGTCGTCAATCACTAGTGAAATCATAATAATATAATGTTGATGAGAAAATCGAAATGTCAGTGTCAAGTTTCGTGGCGTTATTGTAGCTTCATTATAACTCAACATCCTCCACATAATCAAGTATTTAGTTGTAGTCAGCGTTGCCAAATCAGCTTTCCGCAATTATTCTGTATTGCAGAAAATGTTACTTCAATGCACAAAAAAAAAAACATAACCTCGAATGTAATATTGTTCCACGCAGACGATCCGCAATTCAAAAATATGTTGTAAAAGTGAGATCACAATTTTTTTCGCCGAAAAGGAATAATAGCACTGATTTGTAGTTTTATCATTTTAAAACTTAAAATGTAAGTCAGCTTTCAAATGTAAGTTAAAAAGTTTAATGTAACTTCGGATTTTTTGAAAAATATTACTTACGATCTTCACGAAAAAAGGAGAAAAGGAGAAAAGGAGAAAAAACCAAATGGCAGCTGAAAACTTGCAAGGCTATTTGGTCAGAGCAGTATTTTATTGGAAAGTTGTTGATGCAAATATTGTAATGTGCAAATTATAGGACAAAAAAAAACGAGTGTGCTTTAGACCACACGACTGAAGTAAAACTTCTTTAGCTCAATCCATAATTCTATATGATTGTATGCAGTGTTGTTATATCGTGGGATTTATCCCTTTTTGTGGTAATTTCAATGTCCGAAAAGCCTTCCGTGGGATAAAGGGAAAAAGCACAAAAAACAAACCGCTCTTGTAAATCGTCTTTTTTTTAAATTTTCTAGTACCAAAAAATAATCATAGCAGTGTTACAATCTGCGGTTGTCGGTGCCGCTAACACTGATTGTATGTACTCGCAAACGAAATACTGACTGAGATATTATATACACTGGCTATAAGAGGAAGAGATAAAGAAAATGTGTGCGCGCACTGCGGTCTCTTGCTCCTACAGTGTGATACAGACAAAAGGCCACAAAAAAAAATCAAATTTTTTTTTTTAATTTTTAAAATAATTGCTTGCTTAAGAAAAAAACTTTTATAAAACACAAGACTTTTCAATTCAATAAGGAACGTAGTAGGAACTTTGTCAGTCTTTAAACAACTAAGCAACGTTCTGCACAAAATTACCAGCTGCTAGAAGGCATGGGATCATCTACCATCTTCGATCCTTTTTTCTTTTAACAAACCCGAATAGCACAGATTGTGATTTGCAACAAAACTTCGATTGTATTGCTGTTATATTTAAGTAATCTGTAACAAAATCCGTTCTATATCAGTTGTATTCATGTTCACGCGGGACTATTTGTAACATTGTCATTCGAAATGTTGTAAATACGTTTTTTTAAGTTTTAAACTTGTTCACAAAAAGGGGGGGATGTTTGAAAATAGTTTTATAAGAGTTCGTAAGTTAGAGTTCCAAAAAGGTTGGTAATAAGTTACAGATACGTTTAGTAAATCCTCATTTAGGATACTTCTAATTTTAGTTATAATATTATGGTTCATGTTTTAATGATGTTTCATGTAACAACCGCCATATTGTTCACCATTTTATATACCTGTTTAACCATAGGTCTTAAGATGTGAAAAATACATTTCAATTTTTCCAATATATTACATAGCTTCTACAATTCATTTGTATAGAAACTGATGAATATGGTATATTAAAATTTGTTTCTACAAGTCTTTTGGGATTTCGAAGCTTAAATACACATTTTAATATTTTCTGATTTTCAAACTTTTCTTCTATTTAACCCTTTTTTGGAGGAGCGTGAATTTTCCGGACCCAAAACATTAATGTTCATGACAAAAGTAGTATTCGTTTAAGGATTTTGGTCTGAAATCGCAGCAAACTTGATTTGTTTTAGATACTAGTACCTTTCAGATCAAATATATTTACCTTTCCTTTTATACTTCATAATTTGTTTGTCTATACATGTAGACTCAAAAAGCATTCCAATAATAACTTATTTAAAACTTCTGGAATGTTTACAGAAACATTTCTCGTACTTATTTTATATCCAACATGTTATTTAAACTGATTTGCATAAGCAACATGTTTTCGTTGAAACAACGTAATAAGAACTATCATTTAACAAAAAATAACCTCAGTAAAACACAAATACTACAAAGTTGTTGCAAAATATAAGGGGAAATGCGGCTAATTTGGTTACAATGTGGGATGTGACAATGTTACTGCAATACCTAGGAAATAACTTGATAGTTATATTAGAGTTGTATGTACCATATTAAAACCCAAGTGTGCTATTCGGGAAACTTTAACAAATTAGAGTCTTATGTCTGTATATAAATAATATGATTAATTAACCTAGCCATATCTCAAAGAAGTTATAAACAGAAACAGAAAATATTTCGAAGTTTACCATCTGTCAAAAGAAGAAAATGAGTGCATTCGGGAAATTCTTGCATAATGAATTAAACAGGTTTATATGGATGGTGATGACGCATATGCAAATAATGCAATACGTTCACTCAGAAACAGTAAGGTAGCATTTAAATGAGTTGTTATCGAGTTCGCATTCTTAACATCTGCTCAAAAAGTTACCATAACCAGATAAAAATTACCAAATTACCGAAATTCAAAGAGCAAAAAAAAAAATTACCTAATTTGGATAAAAAAATTCAAAAGTGCCAACCTTGCAATAGGCGTGACCTGTGTCTATATATACGAAAAATAGCTGGTTATAAAAGAAAGAGAGAAAGAAAATGTATGCGGTGCGCAGTGGCGGCTCCAGCCAAACTAGCGGCCTGTGCAAGATTTACAGAAAGCGCCCTTTTTTCATATTTGCACACATGAATAAGTCTTCTCCACATCACCCTGGAGGTCCACTTTCAATGGGGTTTTTTTTTATTGAGGTATTTTTTTATTTTGAGATTTTTGAACTAGATTCTTTTGTTAAATGTAAGTGGATGTGCAAGGAATGTACCTACGTGAACAGGGTGGAATATTTTGAAATTATGTAGGTAAGAAGTGAACTTGCATATGGCTTGTGGGATTTTTTATTTTGCGATATTTTGAGTTAGATTCTCCTTGAAGTTGCAGCACTGCAAGTGATGTGAGTTAATGTGCAAGAAATAACTCAGCACATGTGTGATGGATGTTGTTATTTTGGAAACTTTATCTCGGTTTCAAGTTTCATTATTCTTGATTTTTCATTCAATAATGACACAGAAATTTGATTTGAGAATGAGGTAAGGCTTTTTTACATACATTCCAATGTTTACAAAATAAATAAATTTATTATTTTAAAAAATACTCGTGAATTCATTCACATTCATTTCATTTTATGAAACAGTTTAGGGAAGTAAAAAAAAAGAAAATGAAAGCATTCAGATATTTTGAATGACTTTTTTCTAAACATGAAAATATTTAATTTGATCGTAGGTGGACCTATTTTTTTATTCTTAATGAAATGAGCAATTAGGAATAAAAATTGACCAAAAAGTAAAATCCTTTTCTTTTTGTACTATGAGGTCTGAAAATGCCCTTCGTCCCTTTTAGCTTTTTATAAGTGAGAAAATCCCGCAAAAAGGGATAAATCCCCCGATCTGGTATCACTGCTGCACTGTGGGCTGTGGCTTAGATATACGAAACGAAACGTAGCTACATCTCTTTTTATCTTCACTAAATTATATCTGCCTCTCAACTTCCGTTCGCGATTTCCGTAACGTTTTTGTGACGCATTCACCAGCTTACCCCCGAAGTCAAGTGTGCCTAAAGAAGTTATACTTCAAAAAAACATTGTAGAGTTGATATTTTACATTTATCAAAAGTGTTTGTAAAAGCTGAAAAGCTTAAGTTGAAGTTATACGGATAACAAAAACTATAAAAATCACCGATGAACATTTTTAAAACAAGCTTCTAAAAATATTTGGCAACAGTGACTATAATGTCAACAAACAAAAGTTAGTTATAAAGAAGTTATAATGCCATTGCTTATTTTCAATTATAATGATGTTATAATAATGTTGATTTACTATTTCGAAGAAAACTAAAATGTCTGTTATATACTTACTGTTGTTGTTACATCTCATAAATATGGAAACAACAGTTTGCTAACATTCAGTTGTTACTTTGTTGTAACTTAATTTCAATAGCATTTCAAGGAACATTTTAGTTATAATATTATGGTTCATGTTTTAATGATCTTCATTGTTCACCATTTTATATACCTGTTTAACCATAGGTCTTAAGATGTGAAAATACATTTCAATTTTCCCAATATATTACATAGCTTCTACAATTCATTTGTATAGAAACTGATGAATATGGTATATTAAAATTTGTTTTCACAAGTCTTTTGGGATTTTGAGGCTTAAATACAAATTTTAATATTTTCTGGTTTTCAAACTCTTCTTCTATTTAACCCTTTTTTGGAGGCGCGTGAATTTTCCGGACGAAAGACATTAATGTTCATGACAAAAGTAGTATTCGTTTAAAGATTTTGGTCGGAAATCGCAGCAAACTTGAACTGTTTTAGATACTACCCGAATAGCACGGATTGTGATTTGCAACAAAACTTCGATTGTATTTCTGTTATATTTAAGTAATCTGTAACAAAATCCGTTCTATATCAGTTGTATTCATGTTCACGCGGGACTATTTGTAACATTGTCATTCGAAATGTTGTAAATACGTTTCTTAAAGTTTTAAACTTGTTCACAAAAAGTGGGGGATGTTTGAAAATAGTTTTATAAGAGTTCGTAAGTTAGAGTTCTAAAAAGGTTGGTAATAAGTTACATTTACGTTTAGTAAATCCTCATTTTGGAGACTTCTAATTTTAGTTATAATATTATGGTTCATGTTTTAATGATGTTTCATGTAACAACCGCCATATTGTTCACCATTTTATATACCTGTTTAACCATAGGTCTTAAGATGTGAAAAATACATTTCAATTTTTCCAATATATTACATAGCTTCTACAATCCATTTGTATAGAAACTGATGAATATGGTATATTAAAATTTGTTTCTACAAGTCTTTTGGGATTTCGAAGCTTAAATACACATTTTAATATTTTCTGATTTTCAAACTTTTCTTCTATTTAACCCTTTTTTGGAGGCGCGTGAATTTTCCTGACCCAAAACATTAATGTTCATGACAAAAGTAGTATTCTTTTAAGGATTTTGGTCTGAAATCGCAGCAAACTTGAACTGTTTTAGATACTAATACCTTTCAGATAAAATATGTTTACCTTTCCTTTTGTACTTCATAATTTGTTTGTCTATACATGTAGACTCAAAAAGCATTCTAATAATAACTTATTTAAAACTTCTGGAATGTTTACAGAAACATTTCTCGTACTTATTTTATATCCAACATGTTATTCTAACTGAGTTGCATAAACAACAGGACAACTCAACAGTTACTTAATGGTTACATTGCTAAAACATTAGTTAAGTCAAATACAACATGTTTTCGTTGAAACAACGTAATAAAAACTATCATTTAGCAAAAAATAACCTCAGTAAAACACAAATACTACAAAGTTGTTGCAAAATATAAGGGGAAATGCGGCTATTTTGGTTACAAGGTGGGATGTGACAATGTTACTGCAATACTTAGGAAATAACTTGATAGTTATATTAGAGTTGTATGTACCATATTAAAACCCAAGTGTGCTATTCGGAAGTAACGCCCTTTGCCCGTGACTTTCTCTGCGTGGATATTTTTTAAGAGGATTTCCATATAAATACAATAATATACAGGGTGGCGCGAAATTAGTCATTCAATTTTGTTTTTGAATTAGTTTTTTACTAAATAAAAGAAAATGGGGCATATTCATAGATCTTTGATAAGCAATTACTATGTTATAACTAAACTAAACCGGAGTTTATGTAATTCATAGACAATTTAAACCCATGTCTAAGCGAAAAACTCGAATATAACATTAAACATGTTAAATGTTGTATGTTAAAGTTCTTTTTAACTCTTTTAACTTTCATATTTATTTGAATTTGAATCATTTTGACATCGTTTCTCTTATCGTCCACAACATTTAAATGCCTTCGGCGACCAACTCACGTCACGCAGCATTTCTTTTTCTGCTTCCGACCAGTTTTGTTCTCTTGCTCTTTTAATATTTTCTTTGCAGGTCATCTGCAATTTTATATTTTTGTTCACCTCACAAAATTTAATTATGTTCGCACTAAAATGCATACCTTAATTTTGTTTAAAAAAAACGCCAGAACCAAGCAGAGCCACAACAAAACGCAAATTACAAGTTTTACATTCTTTTGACTTTTTGCTGTCAGAAAGTATTTATGTAATTTTGTATGTGATTTGTAGTTGAATAGACGTTAGACTCGGATCTAATTAAACAGAGCTGCCAAATTCTTTATGAATAGCAGTTGTGTTTTACCTGTGGGTTAACTTTAGATTTGAGTTCAGTTGGACCCAGGTTTATATTTACATAGTATAACTATGAATATGCCCCAATGACTTTGAGTAATGGAAATCTTTATTTGCAAATTCACAAATGTCAAAAATGATTGGCCACGTGCAAGAATCGAGTTACCTTAAGTCGACTAGATTGGTCTGGATAAGATGTAACCTGAACGCAAAAACTAGATTGGTCGGGAACGTCACTTTTTCTACGTCAGCCAGATATGAGAACTGTCAACTTAGTACTCAGTCACGAATTTCTCGACTAGATTCGTCGGATACCCCTCCATAAACGTCAACTGAAACAGCTGCTCTCATGACCGATTTCCCCCAATCAAAACCGAGATACATCTAGTGAGAGAGCTGTCAGACTTACTAAACTAGATACTTGAACGTCCCATTGACTTTCGACGCCACTTGCAAAAATTATAACATCTTCCGATAGGGTGATTTATTTTGCGCCACCTTGTATTTGAGGTGCAATGGAATAGCCCCCACGGAATTAAAGCGCACGGATATTATTTCCCAGAAAATTAATAACACCCACCAGAAGGTTTGTAGGTGAACTTAAGCCCGAACTTAAGACCGAGAGCAAGCTACGTAAAACTGTCTGTAGGAGAAGCAATCCCTACATCTACACCAGCGTATTTTTTTTTAATGTTTGCCTCTGAGACTTGTTAATCGTCACGGCGAGCAGACTTTGAGGAAAATTGCAGTCGCTTAAAGTTAATGGGTTTTGACTTGCAGGCTTAATCCACCAACATTTTTAATTCCGAAGGAGCATTACGGACTTAGTCTATGATAATGAAGCCCCGGCGATTTTAGGGAATCGAGTAACACTACCGGATAGTTATATGTTTGATCTGTTTTATAGATAGCCCTTATAGACTTGTAGAGCACATGTTCCACGATAAAGGGCTTGAGTAACATGTCATTAATTAACACAGCTTGATTGTTTTTTAGAGGTTTATGGCCTACATTATAGATCAAGGTACCTGCACAACTTGAGGTAGCACGGCGAAATAATACGCGGTTGTCGTTCTCGCTCATTTTACTAATAGAGATGTAGGGAAGGCTTTAAAAAAAAATCTGCAATCCGCAAACGAGGCGAACGGGTAGTGATGGGGTGTACCTCTCTCTCTAAAAAAAATGTATTAGGTATTCCTACATGCAACACCATACAAATTCAACTTAATTCACTAATACACTCAGAATAGCACTTCACCGTTTGCAACTGCGGTGTTTTTAATTCGTTAGGGCTCAGGCCTCAACCTCTGGAAGGAACAGAAAGATGAATGATAGCTCAAAATACCCAGGGATGTTTTGCCTAAACCTCATTTAAAGCTTTTTTGTATCGACATAGATTAATGAATAAAATTCCCAAGTCGAATAAATTAATGTCAAACTAAAAAAATGTAGACCCTTTTTTTCCACCCTCATAGGAGGAATTTTGACAAAAAAAACAAACGACAAACATTTTTTACGTCTCTATAAACGTACGAAATTTCCAGTTGATACGATTAACGGTTCGTATGTAACGAAAAAGCCGCTCCTCAAAGGGACTGGGAAGCTGTATCAAAATATCCCTTCTAAGTGTGCGTCTACAAAGGTTGTGGGAATAAATTGTCAAAGTTTCGTGACTCTACGGGTTGCGGTTTAACTTTTGCGCTGTTTGTCAGCCATACTACTGTTTTATATTTAAAAGATAAGATTTTCATTTCTTATATTAAAAATATATATTGCTATTGTGAACGATAAGTTTGAAGAAGTGGGTGGCGTTCGCTGTGAACTGAAGTAGGAAGTTATGATGATAAGGGTATACCAAACCAACGGATAGTTGCACATGCAACGCACATGTACTGCAAGAAACACCCCAAGGTAAAAAGAAAACGCCTACACCCAGTTTTATTCCGCAATTTGAACGAGCCTGCCCTCGGAGCTGGGCTAAATGAAGGTGTCTTCCCTAACTTTAGCATAAAGAGGTAGAAATACTCTAGCACCTGTCATTACACAAGCCTAATCTGTTATGGCAAACAAACAAAGGCTGTCATGACGAATTATATAATAAAGACTAAAAGACCGAACCTCCGTTTTAAAGACCAAGTCATCGCGGATGACAAAGCGCTTGATCTGGAAAGCATTTTGCCCATTGCGGTGCGCATTGAAGGTTGCAGTGTCCCAGGCAGAGACTCTTTACGGGTAGGGAGGCCGTTAAGTAAGTAATTTATATAACCTAAAACTGAGTGTGTCCTGAATGTGGGTGAATGGAAGGAACCTACATTTTTATACCGAGAACGACTGAATTGGGAACCTTATTTATGACAGACATACTCCCGGATGTGCGACGTTTTTTTTCTGTCAGAGGTGGCCCAGTGGAAAAAAACCGTAAGATGTAATTTGAGCTTTTTCGTGGACCGAAACTGCGCCTTTTTTCCTAGTGACGCTGAATAACGCAACTTTTGGTGGATCATTGTCCCCGAATGTGACAGAAATCTGTTTTGAGCTTCTTTCTGTTGTTGATCTGCCTCGAGATCCTAATGAAGGATTAGTTTAGTGGAATCATTTATCTCAGAAAGTCGGCAGCAATGGAACTTAACGCAATAAAATCACAGAAGGGCAAAGAAAATTGTTTATTGATGGGTATGACTACCATTTGCAGAACAAAAGAAATGAATTTAGATGGTCTTGGGCGAACCGAAAGTAATATTTTGTTGTGATTACAAAAAACAAAAAAGAAATCTCCGTCGACCCACAATCATGACCCCGTAGTAAATACATAAATTGAATATTTGTATTGCTGATAACAACTTAGAGCACATGGAAAGTTCAACATCTTTAAAACCGTCGCAAATAGCTCGGGAAAGTACTGTCGGATGCGAACCGGAATGTCGTGTGTACTAAGTAAAGGCGCTCAAAAAAGGATGGCAGGTCAAATGCGTCACATAAATAAAACTCGTGCTGAACCGGCCGATTGAACATCAGTCAATATTCCCGAAGAGCTATTAATAATAAATACAGACAATACTGAGACCACTAACTCCGGCCGATTTCCCGTTACTTAGCCTACAAGCTATATTTTTATGGAGTGTTCACGTTTGGTGCGCTAGTATTCTTACATAGAAAATCGTATTGACAAATGTCACGAAACTTCAAAAATTCCGGCTCACCAACACACTCCCAGCAGATATGAGACACTTCCGCTGTGGGCAAAGTTGCTGGCAGAGTTCATAGAATTTTATCCGTTTAATTTGAAATTGTTCGTTACGTGTGGATGGAATTTTTTTTTTTAGGAATTAGTGTACATTTGCTTAAAATATTCATGAAAAATTAGCAATGCAGATTAGTTGAGGAAATATAAAAACATTTTGAGTAAATTTTCTTCGTTATTTAAGAAAAATTTACACACGAAATCGAAGTTAATGATATCCAAAAGCGGAAAATACACAACCACGTTTGTCCTAATATGTTTCTAGTATATAGAACATTAACTTTAGATAGTTTTACTAACCAAACAAATCAAATTATTCGCCTTTTATCAATTTATAATAACTAACCAATGGCGTTCAGTAATGAAAAAATGTGGTATTCCCGAACTCCTTCACATTTCCCCACGGTTGCCGAGGTTGGCAAATTGAGGGGCCCAGCGGCAAGAGGATTGTGAGTTGGGGGTCTCAGTATGGTTTGTCTTTGCTATTAACTATAGAAGGCGAACTCTTTGTTTTAAGCGAGAAATTATTTAATGGCGAAAAAAATATAACTCTGGGAATTACAACCTCACTAAAAGCTTTGGGAGAGAGTCAGTGTTGGCTAATGGATGGAAAATTGTATGTTGTTCCATCTATTATGCGTCAATTATTTAGTATACATGGACTTATAGATGGACAGGTTGTGCCTCTGGTTTATGGTTTGCCTTATGAGCAAAAAAACTTTGCAGGCTTATAATGAGTTGTTTTATGAATAATTTCGCTTGGCGCTTGAAAGAAATATAAACTTTAATCCGTTAGGAATCATTTCTGATTTTGAAAGTGCCATGTATTTGACAGCAAGACCTTATTTTTCTTATGCCCATTTCCAAGGGCATGTAATTTGGAGGAGGGTAAAAAAAGAAAGGCTTCAAAGGATATAGGCAATAATGAGACATTCAGTTTATATACGTCAGGATGCTGAAAAAATACCAGCTTACTTTTCTGAGCTAAGCAGAAGTTTATATGATAATTATTTCAGAAAACTTTGTTCTTGGTTTAAAAAGAACTATGTCGGGTGACCCTGAGTTTTGGTCAGTTGCCGATTGTGTGAAGACCAATTTTCCTCGAACACAGAATTATGTCGAAACCTGCCACCGCCGCCTCAAAAGCATAGTTGTCAGGAAAAGTAATGGCTTGTACGATTTAATTGAAGATCTTTCAAAATAAATGATTGTCCTGAGAACAACATTACAAAAATTAAATAGGGGTGAAGAACCAGTGCTAAAAAAATCTATCATTAAACGTTACAAAAAATTCAAAAAAAATAATTTCAAAACGACCGAATATCGGAAAAATGGAATTTTTCCAATTTATATCACATAACTTATCATCATGTTAAGAAGTTCTTATTTTTGGTTATGTTTTCTTTCTTGAAGTCCTTTTTGTTTTATTTTTAGAATTTAAGTTGCAATATTATATTAGTACTAGCTGACCCGGCTAACGTTGTTTTGCCATAGGTATAAATTAGGTTCGTTCGTGTACTTTCAGCATAAAAAAATTAAAAATGTCAAATGTCAAAAATCGAGAGAGAAATCTCTCAATTTCAAGAGAAGTACGTGACCGGTTTTCTTACAAATAGTTTAATAAATGTCATTTTGACAGTATCGTAAAATGCAGCATCTACAAAATAAGTTGGAATTGAATTTTTTATAAGCTAAATACCTATTCAAACTACCACTTTGAATGCGCTGATATGTTGTAGGAGGGAATTCATTTACAACTTCTTCCTCTGACATCGTTGAAGACGAAAATAAATACAGTTTTACTTGTCAAACTTTTGGGCTGTCACTTAGTTGTCCAATTTTAATTTTTAATTTTTCAGTAAGTCGAAATTCGGCGAGTAGAAAATTACGAAAAAATGAAAAGAGGGGGAATGGATTTCTCTCTCACTTTTTTCAATTTTCTCAGTACGTGGTCGCATTCGCACAGTTCCTTGCAAATTTTTAATAGTTTTACGTTTGCAAAAAAGTACCCGAACGAACCTATTATTTCTAGTGAATATTTTGGTTGTTAAATAAAAAATAACGAATGTATATTGAAAGTATGTTTGAATGTTTTAACGATCCATAAAAGTGATCGAATGTCATCGATAAAATAGAACGATTAAACGATTTAACCGAAAATGTGTTTGACGTTTATGCTGCCGGCAATGACTGCGGTGCGCATTGTCATTCGATAATCAACCGTGAAACGTTCGCGAATCTTGTGTTCTATTGAGAAGAAAAATGTCGCATTGCTATATCGGTGCGGAGCACTTCGGAAATATCGCTGCAATCAACCATTTCGTGGCGTATCTCGTCGGGTCGTTTGGACATTCAGACCGTTTGCCGCTGTATTGTGAACTATTTATGTTGCCCTGAGGTCATTTGAATTGAATCTGCGAATGGACTTCAGAACAGGCTTTGAATCTGGTTCCGTGCCGATGAGCAAGCCGTTCAATGGTTCTGGTGATGTCTCAATTTATGGTAGTTGCACTTTTCCTTGCGCGCAAAACATGCCAGCTGCCTCATGCTTGAATTTTAGCGCATGGCAATGGAGACACACTTTTTATCCATAACACCAATCAGCACTTTCCGATGAGCGGAATATTCAATATCTGGCTCATAATCGAGTGCGAGACGAAGGAATGAAGCGGATGTAAATGCTCGATATACTTTATAATCTGTTCTTTCTGCTCTACTATTTCCCACGCTTGTTGTTATAGTCGTTCGACGGCCCAAATGGGCACCCTTGCGTCATGCTGCCATTGTTCCTTGTAACACACACAGAAATAGACGAAATTATTGTTGAACTGTACTGTATTTATTATATTTATTATTTTACCAACCTTTCACAATCACAAAACACGTATATATTTATTGTTAATTAAAATAAATCGTGATTCGACACTTCTCGTCACTTACTTTCGCGATTAGAAAATAAGGAGTCTAAGTTCGATGAGCACAAAAATGATAAAATCGCGATTCAAAAATTGAGGGATGGGGGTATGAGGGTGAACATGTTTTTTTATAGTTATTTTTTGATGCCAAATCTAAGGAGAATACTAAAAAAAATGTTCGTAAAAATTAAAATAAGAAAATGTTGTGGTCATGGACACCCTAATCACCTAGCGGTATGAAATATACTTTACGACCGATTCTCATATCTACCAAATATACGCAACGAATTTCATAAAAAACCGGTCCAGCCGTTTCGGAAGTGTACGGCCACAAACACCGTGACACGTGATTTTTATACATTAGATTTAAGTTATAAGTTTAAGTTATTTGGCGCGTTTGGATGGGTGCTGTTTACGGGGTGAGAAGTGACACCGGTAGACCCTGGCGGGTATAGTCGATTAAGTGTCAATTGATCAGCTATCGACCGGGTGTAAAAAAATATAAAATGCTATTAAACTTTTCAAAATAAAGTGCTTAGAGAAATTGTCCAAGCACCGTGGTATACTAGAAACGACGATATCCACAGGGATCTCGGAATTCCTACAATCGAAGTTGAAACTAGAAGCTTCGCGCGGAAGCATAGAAACCGACTAATCGCGGTCATATCAACAATACATTCCGACAAATTTTGGATGAGAGTAATTTCTTGCGCCGACTACCAAGAACGAAACCTTTCGACTTGGCAAGATAAGGATTAACCGCGTCTTAATTGCGGAACATGCAGGATCTTTCAGTAGAAAGTAACCTGTCAAAAGCTATTTTTATTTCGTGATAAAAAAATTGCTTGATAAGTTATATCTTAGTTGCAGTATCTAACAATCTATCGAAGGGTGGTGTTTTTAGTCAGTAAAAATCAGACACTACTATGAGCACGCGCTTGCTATTCTCATAGTGTCTTTGGAAGATTTTCACCTACCCTCGGCAAAAATAAAAAAAAAATAAATAAAATGTAGGGGTTAGTGGTAGTGAAAACTAAGGACTAAATGTATTTTTTAATACAACACCATAAAAAAGTAACCAAAAAAAAAATGTTTTTCAAAAAATTAAAAAAAATATTGTGGGGTGAGCCACCCTTAACACTTAGGGGTATACAAATTATAAACGTTATAAAGTTATAAACCTATTCTCAGACCTACTGAATATATATATAAAATTTCATCAAAATCGGTCGATCCGTTTCGGAGGAGTACAAACACTAAAACTGTGAAACGAGATTTTTATATGTTAGATAGATCTTGAATATAATTGAAAAATAAACATAGATTCCCAATATTTCGAGTATATCTAGGAATTGATGTTTGGCGCCAAATGCTTAAGGATTTTGTGATTGAGGATTTTGGGCTTAGGGATTTTAATTTTGTAGTTTTCGTACCCAACCCTTTGGACTAGGCCTTAAATTCTAGATCACTTCCAGTCGTCCCAACAATGAAGAACTCACGCAAGACGAATGGAAACTCTTGGAAAACTACCCTGAAGACTGTTTTACAGAGTTTAAGCTACATGACTGACAAAGAGAGTGACTCGACCCACCTACAGACCTACGGTGCTCACATAGTTTGCAGCTAACCAGTTATTCTCAATAGTTTTCTTCAAAATTTATCATTTTATTCAAATAGTTGGAAAACCTCTCATGACGAAGACGGGCTTTATCACTTTCTGAGGGTATTTTCAGATAGATTCCTGCTTCTTTTTACGAAAAACGGGCTTAGCCGGAATCATCCTAAGGTAGCCCTAAAAATTAATACTTGTGCGATGCATATGAATTTGAATCCTTTTATTTTACAAACAAATTCATCCATCACACGCGCAGAACTTTTAAATCATTATTTTCGACAGATTGGTGCATAATATAATTCAAATTGGCCAACGCTGGGCGTGATTTGCAATTCCTACTCGTGCGCCGTCAAAATGTCACGCTGTCTCACTCACAGAACAAAGGACATGAATCGCAATAAAAATAAACACAGCATACCAATATAAGGCAACCAGCCAAGCAACTTCCTTTTCAATGTCACGAAGCCATCCAAATTGAATGCATTCATTCCACTTTCTTTGGAAGTGAAATTAAATTTCCAGCACGTCGCGTCGCCTGCCACCAAAATAAGCCCAGTCGTCAGCTACAACTATGCCATTTATTCGCGGCAACATTGAATCCACAATGTCAAGTGAGAGACACGGCGCGTGTGTGTGATATCGGCAACGCGTCTCATTTTGACATTCATTACGTCAGGCGTCAGCAGCTGTCTAAATCACCACCTGCACAATGCGATCCCATCGTGTGTAGTTTCATGGTTCTAATATGCCCGTCAATGTTACTATGCTGTGCCACCTACGTCGTCGTCGTCACCGGCGCGGCGTGCAACATTGTTTACACCCTGCCAGTACACAACCGACTCGTTGAAGGTTGCTGCTGGTGGGGGCTCTGGTTATGCATGCTGGCACTTTGTGCAAACCTTTGACATTGAATTCAACAATGCGTCGCCACACTCTCTCCTTGGGTTGGCTGCTTGCCACTCTTCAAACCACAGTGTACTCCATTCAGCGCATATTCAGACATAAAAATAGTTGGGCATGCAATTTATGAATGCGAATTCGCTGTATGACTGTATGACTGCCCTGCGAGGCAGCAGTGCATATGTGGTGTGGTGTGGTGTGATTCTTTTGTATGGTGAGATGTTTGTGGCCTCCGAGGATAATATGTGAAAGAGGAATAACGTGTGGAATAATGTAAACGAATTCCCACACAAGAATGCCATGTGACAATGTGAGGGCCGATAATCTTTTCTGTGCGACATGAGACTTTGAGGGCTGTTTGCCTACCGGCTAATTGTCAAGGAGGCTCACCAGTGTCGCACCGGCGGATGAACAAAACTTGGAACGTGTCGTAAGGAGACATTTTTCCAACTGCCTGCGTTCTTGAAAGCCAAGTATTTCAAGATTTTATTCGGATAACTAACTACTTGGAAGTTGGCACTGGCAGTCCTCCAATCTGGAGAGAGAGTGGAATATTTTTCCCTCTTTGTCTTGAGATGATGTTTTGGGGCCATTACCGCACGAAATTGTGTTAACGATTTTCGAGTTGGTGTAGCATAGTTCTCGTACTTTTGGCTTGGGCTTATTTTGGGTCAAAGTCACGGCAAAAATGTTCAGGGCGTCGTTATGTCTTAAGCAAGGGCTTGGGATTGTAATACTACTTTGGGTGCCATGTTCTTCAATTGATGTATTATATCGGCTCATAATAAATAAAGCTGAAATGGAAGGAAATACATTTTCAACGAACTTCTGATAAAGTAGCTTAAGTGAAATACGCAAGCTTGGAGAACGTTTTAAATACTCATCAGTATACTCCTCTCCTGACAGGTATATGGTCTGTTGAAAACAGAGCTACTTTTGTTCAGTTGAAAGGTCAAGTTCCCAAGCTGAACGGAACTCCACTTGAGCTTAGGATTGTTCCTTATACCTTAAACTGAAGCTTGATAGATGGCTTTTGTGGAGAGCAAACATTGTCCAAAAAAAAACCCCAGTAGCTTTATGGTGCAACAAAAAGTTGGATGAATACAAATGAGACCCAAGCCCAGGGCCGGACCAACCATATGTGCAAGATGTGCAAATGCACAGGGCGCCAAGTTCTGGGGCGCATTGTTAGGAAAGAAAAATTAATTTTATCTTTCGCGAACAAATACCGCCATTTGCATTTTAAGCAAAAAGCTTGTTCAAATACGCCCAAAATAACAACATCCATCACACCTTTGCTGAATTATTTCTTGCACATTAACTCACATCACTTGCAATGTTGCAACTTCAAGAAGAATCTAACTCAAAATGTCGCAAAATAAAAAATCCCACGAGACCTTTGCAAGTGCACTTATTACTCACATAATCTCAAAATATCCCACCCTGTTCATGTAGGTATATTCCTTGCACATCCACTTACATTTTACAAGCGAATCTAGTTCAAAGATCTCAAAACAAAAAATACCGCATTAAAAAAAAAACGCATTGAAAGTCTATCTTTTCAGTGATGTGGAAAAAAATTATAAACGTTTGCGCACATTTGAATAAAGGGCGCTTTCTGTAAATCTTGTACAGGGTGCTGGTTTGGCTGGAGCCTGCACTACCCAAGCCCAAGATAATATCAGGGTTTTTCAGATCGGCAATTAGACCTATAACTCTAAATGCTAAAGGATTGTTTAGTTTTATTTGGCGGGCTCAAATAAAGCCCGAAAAATAAGGCTTACCATATACAAGCTGACAATAAATAAAATGAATAAACAGTTGCCCCAACAGGTCCGTAGGGACCCTAGGTCTAGTTTCTCACAACCATTCGTCTTGTGTGAGTTTTTTTCATTTTTAGGACGAAAGGAAGGGATCTAGAATTTTATGCCAAGCCCAAACGGCCAATTAAGAAGCTCTTTTATGACAATTATCCTCTCGGATGTTTGTCAGACGTTCGCGATAGGTGGGATTCGAGCCTGGGACCCCTCGCTTAGTAGTCCAGCACACCACCCACTTAGCCACTGCGCCGACAAGCTGACAATACCAGAACTAAGAACTAAGACTTATAGCTAGGACTTAAAGCTTGCGATAATCGTGAAGGAGAAAATCAAAAAAGTGTAGTGCTGGAGTTTACCTAGCTAGGGTCTTGGGAAGAATGTGAGGAGGGTTCGGTAATTCAGTCAACCTCCGTTCAATTAATTAATAGTATTAAGTTCAGGTTAAGAATTAGTTGATCCATATATGCCCACTGTCAAAAATTAAGTATCGTTGGCGTAGAGTGAAGGAGAAGTGTTTGGTGACCATCTCACGATTGTTTATAGTGAAGACTCGTTGTAGCCCCCGGCTTCACCCGTCCAAAATTAAGTTTCAGAACTCGATAGTAAAACATTCGAAAAATCATCTGTCTGAAAGAAAATTGTTCAAGGCAAAACGTCTGCGAAAAGGCAGCGAAAAATAATTTGTGGAGAGCTCCATCAGCTGATACCAGCACTGGCTATTTAAATATATCTGATTTGGCTATTCAAACTTTTCACTGGCTCCTTCAAATTGTCATTTGA